>BTCW01000018.1:7525000-8775000 GCA_033239725.1 Echinochloa phyllopogon
TTCAAGTTTTTATATTATGCTAATAGTTAAGGCTGCAGTTGTTGTTACAATGGTTCATAGAATTTAATTCCGATACTAATTCTATGCCACTGTGGTAAAACATGAGCTCTAACTATTAAATTAATATAGATTAACTTGTGAGATGAAAATGTTAGTATTTCTTTTTGCCTGTTCCATTTTCTCATCTGAAACATCCAAACGTACGTTCCCGTCACATGATGAGCCTATACCTTGAAAACTTCATATCTTTTCCATTTTAAAATCTGATTTTAGCGATTCTTGTGCTCATGCGATCCAAGCGATGTGTACAATAATTTAGAGTCTCTTCTTTTGTTCTATATTGATGATTGGTGTACTATTTTTGAGTTTATTTCTATTGTTTGCTTGTATGTCTGCCTTGGATGCTTGTGGTTGATTGATGCGAGTAGAAGGGCGCGGTTTGTGAGATTTCAAGAAGACTTTGAAGACTCTGAGCAGCTATACTTTGGATAAAGGCAAGTGTATCTGATATGCTTCCTAATAACTTTTAATCACTAAACTGCATGCTTGTGTCTTAATTTGATGGTTCCTAATAAGGATTATGCCTAGCCACCTTTTACCATATGAACCTGGGTTTTTATATACATGCTGGTAGCTATGCTAGTTGTTTTTATTGGGTTGTGGTTGGAATAACTAGTTAATTAATAGTAAAGATGATGGACCTTGTTATACATGGATGTCTCTCTTAATACAAGATAACTTGATTTAATTGGAACATAGAGTGACCACCTAGGAAAACAGTGCAACCATGAGAACTAATGGGCTTTGGTCTTGGCTAATTACTTGGGAATTTTTGTGTGGACATTAGTTTCATAGTAGCTGGATACGGAGGAAGGCTTCTATGACTCTTCTACTCTGGATAGGTTTTTGGATACGGAAGTTCTCTTCTATGGCTGACCTAGTCCGAGGGTAGAACGTGGTACGGGAGATTGCCTCTACGCCGTGTGACTATGAACTAATACACATGAGAGGACTCTTTGGAAAGGCCTCGTAGCGTCCCTATGCAGTCACACCTCGGTAGTGTGATGAGTGTCTGATCAGCACAGCGTGGTTGGGTTTAAAGTTCTTTTGAACTTTTACGCGACTTGTGGTGAAAGTGTACAACCTCTGTAGAGTGTAAAACTGATATATCAGCCGTGCTCACGGTCAAGAGCGGCCTGGACCCTCACATGATAATCAAACTTGAAGATGAAATAAATCATGGCTTCTACATTATGGTCCTATTAATTATGATGCTTCTATTAATTATGGGTTGGTATAAACTTACATTTTCTAGTAATTAGTTGCTTAATAAAATCTGACCAACTAAAAATGCTAATCGCAGTGAGTCAGCTAGCCTTTGGCCTTGTGTGTCTTTTACACTTGCTGAGTACGACATGTGCTCACACTTGCTATTCCCAAATTATTTTTGTTCCATATCAATGGATGCTGCTCAGAAGGAAAAAGGTGTGTGAAGCTGATGAAGATGGTGCTGAGTTCTAGGCGTACGCAACCCCCAGTCGATTGCTTGTGAAGTTGGAGCCTTCGTTTCCAGGATTTGCTGTATAACTCTGATAGACTCGTAAGTCATTTATATTTATTTTACGTGATACAGTATCTTTTATTCACTTTCTGGTTTACTGTACGTGTAAAATTTGATCCTGGCACACATACGGTATACACCCGGTTTGTTTTCTAAAATCGGGTATGACAACCTGCCTCGGCCCGCTCAGCCAGCCAGTCGCCCATCCTTTTTGACGCTTGGGCTGCCTTACCGGGCCAACGCGCGGGCCAGCCTAGCAAGGTCGTCAGCCCACGCACGCGAGAGTCGCTCCGTCGCTGGCAGCGTCGAAGGCGCCCGCCGTTTTTCCGCATCCGCCTCGCGGCCCTCCCCTCCCTCGCTAACTCTCTGGCCCCACAGGTCAGTGAGGCCTCGCCGTGACTCTCTAGCAAAGGGGTAAAAAGGTGTTCAGCTGTAGACTTTGGTCAGAACGTACTATTACGCACGCGACATTTCGATCCTGGCCGCCCGTGCGCGGATGAACGACTCAAAACGCGACGCTGGCTGTAGGCCGTCAGCGGCGAGGTCCAACGGCGGCGCATGCGTTTCCCGTGGCGGGGGCTCACCGGACTTTGGTCGTACTCGCGCTAGGAGGCACGGTTTTCGACGAGATCTTGACTGGGAGAAAGAGGAGATGGATGCGTATCTCACCAAGTGATCTTCGTCGGCGATCGTGCGGCGGAGAGGGCGGGTGACGGCGAGCGGCGGACGGGGTCCTCGGGCGCACGTGAGGGGCAGGGTTGGAGGCCTGGTCTCGCGTCTTCGAGCGTCGGTTTCGCTTCCTGGTGCTCCTGCGTGGTCACGGGAAAAGAAATCAGGGCGATGGGGGGCTTAACGGCAGCGAATTGTGGCGGCGGCCGTGGCTCGGCTCGGCTCCGTCGTCGAATCGAATTCCCGGCGACCAAGTGAGAGAGATCGAGAGAGAGAGGATAAGTGAAAGACAAGCATATTCAGTACAAATTACAAACAACCACCCAACAGTAACTTTTTTATTTTAAATTCCGGCACAGATCATCAGGCACTGTTCGCACCTAGTCTAGTTACACATCGACGAGCCTCGTTTAGATTCTAAATTCTACCCCCAAAGTTTACTAAAAAGAAGATTCAATCACATCAAAATGTCATAGCATGCATGGAGTACTAAATGTAGATAAAATCAAAAACTAATTGCACAGTTTTATTGTACTCTGCGAGACGAACATTTTGAGCCTAATTAATAAATTTTTGGATAATTTTTTACACGTACAAACGAAATGCTACAATGGCATATTTATTGCTACGTACACAACAATCCCGCGCCAGACCCGATTCGGCATGTCCCGAATCCGGAACTAAACAAGGCCGAAACTAGTTGTGTTGTACGCATCAGCCAGCTTGAAATCATTTGGCCTCAGCAGGAGTCTCAGAGCCTCAATTGCTTCTTGAGCAGTGTTGATGCCCGCAGCTTGGAAATTCGTCGGCGCCTTCTTGCCATCAAACCACTTTTCTGTCTTGTTGAAGTCGATAATTGCACGGGAGACATCTCCCCAGAGCACCACCGACCTGACGTCCTTCTCGGCCAGCCGGGCTTCGTGCAGCTGCATGCCCTGCAGTGCCGTGTCGTAGATCCTCCTGAAACGTGAGGCCTCAGAAACCACGACGATGATCGTCGCCAGGTTTCTTCCAAGCTTGGTTTGGTCGTCAGAGACCTTGTACGTGGAGAGGAAGCCGACCCCTTCGAGGATGGCGTCCTTGTTGATGTTGAGATCCTTCAGATTGGTGTGGCCGCCGACGAGCGATCTGTAGTCATCTGCCATTGGGAGTACCGTGGAGCCGCTGATCTGACGCAGGAAGCGGGGGAAGGCGAACCAGTCTCCCTTGGCGTTGCTGAACCCCGCGATGTAGGCGTTGTCGTTTCTGACAGCAAGGGTGATCTTCTGTTGCGTGGTGGCGCCGATCAGGTTGATGAGGATCCACGTTGGGGGCGCCTGAGGGAGGGTCTGTGCAACCATGACTGGAATCCCTTCCACGAGCTTCGAAGTTGACAGGACCTGGTGCAGTTGATTCTGCAGCCCAGGATAACTACCCCGCGCGATGTTGTACGCGAGGTTCACAGCCCCAACCGGCGTGAACTTATCTGCTAAAACACCTGCAGGACACAGCATGCATGCGGGGTACACGTTCATCAGCTGAAGCCTGAAGATCTCATGCAAGGTGCTGTATGTAGTGATGATAGATCGGAGGCGATAGATTGAGGAGCAAAAGCACGATATGGAAGAGAGAAAGAGGTTTCGATGTTTGCGCTACTTACCGATCTCTTGTCCTTGGTCGTTGTCGTTGTCGTTGGGCAGGTCGTCGACGGCGCGGCCGTCCACTGCCACCGGCAGAGGGGACGCGACAGGACCTTGCGGCGGGGGTGCTCCTCCGGATCCAGCGCCGCCGTGACCGTGGCTGTGGCCATGGCCAGCGTGGGCTGGGGTGGCGCGTCGGCGCGCTTGTGCTGCGGCTGCGAGGTCTCCTCCAGCGTGACGGGCAGCGGCTGGCGCGGCCTCCGTTCCGCTGCGCCGGTCCTTGGGCACGTCGACGGCGTCGCGGGGCTGCGCCAGGAGCTGGCCGTGGGAGCCCTCCGTCCTCGCCGCGGCCGCCAGCGTGGGCTGGTCCGCCGTGACGAGGCCAGCGGGGGCGCTCAGCTTGCCCTACCACGGCGCTGGCAGAGGCCAGCGCCATGGCGGCGAAGCAAAGCGCCAGGACGAGGAGCTTCCCAGTCCCAGCCATGGTCGTCGATCAGTGGATGGTGTGATGTGGGTTGTCGATCAGTGGCATTGTGTTTTGGCATTGCGGTTGTTCATTCCTGTCTGCCCATATGGTGAACTTTTGCTGAAACAACTAAGCGGGAATCCTTCATTTCTGTTCAATCCATGACGAAGTCGTGCGTTGGATCTGAATTAGTGCTTGCAGGCCATGATCCTCTGGCGCCGGATATCCAATTTGTGGGGACAACGGCAAATCTGCTGCTGCCTGTTTTATCATCGCTGCCGTGACGCAACAACTTTCCTCTAAATTCTGAATAAAAGTTGTTTTCAGCTGTTTCTCCTCTGTTCCCGTGGTGTCGCCTCTGTTTTTACCCTGCTCTTGCTCCGGTTTCACCTCTCTACTTAGGAAAGGCTTTCGCTCACTGGTTGGCTTGCTAACTAGACTGTTCCCCTTCCTCCTAATATGGTTTGGATGCTCGCTTTCGCTTATCAACACCTATTCTATTCATGCATGAAAAGAACCGACACTAACTCAGAGACACATTGCCGTCACGAGTAACCAGCCGAAGTTGTTTATTCCTACCGTTTGAGCTTTGCAGATTACCAAAATTCAATAGGAACATGGCGAGATGAGCTTTGGTGCATGCAAGATTTTATTATTTTCGTGAGTTAAAAGTTGCTAGGTGCAACACTTCGACTCTATTGGCTTGATCTATTCTTTAGTCATCTTTAGAGGCTCAGCTCTGTCTCACGTGTTTCGCAAAAACAAAAGCCTCTGTCTCACGTGGATGTGTTGAGATGACATACTTATCTCTCCTCTCCACTTTAGACACACACAAAAAAAAATCTATTAGCTCCATTTAGATTTCTAAGACCTCCCTCTTCGTGCCATATGTTGTAGGCTTGTAGCCACCGACATAAAGCAACATGTAAGCTGTCCTGACCTATCCCTCGTCCCTCCCTCTCCAACTAATATTCAAAGACTTTATTGAGCAACATGGCATATCACTTTCTGTTTATACAAAATGATCATTTCAAAAGCTTTTCAAAATTTTGTTTTAGAAGTTTCAGTAAAAGTCACGTTCAGAACTATTAATCATTTTCTTGTTCAAAAGCATTTATTATTTTTCAAAATAATTTCCAGTTTGTTTATTTAGAAGTTTGGCTTAATTTTTGTTACAAAATTATTCGATATTTCGTCTAAACTAACATAGATGGATTGACGATTATGTAGGTTAAAAAAATTTAGTGACCAACCATTTCAAGAATTCTATTATTTTTGAAAAAAAGAATTTCTAATATTATATAAAAGATAATACAAAGATATACACCTCTTATACGTGTTTGAGAAAAACAAATACTATATAACGGAGCATCTGTAAGGTTGCCCCCTGTTTGCGGCTGAATTAATGATCTTTATGACATGCGGCAGTATGTTTATCAATTAATTACGAAAGTGTTGTATGATTTTAGGAAAAATGTTAATGGAAGGCGATTTCCCTGACGACAAATCCATCTAAAACCATTGATCGACTTTAGGTCATAAATTCGTAGAAAGTACAACAAGAGGGATAAATTGATCTGAAGAAAACTACATAATGCAATCAAAATAACTGCAAATGGCACTATCCTTTGACTTATCTATGCACCATGCTCATAAAAAACCGAACTGATCATCTACAAAGGAAAAGATCCACTTGATGCACATAATGCAGTACTGCTTGTTTACTCGTCCCGCGGATAACAGAACGTGAATATGCCGTATGAAATAATAAAGAGAAATTGCATAATCAATGTATAATTAGCCGGCTTTGCTTCTACTACACGAGTACGTGCGGTGTGTACTTGTGTAGTGGCCATGAGAGCGATCGGAGAGAAAGCGGGCGGCTTGTCTCCGTTTTACGTCCCCATCCGGATGTCTCTGGCTACGTGGAAGGCATCCGTTCCGTCAGCCCCACGGGCCCTCTGATATTTTTGGTCCATAATCACACCACCCGAAAACGGAGTCCCGTCCGCCCGTCAGTCACCCCGTTACTCCTCCGTCCTATCCATTCACCCTCATTTTCAAAGTCATTAATTGCCCCGTACCCTTTTTTATATTTAGATTGTATGGTGTAACGTACCTTATGCAACTAGAATTCTAGGGTTCTTTAATTTTCTTATTTCATAAGAGGAAGTCTTCTATTCTCTTTTTATTTTGGCTTTCCCCAAAGAAAAACTTTTTGAGGGAGCAGAATTCCTAGTAAAAAAAAATGCAGCAGGATCCTTTCTCTGCTCACCGCCCGTCATGGCATGAGTAGCTCGATTCAACTTCAGAAACCTTAAGCTCGGCGGCACGAATCTCAATTTCAGTTGCGCCAAAGCTCGATCCGAGCAGCATGCAGCAAGCTCGAGCTCGCTGGCGGTGAGTGGAACCTCAATTCTTGTTGTGTGGATTTCAATTTGGGTGGGCAAGATCTTGATTGATTTTTGCTGCTTGATTTCGATTGGGTGGGCAGGGCCTCAATTGGTATTGCGTTCTGATTGGAACGGTGTCACGGTGAGAAGTTCGATTTCGGAGTTTTCTCATCAGCCGCGGGTGGCAAGTCTGGGGCAGCAGCGCTACCCAACAGCTGGGAACGGCGCGGGTGCCCCTGGGCGCGCGACGCGCGTTGGAGGAAGCATGGGACGCTTACGTGGCAGCCTATTGGCGCTGCCGGGTGGGGGTGATGGGTTACGGAGTACTCCCTCCGTACTCTACGGTTACAGCGATACGGTCTTTAAAACACAACTTTAACTTTTTATTTCTATAAAAATATTTATCAAAAAGTGATACATGTATATTTTTATAAAAATATTTTTCAAAATAAATCTATTCATATAACTTTTATAATTTAAAAATTATTCATGATTTATATTTCTAAAGTTTGAATCAAATCTTATTCTAAACGACTTTCTTTGTGAATACGAAGGCAGTACGGGACCAACCAATCAGGATGCCGTGCATCGCCGCCCGACAGCCGGCGGGGCTGACGGGCTGAGGGCCACGCTGGTGTCGCGACCGAAGCAGCAGCTACCGCCGGCAGCCGAGAGGCTAAGAGATTAGAGCAGTTCGATTTTGATATTTACTTATTGATTGTGTCAAGTTGAGATCACCATGGTGATGCTTGTTCTTCTAGATGTAATCGCGCTGCCACAGGCTTGGGGAGATGTGGCTGAGATGCCATTGAGTATTTATCTAATCTTAATTCTCCTGGTTTGATTATAACTTTCTATTGTAATTGGCGTCATTTTTAGCATGGGGAACTTTTTCCCTATATTTATTTCTCTAACTCCCTTGATTAATGGCACGAGAAGAAAAAAAACGCTGGACCTCCGTTTTCTCATGGCGAGATACTGGACGGGAAAAAAATAATGGCTCACCTACTAAAGGGGATCGAATCAATGAGTTCCACGTATAGGAGACACCAACGGATACACACAGAGGAGACAGGCAAGCCGCAGCCGGCGTCAAAGGCTGTAGCCGCAGTACATGCGGTGGGCGTGTGCATGCCCGGCTTGAGACTTGGTGGAGTGGCTGCCTGCATGCACGCACGCACGCATGCTGCAGCCGACGTGTGGAGTCAGATCAAGTGCGGCTACACGCCTACACCTCCTCTCAAGAGTCAAGACTTTTCCATTCTCAATCCTCTTTTCCTGTGGTGGTATCGCCTCTGCTCTTGCTCGGGTTTCACCTCTCTACTTACAAAATGCATACGGAACGAAGCAAATGCGTCGCTTGGTTTAGAATGCAAAAATACACAGCTCTTCGGTGTATTCTTGAAAGAAAAAGAATCATGGTTACCAGCCATGCATAGATTCTGCTAAAACTGACACTTGCACATATTTTTCATTTGCCAGCATTGTAGCAGGTTGCCTTGGCTTTCAATTTGTGGCATTAGCGAATGAATTAAAAAGATACACCGTATATAAGCGCTCTAAGGCATTGCAGTTTAAACACCCGAGCCTACATCCTCGCAAATGGTACCATACACGAGCAGGCTTCGGAGCACCAACAGCAGCTGTGCGAAGCCGCAAATGCAATGCAGCAGAAGAACAGTACACAGCTCTAGTCAGAACACTGCTTACAAGGGGCTATATCACAAACATCGCCTAATCTACTGCTGAAGGCGCAACACCCAGTCCAACAGTTTTTTGGGGCATATGTGCAAAATATCGCCTGATCAGCGGCCAACAGGCATCCTCAGCCAGACAACCGAGGTGCCGAGGCAAGCAAAACGAGCGCCGGTGTAGCTAACTTTTCGCCGGCGCTCAGCTAGTGAGTGATGAGAGCATGCCGCCACCACTCTTCGTGGGCACCACGACCTCCCAGCCAGGGCCTTTCAGAGGGATCAGAGGTGCGGCGTCGGCAGCACCAGGTGGTCCCGACAGATCGCTCCGGTCCATCAGCTTCAAGAGATCTTCGTCGCTGATGTCTGTCTGGATCATTCTGTCTTCTTCGGCCTGCTCGTCCCTGAGCAGTGCCAGCAGCTCCCCCTCCTGCATACCCATGGAAAAAGCCATATATCAGTAAACACTTTCCAATTTGCACTCGCCCAATGTTTTTTGGTGTTGCAAATCTGAAGGAAAAAAACACTGCTAGCTATATATATACTTAGGAGTTAGGATGAAGCAATTACCTCTAAGACGTTAGGCTTTGCTCTCTCTTGTTCAAACTGCCCTTTCCCTATCACCACGTGCTCTAGTTTCAACTTCCCAAAAGCTTTCTTGATGATCCGCCCCTGTAATGATGAAAAACTGGGTAAACCTGATAAGAGTAGCCAGGCAACAAATATGAAAATACAGATCACTGAACCATACCTCGACAGAATGAGATGTTGCCAGCCTATATACATGCACTGGGCGTGTTTGACCAATCCGGTGGCATCTGTCCATGGCCTGCAGGTCCATCTGAGGATTCTGTAGGATGAAGCAAAAATACAACATATTAGAACTGGCAGGTAAATGAGAAAATAGCAACATGAATAACCAGCAGCCGAGGAAAGTAGTCAGCAAGAACACATCTTAACATGCCAACATATGAACATTTTGTCTGATGGGGTATAATACTTGTGACAGAAAATTACCCAGTCACTGTCATATAGGATACAGGTATCAGCAGAAGTAAGGTTGATACCAAGACCACCAGCCCGTGTGCTCAGGATGAAGACATTCAGATTGCTGTTCACGTCATTGAATTCTGCTATCTGCGATGGAAAACAGTAGCAAATGAGTTTTGTGAAGTAAATACAGATAGACAAACCAAGCAGCAGAAAAGGAGCAACACAAATGCACAAAAAAGCAGATTGCTATTATTTTAGTGTTCAACAATGACAGCGTGCTGTGCTTACAAGCTGCTGTACATCACTGGATTTTAGGAATCATGACTGCAGGGGAAATGTGATTCCGTGACCAACTAAATCTTTTATACATGCTGATGTGAAATGGGAAATTGAGAACCCTTGATGGCAATCATACTGAAACACAGACAGTAGCATGAAAATAGCATTACACTATGTATCCCAATCACCAAAAATACAACTACCAAAGGCTCAGTTGTATACTACATTAAGAATGTGCAGTTCAACATGTGCCTTCATAACAGTGCAAGTGGCACATTCCAAATTTTGTACATGTGCCAAAATCCCAACAAAAACAACCAAGCACAGTGCAAGTCCTCAGAGTTTAGATGCTCAACAAAAAACAGTAATACATTGACGCAGGGTAGCACATTACCTGCCGCCTCCTCTCTTCCAACTTAACACCACCATCAATCCTGCAAGCCTCAAGGCCTTTCGAATCTAGGTAATACTCAATAATGTCCAAAATTTTTGTCCACTGTGAAAATATTAGAACCTACAAATTTACACAGGTTGAACTAAAGTTAACATCCGAATATTTTTTTAAAAAAACCAGCAAACTTGCAGTAACATGTGCACTAATATAAACCAAGCTACAAATACAATTCGAGAAGAGGAGAAAACCATATACCTTGTGCTTTCGTGCGAGTAGGGAAGTTAGTAGCCTGTCCAGAAGATGAAATTTGCCACATTGCTCTAGAAGCTTATCAACAGGTGGATACAAGCCTGCAAAAACAAAATTAGATGACAATTTATAGAGAAATAAGCAAACAAGCACATAAACTAGTAGAAAAGTGGACAGACTTGTTGTTCCAAATGCAGCTTCCAAAAGATCAGGATGGCTGCAATTCTTCCTCAGTTGAATAAAGAGACTATTTAGTTTTGCCTTGATGCCAGGTTTCTGCAACACTGCAGTATACCAAAAAAATAAACTGTTAAATTACATGGTTATTAATTTATACACAGGAGGAACTGTAAGTCTACGCATGTATATATATAAATGTAATACCAATATCTGATTCTTCATTCAAGTAGACATCAAATGTTTTCTTAACCAAGTGATCCTGGATTCGCTTCTGAAGTTCAGTCATGTTAGCATAAATGATTATCTCTTTCTTTCGTGGAAGCATCTGCTCTACATCCTCTTTCATCCGCCTTAAAAGGAATGGACGCAAAATGGCATGAAGCTTTGAGACAACATGGACCCTCCTTTTTTCTTCAGGTTCTTCTTTGTCTTCACTTCCCTTCGCAGAAAAATCAAACCTTCGAGAAGAAAGGTGTCACAGCAACAGAGGCAGAACAAATCAAATATAATGCATGGAATATTTAGCAACGATAACCAATTGCGATGTGAAAATCCATCCATATAATAGTTATTTTGCCAGAAACATGTGAACATTACTTGGAGTCATCAGTGCGCATTTTAGTAACTAGCATGTCAGAACCGAATATTGATGGGCAAAAATGCACTGTAAATCTCTGTTGGCATTTAATAGACACAGTAACAGATAAGCAAATGAAAAATATAAATCATCAACATAAAAGCCTGCTACCCCCATGAAATTGAATATCAACTAGAGAAAGATTCTTATGAGCCAAACATCCCAAGCATAAAATAGGAACAAGGAGCATTTATAGTCTCTTTCAAACCATGTAAGCATGGCAGTGAAACTGATAATTCACTTGGGTACTTTTAGCAGATTGAATTGCATCGGTTAACCACACAAAGAGTTTTGAAGGACCAGAAACCAATCCTTTATGACCCTGAACTATGACCAAGCAAAATTAGCGAACTATGACCAAGCTAAATGAAAGCTAAGCCCAAAATGATACATTGGAAGGTATGGTTAAATAGTCATCAGTATTAATACAAGGGGCCTTAATTCTGCCATCATTAACTGAGAATGCAAAGTGTTGAAATTGAGACTACAAATGGGACATCTATAAGAAGTTCAGATGTTATATGGTAGCCAGGTGAAGTGATGCAGCAAATCATACCATGATTCAAATTCCTGGTGTGATGAGAATATATCGGGCAAAATGAAGTTCAATAGTGACCACAGCTCTGCAAGATTGTTCTGAAGAGGTGTCCCAGTCAGAAGGAGCTTATTATCCATTGGTATGCGCTTTATCTCCCTCAACAATTTACACTTAGAGTTTTTCAACCGATGCCCCTGTAGAAATCATGGAACTGATATGTAAATTTTAAAGGGAAAAGGCCATACAAAGGTAATATTTTATAGAATTTGCTTTTTCCATCACCTCATCAACAACAACATACTTCCACTTATAGTGAGCAAGAAATCTTGCGTCTGACATGGCCATCTCATATGAAGTCACTACTATCGGAAAATCAGGGCTAACATCAGCTTTAGTTTTAGGCATGAATTTTCTTCTTATCTCAGCCCGGGCCACTTTGTCTCCATGATAAATGATACTAGTAACAGATGGAACAAACCTGGAATCAAGTATCTCATCATTAAAACATCAACGATAAGGACACTGCAAGAATGCCTTAGAGATAATTACCTCGCAATCTCATTCACCCAGTTTGAAAGAGTGGACAAAGGAGCGATTATCATGTATGGACCATGCATTCCTTTCCCTTTCAGATGAGCGAGAAACCCAATTGTCTGGATTGTTTTCCCAAGGCCCATTTGATCAGCCAGTATCCCATTGAGCCCATTCTGCCACAATGAAATTAGCCACTTCACACCCTTTATCTGGTATGACTTCAACTTCCCACCAGTCATTAAAGGCACAAGATTGGCTTGCTCTTTTCTCCACCTTTCTTCTTCTGGGAGAGTACAATCATCAGCAAGGCGTTCTTCACGGGATCTTGTAATCATGGCTGCCACTGCTGTCTTAGCCTTTTTCTGAAAATTATTTATTTATGATTGTCAGAACAGACATTAATACAAAGTGTAATGCTTTAACCTGTGAGCAATTTCAAGATCATTCTTTACTTGTGTATTACCTTGCAGATCATCCCCAGAACATATTTGTAGGAGTTACACAATTCTATAGCAATTAGATCAGAAGACATCGAGAAAGTTTAAATCAAACAAACCATACAATATATTCTTATATCCTAACTCATACTGAGGAACGCAGATGCATCTGTGCTAATCCTTGAACAACTTTCAATTAGACATTCTGAGTTTATGAAGTATAACAGAAAAACGTTACAACTGAAACGTGGCCAGCATGTTACCATCCCTACCATAATTCCCATACAAAAAAAATACTATCGTGCTATTGGTGGAAGTCCAAACAAACAGAAGAGACATGTTATTTAGTATTATATGTCCAACATAATATCAGCATAATCCATCTATAGAAGACACCAAACTAAAAAATTACTAAAAAAACAGGGAGAATTTATGAATCCTGCACTCACATCATTGTATTGTGGCGCACCATTAGCTTTCCTCTTCCGGCCACGTCCTTTCTTCTTTTCTTCTACTGGTGCCTCTTCAGCTTGAGGTTCAACAACTTCCTGCTTAACAACCAGGTACGGCATGATCATCAGGAAAGAAACAGAAATAACTAGAGCAAAGAAACATAAGCACTGTCAGCACAGTGAGAGACACATACATCAGCAATTTGATCCATTTTCTCAAGTAAAAACTCTGAAAAGAGTTGTGTCTTCGTCAGCAGCTCATCCAACTTGCTATACCGTGCCTCAGGATCAAGAGCAAGTTTTGCAGCTTCTTCCCTCTTCCTGGCTTCCTCTTCTTCCTCTGCCTTAATCCGCGCCTCCTCAAGCTGTTCTTCTTCCTTCTTCATTGCTTCCGTGATCAGGGATGCATCACCATTCTTGGCCTCAAGGTCAATAGGTATAGATAAGCTTTCATCCCCGAAATCAACTTTCTCCTCCTTCACGGCCTCGAGAAACTGCTCTTCCTCCTTAACCGCCTTAACAACAGGGAGCACATTGGCACTGTCGATTTCGGGATCAACAGGCAAGGACGAGCTTGCATCCACAAAATCATCAGAGCTCTCCTCCTCTTGCTTAGTTGGCTCAGCGGCAAGGGAGGCGTTCCCGCTCTTGGGTTCAGAAACTTTCTGAATTAGCACAAAAACAGGGTGTCAGCGAGTATTAGATAGACCAAAAACTAGAAATGTTTAGAAAGCTTCGGCACGCAAAATACACAAATCTGCAGGTCAGAAAATCACCTCGTCCTCCAGAACGGATTTAGGAGAATCTGCCGTGGCGGCGGCGGGGGCGGTTTCCACCTTCGCCCCGTTCGGCACGGCAACTACCATCCCTTCCACCATGGGTCGCGCACAGATCAAGCCCTGCCGAAATGTTAAGAATCCCAGATCAGAGATCGATCTAAAACATTAAATCCCATTTCATCACAACTTCATTCGGATTAGTAGCACCTCACTCGAACGGACTAGAACCGTTAAACCGTAAATAGAACCAAACAAGCGACTCAAATTAGGACTGCGCGACAAAACTTGCAGAAATCGAACTATCCGAGGGTGGATTCAGACAAACTACTGCCTATTTACGTCAAAAAAAAAACTACTGCCTATTGCAGAATTTTTCCCCAAGAAGAGAGAAAAAAATCCCCCACAAATCCTTTCCTGCCAGTTCTCGATAAACATCCGAACAAGAGAAACTTGAAATGGGAAACCAAATACCTTGCTGCTCGATTTTCGTCCCACCAAGCGCAGACAATTTTAGTCAGAAAAAAAATCAGGGGAAGCCGAGAAATGGGAGCGGGGAGAGGAACAAGACGAGAGCAGTGGCCCTTATTATTTTTAGAAGACGGCGAGGGCTCTCGGGAGGCGAGACGGTTTCAGGCGGGAAAGTTCGAGGAGCAGCTGCGGAATGGCCCTCGAACCATCACTCTATTTATGCCTCTGCCACTACGGGCATATTTCCTCAGGTAGGCCCTCGTCCGCAGCGACCCGTGATGGGGGGTATTCCCGTAATTTGGTTCGCTGGGGCCATTCAAAGTTTCAAACAGCGTTCCTGCCGCATGAGATGTGTTTCCACTTGCAGAGATACGTGTACAGCCGTCCCTGAGCTGTAGAATCACTGCCACTCTGGGTCCACCCGTGTGACCCCACGTGTCAGCGACAGGTTTCAAGAACCACCGCGTGTTTAGCGGGATTGTAACTCGTAAATGGGGAGCACGGGCGCCTGCCTGCCTGCCTCGATCTCTGCAGAAAGGGGTGGTATGGCCTCCCCGTCAAATAGGCCGGGTCCAATGGACTCCGTCTCCCTGACATGTGGGTAATGTTGGAGCTCTCCGGTGAAACCACGGCGGAACGGGTCTACGTGGTTTGCACGAGTGGATGGTGCAGGGGCGCAGGGCGTGTTGCGCTGGTACGGCGCACGCGATTGGCTGGACCGGGTGAAAAAACAGGAACGGCAAAGGTATGGCTCAGCCGGCCTCTCGCGTTCAAAACTGCCCTCCTTATGGTCGCTGCGTCGCAGTAAATGTAAATGGACTATACGACCGTTGGGAGATTGGCGAGAGTTCGGAATCTGGTTCACCTCCTCGTTTATTGCCGTGAGAGCATTATAACATGTGCTCCTAGTTTTAATCCAGATATTTCCGCCTGTTTGTTTGACTTATCAGAGCAACCAGTCAGCAGTATTTTTCTCTCAGCACAAACAAGCACCAGCCAACAGCCAGCCGAACAAGGTCGAAATCAGAATTCCAAAGGAGTTTGCATGTATTCTACTTCATCCGTTCCATAAAAAATGCAAATTTGGTTATGAATCTACTCAAACACAGCAAATGCAGCACAGGGAAGTGCATCCTATCATCTAACAGCATATCTGACAATGTGCAAGAATAGATCAATGAACATCACAAAACAAAACGACAAGCATCACAAAAAGAATAGATCAATGGAATCTGATGTAGCATACAATGATACTAGAATTTGAAAAGAAGTATTCTCTATTTTACAACATAGATCATATCTGATTAAAGGTTTAAAACCTCTGGAGCTTTGGCACGCCAAGGAGTACATCGAAAATTCAAGCGTAAAATGGTGAATTTTCATAGAGGTGGTTATACAGACAATTGTACAATGTACTTTCTAAAAAATGCTACAACAAGCTGGTAGGCTTGAGTCTTTTGAGGTATGCTTCTAAAAGAATGGAGTATAGATCACTAGATGTCTGAATTCGGATTTCCCTCAGCTGTTGGGCCGTGGCATTGCATTAGGTGGCCTTACAGCAGGGTTGCCATATCCAGGCGGTAATCTGTTTCCAGGTACACCAGGCTGATTTGCCCTATATGGCAATGCTCCCATGCGGGCTGCAATTATCGCATTTCGCTCCAATAGGAGCTTCTTTCTGGTTTTCTCGGTGTACTCTCTTGTTCGAAGGACCACCTGCTCAATCTCAGCAAATAATGACATCTTCACTTCTATTTTTTGAAACTGCATGAAAGAAAAATCATAATTAAGAATCGCAGCTATAATTAGTAGAACACGCAGCAGGAAGCAGGCATGATTCCATGATTGCATTTTAGTATTACCAGCTTTTCAATCATCAGTGCTGTCAGCCTTCGAATTTGATATTCCTCCTGATCACCGAGAAACTTAGCTTTCACAGCAGCTGCCGAAATAGCAGTGGCTGCTGCTCGTTTTAGCCTAGTTATGGAATCATTCTGGTTGGAGGTAACTATAGTGCTAGTGCCCTTCTCTTCACTGGCAACTACACTTTCAATGTTGCTAGGTTCTGCAAGATAGACAGCATCAAGAAAGAAGTCAGCTGGCAAAGGATGGAGACAAAGCCATTTTCTGAATTCTGACCCTCCCCCTAATGTATTAGTCTGTGATTCACTGATTCCATATCAAGCTTTTGTTGTAAGAACTTGCTATATCATTTTCCAATGGTTAGGAGGATATGTAGGGAACAGATATCAAGGAGGGGTGATACCTAACATTTTGAAAGTAATTGCAGTAAATCACCAAACTCATGAAGAGCAAATGGAGGAAATATTTCTGAAAGTTCAAAATTTTCAACTACATGCACATAAAAACCAAAAGCACTTAACTTAAATATCCTTCTAACTGACTGACTAACAAACTGGTATTTAAACACATACAAGCGGCAAAAAGATTTACTTCTTTAAAAGTTTAAAAAGGTGGAGTTATCCATTAGGTGCTTATATTTTGTGCCAGTCATGATGGTCAATCAGGAACATATATTCATGCAGTGTCAGTATAGCAATTAGCAAGGCATGTATCTGGACTTATCTACTGCCAATCAGATATAGCTCAATCCAATGGCATGCTAGCAAATTGCAATGGGTGTATTGCAAAATAAGAATCTTAGCTGGTAAAGTCAGCAATATGCTTAACATGTTAATCAGTCGCTGGTGTAATTGTGTAGGCAAAATAGTCACCAGTGGGTCATCCAGGCTAGTAAATAATAACTCTGCTATGTCCTTTCAATAAAAGCCAAGAACTCTCTCTCTGCTAGAAAAGGTAGCAAACAATAAAGAAGTTTTAATTCAAACAGACTAACAGAGTGAAATATGTGGTTATCCTTACTGGTTTCATACAAATAGTTTTGATGAGAAAAACAGATGAACTACCTCCCATGTTGCCATTTTCCAATGTTTCACTTTTCTTTTGTTCCTGTACGGTAGCTGGTGTAGCAACCACATCTTCAGTCTTACTGGGCTCATCCTTGCCTTTTAAAGATGAATCATCAGGTGCATCCACCTCAACACTAGGTTTGTCCTTTACTTGTTTAGGATTACTTGCACCTATATTATTTCCTGCAACAACCATTGGAGAAGCTAATAAACCACATTTGTTGACATTATCTGGAGAAATTGAATCTTTCATGGAACTTATTAGACCTTTTGTACTGTCAGTTGCACTCTTATCCACAATCGCAGTTGAATCACCTGACTCCTTAGCATTATTGGTTTTGGGCTCCACAAAGGGGCAATCATCACGTGAGGCGCTCTTATCTTCTGATTCTTGGTGGTCCTTTTGCGAGCTAGATGGATTATTTTGTTTTTCCACAGATAAAGAATTATCTTCTTTCTCATTGATCTTTTTTTTCTCAGTATCAACTGAATTTTGAGTCATGTCCTCATCTTTTGTCTGGTCACCATCTGTAGTTTTACTGCTGCAAATTTCATTTATATCGTCAGAAAAATCTTGTGAGCACCTCTATGTAAGATGCCCATGTAAGATAGGTGCGAGCATTACTTACCTTACACTAAGACAAATGTCTTTCAGATCATTTGGTGGGTCCTCAAGAATAAAACAGTGCCTACTTGCTAATTGGAGCGCAGGAGACACCTCAGAGATAGCTTTTAGTGAACTACGGCATGAAGTGGTAGCGTTATCATCTTCCACAAGACCAGCTAAAAATGCTGCCTGCAGAGACATATCTTAGGCCCTAGGGTAGTACATACTGTATCGATAAGTAAAAATAACAGATAGGATAAGGTGCTTACTAGTGCCATAACTGGATTTCCTGCATCAGCAAATGAACCTTCATATTCTGGGCTGTGACCAGCAGCCTTGAATGCAGATTTTAGGATATCAATAGCAACATTCGACAGTTTTTCACCAGAAGTATCGACATCAGCAGAACTCTCCTTGACTGCAGGGACAGGGTGCTCATCAGATGATTGCTTTGGCTCTTCAGTGTTTGGAGATGCAGTTGAATCTTTGCCACCTGAATTCTGAGTATCTTTATTTTCAACAGCATTCCCACCTGAATTCTGAGTATCTTTATTTTCAACAGCATTTGCATCTTCAGTTTTTGTTTCTTCACAGTTGCCTTCTGCTTTCTCAGAGGCCTTCTCATCCACAGTATCTCTTCCTTCCGCTTTATCTTCAACTTCCATTTTCTCGGATGTTTCAGCAACGGCTTTCTCAGTTGCAGCTTGCTCTGTAGTTCCTACGATGTTTTGACTAATATCTTCGCCGTCATTGAAGCGGTCCTCAATTTGCATTTGAAGAAAGTGTAACATGCACTGCGTTTTTGTTTTAGTAGCAACATGTTCAGCAATCTCAGCCCATTTTCCACCAAAAATTTCTAAACCTTCTAAAAGAAGCAATGTTTCCTCATCAGTCCAACTAGTACCACTAGCACCTGAAACTTCTGAAGAATCCATTAGGATGAAATCGGTTTTGGCCATGCCTGGATCGAACTTTCCTTCATTATAGCAATCACAACACAGGTCAAAATCTGCCTGCAGAAATGAAAGAAAAATCAATAGTATCAATCGTCAGATTTAAGACATAATTCTTTGTCTCTTAAACAGCAGCAGTAATGGTTGGCTTCGGAAAGACGAAGGTAAGCAGTATCGACTACAGAGAAGTATTTTAGAAAGATAAAATCACATCAAGTTGATGTTTATACTTTATAGATCTCGGTGATCCATATCAGCATTTTGGCAGGTTATTGGCATCCAAATTCCATATCCAATTCTCTAATAGTTGTTTTTCATGTAGTATAGATTGTTGCTAATCAATTTGGGAAAAGAGTAGAAAACAACACCGAAAAAAATAAATGTATACAAGAACCCAAATCTGCCTTCAAATAATACAGCATGTATCTTTTTTCTCGAACACGCAGGAGAGCTGCGTATCTATATATTAAGAAGAAAGAAAAGGGTGAGAGCACCCCGCGACCAGTTACACAGGTTGTTTCCTTTGGGAAGTGAATCCCAGAGGACCAAACCTCAACTCACACAAAAACCACACACTGCTAACAAACAGAAAAAGGACTACGAGACCACAAATAAGAAAAAATCAAGCAGCTGGCAGCTGGGCAAGGATGTGAACCAATCCTCGAGCCCCTAAATACAGCATGTATCTCCACATAGAGTACGAAACTGTTAATAAGTATAGAATCCGCAACACTTATTTCATCCAAAGTGCAGATTTATAGATGCTATACACAAGGTACAACAAAATTTCAGAAGGGGATACAGCACTGAATATAAAAAATTCCAAACCTGTGTCCGACAATGGTAGCGCTTCCGCGAGCAATCAACTGAACAGGAGTTGCAGTGGTACTCAACAGAAGGCTCAGCTGCTGCAACCACATCTTCAATAAGTACAGGATCAGGAAACAAGTTAGGCAGAGGGGGTGGAGCTCCCACATCTTCTTTCTTGGGTAAAGGCATCATATATGATTGAACCGATTCAAATTTAAACAACTGCTCTATCAAAGAAGCTTTCTCATCATGAGAATTTTCTTGGCCGTCCTCAGGCTTACTCTCCTCTTGTCCAGCTGGTGGAAAAGGGTGGAAATTTATCAAGCCCCAGTGATCCAAGAACTCCAAGACTTCCTGCCGAGCATCAACCTCCCCAATTGACAACTCAGACAAATCTTTGGACTCCAGCTGCAACTGAGGATTGGCATGAAATTTAATCATGATGGAATTTCTAATCGCCAAATATATCTCAGGTGTCCGCTTCTCAGATTTGCCATTAAAAAAAGAAGGCAAGGTCTGCTTCTCGACTGGGTGGATTTCTTTCCATGAAAACCATCCTGTGGAAGAAAAGGGTTATTTTTTATATTTTTTTATTTCTGAGCTTTGCATTAAGCAATGAGTAAAGAAGACAACAAGAGTCATAAACTAATACAATTGAAGGTGGGACCTCGAAACTCAGCATGGAACAGTGGAATGTTTTCTCTGCTACATTTGAAATAATTCAATTCTACCCAAACAAAGGACCCTAATATTCCTTGAGTAGATAATAACAGTGAATTGCAGGACACTGAGTTATTGTAATATTAATCCTACGGTTGCCAATATTCCTTGAATAGTCAGAAGCTGTGCACTAGAAGAAATTAGGAGATGATTAACATGGTGCAAAGTAGTTACTGGCCTACTAAAATTACACAAGAGATAGGAAATCTATTGCACTATCAGGGTACTATATGTTTTTACTCCCCAAGTTATTTTATTGTTCCCACCAGAAAACATATTAAAATAGTGCATGGGAGATACTGGCAACTGAGCAGAACTCAACAAAGTCTCCAAATCGAACAATTTGAAAAAATGGCTGGAAGCTTGCGTTAGTTATTGCAATACATGTCACAAGCCCTTGATTATGTCCAAGTTAGATATAACTTAGATAAGCAATATGCATTCATGAGTTAGAAAAAAGCATACAGGGTCATAGACTGGACAAGATGTAGTTATCACAGCTATTGAGATTAGTTACATGCCCACTGAGAAGAACACAAAATCGATCAGTCCCCTCGGCAGCTGAAAACCACCAAGCAAATTATTGCCACTTAAATTAACAGCATGAAGACATATAAAAATTAACAGTAAAAGTAGATAAATAATTCAATCAACAGCATGTTATAAAATTCTAAGCTCGAGCAGTTAACAACTTAAATTAACAGCATGTCACCAAATAAAGTTATACCAAAAACACCAGTAATTAACGCATCATGAAGCAAACTACGCACGCCAATGAGCTGGTCTCCGACAACAACGTTCAGATTGCACAGCAATAAGCTAGGGGGGGTGGGGTTTCCACTGAACTAATCTAACGAACAACTTCACACATCCTCTACCGGGACGCGAACTGGTCTCGAACATCCTCAATTCACATCCCCAACCTTGAGATCACAGCAGTCTTCGTGGCGCAGAGGACTCACCGGCAAAGGTAGGGACCACATGGACGCCGGCGCCGCGGGATCGGACGGCCTCGAACACCTCATCCACCAGCGGCAGCTCGTCAGCCGGTGCCTCCCCCCGTTCGGGCCGGATCGCGTCAAGCTCGACCCGCCCGCCGCTCACCCCATCCCCAACTGCGGCCGCCGACGACGCTGGCCCCGACTCCGGCGGCGTGCCCGCGAGCTTGTGCGGCGACTGGCGCGCGGCGCGGGTGAGCGGCCCGCTGTGCAGCAGGTGCGGGGGCACGTGGAAGGCAGTGTTCCTCTCCTTCGCCTGCCGCTTCGACGGCGTGAACGAGGACCCAGACGACTTGCGCTTGCCACCGCCGCCGCGGCGGCGGGGGGCCTCGGCCGCGGGCGCTTCACCGTGCGCCGCCGAAGACGGCTTGGGCTCCATGCCCCGTGGGCGGCTTCGTTGCCTTTACTCCGGCGAGACCAGCCGGAGATGCGGAGGGGAGCGTGCCGCGTCTGACGACTGCCCCTACCAGTGCTCCCCCCTTCTTCTCTCTTCTCTGTTTCCTCTCCTACCTCTGCTGTTCGGTGTGAAAGTTGCGGAGACGTGACGTCGGGTACCCATAGCGGCTCAGTATTAGTCACTGACTGCTGGGTCCTTGCTATCGGCAGCCAGCTCTTGCGAGTTTACGGGCAGCCGATCCGGTTTGCATTTTTTTTTCTTCCCCTTACCCGTGCCCGGTTTTCATTTTGCTTTGTCTCACTGCTTGCAAAGCATGGCCTGGCAGGACATGGCTGCCGGTTTGTCTTGAGTTTAAATTTGCCAAATGACCGGATCGAATAATACTGAAAAAAATTTGATCTAGTTTAAATTAGATCTAGAACTTTCTAAACCTTTTTGATTCTAGTACCTTTTAAATTAATAATAGACCAAAATCACACTCAAATCATCTTAAGAATTGCCATCAAAACCACCTTCGTTTCACGGTTCCATAGAAAGACTTTGTAGCAGGCACCATGGTAGCGATTTGAATAATAGGAGGGTATTTTTTTACACTTATGAGTAGTCGAACTTGATACCTAATACGTAAAATATATTTGGCAATATTCCAGATTTAAAAGACATAGATGGGTATCTTTTGAAATATGTCATACAAGAATGCACACAATCCCAGAACAAGATAATACATATGTATACAGAAATTCATTTGATGTCACGTGTTAGCTAATGAATCACAACGTGATGTTGTTGCACATGACTCGCAGCCCGTCTAATTTCAATGAACCTTCACGAACGACTTCCAACCTCTCATCTACATAGAACCCACTGGTGCATAGCCATCCCGGTTTCGTTTTCTTTTGTTTCCCGTGTAATTACTCAACACTCTAGTAACTATTTTCTGGATAAAGCATGTCTCGAATATTCTTATTTCCCCTTTTCAAAAAAAGTCATATAGATATATTTTGTATTTTATCCTTCTCTTTGTTAAAACAAGTTATATCGACGTCTTATTCTAGGAAGGTTATATCGATATCTTTTTAAAGGAAATTTATATAAATATGTTTTGTAGAAAATTATTTTTTAGAAAATATATTTTGAAAGATTGTATCACAGTTAACTTTTATAAGAAGTTATTATAAAGGTTATTTTATCTAAAAGTCTATTAAAAACACTACATTTTATCTATAAGATTTTCTAAAAGTCTAGAAATGTTCCTCAATTATGTTGTTTGAAAATTTATTAAAATATTTTTTGTGTTTTGGATCAAATTCTCATTTTTATGCTTCAAGATGTGGGTTGAGTGTTCGCTAGATAGCAAAAAATAAAAGAAAAGCAATGGGGGCTTCATCCAAAGTTAAAAAAATAAACAGGTTGACTAATTGGCAGTTGCATTCATCCATGGCGCACATGCCGAACAACTAAGCTCAAAATGAAAGACTTTGTAGTGGAAGCGATTTCTTTTGTAGGGTGGTTTTTTTACTTATGTGTAGTTAACTTTGAAACATAAATCTTATTAGAGAAGATTTTGTATTTAAAAGGCTTAGGTTGGTGCTAGTACACTAAATAGAAATCTTTTCGAAACATGTCGTCCAAGAATGACGCATCCCTACAGCAAGACAGTTCATTGATCCCTGCAATATCAAAAAAATAGTATGACTTTAAATGTGGACGGGATAATTGATTGGCTCTGTTGGTTTGGCAAATTTTTCCTTTAGTTGCATACGGTGTGCTCGTCAATAATGATTAATGAGAAAGCTTCATCACTTTTCAGATTTAACTGCATAGTCTCTGGAATGCATTTGAGGGATAAGATGTACATGCATAGATTTATAGTGGTGAGTGTACATACACCATTATGCATATCTAAGCCTCTCCTTCAGTAATATGTTTCAGAAAAATGCATCCACAGATAAAAGACATTATTTGGATTTAAGGCAAAACCATTCCTCATGATAGGCCAAGTATGATTTTCATTTAATTTACTTGAAAATGTTTGAAAGATAGAACCCTATCATGGTATCTTTTATTTTTCTAAAAAAATCTAGAGAAACACCCTTCATGCATGCAGGGAGGGGAAGTTGAGTGTGATGAGAATAAACTATTGTTTATCAAGAATTATCATGATAGTTGCAACATAGATGAATGCATAATTGTTCGACGCGTTTCAAGATGCTTTTCAATGATAAAAAATTGGACCACTTGTTTTTGTTTCGGATTAGAGTAACAATATATATTACTTTGGAAATTGGCCAAATAGAGCAATTTTGGAAATTGAACTAAAAATAAAAAACCGAACAATAGAAGATATAGATTAGGCCAATTCTTCTTAGCTTTTCATCTTCAAATGATTGTTTATCGATTTGTATCATTACAATCTTTAAAATAAAGATAATATTGGCTATATTATGACATAGACTTTTTGAAAGATAACAAAAATAAAAAGGCCGGAATAACATGATTAAAAACTTATAATGCATGAATAGTTTGCTAGAACCATGTACATCCAAACATAAAAAACATTCCATTACTTCGTTTTTCATCCCCTATCCACATTGTTCAAGCATTCGTACTCGTGTCACAACAATGACATCAATAGCCACTCAAGGGTTCTTTGGATCAATTAGTATGGAAGGTGGGCTGTAAATTGTTGGACCGTAAAAGTTTGATCAAAAGCTAGCCTATTTGGGTGGGCCATAGCTTTTAAAAGCTCCAATGCTCAAGCTAATAAAAGCTAAGAACAGTTAGCTCATGGGATTGTAAGAGCTAGATCTGCAGCAGGTCTTTTTGGATCAGTTGGAGTTTCTAAAAACCACAGTGCGTAATCTCTAGGTTACCCAAATAGGGCCTTGTTCAAAAAGAGTTTTTGAGAAGTCCTAAGCAAATTACCATGCACACGCCATAAAATTGCTTTTAGAGAAAATATCACCTAAAGTGGGGCCTCATTTTGAAGTTTTCATTTCTAGTAACCCAGTGGCACAATCCGAATAAAAGCAAGATATTAGTTTGAAAACTAAGGTGTTTTAACGTTTTGAATTTGAACTGCATGTGAGGGCATTGTTATTTTTTTAATTACGCAAAAGCAACCAACGTCATCAATACAAGAGAGAGCGCTTGCCACTCTTGTCATATTAACCAGAATTATAGACTATTATTAGGAGAAGCTAATACATGTACATCATATGAAGATCCGGCAATGCATGCCGAGCTTCCTAAATAATGCGCGGTCAAAAAGAGTTTCCAGCGAGCTAAATTTGCACTGCAAGCCTTCCTTCCGAACGCACGTCCTTAATTCGCTGCCGTGACGAGAATGCCGGGTCAAAGCTGAAACGGTGCGGACACGCCCTCCGATCTCTTCCCCTGCCCTTCCCGTGCGTCGTCGAGGCCACACGCGATCGTGATACGACGATGCCGAACGACGCGCCGCCGCCGCCCATCCACAGCGCGAAGGATGCCCTGGACGCCCTCGCGGGCATCCTTGGCGGCGCGCTCCCTGGCTCCGTCGCCGCGGCCGACGACCCCGCCGCCGCGCTCCTCAACGACCCCGACGTCGCGAGCGCCGTGACGGGGCGCCTCCGCGGGGCCGGGTCGGGCGCCGGCAACGACACCCTCTGCCGCTGGCTCTACGACGCGTTCCGGGCCAACGTCCCCGAGCTCCAGCTCGCGGTGCTGCGCTTCGTGCCCACGCTGGCCGGGGTGTACATGTGCCGCGCCGTGTCCCGGAAGCCGCTGGCCGGGTTCGAGGCCGTGCTCCTCGCGCTGTACGCGCACGCCGCGGCGCAGCGCGGCGCCGGGGAGGCCGAGACCGTGTCGCTCCCGAACCTGGCGAACCCGAGCCCGTACCACGACGCCAAGGTGCCGCCCAAGGCCAAGCCCGCCGAGCTCGACGTCGCGGTGCTCTCGCCGCCGCTGGAGCCGCACGGCACCGTGCGCGCCACGCGGCGCGCCCGCATCGTCGGCGCGGTGCTGGAGCTCTACCACGGCAAGCTCGCGCACATGCCGCTCTCCTCCAAGATGGACTTCTGCGAGTTCTGCGTCGCCTGGGCGGGGACGGCCAGCAAGACGGACGGCGCCGACAAGCCGCGCCTCCCGCCCGCCGCGGACGCCGGCGCCGGCGCGGAGAAATGGCGGCGCGTGCCGCTGCCGTGGGAGCTCTTCCAGCCGGTGTTGCGGATCGTGGCGCACTGCCTGCTGGGCCCGACGCGCTCCGACGAGCTGAAGGCGCAGGCCACCCGCGCGGCGGAGTGCCTGTACTGGAGGGCCACCGAGACGATGGATGGGGGCGCGGTGCTGGCCACCAGGAGCCTCGTCAGGCTATCGCAGATGGCGGAGGAGCCAATCCCGGAGCCGTCTTTCTCTGGCGCCATCGAGAACATGGCGGAGCTGGAGGCCATGAGGGCCAACATCCTTAGCACAAAGAACTGATCGCGCGCAGGGAGTACAGTACATTGTATTAGAACGAAGGGCTGATAGCTGATCGCGCTGACTACGTTGGATTGGTGATCAGGGATTCAGGTAACGCAACCACAGTTCGTGATATCGCAGATACATAAATTTCTGGTGATCATATAGGAGCATTCCCTAATGCTTCTCTGTTGTGTTGATCAACGGAGAATTTGGATCGAGTGAATAGTGTCGATTGAAATAACCGTTTATTATTGATAAATTAATTTGGAGGTCTTGTGTGTTTCATTTCTCCTTGAATCCTTACATCACTTGCAAGAACGCATGATCATCATCCCCTGGCTTTATGAATTCTAGCTTCAGCATTCCCTGCCTGTCTTATCCTGCCCTGCAAGAACGCATGATCAGGAAACACTGATCTTATAATGAGCCGCCAATGGCATTACCACATTAGACATTACAGACTCACTGATCTTACGATGAATTGACAAAGATTATTAGGGCCAATAGCCCAATATCCTTAGGATGAATAGTTGAATACAGATCGTGCACATTTGCAGGGTCTGCGTTGCTGAGATTCAGATACATGTAAAAATGTATGCATATAATGCGACCACAGTTATCGTGATATGACTATATGAGTAGCACTTCTGATAACCAGGCATGACCGCATGAGTACTCCATAATGCTTCTCTTGCAGTACTGTCCAGCAGAGAGATTGGATCGTGTAAACATAGTATCTTGAAACAAATGACCAGGCTGATGTTTTTCATTCGGAAGTTTTTGAATTCTATTGCATTTCGTCACTCGTTCTCTGAACCGCTTTCACAAATTGCGTACAGTTAGTGCAAAGTGAATGATCACCATGATCAGAACAAGCAATGCGTGGAGCAGGAAGGATCCTGTATTAGTTTCAGACGCGTACTTGGCAACACTAATATACAAAAGTGATTGATCACCATGATCATGATCAGAACAAGCAATGCAGTGGAACGGGAAGGATCCTGTATTAGTTTCAGACACCTACCGAGCCACACTAATATGCGGAGGGAATGATCACCACCGTTTAGCAGAGCTCCAGAGCTGATTTTCGGGTGAATCTAGAAGGAGCGTTTTTCAGAGAGAAGAGATTGTAATTCTCTCCAGAATCGATGGAGCTCTATCAAACAGGCCTGAACTGGAACATGAAGGATCGTGTGTTAGTTCAGACCGCATACTGAGCAACTCTAATCTTACAGTTAACTGAGAATATAATCTGACATGACAGATTCACAATTCATACTGAACTGTGGTCTCATATACTAGCACGAACCGTGAGGAAACAACCACCACCTCTGCTCTTTTGGAGGAAAAGTGGTGCCAAACTCCTTATCTGAAGCATTTGACACAACACGGCAATGCTGCTCAATACGTGGTGAAGGGGAATTGACTGACGCCTGAACTGCCATTGCCTCTTAAAAATCTTCAGCATTGCTGCTGAAGCTCAGGGCTATTACCACTTATCAGAGGATGAAGATTGCAAATTTATCCAGCCATATTGAGCGATCACCAGTTCTACCAATTTGTCAAATGCACCATCTTGTACTGTAGATTAAACATATCGAATTCAAATGCAAAACGCAAGAGGAAATCATGGTAAATGTTCTCTTCTATTCATTGATTCAAGACCCAACGGCCAACGCACTGCGTTTGTTTACATCCAGCAAAGTTCCATCGATCCCTCATCGACAAACATCCCAAAAACCGCAAGAAACATATCACCATCTCGCGGACATCTCTCCTCCTTCCGCCGACGCGCTCAGAACTCCTGAGAGGCGGAGCCGATGTCCCCCTTGTGGCCGCCAGCCTTCTTTGGCAGCAGCGTCTGGTGGATGTTGGGCATCACGCCGCCGGCCGCGATCGTCACGGTGCCCAGCAACTTGCTCAGCTCCTCGTCGTTCCGCACCGCCAGCTGGATGTGGCGCGGCACGATGCGGTTCTTCTTGTTGTCCCTCGCCGCGTTCCCGGCCAGCTCCAGCACCTGCGAGAACACACGAAACAATCCGTTCAATTGGGGGATCCAATCTACAGGATCGGATCGGCACGGATCGAAAAAAGCGGAGGGCCGGAGGGGGTAAGGGATCGGGAGATTACCTCGGCGGCGAGGTACTCGAGGACGGCTGAGAGGTACACGGGGGCACCGGCGCCCACACGCTCCGCATACTTGCCGGCCTTGAGGTACCGCGCGATGCGGCCGACGGGGAACTGGAGCCCGGCCTTGGAGGAGCGCGACACCGACTTGGTCGCCGGCTTCGCCTTGCCGCGGCCGCCGGAGGAACTCATCGCCGCTTCGCCTTGGTGTGGTCTGGAAACTTCTGAACTCTTCGAGGTTGGGGCCTTGGGGGCGCTGTGTAGACTGGAGAGGTGCTGGTTGGAGGGGCGGGCGGCGCCTGGGGTTTTATAGCATTAGGGTTCGGGTGGGAGGCGGGCTGTGATTGGCTGGGCGTTCGGAGGCGCGGATCGGTGACGTGGCGAGACAGCTTGGCCAGGTGTGAAATGCTTCTTCCTTTTTTCTCAAGCGGCGTGGGCGTATTTTCATTTCCTTCCGAGAGCATTTACTTAATATTTGGATCATTTGAAAATCTTATGTGTATTCATAAAATAGCGTATCTGAAATAGATAAGAAAAACTCGTGTAAGTTAAATATTTTACGGTACTTTTGCTTTGGTCAAATACTTTGAACATTTTTACGTGCATTTGCTCCCTAGTCACCTTCGATATAAAGAAAAAAAAGACTAATGCTCCCTAGTCTTAGTAGAGGTTTCATGAAAGTTTCATCGCTATAAAACTCTTTTTGATTCGGTAAAAAGACTAAATATGTTAATATGATAAATGAGATATAATGTAAAATTTTATGACATGTGGGAGGGTTTCATCACTATAAAACTCTTTTTGATTCGGTTACCTAATTTCAACAACTGTACCATGAACTGTGCATTGAGATTGGCATAAGAATACCCCTTTGTTCTCCATGGTGCTAAATGGCTTCCGCAGAAGTCATGCATATCTATTTTTTTCTTTTTAACACGAGGTTATGAAGATTTGAACCTAACATGAGTCAATTAGCAAATTTGAGGAACCCGGAGTGAAATTTAATTGTTCATAGACCTAGATAACATCCGTTCAAAAAAAAGACCTAGGTAACATTCCATTTCAAATTAATGTACTGTGGTATATTTTACTCTCGTTTCTAATAACAGATGTGGCAGAAACAACACAGGAACATGCCACTAGAGTTGGAACTACATTTGAAAACCCGATGAATTGGACTATAGTTTTGGGACAAGCCTCACTTCGACTTGATTTGGTTATTGCAACTATAGTATGACAAATATATATGGCTTGCCTCGTGACCTAGGAAATGTTGGTTGGCAACTAATAATGTTA
Source organism: Echinochloa phyllopogon (assembly GCA_033239725.1). NCBI lineage: Eukaryota > Viridiplantae > Streptophyta > Magnoliopsida > Poales > Poaceae > Echinochloa > Echinochloa phyllopogon. Next base: position 7,554,621 of record BTCW01000018.1, read on the forward strand.
CCACGCTATTTTTACTAGGATAACTAACCTTAGTTTTGCACACTTCTGTGGCTAGAAAAATAAGCGAACTAATCTAGACAAAAATAGGCAACTAATCTTAGGGGGTGTTTGGATCCAAGCGCTAAAGTTTAGTCCTTTAAATAAATGATAATTAGACATATTAAACATAAACTAATTATAAAACTAATTACATAAGTCATATCTACTTCGTGAGACGAACCTAACAAGTCTAATTAAGCTATAATTAGTATATAATTATCACATATTTACTGTAGCACTACATCGTCTAATTATGAACTAATTAGACTCAATAGATTCGTTTTGCAAATTAGTCATCATTTATGTAATGGGTTTTTTAATTAATCTATAATTAATACTTCTAATTAACATCATTTCATTCGATGTGACGAGACTAAATTTTAGAGGTGGGGATCCAAACAACTCCTTAGGGCAAGTACATTGGTGCCGTCTGAGTCAATTTATCGGACAATCTATATAATAGATTGTTATTTTGATTGTCTCGTAGTAATACAATATCTCTTAATTTATGGGAAAATAAAGAAATATTATTGGTTGCATGGCAACAAAACTCGTACAATGGTGAATGAGTCGTCTTATGGTTCTAAAATTTAGCTCACGAGACGTTTGTTTCACGAAACAACGACTTGTTTCTCTCACCTCGCTCTCTCTCATAAAAATAATATATGACACCACATGAGCCGACACATAAGACTGATTAAATATAGCAATGTACCTGTCCTTCCTTACACTAGTGTGGTCAGCACGGCGTGGGCGTGCAGATCCCGTGCGCCGCCGCCGCCCACGACCTCCTCCCGGTGCCTACGACCGGTACCTCACAGCCACGCGCAACTCGGCACGCTTCGGGCTCGTCGGCTGGGCTGTTACGCCAAGCAGTGCATCTCCGAGTATCCGAATGGTCGTCCAACGAGCGGAAGCGCGTCGTGCTCCTCCACGTCACGCTCACCAGCGGTGGATCACGCCGGACGCCGCCGTCGATCGAGTCCGTCAACTTTAAACCGCTTCAGCTCGATGATGGAGTGTGATGAGGTCCAGGTTACCCCCTAACTGTGGAGAGGCCACCGTCCCAGCCGCGAAGAACCGAATGCCTCACCCTTTTTTCTTGCACAGTTTTTGGTGATCTTGCAAATCCGGATCTGGAATTCTGGAGTGATTAAGCACTGGGCTATTGGTCAGTTTAATTCATGCACAATGCTGTTTCGCGAACTCTTGGCCTTTTTAGTTTTCAAATTCTGTCCCCAAATTTCACTATGCAAAAAAAATTCTCATCACATTAAAATATTGGCACATGCATGGAGTATTAAATGTAGATAAAATAAAAAACTAATTGCATCGTTTTGTTGTACTCTGCGAGACGAACATTTTGAGCCTAATTAATCAATTTTTGGATAATTTTTCACACATATAAACAAAATGCTACAGCGGCGCACGCACCCTAAAGTCAAATTTTGGCTCCTAAATTCGAGAACTAGCCCTTGTTGCAATATATTTCTTGGTGGCGCCTCCCTTGGTTCTGCAAGGAGTTACTGCTAATCCTTTGATGGTCAGTTATGGAGCCGTGGGGTCGTGTGGACGCGAACCGGACCCGGACCCACCCGTCAGAGACCCACCAGGGTGGTGATGGTGCGGCGCGCACGGGAACCGCACGCGGCCAGGTGCGCCGGGCGCAAAGGCCACAGCCCACAGCGCGCAGCGCAGCCGAGCCAACCACCCCGCGGCAGTCAAGCCCCGAACACCCCGTGCGTTCCGCAGCCAAATCGAGATCTCTCTCTCTCTCCCCGTCCCCCGTGCTGGTGCTGCCGAATCCCACCCCTCCCGGACCCGGCAGACCGCGGCAGCGCATCCCATCGCGTCGGGCGGAGGAGCCGAAGAAGAACCGGAAGCGGAGATGGCCTCGGCGCTGTCCTCCCTGCGCTACGGCGACAGCCTCTCGGTGGTGGCCATCTCCGCGGCCACGGCCGTGCTCTGCGAGGCCATCTCCTGGCTACTCATCTACCGCACGGCCACCTACAACTCCCTCCGCGCCTCCATCGAGCGCCACTCCCGCAAGCTCGACGCCATGAAGGCCGGCGCGGGGGGCTCCTCCGCCTCCTCCGGCGCCGGCGCCGGCGGCTCCTCCTCCGCGCAGCCCGCCTCGTCGCGGGCCAAGAAGATGGACCGCGTCGAGACCAGCCTCAAGGACGCCGCGCGGGAGCTCTCGCTCGCCAAGCTCAAGTCCGGCGCCGTCGTCGCCGCCGTGCTCTTCGTCGTCTTCGGCCTCCTCAACTCCCTCTTCGAGGGCCGCGCCGTCGCCAAGCTGCCCTTCGCGCCCGTGCCGCTCGTCCAGCGGATGAGCCACCGCGGCCTGCCCGGGAACGACCCCACCGACTGCTCCATGGTCTTCCTCTACTTCCTCTGCTCCATGAGCATCCGCACCAACCTCCAGAAGCTGCTCGGCTTCGCGCCGCCACGCGCGGCTGCTGCGGCCGGCGGGGGCCTCTTCAACATGCCCGACCCCAAAGTTAATTGAGGTACCAGATCGATCTCTTTGCTTCAATTTTCGTTGGCAGCCTTTATTGATCGTGCTAAAATTAGGATCTATAGTGTCTTACAAACGTTGTTAGATCACGATCCTTGGTCCTGATGAAAATTGCTTACTGGATCTACTAATACGAAGCTACAAACGGGAGGTTGATTTGGGTTAGATTGGACCCTTTGGGTGCATCTGGGTGACAAGTGATTGATGGTTTTAGATTGATCGAGTCCTTTTGTTAGCACGACCAATTCCTATGGTTCAGCATGTCATACCGAGTCCATAGCATGCATGGTTCACCTCAACGGCTTATCCATCCACATGCACAAGGTCTCTTCTTTTTTTGTTGTAAGTAAGTATAATGCGCATGGCAATCCTTATATGGCATCAGATGGCCTATTCTGAGACCTCTCTGGCCCTTCCTTGTTCCTCAGTCAGCCATGAGCAACACTTTGGCAACAGTATCTATGATGCGCCTATATGGCTCGTCCATCCATATGCACAGGATCTCCTTGTTTTATTGTTAGTTAAGCACTGGGCATGTCAATCCATGTGCCTTGTACTGCCTATTTGTCGGCCTATATAGATTGAATACAAGTGTGTTTGTGTGCATTTCTACCTTACACTTTTAGGTCCCTATTAGCCAAAACCAATGAATAGAGGTTGTCCTTTAGTTATGTTAGGAGAAAAAAAATGGAAGACTTCTATTTGTTGAGGACAAGGTGACGAATCTTATCATTAACTCTGACTCTGCTCTACTTCGGACTTAAGAAGTGTCTCCGATACATGAAATTATGCACACTTGGAATGTTTATTTCTAGATTAAATATCAAGATCTCACCAATTTTAGTGGCTTCTCCATTTGATTTATGAAGAGCAGGAATCACATTTACAGTTCTGCAAAATTTTCACCCGAGTTTCTGGAGCCGTAATCTAAACTCTAGATGGCATGATCTGGCCTTACTGTGGAATTTCAATGGATCAATTCATAATTTAATTCTGGATTCCAGTAATAGAAAAACCTGTCTTAACACACGTACCAGTTCCAGTTTACGTTAAATTTTCAGTTTTTGTATTTAAAATGATTTTAGCCATGTGCAGTACAGCTAAGTTTTACTTAGAATTGAAGTTATATGGCGATATGTTACATGGCGGTACGGTACCACTGAATATGAACTACGTGTGTCTAAGGCTGTGTTTGGTTCACGACCAAACCTTGCCACAGCTCGCTGCAACTAACATTCGCTGCTGTTTGGTTCTAGCCTGAACTACGGCACGCCAAAGAAATTATGGCGGCTCTTCTGTATGTTTCTACGCGTTTCTGCACCAAAAGTTCGGCGGACGATTTGAGCGCCGCAATTCTGGCGAGCCGCAGCTTCGGCGTGGCTTTTTGCGGCAGCGACCAAACAGGGCCTAACTGTCAAATACTGGGCATGTACCACTTGTGTTCCACTCAAAGTTTACAGCACTCAAAATCTTCAGTGTGTTTCATGGTGCACAAGAGAACAGGATTTCCCAAGTTCCACCTGAAATGTTGTTGGGTCATGGTTGGGCAATGGCCTTGAAGAATTTGAATGGCAAATCTATAGTTCTAAATTTTAGCCAAGGCTGTATGTAGGATTAGCTCTTGTTATTCTGTTGTGTTGATGTTGATTTATTGGATCTGGCATTCAAGTAATGTGCAGTAAAGATTTAAAAGATTCTGGATCGGGGGTATAATTATCAAGATTGTTCTTGATTTCATCTGAGCTTTAAACATCAAATTGTAATTTTGTTTGTTCACAAAGGTGTTTATAGGAAGGTTGTCCAACAGACTGAACATGTGTTAGCTTACCTGACCTATTAGGTGAAGCTGTCCTTAGTGATTTGTCTAAAAAACAGTCAAGTTAATGTTGATTTGGAGTTGCTTGTTTGAGGCTGTTGAACTACAAAGTATTACTGAAGGATGATATTTTCATGGTTGAACTAAGAATTTATGTCGGAGTCAGATTCTTTTAAGTTGGGGGTCCTGGCATGGCATTCCTGTTCAACCCTTTTTAGTTTCAGGCATCGTTTTCTATTTCTTTTGATTTTCTTTCAGTGTATTGTTCATTCTAGTATGCATCATCAATCTCAAAATTACATGCATCATCAATCTCAAAATTACATGCATCATCAATCAGGGAAGGTAGCATTTACTTTGTATAGTAGCTATATATGCTACCATTAGTCACATGCTTAGAATGTAGAACTAAACTTAATATAAACATCTCAAAGGGCATCAGCAATTTAGAAAATCTATCCCTGCAGTAGAATGCTTGTATATTGTTGTTTGTTCTTATGCATAATTTTTTTTCCTTTTGCTGTTATAGCTCACTATCTGATCTGCCAATTGTTCCTCTGCAGCTGCGTTTATCACATCCACGGGCTTGCCTCGGAGAAGAGTGATTCTGAACGAAGGAATAGGCCCTGGGAAGAAGGTGTTATAGACTCTGTACCAATAGGCGTATTCAAATTCAATTTCCACATCCACAACTCACCGGTTTGCTATTGCATCGGTGATCGGCAAACGTGAAGGTTGACTTATTTATTGCATAGACTTAACAAATGGACATGAGTTACCTGCAGCCAGGCAGTGAAATGCGCAGCCTGTTTTGATACTAGGATTCATTGAAAAAATTGTGTCGACGATCTCATGATGATGGACGTCTAATACCATCCTGGTCGAGTGCTTTTATCATCACCGACGTAATGTTTCGGTTATATTTCGTAACGATTCCTTTTGTTTCGGTTATATATTTCGTAAGGATTCCTATTTCGTACGCCTTTTGACCGACATAGCCATCTGCTAGGTGTCAATCAAGCAGCTTAGGGGTGCCTTTAGTTCGTTTAAATTCTGGCACATTTTAGTCTTTTCTTAAATTTTTGCTTTCATGATTGGCCACTCATAATTCCGAATGAAATGATCCTCTACCAGTGTCCGGATTGTGTTACAGTGTAGTTCTTATAGACAGTCCGGATAACCCCTAAAGTACATTTTGATTTATTTTACACCAACAACTATTTTAATCCGTCCAATTTATCCCTTCATAAAATTTATCTTTTTTTTTTCAAATTTTGTGGGATGATAAAGGACCATATAAAATATTTTTTAAAAATATAATATAAAATTTTCATCATTATTTCTCATTATATTTTATATCAATATTGTTAATTTATTATTACATATCATATCCTTTCAAAATAATGATAAAAACTCATTTTATATTTTTTTAAAATATTTTATATGGACATCTATCGTCTTACAAAATAAAAAAAATCTTACAAATGGGCAGATTGAACCAATTAGATTGTTGTGGGTGTAAAATAAATCAAAATATACTTTACATTGCGTTTGGATGTTGGCATTGGGCTCCGGAATTGGAATTGGCATTCGATATCAACAAATGCTGCTGTTTGGCTGGCATCCGACTTTGGTATTGGAATTCGTCTTCAATGTCGAACTGGCATTCCCGCGTCTGCGCCCGTTGCCCGCAATACGGAGCCATCCCCCTCGGTATTGCGACGCATTTGCATCCGCTCGTCTCCATCTCATCCCCGAGCCGCTCGAACTCTCCTCCCCTAGTCGGCCGGCGCGCCGCCCTCCCTCTCCCTCCGCCGGCGCGCCACCTTCCTTCTCCCTTCGCCCGCGGGCCACCCTCCCTCTCCCTCCACCGGTGGGCCGCGCCGGCGCCGCACTCCCTCTCCTTCCTCGCGGTCGGCGCCCCTCCTCCTCCTCTTCCTGTACCCTGTGGAGGCGGGCGGCGCGGGTGAGCTCCGGCCCGAAGGCGAGCGGTGCGGGTGAGCTCCGACCAGGAGGTGGGCGACGCGGGTGAGCTCCGCCTGGATGAAGACAGACGCGGGTGAGCTCTGCCTGGATGAAGACGGCGTTATCTTCTCCAGCGTGGCCTTCTCCGGCGAGGTATGGGCGGCCCTGCTTGTCTTCCTCGCTGCCGGCGCGACGGCGTCGTGACTTGTCTTCCTCTCTGCCGGCGAGCCGCGCGGCTGCTAATCTCCGTCGGCGCGCCCCTCCGCTGGCGAGCACCTCGCCTACCCCCTCCCATGCGCGTCGGACTCTCCGCGGCGACGCCCTTCCGCTGGCGAGCACCTCACCTACCCCCTCCGATGCAGTGGAAGGTCAAATACCAATTCCATGTTTGTGTACATCCAAACAAAAATTGGATTTGATTGCTTGTTACAATTCCAACAAGGAATACAATAGCCATCCAAACAATAGCATTCGAATTGTGGTCCATTTCAATACCATGGCTGAATTGGTATTAAACCCAATTCAATACCAAGCCTCTCAATATCTACATCCAAACGCACCCTTAGGGGTTATCCGGACTTTGTCTATATTTGAGAGTAGTAATTTAGACTTTTTTCTACACAGTTTGGGTGTAAAGCAGGGAGGTGTTCACTATAGATTCGTTATAGCTAGATTTCAATCTAGCTCCTCTGCTGGGATAAAAAAAAACATCGGATCATGTTCCTTTAGCTCCGTTTCTGTTCGTTCCGTAGCAACGGATATTTTTGCTAGTAAAAAAAGAAGAAGAAGACAGTTTGGCCATCGATGCCCACCAATAGAAGATCGTCGATTCGTCGTGCCCCTCACGTATGTCGCTCACGGCTAGCATTGGTGGGTTATGGGCCTTTTGGCCCAACGGCCTCGCTTGCAGTCCAGTCGCCTATAAACCGCTCACCCAACGAGGACGGTTTCTTTTTTTTTTGGGAACAAAACGAGGACGGCTTGGCAAAGTGCCAAAGTACTCCGTACTCTGCATTGCATCGACATGTCAGCCGCCATTGTTCCGTACACCGAACGAGGGTTCCAATTTCTTTACGAAACGCCACCCGTACCAGACCCGTTACCCGGCCTCGCGCCAGCCGCTGCGCAGTGCGCGCCCTGGCTGCGCTTGCCATTTTTGATTGCAAGGCCAATAGCCCATTTCCAGATAAACACATCGATTCATGATTCACTATTGCCTAGTCAAATAGTGCAACAGGAGGGCACTGACTAGTCAAATGGAACAATGTCAAGAGGCCTAAGAAACTTGGAGGGTTGGGTGTCCTCGATATTGACTTGTTTAGTCGCGCCCTTCGGTTGCGTTGGCTATGGTTTCAATGTGTGGAACCTCATCGGCCTTGGGTTGGGACAGAAGTACCCTGCAATGAGACAGACAAGCAGTTGTTCAGAGCTTGCACAACGGTCACGGTGGGCAATGGGGAGCGAGCCAAGTTCTGGGACTCCACATGGTTGAATGGATGTGCTCCTCGGGATCTAGCTCCCAATCTGTATAAACTTGCGTGGAGGAAAAACAACTTCGTGCGAAACGACTTGCTAAACCAGAACTGGACACGGGGGATTTGGAGAATGTCGACAGCTGAGGAAATTGCTGAGTTCATAAATTTATGGCCACAAGTGCAGGAAGTGCAGTTAAATGATCATGAGGACTCAATCAGATGGCGTTGGACATCAGATGGGGTTTACACTACAAAGTCTGCATATTCCATCCAATTTCAAGGCTCCTTCTGTCCTTTCAGATGGCAAGAAATATGGCAGGCAAAAGCGGAAGGGAAGCATCATGTGTTTGGTTGGCTCCCAATACAAAACAAAATTCTCACAACAGACAGGCTGATGATTAGGCACTGGCCATGTGATCCAATTTGCTGCATGTGTGATCAGACACCGGAATCAGCTGCCCACCTATGCTTACATTGCGTCTATGCTCAAGAGGTGCGGTCACTAATAGCAAGAGCCACTGATGGGCTAATTGAAGTACCGTCAAGAACATGCACAATCGAAGAATGGTGGAATGGATCTTTTCAGGGGTTGAACAAGGGTGCCAGAAGAATGAAGGCGGTTGTATTGCTATACACTACCTGGAACTTGTGGAAGGAAAGAAATCGAAGAATCTTCGAAGGCCAAACGGTGTTGCCACACAGAGTGCTCACACTGATCAAGGAGGAGATGCATCTACGTTTCACCGCATGCGGGCAAGGAGAGACCCCCTTTACTTAGTTATGTTGTGTTGCTATTTGAGTTATGCGTCAACTTATCTATGTAATACAAACCATATAAAACTTCGCATTCTTCTCCTCCTTAAATGAATAGTCAGTGCTCCTGCCAGTCTTTCAAAAAAAAAAGATTCACTATTGCCCGGCTCCCAAATTCCACCCCAAGGTTGATTTCCATCACATCAAAATGTCGGCATATGTATGGAATACTAAAGGTAGATGAAATAAAAAATCAATTGCACAGTTTTGTTGTACTCTACGAGACGAGCATTTTGAGCCTAATTAATCAATTTTTAGATAATTTTTCACACATAGAAATAAAATGGTACAGTACATACGCACCCCAAAACGTTAAAGTTTGGCTTCCAAATTTAGAAAGGGCTCGGATTGCAGCAGTGGGCTGTGGGCCTGTCGGCAGCCTTTGCCCCGGCGTGCACCGCGCTGACGAATCAGGTGAGGTTCCGCGGGCTCCAGTGGGCACGGTGGCAGCTCAGCGCGCGCTCGCCCGGCCGGCGTCCCCACCGCCTTCACTCCGGATCGATGCGCTGGTTGGCGCAATGGCGCCGCGAGGGCAAAGTCGCGGGAGGATTCGGATTCCCACCCCACGCCACCAGCCCAAGGCACGGAACGGATAGGTGGCTGGCGCCGTGTCCTTTTCTCCTTGGCGCGCGCCGCGCGCGGGGCCCGGCCTTTTCGGGTCGAGCCGGCAAACGTCAAACCTATGAGCTATGACGAAGCAAATCCACCGTGCGAGTATAAAGAAAATGCCCTTCCCCCTCTCCAAGCCGTCGCGGCCGGAGCGTGCCGGGCCGTGTGGTGCTTGCCGTCGCTGGTGAGCCGATGAGACGTGTGTCCTCCGCCTCCGGTCGTTAGCCTGCCGGCAGTTTGCTGCGGAGCCCATCCCGTCCCGTGTCGAGGCCAATCCGGCGGGCGAGTGAGCGAGCGCGCGCGATGCCCCGGCGGTGGGGCGGCTGCTTCTCCGGCGGCGACGCCCGCGTGGGCGGGCCCGCCCTCGAGGAGCCGGAGCCGGAGGTCTTCTCCTTCGCCGAACCCCTCCCGTCATGGCCCCCTGGTGAGTGGCGTCCCCATCCTCCATCTCATTGGATTTGGATTCTTCCTCGCTCTCCGCGCGCGTACCGATCCACCGCCATTTGGCGAAATGCGCACAGCTAGATTGTTCACACGAGTGCGAGGTTGGTTACCGTTGTTAGGATTGGTTGGCTAATCGATTTCTGTGTGGCATTTTTGCAAGGTGGGGGATTCGCGCGGGGGAGGATGTCCATCGGCGGAGGGGAGCTGGAGCTCGCCGCGGCCACGTCGTTCCAGAAGATCTGCACCCTGTCGCCGCCGCGGCGGGGCGGTGGCGGCAGCAGCGTCACCTTCTACCGGCCGGTCGCCGTCCCGGAGGGGTTCTCCCTCCTCGGCCACTACTGCCAGCCCAACTGCCGCCCGCTCCACGGCCACCTCCTCGTCGCGAGGGCGGGCGCGCGCCCTGCCGGCGCCCCCACTCAGCCACTGCCGCCGCTCTGCGCGCCGCGGGACTACGAGCTCGTCTGGGAGTTCCGCGCCGGCGGTATCGGCGGTGGTAACCGCAGCAATGCCGGCTACGGCCTCAGCGACGCCTACTTCTGGGTCCCCGTGCCGCCGGAAGGGTACAGGGCGCTCGGGTGCCTCGTGACGACGGAGCAGCGGAAGCCGCCGCTCGACGACGTGGCCTGCGTCCGCGCGGACCTCACGGAGGAGTGCGAGCCGCACGGCTCGCTGCTCCACCTGCAGCTGGCGCGGCCGTCGTCGTCCGGCGGGACGGCGGCGGCTTTCGCCGTGCGGGGCGTGAGGCCGGTGCACCGGGGGATGTGGGGGAAAGGGGTGGGCGCGGGCACCTTCTGCTGCGCGGCGGACGGGGCCTCGCCGCGGGAGCAGGGCATGGCGTGCCTGAGCAACGCCGAGCTCGACCTGTCGGCGATGCCGACGCTGGAGCAGGCGCACGCTGTGATCCGGCACTACGGCCCCACGCTCTTCTTCCACCCTAAGGAGGCCTACCTGCCGTCGTCCGTCTCGTGGTTCTTCAAGAGCGGCGCCGCGCTGTACAGGCGGGGCGGGGGCGGGGACGCCGCGGGGGAGGAGATCGACGGCGAGGGAACCAACCTCCCCGGCGGCGGGTGCAACGACGGGGAGTACTGGATCGACGTCCCACGCGGCGAGCGGGGCCGCGCCGTTCTCCGCGGGAACATCGACAGCGCGGAGCTCTACGCGCACGTGAAGCCGGCCATGGGCGGCGCGTGCACGGACGTGGCCATGTGGGTGTTCTGCCCGTTCAACGGCCCGGCGCGGCTCAAGCTGGGCCCGGTCAGCCTCCCGCTGGGCAAGACGGGCCGGCACGTCGGGGACTGGGAGCACTTCACGCTCCGCGTCAGCAACCTCACCGGGGAGCTCACGGGCGTCTACTACTCGCAGCACAGCGGCGGGCACTGGGTGGACGCGTCGGCGCTGGAGTACACCGACGGCAACAGGCCGGCGGTGTACTCGTCCAGGAACGGGCACGCGAGCTACGCGTACCCCGGGGTGTATCTGCAGGGCTCGGCGGCGCTCGGGATCGGCATCCGCAACGACGCCGCGCGGAGCAGGCTGTACGTGGACTCCAGCGCCAAGTACCGCATCGTGGCGGCGGGGTACCTGGGCGAGGGCGCCGTCGCCGAGCCGCAGTGGCTGCACTACATGCGGGAGTGGGGGCCGACGGTGGTGTACAAGTCGAGGCAGCGGATGGAGTGGATGATCGGGCGGCTGCCTCTCCGGCTCAGGTGCCGAGCGGAGAAGATGCTGAACAAGATGCCCAACGAGCTGTCCAGGGAGGAAGGGCCGACCGGACCCAAGGAGAAGAACAACTGGGAGGGGGACGAGAGATGATTGTAGGAACAAGGCCTCAGGATTTATGTGTGGCTTTCATTTGCGTGCTTTATTGTAGAACAGTGAACAGAGATGATTGTGCTAGAACTAACGAATCAAATTACTTGCAATAAAAGTGTTAATTGCTCGAAATTTGTCTATCCAGTTGAAATGAATAACTTACGAGTGAGAATGTTCCAGGAAACGCTGGGTAGGCAGATGTGTTTTCAACACTATAATGTTAACGTACAGATATCATTGTTTTTCGCAAGAGATATGAACAAGAACAAAGCCGATGTGTCTTCCTCTGCTACTATGTTGTCAAAAAGGATGTTCACAACAAGGGTCGGACAGAAAAAATGACCCCATCTTCCACTAACAATGTAGCTAACTATATGTAAAGGTCAAATGATTGAAACTGAGAAGATTGTCCAGGAGGCTGCTGTGAGTCAGTTTATGCCCTCTTGTCATCATCACTGCTCTCACTGCCATCACTGCAGGGGCCAAACATCAACAGAAAATTGTCAAGTGGCATTCAACTCAATGAACACATGATAAAGCATCTCAAGCATGCATTCACGATGGATATGGTGGTAATAGCTACACATACCTCTCCTCGTTAAGCTTTGCGATTTTCTTTACTTCCAAGCCAGACATGCCTAGGTATTTTTGCGCAGCTGTAACATTTTCTGGCCCTGGAAATGGAAGCAGTAGCATTGATTTTCAGTCTTAATCCCTCGTTCCAAATTATTATTCATTATTAACCTTTTCTAATAAAAAATTTAGTCCAAATATACAAAATAATAAGTCATGCTTAAAGACCTTTAATGACAAAGTCAAACAAAATAAATAATACGTGCATAATTTTTTGAATAAGATGAATGGTCTTGTGATTTGGAACGGTGGTAGTATTAGACAATCAGGTTTGCAATGTCTATATAGTTTTACCATAATACAACCAAAAGCTTATCATAAAGTTCATTAGAAAGATAACAGCACCACGTTTTATAGAGAAGGAACAGCAGCAGACAAGGAATAATATGAAACAGAAGCAGTAGGAAACAAAGATCAAGAAATGAAAAGTACCTTTAGTCAATTGGAAAACATGAAGGGCGCAACGTTCCGCTGCTAGACGTACAGGCATGCTCGAGTCCTTTAATGCATCAGCGATTGCCGGGCCCAATATTGAGTGATGTGTAGAGAGAGATGAAGGATTTATCTACAAGAAGGAACCGTTAAATACCACTATGTCACCAAGAATAAAGTTAACAGCGAGCATTGCGATAAAAGGCTCCAACGATAAACCTTTGCAGCAGCTTTGATACGCGACAAAGATCTCCTCCTAACTTCACTTGAATCATCACGCAAGGCCAAGACAAGCAACTGAACGAGCTGCAAGATGCCGACTTCCGACTGTAACTGGAAACAGAGTATCCTTCCCAGAGTTCTTGTGGCAACTTCACGAACAGGGAACTTCACTCAAGACAAGCAAGTTATACACAAGGCACCACAATAAAAGTAACAAACAGATGAGGCGTGCAACTTGATCGAATACCTTGTCATCTTTAAGAGAATCTTTCAGAAGATCAACAAGAGACGGAAAGGATGACAGATGACACAATTTTGATGGAGAATGCATCGATATGGATGAGAATCCTAACAAAGCACCATGCCTGGTACACCAGTCTGGTGAGGTGCTCAGGTTCAACAGGATTTGCACCAAATCTGAAATCTCAGTCTCCTCCATGTACTGTAAAAAAAGCATGTATATTGCAGTCGATAAATGTGGACAAATTATAGTGAGAAGAGGCTAAGAAATGTATGTACATGTTGAAACTTGAAAGTAAACACCATTTTTCTTTTAGAGTCAGCATACTGTAGTTCTTTTTGATACAGCTCAAGTTAGACAAATATGAAACATTATTTCTGATAGAATGGACAAGTAAAGAGGGATATAAAGATTAGAAAACTAGAAGTTATAATTACCAGAGACAATGTGCCAATCACTTTGGCAGCACAACTGCGGATATCATCAGCATCAGCCTGCAGCAGATCTTTGAGAAGATCACATCCACGAGATCTGATTGCACCACTAACACTTTTGCCAGCATGTTTGATAACACCTTTAAGTGCAGAAAGCACACTTTCTTTGACAGATTCATCTCCTGACTGAAAAAGAAGAAGAAAGAAACATAAATTACTTTCGAACTTGCAGTGACATTTTCTTCACCCACCCAAAAGGAGAGAGGCAGAACATCCACAACCTGCAACATGGACAGAAGATCGCTAACTAAAGGATCCACCCGTGTGCTAAGTGCACTAAGCTTTCCAAGGGCAGATGCAGCCCTCGTACGAACAGACCTGAAATTCAAACATATTCACATGTGGAGGTAAATCCATAACTGAAAGGGACACAGAAAGAAGATAATACTGACCTATTGTTATCCTGAAGACATTTCACAAACGTAGTCTGAAGTTGTGGAAGAAAGGGCTTAAGTGCAATTCCTCCTTTTGTGATGATGATTGTCAGGGTTGATAGGATAGCTGATTTAACTTGCCATGGAAACCGATCGCCAAGGATACGAATAAGAGGTCTGCACACACACAAGAAAACAAAGATTACAACTGCAATGCCAGCATGCCATAGACTAAAAAATCATTCAACCTAGCATGCCAGCAAATACAAGATCGAGCAATTTGACAGAATCGTTATATTCCACGGGAAGCATCTGCTTTTCAAAAACAACTTTTCTGAGAAATAGCTGGGCCCTGGCTTTTGGCTTCTAGTTTTTGAGAAGGTTCAGAAGCCACCTGCGTGGAGGCTTCTGCTCAAGCTCCACATTACAGGGCTTGCAATCACCTCTCCCTTACTTGCTTTGTTCCAAGTATACAGTGAGTTAACAAAGCAAAAGCTACAACTTGGCAGCAATAATAGATAGTGGCATAATGCCATTCACTTTGTGGTGAACAGGTCTTCTGTTTTTATTGGTCCATGTAGGTACATTCATAGCTTGGTCCCACACAGGGAACAGATAAGAATAAATTTCTATAACGCATATATGACCTAAATCAGACAAATGGTGAAGCGGTAGACAGGTGCAAGTCAAAGAAAATGACTATTCCAACAAGAAATCTATATTCGGCAAATAATAGATGTATAAGCAATGATCCCACCTAGGACATGCACAAATACAATATTCTTACGAAATACATATCTCAGTTCATTTCATTGCAACTGCTAGCCATTTCAGGGCTTATTTATTAAGAACTATGCCAAGGAGCTCTTCATATTGGCAGCTGAATGTGGTAAAATGCCTCACAGTTGTTGGTGTATGAGTATTGGCCCATATGACCCATGTGTTAGGCCCATCTATGAGGCCATGTACTGTTACTATATATCCCACCCTTCTAGGGTTTGGAAGAATTAATAGAGTTTATTCCACTCTAGCAGTTGTAACGGAGAGAGTTACTACCTCAGTTTTTATTCATTTGACGTTAGGATAGCCAGATTAGTTCATTTTTGAACTGTTGTTGCTGTCCTAGCATCAAATATATAGAAACAGAGGTAGTACATGCTGGGGGTTAGCTCACACAGCACAAATCCTCATATGCCAAACATTTAGAAGGCAATCATAAAACTGAGGCTATTTCAAGATAAAAGCCATACCCTGTAATTGGCACAACTACTTCCTTGAGAGTTTTCTCGCTTGTCACATCAATTAACTCACCAAGACCTTCAGCGGCCTGTTCCTTTGTTTCGGCCGTCCCACTAATTAAACCCTATAGTTCACAAGAAAGATGTATCAGATGTGCCCACAACAAAACTTTATGACAAGAATAGGAAAACAAGACTAGCCTAATCTTCTGCTGCTTTACTCTAGAAATTTAAATGTGTAACACCATTATTTATAATAAAAGTTCAACAAATAAAACCTGCTGAAATATAGGAAGGAAAGGCTGCAGTGCTTTAGGAAGACATAATCCAGGCACAAGAACAGGCACACCCTGAAAATGGACATGAAACTATTAGTCCAGGAAAAAACATCTCAAAGATTTAGAACAGTTAAAAAATAGTGGGTATGGTTTTCCCCCCTTCTTTTGAGCTAGGAGGCAACAGCATATGCATAGCACAAATTTTAGTAGTTCAAGTCAAAGTGGCACCTTTCGCCTTCGACGCTCTTTATCTCTGGCTGTAGATACAGCATCACGCACTAGTTTTATATGTGTCGGGAGCTGTTCCTTTGGAATAGAGCCAACAACTCTTGAAAATGCTTCCAAAGCAGCCTGTTGATCATCATAGATGGATAAGTCTCAGAGGAACTAGTGGAGTGGAAGCATACCAGGGATCACAGGTACTCACAGATACAGTAGCCTTGTCAGTATCACTCAGCAGAATAATAAGGGTTGACATCATATCAGAAGCCTCATCAGCCAAATATAATTTAGTATTTTTAAAGAGGAAACCAATTAGATAGGCTGAGCCCCGCCTCATTGATGCCTGCACGCAAATAATACATAAGAAACTAGAACACAAAAGAGATACGCAAGGCCTCATATTGTTCAAATTCCCGAACCAAAATTCAGGCCACACAACCTGATTGTCATTTATTCCTCTTAGAAGCTCAGGTATCAAAGTTTCAACTCCTTCCTCATCAATAACCAACAAAACAGTTTCTGCAGCTTTCCTGGCGGAGCTTTGTACATCCTATACAGATGGGAGAGAAAAAGTAAGAAACAGCTGAACATGCAGCTAACATTCGCATATAGAAGAATCAAGTGAATAGCAAAGTAGTTAGATGCCTAGATAGAAGATGGTTGTGTTTAGAATGCATCTCACCGCATCTTCATCATCCATAGCAAGAATCAATGCTGGGAGGACAGTTCCAATATGTGAATTCAAACCTGGTCCAGCAACCTCTGCTAGAGCACCCAATGCATGTGCATTGAATGAACTACACCAATAAAGCAGTTTGTCAACAAAACAAAGGGTTATCAAAATACAAATAAAAAAAATAATATCAGTGACCAACTCACGAGAGGGGGGGCTGGACTAATTTGGGCAATATATGGGGCAAAACAGCTGCAGTTCTGACACTGTAAAATCAGATCACAAGTTCAATATTTGTGCAGAGTTCAAGTCAGACATCTGGTTTCACCAAACTAACGAGAACCAAAACAGAGAAGAAAAGAGAACCTCAAAATCTGCTTCAGACCATCAAGGGCTGTTGCAGATGTATCATCATCTTCCAAAGCCCGTAGCAATGTGGGGACAATCTCATCAATGGCTTGCAGTCCAGCACTCTGTTTAAAGTAAACATGTTAAGAAAAATGGCAAATCATCCATAATATATAAATTCAGAACAGGTTCAGCTCAAATACCTTGTACAGAGTACTAAACGCTAACCCAGCAGATTCACGGACCTCTTGGGTGCTGTTACAGGTAGATACGACTAAATGAGACACGAGATAAAAACAACAGATAGGTACAGCAGGAAAGCATACCTGTCGCATAGAGCAGTACGAATAGTAGGTATAAGTTCATCCATAAAACTTAATAGCTGATGTTTACCAGCGCTGCCCATAACCTCACTCAAACCAATGCAAACTCCCTAAAAAGCAAGAATATTAAAGTATATTGATCAATGGATTGCATATTAACAAAATAAATGGTAAGCTCAAAATAATATAAAGCAGGGTCTCTAGTAGGACGGGCATGTATTTTGATAGAAAGCATATCTCAATAATATGAATATTTTCACTTCACTATCTACTAAAATAAAATATCCTTGTAAACATCAATGGAACCATGAAAGGTTCCATAACGCTCCATAATCTAATTTTGGGGAACAGAAAGTTACAGATATAACAACAACAGCAAAGCAGATTAATGATTTAATGATAATCAAGTTGAGATATGCTAACGGCAAAACCCAACAGGAGGATCAACAAGTAGCATAAAGAGTAAACATCGCATTAGTTACCGATAGATGTAAAATGAGTCAATACCTAGGTCAGGGTTTGGACACATGGATTGGAGTTACTAAATTATACTTAAAAATACTTTTGTGGGCATATACATTCTACTGAATAACACGCAACACTCAATTCGGAAATAAACATAGAATACCGCTATGTTATTCAGAAAATAGTTAAATGACTTGGCACTTTCGGGCACCTTTTAGGGTGACCATGAGAAGGTCAACACAGCTGCAAAATCTATTATCCACCAAAGACATATTTGTTTAAAGACAACTTACTTGTCTTCTGCTAGCATTTGGATCTTTGAGTCCCTGTGACAGGATTGGAATAATAGAGGGCAAAACTCTCTCACCAAGCTTCCTTACAAGTTCACCAAGTGATCTCCCAGCAACCTGCAAAGTGGCAACACCCAGCAAAATTAAAAACACAATACATCTCTACAGATATCAGACACAACATGAAATAGTTCAAACCTGGCGCCTTTCTGAGGAAGATGATGCAAGAGATGAAATCAGTGTGTCCATAAGTACTGGCATTATCTCTTTCAGAGTTCTTGGAGTATTTGCTACAATTGTCTTCCAGACATGTAGTGCGGCCTGAGATGCAGAAAAAAATTTAGAACAAGGATGATCCAGGAAAGCTGAAAAGTAGCATATTAAAATCACAAAAAAAAATCACTGTTTCAAAAAAGGGCTATTTATGATGTCTTGGAGTTAAGCATATACCTGCCGGACACTCAAGCTGACATCAGAACGGACCATATAAATGGCAGCAAGAACTTCATTGCGTTTCTCCCTTCCGAGTACTTCAATAATTGCACGCCCCTGAGCCTCTGTACTAGCACCTTCATCATCACTTCCACCCTCAAGGATTGCCTTCCCAGAAGTTCCAGCAACCTAGACATAGAAGTATTACCAGTTGATGCAACCTAATAAGGTGAACTAATACCTGAGTTCAGTACAGCATAAATGAGGATCAACCTTAAACAAGAGATCTCCAAGAAGTTCAACTGAACTTTGTCGGATACGCCAATTATCACTGAAGATCCCATCCTCAATAGCAGGAAGCAATAGGGGTAAGGACCTATTCAACAAAGAAAAATCCATCATATATCCATAAAATGCAAATAAAATCAGCAACTATAATAATTCAAAGAAGATAGCATACGATGCTGCATAATGCTCCACAAAGACATGACCAGCAGAAAGTGCAGCATCACGAACAGATTCATTCTCATCAGCAAGCCCTGATAAGAGTAAATAGTTAGAGAATCAATGTGACAAGTGCAGAGCAGAGATAAATATTGAACAATCTTACCATCTAATATAGCAGGAAGAACAGCCTGCAGATAGTTCTGGAAAACACCGCCCAAGGACCTTGGCAAATACTATAAAATAGATATAGAAGTCATCAATAACATACTGCATTACAAGCATATAATCATATGATAACACAGGAAAATTAGGGAGAACTTACCCGGAAAAGTGTAAGATGGCCATCACGAACAGAAGCCTTCTGGTGGGAACAGTTCCGGATGATGTCAGGAAGAATATGATCGAAATAATCTTGGCCAAGAGCAGATAAAACCTGGAAATTGAATATAATCAAACAGAATTAAGCGTTCATGTTATTATGTTTTAACATCCTTAAATCTGACTTGACTTTAATGAAGAAACAAATTGTGCCGCGAACAGATCAAACAATTGCAGTAATAAAATAATTCATGATAACACACTCTGCTAGGTCAAAGAGAAATGTTATGCTACAAAACAAAGGCTCTCAAGGCACGTAAAAAAGAAAAACTAACCTCACTAAGTCCCTGAGCAGCACCAGATCGTTCAACATTACTATTATCTGATTTTAGAGTATCTAATAACCATGGCACAAGATCTGGGAAGATTTCTTCACCCATTCCACTTATAAGAGACCCAAGAGCTCGAGCAGCCACTGCCCTGACTTCAGGTATAGGGTCCACTAGAACCTGCAAGATATAGTCAAACACATTATAACAAGCAAGGAAACTACACTCAACTGAATCAACAAGCGAACTGCTATAAGCAGTTGCCCAGTTCTGAGATATAAGCATAGGCAGATAACTTACTTTCTTAACTTCTGGTAGGAGCAAACCAATGTATGGGATCATATCCTTTGGTTCTGTAACTAAAGAAGACATGTTTCCAACTATTTGAGCAGCTTTCTTTTTAGTCTCAACACCCCGCTCCCTCAGTCCTCTATGCACAATAGGCACAAGCAATGCAAGTGATGGTGCATCTATCGAGTTAATAAAAGTAGTCTGCCAAAAAAGATGTGAAGATGTAAACCTTGAATTCTTCATTGGCAAAGTAAAGCAAGCAATCGAAAATAGACATTAGGGTGAACACTATCTTAGATCTTATTACCTGAAGAAGGATGTCAAGAGAATGTTTAGTGTGGTCATTTGGATCCATCAGGGCTGACAGAAGAATAGGGACAAGTGCAGAAATTTCAGGATTCTTTATGACACTTCCAACCTGGAAAACGAAAACAAAGCAGAGTTCATTAGAGATAAGGCATAGTAACATTCAACTGTCATGGTAAACTAGCAAACATTACCTCCTGGAGAGCTGTCTGTCCCGCCACTTGGACTTTGGGATGTGTGTCTGTTAGTACCTGACAAATACATTGGAAAATATAAAACTTGATGTTAAGTTAAGTTATATAAGCAGCTCATAAGCTCAACATACAAATTACATCATATACCTCTGTTAACTTTGGAACAATCTTCGGAAGACACTGAGATAGTTGCTGCGGAGCACAATATGCCATGGCACCAAGAAGTTGAACACTGCTTTGCTTAGTACGCCATGCTTTATCTTCCAGACCCTGGAAAAGCATGTTAATGGAATTCATCAAAACATGTGCTTTAGGGAAAAATTAATGTATCAGACTAGCTAGATCAATTCACTTTATGTCAATTTCAAAAAATGGATGTGACTAGTATCATACTGTCAGAAGTATCTGAATACCTATTCCATCTTCTTCTAAAGAATAAATAACTATAAAAGGTATGGACATTATAAATGTAAATAGGGGAACATCATTTCCAGGATGTGTAGAAATGATAAAACTGGGTAACAGATGGACATAAAGATGTTCTGCTCTTTCTAGTTAACGGAAACAGGACTAATTTCTGCTGCCAATGGCCTGAATATTCAGCAGAAGATTTAGTGGTTAGGTCAATTTAAATATAAAGCCTAAAATAAACTGACCCATAACCAGCAGTACCCTATAGAACATTTGGATACAATAAATGTTACAGTTTGATAGCATCGATAAAGACATAATGATACCTTAAGAAGTGAAGGAAGGACGAGCTTCACACCAGGACCGGTGAGCTGGGACATCATTGCCCTAGCAGCACACTCAGCAGCTTCACGCACTGCCAGCACTTGATCAGAGAAAGACACAAGTAGCAAGGGTAGCATTTGAATAACATACCTACAAGACAGCAAACATCATGAGTCACTTTGAATCTGACCAACATTTTGAAGTCAAGAGGTGCCTCACTTACGGCTCAAATAGTCTGCCAAGCTTCTCACACAGGCACTCAAATCCAAGTAAAGCTCCCTCACGAGATTTTGCGGACATTCTGCGCACAAATGGAAAAATCAGTGCTATAATGTTCGGCAATCAGAAAATTCCCAATACGTCGAGTAGTCTATCAAAGAAAGGTGATAACATAAGATGAAAAATGTATCAAAAGGAAATGTCAGAAACAAATACAGTCCCATGTTACGGAAATGCATCAGTTAGGCAATATGCCTTCAAATTCCAGCTTTAGTGGGGCAAATGAAGGCAGTCTGGCTATCCATTAAAGGGAAAAAAAGAACAACCTGAAACCTATGAACTCTGAAGGCCAAATGCCTAGAGAATAACAAGACATGAAAACCGAACACAACAGCGGCGGCACATAATTCGTAAATAACATTGTGACAGGTGAATTCATACTAATTTTATTCACAAAGTAGCCAACCTGTCTTCCAAACTTTTCCGCAACGTTGCAGCAACGCCATATTTTTTCAAGGAAGAAATTCCAAATCCTTTAACCACACCAGCAAGGCCAAAGGCTGCACCGCGTCGCTCACCATACTTTTCACATTTCATCATCCGATCCAAGAGGCTAGAAACAAGAGCTTGACCCTCTTCCTGGCAATTCAGAGAAGAGAGTATTACAATCAAATGAACAAGAAAAAGAAAAACATAAAAAGTGGGTACCAAATGGGTACAAAGTTATCAATGCAAACACAAAATCCAATGGCACAGAACATAACTCACCTGTTTGGAGACCATAAGCGGGGACAAACAATCTGAGACAGCACGTTGAACTGCCTCTGATGGGGTGTTAAGGACATCTAACAACTTCTCAATAACACTGTGAACTTTAGGATCATCCTGTTACAAATGCTACACTTAGTACTACACATTTATCTTTCAAATAAAATAGTTCAGTATCCATCTGTACCTTTGATAGATGTTTCGCCAGAGCACCAGTGAAAATAACAACACCTTCCCTCACAAGATCATATGTTTCCTCATCTGATGCCTGTTAAATATGGGTTATGTAGCAAATAATAAAAGAGAAAGAACCACAATAATTAAATAATATTAGTACGATTATCAATAGGAAAATAGTGCTTACCTTTTTATTCAAGTAGCTCTCAAAAATAGGAAATAGCAAAGGAACATTTTCCTTTCCATGCCTATCAATAATAAGGATGCCAGCATTAATCATTCTACCACGAACATCAACATTTGGATCAGCCTGTAAGTTCACCGAAAGATGCATTAAAATCAAATGTACGCAACACTGCAATAACTAGATCCACAAAAACAAATCAAACTACTTACCAGGGCACGTGATATGAGAAACGTCATGACAACAGGAAGATCTTTAGAGGCCAAAACATCAGCGATAGAGTGGAGTGCTAATGCAATACCCTGTCTTCCAAGCCAGTGCGCATCTCCAAGATCACGAATGTACAAAGAGAAAAGGGTAGAAAGTGCATCCTGCCATAATATGACACCATAATCAGAAGTTTACTCCAAACCAGCAATAATTATTTGAATATGAAATTAAAGACACAGTATATCACTCAAATACATGGTATTATATCTTCCATTTTTTTAATACATGTCATCCTCTGATTTTCAGATCTACTATTACTGATTTGTCCTTATATACAGTCTCCAAGTTTAGTGGTCAAAGTCCAGTTCCAATGTCCTTAGAGTAACACAACATTCCCAAGAGTAACATAGGCAGTCTTTAAATGTGGGTACCATGCTCTTTTTGTAAGTTTACCTTAGTTGTCTTGCAATGGAGCATCTATAAAGTAGCGGAGGCAACAAAAATGCAGAACAGAAAATTTGTGCCATTGGAGACTTACTTGCATTTTGTCTGGATTTTCATCCAATGCTGCAGCCAGAGCCTCAGCAGACGCAGCACGAACATTGTAATTTTTATGGGAAAGTGCATCAAAAATACCAGAGTAATCGGTAATTACATCAAACCCAAAGCGGTCCCATAACTCCTCTGCTAATTCAGCAACCACCTAGAGAAGGTACATGTGCCAAAGAGCAAGAAAATAAGCATAATTTCTTGCTCGAGAAGCAACAAAAAAGTTCAACATATTTCAAGAATATAAAAAAGATTAATAGAACAGTTCCATGTCAAATTTCGTCAGGATGTTGTTACAAACCTTCTCTGGATCATGAGCAGCAATCCAGAGGCTTGTTGACACCTGCAAATCCCGTTGCACAGAGTGCATAGGAACACATTTTATAGCATTTAAGCAGGCGAGTCTAACATGCACTTCTTTTGCATATACACCGACAAGAACCTGAAAATGGAAGGTGTAAGAATATATAGCACCAGATGAAACAAAACAAGCTGAAGAACAGACTACAAAATAGCAACCTGTGCTAACTCGTGGCTTCTTATACCCAGGCATAACTCATTCAGCATAGGCCCAACTGAGGGATGATAGGCAGGAACAGTGCTTAGCACATGATAAAGAACCTAATGCACAGAAAATTAAGATGATGAATACTCGGAGGACAAAACAAGAAAAATAATTAAGTCCGAAAGAAGTAAGAATGTTAACCGATAACATCCTAGGACGAGGAAGTGGTAATATTGGATCCAGATGCATAGATAGTATGTGAAGCACGTCATCATGAAGACATGTCTTTTTCGAAGACAGAAGGATCCTTTCCATTATCTGAAACAAAAGTTAGCAAAATAAATAAAAGTAGAAGGATAGAAACATCAAAAAGGAGAGTAAATGTTGAAAGATTGTCAAGAGGAAAAGAAGTAAGAATATGGAAGGAGTAAAGATAAAGTGGAAGAAATACCGGAAAGACAAAAGTAAATGAATCTGCTGGAAGAGGTCCTGCTTTGCATGCAATTGTCAACCCATTTACTATTTGTTCAAAGAGGCCAGATGATGGCTGCTTCTTGCTATCTTCTTCCATGACCACAGGCATGAGATCCAAGACCATTTCAAAATCACCGACAGATATCACACGGATTGCAGCAGCCATCTCAAGCGCCCAATTGCAAAGAGGAGGGGCTGTGCAGCGAGCAAGCCTCAACATCGTACGAAATGCAGCATCACTTACTATTGCAGAACTTAGCAAAGGTTCAACATAATTTACCTGCATTCAGCCACAACAGATATGATAAATAGTTAAATACAGATGTTGAACAAGCATCACACACTGTGATACATGCCAGTGATGGGTAAAAGGATATAAGAACCTAAAAGATTTCTTCAAGATAGGCTCTATGACACACTGATGACCAAATACAAACTATACTGTTTTTTAACATCTGACGACGTTAAGTCATCACATACTCACATATGCTAATAGTTTATCATGACTTGACTGTCCATAATAAGATAGGCTCTATGACACACTGATGACCAGATACAAACTCTACTGTTTTTTAACTTAATACCTGACGACATTCAGTTGTCACATACTCATATATGCTTATAGTTTATCATGACTTGACTGTCCATAATAAGAAACTGTGATGCAACAAAACAACATATTAGTCCAGGCATAAAAGATGAGGTCAACTTTTTTTTTATTCACTTCCTATCAATTATTCAATTTTAGGGGCAGCTTTTTGGGTTTGAATCTTCAATAAACAAGGTGGACACTGTGTTCAATGTGACTCCTAGAATTGCATATTGCTCCCTCTATTAAGCAACCTTCATTGTTGTGAAGTTCTGACAAACACAATCTATGGGCTGTCCAGCAACAGTGAAAATACAAAGAAGCTTTTTCCCAAAACAAAAATATACAAAGAAGCTGCAACGGGGAAGAAAATATTGCTAACCAGAGATGGCAGTTGACCGTGAGTAAATACAGGGTTAGCAATAGCCAAATCGCCGAGAGCATCCAACATTAACGAGAGTTTCTTCTGCACTTGCCCAACCTTCGTACGTACAGATGCTTCCTCCTTCAGGAGCAACTCTCTGGCTTCCTCTTTAGCAGTTTTAGCCTTGTCAACTGGAGCTGCAAAATTTTGAGCATAAATTCTCACCAAGTAACGCACTATATATGAGTCAGGACTCGGAGCTTTAAGTACCAGTCTTTTTTGTAGATTTCCCAGTTTCTCGCTTGCCGGTGCCTGAGGATTCTCTCTTCTCAGTCTTTGCAGGGACAACAGGGCGAGCCGTGTCCTACAAATCACAAAAACAATAAAATTTAACATATCTGGATTAGGTTAATAGCAAGCCAGACACATGTAGCTCTCACTGACCAAAACTCAAGATATCTAATAATAATACTAGATTATGCGTTTAGTAGATTATTTCACATAGCCTCAGATGCTACATATTCATTACAAATTCCAATCAAAAGATTCAAAAAACTAACTTGCAAGAACAAAAAGAATTACCACATCTTGATCATCGTATGCACGAAAACGGCCCTTAGCAAGTTTTGTATTTTTTGAAGCAACAGCCTCGGCAACATAAACTCCTTGCTCAGTTGACAACTGCCCCTCTGGAGTATAGAATATCTACATTGGATTTAGAAGAACATGTAAGACTCTCGATCCTCAAAAAGAACTCTAGTGACGTACGAAGCTATTGTAAATGTGAAGACACAAAAGCAACAAACACTAGGCTATCATAGCACATGAATTAACAACCACACATGAAAAAGAATAAACCTTCTTTGTATGTCAGCATTTAGGCTATTTCAGACATTGTGTAATCCAACAGCATTAGTATAATAATAACTCAGGATATCATAATGCCTAGGTTGTGTGGTTTGAGAAGATTGTATGTCGTACTGGTGTGTGTGTGTGTGTGTGTGTGTTTTACTGTTGGGGAGGGGGGGGGGGGGGATTATTGGTATGGATTGCAACATAAGCTTATGGAACAATAGGAGGAACACAAATCATTTATCTGGGAGTGGAACAAAAAAAAATGCATGTCCAGAGCAACAGCATTAACATAACTATACTGGTAAAAAATGGGTAGACATATTTACGGGTAATCAGGACTATTATGACCTAAATTACAGCACGCCCTAAAAAGGCTTCCAACTTCTTAAAATTTGAGATCAAATTTCATCAAGAAGTCCTCAAAAACCACCTTGATATCATTCTCAGAGAAGGAATCGTGCAAAGTGCGCTCCTCGAGTCCTATGAAGTGCTGGATAAATAACAATATAAACAAAATGTCAGAAAAAAAGATATTACAAGCTCCATTTGAGATAATAAAGCATAAGATAACCTTCTCAAATTCTAGAAATGTATCATTAGGAGTAATTGTCATCAGCGTCGATAGCGAACATAATGCTGCACTCTGTACTTGCTTGTTGGAACTAAATAGACCATCCTGTGAAAGTAAGTCCTGATAAAAAAAAATAAACTCTGGTTACTGCTCCAAAAAGTTATAACAGTGGGCAGGAAAATTCTGGATGGAATGTAATGATAAAAAACAAATTAAAGAATGTGTCGGATAGGAATTTTCTCAAAAAGCAATGCATAGAAGCTCCCAAAATAGATTCATGGAGCATGTAGGCACGATGAAGCCACGCTATCTTGTTCCAGGCAGATTCCAAAATGCACCTATTGACGTTAGTTGCTGACAAAAATGCACTACCCAATCCTAATTTGTGATAACAAAAACGCACTACATACTAAGATTTTATTAGCATGCTCCACTTCTACACATCTGGATGTTAACTTAACAAGGTGTCATGACCATTATATGCTAATGGCATTGCTACAGCAGTATCGCAAACAAACAGAAATTAAAAAATATATATATGACAGCCTTAAAGCAAGCCCATTAAGAAAATATCCAAATTTCAGAATTACCTTGCACATAACAGAAATGTTGGGAGTAATTAGGTCAATAAAGACAATCTGTTGTTGTTTCAACCTTCTTTGCAACCTCTGAAAATTTGATACACAAAGCAATCAGACACGAAAATAATTCGATAGAAGATAGCTAGCAAGATTCAAACCTTATATACACCAGCTGGGCTTGTGGAGCTGGAAAGACATGGGTGGTGGGCGCACAGTATAAGTCGAGAATATGATCTTGGACTATGCACAGCAGCATAAGGTGCAATAAAAAACAAGCACTTGACAAGAACCTCGGTAGATGGGATGAATGGTAATTGTGAATCCGAAGAGCTATCCATATCACTGAATCGAAAAAGACGTGTCAGGATACATGATATGCAAATTCAGAGGATTCAGATGAAGAAAAAAAATAAAACACAGCAGAAAGATGACCCCAAGAGGAAACTAGAATCAAGAATATGTAAATATTTGATAACGATAGGTCTACAGGTGCATACCCTTGTTTCAATATTGATAATCTGTCTCCAACTAATGACAACCAATCTGAGAATAAGAATAGAATGTCTTCAGCTAAACCACTGGAGCTTGAGAGGACTTTCTTGGTAGCATCATAAGCTATCTTTCTGACTTCCCAACTTGGATGGCAAGCTAGATATATAAGCAGCTGTACCAAAAGATAATGAATCAATACGCACTACAGTTATATAGCTGATATGTGATGAGGGAATATTTTCCCAGTAGTACAGAAGCTAAATGAATGTATCAATAATAATTTCAGATAGAAAGTCAAGATTCAACAATTTAGAGCATTCTAGCCCTACCTGCAGCAATGACTGGATAGAAAAATATTCTCGAACCCTGCAATTGAAAATATGAATTGAGTCAATGGCAGAAAACAAAAGGTACTAGTCTAACACATAAAACCCAATTTAACGAGGCGACTGCTAGAGCAAGACCTGAAGAGATGTTCTACAAGCAGTGATTGAAGAAGATCCACGGCAGCTAAGCAATCATCATCTGCTAGTTTGGGAAGCTGCCAGGAGAAAAAAGTGTTTCATAAACCTTAATACAAAGAGCTCTAGTTTGGGGGTAGCGTATCTTAAGACTAAGAGGATTTAATGTCAACTGTTACACTAAGTCACCGGAGTTTTTGTAACCACTAATCACTCATTCTCCAAGCATATTTTATATAAAAGCAGGTTTCATTATGTAGCAACTCATCAGATTCTAAAGAATAAAGAAAAAGGTGCATGAGGATGCTGAAGTTTCCACTTCTCATTTGCAGGATGACAAATTATTCTTGGTGCAAATTCAAAGAACACCGAATTACCAACTGTAATGAGATCAGCGAGGGTTCGTTTTGAGCAATCAGTGGCCACAGTTTCTCCTTCAGAACAGCACCATCTGTGTAATCATCAAAACCATATTTATGAAAAAAAGATGTACTTGCATACATAAAAATTGCACTTGATAAAAATAAGAAATCGTAGAAAACCTGCTTTTGTATCAACAGCAGCAAGCCTCAATACTGCAAAGAATGCATAGATTCCATCCAACCGCTGTGTTGCCTTGCTGAAGCCAGTTTTTGACAGCTGAATCAAATGATCCAACAAAGAAGTAACCTGGAGCACAACAATTTTATCAACAGTTAACGTTTAGTGCCTGCATTCCTTCTGCACTTAAACAACTCTTCCAAGACAAAAGATGAAGTAAACAGGAAGGTGGTTCTTTTATATACAAAGCTGGAAGTAACTCCCTTGCCTTTGTCAAAGAATCTGACTTTTTACATATAACTCGTAATAATTTTAGATGCCCCTTCCTTAAAGTGTCTTTCTCTTTCAAGCCTGCAGTAATAAATGAAACAACATCTGGTTGGACGGCTTCAGCTGATACCGAAGCCCAGGACCCTAATGCTGATAGAATCGCCAATTTCACCTCCTCAATGCCTGTCATAGGATAGAAAATTATGAATCGATGCCACTATATATGGCTATTGAGCATAGAATGGAACTGCTGAACTTTACCATCATCCTTGTAACACTTCAGAAGGAAACTAGATACTGAAGGAGCAAGTCTGCCTATTTGCTTCGGAGGAGATCTTGATAGCTGCTCTATAGCATTTATCGTTCCAATTCTCTGGTATGGAAGTGATAGTTTCCCCTCTGAGCCTGCCCAAACCAAGTTTGTCAATAGATGTACACAAAATTGCGAACTGTTTTAAAAGTGAGCTAAGCACAACACAACCTAACATGATAGGTAAGAAAATAGAAATTATAATGCAATACCTCCTAAAATTGCTTTGATAGCATTGACCATGGAAGGTAGAGCGTCTGGATCACTTGACTTCTCACTTAGTGTTCCTATAATACTCAAAGCATTAATCCTCCTCTCTTCATCTGAATGCCGAGCCTGATGCAGAACAACTGGCATGAACTCCATGGCATACTTGCTTAAGTCTAAACGGACTGTCTTTAGAAGATATCCAATAGATTGTAGTACGATTTCAGGATTTCTTTTCAGCATCTTTATGCATGACGGTATAACAGTGTTCTTAAAATCCTCATGCCCTATCTCCAAGAAAAGAGGCTTAAAAGCTTCAGTGGCTGCTTGTGGTGGCCGGTCTTTTGAACTCAAGATGGTTTTGACATACAAATCAAGGAACATTGACTGAAAAGCAATAGCAGCATATTGTCAAATACATGAGAGGATTCACAAAAGGCTTCACTAAATTAGATCGGTGAATACATAATTGCTTGACTATTAGCAACTGAAAGGTGGGGGTCAAACAGTAGGCTAAAGATTTACCTTGTACTCAGAGGATAATGATGGAGAGGTAATAGTAAAATCCAGTATTAGATTTAAGAATGCAGGAGAATCCCTCACAGAAATCCTTAAATCTTTGACATCCTCGATGTACATCTTATATATTCCACTAGGCTGAAAAAAAGGAACTAGATAAGATAAGGGAAGGAAACAATTCTGATTCGCTCTACAGTATTTACTTATTGCTAGTAATTACCTCAGAGAAAAGTTGAATGAATAATTGTTTGCAAGTCCGGCGCCGACGAAAGGACCCATTCATAAGGACTTGACATAAGACAGCTTGTGCATTGGCCAATCTGGAAAAGGCGCCTTTTGAGAGTGTGGCAAACTGGCTCCATTTCAGAAGATATTGCGACCATCTGAGAAGCTTGAAGCTTGTAAGGGGGTTTGTGACCTTTAGATTCTTCTCCATAGATTGTACAAGCGCCGCAGCAAAGGGCTTCATGAAGGTGGTTTCACCAAGCGCCTGAATAACCATATCATCTACTGCTTTTCGTGATGCCCGATCATCATATATAGGCAATGTCTGGAAAATGAGATCGACTAACAATGCAGTATCTGATGGTGACTCTGCATGTAAAACAAAGTAATATAAGAAAAATAATTTCATAATGACCTCCACAGTAAGCATTGAATAAATGAACCGTAGAGGTATAAGTTTGCGTCACGTGATAAATCAATCTTAAGAGGGACACAAGGTCTCTTCTCTTGAAAAGAAAATGATAACTTGTCTAAGATATGTGAATACATTTGAATCTTTTAGAAGTTTGACCCCAAAAAAACATGTGCACTGGCAAATGCTTCATCTGGAGGAGGGTTGAGCCGGGTGATTTAATAGACATAATAATCTATCTCATGAGTCATGAAAATATTCACAACACATGTTTCTCGATGTTCATAATCTAATGCTATAAGATGCTGGAGGCAAAATATTGGCCATTCTCCACGCATATGACTAAGCTATGGAAGCATATGGTAGTAATACCAACCATAGGCCCATAGCACCTAGCCAGGTAAATAATTGACCGAAATCATATTGAAGCATAGCTTAAGTATAGCACAATCACTAGCAGTCTAGTTGGCGTAGCTGCATACATGCACTGCATAAAGAATCCTGGTATGAGCAGAATAACACTTTAATGCCATGGGGATCATATGTATCTCACAGTAGGCTCAGGTTGCACTGCACATTTGTTAAACTCTCATGCCTATCTCAAATTGTTAAGCCAGGATAGAATAGGCCATTAACATGGGTCAAAATGCCTTGCATTGATCAACATAGGATATGCAAGAGAATCAGCCATAGGACGGCCCAGCAGCAACAAAGCATGTGCATCCAAGCAAAACCAGGCACTAGCTCAACTGCAAGGCAATCACTTGAGACAGAACAAGCATCATTATCTTGTCTACAAGCTCCATTCACATGTTGAAAACCCACATGCAGATCTGGTAGATTGGGCCTATAAAATAAAATGTAACTCCAGAAACTACACAGCCATTTGGTGCTGGCGTATGTATGTTCCCAACAGCTACACTTACACCAAATATCACAAGAGATAAGACGAGTGGGAAATGCATCGAAAAACATGTATGATCATAGAAGCAGAGCAACATGCTAATCTCGACCGAAAGTCCACACAGGCTGCTGAGCACATCTGCACAAGCACAAGAGGGCGGAGCTAATGAGCTACGATCCGCTGCAAGTTGAGCGGAATTGAGCGTGCAAACAGACACGCGACACCTCACGATCCACGAGGAGATCCAGCTCGCGCAAATCGAAGCGAATCCACTGCCAAAACTTCGTCCGATCGCTGAGCACTGACCCCTGAGTCTCTCTCTAAAAAAAGTAGGAGCACAGGAACGAGCGGGGGCGCACAGGAGGGAGACCAGAACACGCAGATGGCGGCGGGAGAGCCATCCCGTGAGGGGGCAGCGGAGGGGAAGATGGGGCGGGTACCTGAGGCCTTCGCGACTAGAGGGGGCAGGGTATGACGGAAGAGGCGGAGGCGGCGCTTGGCGGAGGAGGTGGAGACCTCGGCGGCGGCGGCGCGCAGCACCTCCTCCACCGCCGTCTCATGCGCGCCCATCTCGCGGAGGAGGGGCGCTGGCGTGGCGGCGGCGGCGGTATGGGGAGATGGGGGTGCGTGCGTGCGCAGGCAGGTGTGGTGTGTGCTGCGGCGGCCAAGGACTGCGCAGCCGCAGGCAGGGTTGGGGAGGACTGCCAAGTTGATTGGGGTTTAAGACTAGCAAACTACACGCGAATCTGTATGACGTGTGGGGCCTTCGTGTCAGGTTAGGTTAGGCTTTCTTTTGTGCTGTCTTGTGGGTCCACCGTGTAAGTGGCAGGAGTGTGTCGGACTTGGACTGGATCCCAGTGATTAGCACTGGTTAGTGGAGTGTGTAATTCGGGTGACTCTAGGGCTGCGTAAAGAAGCCTTGAAAATCGAATTGCAAGAATCACAAGTTCACAACCGCGGCAGTACAGTGCTAAGAAGTGAGCTCGTTATTATCCCAGCCCCATCTTTTTCTATTATCCCGGCTAATCTGAGCTAAACGGGCTAATGTTATTAGTTTATTTTATCCCTCCACTTACTCTTGTCTTCCAATTTCTCTCTCTTTTCCCATCCTTATGTCAAAATCAAGAGCAAAATAGACTTTTATTAATACTATAGCTAACAATTAGTCTCTGTATCCAAACAGTAGCAACAAGCTATATATAAGAGTTAGCAATTAGCACTAGTCATTAACCAGCTAATAATTAATTAGTTTTAACAGATCTAAACATGTCTTCGTTGTACTAATAAGTAACGATGAGCTAAGATACCTTGAATTGCATTTGAACAGACACAAATAGACCGTGAAGTATATTTTTACTGTGGTTGTATAAAAAATTATGGGTATTAAAGTCCATGTCATATCAATGAATTTGTAAACATAGTAGGTTCATTATTACGAGAAAAGAGAAAAAAGCGTTTTATGAGACGAAAAAGAGGTCTTATCGCCATAACACTTACCAACCTCGATTACTAAATTCTCGACCTTAACAACAGTATAATAAAACTATGTATTAATCCCGATCTAATGTCATTTCAGCACGTGGATCAATTATGCAAAGTAATGGAATATTTTTGTACGGGGATAGTAGAAGTTTTTTTTTCCAAAGCAATAGTAGAAGAAAGTGATCGCCTCAGTCCGGTAGCCATAGACTTCAAGAACGTAATGATGCCCTGTCTCGTCTCCTCTTCTCGGTGATCTTCCTCTTTTACGACCGTGTATTAACATGTTTTCATCAGGAAGAAAGTAAATACAGAACCGGATCCAGAACCATACAGAGAATGGCCTGGTGATCTTCCCCTCGGCCAGTCGGCCGCCGCCGCCATTATCTCCGCCACGGCCGTCCACGGAGGTGGTCTAATGCAGAGAGGGTGGATGCTGGACGGTGACGTGCTGACGGCAATAGCGCCGCTGTGCTGCCTATTCTTCTTCGTCGGTTGTCGCGGACCTTTGGTGTGCTTGTCACTTACCAGAGTGGCCATTGGCCAAATTACAGCTGAGGTACATAAGCCCGGAGACAGGATCTAAGAGGAAGACCCTAAGCCACTCCTCAAAATTCAACGTGGAAAAACACTCGAGACGCCTACGAGAGAGAACGACGGCAGAATGTGATGTGACAGCGTGTTGATCCGCCTCCGAGTGCCGTCTCTTATAATTCCTCGTATTTTTTGTGACGATCCCCTTTCGAGGAGAAGACCGACGACATTTCAGAGCACTTGGCTTCGATTTGCCTGCAGCAACACTCCCGCAGAACTGCCCAAAATCCAGTGGCCCATAAATCCGGTCCGCCCGCACAATTTGCCCAGCCCGCACCGATTGCCACTAAAGCCCACCACCTGACATCAGCGCCGCCGAGAGAGAGCCGCTCTGGGCAACCACCAGGCCGCGTATTCAGCCCACGGAGAAGCCGCGGCCCGACATCAGCGCCGCCGAGAGAGAACAACATTTCACCGAACAGAGACTCGGCCCGGCCCGCGCCGCCATGCGGAACTGCACGACCGTTCCAGCGAACTCTATATGTGTACAAATGGCCTATGGGCTGGCGGCACGGCCCACGACACGGTCTTTTGGCACGGCCCACGGGCGGCACGGCACGGCCGGCAGCGTGCCCGTGCCGGCACGGCCCGAAGGCCCGTGCGTGCCATGGGCCGCCGGCCTGGCCCATGACACGGCCTGGCACGGCCGCCAGGCCGCCACGGCGTCACCGCGTGGCCCAACCCAACGGCCCACTGCCGGTGCCGGCCATACAAAGGCCGTAGCCGCACCCCCGTCCCCCAACCCTAACCCTAAAATCATTTCCCCCCATCGCAGCCGCCGCCGCCGCCTCGCCAAGCGCGCAGCCGCCGCGTCCATGGACGCCAGCCCGAGCCCGGGCCCTCCTCCTCGACTCGAGCGCCGGCGGCGGGGATGGCTCTGGCGGAGCACGACGGCGGTGCGAGCATGACGGGGCCGCCCGCTCCTCCCCTCTCCCCCGCGGCCGAGGCGGAGCGCGGCGGGCGGCGACGCGAGCACGATGGGGCCGGCCGCTCCTCCCCTCTCCCCCGCGGCCGAGACGGAGCGCGGCGGGGATGGATCTGGCACGACGGGCGGCGGTGCGAGCACGACGGGGCCGCCCGCTCCTCCTCTCTCCCCCACGGCCGAGGCGGAGCGCGGCGGCCGGCGGGGATGACTCCGGCGCGGCGGGCGGCGGGGCGCGGCACGCGTGCACCGTGGCCCATGGGCGGCACGGCACGGCTAAACGGCCCATGGGCCGTGCCATGGGCCGAAGGCCTGGCCCATAGCACGGTCTGGCACGACACGGCTGGCACGCCGGCACGCCTCGGCACGTCACCGTGCCGCGTGTCGTGCCGGCACAGCACGGTGGCCATATATAGCGAACTCCAGCGAGTGCGTGAGGCCGCGAGTGGCCAGGCGCGGCGTGCAGCGCGGGCGGCAAAGGAAGTTGCGAACACACCTTAGGATCAGAGACTTCCATATTTTCCAGCTAGGAGACTCCAACGTTTCCAGTGTTGTTATTATAAAAAAAAGGGTTTCCAGTTTTATCTAAGGTTCATAAATCTATAGTTTTCACTTTTCAGTACAAAACTTCTTGTGTGTTTTTCTTTTGCCATTGCCACTAAGGCTCTCCTTGAACTTTTTTGCACAGAACTCACAAGTCACGAACCCTGGACTCGTCGTTTTTTCTTTTGAGATCATCAAACTCTGAATTCGTTTGGCACGGGCTATATATGCACGTTAAAAATGTTTGTGTAGTTCACAGCCTTCATCAGCACAATAACTGCTAGTGCGATGTGCCTTCTTTCTTCATAACCCTGTGCCGTGCACTACCTGACGTTGAAAGAAATCCTAACCTCGTTAGCGTTGTCCCACCAATAATGCAAAAGGGGCAAACAAGCAACGAGTAACTGTTCTGAGTGGTGGCCGCTTGTTTTTATCTGCTGCGGCTAACAGTACAATGTATAATTGTAGTCCAATCCATCAATTTGAAATTATAGGACTTGTATTATTTTGTTAGGATTAGCACAAAGCATTTAATTCACAATTACTTTATTAGTATACTAGCAAGAACTCACGTGCGGCACGCACGTTTATTGATGGTTTATTGATGACACGTAGGTCCTAAAACCGTGTCAGACCAGTCGTGCGAAGCGCTTTTAAAAATAATTTATATTCGCTCTCTTATGTATAGAGAGCTTTAGGTATTCTCAAATCTAGAAGCACGTCATTTTTGAGATACTTGGTCTTTATTTATATGGAGAAAACTCTCCAATATATTGTCTATTAGCAATACGGGATTATTATGTATAGACGTGGTTACAAATGTGGGTATAGTTAGGTGGACCTTTTTTCTCTTCGAAGTTTTGATGTCCTTGACACTTCCGCGTAGAATTGTTACATTTTTTTCCTGGTACTTCGTATGACTTGTGTTGGTCTCCTCAGATTAGCAATTTTGAAGAGAAAATTTAGTGCTTGTTTCTTGCTCCTGCTTGTCTGTGGACTTTATTTTTATTGGTGTCATAATCGTGTGCTTTTCTTATTTTAATATTCAATAATGGTAATTAAATTTGTTCTATGATACAATAAGCAGGCTTTGCAGAAGCACCAAGCAAATATCACCAAAATCTTTGGTAGGGTCTTGCAGAATGTTAGTTTGATTGGTTTTCTCTCTTTTTAGTGCTTGCAGAATGTTAGTTTGATCGGTGCCAAGTTGATTTGCTTTTAGAATGTTAGGAAGGGTGTCTTCTTTTTTCTTCATTCATTCATTTCTCAGACCTAGGTAGTTCAGTCAGTGGTGAACTCTATGCCTAAGGCATTTGTACATGTTTTCGATTTGCGTACAATTGTGTATTGTGCCTCCTCGTTTGGCCCAGTATGGTTTAGAGGAGTTGCTTTTGAATGGATGGATTGCTAAGCCCATGTAAGGCATTGCCTCATTTAACGTGCTTGTGGTGTTTGCCCCACGTAAGGAGTTCACTTCAGATGTTTTCCTTGGTTGTACATTTTTTAAAGATAGTTGGTCTTTATTTATATGGAGAAAAACTCTCTAATCTATTGTTTATTAGCAATACAGGATAATTATGTATAGACATGTGTATAAATGTGGGTATATTCGGTCAAATCCATCGATGGCCGGCAATAACAAAAACGATACGGAGGAGGGGATAAAAAACAGCTGAGTCTTTTCTTTCTAAAAAAACAGGTGATTTTTTTCTTTCCAAAATAAAAAACGAATCATCGTGCAATACGGAGGAGGGGGATAAAAAACAACCGAGTTTTGTCTCTCCAAAAAAACATGTGATTTTTTCTTTTCAAAATAAAAACGTTGGGTACAAAAAAACACCGGTGAGAAAAAAAAGGGGCTAGAGGTGAACTCACACGGGGTCTTTCGCTCTACCAAAAAAACTTTCGCAATATTTTCTTTTTTTCCCTGCAACGTGGGTCCAAGTGGGTCCGACGTGAGGGGTATGGGGGCTTTCGTTGGTAGAAAAAGTTTTCAAAAGAACTCAATCCTTTTAGTATAGATAATTTCATGACCCAATTTTTGTGCCATTAGATGCTTATTCAAAAACGATTTCTAGAGAGTATACTTTTGAACCCAAATAAAATATTAATAGAACAATTCCCCCAACAATAAGTACTCCCTCCATATTAGTATTAGATGACGTTTTGAACAAGATTTTAGTCAAACGTTGAGAATATAAATCATGAATAACTTTTAAGTCGTTGAGTTTGGAAATATGAAAACCATATAAATAGATTTGTCTTAATTTTTTTATAAAAGTATACATATATTATTTTTTAATAAATATTTTTATAAAAATAAGAAGTCAAAGTTACGTTTTGAAGACCGTGCCGTTCTCCTAAACGTTATCTAATATCAAGTATGCGTTACCTTAGAGGGAGTGCCATGCAATACTATGAGCCTTTTGCACAGGATATAGCCATGGCCCATACATGTCATGCGATACTATACTACTATATAGACACAATTTATGTCAGCTCCTCGTCCACACCGGTTATGGAAACCGGCACCAGGAAGGCGACACGGAGAGTATTGATGTGGGCTACTTGGAATGTCCCTGACAGTTCTAGTTCTAATGAATAGGAACTAAAACTACCTATATATCTAGCTATCAAATTAATCTAGCCATGCAATTGCACACCTTTCAGTCATCTGCTTTTATTTGGAAGATACGCACGGATACTAAGATTCTAACTTTATAATATTTTATCAATAATTTAGCAAATATTTTTTTACTTTTATAATACATATGATTTATAATTAAATGAACTCTCTAATAATTATAAGTTTATAACTATAAATAATATAATATAAAATGGTCAAAATATAACTTGGAGATCGTACTAAGTTAGATCATGCCCTACAAACTAAAGTAGAGGGAGTATTTGATTAGTTACCACTACATTAGCATATCACGTTAGTAATAATCTAGACTCGATGGTGTTTATTTTCCGATTTCTGGCTATATGAACCCGAGAAATCTAGTCAGGACTGTACTATGGAAAACCATATATATATAATATATATGTATATGCATATATATCTTATTTAGGCTGTTAGCCTAGAGGGCCAGAAAGCAACATTCTATCCACTAATCCCACCAACGCTCTAAAGTTTAATCTCTTAAATAAATGATAATTAAAAATATTAAATATAAATTAATTATAAAACTAGCTGCATAAATCATGGCTATTTCGCGAGACGTACATAACAAGCTTAATTAACCTATAATTAATATATACTCTGTAACTATCACATGTTTATTGTACAATTACATTATCAATAATTATGGACTAATTAGACTTAATAGATTCATCTCGTAAATTAGCTATTGTTTATGTAATCAATTTTTTAATTAATCTATATTTAACACCTCTAATTAACAACCTTATATCGGTGGGACTAAATTTTAGTTGAAGGGATCCAAACACCCCTGAATGATCTCTGGTCAGAACTAAACTAAAACCGGTGATGGATCGTTGGACCTTTCTCCAATGCCCCCCCGGCGGAGGCCCGGGCGGGGCGCCGGGCTGATCCAACTCGTACGTCACCGGCCCCGCGAGCCACGCGACGCGCACGTTGCACCCGCACTGGCCGCCCAGACGCTAGCTCGCCGTCGCCGTCGCCGACCCCGACCATCCATCCATCCCCACTTCGGACCCCCTCCATCGAGTCCACCTCGCACACCCCCCCATTGAAGCCGAAAAGTCCTGCCGCCGCGCACGCGACGCGACGCGACAAGAGCTGTGCCGATCGAGCTCCGCGATCCGTCTCCTCCCTCCCATGCGCCCCTGCCAATTAATTAACGCGCGCGCCATGAAATAACGAAACCGCAAGCGACCGGCGGCCGCGACGACCGAGCTGTCGGCCTGTCGCCTCTCGTCGGTCCCCGCGCTTGC
The DNA here is from genome assembly GCA_033239725.1 of Echinochloa phyllopogon. Lineage (NCBI taxonomy): Eukaryota > Viridiplantae > Streptophyta > Magnoliopsida > Poales > Poaceae > Echinochloa > Echinochloa phyllopogon. The sequence goes on from BTCW01000018.1 coordinate 7,593,242, forward strand.
CCGTTACTGAACCGCTTCGCTCGCTTTTGCGCGCGCGGCCGGCCGGCCCGGATCGGAGAACGCTCGCGCGCGGTCACATCGCCCACCAACAACGAGATGTGGGCTCGGCAGCTAGGATTGACGCATCCATCCATCCATCCCCCGGCCTGGCCGGAGGCTCGATCGATCGATCGATCGATCGGAATAATCTTCGCGCGCGCCCCATGTCCGGCCATGACATACTGCCCCGGAAAGGGACGCCGGCGCTCATGGGCGCGCCGCGCGGCGGCGACGGCGTGTACGTCGTCGCGGTGGTGGCGCAGCGCGGTCAGGGGGCTTCCGTGCGCGCGTGGGTTGCTTGCTATTAAATCAACCTCGTCAGCGCGAGGCGGCTAATATAGCTAGCTAGCTTTTGCTATAAACCTCGCGCCCGAGCTATAGCTTAGCTTGCCCAGTTGCTCTGCTGATGGACGCTGACATCTCTGGCAAGTACACTATAACTAAAACGATGCTGGCCGGTCGCTTATTGGAATGATTATTGAGTGGTACCGGCCGGATCGGATCGGTTGCAAAACGGCCCATCGCTTGTACTTTGTTCGTTCGCTCCCGGGAGCAACGCGATGCATGCTTGATTAGGTGCCCGCGCGCGTACGTGTCAGCTCTTAGTGCCTTTAATTTTGGCACAAGCGTGCATATGCATGGGGTTCTTTATTACACTATTTCTTCCTATCTAGCTACTACTCCTCTCTTCGAGTCTTCGTTACTCTCTCTTCGGGTGGATTTAACAATTCAACTAATTTGGTGTCGTAGATGGTGATACGTTTTTCAATAAATTTGATCAAATTTAGATAAGTATGATTTATGAGAACTAAAATAATATACATTTTGAATCACCAAACAGAGACAACGATTTCTTCGGAGAACAGAGTGGTGCTTGTTTGGTGAAACAAAGCGTAGTTGTTCATTTATGCAAATCTTATACTACACTAATTCACCTATACTTCCCGTTTGCAAACCGTTGCGAAATATAAAATGTGGTTGACTACTCAGCACAATTTCCAAAATTACACATTTTGGCCTGATGGTATAGTGCATGTAGCAATAATTTAATAACCATAACACATACACAAATCAGTGATACTACTTTTATAAAAGAATTCGTAGGACTAATTGTTTGTTGAAAAATAAGAGGTATGAATGTTGAAATATGCATGTGTATTATAAAAAGGATGGAGTATATTTCATTTCGAGCAGAAAATGATCATTTTAGAGAAGTTGTATGTGTTTTTATTTTTTTATCAAATAGACAAGTTGCGTATCTTTTTCATTATAGGTGGAAGAGAGATTACAAAATGCACAATGCCATTAGTGTAATCACCTCCTGTTGGATATGTCTAATATATATAATTTCCTCTCGTATCATTTTCATATAAGACACATAATTTATTAGTAGAAATGCACGCACATTGATTTGACTAAGTTGACGAGTATTAGACTTTACCCAATATATCACTGTACACCGGTAATTAATTAAATATTGTTACTGTAAGCCACAATTAAACACATGATATAGATGCGATATATGAACGGTCAATCGTCTGCTTATAACTAGTAATTAATTAGCTTTGGACGTAGTACAATGCAGCGTTGTAAAAAAGTTCTATCGGGTTGTTATATGTCATGTCGATGTAGTAGCAACAGGAGTCTTCACCGTTACACTCTGCGCGTAGGATAATGTCACTAAAGCGATTCGACAGAAACGTGAATGGACGAAGTTTTCTGCACCGAAAGTCGACAAATATCAATTAGCTACTGCATCTTCTTTTGCTCTCTTTGTTTTGCAAATCTTTTTGTTTAATCAAACATGCTATCATAGAGTGGGAAGCAGTCCAAAACAAAGCAATTTATTGATGGTACTACGCGTCTGCCACAGGATCGAGATTAGATGGCATCATCGGTTGTGTACGTTACGTAGCTTAATTATTATTAGGGGGCGGGGGCAAATAACTCAACAACGTCACATGTACGATCGGAATACATTATTAATAACATTTTAGTGGATAAATACCACTTATGCTAAATGTGATGTGCGCCGATCATATTTAGACTTTCAATTGAGTAACAAAAAATGAAAAGAATTTGACTGGCTAATAAATCTGAAGAATCCACGCTTGGATTTAGAATGCAATGAAAATTGTGGCACACGATGGGTTGCAATATACTTTTGACCACTATATAGAACGAATTAAACATTTATATATTATTATTAAAATTTACAAATAGATGAGAGAATATCAAATTCCTCATTTATCTCAGAATAATTTCGCACATATATATACACCAATGCCGGTGAATTTGGACAGATATGTGTATACATCAATAAATTACATGTCATGTATATGTACGGTGCATTTTGCTTCCTCTATAAGTATCTTTGGTGTTAGATTTCTATTTGCAGCATGCCTCTTTCACAAAGCATTACAACTTGCTTTGGATGCATCCCTAGTTAAATATATATAGATAAATCATTGGCGATGAGAAGCCCCAACCTCCAAGAAATCTATGAACTGCACCTGTCCTTCGGCCTGATCATCCCGGTTCTCCTCTTGCTCCTCAATGCTCGAACCACACTTGGTGTCGCTCGAGTTCGCATTCACTTGGAGGAAGTCGTAGAATTCAACCAATTTGCTCGTGTCTGCTCATCAAATCGAAATGACATATTATTACCACGCAATCCCTATATATATGCGCATATCAGAAAAATGAAAAATATGTGTGCTATAGTATATAGCATACATACAGTAGTCGTCTTGCATGCAACTGAATATATATTCACCTTCTTCGTTAGTAGTTGAACAATAATCCTCCTTGTTGCTGTCATGGTTAATGGCAAAGGGGACTGCAAGTTCTCTTCGGTACTTGTCTAGCAAGGAGGCCATGCTGCTGGCATCAGGCCTTAGCTTCTTGGCGCTCCTAGGGTTATTTTCATCATCTTCCACAGCACCGGCGGCAGCACTAGGGGCACCACCGGCGCCGCGCCTGTTCGACATCCTCATCCGCTCCCTGCACCGCCGCGCCATGATCACATGCCAGTGGTTCTTGACGGCGTTGTCGGTGCGCCCCGGGAAGAGCCTGGCGATCACGGCCCACCGGTTGCCATGGACGCGGTGCGAGGCGAGGAGCAGCTCCTCCTCTTCCTCCGAGAAGGGGCTCCGGTTGATCCTTGGGTCCAACTGGTTGAACCACCTCAGCCTGCAGCTTTTCCCTGAAACAATTTGTCATTTCCACCAGTTAGCTCCTTAATCACGCTATTATCGTGTGCATGCGAGAGGCGCCATGGCTTGTGCTAGAAAGAACACGGCCACTCAGATAAATTAGAAAGCAAGAAAAGTTAAACTCGTTAGCGGTATAGATATAGATAGATAAGATTGCTCTACAAGTGATACAGATATGATGTGCACATCAAGGAGAATATCTCGTGTATTGGCGAAGAGACGAATGGCTGATCAACACACCTCTCTGATATGACACCCTAACAGATCTAAACTTCTTTTAACTAAACATGCATGCTCAATCACAAAGTCAAACTCGAAGCAAAAAACTGAACCAAAAGGAAGGAATTAACCAGACCAATATAGTTCCCAGCCAACAGAAAACTCTAACATATGTATATTGCTCTATCTGAGATCATAGCCTTGACCATATAGCACACCTGATCTCCCTTGAAGCTTCTCAGCGATGGCGTTCCAGTTGTGCGGCCCATATAGCGCGACAAGCTCTTTGAGCTTCTCGTCCTCCGAAGGTCTCCAGTGGCCCCTGGTGCACATCCTCGATCGATCGATCGATCGATCGATCGCACAATCAACAGCTAGCAGATTATTGCTATCTGAAGCTCTCTCTCTCTCTATATATATATATCCGTTGCAATAATCTTGCACCACCTCTTGCTCAGCTTCCTAAAAGCTAAGGCCGCAGCGGCGAGCCAGCGAAGGCGAAATAAATTAATTAGCAGTAGGAGAAGAAGAATCAACAACAGGCTAAGTGATACACAGGAAGAACACGGATCGATCGATCGAGAACGCGCATGCAGCTGGGCTGGAGGGAGGGAGGGATATGAACAAGGATAGGTGCAAGAGGAAGGATGAGAGATATATAGGCAAGCTAAGCAGAGCTAGAGAGATAAGGGCCAGGGGTATATAAGAAGGGAAAGTGGTGGGCAGTTTTTTTTCTGGCCTGCGCTGCTTTCGTTGTTGTTGATATATAGCATGAGGCAGAAGATAGTGAGTTAGGAGATAGTTACACCAGAGAGTTAGTTTGATGCTACGTGTGGACTAACGGGTGGTTTTGTACGTTAAGCTTCGGCAGGCAATGAATAGAAAATGTTAGTTACATGCTATAGGTCCACAAGATCGACTAACTACCTCGCCGGTTACAATTGTTCAACAAACAACATATAACTAGAGACCAGGGCCCAGGCAGGCATGACCGCATGATCGGCGCATGTGTTGCAGCGCTCTAACTACACATGACATTTGCAGCAACCAGCGTGTACTTAACTGTTTTATCGATTATTTTCTAAGAGTTTTATGGAGCTACAAAATATTATTAGATTGACAAAATTTAGGATACGAGCATCTTTATTTAGTTTGCAAATGTGTAGACAACTGTTACAACTAATAAAATTTATTTTTATCGAGCTTGTGCTAGCCTACATATATATCATGAATATATGCATGCATCTAATTAAGATGGTTTGATTAGACGATAGACAAAGACCATTTAGTATTTGTACCTTATTGTTTTTTAGGAATATAATATTAGCATGTACGTACCTTTCAGAAAGATCACTTGTTATTTTCTCAATCACGAGGTCGACCGTTGTGTGCAAGAGAATTCTTCACCTGGTGCACCTAATGGTTTTGGGAGTTTGGGAGGAACGGGAAAGAGATGCGGTGCGGCTACCTGTAGGATTGCTTGGTGGGGGGAATTCTGTTGTTCAGGTCTCAACATCCCTCTGATGTTTCAAACCTACAACGTCTACTTAAAACCAACCCATCACTCTCCCTCCCCAAGCGTACTCGGCACCTAATTATAGTAACATACCTTAAAATATATCCGGCTTTTGGGCGACCTTAATCAACAACATTATGTATAGAACACATCAGATCAGACGACCGATTTCAACAAGCGCAAATTAATGTTTCAAATACAGGAGCAATAAACTGCTACATTTTGATCCAAAAAAATCGTGTCAATTGTTTGTGCTTATTGGTTTTATGACCAGTTCGTGTGTTCATGCATGCATATGTGCCGGAGACTCAGAAGTTGCTACTTTGCATGCACGCGTAGTCAAAATATTTTTTTTAGAAAAAAAATAGACGACTGCTGGTTGTTGCCTGTAGGCCGTTGCAGCGACGAAGATCCAACAAGGAGCTAGTTGTAGTCGCTGCGGGTTTTCTAGTGCTGTTGGGCGCCTCAGACCTACCCCCCGCCAATCCACACACTTCTCTATTGGCCTGCTCTTCAGGTCAACTGGGATGTAACTAGATATACTCTACTACTTCTATTGCTGTTAAGCTAAGTGTTTCTGTTTTAATACTGCACACGCATTGGTGATATATATATAGCGCATTTTCTAGAACTGTGAAACAGCTCCAACCAATGTATGAGACTTAACGATTGCACACAAAAAAATACGACTAACATGTTGATGTTAAGGCGCTTCTAGGTGTGATACATTCATGTATAACTAACTAAGGCCTTGTTTAGTTCCTAAATTTCACCTCCAAATTCTACTATGTAAAAAAAAGACTTCCATTATATCAAAATGTCGGCACATGCATGGAGTACTAAATAAAATTAAAAACTAATTACATAGTTTTATTGTACTTTGTGAGACGAAAATTTTGAGCCTAATTAATCAATGTTTAGACAATTATTCATAAATACAAACGAAATGCTACAGTGGCAAAGTCCCAACTTTGACATACCAAAGTTGGGAACTAAACAAGGCCTAAACCATATAGAAATACTGAAAAAGAGGCTGTACCGTCTGAAAATGATTTCTTCCGCCGGAAAATAAATGACCAAATGAGGGTGGAAACATTTTGTATCGTCACTTACCGTAAAATCATGTCTTAATTAAAGAACATTTCCGTTACTTTTTGGGAAAAAGCCAGAAATGTTTTGGGTAGGAAATAACGAAAACCTAATGTGCGAGCTTCTTTGGTCGTTGATGCATCTCTGTTCTTTCAGATGGTCAGCATGCTGTGCATATCTCTCTATTGCTCCTATCTGTTGCTTTTTTAGATATGGTAGAACCTAGCCATATGAAACTTCTTTTTATGCTGAATTTGATGAGGTGATGGGGCCATGGCAACTACAGAGGAGACATGCATTCTGGTGACCGGCGAGCGCATATCATGGTAACAGCAACTACCTATCAGAAGTTAATTTATTTCGATATAAATTCGTTCCTTCCCGGGGTAGATTGCTTCTGCGGTCAACAACTGAAGATCAGCTGGATTGGGAGCTTCTGCCTGTTCTCTGCTTCCATTGCAGGTTACATGCGCCACAAGATGAAGTAGAGAGCAGAACGTCGGCTTCAAACGTTGGCCTAACCCTGTTCCGTATATATAGCAGATAAAAGTTCTTAGAAATCAAGCAATCAGGCACCTAATAAGCTTAAACAATAGGAAATCTAAATAAACTAGAACCAATGGCCTAGCTCAGAACTTCAACATTTTATTCACTGATCTTCTTTCTGTCTAAAAAACCGGGGAAAAAGAAAGACCTCAAAGTAAAAAGGATAAAAAAAACCCCTTCAGATTCTATATAGACTACACATTTCAATCTTCAGAGCCCGTACACCTTTCGTAGAATCGCTTTAAGAGAAGTCTTTCTGTTTCCCAGATTTTTGTCAAGCGCGTGCGAAAAATTTCCAACCGTACTTACCATTGGCATAAACTTTGGACCGATCAAACGTCAGGCTGTTTGCATATTAGGCACATTCTCTCGGTTCTCACGTGTGCAGCCCTGACTGATCGAGACAGAGAAGCACACAGAACATGTATGCATGCGCAGGCGCTCTCTTTTTTTCTCGCACGATCGCAGCTGGAAATCTTTCCGACGCGCAGTGGTTTCCAACCATTTGAAAAATGAGCAGAGATCGATCTAGCTCATTAGACGAGGGTGATCTCACGGACAGGGGACAAATGAAGAAGTAACGGTGCAAAAGCGACGCGTACCGTAACGCGAGACGTAACTGCTGAATCTTCAGTTACAAGGTGCCCGTGTCCAGGTGACCTAATCAGCCCCGGGCCGAGGCTTCAGGCCCGGTTATTCCTGCCTACCATGTTTGAACGTGACCTCAGCGTGAAGGGGCTACTCCTATCCTAATTAGTTGAAGTGACATGTAAGACACGAAAAAAAAAATGGAGCCGCCGATCGATGAAGTGATCGGTCGGTCCGTGTGCAGTCGTGTGCGTGAACCAGGTCTTCTTCTCCATATGAAAGTCTCGTAACACCTGGTGACACGACGGATTCACCGAATCTTCGGTGTGGTGTGCTGGATCAGAAGATGGACCGGATCAAAGGAGTTTGAATGTATATATAGTATAGTATGCACATACAAAATCCATGCGTGAGCTCCAGGGCATTGGCTTTGAAGGCCTATATGCTTTTGGACTCTTCCAAATTAAAGCAAAAGAGGGCCGGGGGAGTTGCACCGCTTTGCTACGTGAGGAATTGTATGAAACTCCAAACAAAGACAGAGAAGCAGAAAAGCTATGGCTTTTTTCAGTCTTTTCAGGTAAATAAAGGTTTCGAGTGGTATACGCGCGAAAAGCAAGCTAGCTATAGTTTAGCCTTAGAGGCTTCTTAGAGCATTGACGAAACGTTGATGAAATATACACAAAGGCATGGAAATTAAGCTGGCCACGTCGTACTCTCTGGGCTACGCTACGCTACGGCCGGCCAACATCCGTCAGCTCAGGTACGCTCCGATGTACGCAGCTCACCTGCTCCTCCCCCCGTCTCTCGCAGCCGCGACCCGACCGACCCACATCCACATCCACCCATCAGATCATATCGATCGAGAGCCCGCGCGCGCGGCAGTCGTGTACGTATCCGAGTTTTGTTTGGAGTTTGGCTCCTGGACACCCAAGATACGATACGAGCGTCCGGTACGCCTCGATCGATCGGACGGGTACGCCTCCGACGACCCGTCACTTCTCTCGCCGGAGCCGGAAGCCACCCGTGATCCACCCTTCAACGCACCCGAAAACGACCGCTCCCGGAAGAGGAATAGTTAGCCGAGGCGGCTTAACCGCGACTCCGGCCGGGCAGCGCATGCAGCTGGAGACAAAAGGCCGGGCCGGGCCGGGCCGGTACGGTATTCCTCACACCATGCAATACCTAACTCACCTAACCACCCCACACGCATGTGATGGGTACGCGTCGTCTCATCAGCTCGATCGCGTCTGTGCACGGCGCACCCGCCTAGCGGCTGACGCTTTGCGGCCGGGCGGCTTCTTCTTCAACTCTGCTCGCCGCCTCTTCACAGCTTCGCAAAGTTAACTTTGGTGGTAAGCATGCATGCATGCGCCAATTTGCGTTGGTTTCTTTGTATATGAAAAACAGCCAGGCATGGGGGTGGAGGAATCTTTGTTAGCTTTTGGGACTACCTCGGATGGGACAGAACAGGCGTGGATATACCTTTCATTCGTTCTCTCTCGTGGCCTAGCTAACTAATTAATAAATCACCATACCTAATTCAAAAATTCAACAAGGTAGGGAATATTGTACAAGTGTTGTTTTTTTATATTTCAGTTTTGAAAAAAATATTGCTACTAGTGCTCTAGCATTAAGCGTAAGGCGTCAGGCACCCGGCGGAGTGAAACCTGGTAGAGGTAGACGGGTGCTTCTCGATCTTCTCGGATCTTTTTTTTTGACACGATCTTCTCGGATCTTAATCCAAAGCTCAAAGAAACAGTAAGGAAGAACTTGTTTCAAAGATGGTTTCGACAACTAATATGGACACTAATAATAGCAGTACATGCGCAACAACAACAGCTGTGTGTTTAGTTACAACTTACAAGTGTATGAACACAAATCCCCGATCGATGTGACAAGACTAGGGACTGATGAAACCTGAAAGGGAAACAGAAAGCAACGTTCTATTCTTCCCGGTTACATACAGTTCGTTCTCCCCGGCCCACCTGTCTGACCTTTCTTCTTCTGATTAGAACCCATCAGTGCATCCCGGAAGCTAGCAGCTAGGGTTCCTCAGATTCTTCAGTCCACCGGAGCTTGCTTGCTAGCTTTCGTCGCCTTGCCATTAGGTGCGGGAGAAAGGAGCGGCATCACCCGGCTGAAAGAGATACGTGCTTGCATTGGGAGACCACTAGCCTGATGGGATTCCACACCTCCATCTGCTGCGCTGCGCCTGCCCCTGCTCTGAGCTGTGCTGCTAGGAACCCCTGTAGAGACGCTTCCGTTTGCCTTCCGCTCCAATCCAGAAGCTCACTGCACCGCCAATTGGGCAAATTGGCGGATCGGAAGCTGATGTCTGATCCGAATCCGATGGCCCTACTGACCGGTTCCTGCTGGCGAGTGTGATCGGTGAGGCGAGAGCACCGCGTCGTCTGACGTCTCCTAAATATTCTTCGGTTAAAGTATCCTCCCAAGCCTCGTTGTGGTTTTTGGTCCGGACGCAAGTGGCGGTGAATGGTTAACGGAAGTCAAGTAAAGGCGATCACTGAAAACTAACTGAGATCTCACTGAAAGCGACGTCCGGAGGTTAGAGGAAATGATGCGTCGCCTCTCTCTCTCGCCTTGGTCCTTACCTTAATAACTGCTTTTTGTGGAAGGAAAAGGTCGGGAGCCATACTTTCTGGTGCGGGAAAATGAAATTAAGGGTTTGGATATTAGGGTTTAAAGTAATAATTACCCTTTTTACCGCGTCTTGTCATTTTTGTTGCCACACTCGAGTTGCTTGTTTGAATATTTTTTTCCTCTTTCGCTTACACTCAAGTCTCTCCATTCCACTCGGTCAAGCTTACACTCAAGTCTCTCGGAAAAACCGAACATCACGAGGGTAACTTCTTCTTCAAAGTTTTTTTTTGGAACAAACTTCCTCTTCAAAGTTCATTTTGGGAGCTCTAGAAGAGCTGTCCAAAGAACTGCTTCTGCTCAACGTTTAATCTGGACCATGGAACTCCAGATCCTAGGGCCAATCAAAGCCTGCAACTGGTCCCGCTGGCCGTAACAAATCCAAACCCAAACCCAAAAGCTTTCACCTTTCAGGTAGTAGTGGTGGACTGCTGACGGCGCTGTCGCGCACCAAGTGGCTGCAGTTTCCTCGCGCGCGGCCGGGTGCGGGTAACAATGATGAGTCGCCCGCCCGCCCGTCCGTGCGCCGGAGCCGGTCGCGCTTTTCGTTGCCCGGCGCACGCACGGGCACGGGGCCGTTCCGTAGAACCCAAGCGATCGAGAGTGCCCCGCACCCAGCCGAGCCCGGCCCGGCCCCCAGCGCCACCACCTCCATCCACATGCGGGAACGCGTAGCCATCGGTCGCGGTGAGAAAGAGGGGGCCGATGGCGACGAGCGGGACGCCGCCGCCGATGATAACGTACGAATCGCACGGGGGGGCGCCGGGACGGCCGCGTGCGCGCGGGAGTGCTCGGGTCGGTTGGGACTTGGGATCAGATCAGGGGGTCCCCGGTGAAGAACGGCTGGGGGCGGGGGCTTCGGCAGAAAGTGAGGGTGACGGTGCGTTGCGCTTGCGCCTTGCTTGACGCTGGTGGTGCTGCCGCTGTAGAAGCGCGGCGTGCCTGGATTCGTTGGGAGTGGACTGGGTGTGTCACGTGTATGTGTGCTGGGATCGGCAAAGTGTGTGGTGTGTTTCCGTGGATGGATGTAGTGTACAGGTGGTGTTCTACGGAGGCGTTTGTAAGCGGCAGCGTTGGATTGGATGGACTAGCGTATTTGCTCTGCAGTCGCACCACGTTCGGGGAACAGAGAGCCAATCTGGGCCCTCATATATGATGGGCTATGGAACGAATTTCCCGGCATAAAAGGCCCTTCGGGCTTGTGGCTTGTGAGACCTACAAAAGCACACGTCGCCGGATCCTACAATTTTCGACCCTAACTAACGTCATGTTTTCAAAAGCAAATTATGTCGAAAGGGAATGTCAAAAACAAAGATCACCCGAGAATATAGTTTCGCACGCAATTCCACTAGGTTCAAATGTGTCAAAAGCAGAGAAATATGGCACTACCTCCGTTTCAAATTACTATTCGTTGTTGACTTTTTTCTATGACTTTTAACAATTCGTCTTATTTAAAAATTTTGTCCAAATATATAAACCAATAAGTTATACTTGAAGTATATACGATGATAAAGCAACTCATACAAAATAAATGATACTTTTGAAATTTTTTGAATAAGACGAATGGTCAAACGTTAAATGAAAAGGTCAACAACGAATAGTAATTTTGAACGGAGACAGTAGCAAGCATCCACGGATCCAACCCTCCTTTAGCAGCACTCTTCTCGTCAGATCAGTCAATAGTAACTGGGATTTTTTACAAACACCATAACTTCTTTTAACCAGGCAACTCGAGATGGGTTCTAATGTCTACCCCATCCTGGAAAAGGTAACAGAGATGAGCTCTCCACTTTCCCTTGCTTTGCCTGAATGTCCCTATTTTCTCCAGCATCATAGTTCCACAAAACAGGACAACCATTCTTGAGGACTGACGATGCCAAGAATCTGCAATGCAGGAGCAACACGGTGTACAAAAGTTAGTTTGATTTATGATGTGTAGAATTAGCCAATGGAAACAAGAAGATCAAAGGGTTGAGGCGTTGTGGGATGGCCGAAGACCTTATCGGTGAACTGGCGAAAAGCTTGATCTTCCATCACATTCTCCAATCCCTACGGACAAATTAATGAGATGGTGGACATAATCAAAGAAAGAAAACCACGTACAAACTAACATCGTGTGGATCATAGACGTTCTAATCCAAATCAAACCTGATATTCAGGGAGGGAACGAAAGCGCTCGGGTCGTCTCCGCTTAGGCGACTCGGGCGGCGCCGCAGCTCCCCGCCGAACCAGCCCCCGACCCCCTCCCCTCCCCTGCCGTCGCCGGAGAGGCCGGCCGGAAGCCCGTGCGGGCCTCCAGGACAGCGGCGGCGGGGCTTTCTCCCTCGACAGGCGTCATTCGGGGCGGCGGAGCGGCGCGAGGAAGGCCTGCCGGCCATGGCGACGGCAGCAGGGTGGGGCCGCGGATCCGGCGCCCCCAAGGCCGGATCCGGCCATCCCACGGCCGGATCTGCGGCGAGCGCGGGTGGTGCGGCGCCATGGTGAACGCGTCGGGCGCGGGGGCGCTGGCGACGACATGAGCAGCGGGCCAGGCGCGTGGTGAGCCGTGCGCGGGGCGGCGACGGTGGGCCGCGCGTGCGTGCAGTGGAGGCGGCGACGGTGGGCCACGCGCGTGCAGTGAATGTGGCCGGCGAGGAGCGTGGCCGGCGGAGGAGCGTGACCGCACGCGCGTGCTGTGGCGGCGGTGGAGGCGCGCGGGCTGCCGGACTTCGGCGGTCGAGGCACACGGCGCAAGGTGCGACGAGCGTGCGTGTGGGCCGGCGACAGGAGGCCCAGCGGTACGGGGAGGGGCCGACGAGATGCCGCGCACGGCGGTGCGGTAGAGGCCGCGGTGGTGGCGATTCGGCGCCGGCGTGAAGACAGCGGCTTGGTGACAGAGCTCGGTGGTGCTCCGACAGTGGCGTCCTCCGGTGGGGACGGCCGCAACAGTGGTGTCGGCTGGGTCGGCTACGGTAAATGCGTGCAGCGGGGCTCGATACTCTGAGCGAAAGCCCTTGGCGGCGACGCCTTCAGACGTCGCTTTCCCTGTTGAGGGCGTTTTTCAGGAGCTAGAATCCTGCTGCACGAGTCTTTGGGTGAAAACCCGGTCCAGCTCCTAGACGAGCGACGGCGGCGCCGGTGGGCGTCGTGACCTCCTTGGAGGCGTCGTCTCTAGAGACACGGTCGTTTGGCGGCACGGCCGGCCTACTGCAGCGATTGCTCCGGCCGGTGAGGACAAATCTGTCGGAGTACATGCGAACATGGGGGTTGTCTACCTCACGTCAAGACGTCTGCTCTACGGTTGGGGGCCGACGGTCTTCATTCGGATGTTGTCCGGCTGCTTGCAGCGTTCAACGCCGCCTGGTGTTGCATAGCAACCTCCAGTGCGGTGCGGGACAACGTTGAAGGACGGCGCTTGCGGCAACGACAACTGGTGATGACTTGGCCTGCAGCGGATCGCGACGGGGTGTTCAGCACGGTTGAACTCTCCTGGTGCGGTACAACGTCGAAAGACGGCGCATGCGACATCTTCGGTCTTCTGACCCGATGGCGGTGTCTTGTGCGAGGGGGAAAGCAACATGATAATTCGAACCACGGTGATGGTCTGGAGGTCTGAGAGTGTCCGGGGGGCGGGGCACCTCTTCTTGCTTCCTTAACGGCAATCCTTGAAACGAGTCCCGAGCGTGGTGCCGTATGGCGGGGTTAGGCCCCCGCACATGAGCGAGGCGTGTTGAGTCGCGGGTTGGAGGTCCCCGCACACGCGAGAGACGGCTGAAGTGGCAAGGCCCCCGCGCGTTGAGTTGCTTCGGACTCGATGGTTTCACGCCGTCGGGCGGTTGGTTGGGTGCAGCAGCACGACGGCGGTCGGTCCTGCACAGCGGTGGCCCTCTAGGTGTGGTGGTGTCTGCCCCTCTGGCTCCTTTTATCGGCGCCGGTTTTGCTTCAGTGGTTCCTTACCCGCATGTGTGCGGTTGTAGGTGGAAGTCGCGGCTATGTTGCCCCTTTTGTCGTTGTGAGTTGTGTGTGGCCGCGTTGATGTCCCAATCCAACCGGTCAGCGTGTGTAGTCGAGCGGTAACCCGTATTGATGTCCCAATCCAACCGAGCGAGTCTTGTCGTTTGTTTTCTTTTTCTTTTCTGTTTCCTGTCTATGGTCTGCGAGGGCCGTAGTCTTGTATTTCTTCTGCTATATCAATAGAAACGCACTCGTCGAGTGTTGTTCGTTCAAACCTGATATTCAATTTTGCCATCGCTCTGGGAAGCCATCAGCCATTTGCAATACAATGCGAACACGATGGGGGGACACAGCCCTCACGCCCAAATTGAATAGTTCATCTTTGGCAAAAAGAAAAAGAAAAAAAGATAGCTCCTTTGTGACTTAATTTGGGTTTCACTATTAACGGATGATAAATGAAAATATGATACTAGCACGGACCACCGTGCATTGCTAGTTTGCATACAAGTGTCACAAACCAATGTGCACGTATGCAATCGGTGCTCAACACATAACATTATACTTATTATGCACTCGTTACATTATATTATATGGAGCAGGAGCAATTCCGTCCTCTAAAAATCAATCTCGACAAATTGCAGGCTTCATGATCCGGGGGTAGAAACACATAAACAGAGACAGACAAAATAGGGTAGAAGAGCAAAACAGCACCCCCCAATATATATATATGCGCATCTGCTAGCTGCTGCTTAGCAGACTCCGTTGGTCTTCTTCTTGGCGAGGACGGCCCTCTTCCAGAGCGAGATCACCTGCCGCTTCTTCTCCATCTCCCTGTCGTTGGCCTCTTCGGCGGCGAGCGCGGCGAGGTCTCCGCTGGGGACGCGCGCGGGCAGCGCGTCCAGCTCGTGCAGCACCTTCTCGATGTCGAGCACGAGGCGCTCGGCGAGGGTGCGGCTGAAGTCCTCGCGGATGACGACGCGGAGCACCGTGATGTGCTGCGCGTCGGGGGGCATGGTGTAGGCCGGCACGATCCACCCGAAGCGGCGCAGGAAGTCGGAGATCTCGAACTCGTTGTGCCGGCTGCTGTCCTTGAGGGAGAAGGCCACCAGCGGCACGCCGTTGTCCTTGGACACGATGTTGAACCTGCCCGTCTTCTCCAGCCCCTGCTTCAGCACCATCGCGTTCTCCTGGCAGTTCCCCATGATGTTCTTGTAACCCTGCATTATTGGGAACACGTTTTTCATTAAATAAATCCAGAACATGCTGCTACACTTACACGTAAATCGCTGATCCCAACACGTAAATGCAATTTTACCTCAAAGCCAAGGCGGATCAGCTGGTAGTACTGCGCAATGACTTGGCTGGAACCTGAAATCGCGGTGCGCCATGAGCACATTAGCCAGACTGCTGTGTTGTGGTTGTGGGCATCAGATTGGACACGGGGATTGGGCAACAAATAGGGAACCTTTGGAGAAGTTGAGGGTGAAGGTGGGCTGGTCGGCGCCGAGGTAGTTGATGTGGAAGATGAGCTCCTCGGGCAGGTCCTCCTTGGTCCTCCAGATGCACCAACCGATGCCGGCGTAGACGAGGCCGTACTTGTGCCCACTGACGTTGACGCTCTTCACGAGCGGCAGCCGGAAGTCCCACTCCAGCTCCGGGTACAGGAACGGGGCGATGAACCCGCCACTCGCCGCGTCAACGTGGATGGGCGTGTCCCAGCTGCACGTTCAGCTCAAGCTCGTGTTCGTATAAGGATTGTAAATAGCGTACACTAGAATGCTGAACTCTGCGAGCATGGATTAAAGCTGCATTGCGGGGGCAGAGTGCTCGCGTAGTTACCCTGTCTCGGCGTTCTTCTTGGTGAGCAGGTCGTTGAGCATCTTCACGTCCTCGAACTCGCCGTTGAGCGTGGAGCCGAGGATGGCGGCGACGCAGATGGTGTTCTCGTCCACCATCTCCACGGCCTTCTGCGGGTCCATGACGTAGTAGCCTTCGCTCAGCTTCACTTCCTTGAGCTCCACCTCGAAGTACCGCGCGAACTTCTCCCAGCAAACCTACATTTCCCAGTCCATTTTGATGAGTGGAAACGAATATAGGGTTACGGTGGTTATGGAGAACTGGACATGCCAATGTTTGCTTACTTGGACATTGGCGCCAGTGACGATGTTAGGCTTGTCGCAGGGCTTGCCGGCGGCCTTCATCTTGTTCTGCCAACGCCGCTTGAACGCCAGCCCGGCGAGCATGATGGCCTCGGAGGAGCCGACGGTGCCGACTCCGACGGCAGTTTCAGAATCGCCGAGAGGGGCGTTGAACAGATGAGCGATCATGTTAACGCACCGGTTCTGTAGAATAATCATTCATGTGAAAGTGAATTAGTTGAAGGTTTAAAGTTTGAAATCTGATGCCAAAATCATTCCTGAAAAAACTTTTAACGTTGAGAGTGATTAGAATAGCAAGCAGTTGGGGAGAAAGATATAGAGGTTTATGCTCCAAGCCTCCAAGGAATCGCAGGTGGCTCCATGCAGGTGTCTGTCTGTCTACGAGTTTGCGCGCTGCGCACGTCACGAATTATTATAATTTTTCTTTTTTTAGGTCAATCTTCACTTCCGGAAAGCGGCGTGACCTAACTCAAATGACTGACCTAGGCATGCAGGTGCCCTGATATCACCAAAGGACACGGCTCGAGCCAAAAGCACAACTTGGCCTCTTTCAAGCCGTGTTAATGAAACATTTTTGTTCTTCAAAAAAGGGCATGACACGTATTAGAGTATCCTTAGGCCTTAGCTCCGCCTTTCTGGTCATGCCAATGACCAACACCACCGTTTCCCTATCTCCAGTTCCACTTGCATTTCTTCCATCCTTACTCCCTCCGTATCACATTTAAAAGTCGTTTTAGACAAGGTTTTAGTCAAACATCGAGAATATAAATCATGAATAACTTTTAAGTCGTTAAGTTTGGAAGCGTAAAAACTACTCCCTCCGTATTGGTAAAGGGAGTTGTTTATAATAAGGTTTGAGTTCAAGCTTTGGGAATATAAATCATAAATAACTTTTAAGTTGTTCAGTTTGAAATTATAAAAGTGACATGAATAGATTTATTTTGAGAAATACTTTCATAAAAGTATACATGTATCACTTATTGACAAATATTTTTATAGAAATAAGAAGTCAAAGTTGTGATTTGAAGACCGTGTCACTGTCCCAAACGACTTTCTTTACCGGTACGGAGGGAGTATATGAATAGATTTGTCTTTAAAATATTTTTATAAAAAATACACATATATTATTTTTTTTAATAAATATTTTTTTATAAAAATAATAAATTAAAGTTACATTTTGGAGACCGTGTCGTTGTCTAAAACGACTTCTAAATATGATACGGAGAGAATATTTACCAGGATGGATAGCAGCGGGCCAGCAAATCTCTCCGGATATTTTTTTAAGAACAGAAGAATCTCATTGGGCGATGAAGCCGTCCCGGTTTTGTTTCTTGCGGTAGTTTATTCAGGTGCCTCGGTAGGGGTGGGCATAAATAACCGAAAACCGAGAACCAAACCGAAATAACCGAAACCGAAAAAACCGATTCTCTATTCGGTTCTAATAAGTATGGAACCGAAATAACCGAAGAAAATTCGGTTTTCACTATCGGTTAACCGAATTAACCGAAATAACCGAATTACATGAAAAAAATACATTTTCAAGACTATAGGTTAGGTTTATGTGCGGTGTGTCATATTTGAAGTGCTATGTATTTGTGCTAATATATTGCTATTACTTTCTTGTCAATTATTATTATCTAAAAAGAGGAAATGTTGTCCAAATTTACTTAAAACTTCCATACTTTTTGGGTGTCTTAGACTTCACTCATAAATTTTGGTTAATTCGGTTATAACCGAAACCGAACCGAAATAACCGAAAACCGAAATGCTGGGTTTCTATATTTTTTTAAAACCGATTGGTTTCTATTTTTTAAAAACCAAATTTCGTCAAATACCGAAAACCGAACCGAAACCGAATGCCCACCCTTATGCCTCGGCACGGGGGTAAAACATGCCAGAGGAATAGCGAGGGGCCCAGCTGCAGGCATTTCATCGTGCGCCAAGCAAGTTGCGGTGAGTGGCATGCAGCATTCGATCGCGACCATTGGCGAGGGCCACCGGCCAGTGGGGAAAGCACTAGCATTCAGACACACCAACACACGTTTCTTTTTTCATGGTTTTGGACAGGAGCAAGTAGACGGGCCAAAAACACTGTACTGGCACCACCTTGAAGCAAGCTCCTCATCTCGAGGAGATGCTCTATCTGACCACGAACTCGCACCAGGGCGTTTTTTTTCTTTTTTTTTCTTTTTTGAAAAAGAAAGGCACAGGTGCGAATCTCGTCCGGATCCAGAGGAAAATGGACAGCGAGAATAAATTTCTTTAGCAGCGGTTATCATGGTCATGGGAGAAACGGCCTCTTATTTTTGTCACGCGACGCGGACACGCCTGTGCCCGGTGCCACCCTGCATATATATTCGCACGGAGCGCGGCTTGTTCCTTCCGTCACGCGCTGTGGCTGTGATTCATCAACTCTGATTGTAGTTTGATTATTTAGTAAACTCTGATTGTAGTTTGATTATTTGGTAGTATATACAGTTTGGTAAAAGGTAGGAGACACACAACTGGATCCGGTATGTTTGCATCAACCTGCTTTTAGAGGCCCCAGTCTATAATTTGAAACTGATTCATACTTGATCTTAAAGTGCTAGTTTTCACAATCCAATCCAGACCGTTTCATGCTCTAGGCCTTGTTTGGTTTCCGGGACTAAAGTTTTAGTCTCATAGAAGATTGTTAATTAGAAGTATTAAATATAGATTAATTAAAAAACACATTACATAAGCAAGGGCTAATTTACGATACGGATCTATTAAGCCTAATTAGTCCATAATTAGACAATATAATGCTACAGTAATCATGTGGCTGATTAGGTTCGTCTCGCGGATTAGACATGACTTGTGTAATTAGTTTATGTTTAATACTTCTAATTGTTACTTAAAGGACTAAATTTTAGTCTCTAAAATCCAAACACAGCTTGAACAGTAACATACTAGTGCGTACTCACACCGAGTGTCAAGGTTTTCTGTTAATAACAACGGTAAGAAAAGAGATGTGAAAGTGCCGAGCCATCGATCTTTTCTACTTATTTTTCCCTGCCGTGGATAGGAGGCAATAACCTTTCCCTGGCCTATGTGTCACGAATCAATACTGCTAATTTTGTTTCAGGTTTTATCCAACTCTTTAGGAAAGCTTGCTGACCTACCCTCACCCATGGAACGAGCTTGGTGGCCTGGCCTGACATCGCGAGACGACAGCGCCAACCAAAACCACAACCTGTACTCGTCCTCGTGCGTCATGCCTCCCCAATGATCTTTTTCTTCGTCCTGCCGACCCGGGAGGATGGGGGGCACCGACCGGGTGCCGCGGCATTATTGGTGGTGCCCCGAGCTACTTGTCATGGCTGCGTGAGTAGGCGAGCTGGCAATTCTCGATGGCGACCGGCCAATTGGCCGATCTGAAAAAATCACTACTGGCAGACGGGCACTGGTCACGCACGTTAATGATTTCTTTCAGACAAACAGAAAACGTAGGCCATGCACGGGCCAACAGTGCCACAGCCAAGGAGAGAGATCTTTGCTCTACTCCGACCACTCAGTTATGACCACGTGACACTTGAACAAATACGACGAACTTGGTAGCGTTTTTTTTCGGCCAGGTTCAGACCGAGAGAGATAAACTCGAATCTGAGCCCGTACGGAGATTTTGTCCACGCCCAGCCCAACCAAGGCTTCCATTTCTTTCAGCGTCGGTGCTGCTACTCGTGCTCCTGGGCCTGACCCACTCTTCATGTCCCCACGGACCCGCTTGCCTTGTTCTCCCCGTTACGCTTGGTGTTGCTAATTGCTTCGAAGTCAGCCAAAGCACGGACTAGTCATCCTAGTCCTAGGACCAAGGGAGAAGGAAATGAGCCATCTCTCCCTACACACAGTGAAAGGGCAAATCGACTGGGGCCAGCAGCATGGAGAGGACGCAAAGGGCTTCAACGCGCATGTGATGGGCTGTCTGGCTGGCTGCATGGCTGGGATACTCGATCGTTTCGGGTTGGTTTTAGCATTAGTAGTTTTCTGGATCCGAGGCCATATTGTTCACCGGAAATTAATAAAGATATCCGAGGCCAGATCAGAGGCCAAGTGGGGCAACGAAAAAGTAGGGTCCTATGCTTTCCATTTCCACCGCAAAGACCAATCAAAAACAGGGGGCTCGCGGCTCGCCGCCGTCCCAACAAGGCAAAGGGAAAGTAAAAGACGAACTGAGACTCTGGGCATCCAGATCGAGGCCGGGATCAATAAGCAGGCGTGTACGTACCTGGAGCTCGGTGGTGACGGGGTACTCGTCCATGTCGACGTAGTTCTTGTTGACGGAGGCCTGGATGAGCTTGTCGCACTCGGGCTCCATCCACGTGGTGACGAACGACGCCAGGTTCAGCCGCGGGTTCCCGTCCAGCATCAGCTCGTCGTTGATGATCTGGTACGCCGCCTCCTTCGGGATCGACTGCTCCGACATCCGGAACCTGCATGCCCACGCCGCCGTCAAGCTACAGCAATAATGCGAACACGGCGAGCCGCGCCAGAGGGAATTAACGATCGATCGGGCGACGTGCCTGGGGAGGGAGGTGCGGACGTAGCGGGACGCGAACGTCGAGTGCACCGACTCATCGGAGCCGCCGACGCCGTGGGACAGCGCCATCTCGATCTCTCGCCGGCGGCGGAGGGCCGGGGGAGGAGGAAGGCTTCTCTGGGCTTGCGCCGCTGCTGCTGGCTTGGGGAAGGTGGGGAGCGAGAACTGACGGGACGCGGTCGTCGTAGCTGCTGGCTTTAGGGGAGTTAAATAATGGCATGCGAAGTCACGGACGCGGCCGCTGCTTTTTTTTCTTTCCGAGCTTTCCTGGCTGCGTTTAGTTGGAGTGAAATTTTTTTTCATCATGTTTGGCCAATAATTAAGAATATTAAATAAAATTAATTTATAAAATTATCTTCACAACCCCAAATTAATTCACGAGACAAATCGAATGAGACATTTGACCGTACGATTAGAAAATAGTTACTATAATATTACTGTAGTAAATTATAGACTAATTAGGCTCATTTGATTCATCGCGCAAAGTAACATCCGTCCTTAAAAAAAATTTACGAATAAACTTTATTTAATACTCCGTACACGCAACATTCGAAAAATATTTTGGCTTGCCAACGAAACATTTTTTTTCCTTCGACGGAGCGGAGGGTGTGAATGAGAAGTGAAGGCAACGATCTCTGCTGGGCCCGTCTTTACCTGGGGCAGGTCCGTTCGTTGGGTGTGTGTACCGGCTGTCCGGACTGTGCCTCTGACCGATCGGCCTTCGCGACGGTCGTTGTGTTCAGAAGTTTCCCTTTGCTCGTTCAAGCGCTCCTTCCACGTTCATCAATGATTTCTTGCTCTTTTCTGTTGCCTCTGGATGAAAAATGGTATATTGTAGCTTTCCTTTATTTTGTAAATTATATTACTGTGTTGTTGATAACAACAAACAAAATGGCTAGTGGATGTTTGGTTTCCCTGATGCTGGGGGAGCGTGATGTGATGGGCGGTGCGGGGCCGAGCAACCGATTCTGCTGTTGTTTCTAGACACACCTTTACAGTTCCTGTTTTGATTTGAGAACGGTGCATCTTTTGTAACCTGATGGTCATATCCACGAGTCCAGCGAGCACCAATTTGTTTTCTTGCCGGCGGATTGAAATTTGGAAAGGTCTGTCCATTTGTACGTATATCATGCATGTGCGTGTCGCACGGTGGGAATTTTCGAGTGGTGGTTGGGAGATCACGCTCCGCATGAGCCTCTATCGTCATTATGCACACTGTTAATCATTGCAAGAACGTGCCTGCTCCAGTGGTCATTACAAAAGGAAACGAGAACAACCACTATTGGTCACTTAAAGAAAGGACTTACTCCTATGTTTTTTGAGTTTTGGGTCAACTCTCATGATGATTTGACCACCTATTGAATTTAGTATTCAAGGCAACAAACAAAATTTTCAAACATGCTTCAGTAATGTCCATATGCTTTTTACTCGCAAAAAAAAGTTCATATGCTTTTGGCTTTTACACTTTTTTTTTATGCCTCAACCCTTCGAGTACACGCTGTAGTATCTAAACTCACGCACCAACACACACCACCACACACACGCACGCTAGACCTACAACCTATACTAAGGAAACTTCACGTGGCTGAGAAGTATGCGAAGTCACCACCAGGCTTCGCACGTGACGGGCACGTCACCTTGACCACTGTGGTGCATCCACGCGTGAGGCAGCTGCAATACCTGCAGGAGAAAGAAAGGGGGAAAACCCCGGTGGGAATCGTGAGTCGAGCAGCGCTCGAACTCACGACCGGCAGCCTCCACACCCGGAGCGCATGCCATCCGAGCTACGGCTCGTTCCCTTTTGGCTTTTACACTTGTTTCAGCGATAGAACATGCTTTTCGTAAGCCAGAAACATGGGGTTTTTAAATTAGATATTATATTATTTTTTAAGCTGTCTTGGAAAAATTACACACACAAACGTTTCCTCACTTTGAAAGGAATCAATGGATTATGTCAAAATCTATTTTTACTCTTCTATTTAACCAACTACACTAGTCGTACTTTCGCACAAAAAAAAAACTAATCCGATAGTTCGTCTGATCCAGCACATGGCAACAAACAAGCCCCACGACACTTGTATGGAATTCGAATTAAGATAACGAGATAACTCTGTGGCATATGGATACCGTTGGGCCCACTGTCAGAGGAGACTACGTCGACACGGGTCCACGCCTGATGAGGTTATGAGCCGACTCCTAGGAGACCCACGAGGAATCCTCGACTTAATGAACAAGCTTGATGAAGATGCGGCTGGCGGCAGGGTCGGATATCTCGGGATATCCTGTTGTAACCAACTTGGATATATTCCTTAGTTGTAATCCAATAGGTTTATATTGAAACCGACTTGTAAACCCTAGCTCTTCACCTTATATAAGACGGCCTAGGACAAACTCATGAGGGACGTCCCACATCTCATCATGTAACCCTTTGCTCGTCCCTGCTTCCTGAAGCTCGATCAAGTTCTAGCAATACAAACACAACTACCGATACATGACGTAGGATATTATACCTTTGGATAGCCCGAACTTGTTTAAACCAGTGTCTCCTGTGTACCATCAAGCTACACGTTCGACGATGCCTTGCCTACAAATCAACCGGTCGACGATGCCTCGCCTACAAATCAACCACTCGGGTATCCCAGATGGATTGCCGATCATAAAGTCCGACAA
This sequence comes from Echinochloa phyllopogon, assembly GCA_033239725.1. Lineage (NCBI taxonomy): Eukaryota > Viridiplantae > Streptophyta > Magnoliopsida > Poales > Poaceae > Echinochloa > Echinochloa phyllopogon. Next base: position 7,616,432 of record BTCW01000018.1, read on the forward strand.
ACCAGAGTCCTAAATTAGCCTTCCTTCTTATTACTTGGAACGAAAGACGCAACAGTAATTTTGAAACCGGATGGAGTCAGGAATGCAAGTTTTTTTCTTTAATAAACGGTACATGTGATTTGCTAGCTAAAATCTCATCTTGTCTGTCCAATAATAGGACCCATCCAATAACCCGGCTTGTTTTATATGATATAAGGGCAGTCACAACCTATCATGTCTATGGGTAGTGTCCATGCTGCCATGTTAGCAAGACATCACCTTAGACACTATATTCTCCAACCCATGATTTCTTAGGATGGATCATTAATAAATTCATCATCTTTTCTCTCTACCAATCATACTTGTTCTTTTTCTATCATGAAGACACTATCCTCTCCCAATGCAAACTTTGGTAGTGTCCTATGCATAGGTTCTCGTGTCGACACTGAGTCTTGCATGAGACCCGATTTCTTCCTTTTTCCATTCTCTCTCTTATTTAATACAGTGCCACACAAGCAAAAAGTCTTATGTGACGGCCTAATTAATGCTATGGAAACTATCCTACATGGAGGGTTGTGACCGCCCTAAGAACTCCCCCACTAGATCTATTATTCAACATCCTTGTCCTAATTTAGTGTGGCGCTTTGCAGCTATGAATACCTAAAATATCCGTGCTACCCTGCCATGATCAACGTGACAGCGAGTAATATCGTTCTTGTTCTCGTTCTCCATAATATCATCCAACTTGTAGATGTGTACGTACTAGTAGGCATCCTATCCTGCCGTTAATCATGCAACGAACCCATGAAGAATAATCGAAGGATTATGCTGGATCCTGGAGTTTTCGTTCTTTCTCTTTCTTTCTTTTTTTTTCGCCACTCGAAAAGACGACCCTCTCTGCAAGGCAGATCATTAGCTCCTTCCGGATCAAGGAAGCACAGAGTCTCAGTGACAGACAAGAGGATTCCAGTACGCACATGCAAGAGAGTACGTGACACGATGGTGTCCAAAGTCGTCCGTGTGTATGCAACGACTTTACACGCTAGTCATTCTGGAACAAGAATTCGTTCCCAGTCAAAAAAAAATCCTGAGAACATGGTAGAAGTCTTAACAATATCCGTGCGTAAGCTAGTCGTACCTTTTCTAGATAATGACACGGTCCACGCTCCACGATAATGATATATAGGTCCAGTTTGATAGAGCTTCACGTGAGGATGGAGTTGAAGCTAGAGATGTAGGAGTTGATTTTTTTTAGCTCCATTATTTTCACATGTGACATGTGTAAAACAGCTTCACCTCTCACAACCAACCTCCAGAAGTGATTCACCGTCATGATTATTTGATGCAGCTCCAACAAAAATGACTCTAGAAGCTATTTTTGAACCTCTATCAAATGGACACACTTATTAGCACGGTGAATAAGCTTGGCGGATCAAATTTACTCCCGCCAAGAAAGACTCCAGGCCGGCAACGCGCGGATCCGGAGGCATCACCGGACGGCGACATCTCCGTCTCGCTCAGGCGGTACGAGCAGCCGAGCACGACCTGGCCTGCGTGCGAGGACCAAACGAGCCTCTCGCTCTCCACAGCATTACCGCGTTCCCATGGCCGCTATGGCCATCCAGGCACCCCCTCCAACGACCGGGCTCCGGAGACACACGCACAAAAAAAATCTTGATCGAGCAGTTGGGCCTCGACGACGCACGCGCCGCAGACGCAGCACATGCATCCCACCACTACGGCGGGTCGTGGTCGTGCCGACCGGCGGCCGTCGCCTCCCCCGCACCCACCGTACCACCTTTTTCCTGCGCGAGTGCGCGTCCCGCCCTTGCCGGCTCGGGGCCCACCGTAGTTTCGGCCAGTTTTATCGGCGCAGCGGGGCTGTATTGTATCACCCAGCAGCTTCTTGGCTTTGCTGTACTATAGTTCTTTTTTAATAACTGACAGGAGCATTGCCCTTTCATTTAAGAAGGAGAAGCAAGCGAAATTTTACATGAATGTATTATATAAATGGATGGGTTCCTCGCTCTCCTGACTAAGTGGCCAGGGCCCAAAGCGAAAGAAAACGCTGGAAGGAAATGCATGGGAAATCATTGATACAGATCAATCTCTAGGCTTCCACAAGCCCTCTTTCTCAGGGAGATCTCTTCTTTAATAGCATGTTCGACTTGTTGCGGTGTCGGTCTTTGATCATCAAAAATTCTTCGGTTTCTTGCTTTCCAAATATTCCATGTCGTGTACATGAGTATAGCTGCCTTGACCGTCTCATACTTGCAGGCATGCTTTGGAGTTCCTGCTCCCACCACTGAAGGACATCCAAGTCTTGTGATGGCATCGACACCAAACCCTGCGTCAGTCTTCCTATTCTGACCCATACTTCTCTGGCAAAACTGCACTGAAGAATGAGGTGTTGAGCAGTTTCTAGCTCCTGATCACATAGCACACATGTTGGCTGGCATGGCCAATTCCTTTGGAGAAACTTGTCTGCTGTTAGTATCTTGCACTGGATGAGGAGCCAAGCAAAAAACTTATGCTTTCCCTCGGCATGTGCTCTTCATACGTGACTGCCTTGGAATGGAATGGTGGAGCCTTGAAATTGTATGTGATAAGCCGATTTTGCCGTGTATTCCCCACTGACAGTCCATTTCCACCTGATCCGGTCCGGTTGGTCAGTGAGATGAACTTCTTGCACCAGGTCCCATAGTTGCACGAAACTGACCATCTCTTCCACAATTGTCATTCTCCATAGTCCTCTTGTCCATGAGTGGTTTTCAAGTTCAACCTGCACCGTTCTGTTCTTTCTCCATGCCAGTGTGTAGAGGTCAGGAAACATGTCCATTGGCGCACGTCCCTGCACCCAGGATGATGTCCAGAAATTGGCCTTGTTGCCGTCCCCCAAGAGGATTTCAGTACTAATCCGAAACAACTGCTTGTCAACTGGTGTCGCATGTGGCTCAGTGCCCACCCACGGCCAGTCAGGGTCTGTCCATTGGAACCATAGCCATCTGAGGCGTAGAGCTTTGCTGAAGAGATCAAGGTCAAGGACCCCCGGCCCCCCAAAGTTCTTTGGCTTAAGTACTTTGGCCCATCTTACTAAACAGTGGCCCCCATTTGCATCAGCAGTTCATTTCCAAAGAAAACTTCTCCTTATCTTGTCAATTCTCTTGATTGCCCATTTTTGGAGTCTGAAGATGTAACACCCAAAAATTTCCTATTTAAAATTTTTGGTAATTAATTGGCATTTATTAAATTTGTTCATAATTAATATAGGTTAAATGAATTATTTATGTAATTAAAATCAAATATAAGTTGTAGAAACATTTTTGTTGCATTCGTGCTGCTGCACGGTATTTTGTTTGATAGCAAGTTAAGTTGGAATTTAAATTCTATTTAAATTCAAATTTAATTTGCATTGTTTGAATCCTTAGAAAAGTTAAATCTAGCCAAGTTCACTTCTGCCCCCTCTACTCTTGCCCAAGCTCAGTTTAGCTCCCTCCACTTTTCTTCCCGGTACGGCCCAACCTGAGCCCTTCCCCCGCCGCTCGGCCCACCACTTCCTCCCTCTCGGCCCAACGTCCCGCGCCCCGGCCCAAACTTACCGCCCGTTCCGCCATTTCCCCTCTCCCACTGCCATGCGACCCCACCCGTCAGCTTCACCTTCAACCTCCCGCCCGAGCTCCCCCTTCCCCCGCCGCGATCGGCGCCGTCCCAGCCGGCCGCCCAACGCCCTTCCCGCGCCCGTGGGCCACCCCCGAAGCTGCTACGAAGCTTCCTGCTGCCCTCCTTCCTTCTTAGGGCGCTCCATCCCTTGGCAAGCCCTCCCCCACGATGGAAAGGAGAGCCGCTGGCCGCCGCCATCTCCGCTCGTGCCTCGCACGCCAAGACGGCCCCTGGGCGCTATAAAACTCCCCCCACCGAGACCCCAAGGCCACCCACCGAGCCTCCTCGAGCTCCCCAGCCCTCCCTAGTGCCTCCCCTCGCTCCACGCTCAAGCGTCGCCGCCCCGATCCGCCGGCCGTCGTCGAGCTCCTCCCTCGACGCCGCCCCGGTCAAATCCGCCCCGCCAGGAGCCTTGATCAAGGGTAAGGAAGCTCCCCCGACCATCTCCCGCCCCCGTTCGTCCCCCTAGCGCGCGCTCGAGCTCGCCAGAGCCCCGCCGCCTCTGCTCACCGTCGTTCTCCCCCCTCCGCCGCGCTAGCCTCGACTTGAACCCCCAAATTGAACTCGCCATGGTCTCCCGGTGCTGTCGGGCCAGATCTCGTCTTGAATGGCGGCCTCTAGCTCGAGATGGCCTTTCTCGGCGAGCTTTGCCGCCCTGCCGCCGTTCCCCCGGTTGCCGGCGGCGGCTCGTGCCTCCCCCTCCTCCCCTGACCCTTGGATCTCGATCTGACGGCGCAGATCGAGTCCAAGCCCGAGTCAATCCCCAGGATAACGGTCAACCCTGGCAATCTCGCAGGGAAACCCCTCCACTATCTGCAAATCAACCCGCGGTCCTATTTAGTTCAAAAGTAATTCCAGATAGGTCTTGTTTTTATTGAAAAACCCCGTGAGCTTCTAGGAATTAGAACCCGCGGTCCTGAGTTTAAGCATTTGCGCGATTGCCCTCGGGTTTTAACTCATAATTACGTATAGGTCCTCGGTTTTCTTCAAATAAGCCCCTGGAACCTTTTAAAAATTGCCAGCAAGTCCCTATAACTTAGAATAGCCATATCTTTTTCGTTTTAGCTCCGATTAGTGTGATTTTCGCGCTCATGTGTTCGTAGTGAAGCGTAGAATATTTCCAAAACCTATTTATGTACTGTTTCTATTGTTTGGTGTACTGTTCTAATAAAATTTTATTTATTTGCATGTATTGGTATGCGTGTATGCTTGTGTGGTGATTCATGTCCAGTCGGTGAGCCGTTCGCTTTGGAGTTCGAGCTCGGTGAGGACTTTCCGGAGCAGGACTCGCAGCAGCAGCAACAGCGGCACTTCGAGGAAGGCAAGTTATAGCACGGACAATCCTTGCTACCTACACACACCTTCTACATTCATTTACTTTCATACGCATGGGTCTAAATTGACGTCCCATTAAGGTTGTACCTAGTTTCGTATATCATGTACCTTGATAACCTTAGGCTTATGCATACGGATAGAATCTTTTGCTATGCGCAGCTACTGTCACTATTATTTAATTGTTAATTCTGACATAATGGTTCACTTCAATGTTAATGATAAAACTTGTTTTTAGCAACAATGTTTAGGGAACTAGAGCATGTGCTGTGTGCTTTGCTCTAGTGTCTCTCCCTAAGGTCCGGTTCTTAAAGCGGCAACCCAGGAGCCTGTCGCCACCACTAGAACTATTATGGCTCTGGTCTTGGTCAAGTAACTTGTACGTCTCTAGCTTGCTAGTGGTTACCGACGGGCCGACGGCGTTGTGGGAGGCAAGGTACGGGGTGTTTTCGGATTCCACCGAGGGCGGGTGATCCGTCGGCTATGTCTCGTTAGGCACAGTCCCGTGTTGGGAGTCCCTGCGATGGGGAACTCCACACGTTGCGCATGTATGGGTGTGATGCCCGCGCTCTAGACGCCATCGACCCCCCCTATGGTGTGACTCCGTAGGCGTACGTCGATCTCGGTGCCTATGGTCTCACCGCCTTGTAGTACCCCAGAGGCTACTGTCTTGTTAGGGTGTCTTGTGAAAAGTCTCGTAGCGTCCCTATGCGATCACACCTCGGAAGTGTGGTTTGAGAGGTTTGGCCACCTCGGCATGGTTGGGTTTAAAGTTCCATGAACTTTTACGCGACTGGTGGGTAAAGGGCGAAACCTCTGCAGAGTGTAAAATCTATCTTGATAGCCTTGCTCAGGGTCACGAGCGGCCTGGATCCTTTTTGATTAGAAGATGATGTTTATTTAGGATTATTGCCACTTATACTTATTTAATTGGGTTACAACCGAGTTTCATTCACTTGTAGTAATTTGTTAAATGTTAAAATGAACCAACTAAAAATGCTAATGCAGTTAAGCCGTGTCTAGCCTATTTTGAGCCTTCATACCCGTGCTATACTTGCTAAGTAATTGTTTACTTACACTTGCCATTTATTCAACAAAATCCCGGATGAGTAAACAGATTGGGCTGAGCATGAGACTGTTGCTGAGTTCCCTGAGGACCTGCCGTACTTCTGAGTTGCGCTCTCCCAATCAGAGTCCCTGTGGACTGCGCCTTCGCTTTAGTTGAGAGTTATAGACTTCCACTGTAATAAATATTTATGTTATACTCTGATGTAAACTATTTTATTTCGAGCATTTGTTATCTGTTTATCATATTTGTTTGCTGTATGTGTTCTGTGGACTTGCTGGGCACACATATGGCCGCATTCGGGTTTTGTTAAAATCCGGGTGTGACAGAAGACAGTGAGATAGTATGTCGGAATGGAGCTCAATACAGAGTTTACTAGTCTAAGCCTGCCTGCTCGGTTCATGAGTTTCCCTTTCCATCCCGGTAACTTTGCAGCGACCTTGTCAATAAGTGGTTGAATGTCTACTCTTTTCAGTTGTCTGACATTCAGAGGCAATCCTAGGTAAATGCATGGGAATTAACTGATAGGGCATTGAAAAGGCTCCATGATATCAGTAATGTTGAGATCTTCACATCTGATAGGATAAGCTGCAATTTTTGCTTGGTTTGTGATTAGTCCAGATGCCTGACCAAAACTGTCCAAGATCACCTTCACTGCTTCCACTTCGGTTCTCACTGGATTTAGTAAAATGGCTGCATCATCAGCAAACATGCTTATTCTCAATTTGGCCTTTATGTGCGCAATAGGTGACATCATGTCCTCCTGAGTTGCTTTGTTTAACATCAGCTGCAGAGGTTCCATGGCTAGAATGAACAACATTGGTGACAGTGGATCTCCTTGCCTGAGCCCCGTGTTGTGCTTGAAACTTTGGCCTTGTACCCCGTTGAGCAGTACTAATGAGTGAGTTGTGCTAAGGAGAATGGAAACCCAAGCAATCCACCGAGGCCCAAAGCCGAGCTGTCCCATGACTTCTAGTAGATATTCCCATCTCACTGTATCAAAAACTTTTGCAATGTCCAGTTTCATAAATATTGCTGGAGTTTTGGATCTGTGTAGCTCCTTAATTATATTTTACGTGTAGAGAAAATTATCTTGTATACTTCTTTTACGAATGAAGGCACTCTGTGCTCTAGATATCAGTTTATCCAGATCTTATAGTTACGGTACAACAGTACAACAGTACCGTAGCAGTATCGACGTACCGCCCGCTGGCGCCGACGACAGCCCGGCCTGAGCTGAGGCCGTCCTCAACCCCAGCTGGTTGCCAACTAAACAAAAAGTTAACGTGGCAAAAGAGTTAAGAAGGAGAGAGAAAGAAAAATATAAAAACTAAGTCAAATACAGGAAACCAACCAGACTGAGCGTCGTCCTTAGGGCCTTTTTCTAGCGCATGGGCTATTGGGCTTCCTCACCAATCGATCCCCACAAATCTATGCCGGGCTGTTTTTACTCCACCAAATCTGTCGCCTGGACACTAAGCCGAGTCCAGCATTCCTCCCTAGACTCGAAAACAGGGTGACCTACCTCCTTCAACTTTTAAAACTGTTCACTTTGCGTTCTAGTCGTGGTTTTAAGCAGTTTTCAAGGTGGTTTTGTATTTTTAATTAAAAATAAATCTTATAAATACTTAATGAGGTTATTAAACCATGACAAATATTTCTAAGCTTCTAAAAATTCTGAAAAAAATTCTAGAGATGGAACAAGACGCAAAGAAATCTAAATAAAATATTTAAACTAGTGAAAATATCTATAAATTTTTCTAAAATTTAGATTTAACTCCAGCAAAATAGAAAATATATACAAAAAATTATATATATATGTATTAAAATATTTAAATATATATCTAATTGCATCTTGAATACTTTCCACAATAAAAACCATAAGATGAAGCCGACATGAATATACTTATTGTAAATGCATAAATGCATTCAACATTAATATATGTTACATTTATGATGGTTGAATGTATTTACGATGAATGTATTTATACGGGCTTTATTTCATGTTTTTATTGAGAAAAGTATTCAAGATACATTTAGGAAATTTTATGTGTGTTTAAGTTTTTGGATATATTTCCGTATTGCTAGAATTAAATTTAAATTTTAGAAAATTTTGTAGTCATTTTCACTAGTTTTAAATATTTTATTTAGATTTTTTGCATCTCAATCCATCTCTAGGATTTTTCTCATAATTTTTAGAAGCTTAGGAATATTTTTTGTGGTTTAATAAGTATTTACAAGATTTATTTTTAATTGAAAAAGGCAAAACCACCTTGAAAACCTCTTAAAACCACGATAAGGAGGCAAATTGAACGGTTTTAAAAGTTGAGGAAGGTGATTCACCCGGTTTCTGAGTCTAGGGAGGAATGCTGGACTCGGCTTAATGTTCAGGGAGGTAAAGCAGACTTTTTCCTATTTTCACCGAGGGCGGCCCGCTAGGACACCTGCTTGCGGTGGACCCACTTGAGGAGTGCGAACAACGGCTCGAGTTTTCTGAAGTCCCGAGCTCTGAAGGAAGGGATCGGGCATCAGAGTATCGGCCGTGCCGTGCTGGGGTGGGCCAGCGCTCGTTGCTTTCTCCTCATGACATGCGTCTCTTTGTGCGCTTTTTTTCCTACTCCCTCCAGGCCCGTGTTTCTTTGGGCGGAATTTTTTTCCACACCGTTTCATTAATAATTAAGGGTATTAAATAAAGTCAGTTTACAAAACTATGTTTACAATCCCAGATTAATTTACAAGACAAATCTAATGATGCATCTGACCTCACGATTAGAGAATGGTTAATTTATTTTTTATATAAATTTGATCAAACTTTAAAGTGTTTGACTTTTCGGGAGACGAGAGATGCATTCTTTTATGGACGGGGTAGTACTAGTCAATAGCAATAACATATTTCTCTTAACTGGACTGGGCATTGCGGATTTTTTAGGAATTCCGTTGCTGAAACGACGACGACAAGGCACGCACTCGCTAAGTACAAAAGCTGTCGCATCTAGCTTATATATACTACCACGCAATGAGCAGAAAATACCATCGAATTAGGGACCTCCTAACAGAGACCGACAAGGACAGAACATGAGTAGAACTGACTCGCACTTACGAAGATTACACTCAGGGTTTCGTCGGACTAAAACTTTAGTTCGGTCGCATCGAATCTAAGTAAGTTAGTTAGAAGTATTAAATATAGATAGATTAATTAAAGAACGTATTACATAAACGAGGGCTATTTTAACATATGGATCTATTAAGCCTAATTAGTTCATAATTAGACAATGTAATGCTACAGTAATTTTATGATAATTATATGCTAATTATAGATTAATTATGGTTGTTAGGTTCGTCTCGTGAAGTAGACATGATTTATACAAGTATTTTTATAATTAATTTATGTTTAATGCTTCTAATTATTATATATTTGAGGGACTAAACTTTAGTCCATAGCATCAAACAGCCTCACGCAGCCTCAGTTTGGTCTCGATTGGCAGTAGGATGAATCGAAACTTTATGATCCTACGCAACCCCTGAATTCAAGCATATTTTTTATTATTATATTATAAAAAAGCAAAATAGACAATCTGGCCCTAGCGCCCGAGCTTATCATCCCCCTTGCGGCTTGCGCCGTGCCCTGACTTCCCCCTGGCAGTGCCCGAACCCCCGACTCCCACCCAATTCCGGCACCAACCCCAGCTGCTCAAAAGAGCCCGAGACGCAAACCAACGGAGCACCGGAACGGCAACTGCAGCAGCCGGGGTCGCCGGTGCCGTATCCTTCACTCATTCTCCCCCAAAACGTACCCAGATCTACAAGCTACAGCTCCGCTTCCAATAAATACCACTCCCGCTGCGATCGGACCAGCCGTTGTTGCTTCCTCGCGAAAACCGGATAGAACAACCGCCGTTCAGGCGCGGACGATCGGACTGCCCCGGGTTCGATCCGGCGTGCTTCTCGCCTCCTAGGGTTCGCCGTACCTTCAGCGGTCCATGGCCGGCGCGGAGCGCGAGGAGGCCGCCGCGCTGGAGCAGGGGCTCCTCGCTCCGGAGGTGAGTTGACTCGGCCGCGTCGGTTGCCCGTCCGGCTGGGCTTTCCTTGTTTGTGAGGCTTTACTTGTGTTTAGTGAGTGGCAGGTCTTGTCTTATCTGTAGGATATTTTGGTGCGATTGGTAGTCTATTATAGGAAAGAAAAAAAAATCTACCTCGGCGCACCGATTTTGGAGTAATTTGAGTGGAGCTTCTTGTTCGATTTACGTACTCATTTGGAGTAATTCTTTTAAGGATAGCTTGGCACATCACCACTGAGCACTTGGCCATAACTCTGGTCTTATATACATGGAAATGAGGAGTCATGTGTAGAATTCTAGAATTGCAATTTCAGTGTTAATTAGAAGGTTTCACTCTTTTTTTTCTCTTCACTTAATTTGTTTGGTATATATATCTGAGCCTAAGGAATAGGTCTTGTTGTTTGAACTCATTCATGGGTGGGTTAAAAAGCTTCATGTTCCAGGGTATTTCACTTTCGTTTTTCTCTGATGAGCTGTGACCCCATAGTACCATTGATGCAGTTGCTTCCTTTGCACACTAATTTTCAAAGTAAAACCTGAGAGTTCTCTGAATTCGGCCTGGCTGAATAAATGTAGAAGAGTCGTATTGGTTTACATATTAATTTAGTCAAAGTATGTGCAGCAATGTCTGATGATTTGCATATCTAGTCAAAGTTCTCCCTTTTTCTTGTCTCCAAATAAAAAAAGTGCTCCCTTGTCCATTAGTACTTTACCATTTTGTTTGATTAAAATAAAAGTTATACATGGTGCAATAAAATAATCTTGGTTTCAGGAAGCAAACCAACTAGTATACACTGGAGATGGATCTGTCGACTTTTCGGGAAATCCAGTTGTGAAGGAAAGAACTGGTAGATGGAAGGCATGCCCATTCATATTAGGTAATTTTTTGGAGTAAGCCAACTAATTGTTTAAGCTCTTTCTTCCATTTGCTTCCTTATAACCTGCAATTGACTATCACGGGGTTAACCTAGGTAATGAATGCTGCGAACGGCTGGCCTATTATGGCATCTCTACGAACCTTGTTACTTACTTGACAAAGAAGCTACATGATGGCAATGCCTCTGCCGCTAGCAATGTGACTACATGGCAGGGAACTTGCTATCTGACTCCCCTTATTGGAGCAATCCTGGCTGATGCATACTGGGGGAGGTATTGGACAATCGCAACATTTTCCACAATATACTTCATTGTAAGTCATCTTTGCTCTGCAGTGCCATTCTACCTTCCATGTTGATTCTCATATAAAGACCCCTCCAATTGAAAGAAGGCAAATGGATGGCATATGAGGGTCGAAATTGCCTTCTCGATAGCATGTAATTTGTAATGATACATCACAATTTGCTTTAAAATGACACATCTCCATGACACAACTCTGTGAAGCTAAAAATAAGTCTTCCTTTGCCACCGCCCCAAACCCACACACGAAAGAAAAGACTAAAGTCTTATTGTACTGTCAACTCTTAACATGGATGTCAAAAAGGTACATGCGATTTTTTTTTTTGACAAACGGGTATGCCCTCAAATTCTGTGTACTGGGCTACAAACTCTTGCTAGAATGTCAGCCCATACACAAAGTGCTACGTTCAACTGATATGTTGGTTTGTTATGTTTTGACTTGACATCATGTTTTAATTGTAGGGGATGTCAGTACTGACTCTTTCAGCATCAGTTCCTATGCTCATGCCTCCATCCTGTGAAGGATCCTTTTGCCCACCAGCAAGTCCTTTTCAGTATACTGTCTTTTTTCTTGGTCTTTATCTGATTGCCCTGGGTACTGGTGGAATTAAGCCGTGTGTCTCATCTTTTGGAGCCGATCAATTTGATGATACAGATCCAGCTGAGCGAATCCAGAAGGGGTCTTTCTTTAATTGGTTCTACTTTTCAATAAACATTGGTGCTCTCATATCAAGCAGCTTTCTGGTTTGGGTCCAAGACAATGTAGGATGGGGGCTGGGCTTTGGCATTCCGACAGTATTCATGGGGTTGGCAATCATAAGCTTCTTCTCTGGCACATCAATTTATAGGTTCCAGAAACCAGGAGGTAGTCCTATTACACGAGTATGCCAGGTGGTGGTTGCCTCTTTGCGCAAGTGGAATGTACATGTCCCAGAGGACAGCTCCCTCTTGTATGAGCTACCTGGTGGGGTGTCAGCAATTGAAGGGAGCCGACAATTGGAGCACACCGATGAACTCACGTATTTCTCTTTCCTTGATGCAATTCTAAAGCAACCTAGCATCACGCCACAATCCAAAACAATGTTTTATTTATTATTAAATACTCTCACAATAGGTTTTCACTAGATGCTAAATCAGCCCCTTTTCTGGTCAGGATTTAGTTTGTCTCAATTGCAACTTACAAGCTCTTGCTTTGTTTCTTTCCCAAGAGATTAATATTTGTAACTTGAATCTTGGTAGCCTTCTTTTGCCATAGTGATGCTAAGAGCCTAACATGTTCCAACTGACATTTGTTTCAGATGTTTGGACAAGGCTGCTACAATTACTGATGTTGATGTGAAAACAGCTGACTTCACTAATGCATGGCGGATATGCACTGTCACCCAGGTGGAAGAACTGAAGATACTGTTAAGGATGTTCCCTATCTGGGCAACAACGATTGTGTTTTCTGCTGTTTATGCTCAGATGTCCACGATGTTTGTGGAACAAGGGATGGTGCTTGACCCATCCTTGGGTTCATTCAAGGTTCCTCCAGCATCTCTATCCACTTTTGACACGCTAAGTGTCATTGTATGTGTCCCGATCTACGATTACGTACTGGTCCCACTAGCTAGGAGATTCACTGGCAATGAGAGGGGCTTTACGGAGGTGCAGAGGATGGGCATTGGCCTGGTAATCTCCATCATAACCATGGCAGTAGCTGCAGTCCTCGAGATCAAGCGACTCGCGATCGCCAGAGAACACCACTTGGTGGATCAGAACGTCCCAGTCCCACTGAGCATATTCTGGCAGATCCCTCAGTATTTCTTGGTTGGTCTATCAGAGGTGTTCACATTCATTGGGGCACTCGAGTTCTTCTATGACCAGTCACCGGATGCCATGAGAAGTCTCTGCAGCGCGCTTCAGCTCCTAACAACAGCGTTTGGGAACTATCTCAGCACGTTCATTTTGACTATGGTTGCCTACTTCACGACAACGGGAGGTAACCCTGGATGGATTCCAGATAACTTGAACAATGGGCACCTCGATTACTTCTTCTGGCTCCTTGCCGGCCTCAGTTTTCTGAACCTGGTCATATATGTTGTCTGTGCCGGCAAATACAAGAGCAAGAAGGCAGCTTGAGTTCTGAAGCTCGGGAGCCCGATGGTAGGATGTCAACGTGGACATCACACTTCAAAATCTGTATATATGTTTCGCACTGCATTAGTTCCAGCCGCATCAACGATCAGTAATTGTTGCAAGCTTCTGCTTCTCATTGTACTCGGATACTAAGTTGATTTTACATTCATATGTCTCCTTTCTGTATATATTTGACTTGGAAGCTGTTGCTCTATGTATACGATCTAATGTGCTGCTACTCTGGTATCAGCACGGGTTTTAATTGTTGGTTATTATTTGTTAACTCTTTGCATCGATGTGCCGGCTGAACGCAAGCAGGGGCCGCATTCTGTTATGGCATGTGGTGAGTTCATGAAGGGTCTGTCAACTGTAAGTTGATGCGCATAGCTGAGTAGCTGACCGGTGCCCAGTTATTTGTTTCTTCTATCAATCAACCTCCCCAAGCAGATCGCGCCTGCGCTGCAGATCGAGCATCTGAGCTGTCTGTTGCTTTGCGTTTCCGTGTGAAATGTAGAGCCTCGCATGTCAGCGTTAACCGATGGGAGGGTGTCCGTCTGTCCGCATGTTTCTTCCCTGAACCGGGAGACGGGGCTGCCGTGCGGACCAGACGAACCTGCAGTCCTCATCCTGTGGTTGGCTGATGGTTGACTAGGCTTTGTTTTCTGCCTGGGATATGACTACCTAGCGAGTTGTGATAGGTTAAGACAAGACATTGCTGCCTGAGTTTGACGACGTGAAGGGAGCATGGGAGCACGTTGGGCCTCTGGAGGTTACCTGCGGCGGGAACGTGGGCAATCTCTTGGCTTGACCACCAACCCGTACGTTAGTCGTGCAATGACCATCTGAGCTCATCACCTCCTGTATATCGCTAACCCATCAGGCACTCAAGTGAGGCTAAACTAAATGATCCTCGCAAGGATATGGATATCATTGTTAAAACTTCAACCGATAAGTGAAACTAAATAGTCTTCTTCTGGCCCCCGGCAAATACAGTAGTAACTGCGTTCGATCGCCTTGTCTGGCAGATTGGCTGGACAGGGTGTGCTCGTACACGTTATCACGTTGACTCGTGCTTGTACATTCATGTACCCGACAGAAAACAAGGCCATTCGGCACCATCCATGCCATCTTCAGCTCAAATGAGAAAGGAAAGGAAAAAGAGGTCAAGATTAAGAATAACTATTCGAAAAAAAAGAGGTCAAGAATATTTTTTAGTCTCCGACCTGCCAGCCCAACATGCCAACACGATCAACGCAGCCGCGCAGGCCGCACGTAGCGGAGCGGACGAATAATTTGCGACGCCGGCCGGCCGCCGGGAATCGCGCCGATCCGCCGCGCTCTTCTACTAGTTCTCGACTCCTCCGTCCAACAGCAGCCAGCTGCCTGCCATATTGTGTCGCTCTCTAGTCTCTAGTCTCTCTACCCTTCTCCCCCTTCATCGTCTTCGACTCTTCGCCTCCTTTCTCCATAGAGAGCTAGAGTCCAAACTTGCCGCGTGCTTGGTGAATTCTCTCGGCTTGCGAGCAAGCTGGAATTTCGTCCCGTACGGAGACAGCTTCAGGACGACCGTGGCTGCACTGCTGCTGCTTCTTGGATTGAGGATTCAGGCCCCAGCACACCTTGATTTGAGGATGTGGTGTTGCAGCGGCGCGGAGGAGGAGCCCCTCGCCGCCCCGCCAGCCGGCGGCCACCCGGCCGCCACGCCGCCGCGAGCACCAGGTTCTTCTCCATTCCTCTCTTTCTTTCCATTTCCTTTTTCTACTTCGGTGGTTTCGTGATGGCACCCTGCTGCTCGATCGTGATCGATATCATCGTCCTGTGTAACAAAACTGCTGGTGACGAGACGTGACAATTATATGTGACATAACGCGCAGCACATCCGCGAGGGCCCAACATGCCGAGACCCGGCGTGGCGTCGGCGGCCAAGGTGCTGCCCATCGACGTCCCGGCGTTCCCGCTGTCGGAGCTGAACCGGCTCACGGGCAACTTCGGGGACCGGGCGCTGGTCGGGGAAGGCTCCTACGGCCGCGTCTACCGCGCCAAGCTCGCCACCGGGGAGCTGGTCGCCGTCAAGATGTTCGACAACGGCAGCTCCTCCGGCCAGTCGGAAGCCGAATTCTGCGAACAGGTAACACGAAAACATATATATTATCCCCCGTTGATCCTGGGCGACCCAAACCGATGCATGACCGCGCACGCCTGCACGCAGCTGTCCGTGGTGTCCCGGCTCAAGTGCGAGCACTTCACGCAGCTGCTGGGCTACTGCCTGGAGCTCAACAACCGGATCGTGCTCTACCAGTTCGCCACCATGGGCTCCCTCTACGACATACTCCACGGTACATTTGCTGCGATCAATCAATCCAAAAACCTACCTGCCTGACGTGATTAGCCCTCATCGTCACACCATGGCCGATCGGTCGCATTGCCCCTGCAGGGAAGAAGGGTGTGCAGGGCGCGGAGCCCGGTCCGGTGCTGACGTGGAGCCAGCGCGCCAGGATCGCGAACGGCGCGGCGCGGGGGCTGGAGCACCTGCACGAGAAGGCGCGCCCGTCGATCGTGCACCGCGACGTGCGCTCCAGCAACGTGCTGGTCTTCGACGGCCACGACGCCAAGATGGGGGACTTCAACCTCACCAACCAGTCCCCCGACTCCGCCGCGCGCCTCCACTCCACCAAGGTGCTCGGCACGTTCGGATACCACGCGCCAGAGTAAGCGGATTTTCATCTGGACGGCCCAGATCGATCAGCTTTGATTATAAGCACAAATTTGTTGCCTCGATGTGCAGGTACGCCATGACGGGCCAGCTGACGCAGAAGAGCGACGTGTACAGCTTCGGCGTCGTGCTGCTGGAGCTCTTGACCGGGAGGAAGCCCGTGGATCACACCATGCCCAAGGGGCAGCAGAGCCTGGTCACCTGGGTACGTAGGTTTCAATCCCTAGCTAGCCGTGATCAGATTTCTCACTACAGTATAATATGTAACTTTGTCAAATGTGTGTTGTCTAAAAAAACAAAATGGTGATCTTATCCAGGCCACTCCAAGATTAAGCGAGGACAAGGTGAAGCAGTGCGTGGACCCCAAGCTGAAGGACGACTACCCGCCGAAAGCCGTGGCCAAGGTACGCAAAGCCGCCGGCAATTTCCTCGGCACTAGCATGGCATTGCTTACTTGCATCTGCTTTCAACTTAGTGATCGTCCTGTTGATCCGATCCGTTTGCCCTGCTCCTCTGTGCAGCTCGCGGCGGTGGCGGCGCTGTGCGTCCAGTACGAGGCTGATTTCAGGCCCAACATGACCATCGTCGTCAAGGCTCTGCAGCCCCTCGTGAATGCTCGGCCTGGAGGAGGAGATCAGCAGCAGTAGCTAGATAGACAGAGTTGGGCATGTGCGTGCATGTTGCTGTCAGTCATCCCGTGCAGCTGTAATCGAGCAACCTTTTTGAACTTTTGTAATTCATCTTTACATGGCATTTTAGTCGAATTGTTGTCACAAGAGAACGGCCTGCGGCTTGGCCGATCTATGAGTGTGTGCGTGTGTAAACGAATCATTACTTGTAAAAATCTGGAAAGTAATTAATCGCAAATTCGCGCGTTATGAAAAAGGCCCAAGTGTTCATATATGCTAGTAAGCTAGTACAACATATCAGTGTGTCACCTATTTCGATAATCCGACTCAGAAATTGCAACCTTCCATTTTTCTTTTGAGGGCAATTGCAACCTCCAATTTCAGAGGTGGACTTGCAACTCGAGAAAAAACAACTCAGAAATTCAATCGATGTGCCGGGCCGGAAGACGGTTGCTGTAACGGCCCAATTATAAATCTAGAACCAAACATTTGGCAGAGCGAACAAGATTCGTGGCCCATGAGCCCAACTAAACCCCCAAGTCAAGCTTGAATTATTATGGCCCAGTCACTTCCTCCACATATCTGCCCGTCTCTTCTTCCACCTGAAACCTTTGTTTGTTTCCCTTCCTTTGTCAGCACTCAGCAGCGGTCAGCTCAGCTGCCCCCGTTTTCGGTCGTCGCCGTCACATTCGGTCGCCCACAACGAGCAGTCAGGTCGGCCGGCGACAGAGGCGAGCGAGCTGCTTACACGTACCCTCGCCCAACCCCGCCGACCTGACCGATGCACGGGAACGTCAGCGAGATCATGTCATGGGCTCGTGCGCGTGCCCATCGCTTCGTTTGGCTTCGTTGAAGTCGGACGCGCAGACGGAGCTCGGTCGGACACGAAGATCCCAGCATGGCAATGGCACGGCGCCGCCATGCTCTGCTCCATCCTGATTCACAAGAGTTTTACAGTATTTATCGTCGAGACGCTGGCTGGGCTGGCGTGCGTCGGCTTGGAAAAACCAGTAAAATATTCTGCCAGATCTACGGAATGTCTCCCTCGCAATCCCATCACCGGCTCACACGTCGGCCATCATTCGAGAGACCTCGCTAGAGCGCGCTGCCTGCCTCTCGGCGCCCCCCTTTCCCGAGCAGCGCAGCCGGATCCGGATGGGGCGCCCACGTGCCCGTCACATGTCCGTGTCCCCAAGTGGAAAGCCCCCCCATCCCCGAGAAGGGGGAAGTCACGGAGGCATCAGTGCACGGCCGCGGCCCCCAAAGAAAGAAACGTTTCTCCAGACGAGAAACGAACGAGCCGACGAGGAAATGGCTGCTGCAGCTTTGCAGCAGTCACACTCAGCTTTGGTTGCTCCACGATTTTTATCCACTGCTCCCCTGTGGCCTGTCAGTGTCAGCTCCAGCGCCGCCGTGCACTTGCGCGGCAGGACGTTGCAACCGAACAAGAGGTTAGGCGTATAGTAAGCTACGCTAATCTTATCTCGCCCTGACCCAAACCGCATCGATCCGTTAACCATCCACATCCTGATTTCACGGCCCGTACGGGCCATGTTGCATTTTAAGTACCAGCACCACGAGTTGTTTACGTGCTGCCTAGAAATTGGACACTGCACACTACAATTGGAGAAGAAAACTCGCATAAAGTACCCGTTAGAAAAAGTAGCACAGGTGAGTTCGGCCGACGAGGCCACAGCCACGGGTGGAAGTTGAGGGCTAGCCAAGCCGCTTACTAACCGGGTAAACAAAGCGCGGGCTCGAATCAGCGCCCGACACCTCGCGGCGCGCCCCCATCCGCGCCGGGCATGGGCGCCGGGTCGGCGCGCGCCCCCACTCCCCAGTCGCCGAGCGGCAGTGACCACCACGCCCACACCCCCGCTATTTATGCGTACTTGTTTGGCAGGGAGGGTCGCCGGGGATGTGGGCGTCCTCCTCTGCTCCAGCTAGCCTCCGGAGCTCACTCCGCTCGCGCTCCTCCGCCGACGCGTGCCCCGCAGGTCAGCTCCGCTCCTCTTCCCTCCCCTGTTGCCCAGCTTTACTCGTCGTCGGTGAGCTCTGTTCATGCTATCGGGCACGGATTGCGGTGAGGCCGGCTCCGGGGCTTGTTAATCTCTTGCTCCCGTCTGGGCCTGGCTGCTCGATCGGGGGCGCCCAGAGTGTGATAGGTTTCTTTTCTGGACGGATTGCTTGACAGTTTGATGGATTATTACGGGGGAACGGAGAAGCGGAACAGTGGCGTTCTTGGCTTGTTCTCCTGTATTTCTGGATAGCCTTGACATCATATACGCATATTCGATGGCTGTGGTTAGCAAAGTTAGTATGCTAGTTTTTGGATGATGGAAGACGAGTATCCCCAGAACGGGAACCCCTTTTCTGGAATTTGTTGATACACGACATTTTCTTTTTTAAAAAAATAAAGAAAAAGAGACCCTTTTGTTTTCTGGGGTTCTTGACGACTAGCGAAAGGATAGTGTCTGTCGCTATTAAGCTGATCTGGTATCGTGATCGGGAGGGGTGCCGCAAGTCCATTTCGTAGCTTTTCCGGTGCCTGGTGGTTCTTCGTTTGCATTCTCGGCGGGCAGTCGGCACTGTCATGACTCATGTGCCATGTACTTGTCGCCAAATCATTCCCGACACGAAAGAGTCGATGCACGAAAGGGGATAGGAAAGGATGGGGGAAAGGTAACAGCACGTCAGCATGGCTGCAATATCTTGATCATGGGGGAGTGGTAGGAAATGGGGATCCCCTGACCTGCTTTCCTTGCTGTACGTTGCTTTGTAGCGCCGTGTTATTGTACCTTCTGTTTGGTTCTCCTTGTTAAGCTGTAGGTGTTTTCCTGAAATGTCTGTGAGCTTCGTTCATTGAATTGTGCCGCCTTTAGAAAAACTCAGCAGGAGATTTTCTCATGCCACTGAAGTGAACTGTTGGGGAAGGATACGAAATGAAATCTTGCTCCATAAAAAAAGAATACTGGAAATTTCAGATAGTATTTGCCATCCTCTGTCCAAGGTTACTTCTTCCAAAATTTGGTTACTCCAGTTTGAGGAGCTAAGCACAAACATACTATTATACTAAAACAGAAGAGCCTTATTTTACATGTGCAAATGATATATGCACTTCAATTTTCTTGAGAAAAGTGACACTTTAATACTTAATTCATTTCAGAATATAAGCCAAAGCTTGAACCAGTTCCATCTCCAAAACTAAACTCTGGGCATTTGTTTCTCTTATATTATGCTGTCCAAGTGTCTGTAGCTAAAAAGAATCATAATTTTTGAAAGGTCCTTTCAAATACAAATGGGGTGATTTTTGTTTATACCTACACATTGCTAGATGAATTGTTCATCAATATTATTAAAAAAGTGTAGAAATCCGATTCTATGAAACCTCTTCTGCTGTTAATGGGGTAAAATAAGTTGATCTTATTATTCTTGTTACACCAGTTGTTCCTTAATTTAGATATATGATACTTAGGGCTTCATCTACGAGTAACAGCACTAATTCTGTTAATAGGCATGGGGTGTTCAATAGCCCAGGGGGTAAATCCATGATGCTCAGTGTGATAAGGATTTTACTACTTATTGGTCAAAGTTACAACTTGGATCAGTTTAAAGTTCTTTTGCTGGCTAACAGAACTTCCGTGGGAAAAATTTGGCACACTTATTGGAAGATTAAATATTTATCTGAAAGATCTACTTTCGTGATCCATCTTTAGGTCTTCCATAAACAAGTAAAAAATTACATTTTTAAATATATTTTATCAAGGCCTGGAAAAACAAAAGAAAAATCCCTTTCATGGTCTACTCTGGCAACAGGGACTTGTCTTGTGCTTTGAGTCGTTAAATATGCTGTAGTCCATTGAGAATATCTTTTACCGTGCATCTCACTAGGGGTGTTGTAACTTTCTATTTTACTGATTTATGCTTTCCACTACCCATTTACCAGTTCGAAGGAGTGATATCCAGTGAATAAGAATCTTGAGTGGTTAAAGTACTTGAGATTGAGACAAAATGTCTTCCTCAAGGCCTACCCAGTCTTCCAGTTCATCCACCAGGACTCGCCAGAGCTCTCGGGCAAGGATATTAGCACAAACAACACTTGATGCTGAACTCAATGCGGAGTATGAAGAATCTGGTGATTCCTTTGATTACTCCAAGTTGGTTGAAGCGCAGCGGACTGCTCCACCTGAGCAGCAAGGGCGTTCAGAGAAGGTCATAGCCTACCTGCAGCACATTCAGAGAGGAAAGCTAATCCAACCATTTGGTTGCTTGTTGGCCCTTGATGAGAAGAGCTTCAGGGTCATTGCATTCAGCGAGAATGCTCCGGAAATGCTTACAACAGTCAGCCATGCTGTGCCTAATGTTGATGATCCCCCAAAGCTAGGAATTGGCACCAATGTGCGCTCCCTTTTCACTGACCCTGGTGCCACAGCACTACAGAAGGCACTAGGCTTTGCTGATGTTTCTTTGCTGAATCCTATCCTAGTTCAATGCAAGACCTCAGGCAAGCCATTCTATGCCATTGTCCATAGGGCAACTGGTTGTCTGGTGGTAGATTTTGAACCTGTGAAACCTACAGAATTTCCTGCCACTGCTGCTGGGGCTTTGCAGTCTTACAAGCTTGCTGCTAAGGCAATCTCCAAGATCCAGTCACTACCAGGTGGGAGCATGGAGGCCTTATGCAATACCGTGGTTAAGGAAGTCTTCGACCTTACAGGTTATGACAGGGTTATGGCTTACAAGTTCCATGAAGATGAGCATGGGGAGGTCTTTGCTGAGATCACAAAACCTGGTATTGAGCCTTATCTTGGCCTTCACTATCCGGCCACTGATATCCCTCAAGCTGCCAGGTTTCTTTTCATGAAGAACAAAGTACGGATGATCTGTGATTGTCGTGCAAGATCTGTGAAGATTATTGAAGATGAAGCACTGTCCATTGATATTAGCTTGTGTGGTTCAACTCTTAGAGCACCACACAGTTGTCATCTTCAGTATATGGAGAACATGAACTCAATTGCATCCCTTGTCATGGCTGTTGTGGTCAATGAAAATGAAGAGGATGATGAACCCGGACCTGAACAGCCACCACAGCAGCAGCAGAAGAAGAGGCTGTGGGGTCTCATTGTTTGCCATCATGAGAGCCCCAGATATGTCCCATTTCCTCTGCGGTATGCTTGTGAATTCTTAGCACAAGTGTTTGCTGTCCATGTAAACAAGGAGTTTGAATTGGAGAAGCAGATTCGAGAGAAAAGCATTCTACGAATGCAAACAATGCTATCTGACATGCTATTCAAGGAAGCATCTCCCTTGAGTATCATATCTAGGAGTCCAAATATCATGGACCTAGTTAGATGTGATGGTGCTGCTCTTTTGTATGGGGACAAAGTATGGCGTCTTCAAACGGCTCCAACTGAGTCTCAGATACGTGATATTGCCTTCTGGCTTTCAGAAGTTCATAGGGATTCCACTGGTTTGAGTACTGACAGCCTCCAGGATGCTGGATATCCAGGAGCTACCTCCCTTGGTGACATGATTTGTGGAATGGCAGTGGCTAAGATCACTTCCAAGGATATTCTTTTCTGGTTCAGATCACATACAGCTGCTGAAATCAAATGGGGAGGTGCAAAGCATGATCCATCTGATGAGGACGACAACAGAAGGATGCACCCAAGGTTGTCATTCAAGGCATTCCTTGAGGTTGTGAAGATGAAGAGTTTGCCATGGAATGACTATGAGATGGATGCTATCCACTCATTGCAACTCATACTTAGAGGTACACTGAGTGATTTCATGAAGCCAGCCCGGGCATCTGTAGATAACCAGATTGGTGAGCTCAAACTTGATGGGCTTGCTGAATTGCAGGCGGTGACAAGTGAAATGGTTCGCCTGATGGAAACAGCAACTGTTCCAATCTTGGCAGTAGATAGCAATGGATTGGTCAATGGATGGAATCAAAAGGTAGCAGAATTGACAGGATTGAGAGTTGATGAGGCTATAGGAAGACACATACTTACACTCGTGGAGGATTCTTCTGTATCAGTTGTTCAGAAGATGCTATACTTGGCTCTGCAGGGTGAGTGGATTCATTCTAGTTGCTTTAGTATATCTCTATCTCATGTTTTTAGTTTTATACTTATCTGACAACATTATTTATCGACCCCCACAGAAAAAAAGACTAAATGTGTTAAACACCTATTTTGTTACCTTCTAACTTTGATCATCAGTCCTACAATTAATAGTCAACCCTCACAAAGAAAACTATATAATAATAATAATAATAATAATTATTATTATTATTATTATGTACTGATTTCTAAATATTTCATCAATTGAGCAGGCAGAGAAGAGAAGGAAGTTCGATTTGAGTTGAAAACACATGGCTCCAAGAGGGATGATGGTCCTGTTATCTTGGTTGTAAATGCTTGTGCCAGTCGTGACCTTCATGACCATGTTGTTGGGGTGTGCTTTGTAGCCCAAGATATGACTGTTCATAAGTTGGTCATGGACAAATTCACTCGTGTTGAAGGGGACTACAAGGCAATCGTTCACAACCCAAACCCACTCATTCCTCCCATATTTGGTGCTGACCAATTCGGGTGGTGTTCTGAGTGGAATGCAGCCATGACCAAGCTTACTGGGTGGCACAGAGATGAGGTGATTGATAAGATGCTCCTTGGTGAGGTTTTTGATAGCAGCAATGCTTCCTGCCTTTTGAAGAACAAAGATGCATTTGTACATCTTTGCATTATCATCAATAGTGCATTAGCCGGTGACGAGGCAGAAAAGGCTCCATTTGGCTTCTTTGACCGAAAGGGGAAGCACATTGAGTGTCTTCTGTCAGTGAACAGAAAAGTAAATGGAGATGGTGTTGTCACTGGAGTGTTCTGTTTCATTCATGTTCCTAGTGATGAGCTGCAGCATGCACTACATGTGCAGCAAGCCTCGGAACAGACAGCAGTAAGAAGATTGAAGGCTTTCTCGTACATGCGACATGCCATCAACAAACCTCTTTCAGGTATGCTTTACTCTAGGGAAGCGCTCAAGAGCACAGGTCTGAATGAAGAGCAGATGAGGCAGGTCCATGTTGCTGATAGTTGTCATCACCAGCTAAACAAGATTCTTACCGACTTGGATCAAGATAACCTTACTGACAAGTAATGTTCTTACCAAATCTTCTAATGTTCCACTAGATTCTTGTATTTTATCTACATTTGTTATTTGTCAGTCTTTTGACAGTAGGTTAATGGTATCATTCTGTGTTTTATTTTCACTAAATACTGAAGCTTATAGTCGTATGAATTACTATCAACTTAACATTTCTCTATTGTTGTGTCCACAGGTCAAGTTGTTTGGATTTGGATATGGCTGAATTTGTGTTGCAAGATGTGGTGGTGGCTGCAGTGAGTCAAGTACTGATAGGTTGCCAGGGTAAAGGGATCAGAGTTTCTTGCAACCTGCCAGAGAGATTCATGAAGCAAAAAGTGTATGGGGATGGTATTCGACTCCAGCAGATCCTCTCTGACTTCCTATTTGTTTCGGTGAAGTTCTCTCCTGTTGGAGGTTCCGTTGATATCTCTTCCAAACTGACTAAGAAAAGCATCGGGGAAAACCTCCATCTCATAGACCTGGAGCTAAGGTAGCTTGGCTGCTCAAATTTGCATGCGTACACTTGTTTCTGATAACTAATTCTAAAGTATGAATGCTTAAAGTATAGTTACTTTGTGTTTATGGATTTTCAGGATTAAACACCAGGGAACAGGAGTCCCAGCAGAAATTTTATCACAAATGTATGAGGAGGACAATAAGGAACAGTCAGAAGAGGGCTTGAGCCTTCTTGTTTCTAGAAACCTTCTGAGGCTCATGAATGGTGATATCCTTCACCTGAGGGAAGCTGGCATGTCAACCTTCATCCTTACCGCTGAACTTGCCTCTGCTCCTGCCGCCAGAGGATAACGAAGCCAACACTGCAACAACTGGGTTATCAAATGGTATGTTCGCTAGGTTTTAAACCGGCTAAGGTTATAACTCTTCTGTGTTTGTTTTCACTCAGCTACTGTTTATGCAGCTCCTTTCTTGACTTTTTCTCTGTTACACCCACTAATTATTACTGATACCTGCCACTAGAAGATGTAACCTTGAATTTCTTAGCTAAGGATGAAATTATTCTACCATTTCCCAAATATCCTACTATGGCTATATGATGAATGAATAAAATACCCATGTTGTTTCAGTATGAAGGGGTAAATACATTGAATCCTTCATATTCAAGGAAAATTAGTACAGAACAGAGGATAACAATTCTGGCTGATTCGGATTGATGGGCCTATGTATACTGTGATGTATTTTGTTTCATGTGTGCTTTTCTTTAAGCAGTTTCCAGTTTTCAGTTGTAAGCAATGTAAACCTTTCGCTAAAGAATTTTATTTCTGCTCTTGTTGCCAGGTCTCTTTCAGTTCATTCGGGAATCCAGATGGTTTGTGGATGGAGAACGGGAATGCTGCAGCTTGTAGGGCCAGAAGGCATAAATAAGATTGACTTGTATGGTTTGTTTGCCAGGGAAAAAGATTGTACGGGCATAGTAGGTTCTGTACTTCAGGCCTGTTTCTACCTGTTATCCAACTGTGTAGGTTTTTTCTTTCAAACATGAATAAAATGTCAAGTTTAGCTGCAGATTCACCAGAATGGCGTGCGGCCGCAGTATATGTTTCTTCTGGTTTGATGTTCTGCATGAAATGTGTTCAGAAGGGATGTGTAGTCGTATTATATGGTCAAGAAGCAATTCTTACTCTGGAACCCCACCCGTAATTGATTACGGGTGCGAGCACGCACGGAACAGTCAGAGCTCGACAGCTCGAGTGATTGTGCGTCGGAGTCGCCAGTGCCCAGCGGTAGCGGGCGGCCTCCGTCTACCTGCCGGCTCCATGCCATGGCGCCCCCTCGTAGGATCTCGTCTCCCACCTACTCGTTCCGGTGCGGGGAGGTTCCTGATGAGGAAGCCGCTGCCGCCTGCCGCTATCGCCGGCTACAGGTTGGCCATGCAGATTAGATCCCGCCGTTCTCGATTGACATGGAGGACATTGATATTACTCCATCCGTCCAAAAAGAATGCATCTCGGACAACTTCAACTTTAATTATATAAAACAGTATTAACATTTATGTCTTCAAATATATTTAATATAAAAATATATTTTATAATTAATCTTTTGTAATGTTATAAGTTTAGTCAAATTTATAATTGTCCTCTACGTTTGTATTAGTATATTTTTGTATAAATTTGATCAAGGGCAAAATCGTATTGACTTGTGGATAATAGATGACAAAATCACAAAGTTAAACAAAATAGATGTAAAATCACAATTGCGGGCAAGAACACCATAAAACCATAAAATAATTACATCTGAGTCATAATTTCATATGCATGATATAGTCTGGATGAGGGGGAGTAACTGTATATTTTCTCTATTAGCTCAGGTTTCTGGTTAATCCGGTCAATACATACAACTCAGTACATATGAAGTCAATTGCATTGATTAATGGACAACTTTAGTAGTAGCGCGCGGCTCGCTTGATACAACCGGATTATGTGAGAATTGGAGTGCGCCCAGAGATATTGACCTTCGCCTTTTTTGTTTCTAGAAACGTTTCTGGATATGACGGTGGTATCTTAGGGTTCGCATATCTATCTATACTAAAAAAGATCGAGTTCTTTTGAAAACTTTGCTACCAACTAAAACCCCATATATCCCTCACAATGGACCCATCTGGACCCACGTTGAAGAAAGAAAAAGAAAATATTGTAAAAAAAATTTTGACGGAGCGAAAAAACCCCGTGTGAGTTCACCCCTAAACTCCCGTTTTTTTCACCGGTGTTTTTTGTACCCACTTTTTTTAAAAGAAAAAATAAGTTTTTTTACAGGAATTGACGTTGTCCTAAACGATTTTCGAGGACTTTCTTCACGGAGGGAGTACAACGCGATGACCCCGTTCTAGCTATCGAATGAAGCGCATTTCCTGGTCAGGTACAGGATCTGATAATCGCTGGCGCCGAAGACACTCTCCGGCAACCAGATCATCAGCCACATGAAATGGCCTCATCAAAGAGCCTCCGGACAAACCAACGTCATTCGTCAAATCTATGATGCAGATCCTAGCCAGAGATAGAATGGGGAAATGCTGAGTCACCGGCCAAAAACACCCATCGAGTTGGATATGGAAAATTGGAACTGCGTACAAATGCAAAGACCAAACAGCTCACCCTCCCAACAATGCACGAAAAGGAGCCTTGAAGACATTTCCATTTGTTTCCAGTCACACAACATTCAGAACAGCTCCGGAGCTCTTTTTTTGGAAAGGAATAAATGAGCTTTTTTCTTAACTAAAAAACAAGTTTTTTTAAAGAATCAACGTCTGAACTGATAAAACATTCTTGCAGTTTTTTTGTCTATACATAATTATTCCGTATTGCCAATAAACAATAGATTGGAGAGTTTTTCTCCATATAAATAAAGATCAACTATCTCAAAAAATCATGTGCCTCTAGATTTGAGAATACCTAAAGCTCTCTATAAATGAGAGTGCAAATATAAAGTATTTTTAAAAGCGCTTCGCATGACTGGTATGTTTACCTTGGGCTACTCAAGTGACATTATTTTAATACCTATGTGTCATCAATAAACGTGCGTGCCGTACGTGAGTTCTTGCTAGTATATGTCAAATGTATCGTAACCTCTTCCTGATCTTAAGGGCTAAATAAAATAGAAAAAATATAAGTCGGGTTGTCACTAATTGTCACACCCGATTTTCGAAGGAAAACCAAGTGCGTTTCATATGTGCGCCAGGATCATGTTTACACACATATGATAGACAAAAGAGTGTAATATCGAAACACAATGTTCTAAAGTACAAGAGATTTATAATAATATTCATATTACACTCTCGGGAGACACGAAGGTCTTTATCGTAGAACAAGCGATAGCTAAACGAGGTGTCTTCAACTTCCATCTTCCACAGGCATCTTGACTGGGGGAAACGCAAGCCTCAGAACTCGTCGTAGTCGCTGTAGTATTCTTCTCCATTTCCTTCTTCTGAATCAGCAATGGCAAGTGTGAGTACACCTAACTAGGTACTCAGCAAGTGGGGTGAAAATGCAAGGCCACAAGGATAGGCTATGGTTCACAACAGTGGGCTTTTTAGAGTTGATCAAGTTTTATTAGCAATTTCCTATTTACTAGATGTAAGTTCATACCAACCCGCTTAAGCATTTAAAAGAACATTTTTTTTCCAAAACCCACGAGTAAAACCACGATTTATATTCCATCTTTAAGTTTAATTATCATGTGAGGGTCCAAGCCGCTCTTAACCGTGAGCACGGCTGATATATCAGTTTTACACTCTGCAGAGGTTGTACACTTTCACCACAGCTCGTGTCCCCCATGTTGCCCGGGTTTGCAAGGCCCTTAAACACTTCCGAGGTGAGTGGCTAGGGGTCCACTTCGAAGCCTTTACAAAGGTATGCAAAAGTCCAACAACCCGCAAGAGTTACAGCTAGGGCGGACCACAACCCTCCCTAATGGTCAACACCTTAGCAAAGGCTGCTACCCCAAAAGGACCGGGCTGTACCCCTGCAACCCCAGACCCCCTCTGCTCCTTTCGGATAAGGCCATCAGTACAATCGCACACCTAATTACTTGGCTAAGGTCAGAGCCCATTTTGACACCATGGTTGCACTGTTTTCTTGGGTGGTTCTCCATGTTCCGATTAAATAATTGTTCTCTTGTATTAACCAACATTTATTATTAAAGATATCATGATCAATAATTTTATAAAGATCCAATTTAACCATTCCCAAAGTATTGCAACACTAAGCATGAACTAACCCAAAAATATTATTTAAAACAGGGGTTGGTACAAGGGAGCATGGTAAAAGACTAGATAAATCCTTAAAAAGGTATTCCCGTCGTATTAATGCAATAATAGTAAATTTTAGTTTGACATGCAGTTATATAGGACAAAAAGAATATGCAGGGAGGGTCACTTGCCTTGTTCTACAAAGAAATCTTCCTCCTCTTCGTAGAGTTGTTCTTGATCCGCGTGGATGGACGATTCGGTTGCAACTGGCGCGAGGTCTACGATCAACACAAAAAAAACAAAAAGAAAACAGTACATCAAACATTCTTAACAGACTAAAACAAGCATTTAAAACTAATAAGCTCGAAAAGACGAACGCTTGGACACCAAGAACACTAAAAACGGAGCTAGGACGGAAAAGATATGGACAAAACAAGTTTTAGGGACTTGCTGGCAAAGAAACTAAGTCTACAGGGGCTAAACTGAAGAAAACCCGGGGCTAAAACATAAATACGCATTAAACCCGAGGGCTAACGCGCAAAAGTCAGGGGCTGGGCTTCGGGATACAAAAACAGAGAAGCTTAGGGCGTTTTCTGTAAAAATCAGGACTTAAATCTAATTATTTTTGAACTAGACAGGACGGTGGGTTGATTACAGAGAAAGGCAGGGTCTCTTTTGCAAAAAGGCCTGCGCTGACCGTTACATGGCCTGGTTGGCTCGGGTCAGATTCGATGTGGGCCGTTGGATCAAGATCGGACGGCTGACAGTGAGGGCCGAGTCGGGGGGCGGCGCCGGGCAGAGAGCTCGCCGGCGAAGCTCGAAATCGAGCTACGAGGCTCGGTTTCGGGCGCGGATAGGTGCTACGGCTTCGGAATGGGATGGCGAACAAGGCTGGGGGTTCAAGTCGAGAGTTGCGTGGCAAGGGCGGCGGTTCGACGTCGGACAGAGGCGGGCGGCGGTGAACTCGCCGGAGTTCACCCGAACTCGAGCTCGGGGTCGCGGATTCGAGCGCGGATTGGTTCTGTGTGTGAGTGGTGAGCTGGCGAACATGATCAGGGGGCTCTCGTCGTGGATTGTGCACCAAGGGTGGCAGGCGATGGTGAGCAGAGACGCGACGCGGCGACGCCGAGGCGGCGCATCGCCGGAGCGAGGCCAGGTGCTCGTAGGGGTGCTCGGGAGACCACGATTGGGGTTCCTACAGCTACGGAGCGACTAACCGAAACAAAACAGAGGCCCTGGGCGATGCTAGGCGCGCGAGCGGCGGCGGCCGACGAGCGTCCGCGGCGGTTCACTCCGGCGAAGGCGGCCGGGCCTAGTGCTAATTAAACAGGGAAAGAAGAGGGGTTGGGGAGCTTCGTTACCTCGGTGCGAAGGTCCTGGAGTGGAAGAAGAGGGCGGAGCGGTCCTGGAGCGGCGGTCCGACGAGGCGGCGGCGCTCGGCGATGGCGGCGGCGGAAATTGGAGCTGCTCCGAGGGGAATGGGTGGCGCGAGGGGTGGAAGGGGGTCCTTGGGGGCTCGGTCGTCCTCTTTATAGGGCAGAGAGGGGAGTGGGGAGGGTCGGCATGGTGGAGGTCGGAGTAGCCGGCCATCAATGGCGAGCGGCAATGGTAGGGCTCGGTGGTGCGGGTGTTTCGAGTGGGAGAGGGAGCGATTGGAGTGGCGCGAGCATTGCAGCGGCTCAGTGGAGATAGGAGGGGAAGGGACGCGGGAGAGGGAGCGGCGCGGGGGAGGCCGAGCGGCTCGGTCGGGCGGCGGAGCAGGGGAGGGGCGTCAGAGGAAGGGGAAGAAGGAGGGGCTGACGAGCGGGGCCCGCCTGTCAGTGACGCGAGGGGGGAGAGGAGGAAGTTCGGGCCGCTGCTGGGCCGAAAGCGGCGAGCAGGCCGGCGGAGCAGGGGAAAAGAAAGAGAGGGAGAGAGCGAGTGGGCCGGCAGGGGAACTGGGCCGCGCGCGCGGTGCTGGGCCGAACAGAAAGAGAGAGAGAGATGGGCCGCGGGAGAGAAAGAGAGATGGAGAGAGAGTTGAGGGAGCGATTCTGGACTTTTTCATGGTTTTGAAATTCACACACAAATCAAACAAAAGACATGCAAACCAAATATGATGCACATGCACTTATTGCTCCAAAATTATTTAAATGATGTTTAAATATTTTTAGGCTCAATTTAATTTAAAAAAATTTAATTAAGTCCTTAGAAAATTAAATTAAACCAAGTTGCTATGATTTATTTGTGATGGAATTTTAGGGTGTTACACTAATGGGCCTTGCTAAGGTACACCCTCTTACCTCCCAAGAGGTAGGAGGTGAATAAACCCTTCATTTTACAAAAAATAAACAGTAATTAAAAAATAAAGAAATTGTTGAGATGTGCAGCAGTTCCTCCTCAAATCAAGGCTTTTCCAAACCAACTGCATGCGAACATGCATGCGTCATTTTTTTCTGTCCACACATGGATCTCGCTAGACATATGATTTGAGGAAAAAATATTGGCGTCATTTTTTTCTTTCTTTCAAAGTCTCCATGCAGCCACCGTTACAAATGTATCTGGACCTTTCATTATATGATCGAAAAATATTACACAGAATGCAATTAACTATCACTTTAATGCAAGAATAGTTTAATGAAAAAATAGGGCTAAGGGCTGTCACGTATAATATGTTACATATATTTTCGCAAAACTAAAAATAGGGCTGTTATGATACATGTGCGCCAGTCACATTTTATCTCTTTTTATCTGCAACTTTGTTGTCACGTATGTAAGGTTATGCACATAATTTTTCCTAAGCTGTCATGTTAATTTTGACGTACAGATACAATGTCACGTTGGACCATGTTAGGGTAGTTAGAGATTTATTTTCAAAAAGAAGGGTAGTTAGAGATCTAATAGGTCACAGATCCCCCTCTTATTTATTCTGTTGTTGTATTATGATGAATACAGAAATTAATATAATAATTATATCAATCTATTACCTCCTAAAAAGTAATATCTATTCCAATCCAATCTAATTAAATGAACAGTCCATGTTCATTTCTAAGTACCTTAGCAATTCCCGTCACTAATATCATTACGAGAGGTAGAGAGAAAAAGTATAGCTGGATTCCCGACTGAAAACGCATTGGAGGAGCAGGTGTGCGGTGGTGTAGCGTTCCCGGGCATTGGCAAAAGAGTGCGCCGTCTTCATTGTTTTAATTTGTTGCCCATGACGCCGCCGGCGAGCCCGGCCAGGACCGAGGTCCAAACGCCATCGTCAGGTACCAACCAAAAGAAGGTTATGTAGTACTTGTGAATTATGATCAAAGGTCGGAGAGATCAAGCACGTATATGCCTGCAACACATTGGCGTATGGAACATTCTTCCAAAGAAATCGATCCAAAGCAGCCCAAAATGCATGGAACATTCAACCTAACTCGACGTCCCATATCGGCCTAAACATCCCCAGCTAGCATCGCACCATGACAGCGACGTACATGAGCTTCCGCCGCAGAGGCTGGCCGGCCGGCCGGCGCAGGCCTAACACGCGCAGAATTCGAATCCCACGCACGATGAGCACATGCGCTGTATCGCTCACACGTTTGCTCCCTCCGATGTTCGCTCGTGAACGCGGCTGCTTCGATCCCTATATATATGTTTGCGCGCACTGAACACTGGCACCAAATCAAGAACTCTCAAGCCTCATCTCTCATCTCATACGTGCTCTGCTGCTATTGGAACAAACACCGATCGAGACCAAGAGATAGAAGGACGACGATGTCAGCGGTGCCGAGGCCGACGGGTATGGTGGGGAAGAAGCCCCGTAAGCCGTACACGATCAGCAGGCCGCGGGAGAGGTGGGCCGCCGACGAGCATGACCTGTTCCTCCACGCCCTGGTGCTGTTCGGCCGCGACTGGAAGAGGATCGAGGCCTTCGTCGGCACCAAGACGTCCACGCAGATTCGCAGCCACGCCCAGAAGCACTTCCTCAAGGCTCAGAAGCTGGGCATCGCGGCGCCGCCGCCGCAGCATCCTCGCCGGGCGAAGGGCCTTGCTTAGCCACCCGTCACCTGCCCGGCCTCGTTTGCTAGCAAAGCCATGACGGCAAGTGACGATGAGATCCCGACGATCCGAACTTTGCTGTGGTCTACAGGTTCGTCGGCGACATCTTCGGCGTGCCACGGCCGATCGAGACACAGCTGCAGCGGCTCGTGGGCGCGGATCCTGTCATCGTGGACACCATCCTACGGGTGCTAGACAACCTTGAGGCTAACTTATCTTTTTAGGAATGTTGAATGGCATGGTCGTGCTATCGCTAATGATATTTTGTAACGAGTTGTGAACACTCGCGTGAGCTTGCAATTTTGTAAAAATCATTAAATGTACAGATCCTTTCAAGAATGGGCAGATTTAGGATTTTTTTAATTTATGTTTTTCTGTGTTATGAAGTGTTGGTTAGAAAAAGAAATGGTTTGCTATTGTTTTGGAGGGTTTGGATCAAGTACATGTTTGAATAGAATTTGAACTTGAAATTCCCTAGGGCCCTAGAGATTCCAAAGCAAATTAAACAAAAGTGCACCATATACATGGAATATTTCTGCAGGGTTTTGAGTTGTAATTTTTTTATTATTTGCCCTAGAAAAATAAAGAAAAATATTTTGTATTTTAATGGAAAATTGAAATGACTCCAAACTTTTAGGCAAATTTTAAAATTCTCTTAAAATCGGGGGTATTATAGGTATAGTGTAATTCTTTAAGTTTATAGTGATAATATGTGAGGTACTAAATGTTGCCAAATAATTCTGTGAAAAATATGGTGGAAAAGCTAGCAAACAACAATTTTTTCTTCAATTCCTAGAATAAATCAAATTTCACTGGATATGTTTGAAAAACTAGCAAGAATGCACGTGCGACATGCACAGTTAATAGAAAATAAGATTATATAACACATAGTTGGCCGGGGACTGTGTTGGTTACAAACTCGACGATTAAATATTACAGAGACGGATGAGGGAGGTGGAGAGTTTGACGAAATAATGCCTGACGGGTGGGGTCGCTAGGAGGGGTAGTGTTTCAATGACTGGTGGGTCCGTTTTTCATCAAAAGTTTGACGAAAAAAAGACGTGATAGGTGAGGTCGCTAGGAGGAGTAGTGTTTCAATGACTAGTCGGTCCGTCGGCTGTCGAAAGTTTTGGATCTTTATAGTATAGATAAGTGTAACCCTTTTAATCATTGACTTGCCCTCCAATACACAGCTATGATCGTAACTTTACAAATGACCTGATGGTTAAAAACTATGAAGTTTGTGTTATTATGATAATATTTTTCATGGAATTGAATTTTTTTTACCAATCCAAATAACATTGACTTAATGTATGTGCCAACTGACCAATATGCGAAAAATTGTGTATTCAATTTAAATTTATGTAATATTGATTTGAGAGTTTGTTAATTAAGAATCTTTAAAAGGCAAGAAATTTCTACATTTCACTAGGCCTGAAAACCTTACAATTGCAATCTAATCAAAGTAAAACTGATGAAAAATCTAAAACTCAAAAGCTGCGGTATGAACAACTAAGAAACAATGGGACCCCCAAATGAAGAGATCATGCGCTTTGCGGGAGACAGCCGAAACGAAGCAGGTAGAAACGTTGAGGTTAGTAAAAAAGATGAACAAACATTCCAATGAAGTTCGGACGCTTTAAGCTCATTGAGTGAATGGAGTTCCTAAAACGCTGGCTGATCCAAATGGAAATGGTGTTTTTAAACTTCGAACGAGTTCCATGTACCGGGAGAGATCAAGACTGCAAGTGCAAACACATGTGGGTCAGCGGGTGCATGGAAAGTTCTTGCAAGGTAGTCGATCAAAGAAGCCCAAAATGGTGCCTCTTTCACCTAACTTTACGTCCACGATCGGCCTAAAAAAACCCTCGGCATGGCACCATGACACTACGAGAGCGACTTGAACTCCTGTCGCAGGGGCTGGCAGGACAACCCAGGCCTAACACGCGCGGAATTCGCACGCCACGCACGCTGAGCACATGTTTTCTCGTGAACGCGGCAGCTTCGATCCCTATATATATGTTTGCGCGCACTGAACACCGGCACCAAATTCAAGAACTCTCAGGCCTTGTCTCCCGTCTCATACGTGCTGTGCCTCTGCTGCTGCTGCTGCTGCTCAAGAGAAGAAGAGCGAAACAGAGAGAGACACAGATCGAGACAGACACAGAGATCGAGATGATCATGGCTGTGGCGACGACCGGGATGGCAGGGAATAAGCCCCGGAAACCGTACACGATCACCAGGCCGCGGGAGAGATGGGCCGCCGACGAGCACGACCGGTTCCTCCACGCCCTGGTGCTGTTCGGCCGCGACTGGAAGAGGATCGAGGCCTTCGTCGCCACCAAGACGTCCACGCAGATTCGCAGCCACGCCCAGAAGCACTTCCTCAAGGCTCAGAAGCTTGGCGTCGCGGTGCCGCCGCCGCAGCATCCTCGCCGGGCGGCCGTCCTTGCTCAGACACCGGTCAGCTGCCCGGGCTGGTTAGCTGGTGACGCCATCACGCTCGCGCCAAGCGATGACATGCTGATTCGGCTCCCCTTGTCCCCGGATGATATGAATTTCGCTCAGGTGTACAGGTTCGTCGGCGACATCTTCAGCTCCGACGCGCCGCTGCCGGTCGAGGCGCAGTTGCAGAGACTGCTGGGGGCGGATCCTATCATTGTGGACACCATCCTACGGGTGCTAGACAACCTCGAGGCTAACTTGTCTCTTTAGTCTTTGTTAGGAATGAAGGACATGATCATGTTAATGATATTTTGTAACTAATTGCGTACACTATATATAGGTGAACTCGGTTGTATATATGTCCAAGGTTTAGGATTTGGACAGTAAATATTTTTTAGATTACACTGTTCATGGTTCTGCATATATATGAAAATTCATATTCACTAGATTCATCAATCAGTATCGGAGCATATATGCCTTCTTGAAAAGAGCAGCAGTGTTGTGTTTTTTTTGAGAATTACATCGTACAACTCAGACGCTCACAACACGCACGCACACTCACCTCTATCAATACACGTACGCAAACCCTACCCCTATAAGCACCTCCGAATGACTGAGCATCCGGTAGATCTGGATATTCTTAAAGTCACCATTGACGCCTCGTTGTCAACGGAAACGTCGCTTACCACTTAACGCATAACGCCGATAAATTCTAAGAAAATCCAAAAAAAAGTACGAGCACCAGGATTTTTTTTTTGGGAAATACGAGCACCAGGATTTGAACACTAGTGGTGGGTAGCGTCCCACTGGACTAGTGGCGGAGACTAGTGACAGAGCCAGGAATCAACCCAAGAAGGGGCCAACGACCTACGCAATGTTAGAGTAATTAGACAATTGGCTCAGTTGTTGACCGGCGGACGGCCGGAGGCCGGGGACGCACACATGCTGCCTGTAGGGAGTGGCATTCACGGAGTGCAGAGCCGCATTGGCAAAAAAAAAGAGATGTATAGCAGACTAACAGCAGCTATGTCTCCGGCGCTCGATCACGAAGGACAGCATAGAGTGCCGGAGTAGAAATGAAGACTTTTTTAAGGGATTGTGCCGCTTGTTGTGCCTACTACAAGCAGGTTCACGTGATTATCTGGGTTTGCACGAGTGAAATATTAGAGGTTGTAAGCGGGCTGATGTCTATGTGGAGCAGAGAAACGAAGAGAGAGAAGAGGATGGGCGTCTCACGGCGCACCCGTATGCAGCCGGCGAAAACGCGCTGCGGCATCTCCTATTGGTTAAGCAGGCTGTTGGACACTAAAGGTTGGTAGGTCCATCGTCGCTGTGCACCAGCTCACCCATGCGATGCAGCCGACAGCCAGCGATATCATGTCGCGCATCATGCACAGGCGCCCGTCGTACTCCGCCAGCGCTGTCCCAACCGGCACGGCCACTTCGTCGGTTCGTCCTCGTCGCTCTCCGGCGACCTCTTGCCACGGGCCCACCGCCAGATCTGGTATTCTCTGGCGTTGTACGCGACGAGGTCGGGCGTCGTGAACGAAAGGCGGCTGAGCGAAGTCGCTCAATCTTTGACTGAAGTTTGTAAGCAATTCAATCTTTGAACGATATAGTTCAATCTTTGACTGAAGCTTGTAAGCAATTTAATTCAATCTTTGAATGAAGCGTGTAAACAGCTTTTGCAAAACATGTTTAATCGTAGAATACTCCACGCGTGCAGCAGCCTGCCTCACGTTGCCGTTGGGTAACCACCATCCGTATCCAAATCCATACCCGTTGTATTTGGGTAGGATACGGATTACCCATATGAACTTGGGTATGGGGAGGGTATACGCGAACAATATCTGTTTCATCCGTACCCATCTTCTTCCGTCAATCAGAATCTCCGATCCACTTCTTCAGGAGAGCGGGATCTCATGAGCACTGGCGTTTTGCTTGCGGACGACGTCTGGATGCTCCGTCTTGGATGCAGCGCCATGCCGTGTTGTAGATTGAGGCCAGGAGCCCGACCAGCTTCGCGTGCTGCATGCGGCGGCCACCGGTACTCGATCTCTATCACCTCACGCTTACCCATTGGGTTATTTGTGTTCATTGGGCAATTACCCGTTCTTTTGGGGATGGATAAACTGGGGACGGGTAATTGTCGGGCACGGGTGCGGGTGAGCCATTCCTTCCCCAGCGGCATCGTGAAGCCTGCCGCCAAACTAGGATTAGCTGTCGTTTCTCAAAATTCACAAATCAGATATGGTGGTGCTGCGTAGCTGGGTTATCCATCAAACTAAAACCATGCAACTAGTTCCTTCAAAAAACAAACAAACAAACAAACCATGCAACTAGGTATGCAAACGTGCCCATAGGTAGTTTTAGGTCACTACTAAAGTTCCCATGAAGTTAGCTCAAATGAGCGAGTTGCAAAATGACCCAGTTGCATCCTTAGATGTAATGGAACCCATGTGCTCGTCAGCAGTAGGGAAGTGCTGCTGCAGCTAGAGCAAGTCAGGTTGAAACTTGCTGGACAGACAACGGTACATAATGTCATGGACTCCTATATAGGAAATACACTTCTGTCTGATGAGTCCACTGAACAGAAACAATGGATGATAAGCATGGCCTGGTCAAAAGAGACAGCAAAAGTGTAGACCCTTCAGTTGCATAATTAGTCCCTCATTTTTTTCTGAAACTGAAAAATGACGAAGCATCAGCTAATAGCAATGTAGCATAAACCACAACAAGGAAAAAAGCTTGCAATTGCTAGTGGAAAAGTCAGCATGACTTCATTTGAGGTTTGCACAGGAAGTTAAAAAAACTGTAACATCGCATTAAAGAAATCTGTAACATCGCATTAAAAAATCCTGTAACATACAAAAGAAAAAGACCAGTAAATCACAAGATGTATATACTAGGATACAAAAGCTAGAATTATTAACACTGAGGTTAGAAGCAAACCAAGTTCATGATGAACATTGCTATAATGAACTAGTCAATGGGTTTAGCAAAAACAAGTTCAAACAACTACTTTTGTTCTGTTGTCTAGTACTACTTGAATAGTTAAGCTCAAAGATCAAATGAAATCTTACTGCCTGCTCTTGCTACAATGCTATAAACAGAATCACACCCAATTATGAAACAGGCAAAAGAATATTATCCCCCCTAATTTTGGATGAAGAAAAAATATAATCAGCAGGAATCCAAATGTGTTCTGATCTGACATGTGCTTAGTAGCATGCGTTATTGAAAAAAAAAATGGAGGCTAGCACTGAAGCTCTAGGACAAAGGGTGAAAGCTGCGAAGAACAAAGGGGGACAAAAGGTAAAAGCTGTGAATAACTGGTTCAGATGAGATGTGTGAAGCAATCTGCTTCATTATTGGCTGCAATCAATCCTGTACCTTACCTATTGATTTCTGTTAACGGCTATTTTTTCTTATAGCGAGCACATCTGTTTTCCTAGAAAGCCAAAACACAACCATCCGCTGTCTAATACTCACTACATCATCCAAACAATCACACTTAGGTAACGAAGTATTGGTTACTAGGAACTAAAAAACTTCTAATGATATCATTACAAGCCAAAGCCGTACAGAAGCTAGAATTATTAACACTGCACAAGATATATAAAATAGGCATCTACATGGAAATAATGCGAGTGATTCTCACCAATTAGGCAACATCAGAAAGCAATGAGTCAGGGGAGTTCCATTGCCGTTTTCAAGAGCAATTCTTTTAAACACTCAATTCAACCAACGCAAAAAAGGTAAAAGTGACAACTTA
Source organism: Echinochloa phyllopogon (assembly GCA_033239725.1). Taxonomy (NCBI): domain Eukaryota; kingdom Viridiplantae; phylum Streptophyta; class Magnoliopsida; order Poales; family Poaceae; genus Echinochloa; species Echinochloa phyllopogon. Next base: position 7,655,260 of record BTCW01000018.1, read on the forward strand.
CCTATTCCACTTTTGATGGTTGTCATTTTCAAGAACTTGCTTTTATAATGTATACCTGCACCATTTGCACAACAGAAATTGCATGATAAGTTAAATACATCATCTTTTTCCTAGTTAGTCCATATGTAGGCAAAATTGTAAGGGAATACATACTATAGAAAGCAGGTGCGAGGAACTATGATGTTGCTAAGATTCTTCTCATCCAGATTGAAATGGAGTGATTATACAGGAATGAGTATTATTTCTTGCAAAAAACCAAGTTCAAACATAAGCCATGAACTTGGCAAGTTCAAGTTGTATTATGCATATAGATTTGACATGTGTCCCAATTGAAACATTTTGATTTATAATACTGTGACATATGAGTACATGAATACGTGGTGTAAATAATTTCAATGATGGTGAAAACTCAATAAACTCGAGCTCACTAGTTGGCTAATTGGGTGCACAACTCCGGTAAAGCCACCCTGAACATCCACCTTACACCATTGAGTCACCATGCTAATTTCATAGTTCTTTCAACATTTATATTGTACAGAACGCATGCTTCAAAAACCAGTTACCTAGCACACCAAAACACTAGGCAAATAGGCGCCACCCTCCAGCCAAAACCGTCTCTGTCTAGGTGCCAAGTTCCACGCTACTGGCTGACTAGAACCTAGAAAATTTTAAAAGCACTGCACAGAATAACTTAGGTTCTCAACTTGAAATATGTTTGCTCAATCTGCTGGAACATGTAAGAAATGCTTCAGATTTGACCAGCTTCAGAAGGTAAGGTATTCTCACAGGAGAATTTAGTTTATGCTATTGATTACTCCACATGTAAAAATGTTTTGCAACTGACCAGCTGGGGTTTCAATTCTTGAGGCCTGAAGAGATCACTACACATAGTGGAAATAAATTGCTGCAAACTTCGGGTAATTGATCGTGGAAGTTGAGCTGGCCTTTTGGTGGGGCTTGGGTATTGAGCGACGACTAAAATTTTCATTAGATCTCTGTGGCCAAAGTATTAAGGGGACTAGGACAGTAGTGATGTGCAAGCTTCATCAGCACCTGAAAGGTGGTTATCAGTGAGACTAAACAACATTTGACTTCCTCCTGGCTCATATCCCGTAGCCCTCCCTGTTTTTTGCCCCCTATATCCCTTCTCTGCTCATTCATCATCAGGTTCTTTTATCTCATTCAAAGTCAAGTCTGGTGGTATTAAAATTATCGAGTACTTGTGCTAATTGTGATCTACAAGTGGGATCGTAGCAACAACTGGACGCCTAGGCACCACCTTCCCCCGTTAAGACTGCCTAGCCTAACTTATCTTCACCTAGGTCCTAGGCGCCACCCGCGCCCAACTAGGGCCATCACCTTTATGAAAACGCAGTACAGAAGTGACATAACAACTTAGGATCTCACCTTGAACTTGAACCTTTTTTTTGAACGAAATGAACTTGAACCTTTTCGGTTCAATCAACTGGAACGCCACACAGTCACCGTCATCCAACTTGTGGTCGATGGCAAAACTTTTCCAGGCAATGCGGTAGTCATAGTCACCTGGCCCCTTGTGGTATTGCAAGTCAAACTCTTCATCCTCCTCATCCACCAGCTTGAACACCTTGTCATGATCTGGTAGATGCTCTCTGCAGAACTGCACTGGGAGTGGCTGCAGTTTCAGCAGCCCACCCGTCAGCATCTAACGGTATGCCTGATAATCCAATCGACAGGAGCATATCATTGGGATTGAATTGATGCAGATTACCAGACAAGATGAGGTGGCAGAGTAATAGGTCATGGTCTTCATAAAGGTCGGGTTGTCAGCACCCAGCTGACCTTCCAGCTCCTTGGCCTTGGCGAAGGCGTAGCTTCTTTCCACGATGGTCGCGACTCCTGCCTTTTTCTTGTTTGTCTGAGGAGGCTTTCCATGTTAGTTGGCACTTGCAACTACCATTCGATCGTGAAGCAACATCAGAGATGAAGAAACCGAGGATCCTCTACACGGCTCTGAGGTGAGCTGATCGACACTCTTCCTCCGGCCCGTATTGTTTCAGAGACGAAGAATCTGAATCGCCGTTGGCTCCTATCTATTAGAACGTACCTCGCGGTAATTGGGCTGCTCATGGAGGTTGGCCACGCGGCCGGACCGCCGAAGTGTGGTGGCCGTGGAGGAGGAGGCGGCGGCCCTTGGAACCCGCACCTTTTGGGGCTTGTTTGCTTGCGGTCCTGGCAAAGCTGCCTGGCGCAGGCAGCAACCCCAGGCGTTCGATTTCGTCGGCCTGGGGTCCGGATCGCTGCCTGGGCGCGCAGCTGCCTGGCAGGCAGCATCCAAACAGCCCCCTTGTGCTTCAGCTGCTTGGCCTGCGAAACCCCCAAATCGATTAGGGTCAGAACGAGGCTCCTCTAGCTCTAGGCAACGCGGTAGCTCGATCGAGAAACCGGGGACGGACCTGCGGAGGGATGGCGGCGGCGGCGAGGTGGCGCAGCCCCAGCTCCTCAATCCTTCTCCTCGACATGACGGCGTCGCTGCTCCTCGTACGCGGCCGCGGCCGCCATTTCCTCTCTCTCTTATTTCTCTCGCCGCGTACGCGGTTTAGTTTGGAAATGGGGAGGAGCGAAGGGCACCGCCACCGCCGCCGGGTGTCTTTTGGGCTGCGGCAGCGTAGATGGGCCGCTTTTATCTCACTGGATCACGAGCTCTCGCCGTCCTGCATTTGATTTGAGTGAGCATTTGCTGCTGATGCTGCTTTGCCTTCTTATTCACGTGAGGTTGACCATAATAAGAATCCTAGAAGTCGTATTTGAGAGTTTGTTGAATATTAAAAGCACATAATGTACACACATCGCTCCCACCAGAAATGCACTAGAGGCATAGAATGGCAGGAAAACCTCTAGGATTGCGGATACATGTATTTCAGTGCATACTTTATTTTGAAATCACTTTTAAAATCAATGGATACCGATGTATCATCGCTAAGCCGTAGTTCAACCAAATATGGCTATGTACCACCATCGGCAAATATGGTTGTATCAAATCAAAATGATTAAAGGATACTGATGTTTGGCCTCCTCCCCACGTTCCTCGCTCAAAATTGGACACATGTCAGTCAGCGCAGCGAATTTGGCTATGTGCGAAAATTTCACCGCTATATAAGAATGAACCTACAGTCCAGCATGTCCGATCCATATGGTAACCATATTTAATTATTTTTCATATACCGTCGGTTCAAAATCCATTTTCGTGATAAGAAGAGAAAATTTGAAAATATTATTGTTTTTAAAGAAATGCCACACAAAGCATTTTTTTCGAACCCCCAAACCTAAACCCTAGATCCTTTACTCTATTTCTCCCCCTCCCCACTACTGCCCCGTGGCCACGCCACCTAGGCATGGCCCCCAAGCCGATGGGATCCCCCAACCGCAGCCGCCAACCTGCTGCGTTGAGGGGCCCTGGCCACTACCATAATGATTCACCGTGTGTCAACTTTAACTATGTATATTTTTTAGTGTTAGTTAAATTGTAACGTGATGAAAATTAATGTTAGATAATTAAACTCACTTTTATTGCGTGAATATTTATCTTTGCAATTAAATTTTAGGTGACTGTGTGCCCACTAACATAAGCGGCACAAAACAGTGTATACCCTTTTCATTTAATCAAGATTGATTTATCATTCAAAACAACCCGTAGGGTTGACTTGTTAGCTTCTACAGGCGCATGAAAATGGTGATATAACTGAGATTTCCTCATGAGGTACAGATCAAGCGCTTTATATACATACAACACATGGAAGCACCGAACGCCCATGCAAGCAGATGGATAAAAGAAGCCCGAAAGCACCGAACCCTACCTCCCAAATCGGCCTAAAACCGCACAGCCTCGCACCAGGACAGCCACTCGAGCTCCCGTGCAAGGCCGGCTAGCGCCCGCCTAACACGCACGCGCGCAATTCACACATCACACCCCTGTGTAAACCCCCACGCACGCTAACCACATGCGCTTCATCGGCCACACGTTTTCTGCATCGATCCAATGTTCACCCATATCATGAGCGCGGCTTCGATCCCTATATATATGTTTCCGCGCACTGAACTCCAGCACCAAGTCCAGAACGCTCAAGCATCAGCTCTCCTCTCATACGTGCGGCTGCTCCTGTTTCTGCTGCTGCTGCTCAATCAGGAAGAACAGAGAGATCGAAAGCGAGAGGGACAGGTGATGATGATGACGGCGGTGGCGAAGTCGACGGGCGTGGCCGGGAAGAAGACCCGGAAGCCATACACCATCACCAGGCCGCGGGAGAGGTGGGCCGCCGACGAGCACGGCCGGTTCCTCCGCGCCATGGACCTGTTCGGCCGCGACTGGAAGAGGATCGAGGCCTTCGTCGCCACCAAGACGGCCACGCAGCCACGCCCAGAAGCACTTCCTCAAGGCCCAGAAGCTCGGCATCGCGATGCCGCTGCCGCCGCACCCTCGCCGCGCCGGCGGCGGCGTCCGACAGGCGCAGACGCCCATCAGCTGCCCGCCATGGTTTGCGGATGATGTCGCCATGCCGGAGGACGAGACGATTCAGCTTCCATTGTCTTCGGATGACCCACACTTCGCTCTGGTGTACAGGTTCGTCGGTGACGTCTTCGTCTCCGACGCGCCGTGGCCGGTGGAGACGCAGTTGCAGAGACTGCTTGGCGCAGATCCTGTCATTGTGGGAACCATCTTGCGGGTTTTAGGGAACCTCGAAGCTAACCTGTCTCTTTAGGATTTTTTTCGCATGCACGTATTTCATCAACAAGAAAGCAATTTACAAAAATACCTGCTCTAGTTCAAAACAGAAGTTGACCAACACAAGCGCACAAAGGACTAACAGAAAAGAAAAAACTAAAGAGGCCAACAAAACAAACGGCCAGTAGAACAAACAGCAACGGACGGCGACGGCTCCAGCAACCAGACCCAAACAAGACACGACCACTCTCCTGAACCTGTAAAAGGAAGACCTCGTCACGGGTGCTAAAGGATCCAATGATGGCAAAGCATCCACCAAGAAGCAAGACCACAACGGCGAAACATCCGCCCGAACCAACGACCAGGCGCAACAAGGGTGACAAAGCATCCACCCAATCGAAACGACCACGGCGGCAAAGCATCCGCCAGAGCATAGAACTACCGATATGAGCATGACGGCAAAGCATCCGTCAAAGCAACCAAGGGGGCGGCAATGCATCCGCCGGATAAAGCCGATGACCCAAGCAACCCAGATGAGGTGGACGATCGAAGCATAAGCAGGTTCAGGAGCAGAGCCACCAAGATCCGCAGAGGGGCACCAGTAGAACTTCCAAAAAAACGCCTCAAGGGAGGGAACGACGCTGAAGGCGCCGCCGTTGTTCGACCAAGGATAAGGGCTTTCACCCGGAAGTTCACCGGGGAGGAGGGAGGAGGGGCAAGCATGATGCCTCCAGCAAGGTACACGGCGCCCAGAGGCGTCGCCATCAACGACATTCGCCGAACGCACCCTCCACCCCCACACACCCACGAGATGGCCACCACCACGACGACGAAGCGCCCGAACGGGGAACGACCGAAGAAGCACATCAGGGCATCGCGCCTCCCCGCCCAAGAGCCAACCACCAAGGCTATCCACCCGGAGCGGCCAGTGGCCAGCCCCAGGAGGTCACAGGCCTCGGTGCGGGACAGGGGCGGGCGCACGAAAGCGCGCGCCCGACCACTGGCGAGGGTGGGGAGCGGCCGGAAGCTGCCGGATATGGGAGGTGCCCGGCCGGACGGCCGGCGGCGGTGGGGACCACCCGAACAGACGGGGCGCGGCCGGCGGAGGCAGGGGCCGCCGGATCCAGGCGAGGAGCCGCCGGATCCGGGGCGGGGCGCCGCCGGCACGACAGAGGAAGGCCTGAGTGGGTGGCGGCGGAGGTGGAGAAGGGAGGAGAGAAGGGAGCACGGGAGAGGCTGAGAGGGGGGACAGCCGGCTATGGCGCGGTCCGCGGGCCGCCGCCGCCGCCACAGAGCCACCGGCGGCGGCGGCGGCCGGGGGTGGCCGGGCGAGGGGGGGGGGTTCGACGGCGGGGGCTCGGGGGCCCTCGAGTCGCCCCCGAGGGAGACGACGCGAGGGCCTACTTCAGGTTTGCTAGGGTTCTCCTCTGTCTCTTTAGGATTTCAGATTGGCATGGTTGTGATAAGTGACATTTGTACTCAACTATGTACACTTAGCTCATCAACCTGTGCGGTTGCATGAGCTAACAATTTTGACAAGCACGCCAATTACTAGTTTACGGAAGAATTAGTGACGCGTTTGGTTTGCCGGATGGATTGAATCGGAATGATCCGATCCAAAGTCCGAGCCTGGCCGCGGCATTTGGTTTACATCGCGGGACCGACCGATCCGTCACGAAGTCGTTCTTCTCAGCGTCGCATGCTAGTAACTATTGAGGACTCACTGATTCCTGTGAAAACAGCCGGATGACCCGATCCTCCACGGCGTGATGGCACGACGGACGAACTGATTCCGGACGAAATCATACCTCAATCCAAACAGACCTAGATGTATTCCTAGATTCTAGAATTCGAAAGAATGGATGATATATTTTAGACAAATCAAGTCAATTCGTCGTCCCTCAACTATTCGCCGTCTCAAAGTATCATCCCTCAGATTAAGACCAAATACAACTCAATTCCCAACTATTCTCTGTTTTAAATTGATGGGCATGAGGTAGAGAGTTACTATGATTCAGTAGCAAGGTTGTGGTTGTGGATTTGTGAAAAGAAACATTGGTGTCCTGAATCTGTTTAGATCAGCAGCCCTTTAGGCATTGTGGGAATTATGAATTTCTGTATATTTTCAGAAATGATGCAGAAGGCCGCTTTGTAACAGTTGTGGACGTGGCGTCGTGGCCTGTGTCATTTCATGGTGCTGATGCTAAAAAAACCATGGACAGTGAGAGCCCTCGCAGTACTGAGAGATGGACTGCCCTGCTACCCCCTGCATTGTATCTTGCTGACCGTAGAAACAAGTTTGCTTGTGCGTGGTTTGACATGGAGAAGAGTGCATTGTACTATCATCGATTAAGAATGCACTTGATGTTTTTGGTTCTATCTTTTAATCGACCTATATTTTCCTAGGCTGAAAAGCTTAAAACAAATGAACCGCGCACCTGCAATTGTGTACAAGTCGAACTTGGACAAATGCAGTCAGCACTATCACTCTGAATGCAGAGTCAACAGCTGCAACCATGCAGGTGCAGGCAGATGGGCAATGCACCTTAGTAACCTGTAGGCTGTAGCATCAGATTCCAATTAAGGAGTTTATTTCTCTACGTGTCACTTCGGAGAGATCAACCACGATTTGTGCCTGGGAGTACGGAACGTTCTTCAAAGGAGATCGATCAAAGAAGCCCCCAAATGGTGCCTCTTTCACCTAACTCGACGTGCCAGATCCGCCTAAACACCCCCGGCCGGCATTGCACCGTGACAGCGACTTAAGGGCTGTTTGGATCCACGTGGCATGACAAGAGCAAAAAATAACAAAAGTTTTGTCCTCAAGAAAAGATGGCAAAAGTTTTGCCATTAGGGGTGTTTGGATTCAATGGTAAAATTTTTGGCAAAACCTCGTGGCAAAAGTTTTGCTATTTTGCCCAATTTTACCACAATGTTGAGCCAAAAAAATTTTGTCATCTCATTTTTTATTTGACCTATTGTCATGGGGTATTTGAAGGCAAATGAAAAAAAATAGCAAAATTGATGTCATTTACCATTTGCCCATGGATCCAAACGGTCCCTCCCGTAGCAGAGGCTGGCCGCATGGCGTGGCCGGCGCAGGCCTAACACGCGCGGAATTCGCACCCCACGCGCGTTGGACACATGCGCTGTATTGCCCACACGTTTGCTCCTGGACGCGGCTGCTTCGATCCCTCCCTATATATGTTCGCGCACACTGAAGACCGGCACCAACTCAAGAACTCCCAAGCCTAGGCTTCCATCTCATACGTGCTCTTCTTCTTCTGCTGCTGCTCAAGAAGAGACACAGACACAGATCGAGACAGAAAGAGAAAAAAAAACGACGATGATGGCAGCAGTGGCGAGGTCGACCGCTATGGCGGGGAAGAAGCAGGGGCGGACCTAGGTAATAGTGAGCGAGGGCACCGGCCGCCGCTCAAAAAATGTTAACAGTGACAGTTGAGTCGTTTTTATCATTGATGCCCCCACTCCAATGAAGTATTATGGTCTCGTAGACCAAGAAATATAAGAGTGTGTCCAGTCAATTTTTCTCCTAGGTCCGCCCTGGAAGAAGCCCCGGAGGCCGTACAAGATCACCAGGCCGCGGGAGAGGTGGGCCGCCGACGAGCACGACCGGTTCCTCCACGCGCTGGTGCTGTTCGGCCGCGATTGGAAGAGGATCGAGGCCTTCGTCGGCACCAAGACCTCCACGCAGATACGCAGCCACGCCCAGAAGCACTTCCTCAAGGCCCAGAAGCTGGGCATCGCGGCGGCGCCGCCTCAGCCTCGCCGCGCCGCAATCGTTGATCAGCCACCCGTCAGCTGCTCGGCCTGGAACGCTTGCGACGCCATGACGCCAAACCAGGAGATGCTTGTTCAGCTCCCCCTTACTCCGGAAGATCCGTGCTTCGCTCAGGTGTACAGGTTCATCGGCGACATCTTCGGCTCCAACGCGCCGCAGCCGGTGGAGGAGCGCAGCTGCAGAGACTGCTGGGTGCGGATCCTGTCATCTCCGTCTAGGATTCTAGGAATGGTAAAGACTAAAGAGCATGGTGGCTCCTGGCTTGTGCTAATGATATTTTGTAGCTAGTTGCGTACAGTAAGCCAACCAAGTCGGTTGTATGAGATTTAGGATTTGGACAATAAATGATTTTTTTATTTTACGCTATTTTATGGTTTTGCATATGGAAATTAAGTTTTTATATATTTCCCGTTAAGCCCACACGTACTTTTAAAGGATACTATGTGTTAACCTTTTTTCAATATTTTCCGATTATAATTTTGAAAAATATTTTTCTTTTCCCTGTTGTAGAACCTATCTGGCTATTTACCTCCATTGTGCCGGTGAAAATCGAATTTTCATTCACCCAACATAGGATAGTGCTATATTTTGTCATTACTCCAACTCAAAGAATATTTGATATTTTGTAACCAGGGTGATCAATGCGTACAATTGAATGTCATAGCACTTAGCAATGTCATAGCACTTAGCAGTTTTGAAAGATATATTTCATAAAAGAATCATATGTTCAGATTTAGGACTTGAAAAGAAATGGTATGCTTTAGATAAATAAAATATGTTTCCCATCCCTCAATTATTCCTTATTTTTATTTTATTCCTCAAATTTGAACAGTACAAAGAGATCTTCCCCACTTTTATTAAGTTTGACCACAATTGTCAAAGCAGATTTTTATGCCTAAAATAAATATTTCTAAGTATAAAGTTGGACACATGCTCACACTCAAACCAACATTTACTAAAATAGTTTTCTTAAGGAGTCAAAGCAAAGTGGGTGTATGGTTTTTTAATTTAAAAATCACTTAATTATTCATAGGTTGGTCTACGTTTTAATAAAATATTCCTTCTAATTATAAACGTGTCTTTTGGACGTTGATACGTTCTTCAAATGACATTTTGACTTACTATTTTGTAAAATAAATACTATGTGCAATACATAAAATTGTATATTTTAAAATTATCTTTTATGATAAATGTAGTAACATAAATGATGTCAATCTATATACTTTATTAAATTGAGAGGTGAAGTCAAATATGTTTCACCAATTAGAATATTAATTAATACGATATAAATTTGGAAGGAGGGTATATAATTATATTATATATGCAAGATGTTATACATGCAGACGTGGTGAAATACGCTTATCCTTGGAAACGAAGAGGTTTGAATTTTTTAGTAACAGTGATGCTTGCTTCCGCTTCTCTGAAGATTATTTTTCCTGCTAGCTCTCGGTTCATGACGGATATTAGGATCGAAGAATACTGCCCTGCACCCTTCAGTACAAAAGACCGAGATCAGTTATCAGTAGACCACTGGAAGATTAGCAGCGGCAGCCTGAACCTGCAACATGCAGGTGCCGCGTGCAGGCAAAGAGCATCCAAAGTACCTTTGCCTGCCACTGACCGCGAGAGGCTTGTATCGCAGCCGCCGCATTCATGGGGATCACGGCGCCCATGTGAGGCCGAGGACGCTAGATTACAGGCCCGGCAGCCGAAACCTCATTTCAGGGTGACCCAAGCAGCTGTACCATCCCTGCCGCAATCCAATTACTGTTCTATTCAAGCGAAGCGACGTCGCTGTTGTCCTGTCACGAAAACAGGGGCACTCGGCTGTTGAATTTTAGCTGTCCTCTCACGAAAACAGGGCAACGAACGACTCGGTGCCGTTCGGCCGCTGTAACCGCATGGAAACGGTTGCAAAATCACCGAATGGAAACGTATGTACCGGTCCGGATAAAGCTACGGGCGGATGCCGTCGTCGAAGGCCTCAAACGCAGGGGGTTGTACCGAACCGGTCGCTGGATTTTTGGCTCCGACTCGGGACCAATGGGAGGGGCAGTGGTACGGGGAGGTGGTTGTCCGAGCTCATTACTTGCGGCCAGCGGATACGGGAACGGGCCGTAGCTGTGACTCTGTGAGCTGACATCCCTCGCCGTCCTGCCGGACGGGACGGTCCAACCGTTGCCCGTTGGGTGCGTGCGTCCGCTTCAATAATAGCCGTGGCACGATGCTTTGACCAACGCACTAGCGTTTCCAATCCTAAATTCCACATCTAAAGTTCGCTATTAAAAAAAGATTTTATCACATCAAAATATCGACACATACATAAAGTACTAAATGTAGATGAAATCAAAAACTAATTGTACAGTTTTGTTTTACTCTGCGAGACGAACATTTTGAGCATAATAAATCAATTTTTGGACAATTTTTTACAAATACAAATGAAATGCTACAGTAACGCACGCAGTATGAGGGATCAAATTTGTGATGCAAATTTTACATCTAAACAACAAGAGCCAAGTCTAATCCAACGAACCGAGGTTCGGCAGTTGAGCTGGGATTCTATTGGATAAAATGGCTACTACTCCTAGTTGACAGTCCACTTTAGGGAGATGGTGCCTAAACTTAGGCCTTGTTTAGTTTTCGAATTTGGGAGCCAAACTTTGGTCTTTTGGAGTGCGTGCGTCACTGTAGCATTTCGTTTTTATGTGTGAAAAATTATCCAAAAATTGATTGATTAGGCTCAAAATGTTTGTCTCGCAGAGTACAACAAAACTGTGTAATTAGTTTTTGATTTCATCTACATTTAATACTCCATGCATGCTATGACATTTTGATGTGATGTGAATCTTCTTTTTTCATAGTGAACTTTGGGGTGGAATTTAAGATCTAAACAAGGGCTTAACTTTAATTCAAACACGAGGTCTCGAGAAACTGTACTGTTGACAGTACTAACACGGCAACTTATCTGACGCAGCCATTCAATTCCTGACAAAGAATCAGTTTAGCTAGGCTCAATTGATTCTCTTTAAAGATAAACAGATATGTCGTCCTCGCCAAAATAAAATGTCAAGATGACATGGTATCAAGAAATTCTAGTTTTAAAAATAAGATGGGCGTAAATATATGGTTTAGACTATGAAGAAATAGATATTGTATGGAGCTTGTAACACTAAGAGTACTATAAAATTAGAAAAAACACGAGAATTACATAATCTGTTACACCGAAGCGATATTGTTCTGTTCTTTATAAAAAACTAAAAATACTTAGTATCAAAAGACATGATATAGGTTCTTACAGACTGTTTGGTTTGCTAGATTAGCCGATTCACGACTAAATTATAGTCGTGCCTTACAAAGTCATCTATTGGTTTAACTAGTTTAGCCATAGCGATGTTTATTTTTGTTCCTCTAAAGATTTTCTTTCTGATCTTGATGCAGTAGTAGTGGGTCGTCTATTGGTTTGGGAAGGGTGGCCTCGTGATGTATCGATCCGTTTCATGATGTGAACCAAACGCTAACATTAGTGGGGCTATTCGCTTTTGATTTTTTGCAACGCTTTTGTCGCAGTTGTACAGCCCACCGTTAGGCTTTTTTGGTTGGCTATTTTTTTTATACTTGCTGGCTGGCTGTTTGTGCCGGCAGGCTGCATAACTGTAGCAGCTGCTGCAATAGCAGCACTGCCGAACAAGCTTGAGTCTTTTTTGGATTGAAATATTTCATACTATTTGCTAGCATAAACTAAATACTCCGTTATACTTATAGTACTATGGTATACCTCGATAACTTATCATATAGCATCAACAAATAAAAGCATGCAAGATACTAGTAAAAAATCTCTCCATGTAAGTAACCGAGCTAAAATTTACTACACTTGACATAGAATTCCATGACGGTAGTCTTATCTTCCACGGTTTCTTCTTTCTTGGAAGCAAGAAACGCGGTGCTGCGTCATTATCCGCGATCGCGTGGCGATGCGTAGGGCATGTGATTGTCAACTCCCCTCAAAGACGCTGACGATATTAATTAAAACCAAATAAAAATCCACCTGCCTTACGATTTCTGAATCTTAGGACTGCCATCCGTTGCGAACTGGCGACCGTTCCTATCACTGATAGTACAGTACAGTAAAAGAAAATCCTTACAAGACCTGCAGAGACCAGGTCGCCCAACGAGCACTGCCAGCCAGGCGGCCGACCAAACGGTCGCCCGATCCGGTTTCCCTCTGCTCCGTCCATCCCCTCCCAGCCAGCCACTAGCCAGTCCACTACGGCCGCACGGGACCAGGGGGAGTTTTGAACGCCCAAAGCTACGGTTTGCAACGTACTACTACACCCCCCAAAAAAATAAGCTTATGTGCGCAGTGCGAATCGGCGTCCCCGCAGCCCGAGCGCAAGCGACCAAAACGAGCTGGAAACGCGACGATAGCTACAGAGAGAGAGAGAGAGAGAGAGAGCGAGAGAAAAAATTCCCATTTCCCTTTCTTTTCCTTTCTCGCTGGGGGCTCGGGGGCGGCCTCTTTCCGGTCTCGCGCACGCACACCACCACCACCGCCCCGAATATGCTGCCCCCAGCCGCGCCGGCCGCGCCCTGATCCCCCCAACCCGATGCGCCCTCCCCGCCTCCTGCCACGCCGCCGCTGCCACCCCGCCGCCGGATCCGCTCCCGCCCGGCCGCCCTCCGCTCTCCGCGGCCCGTGGCCCCGCTGACCGCCCGGGCCCACCGCCCCCGCTGCCCCCACCTCCCGCCCCTGCCCTCGTCGTGCCCGAGACCGGCGCGGGGTGCGGGGACGGCTGCTAGGGTTTCCGCGGCTCCCGCCACGCGGTCCCCCACGCGGATTCGCGCTTGCCCTGCGGGAGCGGGTCCGGGTCCGTGCTCCGCCTAGGGGTCGGCCGCGTGGGCTCCTTCGTCTCGCTGAGGTCCTGCGGTTCCGTGGAGCTCTCCGGAAGCTCGATTTGTGCGGGGGGTTTCCGAGGCAGAGGCGCCGATCTGCGGCTGCCGGCGCCGCGGCATTGGGCGGCTTCCCAACTCCCCGGGCGTCTGGAGCTTCGATTCGGCCGGTTCCGGGCTCCAACAAGGCTCCGCTTTCAGCTCGCCTCCGGGCCTCAGTGTAAGCATTTCCTCAGTGTTCGCTTCTGGGCTAGCTGATATTGGAGGGAACCATGTCGGAGAACATCGATCTGGTGCTCGAGTTCCTGCGGAAGAATCGTTTCGCCAAGGCGGAGGCGGCTCTCCGCGGGGAGCTCACCGGCCGGGGAGATTCAAACGGTCCGACCACACAGAGGCGAGCAGCTGAGCCAAGAGAGGACGAGGAGCAAGAGGACTCGGTGGGCTCCAATGTAGGGCCCAAGGGTGCTGCGTCAGTGAGGAGCGCGGACTCGTCGAGGGAGTTCATCGTGAAGGAGATCGATGTGGGAGCTCTGCCGAACGGGTCAGACGGAAGGAGGGGCTCCGGGATCGGCCAGCTTCAGGAGAACAACATGGGGGATCTGTATCCTTGGACCTTCAGCATTGCAAACAGCACTGCAGAACAGTTGGCTGAGCTGCTGGTGTCGGAGGAGGTGCCAAGACATAGGCGTGGTGCAATGCTGGGAGAGAAGAGGGATCGAGGTGTTGGGACAGAGCAGCCTGGCCCGGTGCTGGAGCAAAAAGTATCTTTTGGTAGAGGGAAGGGAAAAGTTGATGCTGCTGGGAGAGCTGAAATCAATGAACAGGGTCATTCCAAGGATAAAAATCTGGTTCCAGAAAAAGAGGAGATCATGAATGGTTGCACTGTTAAGACTGTGCTTCCGTTCCCTGCAGAAAACCCGTCATCTAGCTACAATAGTACAAACCATGAAAATGAGAGGAAAGAAGTAAAGAAGAACATTAATGGAGATGGTGTTGGAAAAGCAGCGAAAGGACAGCTTGATGAGGGGAACAGGCAATATTACTTTGAAAAGTCCCAGGATGTTGATCAGGTGGCTGACCGCTGCTTCGATCTGCAGCTTGTTGGAGATAATCAGCGTGAGGAGCTTCCCAAGTTACCTCCTGTGAGGCTCAAGTCTGAAGATAAGTTAGTCAATATGAACTGGGAAGAAAAGATCAATCATCATGGATCTGGAGCCAAGCAATCTAGTGCTGCCGATCATGCCTTTATGATTGGATCTTATCTCGATGTTCCCATCGGGCAAGAAATAACATCGTCAGGTATGTTGCTAGCGAGTTAAATAGTGATAGGTCAACATGCTATTATTCATATGGTACTGAATTCAAACTACTAGGCAAGCAGTGTTACAGGGCTTTTGATTGATTTATTCATTCAGTTCTGTGCAAACGAAGGTCAATGCAACAACACTAGGATATAATTCATGACATACTTTTTACCAATCTGTCTTTATTATGGCGAAATGGCTTTGAAAATTGTGTGCCTCATGTCGATGATTGGTTTGTTATGGATTCCAGTAACTTGTGATTATTGTGCACTGTGCTATTTGAAAAAGATCTTTTGCTCACAAATCAACATATAATTTTGACTTTGGTTCTGTAGGCCAGAAAACCTGGACATTCGGCTAATGTTCATGCAATGTATATCATATTTGGGACCATTAATGACATCAGTTGATATAGTTTATGCAATCTATTCCTGTACTTTTGTTATATTAAAAAGAAACACGTGAAATCTCGCCTATTGGTGTCAAGAGTACATCACTGACATCCTTCTCTATATTGAGAGATCCTAAGTAGTGCCATAGCTTATTTATATGATTATCGACGGCCTTCCATTTGAAATGATAGATGTGGGCGGTTACACATTTTCATCAGGCCCTTTGTCACACCCGGTTTTAAAGGCAAAACCAGGTGCATCTCATATGTGCGCCAGGATCAGTTTACACACATATGGTAGACGTCACAAGTGAATATCCATAACCATGCATAATGAAAGAGTATTATAGTGCATTTATTACAATCTCAGAGTTGACTCAAATGTCATAGCGGAAGACTTAAATAAACTTTCATCTAACGAAGCAAAAGTGACTCCAACTCCACAGGCATTGACTGGGGGAGACTCGCCTAGAACTCTTCAAAATCAGTAGTGAAATCCTCAAAATTCTCCCAATCTGAGCAGCATTCCGGGTGTAGTTGATGCAATAAAAGAAAGAAAGAAAACAAGCATGAGCACATGACGTACTCAGCAAATGTATTATGACATACAAGGCTGGGACAAAAAGGTTGGCTGACCATACTGCAGTAAGCACTTTTAGTTGGTCAAGTTTTATTAAGCAACTATTTACTAGCAAATGAAAGTATATACCACCCACAAATTAATGAATGTCATATTTCCAACATAATCAAGTAAACACAATTTAATCCATGTTCAAGTATAATTATCATGTAAGGGTCCAGGCCGCTCTTGACCGTGAGCACGGCTGTTATAACAGTTTTACACTTTGCAGAGGTTGTACACTTTCACCATAAACCGTGATTCCCATTGCCGAAGCATTGTACCCTTCCCACACCACGTGGACCGAATACTGGGTTTCACTATGAGACCTTTACAAAAGCACTCTAATAAATGATAGCCCGCTAAGGTTTCCGGTTCAGAAGCAAAGCATAACCCTCCCTAATGAGGTCTGTCTCTTACCAAAGCCCACAGCTCAAGAGGACCGAGCTATACCCCATCAACCGCCGCCCCCCATGCCCCTTTCGAGTAAAGCTACCATAAACTAGAGCACCTAATTAGTCAGTCAAAGCCAGAGCCACATGGCACTCATGGTTGTACTATTTTCCTGGGTGGTTCTCCATGTTCCAATTAAAAGATATGATCTTGCCAATTAATTATTTAAAAGAGTATATGGAACATAGAGTAGGGGTTCATTTAACCGATCCCAGTTGAGCAAGCTAAGCATCATCTACCATCAAAGTTAATTAAATAACCCAGTTTCAGAGACAGGAAAATATAGTGGCTAGACAAATCCTTAAATAGGAACCCATCAAATTAAGACACATGCACGGGTGGTGAAATTAGTAATTATTAGGACATTTGCATGACATAATACACTTGCCTTCTTCCCAACTCTGTTGCTGCTCAAATCCTTCTCCAACAGTTGGTTCTTCAGAAAAATCCTCGAACTGCTCGCTTCCTAATCGCCTCACACAATCGCATGCAAAAAAACAATACACTAAATAAGAAACAGTACACCAAACAATTCCAACAGAAGAAAACAACAGCACAAAACTAATCTACGCGTTACAACGGACGCGTGAGCGCGAGAATCACTAAAATCGGAGTTAAAACGCAAAAGATATGGCTTTTCTAAGGTTCAGGGACTTGCTGGCAAAGTTTTAAAAGTTTCAGGGGCTTAACTGCAAAAAACCAGGGGCTAAAACATAATTTTGTATATAACTACGAGGGCTAAACCATAAAATAACAGGGGCTGGACTGCGGGCGCTATTTTAAAACTTGTAGGGGCTAAAACGAAAGAAAACAGGACCTAAACATAATTATTTTTGAACTAAGATGGACTGCGGGTTGATTTTGAAAAACTTCAAGGGCTCTTTTGCAAAACTGGCAGCGCTGACCAGTACGCTCGGATTTGACTCAGGACGCGATCTAACGTGAGCCGTTGGATGAAGATCTGACGGCTACGGACGATTGGGTACTCCGGCCGACGACGACGGCGGCCGGGACGGCGGCGCCGCTTACTCCCGCGGCGGAGGGTCGCCGGAGTGAGATCGATCTAAGGCTACACAGCTCGGTTCACGACGGGAACAAGTGCTACGGACGCGGCTCAACGGGACGAACTCATCTAGGGGGTTCTTGACGACTGACGAGCAACAGTGAAGGCCGGCGACGAGCTATGGCGGCGGCGCTCGGACGACGAGGTGCGACGGCGACGACTAGGGTAGAAACCGAACGCAAATAGGCCTGGGCGACTTGTTACCTCGGCGCGAAGCTCCTGGCGCAGACGAGAGGGGCCGAGCGGCGGTGCAGCGGCGGATCGACGGTGCGGCCGAAGCTTGGCGGCGGCGATAATGGCGGCTCGAACACCGGCGGCTAGGGTTAGGGAAATCGGTTGGCTTCGTTTGGATTGAAGGGGAGGCAAGACGACGGCCGCGATTTATAGGTCCGGAAACCGGCCTCGGCGTGCGTGAAGGAGGACTCGGCGGCGGCGCGGAACGGACTCGGGACAGAGTCCCGCTCGGGGAAGACGAAGCTGACAGGTGGGTCCCACCTGTCGGCGCGAGAGAGAGATGGGGAGAGAAGTGGAGCGGGCCGGCGCTGGGCCGAAAGGGAACCGGGCCGCAAGGAAGTTGGGCCGAGGAAAGAAATCGGGCCGGGGAAAAAGAAAGAAGTAGAGGGGGCAAAGTCGAGCTGGGCCAACAGTTGGAGGGGCAAAAACGAACTCAGCTTATTTAACTTTTCTAAAACTCAAACAAAAGCAAATCAAATTCGAATTTAAACAGAATTTAAATTCCAACTTGATTTACTAGCAACCAAAAATATATGCAACAGCATGAATGCAACAAAAACTTATTTTGACTAAAATAATTATTTAATATGATATTTAAATTGATAAAAAGGCTAGAAATTCCAATTAAATCCTAGAAAATTTATTTAAGCCTTAATAAATCCTAGAAAATTTCAGAGGGTTGCTACAATTTAATTGTGATGAATTTTAGGGTGTTACACCCTTTTTGTATTTAAAGCCTCCTTTAGCGCCACTGTTATGTGAGAAAACTATGAAGGTTTTAGTTTTCCAGGAGTCCCAAGAACATATGTCATTGGTAATGCACACTCCTTTATGTGTAGATGTAAATTAGCATTTTCATTATTTCCCCCATGAAGGATCCTTGAATTACGTTTCATGTTTATGTCATTGTTTTGCTTTCCATCCATCTTCTATGAAATTGTGTTTCTAAAGTGTGAGGTAATGACTCCATATTTTCTTAATGCCGTTTATTTTTATTTAGATTGTGTGTGTGTGTGTGTGTTATCTGCGTAGATTCGCTAATTGTTTGGCTCTTGAACATTGACCTCTATGTTAACATATTCAGGTGGAAGACGTACAATTGGCAGTAGTTGGTTGTCTGTCAGTCAAGGTATTGCAGAGGACACCTCTGACCTCGTATCTGGTTTTGCAACAATCGGTGATGATTCACTTGAATATCCAATTGGTGAATATTGGGATTCCGACGAGTATGACGATGACGATGATGTTGGATACACTCGACAACCAATTGAGGATGAAACCTGGTTTCTAGCACACGAGATTGACTATCCTAGCGACAACGAGAAGGCAACCGGCCACACAAGAGGGACTGATCGACATGATCGCCCAACAAAAGATGAAGATGATGACCAGTCATTCGTTGAGGAAGATTCTTACATATCCGGTGAGCAATATTTCCATGGAAAGAATATTGCACAAATAGGTACTTTGGAGGGGCAAATGGTGCATGGAATTCCCGATAATGATATGATAGCTCAATATGATGGTCAACTTTTAGATCCTGAAGAGCTTAATTTGATGCACTCTGAACCAGTCTGGCAGGGATTTGTGTCGCAGAACAGTGAATTAGGTATGTTAGGGAATGGGAAATTCCTTAATGATTCTGAACGACCTCATCCTGATGACCCTTTTGTGGAGGATGATCAGCATGGCTCAGTTAGGTCGATTGGTGTTGGGATAAGCAGTGATGCTGCTGACATTGGCAGTGAGGTGCGGGAAAGTCTGATTGGAGGTAGTAGTGAAGGGGATATTGAATACTTCAATGAGAGCAGCCTGAGTGTTAGTGGAAAAAGACATTCTCAGCAGGAAACTGAAAAGAAGAGAGTAGGTGGTAAAGGAGCAAAAAATGACCAAATCAATTATGCTTCTGATATCCAGAAGGTCAATCTACCACCAGGAGCGGCTAATGGAGGATTTTCTTTTCCTCCACCATTGCATTCTGGGAAAATTCATGACTCTGATGCTAAATCTTTGTGGTCAAAGAAGGAAGAAATGTATTGCATTAACGATCCTGATGACTGTCAAAATGGCTTGGTATCAGATGATATGCTTGCCACATGGAGGAAAAAGAATAGCGAGTCTTCTCTAAGGAGCTCTAGAGATGAAATGACATCTGATGTTGTTAGATCAAGAAATTCAAGTGCATCATATGACGAAACAGAGGACACAGCAAATATTCGGCATCACAAACTAGATGACGCACAAGAAGAAGACACTGGCACCACCTTAGATGACGAGGAAGCAGCAGCATTGCAAGAGCAAGTCAGACAGATAAAGGCGCAGGAGGAGGAATTTGAAACTTTCAATCTTAAGATTGTGCATAGAAAAAACAGGTACTGCTCTTTAAATGTATGTTCCATCTGTTAATTTTGCCAATGATATTGTGAGTTCCAGTTCTTTATCATCCTTTCACTTTGCCTGAGGTCACAGTGCAACACCTACACTTTGTTTTTCTTGGGAGGATTTTATCCCTTCTAACATTGTTTCCTGTTAACAATATAACAGAACTGGTTTTGAAGAAGACAAAAATTTCAATGTTGTTCTCAATTCTGTCATTGCTGGGCGTTATCATGTCTCTGAGTATTTGGGTTCAGCTGCATTCAGCAAAGCTATCCAGGCACATGATTTGCACACAGGAATGGATGTATGTGTTAAAATAATAAAAAATAACAAAGATTTTTTCGATCAGAGCCTTGATGAGATCAAGCTTCTGAAGTATGTTAACAAGCATGATCCTGCTGACAAGTACCACCTTTTGCGTCTGTATGATTACTTCTACTATCGGGTAAGTTTGAGCTGTCACTCTTGATCCTTTTTCAGTTTTATTTAGTTTCTGCTGAGTGTTGAATTTATCATAATTTCACTACTTACTCACATGTGTAATCTCAATGTGTCACTGGAGTAGTAAATGTTAGTGTTGCTTTGAAATTCTACTGGTTCTATACACATCTTGTATTCCACTCTTAAGTGTTAAATTATATGATTTAGCATTTAATATATCAAGCACACTACATTTGTCTCTCTGAATATCACAATTTCATTTTTGTTAACATTTTACAATTTATAGAATCCAGGTGTTCTAGGTACATGTTAAGATTATCCCCAAGTGATCCATTACAATGGCTCACATTTCTTGGTTTTCCTATGCATTGATGTTTGTGAAATCTGTGGCATTTCATGTTTGGTTCACCACTTACTTCAATCATTATTTGGTAGGTCATTTGTTTGTAGATTCCAGACTTGTGAACTATGCTTTCAATATAAGTGCTCTGAGATTCTTCAAGTTGATCCATTAGAATGGCTAGATAACTGCTTGTAGGCAGTGTATGAAGTTGTAAGGTAGACAATTTCACAGTTCAAGATTGTAAATTAAACCTAGCCTCAGAGTTCGGGTTGATAAATGACCTTTTCACCCCAAAAACAATTCTTCAAAATTTGTGTCACAGCATCATGTAACAAAGTTTGCTGTACCACTTATTTCAATTGTTGTTTGCAGGAACATTTGCTGATAGTATGTGAGCTTCTGAAGGCAAATCTGTATGAATTTCAAAAATTCAACAGAGAATCAGGGGGCGAGGTTTACTTTACAATGCCAAGACTGCAGGTATTACTGAACTATGATATCCACCAATGTTGACTAGTTTAACTACCAGTAACCAGACATGAGACTTCAACTTTTTACATCAATTTAATATTTCCCTCTGTTGTACATGCAGTCAATAGCTATTCAGTGTCTGGAGGCACTGCAGTTTCTGCATGGTCTCGGTCTAATTCACTGTGATTTGAAGCCAGAAAACATATTGGTAAAGAGCTACAGCAGATGTGAAATAAAAGTCATTGACCTTGGGAGCAGCTGTTTTGAGACAGATCATCTATGCTCATATGTGCAATCACGATCTTACCGTGCACCTGAGGTTATACTGGGCTTACCTTATGACAAAAAGATAGATATATGGTCACTTGGTTGTATATTATCAGAACTCTGCACAGGAAATGTAAGTGGTTACTACAGATTGAGTACTGTTGTTCTTACCAGTTATTATTGCACTTATTTTGGTTATGCATTGTTCTCATGACGCTAGGAGACAAAAACAAACAAATAGTGCAAGAGAGGAATATACTAAAAGAAAATAAATCTCTTGTTTTATATCTCTTCTTCCCTGCTCCTTTCTTCTTTTAATGTGTTTATGATAGTAGGATCATTTATTTAAAATTTATCGGTCACTGCTTATAACCAGAGGAAATTGGAAGTGTTATTGTGATTTTTTATTGTTTGAAGGTATCTTGTTTTAGCTATTTTCTGTTATATGGAGTACAGGAACTGATGTATGCATCACCTGTGTTTTTCAGGTCCTTTTCCAAAATGATTCTCCTGCAACGTTACTTGCACGTGTGATGGGTATCATTGGCTCCATAGAACAAGCTATGCTTGCGCAGGGACGGGATACCTACAAATATTTCACAAAGAACCACATGTTGTATGAAAGAAATCAGGTTTGTGCTCTTCAATGTTCGTTCGGTAGATTTTTCCCTATCATATCAGCAGTTCAGCCTATCCTTGCGATATTAACATTTAAGTTCACGTTTCATTGTACTTCAGGAAAGTAACAGACTTGAATATTTGATTCCAAAAAAGACATCATTGCGGCACCGTTTGCCCATGGCTGATCAAGGGTTTATCGAGTTTGTCGCATACCTTTTAGAGGTAAACCCAAAGAAGCGCCCAAGTGCCTCAGAAGCGTTGAAACATCCATGGCTTTCTTTTCCTTACGAGCCAATATCTTCATGAGGCAAATTGCTATTGGATTGTCGGTGGCTTAACATTTGTCTCGACACCTGAGCACCATGAAATTTTGATAGATCAAGATGCAATATGTTGTACCACGACTGAGCCATGGCATCAACCGAAGTCCAAAAGGCAAATCCGGATTTGGTTTGATCATGTCTTGGTGCCACAATCAGAAGGTCCTATTCGCCATGTACTATCACAGCATGCCCTGTGTTGTGCTTGTAATATAACTTTGGTTTTTTTGTCTATTTCTAGCCCCGATGTAACAGGTCATTTTGGTCTAGGTACTTTGGAGCGCATTTTTAGGAATAGGGCTGTCATGTTGTACATGGTGTGATCATTGTTGAACCCCGTGCCATGCTGTGCACGTGCATCTATGTTACGGTTCTAACCCAAGTTCTGAACGCCTTTCGTTGCACTGCCAGGTGCTTAGGAATTTTTCTATCAAAGCTAGTCTACGAAGCTTACAAGGTTTGCTTGCGTTTTCTGATTGTTAAGTCATATATGATGTACTAGTCTCTCCGAGGAATTCTCAAGTAATGGTCTCCGGGTAAAGTCCGCCACATTGAACATTCTTTTGATCTGCTTTGGCTGGCATGCCTAATTTTTCAGTTGACGCTTGAATGATTGAATCCTATCCAAAATGTACTCCGGTCAGAAAATGCTTGATGTCAACGTCCATCTATATCCACAACAGTCGTGAAGAAAGAGGGGGAGGGGTGCGTGTGATGAGACCAAAGTTTTGCTTATATGCAGTACCCCAAAAAATGACTCAAGTTGGGGATGTCCTCTGTGTAGATTAAAGCCACATCCGT
The DNA here is from genome assembly GCA_033239725.1 of Echinochloa phyllopogon. Classification (NCBI taxonomy): domain Eukaryota; kingdom Viridiplantae; phylum Streptophyta; class Magnoliopsida; order Poales; family Poaceae; genus Echinochloa; species Echinochloa phyllopogon. Next base: position 7,678,358 of record BTCW01000018.1, read on the forward strand.
TGTGCTGTACAGAAAGCGTCGTTGACTCGATTAAAGAAACTCGTAGACGAGCGGGAGAATAAAACCACTGGCGGCGGCCGCGGCCCGTATCCCGTGCACAGGCCACGCTCCGCACCTTTGCTTCTGCGTGCAGGAGATCAGACCAGCAATTGATCCGACCGGCTGCCCGTATGCAGATTCGTCGAGACTCGAGAGCATGGGGGCGCTAGCTATATGCCGCTGGGGATTACTACGTGGACGGCCGCGAGCCGTCGGTGCGATTGCGCGGACCCGTTTCGCCCGTGGCTCCCGCGCGTGCAGCGCCCGGTGCACGGCGCTGCCTTGTGGTTGGGCAGGCACTGCCGGCTACTGTCGTGGAAGTATTAGCCATGTGATAAATTCATTTAGACACACGCTTAACATGTGATTTGAACACATAATTAGCGGTAAATTCTGTCAATAGGATGTCGTCCACCGAAAGCACCGGTACAAAATATATAACCAAACTGTTTATTTAATCAATTGATGAATCGTTCGTTCATTCCTTCCATTTTTTACTTTTCTACTAGGATAATCAACTGGCGTGCGGAGCCAGGTACCGCTAGCTCCGTGCTCCTAGACTCCTACTAGTACTGTTCGTTCAAACTCGCCGAGCGCGCCGTGCTGGACCAGTTCGGGAGCGCCGAGTCCAATCCTGCTAATAGTTGAGCGTGCCACCCACGGGCGCCTAACACACGGCCTGACGCCTGTTTTTTTCCCCCCTCTTTTGATAAGCGCCCTGTGTGCACGTGACTCTCCAACGGGCAAGGCTATTAGCGCGCTGCTGCAGCGCGGTCTCGGTCGGCCGGCCGTGATGGAACGGGTCGCGCACACCACACACGAAAGGGGGCCTGCTCTGCGAGTTAAAGGTTAGTAGTTGTCGCCAGCAGTTGGGTCGCAGCCTGTCTGATACCAGCGCTGTGGATTTTCAGCTGCGCGTACCGGCAGCGCGCACGATGTGTATGGAAAGAGGGACGGGATTGTTTGTTCGTGCAAAGCAATTAAAAGCAGCGGCCATCATGGTCGCTAACTACGGTGTAATTAGGCATCTTTGAAAAGTTGGTCCATTTAGATTTGGACTGGACAGAGACGTCGTCATGGCTGGGTTACGATCGAAAGAAATGATTTTCAGTACCATCCATGCATGTGCCAGCAAAGATATGAATAAGGTAAGGTGGACCGCAATCACCCTTATTGTATGCAATCGCCCACACTGACTCACGATCTTGTTAACCACTTAATCATACAGACAAACTGTTTACGAACGAGTAGCGGAGTAAGCACATTGCTCGAAATGCGGAAGGTTTCGTGGTGGTGATGGCTGACTGCCACCGCGAGATCGACGTTCCAGACTGCATGGCACGGCCACGCCGGCTGCGCGCCGGGAAGCCGTCCAGAACTCCAGATCGCGCTCGCACGTGGCTGGCTATACGCCCGCCACCGCCACCAACGGCAAACAAACGAGCACGACCACGCGATCATTATCCGCCGCGTCGCCAAACAATTAAGCACGACCACGCGGTCATTATCCTCAGCGTCGCCGAGATCTCCGGACGAGCAGGTTTACCGCGAACCCCTAAGATCGCCAACTCGCGGTTCGCCTCGCTCCCTCGGCCGCGCACGAGCCACCACCGTGTTTTGTCCCGGACCGGCAGTCCGGCACCAGCCAGGGGCACACGATCCACCGTCCCCGCTTGCTCGTGGTCGTGGGGTGGGGACCCCCGGCCCGGCCAGCATATGCGGCGACGCTCCCGAGATTTCCAGACGCCACTATTCCCGTCGGTACCCTTTTTCCCACGCTACCACAGGCCGCGAGAATCTAGATGACGACGAGCCCCGTGCGACGCTACCGATGCCCGGTGGAGATAACAAAAGAGATAAGCGATGGCGACCCTTCGCCCGTCCGGAGTCGCTGACAGCCGGGCCCCACCCGCATCGCGGTCTCCTTTCGCGGCCTCCCTGTCGCTGGGGAGGCGCCACGCGGCCTGCCGCTTTGGCCCCGTCCACACGTTCGGGTGGCGGAGGCTGGCGCGCGGGGCCCGGGTTCCCGCCATGTGGGCCCGCGCGCGGCCACGGCCCCAGCCCGGCGCGAGACGGATCTGACCGTTCGATTTGGATGCGGGCGCGCTCCTTCTCTCTCGCCCTCCGCGCGGCTCTGCCTTGCCGCCTCCGCCTCCCCGGACGGAACGGCGGCTATAAAGCTTCGCCTCCCGCTCCCACTCGCGAAGACCTACTCAACTTCCCCTTCCCTTATTCGTCGGCGATTATCCGGCCGCGTTCGTTCGTGGACTCCTCTCCGCCGTTGCGTGCGCCTCCAGCATCTGGTTAGAGGATCGGCGGCGGGGCGGCTAAAGACGGCGGCGCGCGGCATAATTCGATAAAAGCGAGCGCTCCTTTTTATTTAGTTTTTCGGTGGCGGTGGAGGAGGATTGCGCTGGCCTGGGGAATCCATTTTTAGGGCGGTGCAGGCGCGATCGGTCCGGGATCGGGAGCTTTTTCTGGGGGTGTAAGGTCACAGAAGAGCGGCGACGCCGACCGACCGACCGACCCAACCCAACCCCACCAGCCCCCGCAACCCGCGTCGAGGAAGAAGAAGGGATAGGAGGCGGCGACGGTGGTCGCGAGGATGGCCGGGAGCATGCAGGCGGCGGAGGCCGCGGGGCGGCTGAACGCGCTGCTCTCGCTGCTGGCGCTGCGCCGGCTCCTCGCCCTGCTCCAACCGCTGCTCCTGCTCCTGCTCCTGCCCTTCCGGTGGCGCGCGCGCCCGGGGGCTGCGGCCGCGGACGCCGCGTCAGACGCCCCGGCCTCCGCGTCGGGGGCCAGCGGGAAGAAGGGGAAGGCGGCGGCGTCGGTGGTGCTGCGGGTGCCGGCCGGCTCGCCCATGGTCGCCGCGCGTAGGCAGGCGTCGGCGCGGAGGGAGATCGCCATCCGCCGGGCGCGGGACGGCGGCAGGGAGTACGAGCTCATCCCGACGTCCCGCGGTGAGACGCTCTTCACGCAGTGCTGGTGGCCGCAACCGCCCACCTCCACCATTAAACCAAGGTGAGAAAAGGACATCCTCCCTCCTCACGAAACAGAGGAGCTTAATCCAGGCATCCAGGGGGCTGTGTCCACATGTGTTTGCAAATTTTGTTCCTTTTTTCTCCCTAGAAAGATATCCTCTGGTGTTATTGTTCTGATCATTCGTCCTTGTTGTTGGCGATTTGTGGAGCAGGGCCCTAGTTGTTGTCATGCATGGGTTAAACGAGCACAGGTGAGAACGGTTTCTGTTTCTATCAGTTTCTTTCGAAATGATGCTTTGGCTATGCTGGTTGGTGCCGATGGCTGACCTTGACCTACCTTGGAACGGTGTGCCAGTGGGAGGTATGATCATTTAGCGAGGAGGTTGAATGAAATCGGCATCAAGGTGTACGGGATGGACTGGACTGGTGAGTAATTATTTTATTTTATTTTAGTTGTGACGCTTCACGCTTATATTATGGCGAACTACTTAGGTACGTGTGTTTTGATTTGATGCTATGTTACTATCACAGTTATACTCTGTGCTTTTGATTGTGAACTTTACTAACTCATGTTGGAAACAATTTATTAACGCCGGAGAATCCAAAAGAAAAAAACATGAAGAACAAATGAATATAGATGTCAATTTTTCTCACGTTCCTTTCTGAAAGAAGAATACAATGGGTCAGTGTCAAATATGGTTGCCACAGATTCATGTGTCTCATAACTAAGACAGTGAAAATATCTCACGAGGAATCATTTATATATAGGGTCAGAATTTTTTCTGCGCTAATACTTTTTTGTTGGTTTGGAAAAACATTTTTGAGGCCTACATAGCATTGTTTGAATTTGGAAAAAAAATGGCCAAAAAAAAGGAAGGAGAAAGGCACACGTGTTTTCTAAGAGTGCTTTTGGTCTTAAATTCCAAAATTGAAATGCAAGAGTGTGTCTATTTTAAGGCTAAACTAGATTTTGGATGTCTAGATATTTGCTGGCTTTATTTTGGCCGTTCATTTCTTGGTTGATAGTTTATACTTCCGTACAAGGTCGGGCTCCATCTTAATCTGAATCAAATCTTATCATATCATGTCAAGAAAATGGCGACCTTGAGATAAACTTATGATTTCTAAAACTCTTGATGGATCCTTAATCCCCGGCAAAGTGGGCTTTGGCTTTGAGACGAATATGGTAATAACTGGTTTGTAGCTGGGAGCTAGCTATGATGCTGCATCAGTTTCATGGTTCCCATTCTTATGTCTTCCATGCCGCATCAGTGATCTGGAACCGTAGATCAGGAGCATCAGTTCAGTGCTTTCCCATTTGGTGTTGTGACTAAAAGCTGTGATAATTCATAACTGCTGACTTGTGGAGGCTGACTCTGTTTGAGGGATACACAGATTCGATGGTCCGCTGCATCATTTAACAATTCTGAAAGAAATAATGGCCTATGAACAATTGTTTTTCCTTCTTCAGTTTATCTTCTCCCTTGTTGAATTAGACAAACCACATGCTAGCTTCAACTTTGCTCATAGTTTTTTTCCCCTTATAATCATGTAAATTTTTAGCTATGTCAGGCTGTAGAAGCAATGATTGTGATTCTAGATCTATATAGGAAACAGAAACCAACTGGTAATAATAACGTAAGAAACCGTTGGGCTAACTGATATTCAGAATTCGTTGGGTTTCTATGAATTGAATTTCAGTGCTTACTAAAATTCAGTGTGGCACATAAATTCATTAATCTTTTCTAACATGTAGACTATGCTGTGTTACAGGCCATGGTGGAAGCGATGGTCTTCATGGATATGTGCAGTCTCTTGACCATGCCGTCAGTGACTTGGTATGAGCTATTGAACATACTTTCTGTAATCTTGAGACTTAATGGTGTAAATTCTTATTCAAATGCTTTTGTTTCAATGTAGAAAATGTACCTCAAGAAAGTTTTAGCTGAGAACCCTGGTCTTCCATGCTTCTGCTTTGGCCATTCAACTGGTGGAGGCATCATTCTAAAGGTAATAACATCAGTTGCACCGTATGTGCTGTATCAGTGCATGTACTGTATCAGTTCCAAATGCTTGCTTCCCCAGTACTGTGCTTGCGCACTTGTGCTGCATAAATCTAAATGTTTTTTTTATTCTTGACAGGCCACACTTGATCCAGAGGTAGAGACTCTTATTAGCGGTATTGTCCTGACATCACCAGCTGTTCGTGTACAGCCTGCTCACCCAGTCGTAAAGGTATGACTCGATCTTTCTTAAACAATACTCCATATCCGATCATTTGTGTACTACTGTGTCTAGAGAGAGAAAAATATTTCCTACTGCATGTCACCAATTCTGTGTTAATGGTTTAGAGAATCGTTCGCATTTCGCCCCTTCTCAGAAATACTTTCTGTTGCCTACTTGCAGGTCATGGCGCCGGTTCTTGCCCTCATCGCGCCGAGGTACCAGTTCACGGCGTCCCACAGGAATGGCCCACCCGTGTCGCGCGACCCGGAGGCCCTGCGCGCCAAGTACACGGACCCGCTCGTGTTCACGGGCGCCATCCGCGTCCGGACGGGCTACGAGATCCTCCGCCTGACGTCGTTCCTGCAGCAGCACCTCCACCGTATCACCATCCCCATCCTGGTGCTGCACGGCGCCGACGACATGGTGACCGACCCTGACGGCTCGCGGGCGCTCCACGAGCAGTCCTCGTCCGCCGACAAGTCCCTCAAGCTCTACGACGGTCTGCTCCACGACCTCCTGATCGAGCCCGAGAAGGACAAGGTGATGGACGACATCGTAGAGTGGCTGAGCCCCAGGGTCTGACGCCGCCGGCAGCGCTGACTGGCCTAGTGGCCGTAGGACGCAGCTCGATCGCCAGCCGCAGAGCGCGGAGGACCAGCAGGCGGGCCGCCGCCTCGCCTCCGGATGGGTGATGACGCGGCGTGATCAGCGGCTGCGGAGCAGGGAGAACCAGAAGACTGTGAGGTCTTCGCCCCCTGGCGCGGTGTGACGATTGCAGAGCAGGACAGTGGACAGGAGTATCGACTACCGAGTTACAGTACCTACGGTGATGGCTCTACTCACGCCTCCCGGTGTTTTGTATCCCGATATTTTTGTCAGGGATACGTATGGATTTGTAAACAAAAAAAATGTTCGTCTCGCCCTGTGTGGCGGCACGAGTGGTGTCCGATACTATAATTTAGACGCCTATTTCCCCCCAAGGTGATGCATTAATGCAATTCCAAATCAGAGTTGCATTGCAACATGCTAGATTTCCTCATGTGGCTGCTCTGTTCCTGTCACCTTTGCTATTTGTGCTGCCTCCAACGTTGTTCCGGAGTGGGTCCCTGGTGGTGTGCAACAGCAACTCCGAGCGGCTGTTCGCTCTTTGCTGGTACTCCGTAGGTGGCTGACCTTACCAGCACGGGCATTGCCGGTGTAGTAGGAGAACGTGCTGATAGTCCAACGGTATGCTCGCATTTTTTCTGAGATTTTCTTAGAATTTACCGACGTTATACTTTAAGTGGTAAGTGACGTTTCCGTCGACAACGGGACGTCATTAGTGACTTCGGGATCTCCAGATCTATCAGGTGCTCAGTCCTTCAAAGATTTTCATAGAGATGATATTTACGTACATGTATTCATAAGGATGAGTGTGCGTGTGTTGCGAACGTCTACGTTGTACTACATAATTTAAAGAAAAAAAGAGAAAAAAAGAGAACGTGCAACTGTACCGGCGTCTTATGATTTTCGTGATCTCGGGTCTTCAACTCCTGACGAAATTGCGATCGCACATAGGAGTTCACTTGCCTTCGATAATTCGATTTTCCGTATCAGTTCAGTGCGTTTACCTCCAATTTCTTATTCCCTGGGTTGTTCAGAGGTCCAAGTCGGCGACGGCGAGAGCTCGGAGTCCTTGACTTCACGCAATAAATGACCGGGCAGATTGCTGTGAACGAAGACAACTACTACAATTGACGCGGAGACTGGTGCCGTCCGATCTGTTAGCGGACGGCCAGGATGGCTCCTGTCGCGATGATGAGGTGAGCACGCGATATCAACCAGTGAACTCGACGCCGCAATCCGGCGGGCCGGTTGACACTTTGTCCTCTCTAGAAGGCTCCAAGCCACCGCTTTCCATCCTTGCCATGCACATCGCCTCAAATTACATGCTTACCATCCAATGTTATTGGCTGCTCAATGCCGAAGAAATGACCAAGCCAGGCCAGCCCGACGGATTTCATTATTGGATATGAAACTCACCTCCGTTAAACTTTTTTTAGGAGTAAACTCCCAAGAAGCTGTATCTTTCTTTATGAAATCTCAGCTATAGATTGCAATTGACGGGTTGCGCGCCGTCATTTAATTATCAACATATCAATGAAAATGAGAGACAATACACATGAAAAATCTCTATCTAGTGATCAATCTTCTTTCAACAAAATCTCAAGTTCAATGAGAAGGGGCAACGGGATGATCAAGAGCTTGTGAAACAAATCTTGGAAGTACAAAGAGAATCATTTGAGGCAAAGTATCTAGGGCTCCCTACACCATCAGGGAGAATGAAGGGTGAGCGTTTCCAACCCTTGAAGGAATGATTGGGTAAAAGGCTGAAGGATTATACTGAAAAGAACATGTCAAGTGGAGCTAAAGAAGTGCTGATGAAAGCTGTTGCTCAGGCCCTGCCGACATATATTATGAGTGTGTTTAAGCTTCCATTGGGCCCGTGTGATGATCTCACCAGTTTAATTCGAGAATTCTGGTGGGGAGTTGAAAATGGCAAGCGCAAAGCAGCTTGGGTGGAATGGAAAAATATGACACTGAAGAAAAGTTACGGAGGTATGGGATTCAAAGATTTAAGGCTCTTTAATCAAGCCATGTTAGCAAGGCAAGCGTGGAGGCTTGTGGAGTTTCCAGATAGTCTATGTGCTAGACTACTCAAAGCGAGGTACTATCCGCGGGGCTGTCTGGTCGACACTGCCTTCCCTGCTAATGCGTCGGCAACTTGGCAGTCCATACTTCATGGGCTCGATCTTCTCAAGAGTGGAATCATTTGGAGGATTGGCTGTGGCTCACAAGTCCGTATTTGGCGAGATCCTTGGATCCCACGAGAGCACTCTTTGAGGGTCATTACCAGGAAGGGAAGCTGTCGGTTAAACTGGGTATCTGAGTTGATGGATGCTACTGGACGCAGTTGGGACTATGACAAACTCATTGGAATCTTTAACATTACAGATGCAGATGCCATTGCCAAGATAAAGCTCCCCTCAATTCCGGTTGAAGATTTTCTAGCTTGGCACTATGAGAGGGCGGGGATATTTACAATACGTAGTGCTTATAACCTTGCACTAAAGCTCAGGGATGGATCAGCAATGACAGCGTCTAGCTCATCACCGGAGGGAGATAGGAAACTTTGGAACAATGTGTGGAAGGGTAGCGTGCCCCCCAAAGTGAACATTTTCACTTGGAAGCTGTGTAGGGATGTGTTACCGACTAAAAGAGGGAAGTTTTTGAGGAAACTAGAGTCTGATGTTGTCTGCAATTTATGTGGTCAAGAGTCGGAGACGAGTTACCATGCAACGGTTCGGTGCCCACAAGCTCGTGCACTCAGGCTTGCCATGAGGGAGCATTGGAACCTGCCGCCGGAGAATCAGTTTGCTTTTACAGGACCTGACTGGCTCCTTCTCTTGCTGGAAACATGTTCTAAAGAGCAGTGTGACTCAGTAAAACTGCTATTATGGAGAGCCTGGATAGTTCACAATAATATCACACACCAATCAGGTCCAACAAGCATCATGGAGTCAGTACACTACTTGTTGTGCCTTCAGGCCTCGCTGACAGAAATCCGGCAACAGGAAGTACGTGGTGATCCAAAAGGAAAGGCCTCCTGTATAAAAATTGCTAAACCAATCCTAAGTGGTATCCCATCAACGTGGATACCCCCGCCTCCAGGATGCTTGAAAATTAATGTTGATGGATCCTTTGTGGAACAGACCGGCAATGCAGGGATATGAGTTATCGGGAGGAATAGCCATGGTGAAGTCCTGTTCACAGCATGGCAAGTATTGGAGCGCTGCACAGATGCAGTGGAAGCAGAAGCGCGGGCATGTGTTGAAGGGTTTCGCTTAGCTTCACAATGGGCACAGGGATCAGTTCTTGTTGAATCAGATTGTGCCAGAGTTGTTCAGGCCCTCCAATATCGGAAGGACCGGTCGTCAATCAGCTTTAGCATTGCAGAAGCTGTGGAACTTGGCCAACTACTTAATAGTTGGGAAGTAGTTCAGGTAAAAAGAGAGGGAAATAGAGTAGCAAATGAATTAGCTCAATTAGCTAGGAGAAATGCGCACTCCGCATGTTGGATAAGGCAAGCGCCTGCGTGCGTTCATGACCTTATCAGAAATGATTGTAACAGATTGTTCTCCTAGTTAATAAAGCTCTCTTTTACCCGCAAAAAAAAACAAAATCTCAAGTATAGCCTGGTACTGCCACATTATCGTTCTGTGTCCCATTCGATAAGTGAAAATGACATTTCACAACATATGAAAATTCTCTAGCATAATGTTGCCTAAGGGTAAAAAAAGACAACATAATGTTGAGGTTATGTTGGTGTATGCACATATTTTTATTGTTGGTACCATTTGCATCGCATTTTTTTCCATAAATCAATATAATACATTTTATTGCGAGAAATAAATATAATACGTTGATATATGTAGAATCATTTACAATACTTCTATCATGGAGGTGCCATTTTGGGTGCCATTAACTTGTTGTGGTCAATAAAATGCAACTCAGGCTTTGGATTTTTTATATGGCAATGTGTTCAACAGAGAAGCAAATTGGAATAGTATGAAATGAATGCCACAGGATATTCAAAATGTTTTAATGTGCACTCAATCCAAGTTACACTTTCAAGTAGTAAGGAGTATTACATGAATTGTTCCTAGCAGTACCAGATCACTATCCAATCAATGGTCCCATTTGAGAGAAGATATAACTACTGTATGATCTACCTCTCAATGTATGGATAAATAAATTAAAGTACTGCTGCCTGTCATCAAATTGTTTTCTTGTACTACTATGAGGAAGGAGATATCACTTTGAACCACGGAGTATTACATGAGTTGTCATGAGCAGTACCGGATCACTAGGCAATCAATGTCCCCCTTTGAGAAAGGATGCGATGATTGTATGATCTATCTCTACTCACAAACATATTAATTGATATGAATTGCCGCGTGTCGTCGATTTCTTTTCTTCTAGTATTATGCAATCAATGTCCAAATTCGAGAAAAGGATACGCATCTCTGTGCGAGAGAAATAAAGGATTTGCCCGCCTGCCATTAATTTGTTTACTTCTCTACTGCGATAGGGATATATTACTTTGAACCGATAAATATTTCATAAGTTGTCTCTAGTGGTATCGGATTACCATGCAATCAATATCTCCATTTGAGAAAATATATGAAAGATCTTATGATCTATATTTATGCGTGAAAAATAAACTATTACCGCTGGTATTATGATAGAGAGATATTGCTTTGAACCGAGAAGCATTAGATAATTTGTCACAAAGTAGTATGAAACACTATGCCATCAATGCCCCCCTTTGAGAAAAGATACGAATATATCTATACACCAGAGAAATAAAGGATTGCCGTCTATCAATTTGTTTTTTTCTACTACTATGAATTGTTTACTTCTCTACTGCGATAGGGATATATTACTTTGAACCGAGAAATATTTCATAAGTTGTCTCTAGTGGTATCGGATTACCATGCAATCAATATCTCCATTTGAGAAAATATATGAAAGATCTTATGATCTATATTTATGCGTGAAAAATAAACTATTGCCGCTGGTTTCTCTTCCTCGGGTATTATGATAGAGAGATATTGCTTTGAACCGAGAAGCATTAGATAATTTGTCACAAAGTAGTATGAGACACTATGCCATCAATGCCCCCCTTTGAGAAAAGATACGAATATATCTATACACCAGAGAAATAAAGGATTGCCGTCTATCAATTTGTTTTTTTCTACTACTATGATAAAGAGATATAATTTTTTTCTCAAAAGATATGATGGGTGTATGGTCCATCTCTGTGTATAAGAAATAAAAGGATTGCCACGAGCCATTAATTTATTTTCTTCTGCTATGATAAATAGATATCCTTTCCATACACATGCCTTACTTTGTCTTATATTATTTAAATAGAAATAATAAAAAATACTAATCGTAAAAAATAAAATAAAATGACAACACCCATCTCAATTTAAATACATTAGATAATTGGTCTAAGAAATAAGAATAAGAAAATCCGGAAACAACATTGAACACTGGGTTATACCAAGAAGGGTATTACGGTAACTTAATTTTTTCAGTTTCCTCTGGACTGCTAATCCGCTTCTATAAAAGGATAAGCTCCTTGAGCAAGCAAAAGCCCACAGAACGAGGGAGGCGACCTTATACTGCTCGCCTCGCCGTCTTTCCCCAATCTCTCGACCTTCCCCGCCGCCGGCGATCGTCTGGCCCCGCGCAGCCTCAGGGAGCCCCCACGCCATGGCCTCGCAGGGGAAGAAGCTCATCAACAACCCTGATGGTAACAGCTTGCTCCTCCATTTCTCCATTTCTCGCTAAATTTCGGTCAGTTTTTTCTTCGATTGCTAGGGTTTAATCGCACCCGATGGTTCCGGCGGGGCTTCGGTTTGCTTTGCTTTTGCAGATGTGGTGACGGAGTTTATCGAGGGGCTGGTGGAAACTTACCCGGGCCTGCAGTACCTGGACGGCTTCCCTCAGGTGATATTTCGCATTAGGGAGCAATTTGGAGTTGTTTCAGGAAGCATTTAGTGATGAAGCTCCCCTGAAATCTGTGCAGATTAAGGTCGTTCTTCGTGCTGATGTCGAGCGTGGCACCTATGATAAGGTTGCTGTCATCTCAGGTAATTTTCCAAAGTTAGAACTCTGCCTTTGTTCTAATTTCAATGGGCATATGATGGTTAGTTCCCATGTTATGTTCAAATATGAAATATGTGAAATGCTATGGAATTTCCCTGTTGATATGATACAATCCTATGGAAATCTTTTTTTTATAGCGCCTGTTGGTAGATGGTAGTTCTCATTATATTATTACAGCACTTGTAGGGGTGCTTCCATATCATTATTACCTTTTTTAAAAAATAGGATTGGCCAGATCTAGTCTGGTTTTGCTCAATTTAAGTCACGCTTTATTCGAATTTACATATATTAAGCTAGATGCTAGAATGGTAGTTGGGCTAGTTGCTTGGAGTTATCTAAGCTAGGATGTTCTTTGTTCATTAGAAGTATAATATCGGGCTATGCTTTGGAGGGAGGAGGAATATAGGACAGTGTATCACATGGATCCTTTGCATCCCACAGCACTGTCATAGATTCATAGAAAATTGTGCTGGTTGCCATATATGTATGCATATAGTCTCTTATATGCTTGTTTTGCTTCCTTGTTCGAACCTAGTTACATGTCTCTTTGACCATTTTTAACTGATCAGTTCTCATTGCAAGCACAAGCACAAGTATCAAATAGGAGCTTCTGCATAAAAAAAAACTTCATTGTTAACATTCATCACAGACAATTTCTTGGATGTTTCCATTTGTTCATGTCATGTTCAACTACTTATTGTAGCACTGTTTTGTTCATAGGTGGTGGAAGTGGCCATGAGCCTGCCCATGCTGGATTTGTTGGGCCAGGGATGTTGACCGCTGCTGTTTCTGGAGAAGTTTTCGCTTCTCCCCCTGTCGATTCAATTTTAGCTGTATGTTTGTTTTGCAACATTGTGTCTTAACTTCTTCAGCTGCTTAAATCATCCTAACTGACATTCAATTACATCTTCTAATTCTCATTGTAGGCTATTCGAGCTGTAACGGGTCCCATGGGGTGCCTTCTGATAGTAAAGGTAGTCTCACTGTGATATCAACTTTAAAAAGTCAAATCATGATGTAAGAGCGATCTTTTGGTGCTTTTAGTGCATCTGAAGGATCATGCATTCTGAATGTCTGATGCTTTGGGACCGTGTATTGTCTGCTTATTACCACTTCCTCCACCAATTATCCTGTGTTTGTGTGTAAACCAGCATTAATGGATAGAGAAGAGGGAAAAAAGATCTGCTTCTCTGAATTTACTTGGGACAAATCAACTCTCCTATACTTTAGTTCAATAAGAAGGCCGTAGTGCATCTGTATTTATTTTGAAATGAGCCATACTGCTGGCTGTTTTTGATAGCTACATATGCTTGTAGTAGTGATACTGGTATTTTGCCCCCAATATTTTAATCTGTAGTGTTCCTTTTTGTTCAACTTTATATGTGTAAACTGTGAAGCATTGACCTACCCTCATCTTACTAAGTTGCGTTTTTTTACCTTCAATTCCCAAACATTTGCAGAACTACACTGGTGATAGACTGAATTTTGGATTAGCTGCTGAGCAGGCAAAATCTGAAGGGTATAAGATGGAGGTTGATAAACACACATCTTACTATGTTCATATAACAGATCACATCCATTTGAATAATTACTTAACATTTATCCTCCACTTTTAGATGGTTATTGTTGGAGATGATTGTGCCCTTCCCCCACCTAGAGGGATAGCTGGTAGGAGAGGTTTAGCTGGAATAATTCTTGTGCATAAGGTATTTTCTTGTTGCTATTGTATTTTATATCCTATATTCTGCTCTTAGGCATCATCTCAGTTACTGACATGTTACATTCCTTTCTCTTTCCATTCAATTTATCTGCTTTTTCATGCAACTGACCTTTTCCCTCTAATTTGATTAGCCTTGCAATATGCTTGTCTAAAATAGCGGGAAGTGTCTTTTGCAGAAAAAACTGATGTGATATTTACATGTGCAAATACTAAATACTAGCTAATAGTGATCTTCTCAACTAGCATTGGAGATTTAGTGCATGTTCATGAAACATACGTTTCTAATATAGTTTGCTTGATCCACAGGTTGCTGGGGCTGCAGCAGATGCTGGTTTATCTCTTGCAGATGTTGCTGCTGAAGCAAAACATGCATCTGAGGTTGTTGGTACAATGGGAGTTGCACTTTCTGTTTGCACATTGCCTGGACATGTACCATCTGATCGTTTGGGTCCACAGCAAATGGAGCTTGGCCTTGGAATCGTAAGTTTAAGCCACATCTATTGTCATGTAAACAGTCAACATACTTGGATATATGTGGTTATAAGCTTTTGTGCATTTATGTTTGTTTTCTACATATCTGAGATGTGTAAATACGTAATAAGAAACATATATATGTGTATCCAGCATGGAGAGCCTGGTGTTGTTGTTGTTGAGCTCCAGCCAATTGATGTAGTGGTAGAACATGTTCTCAAGCAGATACTGTCACAGGTAATTTCTTATTTAACCCCTTTGTTTATGTTTATCTATTTGTCTTTGCTGAACAATTTTCTAATCATATTTCTCTGTTTAATTTCAATATTTTCTGTTATTTGTGAAGTCCGACACTGAACTGTGTTTATCGTTTGGTTAGTTATTTTGTGAAGGTGAAAAATATAGCTTGTCTAGGCTTTGATGTTCTCCTTTTTTTGTTTTAGAGAGACCTTTTCCCCTTTCTTTTTCTTTAACAAAAATTAGGAAATTCTTTATATTAAGAAAAAAGCATAGCCTGGATTACTGGAGAGGCAAGGATGACGATGGGGGTGGGAGATGAATTACAGGGAATGGGGGCTAATCCTCTCCTTCCATGGTTTACCTTGAGTGTAACATTACATACCTGTCTCAGTAATCGCACTATGTAAAAGGGGAGCTTTCTACTGCTAGCTTGAGATGCTTTTGGTTATTCATTTGGTAGCTTTGCATCCTTGCAGGAAACTCAATATCTTCCTATCACAAGGGGGAGCAATGCTGTTCTCCTAATCAATGGGTAATACAAATCTGAACCTTTCCTGCGACCATATGAATTCAATAATACTTGTGGAATCAGTAGCACTAACACAAATTGACATTCGGGAGGTTAATTGTATCTTGTATATGTTTTCCCTATTTCTATGTTTGACATCTTTCATGATGACATTTAGGTGCCCATTTTCAATCTTGGTTTGTTGGTTTGGCCATCTTATTGCCTATCGTTTTTATGAGTTACTGTGAACATTGTTTCTGCAAACTTATCCTAGATTTCATGAAGCCTTGCAAAAATTTAGCATTCATGGGAGAAAGAAACAAGAGTTGAAAAAATAATGAGTATCTTTCTGTGGGACATTTCTGCTTCCTTCCCTGTTGGCCATGCGCCAAAGGGACCTGGTTACAAGGTTGCATACCGATATCATTTGTACCCAGGTCCTCCTGTCTTATGGATAAATCCTTTGTTTGCTGGTGGTGGGCATCCATTTTGAGTTCCTGAAAGGTCACTTACTATAGTACCGTCTTTGTAGCTCCTCATTCTGTGACTTGGACAGGACAGAGAGTAGGAATAGCTACAAAGGTTCAATGTATAAGTTGAAATGTGTTCTCCAAATTTAATTTGACCCGCCTTCTACATCAATTCAACTTGTGCTTATCACAAAAGTTTTTATCTTTCTGATAATTATTTTCTACCAACTTTCCCCTTTTTATGATATGGTCTATCATATCAAGTCCTACTTAAAGATAAATCCACATTTTTTTTATCTTGATTGCTTTGAAAATGGTACATTACTTTGTCACCGTATCTATTTCCTTTCTGTCCACTGTTTACACTGAACTGAGTTGCAGTCTGTTACTTTGTTGTTTAACCCAATATCTAATGCACAGATTAGGAGCCACCCCTATCATGGAACTTATGATTGCAGCGAGAAAAGCAGTTCCTGAGTTGCAATTGGCGTATGGCATTGCTGTTGACAGGGTCTACACTGGCACGCTTATGACATCACTTGATATGGCTGGTCAGTTTTTGTGTGATCTCCCTGAATAATGACATGGATGAGCTTTATCATCTCTAACTTCAGTTAACATGATTTAACCAAACCTCATCAAACATTCATTGGTACTTCCCGACGCATGTTCACAAATGAAACCACTTTATATATTGTGCATTATCATCCACTATACAAGTAGTTGACTTGTGGAATTCTCTATCTAATCACAATTCATACCTCAGCATTTGTTGTTGGCTCAGTCTCTAACTAACCCAGTAGTATTGTTTCACTCTGTTTACATTTGCAGGATTATCTATTACCATTATGAAGTCTGATGAAAACATTTTGAAGAGACTTGATGCTCCCACTAGAGCTCCGGCTTGGCTTGTTGGTTCTGAAGGTAATAATCTTGGTGGCATAATCGACTAATGTATTGGATTTCACAAATTAGAATCCCAGACATTTTGCATTTTAGCTAGTATTCTCTAGCAATGCTAGGCTCAGTGGGTGAGATGGTCATGCTTTAGAACAGTGCTATATTCAGCTTATCTTTTGTGTATAAGTTGGAATTATATTGTTGTTCTCCTTCTATTATTTTCCCCTGACCTTCTACCATCACCTACTTGCATGCATTTTTTTTTGGTTCTACCACTTACAAACTAAAAGACTGCCTACAAACTATTTTGTATGAATATTGATTACCACTTACATACTAAAATACTGCTTACAAACTAATTGAAGGCTGTAAAACAAGATTAGGTTGCTGAGGTAAATGGGAATTCAGTGAGACACTGGACCGCTACCAAAATTTTTGACTCATATTTTCAGCGCAGGGGAAAATTTGTGCTCAGAAAACATTTTGACCTGTCAGAACCTTTTGATTTTGAATCATTTTTTCTAAACTTAACGTTGATCACTTGACTGTAGGGAACCGCCCACCAGCAAAGTTTCCTGTTCCCGTACCACCATCACCTTCAATGAAGGATGACGAGGTAAAACAAAATCCCTATTTTGATTTTCTCTTACTATTTGTTCTCGGACCATCTGTTCACCTGTGATCTAATGTGGAACTATGCAAGAAGTGCAAGTAGCTGTCTGCTGATCCTGTAGGACTTACTGGTGTCTATTTTTATTTCCAGTTGTTGTATGGTATTGCTTCATGAAACTTTAGTCAAAACTATTCCGGTGATTTTTTTAATCACACTGGCATATGCATGACTATCAGTTCCCTCTTGCGGTCCCTCGGTTATGATGATTCTGTTATCGTTCTGTAGATTCTTGCTCAACCTCAGGAGCTGAGCAAGCAAGGGTGTATCCTGGAGGCTGCTATTGAAGCAAGTGCTACAGAAATTATCAATATCAAGGATAACCTAAACGAATGGGACAGCAAAGTGGGTGATGGTGACTGTGGAACCACAGTGAGTCAGTTGTTTATGAGCTCAATGCTTTATTTGACTATGGCTGTTTAAGATTGAATGTCACTGCTGTTTTTTCAGATGTATAGAGGAGCAACAGCTATTCTTGAAGATATGAAAAAGCGGTAAGTTAAAAGCATTTCAAATTGTTGGTGAGAACTTTTTAATTTTATTACGATGATTAAGCTGCTGATAAGTGATAAATTATTATATGTGAACTCCCACATGATGATTTTACGAACTTACTACATTTTTTATTCTAACTTCGGTAACTGTCCAGTGAAAGTGATACATGACGATGAGATTAGTAGTATTAGACTTTGCCGACCAGTGTCTTTTTATGTGTCTTTTCTGATGAATGTCTCATTAGTAGTATTAGACTTTGCCGGGCTAGCTAGTTTTATGATATAATTCTAGTTTTTTTCTGTTATGTAAAATTTGATCAAGCTTTAGTGCACTTTTCTCTATCCCAGTTACCCTATGAATGATGCAGCTGGAACAATAAATGAAATCGGGGCAACAATCCGAAGGGTGATGGGTGGAACAAGTGGAATCTTGTAAGATATTTGTGCTTTCCATGCCCATAGTTTCCTTATTGAATGTATGATTCCTATGAGATAAACTTACAGCTCCTAATGTGCTCCAGGTATGATATACTCTTCAAGGCTGCATATGCAAGCTTAAAGCAGAGCACAACTGTTACTGCAAATGAATGTAGGAAATGTGCTTGATCTTTGTGACCATATACCATGAATTTTACACAACAAATAAACCTTGCTGCTTTTCTACAGGGGCTGGTGCTTTAGAGGCCTCCGTTACTGCTGTTAGCAAATATGGTGGCGCCAGCTCAGGATACCGCACAATGTTGGATGCCCTAATTCCTGCTTCTACTGTTCTGAATCAGGTTGCTTCTTGATTCTACTTCGTCTTTCTGCAATTGTCCATGTTTTTCTGATAACACTACAATGCCGAGCAGAGACTCGAGGCTGGGGAGGATCCTGTGACTGCCTTCATTGCTTCTTCTGAAGCAGCATCAGCAGGTGCTGAATCCACTAAACAGATGCAAGCAAAGGTATATATATTCTCACTCTCTCTACTCCACATCCTTTACACTTAAGCTTTGCATAACCCTTACTGTGGCAAGATTATTAAACATGAATTATTCTACTATTTCCTTCAATAATTCTCATATTTATATAAGAATTTGGATTGCACCTGCAGGCTGGACGTTCATCATACATTGCTCCGGACCTCCTGGCTTCAATCCCTGATCCAGGAGCAATGGCTGCAGCTGCATGGTACCGAGCCGCTGCCCTTGCAGTGAAGAACAAGCTGCACGGTTCAAAGAGCTAGTAGCATATGCTGCGCTTCATTGATAGACCCAAAATACTATACTGACAGGAAAATCGCCGGGGCATTTTCTCACCCCCTTAGATTTGGTTTCCGCTTGTGCGTTGCATGGGCCGAGAAAGAGACTTCCATATTGTTTCACCCTTCTCACATCTTAGGAGATGCTGAAAGAGTCTGTAGACGGTACAAGTTAAATTGAAGCTATGCTTTTTCACTGCCGTTATATTTTTGCTTGCTTTCAGCGGTGCTAATGATCGTTGTTTGTTTTGCCTGAATTTCGTTTCAGTTGTGCGCATTTCGGTAGCACTATTGTGCATCACAGCTTTAACGATCGTTGTCTGTACTACAGTAACTCGTAACGACTTCGTTGCGCGTAAATGTTGCCTGAAATGGACGAGCGACGATGCGGTGGTCTCTACATTTTTTTTTGAAGCGGAAACACAGCGAGGGAGACCCCCACTATAATAGATTTTATTAAAGTTATAAAACAGGTTACAAGAGGTATAAACAGGAGGTACTTGGGAAAGCTAGACTGTACAAGGGAGAGACAAAAGAGCTAACCTAAGAGCAAATAGTCTAAACAACTGTGTTAATCCAAGTTATAAAAGGAGTTTTAAGGGAATCTTTTGTCCTATGAGCTTGATTTCGGCACTCATCCATGAAGTTGCTATTCCATCTGTTGACGCTAACTGGACAATTTTCAAAAATTAAACCATTTCTTTGCTTCCAAATATGCCATGCTGCAACAATGAAGATCTCCATGAAGAACATGCCATTGAAATTGCGTTTGGCGATTTCCAACATTTGGAAGAACGGAGTACCATACTGCCACTGGATTCCAATAGTTTGCCAACATCTGATCGCAAAAGGGCAAGTGAAGAAGAGATGCATAGCTGTTTCTTCTCGGTGTGAGGCACAGAGGACACAGTTGTAGTTGTTCCCTTCAATTTTAAATTTTTTTCTTCTCAGTAGATTCCTAGTGTTGAGTCTGTCCATTAGCAGTAACCATGAAAAAACTCTCAGTTTGTTGCAGCACCTTGAGTTCCAAATCCAGAGGAAGGGTCTTGGAGGTTGGAAATCTTTGTATATATGGTTGTATAAATTCTTTGGTGTATATTTTCTTGCACCCTAAATGTAATTCCACTGGTCTTTGTCCTCCTCTCTTAATTGGATGCCCTGAATTATTTCATGTAATTTAATATATTCTTGATGTGCTTGCTCGGATAGAGGAAGGTGAAAGTGGCTGGTCAGATCAGTGGTTGATAGAAATGCAGCCACCGAAATTTTTTGGTTCTGGGCAAAGGAGAAGAGCCTTGGCAGCTTTTCTTGGAGGTACTGCCCATTCCATACATCTAACCAGAATAAAACAGATGTGCCATTTCCCACAACACAGCCAGCAATACCTCTGAATTTGTCACTCAAGTGGAGTATATCCCTCCACCAGAAGGATCCTTTGTCTGCAGTAGCATGGGGGACTTGTCCTTGAGAATAATAAGTTTGCCAGATCATATTAACCCAAGGGATGTCTCTTTTATTGTAAAACTTGTCAAGATGTTTTATGAGCAAGGCATCATTCTGATTTCTGAGATCCACCACCCCTAATCCTCCTTTGTTCTTAGGCTTTGTCACTTTGGGCCATGCCACCAAGGATTTATTTTTTGCATTGATTTCAGAGCCCCTCCACAGGCAATGTTTCCTGGCTCTATCAATAAATTACAAGACTGCAATGGGAATCTTCAAGCTACACATTGTGTAAGTTGGCAAGGAGGAGAGCACAGAGTTAACCAACTGTAATCTTCCAGCCTGGGTGAGAAAGGAAGATACAGAGGTTAGTCTCCTTTCTGTTCTGTCCATAAGAGGCATATAATCATCAATTCTGGGTTTGGTTGTGCCAAGGGGTAATCCAAGATATGTGAAGGGGAGGGTGCCAATTTGGCATCCAAAGGTGCTTGCGAGGATGCTTGTTTGTTCCTGAGACAAGTTTAGGGGATCATCTGTGACTTAGAGAAATTGACTTTTAGGCCAGTTGATTCAGCAAAGGATTGGAGGATTCCTTTTAGACAAAAAATCTCTCTTTGAGAAGCTTTCATGACCAAGATGGTGTCGTCCGCATACTGTATGATGGGGAATTTGTTGCTAGGATCTGCTTCAATAGGGAGTGAGAAAGTTCCTTGGACGTGAGCTTTATTGACAATGCATTGAAGGAGGTCTGCAGCAAGAACAAATAGCAGGGGTGAGAGGGGGTATCCTTGTCTGACCCCTCTTTTGCATTAGAATTGAATACCAGGTATGCCATTTAACAGGACAGAGGTAGTGGCACTTTCAATTTTTTTTTCACCCAATCAATCCATGTTGCACTGAAGCCAATTCTCTCCATGATTTCCAGGATGGTGACATGCTCAATGGAATCAAAGGCCTTCTCAAAATCCAATTTCATAATGATCAACTCCCTCTTGGATTGTTGACATTGATGAATATATTCAAAGGCCCAAGCAATACAATCCTGTATAGTCCTGTTTTTGATAAACCCATACTGGTTCTTATGGATCAATGATATTATGACACCCTGTAGCCTATCAGCCATTAACTTTGTGATCAACTTGAGAATAGAGTTGAGGAGTGATATTGGTCTAAAATCACTTGATGTTGCTGGATGGTTGCATTTTGGGACTAGTGTAATAAAGGAACTGTTTATGGCTTGCAGGCTAACTCTTCCAGAGAAAAAATCATTGCAGAGCTGGTAGATGTCCTCCCTTATGATATGCCAACAATTTTTGAAAAAAATTCCATTAAAACCATCAGGACCAGGAGCTTTATCAGTTGGCATGAGTTTCACCACATTATCAATTTCTTCTCTAGTGAAAGGGGCTGAAAGGAGTTCAAGACCCTCATGTGTGTTAAAAAGGTTATCAAGGTTGTAGTGCATTTGAGGCTCATCTGTCCGACCCATTCGAGCTTTGAAGCTTTCAAAGAGTAGAGCAGCCTTATGTAAGTGTTCATGGATTACCCTCCCATCTTCTGTTTCTAGGCTGGTTATGGTGTTCTGTCTGAATCTCTCCGTGGCAGCAACATGAAAGAATTTTGTGTTTTCATCACCAAACTTCGTCCATCTCACAGTGTATCTTTTCTTCCAATACTCCTTCCTGAAATTCAAGAGCTTCAAGATATGTTCTTTGAGAATATGTCTGAAATTACTTTCCTGGATATACAAGGTCCTTTGTTCTTCAAGTTTATCTAGGATGCCAAGTACTTCATTGCATTTGGTGATCAGATTGTTGATTTTTGAAATACTTTTACTCCATTTTTTCAGGACTTTCCTGAGCATCTTAAACTTAGTTGCAATCCTTGTGGCACTATTGGAGCTTCTAATTTCTTTATTCCAAGTGTTCTGAACTATTTCATGGAAATATAGCTGTTCCACCCAATAATTTTCAAATCTGAAGACATTGGCTTTTGGGATTGCTGTGTTAATCTGCACCATACAAGGGATGTGATCAGAGGTTGGTTTTGCCATTGGTAATAGCAGGGTATTGGGGTAACAACTGATCCAGTTGGTGGAGGTGAAACACCAATCAATTTGCTCCAGGAGGGGTTCTTGCTGCATGTTGCTCCATGTGTATTTTCTTCCTTTTAGTGGTATTTCTTGCAGACCAAGATTACTGATAACTTCATTGAAAATGAATACATCATGTATGTTACCCCCTGCTCTATTTCTGTTAGTCAAGGATCTGTAGAAATTGCAATCACCTAATACCATCCAGTTGTCATCATCTTCAATTTGTAAGTTGTTGAGCCAATTGATAAATTCTTCTCTCTCAGTTCCCTGACAAGGGCCATATACATTGGTGAGTAGCCAAGAATCATTATTGTGCCTTGAGGTGAGTTTTACTGTAATAGCAAATCTTAGGTTGTGGATGACTTCACCAGTGAAGATTGCACTATTCCATCCCAAAATTAGACCTCCAGAAGATCCAAGAGAAGGGGAGAAGATGAACTTATCAAATCTCTTTGGGGGCAAACCTTCTGATGAAAGAGTGATCAAAAGTTTCCCTTTTGGTTTCCTGAATACAATATACTGCACAATTACTTTCATCAATCTTTTGACGAATTGCATTGCGTTTGTCCTCAGAGTTAATACCCTGATGTTCCAGTTCAAAATTTTCGAACATCTTTTATTGTTTGTACTATCCATTTAAACTGGAATAAAGGGAAGTGATATCTGCCCATCCAAAGGGTAGCAGAACCAGGAGAGTTCAGACTGTTCGTGTTGCTTATGTTTTTTGTCATCCAGCAAAATGAGCAAAAACACATACCATAACAGACCATCATTTTTTCCAAATCCTCACAAAAGTGGCTACAGTCAGAGCAGTGATTGGGATCACCAATGGCACTTAATCCAAGTAGAAGAACTAACAAGTTCAAAGAGATCCAAGAGGAGCATGTTCAGCCAACAATTAAACCAGAAACACATAACACAGTTATCCCACCAGTACAACAAAACAGTAGGGCAAACCCTACTACAAAAGAGATATAAAGGGGAGCTAAGCATCGATCACTTCTTTAGAGTTGCCACTTCCTTTTGTAGCAAGGAGTAGCTCATGGGTGACATCCGAAGGAGACATCCCACATTTTGCAGTTGCAACTTCCTGGATTGCGCTGATGCTTATTTCAGGGAAAGGCTCATTGTTTTCAAGGTCAGTCAGACCAGGAAAGTCTACTTTTGGAACAGCAGAAGGGAGGGTCAACTTGGTGATCAGTTCTTTTAAGTTGGTTGTCTTCCTTTTCTTGTTTGGTTTGTTACTCTTGCTTCCAGTAGAATCAAGGATGGCCCTGTTTTTGAACCCATTATATTTCTTGTTCAGCCCGGTGCTTCTTCTAGGGGGCTGGATTGTGGCTTGCTCATTCATATCAGTGAAGCTCCTTTTCTTCTGCATGGCAATTTTTTTATTCTTTTCTGCTATCTTTTCTGACTGTGGCTTGGAGAAGTTTTGGTCATTTTGACCTGCATTGCCCTGACTGTTCTCACTCATGACCTTCTTTCTCTTTCTTACATAGACTTTCTTGATGGGCTGGTCAGAGAAAGCAAAGGTTGCATTCTCCTTTTCAGCAAAGGTTGCAGTCTCTTTCTCAGCGGTCTTTGGAGGAGTTCCATGAGCAAACCCTTTTGCAGACTCATCAGTGAACTCTATGTGAACAGGTGTAAGTTCTTCTGGTACACCTAAACCATATGTGTTGGAGTCATTTTCATTCATCATGAGATTGCCTTCATCACTAGTTGCATTTGCAATGAATAAAAGACTGTCAGTGTTAGCTGTTTGGTGACTGCTTGGTTCAAGTGAGATCTGAATCGACTCAATGTTGTTGCTTGTCATGTTGAGTTTGAATTTGGGGGTGCCAAAAATTACAGACTGCTTGATCCCATGGGCCTGACTTTCTTGCAGCTTCTGTAATAGTGGCTTCATGCTGCTTGCAAACAGTTGTGCCAGCTTTGAGGTTAAGTTGTTGGTGAGTTGGTTGTTTTCCTATTCCTGCATCTGTTTCTCTACCTCCACCTGTTTCTTTTTCCCATATCCAGAAATGGGCACCAGAGCAAGTTCTTCAGTAAGTCCAGGACCTGGACTGAAGAATTCCTGATCAGAGGGGGCTTGATTAACTGAGCTGTTGTTAGATCCTTCTACCTCATGTGGTTGCTGTCCATTCTGCTGAGCATTGCCTTGTTGTTGATGAATATCAGCAAGGTTGTTCACAAACTGGATTTCTTGATCGTTTATATTTCCACCATTACCATTGTTTCCATTATTGGGGAAGTCATCATCATCTTCATCTATTATTGAGTCAGCAAATTGACTGTTGAGAATGAACACTCTGACCAGCTACGATCTCCCTTCTCCATCAAGAGCTCTCCCACTTTTGAGTTTGATTACCCGAGGAACTAGTGCTATGTTGTCAATCAGTGCTTTGACTAAAATCCTGGCCTTGCTATTGTCAGATGAATGCCAATGGATCACTCTTCCAATTGGTGTGCATGCCTGATGAATAAAATGATATTCTTTGTAGTCCAGAGGGTAACCAACTAACATAACCCAGCCCGTTCTAGCAAAGACAGATCTTCTACGGTTCATAGCCTCATCATGATTGACAAAAGAGAAACTACGATTACCAATCCAGTGGGGGCTATTGAACACCAGGGTATCTCTTTCACAGGTGGACTGGAATTGGAAAATGCCTATACCATGGGGGTGGGGGCTGTATGAGACGATTTGCTTCCTTGCCTCAACAATGATGTATTGCCGTACCTCATGCAGGAAAGCCAGACGTTGTGCAGGACTTAGAATCTCTTCAGTTGTTGCGACGGCCATTTCTTCATGTCGCTTGTTCGGTGTGCCAGAGAAGCAAACCGTGACTCTTTCCCTCCTGTTTGGGCCACCATCTTCCAATTCCATTCCGGTTGGAATGAAACGTTCAGGGTCGATGTCAAACGCCGTGATTTCTTCTTCTTCTAGGTAGTTATCTGACTGGGAGTTTGTCAGAGGAGAAGAGTTTGGGATGTTTGGCGATTCACACCAGCTAGTCTGGCTCAGGGTAGCAGGACTTGCTGACTTGAGCAGGGGAGACGTAAAAGAATTCGAGGGGGGCTCTTCGTTGTTAGTAGGGGGTTTGCTCGCATGCTTCTCGGTCTCATGCATGTCATCAATGTCACGGGCGCCGCAGGCGTGCACCTCGGGCATAGAGTGTTTGGGCGCCCATTTAAGCTTAAGCATCTGATGCAATTTTGGGCCCGATGACCATAATTGAAACAATGCAGGCAACGAAAATTACCTTTACAGTCTCTGACATGGTGGCCTGGGCTTAAGCATTTGAAACAGACACCCCATTGAATGATACGTGCACGGCTGTCGATCATGTCTCCGGTTGGTTCTTGGCGAGGGGGGTCACCGATGCGAGGAGGTTTAAACGGCGTCTTGTCATTAATGCTGAGCGCACCCTTGAGAGTTGCAAAGACCTTTTTGCATGAGATTTGAACTTCATCTTCAACCTCCCGCCTCACCTGATGCAGCCAGCTTGATTCGCTCTGCTCATGTGGTTGTTCAGGTGTGTTAGGATTTTGAGAGCTGCATAGGTTGCACCAGAAATTGCCTACTTTAAAGGGCTGATTAAACTCTGGGGAAGCTAGCTCACGAGGAGATGATTTGCGAACAGGGGAATCCTGGACTATTTTCTCATAGAACTTGACCTTCTTAGGCTCCTTTTGGTTGGGCTTCTAGAGGAGCTTTTGCTTCCTAAAAGCTTAAAGCCAACCAAAAGGGGTAGCCTACCGACGCGCTTCCTGGAGAAAGCTACTTCTCGGCAGTTCATTTCTCAGAGCTCGCAGAGAGCTGCTTCCGCCGGCTGCCAAAACCATACTTTCATCAAAATTACCCGCATGCCATCAGTTATGACATACCGATTCACCGTTCTTTCCCCTCCGCATCCTCTATTCCCATCCCCGTGTTCCCTTGGCCCGAGCAGAGCTTGCTAGGGTTAGCTCGGCGGCACCGCCGCCGCCGCCCTGCGAGACCCTGCCGGTCCCGCAAGAGCTGCTCCCCACGCGAGCGTGCCGGCCCCGCGAGTGTGGCTCCCCAGGCGAAGGCCCCTCCCCGCGCGAGCGTGCCGGGCCTGCTAGCTAGCGCCGCGCGCCGCCCTTTCCTTGCGAGCTCTCCAGCCCCGCTAGCGTCGCAACCCACGCGGGCGCAACTCCCCGCGCGACACCGCCTGCGCTGCAACCCGCGCGTGGGTGCCGGCCTCGCGAGCGCGTGGGCCCCTCGAGCGTCGTTCCCCGCGCGACAGCGCTGCGCGCTGCCCCTACACGCGCGCCACCGCCGGGACCTGCGCCGACTTGCGCCAGCTTGCCTCACCGCCGGGATCTGCTCCTACCCCTGCGACCTGCAGGTACAAATTATTCTCTTCCCTGTTTCTATTTTTCTTGCACAAATTGAATGGCACAGGATGTTAGTCCTATGATTACAATCTAGAATATCCGAGTATGATGTATATGTTGGCTATTGAATGAAATTATTTTTTTGTTGATTCAAGAATGAGTGATAAGGCAGATTGAGGTGAGAAGTTTTTGAGGGCTTTGATCGATGTAGTCAAAGGACAGATAGAAGATGGAAATAGGCCTATGGGACTTTTCACCAAGACCGGTTGGAAAAATCTGGTAGCTGACTTTGAACAAAAAGCGGGTCATAAAAGAACTCAGAAACAACTGAAGAATAAATTGGACAGTATGAAAAAGGAGTACACATGGTTCATGGAGCTGAAGAATAGTGCCACTGGTCTTGGATGGGATGAAGCAAAGCAGACTGTTGATTGCCCTAAGGAATGGTGGGACGATCACCTTGCGGTAAGATACAATGGCATTGTTAATTTTTCTCTTTTTTCATGCTATGATGTGCATTTCTAATTGTTTGTTCAATTCATTTTCAGAGATGCAATGACCTCGAAAAAGGAACCAAATGCAACCATGTGAGGTTTAGAAAACAAGGTCCCAAGTATCTTGATGATCTCCATATATTATTTGACAAGGTACATGTTAGTGGGGCTACTGCATCTTGTCCTGGAGATATATCCTCTGATGAATCAAGTGGTGATGATGTGGCTCCAGATAATGATGATGTCAAGCTGGCTGCTTTGAAGAAATCAAAATCTGGAAAAAGGAAACGCAAAAGCTCATGTGCTCCAACCGAAGAGAAGGATGAGAAGAGTCCATTTTTCCGTTTGTACAAGAATACATGTTTGAAGATAGAAACTGCAGCAGAGAAGATCTCCACTAGTGTGGAAGCATCATCAGCTCCTCCGCCTAACCAAGTTCCTACCATTGCAGAGGTCATGAAGATGGTGAAAGCTTGTGGTGTGCAAGAAAGAACTGGTTTGATGCACACAGCCACCATGCTGATTATGAAGCCTGAGTTTAGGGAGGTTTTTATCTCTCTAGAAACGGATGAGGGACGACTCGATTTGATTGAGAGGGAGCATGAGAAGGAGACGATGAAGCGTACTTGATGAACAATTTTTTTTCATATTATTGTGATGAATAATTTGTGTGAGACATGAGAATATTTTTATTTATTTGCATGTGTGACATTGTGAACCAATAATGTGTGTCATTTGATGAACCATTCTATTATTTGTGTGATACTGTTGATGTTGTCCTTATTTTTAATTTAGGTTAATCTTGTGCAGATGGATATTAACTTGGAAGATTTGGCCACACAAGGTCAAAAGGGACTACTATTGCTAGCTGAACTTGCTCAGCATGCTGCTATTGTTGGTCAAATGGGCGCACAGTACACTGAAAAGTACTTGAACAAAGGTGATTATAGGGAAACACCAGAAACTGGAATTCAATGGGTGATGAGGTGTTTTTGTCGTCCAAGGTACTTTTACAAGATGTTTCGCTTGAGCACTGATGTTTTCATTTCACTTCATGAGTTGCTTGTGTCGACATATGGGTTGACTTCAACTAACAATGTTTCATCCATTGAGTCATTGGCGATGTTCCTATGGATTGTCGGAGGACCCCAATCGTTTACACAAGCTGAAAATCGTTTTACACGGTCTCTCTGGACAGTTCACACCAAGTTTCATGAAGTGTTGAAGCGCTTGCATAAGTTGGCAAAAGACAACATTAAACCCAAAGATCCTACGTTCTCTACTGAGCATGAAAGGATCAAAGAGGACCGTTTCTGGCCTTTTTTTAAAGGAGCTTTAGGAGCAATAGATGGATCACATGTTCCAGTTGTTGTACCAACGGAGGAAGTAGTCAACCACACATGTCGACATGGATATACATCTCAGAATGTGCTAGCGATTTGTGACTTTGATATGAGGTTTATCTTTGCGGTTGCTGGTTGGCCGGGCTCTGCACATGACACACGGATCCTCAATCATGCATTGGCAAAATTTTACTTCATTTCCTGTGCCTCCTAAAGGTATATCTTATTCTTTACTAAGATATGAATACTTATATTATTATTTGCACAAGCTGATTTTGTTTTATAGTAAAGTACTATCTTGTCGACTCTGGTTATCCAAACCGAATAGGCTATCTTGCACCTTTCAAGGGAAGCACATACCACATACTGGAATTTCGGGCTCGTGTTGGGCGTCCTCCTCAAGGAAAGTACGGGTTGTTCAATTTCTTGCATTCGTCCCTACGAAATGTCATTGAACGGTCTTTCAGAGTCCTGAAGCAGAAATGGCGCATTTTGAAGAAAATACCAAGTTTCCCAACACGTACTCAAAAGCATATCATTATTGCTTGTCTAGCGTTGCATAATTTTATTCGTGATAGCAATCTAGCTGATCAGGAGTTTGATAGATGTGATGCCGACGAGGATTACTTGATACCACAACCAACTGCTATGCCCCAAGCACAAGGAGATGACAATCCTACTAATGTGGACGATACCATGAATACAATTCGTAATAGGATAGCTGATGCTTTGGTGAGTGCAAGAGGGGGCTAATATAACATGTTGACGAAGGACATCATTTTGGATGTGGACCATACGTACGTGAAACATTTGTAATGTTGGATGTATAACTTAAGACAAATTTAATTTATCTTTCTAGAATGCTTATTTACATACGAATCAATGAACTATTTAGTGCTATACGATCATTTTGCATATAAACAGTCTCTCCGCGTACAACATATTTTTCACAGCTCACAGCTGGTTTACCAAACAACTTTCAGCTTTTGTCACAGCTCACACCCTACAGCAGCTTTTCCACAGCTCACAGCCTACAACAGCTTTTCTATAGCTCACAGCCCAACCAAAAGCACCCTTGACATGATCAATGCTTTTCCTCTCCCTTATTTTCTTTTTCTGGTGGGACACTTTGGTCCAGCTTTGTTCCTCCTCGTGAAGCCATTTTTTTTCCTCGCTGATCCATTGGGCACCACCATCTCTCCATAGATGGAAGTAAACATCAAAATGCTCAGTGATTACTCTCTTAAGGTCACAGATCAAGAAACCCACCGCTTTGCATGAGACTTCAAACTTGAAATGCCTGTCCTTGATGGAGGTGACATGGAAGCCAACAGGAGAGCCTCCCAAACAAGCATGGAGAGCGAGACTGACAGAGGCTTCTGTAAGCCTGAAAGTGAATCTTCTGAATACCGCGAGCAAAGAGAAAGATCCAACCTTGGAGGAGGAAGCATGGTGAACTGATCGATTGGTTGTTTGGAGAATGTTGGCTTGAAACTTGAGCCCTTTTTCGAAGTTCCAGTTGCTGACCAACTCCGCAAGCTGTCCATCCTCTTCAAGCTCAATCAGAAGAGGCGGAGCCATCTTCCGGGCAGCAGAGTAGGGGGGCGGGAGTGAGGGGCGGGGGCTAGTGCGCACCGGCGGCGGGCGGCGGGGGTGGACGCCGGGGCGGAGTTGGAACCCGGTGGCCATGCTACTTGACAATTCTGTTGTCGTGGTCTCTCTACATCCAATACGTGGAGATCGCAAATGGACTACTATTACTATCATCTGGGTGAATATAGATGGGAGGGCTGCACGGTTGTCTGGATAAGAATGCTGCTAGTGGTAGCCCACGCTCCCGGGTCTCGGCGATCGACGCCATTGGACACTTCGGAGACTTTTCTTCGTGGTGTGCGACTATACATCACCGATTCACCGTTCACCGGCGTGATGGGATTTCTTGTGTCGCCCGAAGCGCTCGCCTGGTGGGCTATGGTCGGCCGATTTGATCAGAACCCGAGCAGTTCTGGACCATGGGCTGCTCGAGCTAGCCCTAATGAAATCAAAAGGCCCGGATCAAAGTCATTGCGTCCTTGTCCCGTACTTCACAGTAAAAGTATCATCGATTCTCAAAAAAAAAAATCATCGCATGGTAAGCAGCAGCAGCCAGGGAGGCCGACAATGCTTTACAGCCAATCAGGTAAAAGTATCGTTAGAGCATATTCAAAAGCCTATCTAATACACTCTCTAAATCATCATTTGAAAAGTCATTTGAGTAAAAATTATTTTCTATATATTTATACTTTCCAAAAATTTTCTATATCTTGTACGCAGGCTAGAGAGTCATCTGGCTCTCTATCTTTGACTAGCGAGGACTCCGGAACAGAGGATATCTATATTTATATCCAATTGAAGAGGTTGTTGGAGGGTGTTTTTTCATCAAAATCTCTATTTTTGTAAGTTAGAAAAGATATAAAGAATATCTTGGAGATCTCTTACATGGTAAGAGCAGGCAGGTGACAAATGCAACACATGCACACGTGGATGAGGATCCAGAGAAAGACGTCTCATCTACAACAAGCAAGTTTGAAAACTAAAAAAATCATAAATCACAAAGCAGATATCCAAATTAAATATTGAGTACATCAATGTGTTACTTGCCATAACATCTTTAAAAAAGATCATGTTTTCGTGATATTTTTATAAGAACATTTTTTATCAACCTCGAACTTTTTTATAAAACTAGAACAAATGTTCGCATTCCAAGAAAAAAATTTCTAGCTTCAGAAACAAATGTTTGCGTTCCGAGAAAAATTGTTCTATGCTTCAGAAACAAATGTTCACGTTCCGAGGAAAATTGTTCTAGCTTCAGAAACAAATGTTCTCGTTCCGAGGAAAATTGTTCTAGCTTTATAAACAAGTATTCCTAAAAAATATCAAATATATCATGAAAGAGTTAATGTTGACCATTGTGAACAAATACTTAAATAATAGAAACAAATAATTATTTTCTGCGAACAAAAAAAATTAAACCTGATGAACAAGTTATAGCATACTGCGAACAAAACAATTAACATCACGAACAACCGAATGTTTAGAGCAAGCAAAATTCAGCG
Source organism: Echinochloa phyllopogon (assembly GCA_033239725.1). Classification (NCBI taxonomy): domain Eukaryota; kingdom Viridiplantae; phylum Streptophyta; class Magnoliopsida; order Poales; family Poaceae; genus Echinochloa; species Echinochloa phyllopogon. The sequence continues at coordinate 7,709,869 of BTCW01000018.1, forward strand.
CCACAAATAAATTATTTTATGGAACAAATAAAAATATTAAACACCATAAAAATAATTACTTATAATGAACAAAATATTAATTATTAAACATCAAGAACAATTGATTGCATATAACGAACAAAATATTTAATACGATGAACAACTAACTAGATATTGGGAAAATGTATCTAAAAGAGGATTATAAATATAAAAAGATTCAAAGGGATATAAAATAAAAAAAGGAAGAAACGAAAAGAAAGAAAACGTACAGGTAAAACGTTAGGCGCTGAGCCATTCTTGTAACAAAAACCTTCTGCAGCCAGCTCATTATATTTATGTATTTATGGCCAAACTCTTGAACAGACATCGCGTACACAAGCGGACCCAAATAATGCAACATGTCAAATATTGGTTGACCAAAACTATTACTGGTCCGAATGATTACCGTGGCCCGCTGTGCACTTCAGGCGACAAAACACTGTCTGTCCCGCGCGCGACATACAGTCGTTCCGTGTTTTGTGTGCCTCGAAAGCACAAGTAACTACAGAATTCGTCCCGTGCGTGTTTGTGAGCGTGTTTCTAAAAAAATGAAAATCAGCAGTCCAAACATCGTCAGCAATCAGCATACTTGAATAGGGGCAGTTTCGTAATACCACGCCAGCACGTCCAAACGTCGTCATCGCGAGGACGGCGACAGAGACGAAGTACCACTCCACTCTCCCCTAGGGGAGCACCAGAAAGCATCTGTGCACTGCGGCGACTCCCCAGTTACAGTTACCCCACCGCGTCTTGGCTTCCCGCGACGTCCTCGGCGAGACGGCGACCCGCCTGCGCTTCCAGGTACGACGTTGATCCCATGGCGGCGCGGGGGAAGAAGCTCATCAACGATCCCAACGGTACGACGTTGCAGCTTCCTCTCGCTCTCGCGAAATTCCGGGGAACTGAACTGATGGATTTTGGGGGCGTAGATGTGGTGACGCAGTTCATCGAGGGCTTGGCGGAGACGTACCCCGGGCTGCAGTACCTGGATGGGTTCCCCGAGGTGAGGCGATGCGATTGAATTCCAAACGGCGCCCGCCGCATGCCGCCGGCCCCAATATTTCTGTGGTTTCGACGATTAATTTTGCGCTCGGGTGTGCAGATCAAGGTGGTTCTCCGCTCCGATGTCGCGGTCGGGACGTACGACAAGGTTGCTGTCATATGCGGTAGTAACCACGCTCACTTTGGAACTTGCGTCACTTTCAATTTTTTTACGATGATCAGACTAGGATTCGGTGGTAACCGTGTCGAGTAATGTAGGTTTTCTCATGAACTCGATTGATATCTTTTTTTTAATATATTTGGAGTTGATAATTTCGTGCAGTAACTGGTGGCTAGTTATCGGTTCCGTTTGGGAACTATTATAATCCGCTTATCTGTAAAAATAAGGCAGAATCCCACCCAACCTTTTATTTATTTTTCTCATTCTTATTACTTATGTGGCAAGCCGCTTTAGAGATTTGAACTACATGATGCAAAAATTAATAAGCGAAAAAATCTTCGCTTACCTAATAATCTAAGCGTGGCCGAGAGAAACTTCCCAAACCGGGCCATATTGATCATGTACTAGTACCGACAGATATTTGATTTCTTTTTCGTGTGCTTGTTTATACTTTTGTAGTTTTGAGTTGAGTTTTGGTTAGTCCTGGCCCGCATGCATGATAAACTTTCTGTGTCTAAAATATCTGTGCTGTCTGACAAGTTATATTAAAGTCTTTTTTTTTCTAGAGTTGCTGGATGCACGGTATGGAACAGTGCAATCTTCATAGAGTATAGTATGATATTCACTAGGAAAGTATAAACTGCTTAATAAGTGAAGAATCTTCTCAGAGAGCTAAAGGGTGATCTTGATGGATGGAATGGCATTACATGCTCTAGCATGCTATTTTTGTTTATTTAATTCATTTCATGTGTTAAATTGATAGTTGTCTAGACAGTTTTTATCCCTTTTCAGTAAAATATCGAAAAGTTTAATGACAATTGACAACTCTCCATTTTTCTGCAGGCTAACATATTAATGGGATGGTTTGACAATTTGTCTTTTGTACACAGGAGGTGGAAGTGGTCACGAGCCAGCCCATGGTGGATTTGTTGGTGAAGGAATGCTGACTGCTGCTGTTTCTGGAGATGTTTTTACTTCTCCACCTGTTGACTCTATTTTGGCTGTATGCTCCTCCTCAAAATGCTTCTAAAGAACTGATGTCACTGGATCTCAAAACTTTCATGCTGTGTTCTACTACAGGCTATTCGAGCTGTAACAGGTCCTAAGGGCTGTCTTCTAGTAGTAACGGTACTTGTCTTTACAGCCACTTTCATGTATTACAAATTTATGTTAAATTGTGAATTGGTGATGGGGAACTTTAATTGGAACACCTATAGGGCAATATGATTTTATACATCTGGGAATTTTTTGCTGGCGGAATGCTAGAGCTTCTGCTTGGTACATGTTCAATTGAGTATATAAACACCTTTCTTAAATACAGAATTACACGGGCGACCGGCTTAACTTCGGACTAGCAGCTGAGGAAGCAAAATCTGAAGGCTACAAAGTGGAGGTTGCACGTGTTCTATGTCTTCTAAGTATCAATTTAGATAAAAAATGGTGAATGTTTTTCATGTCTATGTACTACATCAGATGGTTATCGTTGGAGATGATCGTGCTCTCCCACCAACTCAAGGAATAGTTGGCAGGAGAGGCCTTGCAGGAACAATTCTTGTGAATAAGGTAATACTCCCCTATTTTAGTTGTTTGACAGTTTCTCAATGCTGAACTGTTAATTGTGGTTCCATTATTTCCATTTCTGCCATTCTTTGGTTCTATCTTGCTTTCTCCGATTTACCTGCAAATTATAGAAATGAAGGTTAATGGTGCTACATAGACCAAGTTGTTCTGAAAAATTTCTATCTCAGACCCTAATAATTTTCCATTTTTTTATCCGAGTAATCTTCCATTTCATTGGGATGATATATACATTCTAAATTAGGATGCACTACAAATTTATAGATCTGGAGGATCTTCCTTTTCCTGTGGGTCTTTGATGTGCAGTTGGTTATGTGATCTGTCTATTCATTTTCTGAGTGCAGAATGGAGTAGCCCTCCCTGCTTACTTTTGCATCGAGATGATTTCATTGAGATACCTATCTTTTCTGTTTGGTGCATATTCTTTCAATAGAAAACTATTGATTCCTCGCAAGCTTCACTACATTCACTAAGATTAATATCAGGATGTCTGATTCACAGGTAGCTGGAGCTGCTGCTGATGCTGGTTTGCCCCTTGAAGAGGTAGCTGAACAAGCAAGGCATGCATCCGAGTTAGTTGGTACAATGGGTGTTGCGGTGTCAGTGTGTACACTGCCTGGTCAGGAGAGCTCAGATCGTTTAGGTCCAGAACAAATAGAGCTTGGTCTTGGAATTGTGAGTTTACTCTATCAGCTCGTAAATGCCATGAAGGATTCAGGGTTTAGAGCTGTTCCTATACACTTGAGATTATATACTGTGATAATATTTTGCACTTTATTTAAACTTAAAAGTATACAAAAGGCTTATTATTGACTATGCAACATTTGCATTAACTTTTGACTTTCTAATTGTATATTACTTTTGTGTTTCTAGCATGGAGAGGCTGGTGCTGCTGTCACCGAACTTCAGCCTGTTGATGTAGTGGTGACTCGTGTTCTTAAGCAGATCTTGTCACCGGTATCCTAGCTCTTTTGACACTTGACTGTCTTCAAGATTCTGCAAACTTTGAAGTATCTTTCATTGTTTAAATTTCAGAAAGTGGGAGTGAACATAGAAGAAAGGCTAATTTTAAAGTAAATTGTCATTTAAAAGCAAATGATTGGTATATGGTTCGTTATTCACTTATGCGTTTATGTATCACAAGCTATATACTTGATCGGAAATCACTTAAAAATATATATACTTAAAAAGGAATTGTACTGACGTTGATAACTAGTGAATTCCCAATACAGACCTTGAGAAGGAACTTCTCTTTATTTTTGTTCTGCTATTCATCTCACCTCACGTATGTGATTTAGTCAAGATGATTATCCTATTTCTTTTCTCTTTCAACCCAGTCAAACCTGTTTCTCCAATTAAAATGATGTTCAGTTGCTTAATACCTGCCACCTGGTCTCATTTGATGCACCTAGTTACAAAAATTGTTTCTGAAACTTGGCCAATTTGACATGCTAACCTAAACTGATGACCTAACACTTCTTTTATTAGCATTTAGTACTGGTGTGCTCACAATAACTTAAAAAAACAATGGTAAACATTTCATATTATCAGTTAATTTATCTTTTAAAAGTTCAGTTCAACTAGTTGTTAGGACTGTTCAAATGAGTTGTTAAGAATGTACTTCTGCTCACTCTGACAGGAAACTCAATGTGTTCCTATTACAAGAGGCGACAGGGTCATTCTCCTGATTAATGGGTACATCGTTATTAAATGTTGTTTTATTGCATCTCCTTAGTAAAATTGTCATCTTAGTATATTAGGTCATTAAATACATACTTTTCTTCAATCCTGAAGCAATAATTTTTAAGTACTATGCAAATAATAGAATATGATTAAATCATTCAACTAAAACATTCTGTCAGAAGAACATGTTTGATTTGATCAAAACTGTCTTGGGCCTGACTTTTGGGGAGTGATGGGGAATGAGATTGGTGCTGCATTGCTGTGTGCATGGTTGTAGTATTTTGGTATGATCGAACTCGACATCAGAAATGTGCAACTACAGTATAGTATATGCATATATCATAGTTTGGCCTTTGCCTCATCTATTCGAGGGTTGGCCACCCTTGACTTTCCGGTAGTAGATACTGTCATACAATGTGCAGATAAAGCTATATATACACTTCTGTGTCTTTAGCAAACTTTAATTTGCAGATGAAACGCCGTGCAGAAAACATAAGATCTTCCATGAAAAGGACTTGAAAATAAATCTATATTTCTACTTTCACTACAATCGGTTCCATGCATACATCACACTAATTTTGAAATGATGTGTATCTATCGTAATATGAAGTTTAGCAGTGTTACCTATTTGGCTATTCTTTCCTCAAACAAGGGTCTGAGTTTGTTTGATTGTTTTACATGAATTGTACCATCTCTTTCAACTCTTTTAAGTGTTCCCTTTCCCTTGAATTAAAAAGATTAAGTAAATCATGCAATATTCATCTGTGGTACCGTTCTAATTTACAGGTTAGGTGCTACTCCTATCATGGAGTTAATGATTGCCACTAGAAAGGCTGTGCGTGAGTTGCAACTGGAATATGGAATTGCTACTGACAGAGTTTACACGGGATCTTTTATGACTTCACTTGACATGCAAGGTAGCATATAAGATTTTTAATATGATCGAAATATGAAAAAAATAACCATTTTACTTGAGGACTAGGATAAAATGGAATGGCTTTAAACTTCTTTTGATGGGATTCTCAGTATCCATCATGTCTGTAGGATTCTCAATATCCATCATGAAGTCAGACACAACAATTTTGCTGCGCCTAGATGCCTCTACTAAAGCTCCTTGTTGGCCGGTTGGAACCGATGGTAATAAGTTTGTTTTAGACACTGACTTGATTTATCATGATAACTATGCCTTCCATTTCAGCTTTCAATAGTGCATCATAATTTATAAGCATAATTGTTGCTCTTAGCCATGTCAAAAAGGCAATCCATTTTCTTGATTTAACATGGCTAGGATATAAGGTAATTTGGATTGGTTGGATTTTTCATGCTCCTTGACGACACACGAAATAAGCATACTTAGCATGGCTACAATATAGGTAATTTGGATGGCTAGGAATTTACTATGTTGGCTGAAAGGTATCTTCGAAGGTCTATTTAGCCATATATTTTTTTAACAAAAGAAAAAAAAATATTCTTCTTATCTTGGTCATATTTGCTTGTGAAGATGATCGTAGGGGTTAATATTGGTGAATGGTGACCTAGTGAGACCATTCTCATGTTACATTAACCAAACAAGCATTGTTTCAAGCTTCACTCTTATATTTTTTCCTGTACACACTCAAGAAAGTGAAGACAATACTTACTCTGCAGGAGATCGGCAAAAACCTGCAAAAATTGCTATTCCAGCACCACCATCATGCGCAATGAAGAGTGATAAGGTAGGATTTCCATAGTGATTATACTAACTTTGTCATTGTCTCTGATAGGAAGTCTATATTTTCCTTTCCTCCATAGATTTGTATGCTTCCTGATTACTACATTTCACTATTGAAATACTGCCTCTGCTGAGTTTGCATGGATGATCTGCTCAAGTACTACATTCAGATAAACTAACAATGCATTTGAACCCTCAAGCAACCAGTTGGCTCCAACGCTCTCCCATGTTCCTAGTTGCTTCTGTTTTTGCTAGTGCCACCTAATTATATACCTATTGATAAAAAGAGAATATGCACAAACTAAAACTATGGATGGGATTGGAGTAGTACATCTAAACCAATGCAAATAAGATAAGTAGGAATGTTATTTTTCTGATCAAAAAACCATTTCGATGATATTATTCTGAAATTTTCAGGTCAAAAAGGTAGTTGAAGGTACATCAAAATTATATTGCAAATTTACAAAAGGGTGAAATTGTTGAAATAAACTAAAACTATGGATGGGATTGGAGTAGTACAACATTTGTTTTGGGTTGATAGTTTCATACTTGTCTCATTTTCTGTTACCGGCAGATGCTTCAACAAAGTCGAGAGCTAACCAGAGAGGGCTGCATTTTAGATGCTTCTATTGAAGCAGGTGCTAAAGAAATAATCAGGATGAAGGATAGTTTAAATGAATGGGACAGTAAAGTAGGTGATGGTCACTGTGGGACAACGGTGAGTCATACAAGCTAGGACTATTTTTCTGCTATCTTCTAGTTATAATCCCATAGCATGTAACATATAACCTTTTTTAATATTTTCAGATGTATAGGGGGACAATTGCTATACTTGATGACATGAAAAAATGGTAATGTTTGGGAAAAACAGATATCAGTTTTACATGCCAACCACTTTTTTTTTGGACACGGCCAACCACTTTTTTTTTGGACACGGCCAACCACTTTCTTGGTATACCCGTAAACCTGTATCATGGGCTTATGCCTTACACGCTGACTAGGCAAAATTTTGTTTTGAACACTTGAGATTAGAGACACCTGAGTAGCAACAACTATATTACCTCATATATCGTGTGTCCGTTGCTTTCCTGCAGTTATTTCGTTGTGTAATGTGACCCTGTGTACCATCTAAGGATTTGTGTTTAATCTTAGTATCCCTCTTCTCAGCTACCCAATGAATGATGCGGCTGAAACAGTGAATGAGATTGGTGCTACAGTCAGACGGGTCATGGGAGGAACAACTGGGATCTTGTATCACCGTTCTCCTGCTGAAATTGGTTCCTTTTACAAATTAGAAAAATTGTAGCGTAACTAATCATGGTTCTATATAGGTATGGCATACTCTGTAAAGCTGCCTATTCAAGTTTAAAGGGCATTAAAACAGTAGAAGCAAAGCATTGTAAGCAACTTTTCATATATATACATGCTGAATCTCTTCCAAACACCATATTAAGTTACAGGGAGATGCTTTGCTTCCAGGGGCTAATGCTTTACAAGCATCCATCGGCGCCATCAGCAAATATGGCGGTGCTCGTGTAGGCTATCGTACTATGCTTGATGCTCTGGTTCCTGCTTCAGAAATTCTTAGAGAGGTGGGCAGTTACTATATAGTAATTCTACTCTGTGGGTAAGTATCAGCATTCACTCAGGAAGTCTTTCCTATTGGGTAGAGACTTGAAGCTGGGGATGATCCTCTTGATGCATTCATCATATCATCTGAAGCTGCTATGACTGGTGCTGAATCCACAAGACACATGCAGGCCCAGGTGAGATATGTAGTCATGATGAGAACTTTTGTGAAAAAAGAAAGAAAACATTTTTTATGCATTTTTACCTTCAGGAGGCCTCGTTTCCTGAAAGATAAGCAGTTTTAGCAAATTTGCTTCCATATGTGGCCATTAAACTGTTGATTTAGATGACGAAGCTTGGACTTCTGCTGTTTGTGTTTACTTAATAGTTTATAGTGCTTTATTGTAGAAAGGGAACACAATCATAGTATCGAGGCAGTGAAAATCAAACCACATATCAGATGATTAAATTTGAACCTTTTTTTTGTATCTCTGACTAGTGGTACTGACGCAATGGACTTGTTGGCACTGACGGCATGAAATCATAATTTCAGGCTGGTAGATCATCCTGTATTGCTGCTGACAAGCTGGCATCGGCTCCTGATCCAGGAGCCATGGCCGCTGCTGCTTGGTACAGAGCTGCAGCTCTTTCATTGAAGGGCATGTCGTGCCATTCGGAACCATAGCTCTGTTTCAGCTTCACTTGCCTACCAAAGTTTCTAACCTGTAACAGGCCAGCCCTTGTGACCTCTGTGGCTGTCTACTATCTCACTGACTCCAATTTTTGGTTGTGTATATGTTCTGCTTGGCCTTGGCATCAAAACTTTCACGGTAGTGTTGGGTACATGGTAATGCGGAAAATCAAGACCACAAACGTGTGAATAATGATGCTCCAATTACAAGATGCTCATCTGGCAGCTCTCTATAAATATCTATATTTGAGTACAAAGAGTGTGAATTTTGTTAAATGAATTTTGAGAAAGCACTGGAAAACTCCATTGTACTCAACTTCTCTCCTGGCAGCAAAATGCACATCACATCTTGCTGTGCATATGTACCCGTGAGTGGCTCTCATAGAATCTAACACTCACTATTGGGCAATCATTTGAACCATACTACTTGCTAGCTCATTGCTTAACTTATGATGCTTATCCACTAACTGTTCTACCAGATCACAATTGATTAGCTTATATAGTATGCTACCACATATGATTGCGTTATAATTAATATATACTGCATTGAACTACTAGCAGTTATCCCCAAAAACCTGAACAGAGAGATGCTACTGTGACACCGTGTATGAATTACAAGGATTCACACTGTTCTTAATCATCCCTGTGGGGTCCTTATATTGAAGCATGTCGTCAGTATTTGACAAAATGGATTGATGAAAGAAAATATACGTGGAAGTACAGTTTTCAGTATATCTGCAAAGCTGTCAGCAACTGCGATGCTACTGTACTCCATCTGGATATTAGTCCATTTAAGGCAACCATAACTTAACACATTCTTGGGAAATCATGCAAGGTACAGCATTATACTCTTTTATTTATTGTGCAGTACGTTAGATGGTTGAACAAGTTGGTGTGCCCATCTTGGGTTCCAACGGTTTTTCCCTGCTTTCTCCATTTAAATAAACATGCACAGGAACACCATAGCTCGGTATGTTTTTTTTTTCCTTTTTATGTAGCATATAGCTTTTCTTATACTCAACATATAGCTTGTTGGTTTGATCAAGGCCTCATACTACGGTATCCAATTCCGACAGGATAATTTAGAATTATACCAAATCTCCAGCTTATACTGTCAATTATTCTGTGCTCAACAAAGTTGCGCAACTAACCTTGGTAGGTAGTAACTGTAAAGCCTGTATTCTTTAGATAAAGCACACAATCATACGATGCAATGCAAACAAGGGATCAGAGCGCATTACGATAATCCAGGGCTGCTCTTCGTTCTTTTTAGAATTGAAAGCACTGTAAAGCGGATAATGCCCAAAGAAAAGCGTGAGGCAGGAGGAGAGGTTGGGGAAGAAAGATGGTTGGTGCCATGAATTATTGTTCTAGGCCGGGCCGGCCCAAGGCGCGGGCAGGGCTGCTGCCTGCTGGCTCGGCTCGAGCGCATCCAATCTGGATAATGCCTGCATCTACCGTGTCCCAATTAGTGCTCCCATGATTGCTTGGCTAGGTTGCCCCGACCTCATTCGTCGATGCAGACGCGCCAGTGCACCTGACAATGGAGGGTGCGTAGGATTTGAAAGAAAGGTGTACTTATCATGTGTCGTTTATAACCTTCTAAACGAAATGCCTTTTTGGTTGGTTAGGGCGCGCGCCATAAATTTCACGGGAGTTTTGCAGGAAACGACGTGATTGCAAACGTATATAGGCTGTGTTTAGATCCGTAAAATGGATAAAAATGATCAAATCGGACACTGTAGCGCACTGTAACATTTTTCGTTTGTTTGTGGTAATTATTGTCCTATCACGATCTGATTAGGCTCAAAAGATTCGTCTCGTCGTGTCCATCAAAACTATGCAATTAGTTTTTTTATTTACCTACATTTAATGCTCTATGCATGCGTCATTTGATATATTTAATGTTTCGATGTGATGTTGATGCGATAGAAAGTTTGAAAAGTTAGGAGAAACTAAACACAGTCGTACTCCCGTTTCCGTGACTTTCCGCAATTCGCGATGCGATGCGAACGCTAAAGGCTTATGAAGTGTGGGCACAGTCATAGTAGCAATTAGCTTTCTTAAACCTGATTCTGATTATCTATAAGAGTTAATTCTCTGAGAGAAATGATTTTATGACTGAAAGTGCTTCTTATTATTCTCTATCATAAATTCTCAAAATCGTGATGGAGAATCTATTTTTCCAGCTCCCAGCCTCAATCACTTCATAGAGCCTGTTTGGTAGAGCTTCATCTGATTCTGATTCTCTATGCGGAATAGAGAATCAATTCACAGAATCAGGAGAAGCTACTTTTTTCAGCTTCCAGTCTCCTAGTTTATTTCAAAGAATCAGTTTACATAATCAACGGAAAATCACGGAAAATGATTCGATAGAGCTCCTCTCGGATTCATACACAATGAAGCTCTACCAATGTAATCCGTCGGCCTCGTTCTGCTCCACCGAGCCAACAGCGTTCAGCTAGTCAATGCAGTCTCTGGCAGTCTGGCGTTGTGATGCTACGTGGCTCTGTGCACGCACGCGCATTGGATTTGGAGATCCATAGCCCGTCTTTCCTGCCGTGTTGGCGCCAAGCCGTTAACAATTTGGTTGTTCGTTGCTCTGGACGTCAACTCTCTTTACGGCTCCTTTCTTCTCTGGTCATCTTTACGTGTGCTTGGCGGCACATGTAATGTAACCAACGGCAGCCGGCATGTGCATGTTCACCGGTCTCGGCATGACTGCATCCCGATTAGCATCAGGATCAGGTGATGCCGTCCTAGCATCCACGTGCTCTGACGCGAGACGAACTTGAGCCACCACATACGGATAGATAACATCCCGGCACATGAAGGCCCTCCTGATCCTGGCTGAAGAATCCATCCGTTGCAAATTGCAATCTGTCAGTACAGTACAGCCACCGGGTGTCTGGGGGTGGGAACTGATGGTTCATTGGCCGATCAGTCTCGGCTGCCCGCCGCTCGCGTACAAACCCCAAATCCATTTGGATTGAGAAAGCAGAGTAGCAGACAAAACAGTTTCCTGTTCGTTATACTCAGGAGCTAGAGCATGCAGCCAGCTGAAGTTTTCACAAGGAAAACACCTGCAGAAGTTGCCAGAAATTCTCAAAAATAATTTAGGCTTTTGTTGACGCTTTTCTGGTCAACACACACGAGCGCCGGATCGCGCAGCACCAGAAACTTGCACTCGCCGCAGCCTCGGCCCAAACCGGGTCAGACCGGTTTCGCTAGGGCTTCGGTGAAAGCCTAGAATCACCACCTCGGGAGGGACCCCGTCGGAGATGGCGCGTCTAGGGTTGCTCTGAGATCGGTCAGGCCACTCAGAACCTCCTTGAACGCCGTCGAGACAAACAAGGAAAGCAAAGGGGTTGGAAAAGCTAGGGTTTGGAGATAAAAAGTAGAAAAATAATATTTGATCGATTGGATGATTTCTCTCAATCGGCCACGGCCCTTTATATTTATAGGGTGGGGAGGTCTTGCCCCGCAAGGAATCCTTTTACAATTTGGAAACGACTAGGACTCCTAATTCTACTCCAACTCGGAGTAAACCGGTCAGACCGGATAGAGAAACCGGTCAGACCGGTTTTGGCCATTGCCAAACCGACTACAGTGAAACCGGTCTGACCGCTTTCCAGATAGGCAACTGCCACTTTTGGGTGCAAACATATGCCCCCCCTGTTTTCTAGTAAATTTTATGCACTATAAAATATGCTAAGGTCGATGTCACAGAATTCACCGGCCATTTTATCCTAAGGGCGATTTTCAACAATGAATCGGCCATATCTTATCAAGCACTTTGCCAAACACTTGGATAGAATTTCTTCAAGTATCTCCCATTGAGAGCTCTAGGCAGCTGCTGTCCTTGCAAGGTCTCTACCATATAGGAATTTCCTGAACAAACCTTCACAATCTTGAAAGGACCCTCCCAACTTGGAGACCACTTGCCAAACTTGTTGCTTTTCAATCCAATGGGCAAGATTGTTTTCCAAACCAAATCATCTACTTGAAAAGATTTGAATTTCACTTTCTTGTTGTATGCTCTCGCCACTCGTCTCTTATCTTTTTCAATCTCTTCTAAAGCTTCCAAACGCTTGTCGGTCACTTCATCAATATTATCCATCATCAAAGCATAGTATGTATCAACATCAAGATTATTTTGTTTTGCAAATCTATATGCGCCAAGATTTACCTCTACAGGCAAAATGGCCTCTTGACCATACACAAGCTCAAACGGAGTAACTTTAGTAGCACCATGTTTAGAAATACGATGAGCCCATAAAGCTTCAGATAATACCTCATGCCATCTTTTAGGATGATCTTCTACCTTCTTTTTGATGAGCTTTATCAAGGTCTTGTTGCTAGATTCAGCTTGACCATTGGCTTGAGCATAATATGGAGATGAATTGAGAAGTTTAATACCATAGGAATTAACAAATTCACGCACCTCTTTGGATACAAATGAAGTCCCTTGATCCGTAGTCAAAGTTTGCGGAATACCAAACCTATGTATAATATTTTCTCTAATAAACTCAATCACCTCTCTATGTGTCATACTCTTCAAAGGAACTGCTTCCGTCCATTTGGTAAAATAATCAGTTGCCACAATCACAAAACAATGACCCTTCAACGAAGGAGGATGAATCTTGCCAACAAAATCTAAACCCCATCCTCGGAAAGGCCAAGGCTTAATAATTGGATGCATCAATGCCGCAGGTACCAACTGAATATCCCCATGTTTCTGACACTCCTCACATTCTTTGTAGTATTTAAAACAATCGGCTATCATATTGGGCCAATAGAAACAAGCTCGTCTAAGGAGCCACTTCATCTTGGGAGCCGATTGATGAGTACCACAAATTCCTTCATGAACCTCTGCCATAGCCAACCTAGCTTGGTCAGGACCCAAACATTTTAGAAGCAAACCATCAATAGTCCGACGATATAATTCTTCACCATCTAGAATAAATTTAAGAGCCCATCGTCGGATTTTTCTGTCAACTGAATTGCTAGGATTTTGCAAATAATCCACCAAAGGCTTCCTCCAATCATCCACTTCATCTTTATTAGAAACAGCGGCCGAAACAGACCCGGTCTCGGGATACCGGTCAGACCGGTTCTCCGAAGCGGTCAGACCGGAAAAACCGGTCAGACCGGTCTGAGGAAGCGGTGCGACCGGTTCCTCCAGAACAGAACACTCGGCTTCTAAAAACATCGGTCTTCGTTCTTGAAAATTTCTTTTCTGAACGTTACAACCAGATGCTTGCTGAGCCAGAGCATTTGCCTTTGGATTTCTTTCTCGTGGTACATGACGAATTACAAACTCATTTAAGCAAGATATAATATCGAAGCATCTATCAAGATAAGCATTCAAAAACCCATCTAAGCATTGACATACCTTAGAAACTTGCTGTACCACCAGTAAAGAATCATCATAAGCTTCTACATGCTTTACTCTCATGTCATGCAAAATTTCCAATCCGAATAGAAGAGCCTCATACTCGACTTGGTTATTAGTACATTCATGATCTAATCGGTTAAGTGCTTCAAAAACAGCCCCATGTGGAGAAGTAATAACAATTCCAATACCACAACCACTTTTGCAAACCGATCCATCAAAATGCAATTTTCATGGAGTAAAAGTAACATAACCGACACTTAAATCAAGTTGCTTATCTATTCTATGTTCAACAATAAAATCGGCTACTATTTGACCTTTCATTGAAGTTAATGGCTCACAATGCAAATCATATTCAACTAAAGCATAAGCCCATTTGCCGACTCTACCACTTAAAATTGGTTTGTGCAACATGTATTTGATTTTGTCGGTTTGACATGCTACTACACAAGTACTTGGTAAAAGATAATGCCTCAACTTAGTACAAATATGATATAATGATAAACATAGTTTTTCGATAAAGGTGTACCTCGTTTCAGCATCTAATAATCTTCTACTCTCATATGCAACCACATGTTCCTTTCCTTCGGTTTCTTGAGTCAAAACACTTCCAATGACATCTTTCTCAGCCGCCACATACAACTTGAATGGAACCCCACTCTTGGGCGCTTGAAGGACGGGTGGCGAAGATAAATATTGTTTGATCTCATCAAATGCCTCTTGTTGTTTTGCCCCCCAAGTAAAATCAATGTCATTCTTCAACCGAAGTAAAGGAGTAAAGGCATTCACCTTCCCGGACAAATTACAAATGAATCTTCTCAAGTAATTTACTTTGCCCAAAAACTTTTGCAAATCTTTCTTGCAAGTAGGAGCCTTCACATTGTTAATAGCTTCAATCTTTGTAGGATCTATCTCTATGCCCTTTTCATGCACAATAAATCCCAAGAATTTTCCAGCCGATACACCAAAAGCACATTTGAGTGGATTCATCTTCAAATTATATCGACGCATTCTTTCAAATGCAAGCCTTAAATCAGCCAAATGAGAATCTACGCCAGCCGATTTGACAACAATATCATCGATATAAACCTCTACTATAATGCCAAGCAAGTCATGAAAAATCAAATTCATAGCCCTTTGATATGTGGCACCAGCATTTTTCAAACCAAAAGTCATCACTACCCACTCAAATAGACCAACAAAACCCGGACATAGAAAGGCCGTTTTGGCTATATCCTCTTCGGCCATAAATATTTGATTATAACCAGCATTACCATCAAGAAAGCTAAGAATTCTATGTCCAGATGCAGCATTAACAAGAAAATCGGCTATAGGCATAGGATATTCATCTTTAGGGGTAGCTCTATTAAGATCTCTAAAATCAATGCAAACACGAAGCTTTTTTTGTTCCTTTCTTTTCAACAGGCACAATATTAGAGATCCAATTAGCAAACCGACAAGGCCTAATAAATTTAACATCTAGTAACCGATTGATTTCTTCTTTCACTCGGTCATAAATATCAGGATTAAAGTTTCTGCGAGATTGTTTAAAAGGCCTAAAACCAGGTTTAATGGGTAAACGATGTTCAACTAAATCACGACTTAAACCAGGCATTTCATTGTAGCTCCATGCAAAACAATCAACATACTCCTTTAATAACTTTATTAACTCGGATTTAAGCAAAGGATCAAGGTTCTTGTTTACAAATGTCGGCCTAGGTATAGTACCATCACCAATATCTACCTCCTCTAAAGGATCAGCCGACGTAAACCCTTGTCCTAACTTGCTTAAATCATCAAAATCTTCAATGGCCTCACACATATCGTTCTTATGCGCCCGATAGTGCTCACGCCTCTGCTGTAACCACTCTAGATTCGGATCCATCAAATCATAAGAGATGGTATAGCCAGATCTCCAATCGGCCTCATAACAGCAGTAGCAAAGCCATCCTTGGTGCAACCAATGATCTCACAATCAGATAAATCTAAACCAGATAAGCACTTAAGATTCTCATGATCATTCATAGTAGAACTATCGGCCACTGCAACACAAGCCGACGTATCTCCATGAACGACCTCTACTTCATCATCTATCCATTGAATTAAAAATTGATGCAAAGTAGAAGGCACACACTGGTTTGCATGAATCCAATCACGACCAAGGATTAAACTGTAGTTACCTTGTCTCTCAGCGACGAAGAACGCAGTAGCCAAAGTCTTGCTTCCAATAGTGAGCTCCATAGAAGCAACTCCCTTGGCGCCCATAGGTTCACCTCCTCCAACGCCGCTGATGGTCATGTTGGTCTTGATCAATTCCTCATCTGAACCTCCCAGCTTCTTGAACAGAGAATACGGCATCAAATTAACTATTGCCCCTCCATCCACTAGCATGCGAGAGATAGGCTTTCCATTGATATGACCCTTCATGTACAAAGCCTTCAAATGACTTTCAGTAGCTTTAGGCTTCTGGAAAATAGCTTCCTTTGGCCCAAAATCAAGATGGGCGATGCTTTCTTCTGATAACACGTAACCATCCATAGACATATGAATTACATTAAGCTCAAAATTCATACGCTCAGGAGAAGAACCATAATCAACAAGCTCTTCATCGTCCTCTGAAGTAGATACCGATGATAACTTGCCATCACAAACCAAAGGAGTAGGAGAAGAAAAACCAGGCGGCGCATCGGGCAAAGCGGTCTGACCGCTTTCGGCAACCGGTCTGACCGGTTCAACCGGTCTGACCGACTCCCCAACCGGTCTGACCGGTTCTATCTGGGAGCTGGTCTTGGCTCTCCACTCTTTCCCTTGTGGAATCATAGGACTGTACTTGTTGAATGCTTCGTCTCTCTGCTTCTCTAGCTCTTTCTCTTTCATCTCCCGAAACCTCAAGTGCTGAAGCTTCCTCCTTTGAGTATGAGATAAACCGGGAGGACACCATCTTGGCAAAGAGTACTTGGAATTAGAACTACTTCCACTGGCCTCATGATCATTATCAGAAACAGATCCCTTCTGAATAGGTGTCTCAACCTTATTGTCTATGACAATCGGTCCTTTGCCACCGTCTCCAAGGGGAACGTTCATCAACCCAATCTGAATAACATCTTGATTTGTAGTTCTCTCTGGGTCAATATCCATCTTATGCACCTCTCCCCTCTGCTTTGGCTTGTAAACTTGCTTCGTAGGAGATGCTGCCGATTTCCCAGGGAAACCGGTCTGACCGGTTTGTGAAACCGGTCTGACTGGTTGGGTCTGGTGACCCTGACCAGATTGGCGAAGTGCCAAACGGTCCTGTCTAGGCCTTGAGATTCTGTTCAATACTGGCCTTCGCGGTCCTCCCCATCCATGTTGGAAAGGCTGCTGATACGGCACCCACATCACTCCATTATTATCATAAATTGGACGAGGTGGATATGAACTTGATGCCTCCCATTGCGGAGCAAAATTCCTCTTTGGCTGAGAACATTCTTCTTGATGTGGAGGCACTCTCATTCTCTTTTTTACTGGCCGATCGCTTGTAACGGCCTTTTGCTTGGAGTACTTGTCAAATAGCATATCAAAGGTGACCTTTGGCCTAAGAGTACTCCCCTGATTCTTTGCAACATTGAGCTTCCAGTTTCCAATCTCCAGACGGCTTGGTTTGATCATCTTTGGACGGTTCTGGGGAAAACCGGTCTGACCGCTTTCCCCAACTGGTCTGACCGGTTTGTCCTGCACAGGCTCAAACGGTCTCTGCTCGGCGGGAACGGACGACCCTTGCCCCCCATGTCCAAAGGCTCTCACAGTGACCTTGAATGTCTCCCTGCCATCTGGAGTTGTCTCACATGCAACTTCTCGAATCAACTCTTTTCCCCTCAAATCAGGTTTTGCTTCACCAATCACAACATTCTTCCCCTTGGTTGCTTCAGCTTGATGCGGCCGAACCAAGACCTTAGGCTGCTGTAAATCCATAGTATTGACAGGGAAAGGAGTTTTGTCCACTTGCATCTCATGAAATGTCAAACGACCTTCATTTATGGCCGATTGAACCTGTCGACGAAACACATTACAATCATTAGTGGCATGAGAATAAGTATTATGAAACTTGCAATATGCACGCCTTTTCAATTCGTCAAGTGGAGGCAATTTATGAGATAATTTAATATTTCCAGACTTAAGCAATTCATCAAAGATACGATCGCACTTGGAAACATCAAATGTAAACTTAACTTCTTCTTGCCGACCTTTACTAGCCGGCTTAAGTGATGTACAAGAGTAAGTTTTTTCTTTAGAGGGCCATACAAATTCAGCAGGAAGTACTTCTTTATCACTATCACTTGAATTATCAGACTCATAATCAATCATATGAACATTGGAACGACGTGATCTAGAAGTATCTCTTTCTGTTTCCTTATTCATTCGGTTTTCAACAACTAAAGCCCTAATTTGAACTTGTGCAACCGAAAGAAAATCAGAACCCTCTATTCTATCTCTTATGGACGACCTTAAACCCTTTAAGCAAATATCAGCAAGGTCCATATCAGTGATTGACAAATTGAAACAACGGTTCTTAGTTTCTTTAAATCTCTTAATGTAAGCAGAAACAATTTCATCTCTACTTTGCCTAACCGATGTCAAGTCCGTCAATTTCAATTGCAAGCTCCCACTATAAAAGTGATCATGAAATTTACGCTCTAACATATCCCAAGATATAATAGAACCAGGAGCAAGCGAAGAAAACCAAGCAAAAGCGGTACCAGTTAAAGATAAAGAGAATAAACGCACTTTAAGAGCATTATATGTACCCGCTTCTCCCAGTTGAGCTATGTATTGACTAATATGTTCCCACGTGGTTCGGTCATCATCTCCACTAAATTTAATCAAATCAGGCATACGCCAACCACGTGGAAGAGGAAAATTATCAAACTCAGCATCATATGGTTTTTGATACAAATTTGTGTTACCAATATCAACACCAAGTTTAGTTTTTACCACATTAGCCAAATCTTCTCTAAATTTATTAAATTCAGCCCAGTTAGGATTATTTGGCTGTTGTGGTTGCACATTCTCCAAATTCATCTTATTTAAGTAGGGAGCAATCTTAGCTTGAGCTAGCCTATAACTTTCAAACACATCATCAGGTATAACATTTCTTTGAGCAGATGTGTTAATTGTTGTACTAAATTGAGGCTTAGCAGTACCCAAAGTATTAGTGTGAGCATAAACCATTGAATCAGGCAAAACAGAAAGTGGCATAGGTTGCTCATGCACTAATTCAAGCGCATTGGTCAGACCGGTCTGACCGGTTCCCTGATCCGGTCTGACCGGTTTGGCCATGTTTGGCCCGGTCGGTTGGAACGGCAGGGATTGACCAATGGCAAATTCAGGTGGCATACCATATATATATTTTTCAGTGTTAACATTAGGTATGGGTGACAAGCTAGGAAAAACTACCCCACTAGTATTAATTTTAGGAACGCTACTACTAGTTTCATTATTGTTAAAGCAAGCAGTAGTCCTATCTTTTTCAAGATCCTCTAATCATTCTAAACGAGCAATATATGAGGCAAGCAATTCATCACTTTCTACACTATTTTTAGGAACTGTAGTAGAAGGAGTTTTTTGTGATTTACTTACAGTGGGTATTACCTCAACTTGATTGTCGTTTAATTTGATCGCCGGTAGCTCAAATTCTTTCAATCTTGCCACCTTGCCATGACGATCTTTCTTGACGCCAGCCAAAAATTGTGTCTTCATGTAATCTTGTAGCGCCTCAAATTTCTTCTGCTCCTCCGGAGTAAGATCTTCCAATGAAGCCGTGATGATGTTATCCATATCAAGATCACATCGAGATCCCATCTTGCCTGGAGCTTAGATTGAACGGTCTTTGAAAACCAGATCTTCTATAGTCCCCAGCGGAGTCGCCAAAAGTATGTTGACGCTTTTCTGGTCAACACACACGAGCGCCGGATCGCGCAGCACCAGAAACTTGCACTCGCCGCAGCCTCGGCCCAAACCGGTCAGACCGGTTTGGGGATCCGGTCAGACCGGTTTCGCTAGGGCTTCGGTGAAAGCCTAGAATCACCACCTCGGGAGGGACCCCGTCGGAGATGGCGCGTCTAGGGTTGCTCTGAGATCGGTCAGGCCACTCAGAACCTCCTTGAACGCCGTCGAGACAAACAAGGAAAGCAAAGGGGTTGGAAAAGCTAGGGTTTGGAGATAAAAAGTAGAAAAATAATATTTGATCGATTGGATGATTTCTCTCAATCGGCCACGGCCCTTTATATTTATAGGGTGGAGAGGTCTTGCCCCGCAAGGAATCCTTTTACAATTTGGAAACGACTAGGACTCCTAATTCTACTCCAACTCGGAGTAAACCGGTCAGACCGGATAGAGAAACCGGTCAGACCGGTTTTGGCCATTGCCAAACCGACTACAGTGAGACCGGTCTGACCGCTTTCCAGATCCGGCCTGACCGGTTGCCCTCCTGCCACTTTTGGGTGCGAACAGCTTCCTCTCAGATGGAACCTACGTGGAAACACCTCCATTTCTTTTTTTTTCTGAAAGAAAAAGGACTGAAACGACATTCCATTTTCCTTCCCTTCCGGTGACTGTACCTCCTCCTGTTTAATGTTTCTTCTGCCCACCGACTGTCAATTTTCTGTTCAAGAATCTGTTAAGAGGTCATTTTCTTGTCATGCGTGCCTTTCCTTTTTTATATGATGTGACCTGCCCATAGAACTCCCCCTCTTTATCTCGTTATTTTAAGTGCACCACAGTGTTCTATGATATGGACTGTTAGAATGTTTACGTCATACGCAGAGCCCACACGGAACTCTCGCTTAAACTGTTCAAGACAAACAAGATTAAGAAATTAGTACACACATTAGGTGCTAGCAATGCAAGGACGAGCTATGGGATTTGGGACTCATCACCAAAGACCAAATCATGCATGCATGATTCCGTTGGGCCAGTCCCTGCAATTGCAACCACTGGCACTGTTTTGTTCTGGAACAAAGGCTTTGTGAACACACGCTGCCCCCAACTCCCAATCAGGGCATCTGGTGTGCGGTCGATTTTTAGTAGTGGTTGACCTCACGGCGATGCTTTGCTCGCTTCGCTTGCTTAATAATAATAATCTAAAGCTCGCAGATTAAGAATTTAAGAGTAACAGCTCTTCGTGGAAATCAGAGGAACCTAATAATCATCAAACAATCAGAGGAGCGAGGGATGCAAAAGTATTAGCTACATATATTGGGGGTACGTACAATCATATCTAAAAACATATATATGCGCGTGTGACCTTTCTGGTAGACGATAGCTTAACTATTGGCAGCGTTTTCCCCATGCATGAAAAGCACTGCCCAGCGTATTTCCGCTAGGCCGGCCGGACGCATAGACAAAACATCTCGTGACTCGTATGTCATATAACAACACGTATTATTTCAATCAACCTGTATGTACATACATGTATACATATGAAAGACATGGAAGAACGGCACCCGGTACACTACCTGTTTGTCTCTTTCTGTTCGCGATGACAATATGCATGCTACTATTAGCTTTTTCGCAGGCACGAATGCATTCGCCATCGAAGCCCATAACTAATTAACCTTCACATCAGTTCATGCTTAACAATATGTCAGGGCACTGGTAGCTCTCCCCTAACTGCAGGATTAGACATGCAAAACACGCACACACACAGAAATCAGCAGGTGGCGGACCAAGCATATCCATGCACACACGGCACCCAAAACCCTGGCTTTATTAGCGAGGCCGCTTCCTTTCTTTTTCCCCCGGCGCCGCCCTTCGCCTTTCGCAGCGAGCGCGGGGTCCTACACGGAACGGAATCGACCAGCCGGCGGCGTGGCTGGCCTCACCACACCCATCACCGATGCAACGCTGGTCTGCCGGTGCTGCGCGCTGCTGGTAGCTCCATCGCCCGGCGCGGCCGACAGCGACGTCGCCGAGAGCCTAACTAATCATGCAACGACCCGCGGCCTGCCGGCTAGCTAGTATAGCTCTCGGTCGCTCGGCAGGCGCTTCGCTATATATGCCAGCCTCACCCGACTCCAACCGACCCGACACGACGTACACGCCTCCTTCCTCTATCTGCCGTGCTCCTCTGCATCAGCATTCAGCAACAACCCCCCGCTTAAACCCCGCAAGTTCTCGCGAGAGCTCAATCGCGGCGGCCGGGATTAATTTGCTCGCCGGACCATGGGAGAGGCCGTCACCGCCGCGGAGCTGCTCTACGGCATGCCGCTGCTTCGGTCGGTCACCGGCGGCGACGGCGGCGGCGGCGGAGCGGAGCCTGGCGGATGCGGCGCGCTGCTCGCGGAGCTCAAGGTCTGTGGCTGTGCTTTGTCTGTCGACTGCGAGTGCGTGCATGTCTGAGTATGTAGCCTGTGCTTTATTTGCAGCAACTGTGGGGGGAGATAGGGAAGAGCCGGGACGAGCGGGAGCGGACGGTGCGGGAGCTGGAGGCAGAGTGCATGCGCGTGTACCGCCGCAAGGTGGACGAGGCCACCGGCGAGAGGGCGCTGCTGCACCAGTCGCTCGCCGCCGGGGAGGCAGAGATCGCCGCGCTCACCGCCGCGCTCGGCGCCGACAACAGCCCGCAGCTCAAGGTGTCAATTTTGTTCCATTTCGTTTTTTTTCTTTATCCCTGCAGTATTTTGGATAGTGATTTTCATACTACAGTAGTACAAGTAGTGAAGCTTCGATTTGCTGATGAAATAATTTACCGGTTCAGTTTAACACGTACTGTCAAAAATAAAAATGGATAAATAGCTACACTAGTATAGCACTAGTCCTGTACTCACAAGTAACTAAATGTAGTTTTTGGACATTGATAGTACAAATTATAGTTCCTTTCATAATTTTCTATTGTAGAAAGAGAAGGTAGGGTCCCAGAAAATCTAAATTTACTTTAGCAGTATTTCTCAAGACCAACTTACAGTCATTTTCGCACAATCAGTCTGAATACTCTTTTCAGTGACTCAAGATTGAAAAAGTTTATTTCAGGCGTTGTCAGAGTAGACAACACTTGATTTTCCGTTACGATTTTTTGACACGTTGTATCTTACGATTGGTACACCGTCGTGATTTCCTTTAGGTGAACAAATGGACCATGTCGTTGACCGAGCGGGTGTCGTCGGCGACATCCCTGCTGGAAGAACTGAGGGCGACGAAAGCAGAACGGAGCAGACAGTTCGCTGACATCCGGTCAGAAATCGAGAAGATCAGTGCTGAAATTGCAGGGAGGAGCTACGGCTACGAGGGCTCTCCCAGGGCCAGCGAGGTGGAAGAACATGACCTGACTATCAGGAGGCTGAACGAGCACAAGGCACGCCTGACGAGTCTGCAGAAAGAGAAGGTATGACAACTGACGCGTTCCTGATTCTGATTCTGAAACTTCTGAATATGCAAGCATATACAACGGCGCTTAACATAACAGATTAACAGATCCAGGGACTGCTTAACATAAATCATTGATTAACATAAACACTCAGGATTCCAGGTCTGAGCTTAGGTGAGATGGGTATGTCAAGTTGTCAACTAGTAGGAGGTCCATCAGTTCAGTCTTACTCTGTTCATGTCGTTCAGTTGGAATTGGTTCAGCAGTCAATTCACCCGTTATTTCCTGGTACTGTATTATTATGGTACTGGTTTTATTAGGCTGCTGTCAGCCTGTCACACTCCTAGGAATTCGACTGTGATACTGGTCGACACTAAAATAAACACCCAAACATCCGATTCTGTAAGAATTGACCAGCACTCACCATCATTCACCAGCAACATGACACTGACGATTACGCTGCTGTGGAATTTTGCAGTCTGATCGGCTCCACAGGGTCCTGGAGCACGTCACGGAGGTGCACTCGCTCTGCGACGTGCTTGGCGAGGACTTCATCGCGATCGTGAACGAGGTCCACCCGGGCCTGCACGAGACCACGGACCCCGGCAAGCCCACCAGCATCAGCGACAGCACGCTGGGCAGCCTCGCGCAGGTCGTGGCGATGCTCACCTCCGAGAAGGCCAAGCGAGCGGCCATGGTGCGTACTGCCACCTGACCAGCCTTTCCCTGCATCTGAATCTGATCCGTTTCTTGCTAATCGTGGATGCCCCAGACACACAGCCTGTTGCTCACAGATCGGCGTGTTCTGAATTGCCATTGCAGCTGCGAGAGGCCGTGGTGCCGCTGGTGGAGCTGTGGGAGCTGATGGACTCGCCGGAGGAGGAGCGGCGAGGGTTCAGGAAGGTGACGACCGTTCTGAATCCTAACAGGGAGGATGCCCTGGCATCCGGTGTCCTGTCAGTAGCAACCATAAAGAAGGTGCGGCAATGAACTATGTTCTTGTCAGTCGTCACTCACGAACAGTACGGTACTAGATGCAGTAGATGCAGTTGCAATGTCAGTGACTGATCTGTTGAACTGTTGCATGCGCAGACGGAGGAGGAGGTGGAGAGGCTGACGAGGCTCAAGGCCGGCCGGATGAAGGAGCTGGTGCTCAAGAGGCGGCTGGAGCTGGAGAACATCTGCCGGAGCATGCACGTGGAGCCTGATGCGAGCACCGTGCCGGAGAAATCCATTGCGTTGATCGACTCTGGTATAGATTCAGTGATTTTGTTTTGCTACTGAATCGTGTCGCAGATGAAAGTGATATCAGGGGCCAGGTCTAATGTTGGGTGCCATCTTATTCAGGCCTCGTGAATCCTTCTGAGCTCATGGCCAGCATCGACGAACAGATCGTCAAAGCCAGGGAAGAGCTCCAGTCCAGGAAAGACATCATGGACAGGATAAACAAGTGGCTGATGGCTTGTGAGGAGGAGCAATGGCTCGAGGAGTACAACATGGTATGTCCAAAACTGAATTACTGAATTTCTTATGCGATGGAAAGATAAAGACAAACGGAGGGTTTTCTTTTTTTTTCAGGATGAGAACAGATTCAGTACTGGCAGGATTGCGCGGCTCAACTTGAAACGCGCCGAGAAAGCAAGGCTCATCATCGCCAAGATTCCAGGTACGTTGACTCATCATTTGGCTATTTCCAGTTGCATCTCTGAAGCCTTGAGCTCAACATTCTGTTTGCCAGATGTTCGCTTACACTAACTCGCCGTCGGTGGATCTGCAGCTATCGTTGACAACCTGATGAGCCGAACGCTGGCATGGGAGAGCGAGAGGAAGAAGCCGTTCCTGTACGACGGGGCTCGCCTGGTGGCAGTCTTGGAGGAGCACAAGCAAGCCAGGCTGAGGCAGGAGGAGGAGAGGCGGCGACTCAGGGTAAGGGAAACATTACTGCAACTGTTTGTCTTTTGCACCCGCGACAAGATGCCCATGATCGAACAGCTCGCTGTGGGTTCACGAGAATTAACCAGAAGCGATTTGATTTCCATGGCGCAGGAGCAGAAGAAGCTGCGCACCCTGCTGAGCGAGAAGGAGGCAATGCCGCATCTGAAGCGGCCCGGCAGCAGCTTCGGCAGGGCCGCCGAGCCCTGCGCCGCGAACCGGAAGCGGGTCGACGCCGGCAGGCCCTCCGCCGCGCCGTCCGTGCGCAGCGGCACGTCCTCCAGTGGCAGCGGCAGCGGCAGCAGCGGCGGCGGTTCAAGCGCGGCCGAGCTCATCAGGCCGCGCTCGTTGGCGGCGGGGGCGGGGCACTGCGGCGAGTTCTTCAAGGGCGCGAGGCGGCTCTCGGCGCCGCCGTTCAGCAACTACGTGGCGATGTCCAGGGGCGGCGGCATGTCCTCGTCGCTGGCGCTGTCTTGATCCTTGAAGACTTGGACTGATCACACCACGTACAGGTCGAAAACGAGCTAGCAAGGTGGGCGTGTGTATATACACTAGCACTGTAGCAGTGTCGCTTGTTCTACTGCAGGGATTTTTTGGGGAGGGTCATCGTTCATGCCGGTAAAATTGATTGGTGTCTGTATTCTAATTGTTGTATCTGTAATCGCATACGTCTGCACAGTTAATGGATGAACATTTCGCTAGCTCTATCACGAAGTGTATGTACTACTTCCAGCAGGAGAAATCGAGTAACAGGACGGTCACGGCCGGAGTGTCGGGCGCGCGTTCGCCATGCGTCGCCTCGTGGAATCGTGGCCTTTGGAAGTTTGTGCGTGCAACGCGCGGCCGGTGGACGTAGGGCGGCGCGTGCGGGTAGTGCTGTCTGTCGGCCACATCATGTTTTTGATATTTCCAGGGAGAGAGAGAGAGAGAGAGAGAGAGAGAGAGAGAGAGAGAGAGAGAGAGGGCGGCTGTAAAATAGTACTCCTACTACCGTGGACTGAGGCCGGTGAAAGTTATCCTGCTAATTTTATGTTGAACAATGCGGGTATATGTGAATGGTATATTCCGTTCTTAACCAAAATTCAGGTAATATAAAATAGTGAAAGCAATATTAGCTGCAATTTGTATCTGAATTCTTTGTACCGCTCTCCTGTAATCTCGTACTCGTATGCCAGGACATGACTTTGTAATCCACTCTCCTTTTCAATCAATGTGTTGACACGAAAACGCGCCAACAAACTTGAAGATTGATCGAACGCGCAGCACGGCCGTCACAACGGCCAACTCCTGATCACCCGGGGCAAACCGGTCTGACCGGTCTTAAGAACCGGTCTGACCGCTTTTGGTCGGGAGACCGTGAAGACCTAGAAACCCAAGCTCGGGAGGGACCCCGTCGGAGCTTGAGCTAATCTAGGGTTGCTCTAGGGTCGGCAGGCCACCTAGAACGTCCTTGAACGCCGTAGAGACGAGCAAAGAACAGAATATGGGGGTTGGAAAAGATTAGGGTTTGAGAGATACAAAAATAGAAGATAAAAGTGTTTGATTCGATTGGGAATATCTCAATCGGCCATCTAGCCTTTATATTTATAGGCCGGGGAAGTCTTACCCCTTTCGAATAGGTTACAATATGGAATTAAACTTGGAATCCTAATCCTACTCGAATTACAGAACGAAACCGGTCTGACCGGTTTGGCAAACCGGTCAGACCGGTTTGGCCTTTGGCCCAATTTGAGTGTCAACACATGCCCCCCTGCGTTTTTAGTGAACTTGAGAACTAAAAAGCAAGTAAATACAACTCAGGAGCTAAAAATTTATACTAAGGGCGATTTTTAATATATCGGCCATTGATCTTCACGCATCTTGCCAAACACTTGGATAGAATTTCTTCAGATATCTCCCGTTGATAGCTTTAGGCAAAGGATCTCCCTTCAGTGTCTCCAACATGTAAGAATTCCCAAAGATGATTTTGACAACTCTATAAGGCCCTTCCCAACTTGGTGACCATTTACCAAACTTGTTGCTTTTTGATCCAATAGGCAAGATCGTCTTCCAAACAAGCTCATCAACTTGAAAATATTTTCCTCGCACTTTCTTGTTGTAAGCTCTAGCAACCCGAAGCTTATCTTTCTCAATCTCCTTTAAAGCCTTCAATCTTTTGTCGGTTACCTCATCAATATTGTCTAACATCAAGTTGTGGTAATCAACAGCATCAAGGTCGTTTTACTTAGCCAATCTATAAGCGTCCAGATTCACCTCAACAGGTAAAACGGCCTCTTGACCATAAACAAGCTCAAAAGGAGTAACCTTAGTAGCACCATGTCTAGATATACGATGAGCCCATAATGCTTCGGATAAAACTTCATGCCATCTCTTAGGATTTTCTGCTATCTTTTTCTTGATCAATTTAATCAAAGTTTTATTACTTGACTCGGCTTGTCCATTAGCCTGAGCGTAATATGGAGATGAATTGAGCAACTTAATTCTATAGGATTCGGCGAATTCACGTACCTCCTTAGACATGAAAGAAGTACCTTGATCCGTTGTCAATGTTTGAGGAATACCGAATCTATGAATAATATTCTGAGTAACAAACTCAATCACCTCTCGATGCGTCATATTCTTCAAAGGAATCGCTTCAGTCCACTTAGTAAAATAATCCGTAGCAACCAATATGAAACGATGTCCTTTTGATGATGGAGGATTAATTTGTCCAATAAAATCCAATCCCCAACCTCGGAATGGCCATGGCTTAATAATAGGATGCATCAATGCAGCAGGAACAAGTTGCAAATTTCCAAACTTCTGACATTCTTCACATCCTTTGTAATATTTAAAACAATCTGCCGTCATAGTAGGCCAATAGAAACCGGCTCGTCTAAGTAACCACTTCATCTTCGGAGCCGATTGATGCGTACCACAAATTCCTTCATGAACCTCAGCCATGGCAACCTTGGCTTGATCCGAGTCAAGACATTTTAACAACAAATCTTCGGCGTTTCGACGATAGAGTTCATCGCCAAGTAAAATATACTTAAATGATATTCGCCGAATATTTTTCTCTGCACCACGACCAGGATCTTTCAAATAAGTGATAATAGGCACTCTCCAATCCTGATCTTTAACTTTGGATTGATTAGCATTATCCAAAGTATTTTCGCTTCTGTCAAGGGACAAAGCGGTCTGACCGCTTTCAGAACCGGTCAGACCGGTTCTGGCAGTACAACCGGTCTGACCGGTTTCTGAAACCGGTGTGACCGGTTCGTCCAGAACCAGAATCTCGGCTTTTGTTCGCATCGGTTTTTGGAGATAGAAATATTTCTTTGCAACCATATAACCAGATGCTTTCTGAGCCAGAGTATTTGCCTTATCATTATCTTGTCTCGGAATATGTTTGATAGTAAATTCATCAAAATAAGCAATGATATCGAGACATCTATCAAGATATGCATTTAATGAACCGTTATAACATTGGCATACCTTCGATACTTGATGTACCACCAGGAGCGAATCACCAAAAGCTTCAACATGTTTTACTCCCATGTCTTGCAAAAATTCCAAGCCAAATAGAAGAGCTTCATATTCAACTTGATTATTGGTTCGCTTTTCTTCCAATCGGTTTGAGAACTCAAAAACGGCGCCACTTGGAGAAATCAAAACAGCACCAATTCCTTGCCCATCATTGCAAACCGATCCATCAAAGTATAGCTTCCATGGTGTACAAGTAATATAACCGACGTCGAACTCATAAGAGTCATTAATCCGATGTTCAACAATAAAATCGGCTACAATTTGACCTCTCATTGATTTCAAAGGTTCACAAGTCAAATCATACTCAACCAAAGCATAAGCCCACTTGCCGACTCTTCCACTAGATATCGGCTTTTGCAACATATGTTTAATCACATCGGTTTGGCACAACACGATGCAAGTACTAGATAGTAGATAATGCCGCAATTGAGTACAAGCATGATACAAGGATAAACATAGCTTCTCAATGAAAGTATACCTTATTTCTGCATCAATGAGCCGTCGGCTTACATAAGCAATCACATACTCCTTGTTGCCGATTTCTTGAGTCAAAACAGCTCCAATAGTTCTATCTTCAGCCGCCACATAAAGTCTAAATGGGACTCCTCGCTTAGGCGCCCGAAGCACCGGTGGTGAAGACAAGTATTCTTTGATCTTCTCAAAAGCCTCTTGCTGTTTTGCCCCCCAGTTAAAATCGGCTTCATTCTTTAACCGAAGTAAAGGAGTAAAAGCATCAACCTTTCCAGACAAGTTAATTATAAACCTTCTCAAGAAATTTACCTTGCCTAAAAACCTTTGCAAGTCCTTCTTGCAAATAGGAGCTTCGACTTTCTTCATAGCTTCAATTCTCTTGGGATCAACTTCTATGCCGTTCTCATGAATAACAAACCCAAGAAACTTCCCAGCCGAAACACCAAAAGCACATTTGAGTGGATTCATCTTTAAACCATACCGCCGCATTCTTTCAAGAGCAAGTCTTAAATCGGCTAAATGAGAATCTAAGCCATCCGATTTAACTACAATATCATCAATATATACTTCCACAATAACACCAAGTAAATCATGAAAGATTAAATTCATAGCTCTTTGATAAGTTGCATCGGCATTCTTTAATCCAAAGGTCATAACTACCCACTCAAATAAACCAATAAATCCCGGACATTGAAAGGCCGTTTTGTGCATATCCTCTTCGGCCATGAAGATTTGATTATATCCGGCATTACCATCAAGAAAACTAACAACACGATGTCCAGAAGCTTCATTGATTAAGACATCGGCTATAGGCATAGGATATGAATCTTTGGGAGTGGCTTTATTAAGATCTCTAAAGTCAATGCAAACTCTAAGTTTTCCCGAATCTTTCTTTTCAACGGGAACAATATTAGAAATCCACTCCGCATAACGACAAGTCCGAATAAAACCAGCATCTAATAAACGATTAATCTCTTCTTTTATTCGGTCATAAATAGCGGGATTAAAACGTCTAGCCGATTGTTTAAAAGGTCTAAAACCGGCTTTTATTGGTAAACGATGCTCAACTAAGTCACGACTTAAACCAGGCATCTCACGGTACTCCCAAGCAAAACAATCGACATACTCTTTCAGCAAATTTATTAATTCGGCTTTAAACTCAGCCGATAAATTTTTGTTTACAAAAGTAGGCCTAGGAATAGTACCATCACCAATATCTATTTTTTCCAAAGGATCAGCTGATGTAAAACCCTGACCCAATTTGTCCATATCACCAAGATCTTCAATAGCTTCGAACGTGCCGGCCGAATGAACTCGATGATGATCAATTCGGTCTTGAAGCCACTGTCCAGACGCAAACCGGTCTGACCGGTTCCCAGAAGCGGTCTGACCGGTTTGGCTCGGTCGGCGCTGTTTAGACCCAAACCGGTCTGACCGGTTTCCAGAAGCGGTCTGACCGGTTTGTCTCTGTTGATTTTGTTGCTCCATTAATTACAATAAGTAATTCAACCGATTTTCCATCGGCTTTAATGTAGCAGGAACAAAACCATCCTTGGTGCAACTGATCAACTCATAGTCGGTCAAATCCATGCCCGACAAACATTGGACCTTCTCATTTGCACTAAGAGAATCGGAATCGGCCGTTGCAACAAAGGAAGAATTGTCACCATGGACAACTTCAACTTCATCGCCGATCCACTGAATAAGATATTGATGCAAGGTAGATGGAATACATTTATTCGCATGAATCCAATCTCGACCAAGGATTAAACTGAAGTTACCTTGCACCTCGGAGACGAAGAAAGCCGTAGCAATAGTCTTGCTCCCGACGGTCAACTCCATAGAAGCCACCCCCTTGGCACCAATGGGATCACCTCCACCAACTCCACTGACCGTCATGTTCGTCTTGATCAATTCTTCGTCTTTCCCGCCAATCTTCTTATAGAGAGAATATGGCATGAGATTCACAATGGCTCCACCATCAACCAACATACGAGAAATTGGCTTCCCGTTGATGTGCCCTCTCATATACAAAGCCTTGAGATGATTTTCTGATTCACTAGGTTTCTGAAACACAGCATCTCGAGGCCCAAGTTGAAGATGAGAAATTTCCTCCTCTGGCACGACATAATAATCAGAAGATAAATAGACAACATTAATTTCCATGTTGTCACGTTCTGGAGAAGGCTCAAAATCAACTAATTCTTCATCTTCAATCACTGGAGAAATTGGTGGAGTAGCATTGACGGTTGAAGTAGTTTCGGCCCCTGCCTCTGTCGACAAACCGGTCTGACCGGTTCCAGAAACCGGTCTGACCGCTTCTGCAGCGGTGGGCTGATCAGAACCGGTCTGACCGATCTCTGAAACCGGTCTGACCGTTTGTGCTGCTGGCTGCACAACTCGCCAGGTCTTGGTCTGAGGAATCATGAGTCTATACTTGTTGAAATGTTCATCCCTCAACTTCTCGGCTTCCTGTTCCCTCTTCTCTTTGTTCCGTAGGCGCTGTAGCTTCCGCTTTTGCGTGTGAGTCAAGCCGGAAGGACACCACCTTGACTGGAAGATCTTCTTTACGCCTTTGCTACTGCTAGCCTCATGATCATTAACCATGATTGGTCTTTTGACTGGAACAGGAGCCGAATCTCCAATGACCATCGGCTTTGTACCCAAGTCTTGTATAGCCACTGGAATCTCGCCAATTTTTATAAATTTACTGGCTTGGGCTTGCATATCCTCCTTTTTCTCCTTGACACGGTATTCTTGCTTAGGAGGAACATGAATGTGTGGCTCAGACCGAAACCGGTCTGACCGGTTCACAGAACCGGTCTGACCGCTTTGAAAAGCGGTCAAGCGACCTGGTTCGTACGAGCTTAATCGGTTATGCACCGAATTTCCAATAGCACCACCACGACGTTTATAATCTGTAGGACTGTTCCATCGCTGTGGTGACCTCTGTCTCTTTTTTGTCGGCCGATCAACTTGAACGGCCTTTGTGTACTTGTTCATGAGCTGCGAAAAAGTAGATCCTTGCTTCAGAACCCTCCCTTGAATCTTTGGCTCATTGAATTTCCAAGTACCCACTTCCGGGCGCTTAGGCTTGAAAGTTCTTGGACGGTCTGGAGACAAACCGGTCTGACCGGTTTGAGAAACCGGTCTGACCGGTTTCGCCTGGTTAGCGGACCGATTCTCTTCCAAAGAACTTCCTTGCCCCCCGGGTCTTGATGTATTAATTGTGATTTTCAAAGACTCTTTTCCATCAAGAGTCCTTCCAATCATCACTGTTCTGGCCGGAATTTTATCATCAACTTTTTCCGGCCTCGGATCTCCAATCACCACGTTCTTCCCTTTAGCTCCATCGGCTTGTTCCGGCCGAATCAGCATCTTGGTGTTCACATCCAAGGTATGAACAGGGAAAGGAGCCTTGTCAACTTGCATTTCAGCGAGCACCAATCGACCTTCATTAAGGGCCGATTGTACCTGTCGTCGAAAAACATTGCAATCATTTGTTGCGTGAGAAAAAGAATTATGCCATTTACAATATGCACGATTTTTCAATTGATCGGCTGGTGGAATTGCATGAGAAAGTTTAACAAAGCCATTCTTAAGCAATTCATCAAAAACACGATCACACTTGGCTACATCAAAAGTAAATTTTTCTTCTTGCCGATTTTTCTGGATCGGCTTTAATGAAGGACAAGAACCAGGTTTACTTTTTGATGACCAAACAAATTCAGCGGCATAAATTTCTTTATCATCGTCCGAACTATCAGAATCATTATCAATAATATGCACATTCGAACGAAGGGGTTTAGCAGATTCTTTTGCATTTTTAAATTTCAATTCTAGACTCATGGCCTTCATTTGCAAGTGATTAATAGTGAGAAAATCAGAGCCTTCTAACTTTTCCTTGTAATGAGACCGTAAGCCTACAAAAGCCAAATCTGCTAAATCTTTTTCAGAAACAGTTATGTTAAAGCATCGGTTCTTAACATCTTTAAATCTCTTAAAATAATCAAGAACCGATTCCTCTCGGCTTTGCTTAACCGATGTTAAATCAGATAACTTAGCCTCATTTTCTCCGCTAAAGAAATGATCATGAAATTTACGCTCCAATTGAGTCCAATTTTGAATAGAATTAGGAGCAAGCGAAGAAAACCATGAAAAGGCAGTTCCAGTTAAAGATAATGAGAACAACCGTATACGCAATGCCTCATAAAATGATGCCTCTCCTAATTGCAAGACATATTGACTAATGTGTTCCCAAGGAGTTCTATTATCTTCACCACTGAATTTAATAAAATCAGGAACACGCCAACCATTAGGATAAGGAACCAAATCAAATTCAGGCGGATACGGTTTCTGATATAAGCGTGAACTACCCAATTCAAGCCCGAGCCTTGTTCTAAGTGTATTTGCTATGTCTTCTTTGAACTTAGCTAGCTCGGCTTGGTAATTCCCGTCACCTCTGTTTTGTGGAATGCGGGGAACACCATACGTTGTGTTATAGGAAGTATTCGGAATCGGCGCGTGAAACGAGCCAGATCCGTGGGGTATACCTCCTGGAACCGTAGTGCGTGGAACAGTAAAAACAGGACCAGAACTAGTAGTATTTGATAAAACCATCGCACTAGTTGCCCCCGAACTCATGGAACCGGCCTGACCGCCATTGGGCGGCAAACCGGTCTGACCGGTTATACAAACCGGTCTGACCGGTTCGGGGACCGAACCAGGGTAAGGTGTTTGTCCCGCATAAAAATTCACCGGCATGTCCAAATTAGGATCTAAAACATGCTCTGGCATGCCTGATGAGCTAGGAGTTGAGTTAGGCAATTCATTAAATTCTATATTATTTTTACCCTTATCAGAATTACCCGACATATTAGCAATCAACTCACTAGTAACGGTTTGTGCAGCAAGTAATTTATCATCCATCATGCGAGTAATTTGCTGCATCAAGTCAGAGGATTCGCCAGTTACCTTAGGAAGTTCTTCAACTTGGTTGTTTGCCAGTTTGAAAGCCGGCATGACGAATTCCTCCACCCTCTTGACAAGGCCACCGCGATCTTTCTTGAAACCCTTCAGGAATTGCGTCCTAAAGTGCTCCTCAGCGATCAGGTACCGCTTCCGCTCCTCGTCCGTGAGCTCTTCCATCGTCGCGGCGATGATGTTGTCCTTGTCGAGGTCGCACGTCGATCCAGACATGATTGGAGTAGATGTAATCGGTTGTGGCACCAGATTAATCCTCCCCAGCGGAGTCGCCAAAAAGTATGTTGACACGAAAACGCGCCAACAAACTTGAAGATTGATCGAACGCGCAGCACGGCCGTCACAACGGCCAACTCCTGATCACCCGGGGCAAACCGGTCTGACCGGTCTTAAGAACCGGTCTGACCGCTTTTGGTCGGGAGACCGTGAAGACCTAGAAACCCAAGCTCGGGAGGGACCCCGTCGGAGCTTGAGCTAATCTAGGGTTGCTCTAGGGTCGGCAGGCCACCTAGAACGTCCTTGAACGCCGTAGAGACGAGCAAAGAACAGAATATGGGGGTTGGAAAAGATTAGGGTTTGAGAGATACAAAAATAGAAGATAAAAGTGTTTGATTCGATTGGGAATATCTCAATCGGCCATCTAGCCTTTATATTTATAGGCCGGGGAAGTCTTACCCCTTTCGAATAGGTTACAATATGGAATTAAACTTGGAATCCTAATCCTACTCGAATTACAGAACGAAACCGGTCTGACCGGTTTGGCAAACCGG
This sequence comes from Echinochloa phyllopogon, assembly GCA_033239725.1. NCBI lineage: Eukaryota > Viridiplantae > Streptophyta > Magnoliopsida > Poales > Poaceae > Echinochloa > Echinochloa phyllopogon. The sequence continues at coordinate 7,744,700 of BTCW01000018.1, forward strand.
TCAGACCGGTTTGGCCTTTGGCCCAATTTGAGTGTCAACACAATGAAAGCCTGTAGATGAGGATCTTTCATCTGACATTGTTCGGAAAAAAAAATCGATGGACGCGTTGTAGCTGTACAGCTGTAGTAAGGTCAGATTCCTGTATAGACGATTATCGGCTTCATGCAATATATACTGATCGTTCTAATCGTTTTCTTAATAAAATACGTGGAATGCATGTTCTGGAAAAGGAAGGTTGGATTGTAAAAACAACAATCACGATCAGCACATTTACATAAATGCCTTATGTTGCGTGGCACATGGAGGTTTGGGAAAAGTCCATTTTACACCATTCAACTATCACAAAAGTTCGATTTTGAATCTTGAACTACAAAACCGGATAATAAAGACCATCCAACTGTCAAAACCGTGCGGATTTAGCTCTTTGGGTGGTTTTGAAGGTGATTTTTCATTTTGTTATAATTAAAAATATTCAAATTTAAACTAAAAAATTCATAAGTAATTCATTTTAAGTCAAAAAATACAAAGTTGGTATCAAAAGTTTTCTAAAAATGTAACCTATCCATTGTCACTATATTTGTCAGTTAATCGGATCCATTTTTTTCATGTTCATAGTATTTGGTTGCTTATAGTTATGCCTATTATTTTTAAATAATTAAGATTCAAATAGAGCAATAATAGATTGGTTACATTTTTAGAAATTTTTTATACTAGTTTCATATTTTTCTGATTTAAGATGGATTAATTTTGATTTTTTAGATCTAATTGGATATTTAAAAAATTTTACAAAATACAAAACCACCTTCGAAACCACCTAAGGGTTAAATTTGCACGGTTTTGACAGTTGGATGTCTTTTGTTCCGGTTTTATAGTTTAAGGTTGAAAATCAGACTTTTGTGGTAGTTGGAGGTTGTAAAATGGACTTTTCCCGGTTTTAGTGTTTCACACCAATCATCAGATTCTGAGTAAGCTGTTAATTTTCGAATTTTGGACGTCACGGTAACAGCCGTCTCTGCTGTTAGCACATTTCTCAGAAATGAATTTCGGATTTTCAGAAAACATGTTTCTTCAACTAAGTACCTGTCAACACGACGGAAGTGCATGCTTGACGATAGTACCTCACCTCTTCTATCTGAATTCTCTGTACCGCTCTCCTGGAATGTCGTACTCGTATGCCTGGACATGACTTTGTAATGTACCGTCTCTTTCGATCAATGAAAGATTGTAGGTGAGGATCTTCCCCGTTGATCTTGTTCGGAAAAAAGAAAACTACCAATAGACGTGGTGTAGCTATAGTAGGGTCGCAGATTCTTGGGTGGGTGATTATCGGCTTCATGCAACTGTACTAATCGTGTTTTGATCTTTTTCTTAATAAAATACGCGCAATGCATGTTCTGGAAGAAATGAATCGTAAGAACAATCACGATCAGCACATTTACATAACGCCTTATGTTGCGTGGCACACGGAGGTTTCAGTGCTTCACTTGACAATCAATCATCAGATTCTGATCAGTGAAGTTTCGAATTTTGGCCGTCTCTGCTGTCAGCACATTTCTCAGAAATCGATTTCTGATTTTCAGAACATTTGTTTCCTACCAGCACGACGCCAATCAGGACAAGGATGCTAAGAGAGTAAACTCTGTTTATTCTGTTGGTGCTACCCGGCCCCATGCAAAATATAACCACGCACGGAACGACTTGCCAGTGGCATATATACAGAGACCACTTCACAAAAGATTGTTGCATGTAAACACACAGGTTTGGAACAAATGGAAACTGTAATACGAACCCCTTATTTGCCACGCCCAATAATACGCTCATTAATTAGACCCGGTTATTCATTCATCATAAACCTGAACCCATGAGCATCCACCGCCCACAGGAACACACATCGATGTATACGAGAGACCAGACCACAAGCTAGCTAGAGCACACCGATCAGGAGCAGTTGGATCCCGGCACGGCGGAGGCGTTCCGGCCGCAGTAGTTGAGCACGAGCGGCACGTCGAGCGGCAGGTTGACGGGGATGCCGAGCACGCTGAGCCTGATGGCGGCGCACAAGCAAGCCGCCAGGTCGAGGTTGACGAGGTTGCCCAGCAGCGGGCAGCACCGCTGGCTCTGCGGCACGTTGATCTTGAGCTTGAGCAGGACCAGCACGTCGGCGCAAACCTTCAGGTCCGCCAGCGCGTTCGTCGGGCACGGGTTGCCCCGCTGCTGCCCCCGGACGACGGCGGCCGAGGAGAGCAGGGTCGCCGCGAGGAGGAGCGCCAGGGAAGCCGTGGATCTGGAAGCCATATCTTGCTGCTTAATTAGCTCTTAGGTTTCTTGTTTGGAGTAGTGCGCTTGGGATGGATAGGTTCTTGGCTTCCTGGAGTGTGATGGTAGCGAGCAAATGTGAAGTACGTATTTATAGGCAGAGCTGCGATGCATGGCACGATGAAGTGGGCGTGGTAGTGACACCAGATATTTTCCGTTTTGCCTAATCGGCGCATGTATCACGCGTGTGTGTACACGGAACGGGTAGTGACGGCTGCACAACAATGATATATATCCGTTGAGCAAGTCACCGCATGATCGCTTCCTCTTTCTGCAAAAGGCGAGAGGCGACCGTCGTCCATAGACGCGATAAGTAATCACGTCCATGTAGCATGGCGAATGATTAATCTGTAGATTGGGTGCATCATCATCATGAACAAAAAGCTCTACAACTCGACGAGCACTGCGTACTACCAAGACCTGACCACGTCCCCACCCGTCCATGGGCCCGCAGCTTTATTTCTTCTCGGTTGCAGGTGTGCGTGTACGCTGCCACACAGACGCAACGCATTTGCAGCGGTGTTCGTTCGGACGCAACTAGCCGACATCGCGCACAACACCAGCAGCGTAGTCGGCACCATTTTTTTGGCTCTCCGGGGTTCAAAAGAGGAATCGATTGCGACTCCAGCTCGACCGGTATGGCGTGAGGTAGTGGTAGATTCCCATGGAGTGATGGCCGGTTCATGGCGAGGTTTTGAGTGGATCGCACTATCGCAGGGTTCACGATGTGATCAACGTGTCAGTGGGTGATGTCGGCTAAAAATAAGTTGTTACGAGAAAAATCGGATACGGGCTGGAATTGGATGGTAAACGGGCTCAGAAAAGTACGTGCTCATCCGATGGCCTGCTACGGCCTGCTGGGTTGCCAGTTGACGACAGAACACTGATCTGGGCCCCTTCTAAGATGTTGGGCTGTACCACCACCCCACCAAGACCCAACCGCACGCAACTAGGCCGCGAGCCCCGGCGTGAAACCAAGCCCACCAAGCTATTATAAAGCAATTTCTTTTTTTGAGGGTCAACGGGGTTAAGGCTTTTGGCAGCCAAATATTTTACAACATCTGGAGTTCAGAATTTTGGGGAAAAAAGGAGCAAAAAAGGGGGGAATACGTTTCTATGTGGTAGAGTTTATGGCGTTTTAAGCAAAAATACGAGCATTCCGCTAACCAGGATTCAAGAATCAAGAGGGGAGATATTATGATCTGTAAAATGACCTGGCCTGGCTAACACTTCAGACCATCACCATCCCTCAGCGTCTAAATTGCGTGCTAAATCGCTCCCAGAATGTGCTAAAGCACTGAGGAATACTATGTCTAGCTAAAATGAATGCGAATTGATTAGCATCATCAATTGAATTCCAGTAAAAAAGAAGGGGGACATTTGGTGAATGAGAACGTTGGATACCTCAGCTAGAGGACCCAACAGAACTAGCACTGCACACCCGATCTCCATGATTTTGCATGGATGATCGAGATATTTGAAGAGTTATGCCATGTTCTACATCCCAACTTCTGAATCATGAAAAGTTCTTGCAGTTTCTAGTTTGTCTGTAGCATCCATGAAGAAAACTCCAATTTATTTCATTTTATAATGTTTTTTAGTGATCTATAGGAAAGAGAGAGTAGCGAGGGCAGAGCACCTACCACGAAAGCTAACATTTAGAACTATGAAATCAATCTTTCACTATTGTGCGAGTTGATGCTTCCATAAACCTCATGACGTCCTTTTTATTTTGAACCAATTAATAAATTAAGTTACAAATAGGACAATTTTTATAGGAATTGCCTGATATCGTCTCCAGATACATAGCAATAATCTTATCCTCCACGATAACAACTGGATTCTCCATCAACAACCTGGGCCCAGGGGAAACCGCTGCCGGACCCACCTTCCATCAAGCAGACGCTGAAAGCCGCCGGCCCAGTCACTTTCGCTCGCGGGGTGCTTATAGGGGTAGAGTTTACGTACGTATATTCATAGAGGGTGATCGTGCGTGCGTGTTGTGAGCATCTGCGTTGTACCATGTGTAGTTTAAAAAAACTGCACTGCAAGTGAGGTCCACCAGAGATTTTGAAGAGCTTTTCGAGGCCCCACCCGGCCCCACCCACATCCTCTGCTGCCTGCCCCTCCGCTTCTCTTCCCTTCGTCACGCCGTTCAGGCACAGACCCTCCACTTGTGCTGCGCTTCGTTCCTTCTCATCGACACCTCCTCAACAACCCACGCCGCACCGCTCCTACAAGCTCCGTTCCGAGGAGAGAGAGAGAGGGGAAGGGAAGGCAAGCTCCACCGAGGAGAGATGGCGGAGCGCCTCACCCAGGAGCAGATCACCGAGCTCAAGGAGGTGTTCGCCCTCTACGACAGGAACGGGGACGGTACGTGCGTGCGTAGGGTTCGCGCGCACCGGATTTTCTAAAACCCTTGTGGGGTTCAGGGCTTCAGGCGTTCAGCCTCATGGGGGGTTCCTTCATTGGCCATGTCCATCCGCTTGTTGTTTGCTAGATCGCGGGAACTTTTTGTTCGGTTGCGTTGCTCAACCCGTGTGGTGACAAAATTGAGGGCGGATGGGGTTTTCTCGAGGAAGGTCGCGATAGAGAGAAATCGGACTGGTTGTTTGGTTATGTTGCTGCTTGTTGGCTTCGTTTCGTGATGGCCTATCTGCATTTCTGCCAATTTGGTTGGGTATACATAAATTGTAGAGGGATGTAGCTGCTGATTTGTTAAGGTTGCTTGTTCTTACCGGAAATCAAATGTCGTGTGCTGTGCATGATGTCAGAAATTCCATAGGTATTTATGCCGGTTGCTCTTCCCAGATCACTATATCTGCATTCTGCATTTTCGATTGGTTGGTAGCGCTATGCGTTTGCATGCACGCGAGTCTGATACTCTGACTACATCCGATTTGTTAATAAAACCCATGTGAATTCGTATATATAGCCTGCTGGAGGAATTTATTTGCTAGATCGTGTTAGTTTGCATGAAGTAATTTGGCTGGCTAACGACCCTGGAGGGATTCTCATTGGATCATGATATCCGCTCCCAGCTACTTTTGCTAGATCGTGTGAATTTGCTGGTTAAGTTGGCGTTTCCAGATCCATTTTAAGCTGGGATTCATTGTAGATGGTTTAGGTACATCAGGATTCAGGATACAGAGAATGGGTATGTTGGTCTATCCACATTTTTGCCTATTTGGCTAGAGATGAATCGTAGAACACGGAACTCTAAATGAATCGTAGAACACATTACGACATTAGCTGCTGCGATTGCTTTTGTTCTTGGAAAAAAAGTGGATGGCATGCGCACACTGTTGGGAATGTCAGAGGTGTCCTTTTTGGGAAATCAATTTCGGAGGTTATCAGATTGCTCCATCACCTGAGCGGTACGGTGTAGGCCATCCCAAATTTCACCCCAAAGTTTACTACGTAAAAAGAAGATTCTCATCGTATCAAAATGTCGGCACATGTATGAAGTACTAAATGTAGATGAAATCAAAAACTAATTGCACAGTTTTATTATACTCTGCGAGACGAACATTTTGAGCCTAATTAATCAATTATTGGACAATTTTTCACACATATAAATGAAATGTTACAATGACGCACGCACTCCAAAAAGTCAAATTTTGGCTCCCAAATTTGGAAACTAAACAAGGGCTCGGTGTTCTTCCCTTCAGATGAACTGTGTGTTTGGCCTGAAGTTATTGTCCTTTAGCAGAATAAAAAAGAAATGTATTGAAACCCATACAGCACATTGAGGTCTAGTTTCTCGGTTATAGTTGTGTGCTAGCTAGAATATATATATATATGTGTGTGTGTGTCGTGGCGCCTTTGTTTGGTATTCCCTAACAGATATTTCAGCACATTAACTGAACTCGCACTCGAGAGGGTCTAATTCTGCTTTTGAAGTGTCATGAATATAGGCTTCATTACAAGCGAAGAACTGGGAACTGTGATGACGTCCTTGGGTAAAAACTCTGATTCTGAACTTCAAGCTATGATCAAGGAGGTCGATGCTGATGGAAATGGAGCCATTGACTTCCATGAATTCTTGAACTTGATGGCACACAAACTAAAAGTATGTACCTGATATTCTACTAAAGTGTACTCCAATCCTTTGATGTACATATTTCCTAGCGTATTTAGGCTGTGTTTGGATCCTAGAGACTAAAATTTAGTCCCTCAAATAAGTGACAATTAGTAGCATTAAACATAAACTAATTGCATAAGTCATATCTACTCTGCGAGACGAACCTGACAAGCCTAATTAACCTATAATTAGTACATAATTATCAAATTATTACTGTAGCATTATATTGTCTAATCATGGCCTAATTAGGCTTAATAGATTCGTATCATAAATTAGTCCTGACTTATGTAATGCATTTTGTAATTAATCTATATTTAATACTTCTAATTAGCATTTTTTCATTCGATGTGACGGGACTAAAATTTTAGTCGGGGGAACCAAACACCCCCCTAGACTCTGAAGAAGTCATGAGATATTCCTCTCATGATTGATGCTGCATAGCTGCAATATAGTTTGAACAGTATACAATGATTATAAATCTAAATTTTTAGTTAGCCTGATCAGAAAACACTTGGTGCACATGGCGGCACCCTGATTCATATAATTTACATACTATGCTTTTAAGTCAGTGGTTAAGGATCAGCTTTATGTTCCTGGTTTAAAGTTCTTTTTTTATAATGTCAAATATTACTGCTTGTACACAGTATCTATCTCGCTATTGAGCATACTTCAGTTATGTGACAATGCAATGCACATTGGCATGTGAAATCCTTATTATGAAATTGAACATTTCGATTCAGTATTTGGCATGTGAAAAATCATAAAGTAATGATCCATTCAAGCTGCTTCAGTGTCATACACTGTTACTAAGTACATAATTGGTTTCAGACTTTCAGTGGCAATAATGGCATCTGATTTGATCTTGGATCCTCGTAACAGTAGCAGAAGGCATAAATATTTCTGTAGTCTTAGCTACACAGGATACAAATCGTGTATGCTTTGTGCCTTTTTTGTGCTAATTCACCTGATTTATGCTCTCGAAGGACCCAGATTCAGAGAAAGAACTGAGAGAAGCATTTGAGTTGACTGACAAGGATCGGGATGGCTATATCTCTGCAGCTGAAGTAAAACCCTCGATTGTGAATGTTTATTATCTACGTGATCACTCTACCGTTTTTTTCTCTAGAGAACATGAACATATGATTTCCAGACTAAACTTTTGGCATCATCTAACATTTCGTTTGTACCCTGGTGTTTGCAGCTTCGTCAGTTTATGGACAACTTCGGGGAGGAAGTGACTGACCAGGAAGTGAAGGAGATGATACGGGAGGCAGACACGACCGCGGTGATGCGCGTCTCGCCGGTTATGGTCATGGGCGGCGATCCGATCGTACCAGCTCGGCAGAACGTCGACGACGTGCGGGGGTGACGGAGGAGGTGATGCGGCGTGGCGTCCCTGTCAGTCACGGGCGGCGATCCGGTCGGACCCTAGCTCTGACTCCGACCATGACGTGCTCAGAACGTCCGCATGGAGCAGCCGCGCCGGAGAGCTGTATTTCCGAGGAAACGAAGCACAATGGTCACCCCCTTCCTATAACTAGTCACTACCTCTTCCTTTGGTTCCTCTCATCTCCCGGCTTGCATCATCCTAGCTCCACAAGCTTCAGGTCCGAGAGAGACGAGAGATTATGTAAAGGAAGGCAACTCAACCGGGAAGAGAGATGACGGAGCGCCTCACCCAAATGATCGAGGTACCAGAAGATAACACAGATGATCGAGGTACCAGAAGATAACATAAATGAAGCTATCTTTATCCATGTCAAACATCCTGAATGCTCTTCTCAATTCCTCATCTGAATCAATAATGTCCTTCGAGAGCATAGATCCAACGAATCAGTACTAGAAGATAACAAAAACCACTTCTGTTGCAAGGAAGAATTCAATACCCAGTGTATGATTATGTCTTTTTCAAGCTGCTTGATTACTTTAGAATTCACACGGTAGACACTGAATCGAAATGTTCAAATTAATACTAAGGATTTCACATGGCAGTCAACATGATTTGATAAGTAGTTATTCAGGATATTTGTAATACTTTTCTTTGTGCCAGACAAATAATTTTTCGCTAACTTGCTGTATCATTTTTTTTTTGTGTATTGCAGACGAGCTCGGTGGTAGTGCTCGAGAGCTGGAGCCTGGCTGGGGTTCGAGCCCTGGTCCTGCACGTTTTCAAGCAAAGGCTGGGACTATGGTCCTCTCTCTTTTTTTTAATAAGTGGAACCCGTGAACTTATACATAGGGAACTTGTAGACTTAGTCCCTGTTTGTTTGAGCTTTTGTGCAACTTTTCAGCCTAAAAAAGCCATAAACTCAAACAAACAGTGCACTTCTTGTACAACTTCAAGACAAAAGCTCGGAAAAGCTGAGTTTATATGGGAAGCTGAAAAGCTTAGTTAGATTTTTTTGTATAGCTTTCTAAGCTTATAAAGCTAAAAACATAATGTAAAAGCTAGCATTGGCTTTTCACAACCAAAACCCCCAGCATCTTTTTAGAAAAGCTCCAAAGGTGCCGTTCAAACAAACAACCCTTACTAGTTCGGTTAGGGGGGTGTTCAATCTGGTTGGCACAAGCCGACTTGCACCAAGCCAGTTTGAAGATCCTTAACTGTTTTATTGCTCTACAGTTCGTATGTCTCTAAGCAACATTTATCATTAGTGCTCTTTATTTTCTCATGTGGAACCATTTATGTTTAATGAAAGAATCTTAATAGCAATTTACAGAAATAGTACTTGATGACGGCATTAATGTTTGTGAAAATAATTCTTAAACTATTTCTTTTTTAACACATTTGTGATTTGTGCAAATACCGTGACATATGAAGCGAGAAAAAATAGATTTAATGCTACATAAACAATAAACAAAACTAAAGAGGGCTTTCACTATTAAATAATTACCTAGCTTCTTCTAAATTACCGCTTCAATCGGTTACATTTCAATCCAACTTCCCTCGTTCTCTCCTCGCAAAAAAAAACTAATCTCCCCATTCCCGGGCCACCATTGGATGTGGATCTAACCGTGATAATTGCTCCTCACCTAGTATATAATGACGGGTTACCCTAGTCTCATCCCTCCTCCTCCCCCGCGGCCGCCGCCTCTATCCCCACCCTCCTGCCGCCCCATCGACACCTTGAAGGTAAGTTTTCTTCGCCGCCGCTTCTAATTTCTTTCATGACTTTGATTTCTTCCTAAATCTGGTAGCCGCCATTTGTCACGCCTTTCCCGATTGATTGAATTTTGTTGTTGTTTTTGGTTACTTGTTGCTGAATCCATTTCTCTTACAAACCCTGATACCATCATCCTCCAAATTGTCGACATTCGGATTTTTTTCTAGCAAATAGGGCAAATCGTACTCACCTTGCTAAATTGTCGCCAACACAGCAACCCTTGAATTATGTTTTTCTCCATGTAACCATATACTCAGATCGGATCAGTGAGATCTATTCATTATCTTGATTCATGCCCCTCAATCTCTTGATTTTTACCTAGTGGGGGTGAGGTGGAAGAAATGATATAGCCAAAGATGAAGTTGATGATGGTGATAATTGTGGAAGAATCTTTACAAGGATTAAGGTGGTGAAAATCGATCTACACCGTTGTTTTTCTTAGGTTTATAGTCTCTGATTTAGTAGAAAACGCACACTTAGCCGGGTTAGTAATTATTTAATGAACATGTAACGTAATAAACACATATCTAGGAAGTGGACACGTTACAAGATTTATTTTATTTAAAAATGTTACATTTTTTATGAAAAAGGTGAATTCGGCATGCTAGGCCATAGTATAAATAGGGAATAGATGTAGATTCATCGTAATGCTCACTGCAAAACATATACATCAGTTTGTATATATCCTCTGATATATATCTTCTACTGTTTACCAGCTCGATTAGATCTGGCCTGCATGTGTCGTGTGACGCGCCTGTAGCCAAGGATGCAAGGTGCATGTGCTGACGATGCACCATCGGTTCATCGCCTGGCACATTCGCAAACCAATATAAAGCAAGGCCAAAATGATGTGTATCCGCACGAATCGTTTGATGGCGAAGCTAGACCGGGATTGGGACCGCATGGTATGCTAAATATTCATGTTGTTTGACAAAGGGTCAGAGTGTGGCTGTATTCCTGCAGGAGATGAGGTAAGTTCCCTGATTTTTGCATACTCCTATTAATGTTATCACTCCGTTGCTGCTTATCTTTTTTAGACGAGCATAAAGGATTAGGCAACAATTAAGATGTAGAAATGATTTTTTAGCAAAAGTCGGTAGGGTAGATGCCCAAACGTACTCTTGTTAGTCAACCTAGACTGGATTAGGCATTAGAGCTAGCTCAGAATGGTAATGCGAGACTCAACCCAGTTACGGTCTCTGAATCACATGCACAACGAAATACTCTCTGGATGTACACTAGCATGGGAAAAGTGTCAAATCTGCGCATTAACAAATCCAATTGGTAATGGCGTGACTGGTTATCAGCACAACGCATGCAAGCTCCTGCAGGCCAGGCTTGAGAGAGCATCATGCTTTTATTTAGTTGATGTCTGCATGCAGCCACCAGCCAGGGCCAGATGAATAATTTGTTTGGTTGCTTGCTCAGCCAGCATGAACGTATTTTTCCTTACCTGCGCAATTGCCCTTGCGCCCATCGCCCGCACAGTGCCGCCCAGCTCTAACCATCCTGGCTGCTTCCGCTGATTGGCGACCAACCACAAAGTCAGGGATTGCCTAGGCACTCGTCAGGGATTTCGGACTTGCCCCACTCCCTCGCCGTCACCTCCCACCAACCACCATGCCCCTTCGGCCCTTCCCTCCCACCAATCTCGTGTTAGTGCACTTTCCTGAAACGTACAGAAGCCATATATTACCCAGGCTTTGTAGCACATAAATCAACAATATGAAACGTTTCCCCTAAGTTCTGAAAAATGAAGACGAGTTTCAATCAAACGGCAAAACACACCTCAAAGGAAGAGCACTGAAACTACACTGTACCCTTCAAGTGACGGAAAGGCCCATATATAGACAGATAAGACACTGAACGTAATCAAATTCACACACGTTGCTATGCATAGCAAAACCAATTAACAAAGGTGCAGATATCATGATCAGGGATAATCAAGTAGCACATATGCCTCTGAAATTTCCGACAGTAGCAACGGGTTACTGCATTTTTTAGTCTCTAACCATAACATCCAATTTTCCACAAGAAAAAGTGTAATCCCAGCAGCTACTCCCTTCATCTCTAGCCAAACAGGCACAAATGCAGGTAGGCCACTACTAATCTACTAGTACTAGACAACTAAAACAAATGGAATGTAAGCAGATTCGTATGAATGGCACTGAAGAGCTGAATCGTACCAATCAATCAACGTGCAAATATAGGATACAGACATCTGGCAAGAAAAAATCTGCACAAACACCTCTGAACAACTTTTCGTGAGAACAACCAATCGCGTAGTCCTTTCGATTCTTCCAGAAGGGAGAAAGAGAAGCTAACGACATACCCAAACAATCACCCTGAATCCTCTATCCCGATGTTCCCAAGAAAACCAGCAGCCCTGAATCGTGGAATCTGATGGGTTCAGCAACACAACCGAGAGAAAAATCGCACGATCTAACAAGCAACAAACGGTCAAATGCGGTGTCTCGATCGACCAAGGAAACCCCTCCAATGCTGAACCACGCAAGGCGGGTTTGTGAAAAATACTGCGCCTCTAGCCCTCTACACGTTCGTACTACCGTCTCCGTTCTTGTCGAATACGCCGAACGCCTCCTTGAACACGGCGATCTCCTCCTCGGTGAAGTGCTCCGCCATCTGTCGTCGGTGAAGCTTGCCTTGCAGTTGCAGCGCCGGACGACACCTTCTTCCCAACTCTTCGTCCTCTCTCGCTAGCTAGATATTCCTGCAGAGTCGCGAGTGGTGCGCGTTGCTGAGAGTTTTGGCGTCGACGAAGACTTTTATGGGCGTCTGACGGGGTGACGGGAGTGGAGGGCAGGCAGGCAGAGGCGGGAGGAGGCTGTACGTGGGCCAGAGCTGGCTGGGTCGTGTTCAAATCTTTGGTGGACCCTGCACCTCATCTGCGTGCACCTCTCGCGGGGTAATATGGTTGGCGGCTTTTGCTCACTGCCACTGCCAGGTGGGGGCCGCGGCGTCTCGTGGCAGCTTGCCCACTGCCGCGTGGGGCCAGCGGACTCTTCATTGGTAAATGCAATTACTGTGTCAATTTTTTCCTCATTTTTTTACTTCGTTATATTATATACTGTGAATGTTTCTTTTCTTTTTTTGGACAAAGGAATGCAAACCTTGATGATCATCATGGACTGTTTGGAAGCTAAGCATAGTAGCACTGATTTTCAAGAACACCCATACATTTTTATTCAGATCGTGCTAGCACTGTTTTTCTAGAACACCAAAACATTTTATCCATATCATGGTATAATCCTTAGGTACCAGTCGTTCTTGCAAGAATATTGGTCTAGGCCGGTAATGTATGTATAGAGTGCTAGACTATGAGCAAGACGTTTTAGTAGCACCCGCCTGCACCCATTTCCATCCCCGAGCTAAAGTGCAGCCAAATAATGGAACTAGAGTGAACGTAAATCATGTAGCATTGTCTGCTAGCAGCTATATTCCTATCATGAATGTTTTAGTTCTTGTTAGGACATTGCTTGAAATGCTAGAAGATGATTTTGTATTCCATTGTTTTGGAAACATCTTGGAAATCTTTAACTCCAAATCCACCCATCTCTACTCTTGTTAGGCGTGATGCTAAGGCATAAAGTTGTGTATAGAGAGAGCATGAGCAAGACGTTAGGAGCACCCATCAATAACCATCTTGATACATGCCACCCTCCAAGTCAAGAACCCAACAAACTACACATAGGCCAATGCACCTAGCACTAATTTTCAAGAGCATTCAAACATTTTATTCTTGAAAATTGTTGCTACTATGTTTGCTTCCACTCAGTCCATGATGCAGTATCAAGGTTTGCATTTCTTTCTGGTGAAAAAATGAAGAAAGATTCACGTGTAATAACGAAAGAAAAAGGAGAAAAAGATTGGCACCGTTTCCACCCGCGAGGGGCACGCAGATGAGGTCCAGGCCCACCAAGGATTTGAATCAGGCCCTTCCTTGCCGGGCCCACACCCTCGTTCTTCCTCTGCCTGCCTGCCTGCGCTCCCCTCCTCACGCCGTCCGGACAAGCGCCCGCAAAACCTTCGTCGGCGCCTCCCAAGCCTCAGCAAGGCAGCAACGCGCACCACTCGCGACTCGCGGGAAGCTTCTGCTCAACAGAGAGAGGAGGAGAAGAGAGGAAGGAGGCCTCCGGCGCTGCAAGGAAGACTCCACCAACGACAGATGGCGGAGCACTTCACCGAGGAGATCACCGTGTTCAAGGAGGCGTTCGGTCTCTTCGACAAGAACGGGGACGGTACGTACATGTAGAGGCCGCGCCGTTCTTTCCAACCGCTTGCGGGTTCAGCATCGGAGGGTTTCAATGGTTGATGGAGCCACCACGCCGTTCGTTGCTTGTTAGGTTGTGTGAATTTTGTCTCGGTAGCGCTGCTCAACCCGTGCGATGCCGATTCAGGGTGGATGTTCTAAAAGGCATCTGGATAGCGAATTCAGCGTCCTCGTTAGGTTCTCTCTTCCTTGTGCGAGAATTCGAAGGACTACGAGATTGCGTTCTCAGGAAAAATTGGAGGTGTTTGTGCAGATTGTTCTTGCAGATCTATGCCCTCGTTTAGTTCCCAAATTTTGGAGCCAAACTTTGGTCTCTTGGAGTTCGTGTGTCACTGTAGCATTTCGTTTGTACGTCTAAAAAATTGTCCAAAAATTAATTAATTAGGCTCAAAATGTTCGTCTCGCAGAGTACAACAAAACTATGCAATTAGTTTTTGATTTCATCTACATTTAGTACTACATGCATGTTGTGACATTTTGATGTGATGAAAATCTTCTTTTTGCATAGTGAAATTTGGAGGTTGAATTTGTGATCTAAACAAGGCCTTGAATTTGGGAGGTCGAATTTAGGAGTTTGATGTCACTTCGTAATCATTGCGTCACCGTAGCATTTCGTTTGTATTTGTGAAAAATTGTCCAAAAATTGATTAATTAGGCTCAAAATATTCGTCTCAGCACAACAAAACTGTGTAATTAGTTTTTGATTTCATCTACATTTAGTACTCCATGCATGTTATGACATTTTGATGTAATGAAGAATCTTTTTTTTGCATAGTAAATTTGGGAGTTGCTTTTGGGATCTAAACGAGGCCTATGTGTCTGCACTTTGATTGATTCGTACTGCTCTGCACTTGCATACGAGCCTGATACTCTGGTTATATTCGATTTGTTTTAGTTGTGTAGTAGTGGCCTACCTGCATTGCTGCATATTTGGCTAGCCATTCAAAGAATGGAGTATCTGCTGAGATTGCTTGTTCTAGCGAAAATAGGATGTTATGGCTAGAGATTGCAGTAGTTGGGTTGCTACTGTTGGAAATTTCAGAGGTATATGTGCTGATTGATCTTCCCTGATCTTGATTTCTGCGTCTTGATTAATTGGCTGGGCTGTGGATTGCCATGTGTATGAGTTTGTTTGCGTTCTATTTCTTTTAACTGTCTATATGCATTACGTTTCCATCACTAGAAGGGGACACTGTTGTTTCAGTGCACAATTTTTTAGTGCTCTTCCCTTAAGGTGGTTACACGTTTTTGCCTGCAACTCGTCTTCATTTTGCAGAATTAGGGGAAATTGTCTCATGTTGTTGACTATGTGCAACCAATCTTGGGCAAATATGGCGCTGATGTTTCAGGAAAGTGAACTCACACGACTTTTTTTTTTCACTTTCATGCATACAGGCTGTATTACCAGCGAAGAACTGGGAGCTGTGATGATGTCGTTGGGTCAAAACCTCACTGAATCTGAACTGCAAGATATGATCAAGGTGGTTGATGCTGATGGAAATGGAACCATTGAATTTCCTGAATTCTTGAATTTGATGGCACACAAACTAAAAGTATGTACTGTATTTTCCTTTTTCTGTTATCCTAGGGTACTTGATGTCGTACTAACTCGTACTCCAAACTCCTGATGTACATATTTCTTTGCATAATCAGACTCTGAAAGGGCCATGGGACCTCTCAAGAGTAATGCCCCATAGCTGCAGTATAGTTTCTACAGGATAAAGTGATTATGATTCACACTGTCATTCACTGTTTGACACTGAACGTTCTTTCAGTAACAGTGCTGGTTTCAGTGTCAATACCCAATAGTGGCCTCTGATATACTCCCTCCGTCTCATAATATTAGCGTTCCAAACATTCAAACTCAAGAAATAACACAACTGCTAAAAGACCTCTATACCCCTCATTTTACACTACCCACCAACTCTCACCTACCCTACCAACCCATTTGATTTTGTCTTATCTGTAGGAATGCTTATATTTTGGCAAAAAGTTTGAACCCTACAAATGCTTACATACCGGGACGGAGGGAGTATTGATTATAGTTCCTTGTGATAGTAGCAGCATTTTGAATTAAACATACATCTTTGTGCACCCTTGGCCCTGTTTGATTGTGTACTAATTATAGGTTGATTAGGCTTAGGTTCGTCTCGCGGAGTAGATATGACTTATGCAATTAGTTTTATAGTTAGTTTATATTAATGCTTCTAATTGTCACTTAGCTTTTTCGATACTAATTCACCTGATCAATGCTCTTGAAGGACACTGATTCAGAGGAAGAAGTAAGGGAGTCATTCAGCATGTTTGACAAGGATGGGGATGGTTATATTTCAGCAGCTGAGGTGAACCCCTCTATTCTGCTTGTTCTTGTTACAGACTCGTCTACTCTACTGCAGATTCTTTTTCAGAGGAACAGCTACTGATGATTTCCAAACAATGAAACTCTTGGCACCACTTAATATCTCGCTAAAATACTGGTGATCTTGACTCTGCAGCTTCGTCACATGATGACCAACCTCGGGGAGAAACTGACTGATGAGGAAGTGGAGGAGATGACAGGGGAGGCGGATACGGATGGCGACGGACTCGTGAGCTATGAGGAGTACAAGCAAATGATGCTGGGCAAATGAGAGTAGAAGAAGCACCATGTTTTCTGTTGTCAGACTAACTGAACTGCTTAGGTTGTTCACACTGATGACTCTCTACTCTACTCTTTAAAGAGAATATTCATCGAGATTATCTACTCTATATGACATTCTTCTGCACTCGTTCGTACTCTATCCTACTCTCTATACCAACTACCATCACGCGGGACTCACCATTTAATCTTTTTAACCTCCCTCTCTCTCCTATCCTCTCCCCTCCCTCTCTCTCCCGCCCCCTGATACCGTTCCTTTTTCTCTCTCTTTTTGTACGGTCTCACGCGATGCTATAGCGGGTACGAATCTATGCCGCCTGCCGCTGCGGAGCAGAATCTGCACGTCGCACGGCATGCACGCCTACGTGGTGCATACCGTGCGGGGTGCAGAGAGCCGGTGCGGGCAGCCACATGATGTAGAGTGGTTGACTGGTTGCACCTGATACTAGTTGCAGCACCTTCGCCTGTGCTTTTCGTTCTTCACGAGGATCAACAGCGGGCACGACGGCGAGGGTTTTTTTTGAAAGGAAAGCAGGAGCCCTACTATATCATATAAGAGGAGAGAGCATACAAAGTTCATATATGTTAAATATTACAGAGAATTATGAAAACTCAAAAACACTCATGAGAAAATAACATCAACAAAGCTAGGCGCCTCCAGGCAACACTGCCTGCTCGCCACACGCTAGAGCTCTTAGCTTCATCTCCTCCTGAATTATCACCGAAACTCTGGCTGGCGTCACCGTCTTGCGCTCAAAAATTCTCCTATTACGCTCCTTCCATATATTCCAGCCGTGTAGATCATTAAAGCAGCTACCTTTCGTTTGTTATCTTGATTGGCTCTTTTCATCGCCGCATTCCACCATTGCTCGAGGGAGACCCCTGCAGAAGGTACTGTAACTAGCCCCGCGGACCAGAAGCTAACTCGGTGCCAAACTTCCTGAGCAAAGACGCAATGTAGACATAGGTGCTCTGTCGTTTCCTCAATCTGATCACCGAGCGCACACACCGGGTTGCATGGCCAGTTCCTAGCCTGAAGTGTATCTGTCGTTAGGATTTTCCTCTATAAAAGAAGCCAAGCAAAGAATCTGTGTTTTCCCTCAGTTTTGGCTTTCCAGATAGCCGTGCAATTTGAGGAGCAGAAGGACCCTTGGAATTGAATGTTGTACGCTGACTTGGAGGTATATGCCCCATCTACAGTCCATTTCCAAACAATCTCATCCTCGTTATCTGTCAGCTGCACATTTTGGATCAACATCCACAGTTCAATGAGTTCAATCAGCTCTTCATCATTTGTCATTTTCCAGAGCCCTCTGGTCCAGTTATCACCTTCCAGATCTTCCGCTACAGACTGCTTCTTGCGCCAGGCCAATTTATATAAGTTTGGAGCAATATCTCGCGGAGCCCTCCCTTCCAGCCATGATGCTTCCCAGAATTTTGTTGTTCTTCCATTTCCTACTTGCACCACCGTGCAGGACCTAAACAGTTGCCTATCTGTTTCATTGACAGGTACGTCTGATCCCACCCATGGTCTATCAGGGTCCTTCCACTCATACCATAACCATCGCAATCTCAGGGCCCTACTAAAACGCTCCAAATCTAGAACGCCCAATCCACCGAGCTCCTTGGGTCTCTGTACCTTTATCCAATTGACCAAGCAGTGGCCTCCTCGACCATCATCAGTGCCCTTCCAATATTTTGTTCATTTTCTTCAGTGCCCATTTCTTTGGAGCAAACATGGTCAAAAAGTATGTGGGCATAGATGACAACACTGAATTAAGTATCTTCAATCTGCCTGCCTTGTTAAGGAATTTTCCTTATCAATCACTGGTTGGATGTCAACCCGTCTCAACTGTCTAAGGTGCAGAGGTAGCCCTAGATATGTGCATGGAAAATGTTGGACCGAGCAAGGAAACCCCTCCATAATTTGCTGCAAGTCCAATCCTTCACATCTAATTGGATAAACAGCACACTTACTTTGATTTGTGATCAGCCCCGATACTTGCCCAAATAGACGAAGTATATCAGCCACGGCATGTACGTCCTCTTTTATTGGGTTCACAAAAATTGCCGCATCATCAGCATAAAAACTTGCACGCAGTCTGGCTATCTTATTTTTGATAGGGGAAAGTAGATGGTTTGCTGTTGCAATTTCAAAAGCTGCTGGAGAGGTTCCATAGCCAGGATGAACAGCATGGGAGAGAGTGGATCTCCTTGGCGAAGACCAGTGTAGTGTTTGTACTTGTACCATTTTCTCCTCGACCCATTCATCAAAACAGCCGTTGAACAAGTTGGATTTTCTTTTGGAGGTTTCACAAAAGTTTGGGTTTGGGCACAGGTGGAGAGGTTGGGTATCTATTCTACGCCGAGGGTGTTGGGGGGGGGGGTACGCTCGCGAGGGAACGTTGCGTCAGGCGTAGCTGCGGTGGCCGCTGCCGCGGCAAAGCCGACAGCGAATGGGATCCCGGCAATCCCTGACCTTGTGGTCTGTCGCCAAGCAGCGGAAGCAGCCTTCGTGGTTGCGCGGGATGGGAACCGGGCGGCGGCGTGTGGTGGGTGGAGAAGGAGAAGGGAGTGAAGGCGGCGAAAGGAGTGCTTGCAGGTAGGGTTTTGGGTTCGGTGGTGGGTGGAGAGCAGTGAAGTCCGACGTGACCAGGCGTTGGGCGGCGCTGTCACGACGCAGCCACGCGTCCTGCCCGGGTAGGGGGAGCAGGCCGGGTGCACTGGGAGCAGCGACGAGGGAATCCGACGCGATCTTTCCCTGGCTTCGAGCCCTGTGCCCGGCAGGGAAGCAAACCTCGTGCTCCTGCAGCTTTGAACTCGCACCGCGTGCTGGTTGGTGGCGCTCATTGAATGCGTCTTCATCCTCGAGCTTGGCCGCTGCGGCCATGGCTGCTTCTTCCGAAGTGTGCAGGCAAAACCTTCGGTGATGGAACACGAGGTGCCCGCGCGCAGCGATGAAGGACGCCATGTTTTGGTTCGCGACGCGGGAGCGAAACGCGAAGCCGCCGACCCGGCACGCGCAGAAGGTCCGGCGGCGCGGTCAGGTGGAAAGAGAGGACGGCGGAGAGGAAGGAGGCGTTGAAACGGGGGGCGCGGAAAGGGGGAGTGATCCAGATGCAGCTCGTGGAAGGAGGAGGGGTTGAGGAACCTGCAGGGACAGCGGTGGCGTGGAGGTCGCAGATGAGTTGCTCTTGGAAGGAGATCCCCGGCCTGGCATTGATGGCGGGCCGGCGCCGCCGCCTCTTGTTGCGGCCGGCGTTGCCGTGGCCGGCGAGGGGCGGGGCGAAGGGCAGCGCAGGCGGAGCACGAGGGGCGTCGGGGCTGCGGATTTGGGCGGCGACGTCGACGCGGGGTGCGACGGCGTCGTGGTCGCGTTCCTCGCGAGAGGCGAAGGGCGCCATGCTCAGTCACGTTCAGTACCAAATTCCACGGTCCTCTCCTCACGTGCCCTCCTGTCGCATGTACTAATTGCCTCGTTCTCAGGCCAGTCTCAATGGAAGTTTCGTGGACACAATTACTCAGAGTGACACATCATTTAAGAGTGTTTGAAATTAGGATGAAACACCTCCCTCTCAATGCATAGTTTCATCAATTGTTGTTTCTTAGGTCACATGCAAGACACAATCTGTCTAGGTAACTGTGTACATGGAGTTTCATCACCATGAAACTCATTTCACATCTCTCTTAATTAATACAGTGACACATCATTAAAAATGCTGACATGACAGTTAATTTATTATCCATGAAACTCCCACTGAGATTGGCCTCAGTCGTCACCTAGGTAGCTAGGGCTAAGCTACCCATCCAAAATTTTGAGGAACATATATGACATGTTTGTTTGTGTCAGTAAATTGTTTTCTAGAAAATCTTATATGTATGAAGTATTAAATAAAGTATATTTGAAAAATCTTTTTAAGGATCAGTGTAACTTTACGCGACGAATCTAACGAGCCTAATTAACCCATAATTTACTACAATAATTCTGAGTAACAATTCTCTAATCATACGGTGAGATGCCTCATTAAATAGGTCTCGTGAATTAACCCGGGGGTTTTGTACATAGTTTTGTAAATTGATTTTATTTAATACCTTAATTAGTAGTCAAACGCGTGTGTAAAAATTTTCACCCCCAAAGAAACATGGCCATAGGGATGCATATGGTTAGCAGCATTTACCAACTGGGCCCTTGTT
Organism: Echinochloa phyllopogon; assembly: GCA_033239725.1. Taxonomy (NCBI): domain Eukaryota; kingdom Viridiplantae; phylum Streptophyta; class Magnoliopsida; order Poales; family Poaceae; genus Echinochloa; species Echinochloa phyllopogon. Next base: position 7,765,387 of record BTCW01000018.1, read on the forward strand.
TAGATCTCAAATTTCACCTCCAAAGTTCACTATGCAAAAAGAAGATTCTAATCTGCATGCTATGACATTTTGATGTGATTAAAATCTCATTCAAAACTGTGCAATTAGTTTTTAATTTTATCTACATTTAGTACTCCATGCATACTATGACATTTTGATGTGATTAAAAACTACTTTTTGCATAGTGAACTTTGGGATCTAAACAAGGGCTTAGTGTATTCAAAAAGAGTATTTGGTTGTGTGTCTAATGCAGAGGGGTTTTGGCCCCGTTTAGTTTCAAAAAGTTCTCTCTCCAAACTTCACTATTCACCTGTCACATCAAATCATATCAAATCCCACTCCTCATGCATGGAGCATTAAATATAGGTAAATAAAAAAACTAATTGCATAGTTTTGATGTACGCGACGAGACGAATCTCTTGAGCCTAGTTAGGTTATGGTAGGACAATATTTACCACAAATAAACGAAAAATGTTACAGTACGCTACAATATCTAATGTGACTTTTCTACCAACTTTTCACCCCTCTTTTCAGGTACTAAACACCCCTTTGTATGGATTAGATCGCTTGGATCATCGTGAACACTGCAGCTGGCTTAGAGCTTCCTGGCGTTACCATTCTGGGCTAGTTCTAATCCATTCTAGATAATCGTTTGGAAATCTTAACTGTCTCCTACATGCTCATCTCAAAAAGATAATCGAGAGCGGAGTGATTGGATGGGTAGGAGCATGATTAAGGGCACATCATCTGAAAGGAATACAACCATTCTGATCCTTGTCAAATAACTTGAATGCTTATCTCGATTCTTCCTCTGAATCAGTATGCTTCCGGCATATCATAAAGCAGGTGGAGTATTTAGTAAACCGTATGCTGCCAGTCCCCGTCTAGGCCTTGTTTAGATGTCAAATTTGGAAGTTTGATGTCACTTTGTAATAATTGTGTCACTGTAGCATTTCGTTTGTATTTATGAAAAATTGTACAGAGTGCAGATAAGCAGCACCATGGCAATTCACCTCGCCAATTTTTTGGACAATTTTTTACACATACAAACGAAATGCTACAGTGCGTATTTATTGTGCAACAGTATTGTCAGTCCCGAATCGGCGCCACCCGATTCGGGAACTAAACAAGGCCTACATCTGTATTCCCCGTATATAGTCCAACACATGCAAACTTGTCATAAATCTCGTAACATATTCACTTCATATACAGGGGCGGAGCCAGCAGGGGCCGAGTCCCGCGAGCTATTCTGTAAACTTGTCATAAATCTCGTAACATTTTCTTCTTCGTAATAGAGAGGGGAAGAAGGAAAGAAGAGGAGAAAGGAACAAGAAGGGGTGGATAAGCCCCCCTACTTATTAGTCTAGCTCTGCCACTGTTTATAGATACTAAAAAGATAATAAAAACATAGGTATATTAGTAAATTTCCATCACCTTAGCCTGTGAAGGTTCTTGTAGCAACATCAACAGACTCTCCCTTTTTTTTAGAGAAAGGGAGTCTGTTTCATTAAACCGAGGGGATAGATGAGACTAGGGTATTTATGATTTATAAATGAGGCAGGGAGAAATTGACGTGTTTGTACCTATATCTAATGGTTTGAATAGGAAGGGGCAAGGAAGATTAGGGTTTGGTTGGTGGGGAAAAAATTGAGCCGTTGGATCGAAATGTACGGTAGAAATGGTGATTTAGAGTAAGCAACGCACAACTGTTTAATACCGAAAATCCTTTAGTGTTGTTTACCATTTTTGTAACAGTAATCTACTTGTTTCTACTTCATTTAGAACACGTTGTCACCATATGTCGTGGTATCAGCACAAATCAAAGAGGTGTTGAAAAATAAAAAAAATATAATTCTTTTTATGTAACAAGATGGTGAAAAAATATAATATCCTCATGGTTTTCACAAATGAATACAGTTAAATATGCTATGTTAAAGAGAAAAATTATCAAAACCTTCTTAGATTATGGATCTATTCTATCTTTATTTTCATCAGATCTTGGTGTTTGAATTGGGACACACAACCTACTCTGGCCATGTCATTGTCAACTACCTGGTGGTCAAATCATGGTGAGATATTTGTCTTGTCTATTTGTATGTCTAATTCATGCTGGTGCGATGTACTAATGGAAATTCAAAATGCCAAATACCATTTCTACTAATAGAATATATTGTTTGTACTAAGGTCTGTAACAATTTCATCTTTCTTATGCCGATTTCCTTCTGTTACTGTCTGCAATTATCTATACAATGACTCAGTTGAAAATTTTGACTTATTAATTCTTCTGAAACTTGAGAGGCTAATATGTGCCCCCCTTCGATACAATTATATGGCATTATTGAGATTTTTTTGACATGAGAACACTGCCTGCATGGATTATTTGTTAAAACTGATCTATTATGCAAAGTAGTTTGAGATTTCAGTACTTTATAGTTAGGTAACAAAATGATATGTGGATTAGCAGTTTTGGTATTCAAATGCCTTTTTAAAGAAATATTCAGAACAACCAATGGTCGATATTTTCATGTACGATTTGCTGTCTTTTGAAGGACAATACACATATGATTTTGATATATAATAGTTTATATCAAGTGTATATGTGCATATATTCATATTTACTTACGTGAAATGGTATCAATTTGATATTGCTTTAGGATTAAACAGATTTAGACAGATTTAAAAACCCGTAGCGTTAGCACGTTATCACCATATGTCATGGTATCAGCACAAGTCAAAGATGTGTTGAAAAATAAAAAATATAATTCTTTTCATAAACATTATTTCTGTAAAATGCTAAATGTTTTTTAATCAAGCATATACGTTTCCACTCGGTCGAGAAAATAGAGCGTCTTGATAATGTCGCTCGCAGACGCATGTACTATAGATCAATCCAAAAAAAAAGGATAACTGATTTAGCACACCTCGTTCCAATCGCCTCCGCCTAGATTCCGTAACATGTTAATCCTAGATATACCAACTCAACTCGCTACATGATCGTCTGGATTCTGTAATATTTTGTTAGTCATAGACATATCAACAGAATACATATTAAAGACACTTGTTATTGCAAAAAAATACCACACACCAAGTTAGTGCAAATTTATTTGTACGGCGCAAAGAAAATGTTATAAATATCCTAAATAACCACTTAAGAGGGCAAAGCTCAGCGCTGTGAGGAAAATGGAAGATTTTGAATACTTTTTCCGTAGGAAAGTGTTTTGGACCGGCAATTTTCTCTCCCCAAATTCAGCCCATGCCTCCACAATAGGCCGGAAAAGTCTCTCTGGCTGCAGGTCATTGTCGTCGGCCCATCGAAAAGAGGCCTCCGTGGAGAAACCCGCGGTCCCGTCGGAGTCGCGCACGAGACAGGGGGGAAAGAGTACAACGCGGCGGCGACACTACCGCGCGCCGCCTGCCGCCGCGATGGCGATGCGTCAGCTCGCCAGTCTCCGCCAGCACCTCTCCCCATCTCTCCTCAGCCGCCACAACCTGCGCCAGGCATGGCCGCCCGCCGCCGACGCAACCTTCCTCTGCCGCGGGCTCGCCTCTTCGTCGTCCTCCGCGGCCGCCGCCGCGGCGGGTCGGGAGAAGAGCTCGAGGCGGACGCTGGGGTACCTGCTAGGCGTGGCGGTCGCTATGGTCGGCGCTTCCTACGCCGCCGTCCCGTTATATCGTCGCTTCTGCCAGGCTACCGGCTACGGCGGCACCGTCCAACGACGCGAGGTCTGACTCCCCTCATCTTCGATTTCGCTTCGATCCACTTATTAGGGATGGAGATGCGCGTTTCTCATTGTACGTATTAAGAATAGGCGTTTGATTTGGTCCATTCTAATTGCACGGCTCCATAGGTTGGTATGCTTTGCTATATTTTGCTTGTGGGAATGTGTAATTTCGAAGCTATGTGGAGTTCATAGTTTCAGTGGATTTATTATGAGGAGAATGGGAATTCTGAGTTTTTAGGAGTTGTCTAGTTTGAAATATTATGTTAGCCCCCCAGGTAAATGGAATTTTTGGAATTTGTCGCTGCCTTGACGCCAAGCAAAAACAGTGCCACTTCCAAAATTTCCTGTTAATTGTGTTTTCCTTAAATTACAGTAGGCAATAAAGAGTACTTTGTTCCCCTGGCCTAAAACAAGCAATCACACCTCTGCGCCAACAAATTAATTTGAGGTTCTATTGCCAAATTTAGGGTCCAAATATAGATAGAGGAGAGCTCAGGATCTTGGTCTCTCGGAGTTGGCTCGCCCACTTTCCCTTCTACACTCAGTTTTCGTAGCAGCCCTTCTACTCTGCTGGCAGCCAGAATTACTCCTACTTCTTGTATTGGTTTCATCAAACCTTATGCTTGCAGCCCAAGCATAGCTTTGGGCCATATTTGAAATGTGATATAGTAGATGTAGGAAATTGATTTTTTTATTGTTTTTGTGAAGTGTGAACACCGTAGCAAATCCTCTAAACCAATAGAAACTTGAGGAAACCCTAAAATGATGAAGGGAATTGCAAAATTTCGATTCCGGATGAATGGATTTTCCTCTCTGTCCCTCACTCAGTGTACTGGTTTCATATTAACCTAAGGCAGAAACCAGTAGTCACCTTTCAAATAGATAATGTTGAAAGTTTGATATGATGATAAATTCCGTTTGGGTGTTTCCGATTTATGAAGTGGGCTTGGACTTTTTTGGGCTTTGTGCAGAGTGTGGAGGAGAAAATCTCACGGCATGCTCGAGACGGAACTACAACGTCACGGTGAGCCAAGAACATGGAAGTACAAGTTTTTGGATGTTTATTCCATGCTCCTACACTCATGTAACAGTTTCATCTGAATGCATCATTTTGCCGCTAGCTGAATTAAAGTTTTTTTGCACAAATTTGTTTTATGCAAAAGGTGAAATATACCAGGGCCAGGGTGCTTTAATGTGTTCACCGATTTCTTGCTCTGCCGATTATATCTTATGATCTTGAGCTGTAATTGTTGATTGAAAAAATATACCAGGCCTTAGTTTTGTTGAAACACTAAACCCTCTTTTACTTGTCGTAGATATGGCATTGTAACTTCCTTTCCTTGGTGTCTGTTCATCAATGTTTATAGTCACATGTACTTTCATTGGAAAGGTGAACTTTTATGACACTGCGATTGTTGCTAGATTCAGTTAAAATGTATGAAACATGCCATCCTAAAGATTAACTTGGTACAGTCTTGACAATCATCCCCTCCAGTGATATTGTGCTTTCATCATACACTGTTGTGAACTTTAGAAAATTATGTGTCTAAACTTTTCATGAATGAGTGACAGATTGTTTTGGGGGTTTTACATGTGAAATGACTGTGCCCGGAGTAATTGTGTATGATTTTAGTTCAACTCTAGTGCTTGCACCTTCCTTCAAAACTATTTCATTTCGTTTGCAGAGAGATCATTGTCCAATTTAATGCTGATGTTGCTGATGGAATGCCATGGAAGTTCATTCCTACACAGAGAGAGGTAATCATTTGGGATTAATATACAAATTTTGAGCACTTTCTGCTGTATACTCTGTCTGGACCTATTCCATTTGTTCTAGGTCAGGGTTAAACCTGGTGAAAGTGCTCTGGCATTTTATACTGCTGAAAATCGCAGTTCAGCTCCAATTACTGGTGTATCCACATACAATGTTGCTCCGATGAAGGTTTGAAACTGTACTTTGTGTTTCATTGGTTGCTATCAGCACAATTCGCATGTATCTGTTGTTTCTTCTTTAAAGCTGATTACATTATCGTTGGTCCCATTTTGACATTTTCTTTAGTAATGTAATGCCATCTTTGTGTAATATATTGGTTTTTTGTGGCAACAGTTTCTACTATACTGTGGGCTGTTGAATAATATAGCATAATCCCTTCTGTCAGTATCTTTTAGTCCGTTGCCAAGAAATACTAGATCTAATACTTCTCCCATCAGTGCACCTTTCAATAGGAGCATTCTTGCATGGAACACATCGCAGTCAATGCTAATAGCTGAGGGTGATAAAGGATTTACTGATTTAAGGACAAATTGTAACATTTTTTTTAATTTATGTAGTAGACTTCTAATTCTATTTTCTGGATATTAGTTTTGGTCGGCATCCTTCATTCCTTAAATTTGAAGATAATATAGGCTTTATCATCCTCTGAAAGTTCAATACTTAACCAGATTTTCTAAATTGGGTTGCCTATCCCATATGCCTGAAAATTTTTAATGGAAAGTGTACATGTATTGTTATATACACCTGCAACATTTCATAAAATATATCACGTTTCTCCTTCCGATATTCTAGCACCAAGAGGTGTCAGACCACACATGTTTCTTTTATTGAGTAGTAAAAACTTGTCTGCAATGAAGCACAGGTTTTTACTCTAAACCATATTGGCATGTCGTGGGAAGTAATATTTGTGAGAGAATCACAGGAATGGTGTTGGGACTTGAGAGGTTACCGTGCACTTATACGGTTCAATTTTGTGAAGCAGCTTCACACTAATGTTGACATAAGAAAATCTTTTGACTGTTTTTTGTGACTTTGCAAATTGGCATAACATCTAAATGTCAGTCAGAAAGTTTAAGTTGAGCTAAGGTGTTGCATGGAATTAACTAAGAGAAGTTTTGGCTCCTGTTCTGAGTTTACAACAGTATTTTTCTCCTGTTATGCCGCAGGCTGCGATTTACTTTAATAAGATACAGTGCTTTTGCTTTGAGGAGCAAACACTTCTTCCTGGGGAGCAAATAGACATGCCAGTAAGTTCATTTGCACTATCATGAAATATTGCGTTCATACAGTTTTCTACAATTATTTGTGCGCAAACCTTTTACAACACTTGCGAAACTTTTCAGGTATTCTTCTACATCGATCCTGAATTTGAGACAGACCCCAAGATGGAGGGGGTGAACAACATAGTTCTTTCCTACACGTTCTTTAAGGTGAACGATAGTTAGATAAACGGTGCAACAGCGTTTGTTCGATTAGGGAAACATTTCATCAATTCTGTATGCTTCCAAATAGCATCCCATGTAACACCAAGAGAAGAGCTTGTTTGTCTGTGCGTAGGTTAGCTCGCATTTGTTTGTGGCAAATTTTGCAAATAATCTGTAACAGTAACAGTGTACCCGACGCAACCGAAATGTAGTTCCTTTGCTATACTATATATATATATCAAGGATCCTGCAGAACTGAAGTGATGGCATCTCGTCATGAATAACGAATGGGTCAAAGCAGTGATTTCCCTCTTGTGCTTGTACTGTGGACTTCGACAAATAAGTTAACCTTTATGAAACCGGACAAATGAAACGTTTTGCATAACAAGACGGGACGTGTCATACAGCTGCAAAAGCTAAAGAAGGCCACAGGTAAATTAGCCTTTCAGGATTTCAGCCTTCGTTATGTCAGCTCGTCAGATGAGTCCCGTAGCTTCTTGTCGTCTGTGCGGGTGAGGAATATCGAGGATCATCGGCCATTGGTGGTAGACTGGTAGGGTTAAGGGCGCGGTGTCTTCTCAAATCATGCCCACCGCCCAATGAACCGTGAGATTTGTTGGATTCAGATCTTATGACGCGCTGATTTTCACAGGAGATCCCAAATTCTACCCCCAAAGTTCACTATACAAAAACAAAATTCTCATCACATTAAAATATCATAACATGCATGTAGTACTAAATGCAGATAAAATCAAAAACTAATTGCATAATTTTATTATAATCTGCGAGACGAACATTTTGAGCCTAATTAATCAATTTTTAGACAATTTTTCACACATACAAACAAAATGCTACAGTGTGGCTCGGTTTCCCAACTTCTAAATTAGGGGTACTAAATTGGCATCTAAACAAGGCCTTAGCGAATGGTTAAGATTCCGGGCAGCATGAGAGGCGCCATGGAACTGAAGGCGACATGACTCGCCGAGTCCCGCGAGCTATTCTGCGACTGCCTGCGTGTCTCATTTTGGAGGACCATCGATCTTCGCTAATTCCCGACACCCATGTACGAGGGTGTGTATCTCTCCTTCCCATATTCACAAGAGTGTTTTCGAGTCACACCATCATTGACCACTAGCAGGCTAAGTGTTCTTTGCCATGGGCTGATGGGCACGCATCAGCCGAGGGCAAGGTGCGTGGCTGCTGACTAGCTTGGAGCCGCTTTTTATTTTTTTTTCTAGTGCGCCTTGGAAGCGCTTACCCTCTTCTATTTTTTGAGAGGACCGTCCCGGGAAATTCGGGGGCCCGTACGAGGTTCTAAATTTAAGTACCAAAATAAAATGACAATAATTAGATTTTTTTAAGAAAAACTTTCTTTATAGCTGTTTTTGAGATTGAGTTAAATCATCTACTCCGTATTTTTGTTTCTTTTTTTGTCTTCGATGATCAGTATTATTTTTCTAATCCTATTTGTAGAGGACATGGCTTTCAAGTACATACAGGGATTATACACATGTACACAAAAAAAAGATGAAAACGAACAAAATTATGGACCCGATTGTATAGTTTACCAATATAATTAGTGGATGCACTTTTATCAATATAATTAGTGGATGCACTTCTGACTATACAGAGCGAGACCGCGAGATGAAGCGAACACGAGATTAAAACCTAAGCGACGACGTTGTCTACTCCTGGGCCACAAAATTGGGTTGTACTTAATCAAAAGAAAGCCTAAAAATTACTAAACCCTCCATATTGATATTAGATGACGTTTTGGATAAAATTTCAGTCAATCATTGAGAATATAAATAATGAATAACTTTTAAATCGTTGAGTTTGGAATGCGAAAACCATATGAATACATTTGTCTTACAAAATATTTTTTACAAAATATTTTTATAAAAGTATACATATATTATTTTTAATAAATATTTTTGTAAAAATAATAAGTTAAAGTTACGTTTTGGAGACCATGTCATTATCCTAAACGTCATTTAATACTAATATGGAGGGAGTACACCATAAGGAAAGACTGAACATACATTTGGGTCTTAGAGGCCCTGGCACGTGGGGGCACAGGCCGCACGTGCCCAGGGAGCCCTGTTTTTTCATATTTATCTTGCACACCGATTTGCGTGTCAAACATCCATAAACGTTTCACCCTGTATTTTCCTAATTTTCTTTCGATGTTTCGTTCTCAAATCCTTTTCGGCTGTGTCAAGGAGGATATTTCCTATTTTCAATGTGTCTTACAGCTTTCTATCTCTTGCCATCCACTGCATGTGCAGTGATGCTATATTGTCGAGATATCCGTTGTCAAGAGTCATGTGGATTAGTTCAGACAGTCACGATCCCGAGCAATGCAATATTAGTGTTCCGTGTCGTGGGTTCTTTTGTGGCCCCTCTCCCTCGAAACGAAGGTCGGGAGCCTTTGCCGGATCGAAGCCCGGCGGCATTGGAGACATGTTCGCGGTCTGTTTTGGTTAAGGGTCACGGCAATGATCATTCACCGGGTTCAACTACGGAAAACTTGTTACGACTTTTCATTCCTCTAAAAGATAAGGTTCAATGGACTTCTCGTGACGTCGGGGGCGGCGAACCGCCTCCGTCGCCACGATCCGAACACTTCACCGTACCATTCAATCGGTAGGAGTGACGGGTGGTGTGTACAAAGGCCAGGGACGTAGTCAACGCGAGCTAATGACTCGCGCTTACTAGGCATTCCTTGTTGAAGACCAACAATTTCAATGATCTATCCCCATCGCGATGAAATTTCTCAAGATTATCCGGGCCTGTCGACCAAAGCTATATACTCGTTGAATACATCAGTGTAGCGCGTGTACGGCCCAAAACATCTAAGGGCATCACAGACCCGTTATTGCCTCTAACTTCTCGTGGCCTAAACGGCCATAGTCCCTCTAAGAAGCTAGCTACGAAGGGATGGCTCCACATAGCTAGTTAGCAGACTGAGGTCTCGTTCGTTAACGGAATTAACCAGACAAATCACTCCACCAACTAAGAACGACCATGCACCACCACCCATAGAATCAAGAAATAGCTCTCAGTCTATAATCCTTGCTATGTCTAGACCTGGTAAGTTTCCTCGTATTGAGTCAAATTAAGCTGCAGGCTCCATGCCTGGTGGTGCCCTTCCATCAGTTCCTTTAAGTTTGAGTCTTGCGACCATACTCCCCCCAAAACCCAAAGACTTTGATTTCTCGTAAGGTGCCGGTGGAGTCCTATAAGGAACATCCGTCGATCCCTGGTCGGCATCGTTTATGGTTGAGACTAGAACGGTATCTAATCGTCTTCGAGACCCCAACTTTCGTTCTTGATTAATGAAAACATCCTTGGTAAATGCTTTCGTAGTTGTCTGTCTTTCATAAATCCAAGAACTTCACCTCTGACTATGAAATACAAATGCCCCCGGCTACCCCTATTAATCGTTACTTCGATCCCGAAGGCCAATACAATAGGACCGGAATCCTATGATATTATCCCATGCTAATGTATCTAGAGCGATAACTTGCTTTGAGCACTCTAATTTCTTCAAAGTAACGGCGCCGGAGGCACAACCCGGTCAATTAAGGCCAGGAGCACATCACCGGCAGAAGGGTCGAGTAGGTCGTGCTAGCCGAAAGGCGGACCAGCCGACCTGGCCCAAGGTCCAACTACGAGTTTTTTAACTGCAACAACTTAAATATACGCTATTGAAGCTGAAATTACCGCGGCTGCCGGCACCAGACTTGCCCTCCAATAAATCCTCGTTAAGGAATTTAGATGGTACTCGTTCTGATTACTAGACAGTAGACACTCACGCGCCGATAGGCCGATGGTACCTAACTTTAAGCCATGATGTACGGTTCGAATGCACTCGTCTTCCACGTACTACATAAGAATTCCCACCCTTTTATCTTCGATTTAGAACGTGGGAGTTGGGACTTAAATTCTCTATTTTGTCCCACCGAATTTACCATACCGACATTGCGTATCTTGAAGCGGATGTTTGTTTTATGGGAACGAATGTCTCCTTTGAATGCTAGCACAGCGTGGGAGCTTCCAATTAGAGATGACCTAAACCAGCTGTCCGGTTTTTCTCCATCATCGAAGCGAATCACCAGCTACGCCGCCGGCCAGTCCTCTTCACGAGCCAAACGAGGATGACGTGGCCGATGCTGATCGGTTCCGAGAAAAAAAAAAATATCGCTAGTTGGTGGCTAATTTGTTCTAAGTAAAAAGTACCGCTGACTTGCTGACAAGACGAAGGCGCTCCCAAATCTTAAGGAGCACCCGCGTCCGGCCGTCCGGGATCCGTAGTCCGCCCCGTTGCCCCAGCGGCCAGCAGGGGCACTGTGACGGCGTATTTAGGAGGGCGGCAGGCAATGGGCACTGGGCCAATGCGACGGCGCGGCAGCCTGCGCTCCACGGCCGGCGCACGCGGAACCGGATCAATCCCGCCGGTACGCGGCCAGGCCGAAGCCGCGCCCCGATTTGTTTACTCCCGCGGCAGCGCACACTGTTTGGGCGTGAGCGCACGTCGCGCCAAGCGCGGGGTGGTAGAGGGGAGCGAATCCGCCGTACCGATCGCGCTGCCCCTGCCCCGCGGCACCCGGGCATGGGAACACGACGCGACGCGACGGGAACGAGATGGAATCAGAGGAGAGCCGAGCCGGGAGCCGCGCTACGGCCCAAACACAAACACCACCCCACCCCACCCCACCCCACCGAAACCTAGCTGGACGCTCCTCCACTCCAGGCCGGAGCCCGGGGGCAAGAGCGAACGCGCTGCGAGCGAGCCCCCGGGAGCACGAAGCGCCGCGGCTGCCGGATCCCCCCGCCCCGTGCGTGCCGTGCCGTGCCGCCTCCTGACACCGTTGTGTAAGCTAGCTAGGCTAGGGTACCCTGGCGCGGCGGTGGCGGGTAGTGGCCGGGCCGTAGCGTACCCTGGCAGCAGCAGGCCCGTGGCACGAGCCGGCTTTTGCAGCGCTGCCGCTACGGCCTCTCGTGTCAATATGCTGCTGCCATGCCTTCCTGCGGCAGCGCAGTTATCTTTAGCCTGGACGACGTTGACCCTTGGAGTACCACTGTGCCTGCCTGACCCGTGGAGTTGAGTGAAGGGCCCGATAATCGGAGCTGCAGTGCCAAGGACTTGCAGGCGTTGCGCGGTTGGGAATGCATGTCAAGAGTTCCACTACATAGCTAATAGCCATTTTTCATCTTTCATCCAACGTTCGAAACCGTCGCTCGACTATCTGATCGGCCCTTACCTTTTCATTTGGGTTTAATCTGGTCTAGGATCTGAGGTGGTATCTGACATTAAGCGTATCATTTGATGGTTCATGTGAATGAGAAGCAATTAGCATATCGTGATCTACTGCTTGCTGCTCGATTTGTTAAATTGTTAGCATGCTAAGAACCTCATTCAAGCATCCAATCAACCCAAAGCAAAAGAAAAGGTCAATTGGAAATTAATACTTTTTTTATTTATGCCAAGCAATCCTAAATTTTGCAAATAACATACATGTACTTCCATACAGTTGGAAGTAGGCCTCCGAGTAAGGGATGAAAATGGCTATTCTCCGGAACAGGTACTACGATTGCAGCCTTGCAGGGATGATATCCGTTGTCCGTGAAACTCACACTGGCATAGCGTGATGGGCGTTGGATTCGTGCATGCTATCACATTTCAGATCCGATGTGAACTCGGGACAAATCAATAGATTGCACTCGCAAGAAGCAAGATATCGAAGGTGCAATGTAGCCGAGCCTCGCTTTATCTTTATGTCTCCGTCCATGGTGACGGCACCCCTAAGCACAAGCCCCGCAGTGTTTGCGACGATGAGCGTTGGTGTGTTACATGTGTTGAGCATATATAGCTCGGTGGGACGGTGGAACTTCCGAAGAAAACTCAAGTGTGTGTGTGTGTGTGTGTGTGTGTGTGTGTGGTCTATAAAATGGACTTGGTACAACATGTCGGTGACAAAAGTAGAAGCACAAATTCTATAAAATGGCAGATGAGAGCAAAGGGTTGCCATGAGTTGGGGAAACAAACTCTCTACAGAGCTGTGCTTCAAGGTTACGGGATTTCATTTCCTTAAATAAAATGGCATGATTTCAATGTCAACTGCATGAACCAACCTCCTAAAGCAATATAATTGAACCATATACTATGTACAACCGAGTCTATTGTACGAACATGTCTCTAGAGGTCAATGCTTATGTGCTTTAGTTCAATCCTTTCATTGCATGGGTTACTACTAATAAAAGTCGTCCACGCGCACTGTAAACTAGCAGTTCATCTTACAGTACGTGCCACCTGAACTAAAGTTTATGTAATATTTCACTAGTATAAACTCATACAGGCTAACATGCGTGTATATAGGAGTACGTATATAGCATACCGCGCTGATAAGCTTACTTTTCGAAACTCTTCGGTCTAATGTTTTGTGAATTTTGATTTAGTTCGTTGATCAGTTATTTTGGGTGCTTCCCGTTATACACTTATACATCTAGATGACACAGTTATATGGCAGAGGAAAGAAATACCCTGGAAAAAGAATGCAAGATACACATGGACTATATATGGAGCACCCTGAGATTATTAAACTACTTTGGGGCGCGCATTTCAGTCAGTCTACAACATTCTTCAGAGTCGGCTGGCATTTCGGGAATTTTCTATGGCATTTCGCGCAGTAGCACTTTCAAATGATTCCGATTGGTATTTTATGGATTTATTTTCCCAGTAGTACTTCCTCGAATTTCTCCAACATTGCACGCATGCATGTATCCCATGTAGCTAGCTTCTGCCTCCGGCTAGGATCGCTTGGACATGGCATCGGCATCGTCCTGATTCCTGAAGATGCTGTTCCCGATCAAATGCTAGCAATCTTTTTCGGCAGATTGAATGTGTTTGTAGAATCTACGGGCCTCCAGATTGCATCCACAGATAACTCGAATGCAAAAATGCCTAACAATCTGCTATATATGTTCATGTGTATCACTGAACTTTCAGTATCTTAAAAAAAAGTGTATCACTGAACTTAAATTTCATGGTGAAATCGGAAGTATACGATAGGGAAAGCAAGAGATCATGAACATATCAATGAATGGGTGATCACAATAGCACAGCATCAGTAGAGCCGTTTGGTTTGAACAATCGATCGATCTCTCATCATCAACAATCATGAACTCATCGAAGCAAAAAAAAAAACACCAAAAGAAATTAGCCGCAAAAAAGGATCGGAGCCTCGGAGGTGTTAATCATGGATCGCAGCCAGCAGGCCATGGCATTGCCGCGGCGGCGCGCTGCGCCACGAACTAACGCGGCGGCTACATGCACATCTCGCTGCCCCTCACCTCCTCGTCGTCCTCGCCGTCGCCGTCCATGACCGGCGACATGCTCCCTCCGCCTCCCCCTCCAACGCCGCCGCCGCCGCCGCCGCCGCGCGTCGTGGACGACGACATCTGGGCGGCGCCGCCGGAGCCCGCGACCCCGCTGCCGCCGCCGGCCTTGTGGTTGTGCATCCAGACCTTGAAGACCTGCCTGGTGACCCCGATCTCCCGGCAGAAGCGCCCCACCTCGTCGTCCGCCGGCGCGCGGCCGGGCTCCCGCTTAGGCATCCGCCAGCCGAGCCGCTCCGCGAACCGCGCCATGCGCTCCTTCTGCTCCTCCGTGAACTTGGTCCGCGTCCGCCGGCGGCCCCCGGAGCCGTGCGCGCCGCCGTCCCCGCCCATGCCGCCGGCAGCAACCATCGCCATGTGCATGCCGTAGCCAGCCGACGCGACGGGGGAGGTGGTCAGCATTGCCCCGTGGGCGCCGCCGCCGGGCGACCCCGCGGCCGCGTCGAGGAGCGCCTTCCGGTGGAAGTTGCGGTGGCAGCCGCAGGCCGCGCAGAGCATCGCGGCGGGCTGGCCGTCGTCGGGGGTGTACTCGCAGCACCCGTCGGAGGCGTAGGTGCCCAGCTTCGCGGCGTGGTTGCGCATGCACTCCCGGTACACCTCCCGCGGCCGCTCCTGATGCTGCTGCTCCATCGCGAGCTCTCCTCAGCTGCCTTTTCGCTACCCTTCTGGTTCGTCTTCCCTTCTTTTCTTGCTTCTGCTCTCTCTCTCTCTCTCTCTCTCTCTCTCTAGCTAGGTACTAAGACTAGTCTACTAGCATGTGGCTCGTTGAGCAGCAGCTGCGTGGTGTGTGCATGCTACGTTGGAGCTCGAGAGGAGGGAGATCTAGGCCAGTGCCGCCGGGGATATATGAGCTGTAAACATCTTCCGAGTTCTTGCTGGGATGCAGATCGAAGGACTAGCGTGAATGTACGAGCAAGCACTACAAGCAGTGCAGTAATGTGGCGACGAGATGTTGTTGTGGGTTGGCAGTTAGGGGCACGTCGAGATTCGCATGGCCGCTCTGGCGATCTTTGTAATCCGAACTGTGTGATTCAGGACCAGAGCACACAGGCCGGCGAGCAAACAAGGAGCACGAGCCAAGTACTAGTGGTTGACTTTGCTGAGTGGTTTTTCTTCCAAGAGCTGGTATGTAGTAGGTGCAATGTTTCTGAGCGTATCTTTTCAAGATCCACCGCGTGTTCGGTACTCGGTTGCATTGTCTCCTTATTTCTTCCTTTATTTTGTCAAACTTGAACCAAGCTACATTTTCAGATAATTTGTCAAACTAGCGGTTGTGAAGCATGGCATCACAAGTTAGTCCAACGAAATATTTTCGTAGCTATTTTGCCTCCTATGTGTGTGATCTGGCATGGATTCTATCCGAGCAACAAGGTTGTCCATTTCTATTAATATATAACAGGAAAAAAAGAGGTTAGGATAGCCCCAGCATTACGAGAACACATAAAGACTAGGTTTTCTCTATAATACACCTAGTCATTGGCTAACCTCAAAAATTTTAACAAGAGCGTCATCGCGGGGGTTTGGATGGTGGTCGCGAGCTTGAAAGCATGGTCTGCTAGCCAACCCGGTTCTTCCGCCCGGCCTCCCCCAAACTGCATCCCTATAGGCTATAATCAGCCTCTAAAAACGATAATCAAATATCAATTGCCGAGAAAAAAATATCCATGTCAGTGCGAAGATGGCCTTTTAAGTTTATTGATTAAGTAATGTTCCATACATGTTACTGTCTCGCAGTACTATGCTTGAATAATGAGGACAATATACTACTACTAGATGTGTCTGATGCATTGTTAACCTTTTCCCTGCAGTCCTATTTAATTTTGAATTTTCACTTTGGAACATTCCATTGTGTTAATTGGAGTGGGGGACCCCTCCTCTATATTTGAAGACACTCCATAGACTTTTCGACATAGAGTATGTTTACCAGGCCGGCTATATTACCATATACTGTACACTGGAACTGGGGTAAGTAGCGCCACAAGTGCCTGTTAGTAGAGTACGGCTCCATCTGATACATGGAACCTTGCCTAATGAGGAATAATCTGGTAGCTAGCTCATGGACAAAAAGGGTGGGTCGGTTGCCTCCACCATGACCTATTTTAAGCTCTTGGATCGAGCGTACAGATTAAGAGGAGGACTAATCAAATCATGCACGTAGTTAAATAACTAATCAGCATTGGAACTTGTGCTGCAAGAACAAAAAAAACAAAGAGTAGTATACTAGCACTACAATGCAGCCAGTCCCAATAATTTGTGATTTTATCATGAATAGATCTGGTAGCTTCGCTTATTTTAGCTGGAGTATACAGAAACATGTGGTACTTATTCAGGCCAATCGGTTCATAGACGTGGCGGATCCTCCGCTGCTTGCGTGCTCCTCTCGCCCTCGCCCAATAGCGAGAGAGATGTTGATCGTTTTCTCCACTAACCACACTACATACACCAACAAAATCCGGCATAGAAAACGGCATGCCAAGTTTGAAGCAGGGGAAATCATAGCTCGTACTAGATGATACACTACTTGGCAAGTCAGTAGTGAAATTCTAGCGGATATATTTTTAGCAACGCTTTTTCGATCGGTCAACTGCAGTGCAGGAGCCTACTGCCTCGAATTTGAACTCGTGTTCTGCGAAACACAGCGTTGACGCTTCAAACCAGTCGTTGCCGCAGGCCTCTCAGCAGCTGAACGCTCTGCATGCAATAGGCGGTAGGCCGGTGCGTAGTGCCTGTCAGCGAGTGAGTCCAAATCGCACGCCGACAAACCTACCACCACCAGCTGACCAGCAGCAGCAGCAGGCAGCGGCAGCGGCAGATCACACAGCGGCAATGCAAGCTGCTGCTGACCAGCCCAACCCTTTAACCCTATCTCCGCGCGCCACTCCGCCGAGTCTGACGACCCCCCTGCCCTGACACCGTCCTCTCCCTTCCCCATATCCGCATGCCCCCCTGTTCCACCGCGTCCGAGTCCAATCCTGAATCCTCCCTCTAGCGAGGCCGAGGCGTGGACCGTGCACGGGTCGGCCGCACATGGGCTCATGCCGCCGTGTCCCGGGAGGATGGATGCCCCGGGACGCGGCCGGCGCAGCTTCGTCACGTTCGCACTTCGCAGCTCGGGTTGCCGCGGCGGGCGGCGCCCACGCGATCGACGGCAGCGGCCGCGCGCGACATGGAGGGGGCAGATCTTCCTCGCGCCATGCAGGGACCCGGGCGCACCCCCGCGCGGCGCGCACGAACCCGTGCGGCACCGGTGGAAACTCCCGTGCGGGGGCCGCGGCCCTGCGACCGCGACCGCGACAGGCCACGGGCGCGAGAGAGCCCACCGAAGCGGGGGAGGAGGTGCGTGCGCTGCACCGGGCCGTGTTTAGCGGGTGAGCGCGCGTGGTTAATGGTGGTGCTTTGCCATGAACCGTCTTGTCGGTCTGATCCTAGCCACGACGCTCCCGGCCTGGCTTACGCGGCCTGTTCGTTTGGGTTATTTTTCTTCCAAAATAAATCAGTCAACAGCCATCAATCAATAGTATCTTTTAGAATAAATTAACACCAGTTATCACCCATCAGACGAACGGGACACCTTCGTTTGCAAGCTGGAAAGACAAAATGCACAGGCGCGCCGCAGCGAGATAAGCATTGCCGCACTGAGTGACGACTTGTCTTTCCGTCCGGTCCGGGTCGGGCCTTTTCGGCTCAAATATTGCGGCCCTGTGTGGAGATCGAAATCCACGTGGTTACAGGACAGTGGAGAGCCTCGTGGTGACCATTGGGCGTGTGTCGGCGACGTGAGCCGCTTTGCTGGTTATTCGTTGTTGCTGTGCTGCAGCCTAGAATGTAGCTAGACGTTTAGGGAGCATCTAGTACTACGATCGATGTCTTTTTCAGTTTATAGGTACGGAACCTGGGTTTGGGTTAATTAGCGAGACATATCTCGTAAAATATATGACCGTATAATTAGAGAATAGTTACTGCAGCATTATTATAGTAAATTATAGGTTAATTAGATTTATTAAATTCATCACGTAAAATTATACTCATCTTTAAAAAGTTTTGACTAAACGACCGGAGCCAAGCTTTATAGAAGCACATTAAATACTGGGATTACCAGTTTTACAATGAAGCACATATCCGTAAGGGGGTCCAACACCAGCCCGACTGTAACGAGACCCTCTAGGTCACGCGTTAGAGACAGCGAGAGACTACTCTAGACGAAAAGGCTAAAAGGTCAAGAAGCCATTACAAAACGGGACGGACCACACTACCCGCGGGGCATGTTGCCTCATCACTACGACCTAGGGAGAGCTCCCAACAACGCCTTCAGGAAGGCAAAGGCGCACCAGCGCCAACGTTAGGTCTTCACCTCGGAAATCTTCCACCGGTCGCCGTCGAACGAGACCCATAAGTCAACGCCCTTAGGAGGGAAGTGTAAGCACCGTTGCCCGACTCGAAGAAGGGGCGGGCCTTACGCCCGAAGATCACGCCCGATGAACCGAGAGTGCCTACTCCAATGACACTCGCGCCCATCCACAATCCACGCTTCACAGCCACAAAAGCTATCCACTAGGCTCCATATGCAACTGGCAGCACCGCCCGACACCTCAGAGAGATTGGTTCTCTCAATGATAGGCCAAATCTCATGCCGCCCCGTGAAGGGTGCCACCGGACTGGCCGAATTGAGACAAAATGATGAGGACATCACTCCTATGGATACTCACAACAATCCTCCATTGATCGTTCAAGGTCCAATCACTAGAGCTCGTGCGCGACAATTGAATTTAGAGGTGAACTCGTTCCTAAGTACTTCTCTATGTGATTATGAGAATAGATTGGTACCTAATGATTATATTGTAATTAGGAACCATGGAGAGGACCGGAGGATAGTTGGAGAAGGGCTTCAAGGTGGAGAGGACCATCAAGGGCGTGCAAGTCAAGATAGAGGCCCAAATCAATTCGACTTCGAGTCCACCTCGGAGTCCAGGAGCAGTCAGCGCTAAATCGGACGCCCAAGTCGCATACGGGCTCGGATTTGGATGTTCTTTATATGCTTTGAAAGCTAAGAAGATAATATTTGCAATGGCACTGGTCTCATGTCAAAATTCGTCCGGAGTCATCGGGAATCAACGAAACAAGTTGACGTCCAGAATCTGTTTCGGCGCTGCGTCGTCGTATTTTGGTCTTTGGGCCGTGTATCGTATTGAGCCCAATAGGGGCACGTCCAAGGGGGTCGACCACGACCCTAGACTCTTTAAAATAGTAGCCGCTACCCAAGTTAGGGTTTTGGGTTTTGCTTAGATCAATTCTGTCAAGAACAGTGTCACCGCTCGTCGGTTTGTGAGACCCCAACTTCGTGAGTTTAATCATACATCGGCAATTGTGTTGCAATCTTTCTCGTTCTTGCTTGTGTTCTTCAATTCGCAGGCAAGGATTAGCCTTCTGGACGAGGTCAACCGTGCAACGCCGGTTGATAACCTGAGGAGACGTGGTACTGCGATTGCGGGGTTCGGAACGTGTGGTTTGGAAGCCGGATCGATTTGAGTCACGACTCCACACCTTCAACAGCTGTTGCACCATCACCGCCGCCACCATCTTCTGCACGTTCTTCGGATTCCGGTAAAAATTCTTTGCAGGAGGGCAGCAGGAGTACCACCTCGACACCACGCACTCCCAACATTCAGTGCCACCGTTGCCATGGGCTTGGCCACGTGCAGAAGGATTGCCCTAGTCAGCGGGCATACATTGCTACAGAAGATGGATACATAAGCACCTCCGACGTTGAAGATGATGGGGCAAATGATATTGATGAGGATCGTGGCGTTGCATTTGGTAGTGAGGACACGACGGCCTTTAGAAACATCATTGTGCAGCGAGTACTCAGCGCACAAGTACAAAAACCTGAGAAGATCCAACGCCATAACTTGTTCCAAAATTTTTTCGTCATCAACAACCGTCGCGCACGTGTCATCATTGATGGAGGTAGTTGCAATAATTTGGTGAGTTCTGATTTGGTCAAGAAGCTTGGATTGGCCACACGCCCTCATCCCCATCCATATGGTATTCAGTGGTTTAGTGATGCGGGGAAAGCTAAGGTAACACAAACCTGTAGAGTTTCTTTTTCCATTGGTACCTATGCTGATTCTGTTGACTGTGATGTCGTACCTATGGATGCTTGTTCTCTTTTATTGGGACGTCCTTGGGAATTTGATAATGATGCTATACACCATGGCAAAAGTAATAAATACACTTTCACACATAAAGGACAGAAAATTACTTTGCTACCTATGACACCTGCTGAAATTGTACAAGCTGATAAAGACTGGGCTGCTAGTTTGCATTACAAGGAATCTGAAAATCAGCAAGTTGCTAAATCTATTTACCCACCTAAAAAGGATAAGTCTGCACCAACCTCTGAGGTCGAGGGAATTAAATTAAAGGGGGGAGTTATGCTCGCAATGAAATATGAACTTGCTGAACTTTCTGGTGATGATATGTGCTATGCTTTGGTATGCAAACGAGCTTTGTTTTTGCTTGATAATATTGCTAGCTCTTTGCCTCCTGTTGTCACTAACATTTTGCAGGAGTATGAGGATGTTTTTCCAGCTGAGTTACCACCGGGCCTTCCACCTTTGAGAGGGATAGAGCATCAAATTGATTTGATTCCCGGAGCCACATTGCCGAACCGTGCTGCTTATCGCACCAATCCCGAGGAGACTAAGAAGATTCAGCGACAAGTCCAAGAATTGTTGGACCGTGGGTATGTCCGTGAAAGCCTTAGTCCTTGTGCTGTTCCTGTGCTTTTGGTTCCCAAGAAAGATGGTACTTGGCGTATGTGTGTTGATTGTCGAGCTATCAATAATATTACCATTCGATATCGTCATCCTATTCCTAGGCTAGATGACATGCTTGATGAGTTGTGTGGTGCTATAATTTTCACAAAGATAGACTTGCGTAGTGGTTACCACCAAATAAGAATGAAACTTGGAGATGAATGGAAAACAACTTTTAAAACCAAATTCGGGTTATATGAGTGGTTAGTTATGCCTTTTGGTTTAACCAATGCACCTAGTACTTTCATGCGATTGATGAATGAGGTTTTGCGGGCTTTTATTGGGCGATTTGTGGTGGTTTACTTTGATGATATATTAATTTTCAGCAAGTCTTTGGATGAACATATGGAACACTTACGTGCTGTTTTTGATGCTTTGAGAGATGCATGTTTGTTTGCTAATCTTGATAAGTGCATCTTTTGCACCGATAGAGTTTCTTTCCTTGGCTATGTTGTTACTCCACAGGGAATTGAGGTGGATGCGATGAAAATTGAGGCCATTGAGAGCTGGCCGTTGCCCCAAACCATCACACAGGTACGGAGTTTTCTTGGTCTTGCAGGTTTCTATCGCCGCTTCGTCAAAGATTTCAGCACCATTGCTGCACCGTTGCACGAGTTGACGAAGAAAGGTGTGGTGTTTCATTGGGGAAAAAGCACAAAAGAAGTCCTTTGCAACATTGAAGTACAAGCTTATGCACACGCCATTGCTGCAACTTCCAAACTTTGGTAAGACTTTTGAGTTAGAATGGGATGCTAGTGGAGTTGGCATTGGAGGTGTTTTGATGCAAGATGGTAAACCCGTTGCATATTTTAGTGAAAAGTTGCATGGTCCGGTTCTGAATTATTCTACGTATGATAAGGAATTGTATGCACTTGTACGTTCTTTAGAAATGTGGCGTCATTATTTGTGGCCTAGAGAATTTGTTGTTCATTCTGATCATGAATCGCTGAAGTATCTTCGCTCTCAAAATAATCTGAATCGTAGACATGCTAAGTGGGTTGAATTTATTGAAACTTTCCCTTATGTTGTCAAACACAAGAAGGGGAAGGATAATGTGATTGCTGATGCTTTGTCTAGACGATATACTTTGCTGTCCCAACTTGATTGTCGGATTTTTGGACTTGAATCGATAAAAGAACAATATGCGCTTGACCCTGATTTTAAAGATGTGTTGCTGAATTTTAGAGAGGGACGTGCATGGAACAAATTTGTGGTTAATGATGGGTTCTTGTTTAGAGCTAACCGCCTATGCATTCCAGTTGGTTCCGTTCGTCATTTGTTGTTACAGGAAGCGCATGGAGGAGGGTTGATGGGCCATTTTGGTGCTAAGAAGACCGCGGATGTTTTGGCCTCGTATTTTTTTTGGCCTCATATGAAGAGAGGTGTTGAGAGGTTTGTTTCTCGCTGCTCCACATGTCAAAAAGCTAAGTCTCGCTTGAATCCACATGGGTTATACATGCCTCTTCTAGTTCCTTCTATTCCTTGGTCAGATATTTCTATGGACTTTGTTTTGGGATTGCCTAGGACTAAGAGGGGGGAGTGATAGTATATTTGTTGTGGTGGATCGTTTTTCTAAGATGGCACACTTTATATCATGTCATAAGAGTGATGATGCTATACATATTGCGGACCTCTTTTTCAAAGAGATTATTCGTTTGCATGGTATGCCGTCTACTATTGTATCAGATCGCGATGCTAAATTCTTGAGTCATTTTTGGCGGACTCTGTGGAACAAGTTGGGTACCAAATTATTGTTTTCTACTACTTGTCATCCACAAACTGATGGACAAACGGAGGTCGTGAACCGTACTTTGGGTACTATGTTGAGAGCTATTTTGAAGAAAAATTTGAGGATGTGGGAAGAATGTTTGCCTCATGTCGAGTTTGCATATAATCGAGCAACACATTCTACCACCAAGGTAAGTCCTTTTCAGGTAGTGTATGGTTTCAACCCTCGTGCTCCTATTGATATTTTGCCTTTGCCTACTAGTGAAAGGATTCATAATGATGCCAAGGAACGTGCTGAATTTATTTTGCAAATGCATGAAACAACTAAGCACAACATTGAAAAGATGAACGACAAGTATAGAATTGCTGGTAGTAAAGGTAGGAAAGAAGTAAAGCTTGAACCGGGTGATTTAGTATGGTTGCACTTGAGAAAAGAAAGATTTCCAGATTTGAGAAAGTCTAAGTTGATGCCAAGAGCTGATGGCCCATTTAAAATACTTGAAAAGATTAATGATAATGCATATAAACTTGAGTTACCTCCCGAGTTTGGGGTTAGTCCCACCTTTAACGTTTCAGATTTCAGGCCATACTTGGGAGAAGAGGATGAGCTTGAGTCGAGGACGACTCCAATTCAAGAGGGGGAGGATGATGAGGACATCACTCCTATGGATACTCACAACAATCCTCCATTGATCGTTCAAGGTCCAATCACTAGAGCTCGTGCGCGACAATTGAATTTAGAGGTGAACTCGTTCCTAAGTACTTCTCTATGTGATTATGAGAATAGATTGCTACTTAATGATTATATTGTAATTAGGAACCATGGAGAGGACCGGAGGATAGTTGGAGAAGGGCTTCAAGGTGGAGAGGACCATCAAGGGCGTGCAAGTCAAGATAGAGGCCCAAATCAATTCGACTTCGAGTCCACCTCGGAGTCCAGGAGCAGTCAGCGCTAAATCGGACGCCCAGGTCGCATACAGGCTCAGATTTGGATGTTCTTTATATGCTTGGAAAGCTAAGAAGATAATATTTGCAATGGCACTGGTCTCATGTCAAAATTTGTCCGGAGTCATCGGGAATCGACGAAACAATTGACGTCCAGAATCTGTTTTGGCGCTGCGTCGTCGTATTTTGGTCTTTGGGCCGTGTATCGTGTTGAGCCCAATAGGGGCACGTCCAAGGGGGTCGACCATGACCCTAGACTCTTTAAAACAGTAGCCGCCACCCAAGTTAGGGTTTTAGGTTTTGTTTAGATCAATTCTGTCAAGAATAGTGTCACCGCTCGTCGGTTTGTGAGACCCCAACTTCGTGAGTTTAATCATACATCGGCAATTGTGTTGCAATCTTTCTCGTTCTTGCTTGTGTTCTTCGATTCGCAGGCAAGGATTAGCCTTCTGGGCGAGGTCAACCGTGCAACGCCGGTTGATAACCTGAGGAGACGATAACCTGAGGAGACGTGGTGCTGCGATTGCGGGGTTCAGAACGTGTGGTTCGGAAGCCGGATCGATTTGAGTCACGACTCCACCAAATCGAGAGTTATCAGAACCTTTCGGAAGATCGGGAAACCCTAGTTTCCATCACAGAATACATGAGCCAGATGGAGGAAGCTTGATACCGAAAGGGGACAGCTTGGTTGGCGAAGTGCAGATCGGAGGCGGCACCACCCGCATGACGACGCCGCAGGCAAGAGCTCCTCCCCCCTAATCCGCTCTGCCCACAGGTCAAAGCAGACGGAGGACCAAGGCAGGGCCGAAAGAGGGGCTCATGCCGTCCCAGCGCCGCCGCAGCAGCATCTCCCCGCCGGAGAACCGGACCCCCGACAACCACCGCTGGATCCCAACGCCGCCAGGCCGAAACGGCCGCGCCAGTGCCATCCTCCTGCCGCCCACCGGAATCCCACCCCGACGGGGAGAGGCGGAGGGGTGGCCACCGGCCCAGATTCGGGAGGAGAGCCCCCCCCCCAAGCCGGCCACCCACGCCGAAGAGGGCGCTGCCACGCTGCGGCTGCCGTCCACGTCGTCGGTCTCGAGCGTCGAAGCCATGCCACGAGAGGAGAAGAGGGGGGAGCCCCACCGCCGTTGTCCTCGCGGCCGCGCGGCGCTGGCGTGCCCGAGCTGCGGCGGGGCAAGGGGAGCCGGAGAGGAGGGGGTCCGGGCGGCGGCGCGGTGGGTTAGGGTTCCGCCCGACGCCCTGAGAGAAGCGCGGGCGCATTTTCTTTTTTAACTTAGAAAATTTTGTCCTTTAAAAGGTTTTGCAAATAGACTTTATTTATGTACCTATCATTTCTGAGTGGTCCAGCTACATACATGCCTACATGATGCACACAATTAGCCAGAGAACATGACATGCTAGTCAAGTGGAACTAGATAACATTATCGTTTAGGCAAGCAACAAGCTCGAGATTCTAGTATGCCGTATAAGACAGGGTGCAGCGAATGGTTCCCTTCCGAGATCTTTGCGGTCTCGGTAGGAGGCAAAACGTGACACCAGAACGTTCATGCCACTACGGGGCATGAAGCTGGTCTGCTCCACGTGGTCCGATGTATGCAAAAGGGACGATGCACGAGCGACTCAAGACTTTTGTTGTGGACTTGTGGTTAGCGCCATAAATCTGTGATTTGCATATCGCCGTCGTCACTCTGCTCCACTACTTGGAGAATCTGAACGAATCAAAGAACGAATGGCGAATTTATAGCGATATGTCTGAAACAGCGACAACTTTCCCAAGGCTGGGAATAAGATTCACAAATCCCAACGCATATCGAAGCATTTCTGAGAATGGCGAAGGACGAATATTGCCGTGGAGCAGCGGCGGATCAGGATTTCAATCATAGGGTGCAAACTTAAGCTATGACATAGATTACTAAAGTTCATGGGATACTACCTAACTGCCAAAGAACGTCATATATATATTAGATCTATATAGCTTTACACTATGTTCCTCCAATTGCTAGATTGAAAGGGAGCTAGATTCTTAATAAAGTTGGACCTAAATTGACTGATTTAACAAAATCAAAATCATTAACTCAATAAATATTACAACGCGTCATATGGTAAAGCCGGAGCTGATATAGACAGAATGGATGTGAGAGCCGATTGGTGATCGATCTTCAGATCAATGGATCCATGCATACTTGTTTCTCCTAAAAACAAACAAAAATGTCTTGGTGGGCAGTTTGGGTCTGTTTTACTTCCAATTGGCCCTTGGACTTTATATTTACAAGGTATTATATATATATATATATATATATATATATATATATATAATATATTGAGAGGTAGGTATATTTGTAAAAGTTTTGGGGTCCAGCTGTACCCCATGCACCTACAGTAGATCCGCCCCTGCGGCGGAGTCTGACGATGTCTCGGTGGTGAATTTGCTGAAGTCACCGGATGGAGCACGATCAGTAATCGCAAGTATCTGACATGGTATCAATGAGCTTAGCGAGAGTTTTGATTTTATCTCTCTTAGTCATGTTAACCGGGAAGTAAATGGTGCAGCTCACTGCTCTGCAAAGTTTGCTACTCCGGCTAATAATTTTGTAACTGGGGGAGTAGCATTTCAAATTTCTTGTCGGAAGCACTCCAATATAATTGTAATCATGCATCTATAATATAAGCTCGGTTGACTTCTAAAAAAACATCATACGGCATACAGTTATAAACAGTTAAATATTGCGTGCAACGCGGATCGAATATGTATGAAGCTGTTCGCGAAAAAAATATATATGCAGCTTGGCTTAGATTCGCTGCAGTTCTTGTAGCCTTACCAGGGCACATCTCTAGCTAGCTAACTACGGAAAGATTAGCTTCATAAGGTCCTCCATGGCTCGTGCAGCTATGTATATGCTAGCTTGTTAAAGATTTGAGAACGTACAAGTTATATATTCCTTCAACGACAACACGCGATGTTGACAGCAGTTGCAATTACATGTGGAGGACCATGCTATTGTCCCCATCTCCACCATTAGCTATTTCCAACCAATAAATAGTGATGAGGATCCTCCGCATATACATTGTACATGGACCAACCGGAATACAGTCTTTTGTTGCAAATACCTATATATTTTATAAGATTAGTTCTATTTTTTAAGGCAAGTGAAAACCAACCCATCAGTGCAAACTTTAGAAACCACAATCTGATTCATACGATGTTGATCCAATGGGCCTCTCACCTCTATGCATGTCCCCATGCATGTTGGTTTTGCTAATCTCCCTCCCACGTTCACTGTGATTTTGCAAATCCCCCTCCCCCTCCCATACATCTCCCCATGCACGTTGGTTTCTAAAGTTTGCATGGAGGGGTTGATTTGCAATGGATATGTCTCTATTTTTTAAATCAGTAATTTAAAATTATTTAATATAAAATTATAAACACACAAGGTATATCTGTCTTCATTTATAACACTATATATTCTAATAGAAAATAGTAGGTAAAGTCAATTTTAAAGGCTGCATGATTGTGATTACATACATCGAAAAGACTGGCTGTTCGGGCCAGGCCTGAATGGCTGAATCCGCACAGACCATGGTAATTTTCCCTTGATGCTTTGGAACACATGCATGACTGCTGAAATTTTCTATCAGAAGACTCACTGTGTTACATGGGCTGCTCCTGCCTCGTACAGTTCCAAAAAACAACTCACAAATTCACTATGTAAAAAGAAGACTCTCCATCACATCAAAATGTCATAACATGCATGGAGTACTAAATATAGATGAAATCAAAAACTAATTGCACAGTTTTGTTGTACTCTGCGATACGAACATTTTGAGCCTAATTAATCAATTTTTGGATAATTTTTCGTATATACAAACGAAATACTATACCTAATAATTACGGAGAGACCCAAAACTCCCAAATTAGGAACTAAACAAAGGCCCAAATCAAACTGGACGGAGTTGTCGAGTTGGACTGTGCTGCCAACTGCTGCGGGAGCGTGGGCCGGGGCGCGCCGACCGATGGGCTTCTCCCATGTCGTTCAAAGGATCGAATGGGCCGTAGGCCCATGGGGCACCGCGGGGCTGTGTGGGGTTTTGTTCGCCCTCGCCATTTTCAGTTTCTCACCTCCTCCACGCGTCGTCAAACTGACAGTCCGAGCAAGGAAAACCAGCGGCGGAGTTCTCCTTACTGAGGAGGTGGTGGTGGGTGGCGGCCCTAGCCCTAGCTTCTCGCGAGCAGTGGACCGCCGCCACCGGGGGTTGGTCCGCACCGTTCTCCGGCGGCTCGAAGGTGACCCATCCCTCTCCTTCTCCTCGTTGTACGCCTGTACCAGCTCCACCGATTGCTTTGCTTCTCGCCTACGAGTGGGTTGCTCGCTGCTACATCCCTGATCAAATATTCAAATGGGCGCGCTTGGGGGCTTCGATCGATCATTTTTTATCTGATCGGTGTGGACATTGTCCCAAATGGTGTCGCCTATATTTATCCCCGAAAAGAAGAGACAGTGGGGGCTTTGGACTGAATTGGCCAATTGGGTGCTGCTGGGGCTGGGCTGTTCCTGTGCCATAGTGAGCAAGGAACCACTCTGCACTGTCAAGCTTTCTTTGTTTCGTGACGGGGACTTCCATTCGGATTACGGAGCTCGCAAACTTTCAGAGGTTCTGGAAATCATCTTGGGATGCTGTCAGTGGCTCAAGAAAACGTGGACACCATCCCCAGTGCTGCGGTCTGGGGTTTCATTTCCTTGGCCTCTAGAATCTAGGAAGCATCTACACTTCGATCCATACATTCCTAAAGAGAACCACACTGTCCTTGTGGCTCACATTAACTGGCGTGCCTTGATGCTAAATAGACAGATCGAATGATTAGTAGCTGCTCACTTTAACAAATCTTCACTGGACAAAGGATCCTGAGCAGACAGTAGTCTGTAATTATGTTTTTTGGTCAATTTCTATAAGATTTGCTTTCATTTGAGCAAACAAAGAAATGAGATACCCATTTGGTTCATCTTATCGTTTCTATATTTTCATAAATGTTAACAATGCAATAGTTTGCTTTGTTTATACAGTAAGCCTCAAATCCTTTAATTGATTCTGCCATGGTGAAATTTTTGTTGTTGTTGTCAGCACGCCAACTACTGATACATCGTCTCAGATTAGAATATTACTCTAAAGTAATGTAGGAAGCGACTACTTTGCTTTGACCCTTAAGTAGCACCAATACTGTATGGTGGCTTATTCTGCCTGGTTTGTGTAAAGAACTATGCTACTCTAGAAACTGATGGCTGATTCGTATCATTTTGCTGTTTTGCAATCTGGGACTAATAGCTCAATCATTAGTACTACATGGCAAATGACAAAGCTGGGCCATTTTTTGTCTCTAAATTTCTTACTTCTCTCACATAGTTTTATTGGCCTCTCATAATCCCCTGTGTCCCTTTGTTCAGATTCAGTTGCTGGCAACTAGATCTGTACCTGTGATTCTTCACAGTTTGTGCTCCTCTCCTGCAATATATATGCTCCTGTGTTGTGTCTTGGTTGGTATTGTCCATCCCAATCTCACCATTGAAGGTCTGTGGAGGAACACTGACTGTGTGTTTTGAATCAAGAATGATACAGTTAAATACATTTTTATTATATTCTCATAATTTTAAATCTATGATATGATACCTTTCTTCTATGCTACAGAAGTATAGAATATTGACTTCATAATTTGTAGCCACCTCAAGAAAATTTAGATCTTTATGCTTGTCTCTTTCGCGTTGGTTTAGTTCTAGATGGCAAACAACTAAAGCTGTGAAGATTGCCTTGACTAAGAACTACACTAATGTGATCTTCTGTTGTAGCATCTGACCAGTCTTGACTGTGTAAATTTAAACATTTAGTCTGTATCCTGTGGGGCTTTCAATGAACTAATTCATATAGTCTAAATGGCAGTTTCTCTTTCATTTAGTTAATTGTCTATGTTGTATATTTTTGTGTGTGTAGTTCTATAGATGGAATGAGTTCGGTCTACTATGCTTTTTCCAGGGTATATGGCTCATGGTTATGGAAACACACCTTCTATGCTTAGAAAGCATTGAGTTCTTGCCATGGAGAGTACCTCAAGCGAAGATGATTCATTGAGGGACCAAAATGTCAATTTTGATGACTCACATTGAAAGCCAGATGGCATTCGGTGTCAGCAGTGAGCTGGTTGACACAAATAATAATGCCATAAAAGAGAACCCGGAAAATAGTGAACCTTTTGTTGGCATGGAGTTTGAATCAGAGGAAGCTGCAAAGGTGTTCTACATAGATTATGCTCGTCGGGTAGGTTTCTCTGTGCGCATTAGCAAGTCCGGCGCTCAAGGAATGATGAGTCTATTATCATGAGACGTTTCGTGTGTTCAAAAGAGGGTTTCCATAATAAGAAGCAAAATTATGACACTGGTAAGAGAAAGAGAGGTTGTGGAACAACAAGGGAGGGTTATCCTGCAATGATTGAAGTAACGCAGAAGTATTACAGGCGGTGGGTTGTGGTCAAGTTGATCAAGGAACACAATCATGTCTTAGAAGCTCCAAGCATAGTGAGATATGTTGCACCTGAGGAATATGCACAATCAGAACCATTCATAAAAAATGGAGTTTCCTTCTCATGAAGCTGCCCAGACATTCTATTATGCCTATGCCAGCCGTATGGGCTTTGAAGTGCGAATCAGATTATCCCGCCGCTCACCCAAGGATGGAACAATTGTAATGCAGCGCTTTGTTTGCACCAAAGAAGGGACTTC
The DNA here is from genome assembly GCA_033239725.1 of Echinochloa phyllopogon. Lineage (NCBI taxonomy): Eukaryota > Viridiplantae > Streptophyta > Magnoliopsida > Poales > Poaceae > Echinochloa > Echinochloa phyllopogon. Next base: position 7,795,966 of record BTCW01000018.1, read on the forward strand.
TCCTTGTGAACAAAATAATAACGAGAACAGAAAGAGAAATCAGGCTGCTATAAAGGAAGGTTGTGAGGCGTCATTTGAGATAGTAAAAAGGGACAAGGATAAATGGGTTGTTTCCAAGCTTTTCATGGTACATACACATGAGTTGACTGCTGTATCAGACAAAGTACACTACATTCAATCGAACAGTGATGCTGTCATTCTTGCAAAACCTAGTGTTCTTTGAGAAAATTTGATTGCACCACCCACTAATCCACAGCTCGGAGAGTTTGCAAGGAATTTTGAGGATCAATCTCCAAATAATCAAGAAATAATAGAACCTTGCTGTTGTGCTTTTGCGCTGGATGATACCCAAAAGCTTCTTAGACACTTCAAGCGGCTGAATGCTGACAATCCTACATTTTCATATGCATTTCAGGTTGACAAAAATGATTGCTTGACACCACGCCTTCTGGGATGATGCCAAATTTAGAACATCATACTACTATTTTGGGGATGGTGTTAAGCTTGAAACATCTTTTGTAGAGAATGACAACTTTTTGCCATTAGTTATGTTAAATGGTATCAATCATCACCTGCAAAGTGTAGTGTTTGGTACTGATTTCACATAATCCTCCTACATTTGGTTCTTCCAGAACTGGATTGCTGCAATGGGTTCACACCATCCTGCATCATTAACTACAAGTTATAATGAAGCCATTGGTTCAGCAGCAGCTAAAGTATTTCCACAGACACACCATATATATTGTACTTCTCAGATATTAAACAGATGCAAGGAAAGATTAGCAAACGTGTATTCTAGATGTGCTTCTTTTGAAGAGGAATTCGGTGTGTGTGTGTGTGTGTTAATGAGTCTGAAACAGCTGAAATATTTGAGTCAAGTTGGAAGAAGATCCTTGATAAATATGATCTTGATGACAACCTATGGCTCCAGTCTCTATACAGAATTCGGCATAGATGGGTTCCTGTCTACTTCGAAGATGTTTTTTCTGCTGAACTTTCAGCAACTCAGAGACCTGAAAGCTTGAGAAGTTTTTTAAGAAATACTTCAACAAAACAACAACTATGCCAATCTTCATCTCATTATTTGAACATGCGATGGCTGGATGGGCAGAGAAGGAAGCTCTTGAAGATCTGGCAACATCTTTTACCATACCTGTTTTAAGAATGAAACAGGTGTCGGAAATATACACAAGTGCATATTTAACATCTTTGAGGAGGAATTTATTGAATCATTAGGATATTATGTTTCCATACTTGACAACGATGGGCTGATTGCTATGCATAAGGTCACCAAGGAGGACACTGGATCTTCATTCACTGTCAGCTATGACACCACTGACAGGAGAGCTCAATGTAGTTGCTGTAAGTTTGAGAGTTGTGGTAACTTATGTCAGCATATACTGAGGTTATTCTTAGCTCTTGATGTGCGTACCATACCAGAGTTTTACATACTGAAACGGTGGATGACAGAAGCGAATAATGGTTTTGTGTTGGATGAATGTTTGCGATATAGTGAGCTGCAACGTGACGCCCTTAGATATGCCAGGGAAGGATCAACATCTGGGGAGGATCAACACCTTCGCACAGGAAACTCTTCAGTTTGCCTTTTCTGAGGTTGTTCACATGAAACAACAAATTGTTAGTCGATGTACAATGCGATGAACATGGCACTATAGTGCGCTTTTTTTTCCTTCTGACGTCATTGAGCTAAAAGATAGCCCTCACAGAGTCACAGTGCCCTGTTTGCCTCTCTTGCGTCAATTCCTCTTTCATGTACTATGTGTTTGTAGCAAGAGATGATCCACTGATGAATTCAATTTCTTGTCGTTTCATTAGTTAACCTCATCTGCATCCTCCTTTGTTGCTTCAATCAACAAGCAAAAAACTTCAAGTTTCATAAGACTTGTGATGATGGTATATGGATACGCTGAAAGATGCTGGTATATAATGACCCATTTGAAAAGGAAATTTATAGATTATGGTCAAAATTAAACATTTCTTCGTAATTTACCTAAGCCTCGCATTGATGAAATAAAAAGCACACAAACCTTAGAAAGCGGCATTATTTTGTTGTCATCTATATAAATATTATGAAATTTGCAGGCCTGTTAGTACTATGTACGGCTATGGCCCCGTTGTGTAACCTGAATCCATTTGTCAATTGCCAATACCTAACGAAAACAAGACCAAGCAAAAACTATCAGGAAGGAATATGTGGAGCATACACAAATCAAAGTTGTGGCACAAGTCACATTCTTTGGACACAAGACGTGCGAAGATGCAATCACATTGACCAGATCGAACCAGATCAGGTGAAGGCTCATCCAATCTGTCTAAGACATGGCAATTGCGTGCCATCATCTCATTTGGAATGAGCAGGCCCACAATATACTATTGTACAACACCTCATAGAAAACCAGACGACAGCCAAAGCATCACATGGTTCCAGGCTCCCTCGCGTTTTGTTTGAAGAAAAGAGAAAAGATTCCCCATCCCAACGAGGATGAGTCGATCAGAACAACTTTTGAGCAGCAAAGCGTGCTCGGTACTGCTAAAAGTCTGGACAGCAGAATTATTCTGATGCATGAAGATGCACAGCACCCAAGACGGGGGGGAATCTGATGGAACTGGGGACTCATCAATCAGAAAACAGACGCCTTTAACTTGTCTAGATTTGAGAGCTGCGGCATCCAGCATATATATTCCCAAAGGTAGACAAGTTAAAAACATTTCATGATTTATCAAAGGCACCAAATTCCACAGCAAAAGGCTCATGTAACATTGCATAGAGAGCTCAAAATTTGATATTATTCATTCATTTCATAAGACATCAATAACCAATGACAATCAGAACACCATATGTATTTGCTAGTAGCCTCATCAGGCATCTCATTATAATTGAATAAACCGAACATATGTGTTCAAAATCACAAGTGAGAAGCATAGGTAGCAATAGGTATTACAGTCTTGATGAATAGAAGAAAACAATAACAGATAGACCGGCCGAAAACTTTGTCCAAGCTAATGAAGAAATAGCAACAAAAAGAGAGAAACGGGCAGGAGGCTGGCGATAATGGCCCCTCTCGGCTTGCATTTCTTGGGCCCGAAGAACTGCCCAAAGAATTAGAAGCATTTCCTGTGCACGATGGATGGGCCAGACTCGTCGTACTCAGCCTTGGCAATCCACATCTGCAGTTGCAAGCAAACTTGTAAGCAAATCAATTAACCATGAGAAAATTGGAATGTAATTTATTTAAGCAATGTTTATTTACCTGCTGGAAGGTGCTGAGGGATGCCAAGATGGACCCTCCAATCCAGACACTGTACTTCCTTTCTGGAGGAGCAACCACCTTGATCTTCATGCTGCTAGGAGCCAGAGCGGTGATTTCCTTGCTCATCCTGTCAGCAATTCCAGGGAACATGGTGGTACCACCAGAGAGGACGATGTTGCCATATAGATCCTTCCTAATATCCACGTCGCACTTCATGATGGAGTTGTAGGTAGTCTCATGGATACCAGCAGCTTCCATCCCAATGAAGGATGGCTGGAAGAGGACCTCAGGGCAGCGGAAGCGCTCAGCGCCGATGGTGATGACCTGTCCATCAGGAAGCTCATAGCTCTTCTCCACGGAAGAGCTGGTCTTGGCAGTCTCCATCTCCTGGTCGTAGTCCAGGGCAATGTAGGCAAGCTTCTCCTTCATGTCCCTCACAATTTCCCGCTCAGCAGTGGTGGTGAAGGAGTAGCCGCGCTCAGTCAGGATCTTCATGAGGTAGTCAGTGAGATCACGGCCAGCCAGGTCAAGACGAAGGATGGCATGGGGGAGGGCATATCCCTCGTAGATGGGGACAGTGTGGCTGACACCATCTCCAGAGTCGAGCACGATACCTAAGAGGGAAGAGATTTCAAATGTTAGTGACAAATGGAGCAAAATCAGATTTGAAATGTGCTTATCCAGAGCAGCATAATTTGTCAAGATCAATCTAAGCCTACACATGAACATTTTCTAATAAGATATCTAAACTCCAAAAGGCTACAGTTCAGTAGAGAATCAAATCAGCTCACCTGTGGTACGACCACTGGCATACAGTGAGAGGACAGCCTGGATGGCGACGTACATGGCGGGGGTGTTGAAGGTCTCGAACATGATCTGGGTCATCTTCTCACGGTTAGCCTTGGGGTTCAGGGGCGCCTCTGTGAGGAGGACGGGGTGCTCCTCGGGAGCCACACGGAGCTCGTTGTAGAAGGTGTGATGCCAGATCTTCTCCATGTCGTCCCAGTTGCTGACGATGCCGTGCTCGATGGGGTACTTGAGGGTCAGGATACCCCTCTTGGACTGTGCCTCGTCACCGACGTAGGCGTCCTTCTGTCCCATCCCGACCATGACACCGGTGTGGCGGGGGCGCCCCACGATACTGGGGAAGACGGCCCTCGGGGCATCGTCCCCAGCGAACCCAGCCTGCCATAATCAAGAGCACACGCACATTGTTGTTGTTGTTAGAGCTTCAGCAGGAACCAACTGAAGACCAAGTGTTAAAGAGATCAAAACGGTTGCTTACCTTCACCATACCAGTTCCATTGTCGCAGACGAGGGGCTGAATGTCCTCAGCGTCAGCCATTTTCTACCTACAGGAAAGCTCGCACGATGCCACATTTGTCAAATCAAGCAGGGATCAAATAAGCAAGCAGGCAAATTGCAAAGCTATCGATGATGTGTTTCCATTGTTTGCTCTAGAAAACCTATTCTAATGGCACCAGTTGAACCCTCTCTGTTTTACTCCCAGCAATTACCGAACGAAAAAAAAAACATAGCATTCCCAACCACACCACAGATCGGGCCATTTCGTTACCGAAACGCCCGCGACGCCTCCAGATCACGCGCCGGAACAAGCAGATCTAAGAAACTCTCGCCCCGTTTCCACGGGATCCAGCCGGATCCGCGGCGGGAGCGCGCGAATGCAAGATCGGATCGGCATGACCCGACCCGACCCCGAGGAGCGAGCAATGCCGGTCGGATCTGATAGAACCGCACCGCGCGCACGGAGAGGGGGGGAAGGGAGGGAACAGGGTGAGCGGCGAGACGGTTACCGGAGTAGCGGCGGGGATCCGCAGCGAGGTGGAGGTCGTCGAGCTCGCGTCGAGGGGAGGTGGGGAGGAGAGAGGAGGGCGATGCGGTGGTGGTGGAGCGGTAGGGTTGGGAAGGGGGTGTATATAAGCCACGGCGCGGGCGCTGCGCGAGCGGAGGAGCGCGCTCGGCGCCCCGGGCCGGGAGCCGTGGCCCCACGCCCCCCCGCCACACGACCCGGTGCGGGGAGGAAACAGTGGCCTCCCACTCGCGGCTCGCGGGCGGGGCGAGCGGGCGGACGGACGGCCAGCGCGCCCGACGTGCCCGTGCGTGCGGACAACAACTCGCGACGGCATGGCTCGGGCTCGGGCTCGGTCCATCTCCATCGTCCAGGGGTCTCTCAGGCCTTGAGGGGCGTGCGTGGAGATTCGGGGCGTGGTTGGATGGGCCGGCGCGTTTGGAGAAGGCTGGCGCCTCGCGGACAGAATTGGCCCAGCGCTTGGAAATTTCGAAATCCTCTTGAAAAACAGCTTCGAGATTTCAAACCGAGGTCGCGCTTGCCATCACCAAAATGGTATATATATGCATTTAATATGTGAAGCCAGGGCTCGCTTCTGGCCAGAATTGCTAATCCTAGCAGTCTTAAATTGATGTTTCTTTCGTCATTTTAGACAGAGAACTTCCTTCCTTGCATTTTCAAGATTGAAAAGCCCATTTTACATCGTCTTGTATTTTGTGGCTTCAAGTATTAAACACAGTCTAAGATACCAAACCTCAACAGAAAAGGATCCGGCACATCTGATTTTCACCTTTGGCACTTCCTTTTATTTACATTTCTAACACGATACATTACGTATCCATAAAGTTACAGCTACATTTTCACCTGCCAAGATCTCATGGTCACTCAAAAAAAAAAACGTTACCGAGCCTACTCTTGATCTTGGCCGTCAATACCACCAAGGATACCGCGTGGTGGTCAGCTGTGCGGGTAGAATGCATTGTCTTGAACGGCAAAACATTGAAGTTGGAGCTATTTGAAAATAGGATATTTTCACCTGCAATGTTCTATCATGTCAAATTGGACATGCTTAATGAACAGGTACTAAAACTATAGCCGGATGAGAAGGTAAAAAAGAAAGACATAATCAACATCTGAAGTCTGCAGAGCACACAGCATATGAGGAAAGAAATAAAATGGCCGCCAACTTGACCTGGGGCTGTTAAGCTAAGCCAACTATTCCTTCAATAGTGTTTGAGCTTGATGCATGAGAACTTGTGAATGATAGGAGCATCAGAGTGAAGAATCAAGATTTATAAACCGGTCATTTGAAGCTCAGATAAGAGTGTCAGGCCCCGTTGGGTAGAGCTCCAAGACCTGATTCTCTGGTGAATCCAGGAGGAGTTCTGCCAAACAGTTTTTCAGAGAGAAGTGGTTCTCTGCTGATTCTGTGAAGTGATTCTCTGGAATGAACTAAGATGTTGGGAGCTGAAAAAAGTAGCTTCTCTTGATTCTGTGAAGTGATTCTCCATTCTGATTTGGAGAGTTTATGATACAGAATAAAAAAGAATCATTTTCAGTCACAGAATCACTTCTCTCAGAGAATCAGCTCCCATAGAGAATCAGAATCAGATAAAGCTCTACCAAACAGACCCTCGATATTGAGCCCCCCGCCCAAAAAAAGTGTTAATAAGAAAAAGGTTTATATTTATAGGACAAAAGATCAAAAGTAAAAGATGATAGACATATTACCACTCACTTTGTTACTGACACGTGGACCCAGGATTTTTACTAGTATCCGTCCATCGTAAATTGTCAAATAAAAAATGCCGGAAACGCTGTCTCGAAAAAGGGAAAGAAATTTGCAGGAAACGTAAGACAGAATCAAACGCAGAAAGACTGCCACCAAACGCGAGAAAGTTGATCGCCTCCCGAACACAACACTCTTGCATCCCCTTCCCCTCTCCGTTCCGGCCGCCCTCGCTGGCCGCCGCCGGCGCCGCCCCTCCAATCCAATGGCCTACCCCGCACGCCTCGTGGCCAAGATCCAGCTCGCTGCCTCCCCCGCCGCGACGCCGAGGTCCGAGCCGCGCCGCCCCTCCAACCTCCGCATAGGTGAGCGAGTTGGCGCTACGCGCGCGTTTTTCCCTCTATTGTTCCATTCCATGCCGTCGGGTATCTTGGCTGTGTTCCCTCGATCGGGGCGTATCGGAGATCGATCGAGTGGTAGGAGTAACCATAGCCTTCGTTTTGGGTGCCGGCCGCCGGCGATCCGCCGTGTACTTGGTCAAGCTGGTTGGCTGTCTCTTTCTGTCTTACCTGCCCCCACCAATTATCTATCCTCCTTTTTTATTCTCGGCAGTGGTAACCTGGGTCTGGGTCTTAGGACTTGGGAGTGGTGAAACAACATTCTGCTTTTAGCTTTTTCCTGTTCAGTGAAGCAAACTAGGTTCTTGTTCACTGATCAATTAACTGAATGGTCAAAGAAGTTTGTGCAAATTCTTTCAGCAAACTGTGATATTTTAGCATCACTTGAAGTTATTATGAACTTTTTCCATAACAAGAATGAGAAAACCCAGAATTCACACAATTACTTCAATTTGTCCTGTTTGTTTAATTACAATACATATTAACCACATCATGCAGGAGCTCGCAGTGGATCCACAACAGTTCAACAGCAAAAGTTTGTTGCTAAATCTACTATCTCGGTGGTGGAAGGTGGAGATGCCTTTGTTGGAGTAAAGCAAAATACTAGACCAATCATAGTCATAGACAACTACGATAGCTTCACATATAATCTATGCCAGGTAAAAGCAGTGTTCTGCTGCATTTATGATGGAGGAACCTTTTCACACATTATGGTAACTTCAAATATAATTAGATCAGTGATGTGATGGCATAACTAGTGTATTAGTATCAAGACACTCTTTCCATATTTTCTTCAATATGATGTTAAAAGTTAGTGTCTTCGTTCAGAGATAATTAGATGTAAAAACTTTTGACTTTTCCTTGTTACATCCTGGGTGATGCCTTTTAAAATAAGTATTTGATGAATGAAGCCAGCTTAAGCGAACAAACAATAGTTATGACTTCTCTTAGAATCTTCAGGCCTTAGGAACTAGGGGGATAATAATGCAACACCAAAGTACTATAATATGCGGCTAAAAGGTGGCCAAAACAAATGTCCAATGGAAAATCTTGAACAATATGCAATCTTGAAAGTAAGAAGCTGTCACAAATATCAACAGCTTCTCTTCTGGACTGAAATGAAGTTGCCTAACATTTGTCTGTGTGCAGTATATGGGAGAGGTGGGGGCTAATTTTGAGGTTCATCGCAATGATGACATCACCGTGGAAGAAATTAAGAAGTTGGTAGTTGTTCCTTCCCATATAAAGTCCCGCATGTTTACCTGTTTGCTTCATTTAATAAAAAAAAATCACCTGCAGCTTGTTCCTTGTTCTACAGGATTTCTCCTAGAGGAATACTTATCTCCCCAGGCCCTGGTTAGCGTCTTTCTGTACTAATCAATTCATTTATGCGAACATATGAGATGCAGCAGAGCTTAATGCTAAAACCTACTGTTTTGGCATGCCTAAGTATTCCTTTTCTTTTTAACAAAATTGAAATGGCAGGCACGCCTCAAGATTCAGGGATATCCTTGCAAACAGTTACAGAGCTTGGACCCTCTATACCGTTGTTTGGAGTTTGCATGGGTTTACAATGCATTGGAGAGGCATTTGGAGGTTTGTATATAAACAAGTTGTTCACTTGAATAGTATCTTTATAGACCCAAACCTGTCTTGATTTTTTCCCCTACATGGAAAGTGTTCCTATCGACTGCTGTATGTTTGTAGGGAAGGTTGTCCGATCTCCTTATGGAGTTGTGCATGGAAAGGGCTCCCTTGTTCATTATGATGAGAAGCTTGATGGAACCCTGTTTTCTGGTCTTCCAAAGTAAGATCACTTATTAAATCTTCCATTCGCTCAGGGTTGATTGGCGTATAGCTTACCATATGTGGGGTTTGATACTTATTTAATTATCTGCTTTCTTGTGTTTGGCCCTCCTTATTTTCCTAGAATTGTCTAGACCATATACCATATAGCCTACTAATTGGGGTCATGGGCAATTAGCTCAATACATTCCTTATCTCCAAGTTAGGAACACGATAGTCAGGCTTTACTACAGAATGTGGAGTGATGATACATGATTTAAAAATAAAGGATACTTCACTATGGTATGAAACAGCTTAACAATCCAACAAGAAATATGTTGCCGATCAAGAACTTGGGTTCGGCAAATCTGAATCAAGTTTCTATCAGTAGTTGTACTGTTGGAATTGTCATCCTTAAACTTCCTTATTTATCTCATCAAAGAAACAGAGTTGCTTCTTTTGTTCTATTATTAGCTTTATCACAGAGGGAACAAAAAAACATCGCTGAACTATCATTATTTTCTTAGCTTTTATTAATGTGCAGCCTAGAAGTTATAAATAGGTAAATTTCCCCCAAAAAGAAAGGAAAGTTAATTTGTCTTGTTCTCTCTTTGGAGCATCCATTGAGGGCAATTGGAAATTTAAGATACAGGTCAGACCGACCCACAAAACCTTTTTCTAAACATTTGAGCTCAACATTACCCAAGGGAAGCTTTTACTAATAACTCCTCTAAAATGGAGACTTTTCTTGTTAACAAAGCTCTATGTTCTCAAGATGAAACTTTGACCGCTAATGGATTATTGGATCATGGTATTTTAGCATCAGCTACACTGAACAAGGCAATAGGATAGAGACATTTTTACAATGAAATTTCTCATCTCATTCATGTGAGTACACTAATTATCGGTTTTGAAAAGGAATGAACGCCTGAACACATCTCATACTGCTATCTTTCCTGTGCTGGAGAATAGCACTTTTGTTTATACTAACAAGCTAAAGCTTCATTGGAAATACTGCTAGAACTAGTAGTAGCTATTGGCATTGAGTTTTTTATGCAAAAGACTAATCACTTGTCCTGTAGCCCATTCCAAGCTGGAAGGTACCACAGCCTTGTTATTGAAAAGGATAGCTTTCCACATGATGCCCTGGAAATCGTTGCATGGACAGATGACGGGCTGATCATGGCTGCTCGCCACAGGAAATACAAACATATTCAGGTTTACGCACGTCTTTTCTTAGTGCAATCCTAAGCATCATTTCAACTCATGTAGCCCTGAAATTTTCTACTGTATTTATAAGTTGCTTTATTCTAACAAAAATAAAATGCCTCTTATGTTGCCTTGTGATTTGTGCTCTCACAGAAAGACCAGAAATTCTGCATAACTGGGAGTCTATATAAACCTTCAGGCCTTCGAAACATGTCATCCTTTTTGAGATGGAGACATGTCCTCCTACTACTTTGTAATTTTTGAACTTTAACCCATGAACGAATTCACCTGTTTGGTAACACAAGCTGTCTTCTTGATTCTCACCTCTGGGCCATTATCAGCACAAAATCCATAACTAATTAACTAAGAGGAGCAGATTAGATTTTCGTTCAATTTCGGCTTACAATTGATAGACTGCTTGAATTCGGCTGTCTTTGAGCAAAACTGGTAGACTTCCGGTTGGTATTTCCATTAGATCCTCCCATCTATATGCATTCTGCCAGAAAACTAGTATACTTCCGGTTGGTATTTCAAGTAGAAACTCCTACATCTTTTGAATTTCTTTATTTAAATGTTCGTTCAAACCAACGGCTTCAATCTTTGTCTGTCATATTTGACGTTTACGTGTCATTGTTCTCCCTTCCGAATTTACATCGTGAACGTTCATGATGCAGGGCGTGCAGTTTCATCCAGAGAGCATCATAACCACTGAAGGAAGGCTCATGGTCAAGAATTTCATCAAGATTATTGAAGGCTACGAAGCCTTGAACGGCATTTAGTGATTTGTCTAGTTGGAAGCAGCAGCCAGATGTGGTGACTAAAAGATGCTGTAGCTATATATTCTGGTCTCCAATCAGCGTATCTCCGCTGGTGCTCGAACATGTAGTAAACTTCAGTTGCCCTCCGATGGTGCTTGAACATGTAATCTTCCGTGTCAAAAAAAAAACATGTAATCTTCAGTTGCCCACGTTCAGATGTCGTCATAGCTCACAACACCCCCAAAGTCCAAGGGTACATGTTGAAATGTCTGGATCACATTACAATTAATGGACAAATTGTGTCTTTTAGCAGCTCGACTCTAGTTCATTTAGCCTCTCTAAATCCCTGCGAACAAAATGAAGTAGCAATTCGGTGCAGTTCAATGCAGTGGATTTTTGAAACTTCTTCCTTATTCGCAACCGTCAGGCATGTGCAATGTACCAGGAAGAATGTTAAAAACTACAGAGCAACTTCACAACAAATATATGCACGATGTTCGCACTTCTTTCTGAATTAAGGAAAACCACTCAAATATAACAACGACTACACAAACAACGCGAATGTTAAAAACCACAGGACAACTTCACACAAAAAGAATATGCGATGTTAGGCACTGTTTTTATGAACTACGTAAATTTGAGGGGAAACACACGAATATAACAGCGACTAGGCAACAACGAGAATAGCTTCGCAAAAAAACTGGCCAGGAGCCTAGGATTCCTCTTACAATTTGCAGAGGAAACAGTCATAAAATACAACACTTCTCCCCGTGCAGCATAGATGCTAATATAACCTAATGGCTAAATATTAGGTAACAACATTTGGTCTTTACAGTACTGAGATGCCATAAAAGTGGGCAAAACATAGATGCATACAGCACTGGGTGCGGTAAATGTAACATCATTATACAACGGTCTTTACTGAAGCCCATAGACATCAGACCAGATATGAAAACCCTGAATCTTCTTCCTTCAAGTTGCGATGACAATCTTAGTTGGTCACAAAATGGTACCTGACAATCTTAGTTGGTCACAAAATGGTACCTGGAGTCCACAAAGCTCTCAACATCCCAGAGGAAGGATCCAAAAGTAACTGCTTCCAGGATCAACCTTCTCAGCCCGGAGAAGCTAATCCTAATATGCTCGTCCTTGGAAGAATCAACTGTGCCTTCAGGTGTAATCACAATCTCTGGTTTCCCAAAGAGTGCTTCCGTGTGCTTCTCAATGATGCCAAATGCCTCCTTTGACCTAACTGTCGCATACCTCTGCAGTGTGTCTGAATCAAATGACATGACATATGATCTAAGGCGGCAAGGCTTGATAGATTGGCTAGGCCCTCCTCCGCTGAAGTTAGGTGAAGTCCATGGGGCCATCTCCGGGTGAGAGCTAGAAGGCTGAGCTGAGGGCATCGAGTCGGTCGTCATAACTTGATTGAAAGCATTGTTTTCCTCTTCTGATCCCCAAGGGAGGCTCTCCATCGACTTCTCAAGCTGAAACCTCTGATCAACTCTCTTGAGGAAATAACCATACATCACAGATGCAGCATAGACCTGGCCAACTCGGAGCTTACTTATGGCCGCAACGGTGGCATCACCTTGACGCTGCCCCAGAATGAGAGCAAGGTGGTTCTCAATCATTTCACAAGCCTCGGGCGAGTGCAAACGCTGAAGCCTTTCTTCCACAGTCTCTGCCCACTGGTCAACTCTTCCTGAAGAATCAATGGAGTGTGAGAGCGCTGGAACCAAAGAAACACCAGCTTCGACAAACTTCTGAACAACCAGAGCATAAAGTATCTCCTCCAAGGTCCTTCTACGCTCCTTTTCCTTTACTTCAGCAATCCGTCTATTTCCAGAAAAAAAAGGGAATTAGCCAAGATTTTTCCAAAGTCCAACTCACAGGAAACTATTAGCGCATTATCAGAAGTAGCCAAGATTCAACATTCCGATGTAACTGGGAATATCACCCCTTTTATAGTAAGCTACAGCATGACTGAAGAGATGATTCCAAATCACAATTATCATTTGTCATATATTATGATTTATGAACTATGATAGCTCCATCCTAATCAAACAGGCTAGAATTGTTTGACTTTTCCTCTCTATGCATAACACAATTGGCAATCATTTCGTATATGATATGGTCATCTCCCCAAATCCTAATCACACAGGCTAGAATAACGTGTTTTCCTCTCTATGCATAACACAATTGATAATCAGTTTGCATGTAATATGGCCATCACCCAAATATTTCTAGATTTATTTTAAACTCACATAATGTTTAAGGAGGTTAACAGGCATCCATAAACTACAAGACTTAATCTGTGCTGGATGCAGCATGTCAGCTGGCCTTGATAGCTTGACAGTTATACAATCCGTATGTGACAGTCTGTTGCGCTAGGTCTCTTGATATGCAAACAGGTAACTCAGAATAAATATCTTTACCAAAATCATATCCTCTTACAGCTAGATGCACCGTAAGTAACAAGGGCAACGAACTCAGTGACGACAAACCACAATTACCTGTACAGCACCAGGTCACCACCTGATGCAGCTGGCTTGTCGCCTGCACCGCTCTCCTTGTCCTTGTCTTTCTCGGACTCGCGGGCCGTCTGGAGCTGCTCGAGCTGCTGCTCGGCGGCGGCGGGCAGCAGGTGCGGGTGCGTGTGCAGGATCTGCGAGAGGAGCTGCCCCGCCGGCGATTCCATCCTGAGCGGCGCGATAGACGAAGACGGCGGCAGGGACTCCGAGGGAGACCATGACGCCCTGACCACACTGCTTCGCCTCTTAGCCCTAGAGGTGAGCTGCTGCCGCCCGAGGCCCTGCGCGTAACGACCAGCAGCATCAGTCAACCACTCCATTTCCATGCTCAAACGAATTATACATGACAAACCGAATCTTGTGAAGAAATAAAATGAGCATATTGCAGGATAATCACATCAAAACCAAGCAAGGTGAAATCCTTCCTCCAGAAGCAAGGGTACAAAAAGGGGAAATGGATAAGGGCGCCACAAAGAAATTAGAGATAAGATCCAGCTTCTTTTTTTTTCCATTCTAACATAAGCACGCAACCGTCGAGAGTCAAGACACAAAGCTTTCACCGTAACAGAGAACCAGAAAGCTCCTCACTACCTTGATGGAGCCGAAGGCGAAGCCACGCCTCCGGTCGAACGGGAGCGAGCTCGCACCCGGCGCCGCGGGCCGCCGCGAGGGGCCGGCGGCGGCGGCGGTGGGCAACCTGAGCGCCGTAGCTGCTGCTGCCTCCATGGGCCGATTCGAAGCCTGGAGCGCGCGAATCTGGACGGAGTCCGAGCGAATTCGAGGGTATGGGGTTGCGGAATTGGGAATCTTTCTCTGCGGTGGTTGGTTGGAGAACGGAATTCGTTGCGTCGAGGTGAGGTTTTGGGGCGCCCTCTTATATAGGGGGTAGGCCGCCCTTGCGGGTGAGTCTTGCCTGCAAAGGGACTCACCCACTGATGGCCCACCGGTGCTATGGCCCACATGTCAGCGAGTCCCTCTGCGCTTGCTGTGGGTCATAGCACGCGGACGGAAACGAAGCAGCCAGCAGTCGCCGTCTGCCCGTGTTCTCTTCCTTCTCGCGTGTTAGAACAGGTGGGAAATTAATTTTCTTTTCTTTTTCCTGGTTCATTTTTTTCATGCGAAATAGTTGTAAATTGACTTTCAAAAAAAAGTAGTAAATTGCAGTGAAGAAAAAAATGAAGTACGAAACGTACACGCATGCTGGAAAATTACGGGTGATGATGAAGCAAGTGGCACGGCACGCACCTCTGGTTTGCTGCTAAGGCTCGGCCTGCAATATATAATTCACAAATTTCACCTGACTATCGAGATGACTCGTGCGATTTTTCAGTGTATCTTTTAAAATTTCTTCGCCATATTTTGACGCGAAAATACAACAGGATGGTTTGCTTGAAAAAGTAATCTGCAGAGGAGTTGATAGAATTTTTGGCATTCCAATGGTGTTAGCACTTTTATATATGTTTCCTGTATAACTGGTTAGAGCAATGTTTGTCAGTTGCTCCGTGACATTATCTCTAGCTGAAGGAAACTCATGATGTTCTGGAAGCAACTACTCCCTCCGTCCATGAATTAATGCAACTATAGCATTTGAAATTTGTCTAAAAAAGAAAACAAGTTTAGGAGTACATCAGCTATTGTGGGACCCAGCATCATTAAAAAAATCAGCACCAGATTATTCCAGAGAACAACGCTGGAATTCATCAGCTTAGATAAGTAATATTTAATTGGCTAGAGCAGGGGCATTTTTGTCTTTTCACCTTCTTCTTGGTCTGTGTGCAAATAGCTAGAATTGCATGTTTGTTTGGACAGAGGGAGTAGAAGGTGTTCACGGAATCTTTCCGATTTTCTATTTTGGATAGCGATATGAACACCCTGTTACTAATTCTTATGTTGGCAGCATTTGCCGTCTCGCTCTAGGCTCCTGAACGCAAGATACTTCGACTAAAGGGTCCAAGTGAATTCCACATACAAGTTCTGAACTTAGGCCTTGTTTAGATGTTAGGTTGAATTTGGGAGTAAGATATCACTTCGTAATCATTACGCTACTCTAGCATTTCGTTTGTATTTATGAAAAATTATCCAAAAATTGATTAATTAGGCTCAAAATGTTCGTCTTGCAGAGTACAACAAAACTGTGTAATTAGTTTTTGATTTTATCTATATTTAGTACTCCATACATGTTATGACATTTTGATGTGATGAAAAATCTTCTTTTTGCATAGTGTATTTGGGGTTGCTTTTTGGAACTAAAGGAGGCCTTAGATGAGGACGCCATTTTGCAGCTCAACAATTCCATCTTTGAGGCACACTCAATGCCAAAAGGCAAAAGTAATTTAGACGTGGACAAGGCTCCTAGCAACCAGTTCGTACATGTACCACTACCACCTTAAGTTCATCGCGCGACTACTGATCAGCATCTTCCTGACAAAGCTGGTTTGGTTCAGCAGATCGTTTATGATGACACTAACGTGTTGTTTTCTTCCTTATTTTTTCTTTTCAGAAACAATGGACTGGATTGACAAAGTGCAAAGTTTATTAAACAACCAAGAGATCATCAAAAGAATTTTATGATTGTGATACCAAACATGATTTAAAAAAAAGTCGTATGTGCTGTCCCTTTGCAAATACTAGCGTGTATTTATAATATATATATATATATATGATGTTTCTGCTTTGCCAGAACGTACGTATTTCCGTTACCTGACTCTGACAGCAAGTCACTCTGAATCTAGACGCCGGCGCATTGGCACACAGATCCTTTTCCGGCTCCAAGCACATCGCCAGAGACGCATCCACGGCTCCACGTAGCCTCCAGAGGCGTCTCCAGCCCTCCCCGTGGACAGAGACAGCTTCCTGGTGACCCGGCAGCTCCACGACCTCACGATGCGCCCCCCGACTGAACTCCACCGTCACCACACGCCGCGGCGTGCGAAGCTCCCTCGCCTCTCGGCGCCGGAAACCGACGCGGTCGTTTCCTTACCTGCTTTGCACTGCCCCACTGGAGATCGAGTTTGTCCTGCGCGCCGCCGTGCGCGTGTGGCGATGAGGGAGACGTGGGCTCGCTGGGTGCTCTCGGGCACGGGCACGGGCGCGCGGCGTGGCAGGTTTGCAGAAGCGAAGCCAGCCGCGGCTGCCGGTGCCCCGTGCCCCTGAGGCTTTTGGTCTCGTCTGGTTTGATAAGGGTAGGCGCGAGCCGCTGAGGTTGACGTGCAGACACGATTCCAGACAGAAGGTTGCTCGTGTGAGCGGTGTCGTGGTCCTCGTGGACGTGCTCCCACCGCCAGTAATTTATTTTTACCTTTCCTCCGCTTCAATTCAATATCAAGGAACTCTCACCTTCTGGTTTCACGATTTTTTAGAACAGGACTCTCTCTCTCCTTTTTTTTTATCAAGATTCTTTAGTGGTCGCAAAAAAAGTCGGTGTTTCGTTATCTTTGCCAAAAAAAATTCTCCGGAGAATCTTACATGCATGAAGTATTAAATGAAGTCCATTTGCAAACCCTTTTTAAGGATAAGTGTAACTTTACACGATAAATCTAATGAGCCTAATTAACTCATAATTTACTACAGTAACGCTACAGTAATCATTCTCTAATCATACGGACAGAGGCCTTGTTAGATAGGTCTCGTAAATTAATTCAGAGTTTTGTACGTAGTTTTATAAACTGACTTTATTTAATATCCTTAATCAGTGGTCAAACGGGTGCATAAAAATTTTTAGTCTAAAAAAACACGGCCAAACTATCAAGATTCTTTACAAAAAGAATGTTCCACAATCTCGGTGGAGAGGTTAGGGCTGAATCTATTCGGATAACAGGCTCCGTGGTTTGGATGTTTGTGTGGGCTTGAATTAGGCCTTCAAAGTTGGCCCATAACCCTTTTGGGTTCGTGTTGGTTCAAGTTATCTTGCACACAATTCTCAAAAAAAAAAAGTTATCTTGCACACTCCAGAGTCCAGACAACAGGCGACCAGGCCACTGTCAGTAACCAGATGTTAGCACCTTGCCTCACGATGATCCAGAAGATGCAGAGAGTAATCAAGGAAGTTCGCAAGATGGGCCTCGTTGCAGCACTCGGCCTAGGAAGCCCAATGTCCGTACTGTAGGCCCAGAGTGGTGTCGTCCGGTGTGAGCTGTGTCGCGTGTGTGCGTGTATTTCTCTCGGTGGAGGGTTCAGAAGAGGGGCATCAATCAATGTATCAACAAACTACACTGTTCTTCTCCCCCAGAGAGGATGCCCTCTGCGCTCTTCCTGCTGCTCTCCTCTGTTCTTCCCAGATTTCCTTTCTCTGATCCTTCTCCACTACCTTGTTGTTAACAATTGGTATCAGAGACACCGATTCTCGGGTGATTTCGTGAACCCTAGTACCATGAATTTCCCAGCGGTGATCTCTCCTTCCACCGCGTTTCTTCTCAAAGAGATTCGCAAGCTCTTCGTTGAGCACGACGAGCGGATGGATCGGCGCTTCTCCACTTTGTTCCCCGCCGCCGCCTCGGTCGCGCCCCCATCCGCCCCCGTGCCTGCGGCCACACCCTCGATGGCGGCCGTGCCTTCTACAGCCGCTACGGCCACGTCCGCTCCATCCACCGGCGCGTCGATCTCTATCGCGCCAGCGTCCTCCACCGCCGCCTCCTCGGTCGTCACAGCGTACGCGCCCGAGACTCCCCTCTGCATCATGCCGAGCACCGTCTCCACCGAGCTCTCCAGCCCCAACATCAGCAAGCGCGGCGTCAATAGCTCAACCCTTGTGTTGACACCCAAAAGTGGCATAGCAGTGCAAACCGGTCTGACCGGTGTGCACAAACCGGTCAGACCGGTTTTGGTAAAAGTGTCAAAATGCCAATTAGACTTCACCATTGCGTAGCTCTCGTCGAGACGATCAAGATGCATATGTAGAACGTCTAATTTGGAATCCGGATGAAAGAGATATGACTTCAGCAAGATCTGCACCCGGACAAACCGGTCAGACCGCCGGTTTGAGTCTGTAATTCGAGTAGGTTTAGGATTTCGAGTTTGATCCCATATTGTAACCGACTTGGAAGGGGTAAGACTTCCCCGGCCTATAAATATAAAGGCTAGAAGGCCGATTGAGATAGATCCAATCGAATCAAACATTACCTTTACTTTTTCCTTCAAACCCTAATCTCTTCCAACCTTCATGCTGTTCATCCTCTGATCTCCATGGTCATAGATGGCGTCCTAAGGCTTGCTGGTCGACCTAGGACACGCCGGCGACGTCCACGCCCTGACGGGGTCCCTCCCGGGCGAGAGCTTCGACGGCCTTTGCTAGTTTGCTCGTAAACTAGTCGTTCTTCGCCACGTAAGTGTGTTGGTTATCTCTTTACTGGTTTGCTCGTAAACCTAGTCGTTCTCCAGCACGTAAGCTTGGTAGTTATCCTCACGAACGATTGATCCGGCGAAACCCTAGGAAACCGGTCTGACCGGATTTCCAAACCGGTCTGACCGGTTTGGGCGACGCCCTGCTGTTTGGTCTGTTCGCGACCCGCGCGTCCAACGCTCTCGTGTGTTGACCGAGATTTGCGTCAACACATTTTGGCGACTCCGCTGGGGACTGATAATTCTGGTTATTAAAGCAACCGAATTTTTCTACCCTAGCCTTATACTTAATTGATCTATTATTTTGATTCGCCGCTATAGTTGCATCTGGTCTTTTTAGACCGATTGCACCTATACCTGTGACTTTGCATCAGGTTGCTCAAACCGATTGCATTGTGTTTTGCTTGCTACTTCATATTGAAGATTAAAGTAGAAGCAAAGTCTTGGTCATTGATTGCTTGGATATCTGGATTTATCACAAGACTGGAAGCATCAAGACCTATTATGGCGGGTTATTCATATGCACCACAACAATATTACTACGCCACGCCTGAGGTACAGCATGCAAGTACATCATATGTTTCTAATGATTATTTTGCTAGTACCACAAATTCTCATGTTGATGTTGCTAGATATGATACTAGTAGGCATATTGCATCGGCTAGTAATTGTTCAGGTGAAGTTTCTTATGTAAATTATAAATCTGAATTTTATAAGCTAGAACCATTACCAAATAATATGCATGCTTTAAATTTTAATGCTACTAGCAACATACAACATTATCCTAACACATCGGCTGCATAATAAGTTCACATGCCGATGAACAATTATCAAGGCCAAACTAACATGAGTTGGGCCAATCTTTATGAGACACCATGTGCTAATAATTTTAATACTGTTCAGCAAGGTGTTTCATATACTTATTCATCGGCAGCAAATTCAGAATATTTCACTCAAAGCATGCCGATGAATGAGAAAATTGGCCATACTGATTTCAGATATCCGGCCAATTATTCTCAACCATTATATGCTAGAGTGGAAGATGAATGTATAAATTCAGTATCATATACGAATGTAAATACTCAAATTTCGGTTCCAGATGTTTCCAATGCTTATAGCCGAATTAATGAGAATTCAGCAAGATCATATTCATCTCCACAAATTAATCATTCATGTGTTTCATCTCATGCATCATCACATATTTTCGGTACTACTCATTCTTCGTTACCGAAAGTTCATGTTGGTGATTTTGCACAAAAGGCTGCACCAAACAGTGTTTCTACTAAATTGCAAAAGCCAAATACTTTGTGGGATGCAAAATGTGCTGAGCTTAAAAATGACGTGATTAAAAGGTTCAACAATGGTAAGCAGTTTGAGGGTGAGCTTAGCAAATTTGTAGAAACACAAATAAGATTGTATAAATCTTGTTTCCAAGAGACAGAGCAAGGATTGGTTCAAGTAATGGAACTACCATCCATTGATGATATATTCAAGGAAATGAGAT
Organism: Echinochloa phyllopogon; assembly: GCA_033239725.1. Classification (NCBI taxonomy): domain Eukaryota; kingdom Viridiplantae; phylum Streptophyta; class Magnoliopsida; order Poales; family Poaceae; genus Echinochloa; species Echinochloa phyllopogon. The sequence continues at coordinate 7,816,305 of BTCW01000018.1, forward strand.
TTGCAACTACAAAGCCGGTTACATCATCGGTTGATAGTGGAAGAAAGAATGATCAAGATTTGATTAAAAGTTCGGTAATCACAATAACCGAACGATCTCGATCTGTTTGTAGTAAGAAAACAGCTGAGCTTGAATTCCCACATGGAGTTGTGCATTTGTCTAGCGATTATTTTGTTATCAATAAATGCCAACTCTCGGCTGGAAAAAGTTCATCCAACCAAAATGTTGAAGCTCATGGCGTTGGAGGCAAAGAGGAGATATTAACATGTCACGACTTGGTAATTTCCAGCGAACCTGGAAAAACCGGTCCGACCGATTTTACAATCCGGTCAGACCGGTTCCAAAGCGGTCAGACCGGTTGCTTAACCCGGTCAGACCGGTTGCTTCGGACAGTAGCTGCTGTTGGCTGCCATCGGGAGAATTACGATGCCATCTACATCAAGGTTCCTTGCCTCTCCAATATATTCAGCAAGGTATGCTTTACAAATAATTTCCAATCAGATTTTACATTTTTTAATGATTCTATCATAAATAATTCTAAGAGATCGATTGAGGATAATTTACTTGTTAGCAATAGCATACCTTCACACCATATCAATCAATGCATTGTTAAAGTTCGAAAGGCTGATCGTAGAAATACTTTGACTTTTAAATTTTCTACATCATCATTGTCAAAGTTTTTCTCTTCAGGGTGTGCTTATGGTTATTCTGGACTTAAAAATAAGAAACCAAAACCGAAAAGCATTGTGAAATCCGATGATGATGTAGTGATGAACTCTAAAGCATCGGATGTGAGAAGGACACAAAGAAGTATAGCCGAATGGATTAATGAAAAATTTGAACCATTCGTTTGCTTGGCTTTAAAACCTTCTCCACAAAAGCATCGGTTAGAGAGAATAAAATATACCTTTGATTTAACTTTGTGTGATGATTTATTTGATATTTTGCTAGAGAACAATCTTATTAGACTATATGATCACAAAGTTATTCCACCACCTCTTGAATTAGAACGGCGAAAGTATTGCAAGTGGCATAATTCTTTTGATCATAATACAAGTGATTGCAATATGTTTCGTCAATTTATCCAATCGGCCATTAATATCGGACGATTGAGATTTTCTCAAACACAAGAGGATAACCAATTACCTACAATTGGTTTTGATGCCAAAGGATCATTAAATTGGTTAGCATTGACCGATTTGTCTAAAGATTCAAATTTAATTGCCAAAGAGGAAGATTGTAAGCCCTCAAGTGGTATAGAAGAGATCGTCCAAGTTGAAGACGTGTTAGAGGACGATGAGCTTAATCTGGAAAAAACTGGGGGGCAAACAACTTCTTCACAATCGGAACAAGAACCAGATACCCCTGCTGTGCTGGCGAAACCGGTCACACCGGTTTGCTTAACCGGTCAGACCGGTTCCAAAGCGGTCAGACCGGTTGTGCAAACCGGTCAGCAAACCGGTCAGACCGGTTCTGACCAAGGACGCCCAAAAATATTAAAATCAGAGCGTCCTTAGATGGATGGAGGTAAAGACCGTGTTAAGCACAATAGTAAAAGGCCGAAGCTCACTTTTGATGAACTTCTGGCTAAATATCAAAAAGAAAATGAGGCCAAGCGTGCTAATCGGTCAAATAGATCTAAATCATCAAGATCACCTCCTAAACATAATTCTGGGAATTGGAATTGGCAGAGAAAGAGTTTTAATTCAGCAGCACCATATTCTTCTTTTGGTCCATCAATGCCAGTTCCCTGTGTTCCACATTCCACTAATTTTTATTCTTACTCATCACGGGGGTGGAATGATTCATGGGCACATACTCCTTCATATTTTAGGCCATATTATATAGAGTATGCAGCTCCACAAGAATCATCATATGCAAGACAACCTTATGTTAAAAATGACCGTTTTGAGCATAAAAATCGGTCTAGAGTTCAAAATAAGAAAAAGGTTGTCGAGCAAGTTTATGTAGTGAAAAAAGATGGTCGTAAAGCTACAAGTTCAGATCTGAATACAATTGCTGAAAAGCCGATTAATGTGTTAAAGACTTCGGCTATTAATGGCAATGAAAAGAAAAATTCAGCTATTGATATTCCAAATACTAAATCTGGGCAAAAGAGGTTAAAGGAGCCAAAAATCAAGAAAGAGGTGTCGCTGTCCAAAGCTCAAGCACAGCCGAAGCATTTACTCGGTTCGTCAGATTGGCAAAAGAAGAAGCTCCAGAGACTTAGTGCCCAAGAGCTAAAAGAAAAAAGGCATGGCGTGGGTTCCTAAAGGAAGCATTCAAACTCAAGACGAAGACGATGTTTACACAGAAGTTGCAATGCAAGTAAAGAAGAATAGAAGATCCAAGAAACGATCTTCAAATATAAGGTTTGCACCAAATCATCAAAATTATTGGTCAATGCATCGTCTATTTGATTCACAAATACCATATACGCCTGTGTATTGGAATTCATCCATGAATATGTTTGGTTATCCCTCATGCTCTTATTTTGATCCTTGGACGTCATATGGGTCTTTATATCAAGGAGGGTTATCACTAAATTGTTATGCCTATTGATTAATTCAAAAAGCCGAAATATTTAGTTTTTAGAGATGGCTTTTATTCTGAATTTATATATCTCTCTACACTATTTCGGCTATACATATTCTTATGGATGAATTTACTGTAGATGATAATTTGTGTCATCCTTGGCAACATATATGGCCGATGAATATCTTTGATCATCGTCCTAAAGTGTTAAAATTCCTGATAAGATATCACCTAATTATTTTAATGCCCGGGGGGGCAAGAAAATTCATCAAGAGAGGGTCGATCAGCTGATCAGGCGAAACCGGTCTGACCGGTTTCCCAAACCGGTCAGACCGGTTTGTACCAGGATTATTAGTACAATGAGCATTTTTTCTTATGGATTTGGTACTTTATTTGGATCGGCTTGAGAGAGTGCTGAAGGTACTGGTGCTGATTTTTGTTACATCAAATAATGCTATTTTTAGACATAGCCGGTTTAAATATTTTACATCAATATTTAGGCCGAATATGAAGTTTTGTATTCGAGCTAGAATTTTGTGATCCATAGGAGTGAAATAGGCAAAAGCATTTGGTGATTCAATATTGATAGGTGCAGCAAATATTTGATCTGAATTTGGTGCATAGATGCTTTGCATTGTGGTAGTGCAAGTTAACTCTTGACAACAATCTAATCTTGGTCATTTGCATCGTGATTGTGGCATATTCATTTATGAGGCCGGTTAGAATATTTTGCACTAATAAACAAGCTGGATATGGTTTTTCTACTTCGGCTAGGGGTTTATGATCGAAAGATATGAGACTGGTGAATGTTTATTACACACTCTCAGTTGTGATTATAAAAGATAAAAGACCAATTGATATTCATTGTAATTGGGTCAATTGTGCATCCATGGTTAATTAAAGTGTGATATTGGCTTTGAACTAAATTCCAGACAATCATAGCCGAAGTGGTGTATATTCAGTTTCATATCTCATGGAGATGCAGGAATATGAGCAGCACAGTGAATCCATCGTCTTGAAGACCAACATATGTGGACAATTGAGTTCCTTCATCATTAGAGACAAGATGTGACTGATGTACGAGTGCTTATCATTGTTTCAGTGCAGTTTTTGGCTTGGAGAAATGTTTCTTGCTACGCAAGCTTTACCAAGAAACAGGGGGGCATGTGTTGACACCCAAAAGTGGCACAGCAGTGCAAACCGGTCTAACCGGTGTGCACAAACCGGTCAGACCGGTTTTGGTAAAAGTGTCAAAATGCCAATTAGACTTCACCATTGCGTAGCTCTCGTCGAGACGATCAAGATACATATGTAGAACGTCTAATTTGGAATCCGGATGAAAGAGATATGACTTCAGCAAGATCTGCACCCGGACAAACCGGTCTGACCGGTTTGTCAAACCGGTCAGACCGCCGGTTTGAGTCTGTAATTCGAGTAGGTTTAGGATTTCGAGTTTGATCCCATATTGTAACCGACTTGGAAGGGGTAAGACTTCCCCGGCCTATAAATATAAAGGCTAGAAGGCCGATTGAGATAGATCCAATCGAATCAAACATTACCTTTACTTTTTCCTTCAAACCCTAATCTCTTCCAACCTTCATGCTGTTCATCCTCTGATCTCCACGGTCATAGATGGCGTCCTAAGGCTTGCTGGTCGACCTAGGACACGCCGGCGACGTCCACGCCCTGACGGGGTCCCTCCCGGGCGAGAGCTTCGACGACCTTTGCTAGTTTGCTCGTAAACTAGTCGTTCTTCGCCACATAAGTGCGTTGGTTATCTCTTCACTGGTTTGCTCGTAAACCTAGTCGTTCTCCAGCACGTAAGCTTGGTAGTTATCCTCACGAACGATTGATGCGGCGAAACCCTAGGAAACCGGTCTGACCGGTTTGGGCGACGCCGTGATGTTTGGTCTGTTCGCGACCCGCGCGTCCAGCGCTCTCGTGTGTTGACCGAGATTTGCATCGACACCTTGCTCGCGCGTTCCCGATCCAGACCAGGGAGCGTAAAGGAGATCGCAAGGAGATGGAGGTGAACGAGTTCATCGACTCGCGTCCGCGACGAGCTCCTCCGCGCCAGCCTCTTCCTCGACGTCCACGACGAGCCCACTGTGTGTGTGTCGGCTTCGGCGACCGCGACGAGCTCCTCCGCGCCTGCCTTGGCGTCAACGGCCGCGGCGAGGTCATCTGCGGGTGCCTCGTCTTCGGCGACCGCGGCGAGCTCCACCGTGCCCACCTCGTCCTCGACGTCCGCGGCGAGCTCCTCAGCGCGTGCCCCGGCCTCGACGTCCGCGACAAGCAAGCCTACTGACCATCGCCGTTAGTTCCGGCAGCAAGCAGCACATCGGCGTCGAGGATGCTGACACCAACAACACACCTACCAGGTGCTCGATTGATTGCCCCAGTCAGGATGCCGATGTACTGGTGTCCATAATCCCTGTTGCTTTGGCCAATTCGTCAATGACTATCGCGTTGGCTACACTTATGCCTATTGCGGTTGAGTTCCAGGACATTTCCAAGCATGGTAAGCCTCTACTGATAGCCATGCTGGCCGAGGACGGCAAGCCTTCATCCACCTCCAGGGATGCTCAAGTGGTGTTTGATGCAATGCAGCAAAGGTATATCACCAACCTAGCACATGCTCGTTCAAGGGGAGTTGTTCTGTTGGATAGTGCCACTGATGGTTGTAAGCACGAGGTATTGGAGAGCATTACCGGTCAGAGTTCACTAGTGTTAGGCCCTTTACATGCTTATGTGATTGCTAAGGGGGCATGGCCACTTCCTCCAATGGGAAGTAATGTTTTGATTATTGGCATATTTCTGCGGCACTTCAGATTTTGGCATCCCGTCAATTATGATCAAGCAGATGTGCAGCTGAGGCCACCATGGCCATCACCTCCGCAATTGGAGATGATGGGTGATAGTGTTCAATTGAGGCCAACTCCTTGGCCATCCTTCAGTTGGCAAACAATTGCTGTGCAGTTGGAGACATATCTGTTAATGGTGTTTTGTTGCTCAGTGAGTAAGTGCACAATGAGGTTCCTCTGTTATGAACTCAATAGAGATTGTTTGACATTTTGCCTTGAGTTGCCTGAAAGTGCGTTCCAATCTCTTTGGGAGATCCATCAGAGTCAAACCCTTCCTGCAATCTTTAACAGAGAAGAGAAAGTTGTTGCTGTCCAAGTACATAACTTATGGAGACTGGTGTTTGATTGTTCAAAGAGACAAGGCAAGATGTGCTTACATGGCATCAGTGTGCTTCATATGCTCAGCTGCTCAGCTAGGAGGTGTCAAAAACATCATTACTGCTACTCACTTGTGCACCTTATTAGTACAGCTAGAAAACCTAGCTTAATAGGTCCTGTTGACAAACTGCTTCTTGAGGTTATATCAGGTGACTTGCTACAAATTGGTGGGAAGACAGAACGAGGTCGCTCCTGTGGAGATGAATCTCTATTTGTGTTTCGATTGGATATCAGCAAGATGATACTACAGCAAGTATTGCTCTCTGAGGTGCCATTGATGGATAATAGTGATAGCTCCAAATATCACAACTACACAGCACATGTTTTAGGGATACATTGGAAACTCCCTTGGTCACCAGCTACACTGATATGTTTGGTTGTAGATGAACTGGCTATAATCATAGTGCTTACAAGTGTGCAATTGCTCCTTGAGTGCTATCCAAGTGGAGCATCGGGTGTGCTTGACAAGCCATCATTTGACTACAGGAAAGCAATGGCCATAGAGCTCTGTGATGAGCAACACAAGCTACCTAAAGGATGTTCTGTGCATTCTAGGTGCCTTTTTGAGATGAAGATTTCATATATTCTAGTAACCAAAGCATTGCTGCTACTGCCCTTGGTAATGCCACAAGAAGAATTCCAAGGTTCACACGATGAGTGCTCATTCACTGAACCTGTGGTCCTGCCCTTGTCAGATCTTTTGGCCCTGCTACAACTATGGTCACTACTTGTGGATTTACAATTTCCCATGCATACTGAACAAGCAGTTCTGGTTCTGCTAAACAACCTGCTTATGGCTGATGTGTTTGTTTCATCTACCAGAGACTTTCACTACTGCACTTGCTTCTGCACTATGATTGGCGTCAGGGTGTTCATCATTGTCGCGATCTGGTATGCAACTTTCACTACTGTGCACCTGATCTTGTGGGATCCAGGGGGTGGTCCTTGTTCTCTTGATGCAGATACATCTATTGGTATGAATTTTAAACCGAAGATCAAACAAGAGCTCATCAACATCATCAACTACTGGAGGTTATCACTCTGCATGATTCAATTTTACCATCTAGTTGTGGATGATCCATGAGATGCTTGTTGCAAGTTGGAAGCTACTTGAGTCTGCTGTCTCACATTGGTGATAGCATTTCTGTCTCATCTTCAACACTATGGTGCTCAACATGTTTAAGCAGCTTGGGGGCAAGCTACTCTTAAGGAGGGGAGAATGTCAATAGCCAGATGTTAGCACCTTGCCTCATGATGATCCAGAAGATGCAGAGAGTAATCAAGGAAGTTCGCAAGATGGGCCTCGTTGCAGCACTCGGCCTAGGAAGCCCAATGTCCGTACTGTAGGCCCAGAGTGGTGTCGTCCGGTGTGAGCTGTGTCGCGTGTGTGCGTGTATTTCTCTCGGTGGAGGGTTCAGAAGAGGGGCATCAATCAATGTATCAACAAACTACACTGTTCTTCTCCCCCAAAGAGGATGCCCTCTGCGCTCTTCCTGCTGCTCTCCTCTGTTCTTCCCAGATTTCCTTTCTCTGATCCTTCTCCACTACCTTGTTGGTAACAGCCACCTGCGCACTCCAGACAACTTGCAGTTGCAAAAATGCAGAGACATTCCCCGTGCACATTTTGGCATGAATAAATTGGCATAATATCAAGAGTGTACCCTTTGCTATCAATGCCATCCTAATTCATACTCATAATACAATTGAGCCAATTACATCAACTTATGTAGCTGATTACCGTACATGATAGATGCCAATGCAATGTAAACAGCAAAAACTACTCAGATTTTCCTTCCAGCGTCTGCTGCCCTGCGCCCAGCGAGCATGCCTGCCATCTTCAACGGACTGGGCTGGAGCAGAAAAATCGTGGAAGCTGTACAGCGACAAAACTCTGCTCGAGGTTCATCATCACGCATGCAGCTCCAATGACCAGCAGCGCGGGCCACACTACGCGCTATAAACAGGGTCCCTGCCAATACAATATTTTTACACGACGGCTGCACCGGCAGACCCAGCACCGGTCCGTGCTGTGTGCTGCCTTGACCGCGTGCCACTCACCACAGGCTTGAGCCGGCGCTCAGCCCGGAAGAACCACGGCGACGGGCGGGGCTTTCTTGGGGATCAGATCGCGTCCTCGGTTAAGGAAATTACAGAATAGGAAGAGAACGGCTGCCTCAGTTCACAGTCAGGGCTCCCAGTGCGCACCAGGATGCATCCATCACTCCGGTGTTAGCTTGACATGCCGGGGGTCCAAAAACTTCTGCACCGCCTGGAAGAGCTGCTTCTCCTCGAAGGGTTTTGTGACGTACCCATCCATCCCGCACTTCGTGCATTCCTCGTGGGTGGCCTGAATGACATCGGCGGTCATTGCAAGGACCGGCAAGTGCCATTTAACAGCCCTTGTCACGCCATCTGCTTCAGAATCGCCACTGGCATCTGCCTGCTCGTTCGCCTTCGCTTCCATTGCCCGTATTTGCCTGGTCGCCTCAAACCTGGCGTACAAAGTAGTTGAATATTGCTTCGACCAAAACAGGATAATGACAAGGGAAAAAAACAGGCCAAGTTAACGTGCGAAAACTTGAATCGCACAACGTACCCGTCCATTTCAGGCATCTGAATGTCCATGAGGCAAAGATCAAACTTATATGGGACTTGTAGGAGGGCAAGAGCATCTTTTCCACTCTCCACGCACTCCACCTTTGCTCCAAATTTCTTTAATGTGCCAGCAGCCACTCTAAGGTTTACCTTGTTGTCATCAACCACCAATATTTTCTTGTCAAGAAGCAGTCCACGAAGAGAACCTGAGCCGTCGCGTTTCTCGTTGCTCGGTTGTGTCTGTGTGATACCAAGTGCTTGGAATAGACAAGCGGCAAGTGTGCTTGCTTTCAGAGGTTTGGTGATCACAGAATCAACTGCATAGCTTGCTTTTAGTTTGTCCGATTCTGCAGCTGTGAGAAGGATAATTTTGGGTAATATGGGCGTGTGACCATTCTGCTTCATCCCCAGGAGTCTAGATCGTAAGGAAACATCCATCTTTGAGCTCCATGAATCACTCTCAATCAACAACATGCATGGTAGCTTTGTGCTGCAGCATGAATTCATAACTAGTTAGATTCAAGAAACATGAACGAAAATGCATGTCAAAATAAATTAACAATATTCAATGTCTATTTGCGTAAGTGTAATGCGTTCCAAAAGAGCAATAACTGCCTTTTCCTGGAAATATTTACCACAAATTAACTATGAACTAAAAAAAATGATATGCAACAACGTAACATGAACTACAGCTCAAAGTAGCAAAGTTACAAATCGAAAGCAAATTCAACACAATGAATTCGGTAATTAGAATTGAAATGGACCAGCTAGTACTGGTTTGAAGCAATCAATATGCATACAATCATCCTTGTTTAACTAAAGTTGTTGCAAAGCAAATATTTTTCTTTCAAAAGAAGTCGCATGCATGTATGCAAGCAGACAAGCATGATTCCTACATCCTCAAGACGGTAGCTCAACCACTTTAGGATTTTAACTTTTAGAGAGCATGTAGATGTAGGAAAGAGAAGTACCTGGTTAGGGAATGGCCATTTCTCCCAGACAACACACCAAGAGCCAGTTCAATGGTGGAAACAACTTCAGAGGTAATTCCCAGCCTTTGCAAGTGATACTTAGTTACAGTAGCTCTTACCGGTCTTCTATCAACCAATAGTGCAGATAAACCTTTAAAATTGGATGGAAGAGGGTGCAACATAACAGGCTTGCTGTCACTAATAGCACTTCTGTCACATCTTTGGAGCACTGCAGTAAATGTGAATGTACTACCAACATGGGGACGGCTGACAAAGTTTATCTGACCACCCATTATTTCAACAAGACATTTACTGATGCTCAGTCCAATTCCAGTACCACCATATGTCCTAGAAGTTGAACTATCAGCTTGCATGAAAGGCGTGAACACCTTGCTTTGGGCATCCAATGGTATACCTATCCCTGTATCTTCCACACTTACTACTAGAGTCACTTTATCAGATACACTTTCATAGTGCAGCTCATTTTTCTCGTAAGAAAGCAAAAGCTTGAAGTTTTCCCAACTATTTCGGCTATCAGCAGCTTCAAAACCACTTAGTGTGTTGCGAGAAACACTGGTTACTACAGCAGTTGTCTCATCTTTATGCCCATTCATCCCATTTGCAACTGGTTCAACTTTTGCTTCTGTTGCAAGATTTGAATGATCTGCCAGATGAACTTGTACAAAGATATGTCCCTGTTCTGTGAACTGCCAGCGCAAAAGAATTATCAATCATCAACTCATGGTGCAAAAAACTCTATAGTATTTATCAAACACTGCACTACATTTTGCTAAAACTGAGTTGTTCCATCTGTTGATGAAACAGCCTTCATGTTCATAATCATGCTTGGAAGAAAAGGTCATGCACACTTACCTTAATTGAGTTGCCCACTAAATTTGTAATTATCTGTCGAAACCTTCCAGGATCACCCAACAAGATTTCAGGTACTCTTTCCGAGACATATACAGCAAGCTACAATTTTGCAGATTGGAAATTAGTAAGGATAGAACAATCAATTAGACATGAAGGATGCACAATTTTATGAACGTTTGTTCATGAATACACTAAGAGATGCCAGTGCAAAGTGTTGTTGAACTAAGGAGAACCAACCTCAATTCCCTTTTCTCTTGACTTTGAAGAAAATAACGAAATTACATCATCAAGGATGGATCTCAGATCAAATGGTACGGACTCAAGATCCAACTTTCCAGCTTCAATTTTCGCTCTGTCAAGCACTTCATTAATCAGGGATATTAAAGCCTTTCCACAGACTTGAGCGGTTTGTGCATAATCCCTCTGGGTTGATTTTAGGTCTGTGTCTAACAGCATGTCAAGCATTCCTACAAAACCAAGAAAAAGGATAAATTACAAAATTTTCCTCCTAAGAATGAGTTATCACAGCAAGCTGGAATGTGTTGTAGGATTGAAAAGATTACCAAGGACACCATTCATGGGCGTTCTGATCTCATGAGAAACAGTCGCAAGGAACTAACATTGATAAACAAGTGACTTTTAGATTCCAAAAGAAAATTGCAACTACAAACTTACGACATAAAAAAAATACAACTTAAACCTGAGATTTAGCAACATCGGCTGCTTCTGCCTGCTTTTTTAGCTCCTCCATTTTCCGGCAATCTTCCTTAACATTATCATAACGACTCCAAGCAGCATATATTATGTACCCAACAAGCATAAAAATGACAAAGACACCAGATGGTGAAGTAACTGCAGACCATGGGACATGAGGCTTGTTTCTGTATCTGCTCAGATTGTGGACAGTGGGATGTAAAATTAGATCATGCCAAAGTCCACTATATAGATGAATTGTAGATGTGCACACTTACCTGCAAATCATATGATGCTTTCTGTATGGGTCGCCAAAATCTAGCATGCAGATGTGCGATGGTGAGGGGTTGCCAAGAGGAACTTCGGATCCATACATGACAAGAGGGTTTGAGCTGTTTGTGACATCATAAACATTTACTACCAATTCCTGATTGCCAGATAGCTGCCTCAACAAATTTTCCACTAATGATTCTACATCAAAAGCTCCCCCAAGGTACCTGTCGAAATAAGCAGCAAAATAATAGGCATCAAAACTTAAAGAAGCAATTTTTACCCATTATGTACTTCAAATACCAAATGTGAATCTTTCACACACACAAAAACAAATGTGAATAATTATGTATTTAAATATTTTGATTTTGTGACATGGTAACACGTTAAATAACATTATTGTGGTTTTGACCACGATTACAGTTGAAGTCATTACGGTAGGTCCCATGTTTTGCCTGATCCACGGCCATTACTATGGTAACCCTGTCCTCGATGGGCTAATGCTGAGTTGCCCTGCTCCAACCCTGCACGGCCCACTGGTTCGACACAACCTCACTGCCCCCACTCTCCACGGCTCCACCTGCTGCCATCACCAGGCTGGCCAACCTCCTTAGTCGTCCACTCGCCCCCCTGGAGGGAGGCACATGCCCAAACCCAAATTCCAAAACCCTAATCTCTCTGGAGGCATGGAGACTTGATGGAGATCTCTCTGGAGGCATTCTTGCTTTAATCGGAGAAGAGGGTGGAGAGAGGGTAATAGGAAACTGATTTGCAAGAGAAACACAAAACGCCAGTCAATTATGAAGTCCCGTTTATTTATGGCTCGGTCTCACAAATTCGGTCTGAGTCACTGACAACTGCTTTAGCCAGAGCCCAGTGAGAGTGAGAACCATAGGCTTTCACCGCTAAAAGATAGTCACATTCACATAAATGTTGCAGCATATGAACAGCCACAGGCAGTAGAGGAATCAATTGAACGGATAAAATGCTCAATGAAAAACAGAGATAAACCTCACCCTGCAGTGGCCGCAACACGATCTTCCACCTTGGCATCAGAAGGAAGATCATCGAGATAAACAGGAAACGTCAATACAACACCCAGGTGATTGGACATGAGCCGGAACGGTCTCGTGAGAACCGCCTTCCCCGATGCTCTTGACCTCAAAATGTTCTCGCGGTCCTCCTGCAGCACCACAGAAACAAACCCAGGTTCTGAACCAACTCCAGCAGAAAACAAATTATTGTAGTCCACGAAACGAAACGGAAGACGTCGCCGCAGACCTCGCCGGACATCATGTCGAGCCCCTCGATGTAGGAGATGGTCTCCTGCGAGTATATGACCGGCGCGTACTCGTCCTGCATCGGGGACGGCTCGTGCTTCATGGTCTTGATGATCCACCCCTGCTGGCGCTCGAAGCTCTCCCTGTCGGCGTGCACCACCCGCTGCGCGTACGCCACCCCGCTCAGCAGCGGCCGCTCGAACGACGTCCTGGCTGTGTAGTCCGCGAACGTGTCCTGCAGAAGAAATCGCCCGAAAATAAAGCCCGCCGCCGACAAACAAATCACGCACACGCGCACAAACAGGAAAAAAACAGCAGAGAGAATTTCATTTAAGAAGTGGCGCAAGGGGCACGGTCTGCGCACAGTAGCCTATGACACCAGGGAGGCAGGGAACCATGGACTTGACAGTAATTTAATGAAGTGGAAGCAGCAGACCACCAGCAGCAGCAGCAGAGGCAGAGCAAGTAGTACTCCGTAATTAAGGGGGCGTTGGTTTCCGGCGACTAAAGTTTTAGTCGCGTCAATAGAAGAATGCTAATTAGAAGTATTAAATATAGATTAATTATAAAATGCATTGCATAAGCCAGGACTAATTTACAATACGAATCTATTAAGCCTAATTAGTCCATGATTAGACAATATAATGCTACAGTAACAATTTGATAATTATGTACTAGTTATAGTTTAATTATGGTTGTTAGGTTCGTTTTGCGGAGTAGATATGACTTATGCAATTAGTTTTATAACTAGTTTATATTTAATGCTATTAATCGTCACTTATTCGAGGGACTAGTCCCTGGAATCCAAACACAGACTTTGTGCTACGACATGGCAATGGAAGGAGCAGCAAGCATCTCCAGAGACGACGCGCGCCGCAGCAGTAGCAGACTAGCCGGGCAGGAACAGAGCACGTAGAGAGAAGCCTCACGGCACGCGAGAAGGCTCGGCGAGGGGAGGAGGGGGGGCGGACCTGGTCGAGCGCGGGCGGGTGCTTCTCGTAGTGGAAGGTGGCGACGAGGATGGCGAGGGCGTGGACGTGGTTGACGGAGACGGCGAACTGGTCCTGCAGCATGCGCGCGCGCTCCTCGCACATGCTGACGAGCCCCTCCTCGTCCTTGCGCAGCGCCCCGCGGCGGAAGTGCCAGTGCAGACCCACCCAGATCGCCACCGCCACCAGCACCCACAGCAGCACCGCCACCCTTTTCAGCTTCACCTCCACGCGCCACCAGCTGCCCCCCTTCCCATCCTCCTCCGCCGCCGCCGACACCGCGGCGGCCTCGCCTCCGTCTTCCACCCCCATCCCAATTCCCCCACCTCCGAAGCCCCTCACATGCGCCGCAAGGCCACCAACCACTCCCGCTCCCGCCCGCCCGCTCCTCCTCCTCCTCCTCCGCCACCGCCTCCTTTGACAGAGGAGAGAGAAGCCTCCTCGCTTCCTTTTTTTTTCCCTGCCTCTCTCTCTCCCCTCGCCTCGCCGCTTTGATGTGTTTTTGTTGGCTTGCGGCTTTTCGCGACGGAGGAGAAAGCAGCCGGGCGTCGAGTGAATCGAATTTCCTGGATTTTACGAGATACGCTGCGACTAAAATAACCCCGTGTTTTTTCCTTCCCTCCACCCCCCGCGGGCGCCACCGGCATGGGACCCCGGCCTTTTGCGGCCTCGCCCACCCCCACCCCGTTGCCGCGCTCTCGCCGTTGCCGCTGCCCCGTTGCTTTCCCTATCCGATCCGAACCCCACCACCACGTCCCTCCCCCAGGTTTTGCCGTCCGGCTCCGCCGGCTCGGGCACGGGCGGGGCGCCGTGTGGTTTGGTGAATTTGTTAACGGGGGACGGGGGTTGGTGGGTCCGCGCGGTCGCGGGCAGTGGTTGAGCAGTTGGTGCGCGCGTCGCCGTCGCGGGGATCTTGCCGCGGGGGATCCCTCCCCCTTCCCTTCGCTGCGCGCTTGCCTGCCCGTCCCCGCGTGGGGGGTGCGCCGGTGGGGCACACGCAGATCCGGCGCGGTCCAAAAGAGAGCAAGCATATCGAGCGAGGATGAGGCGGCGGCCGGTGGTCGCCGTCGTCAACAGTCAACAATGCGCCATGTCTCCCCGGACAAATCTTTTCGGCCGATCCGCTTTGCTTCGCTGCTGCGATCACCGATGCTCTCTGTCAAAACAAAACATGGGTGAAGTGCGATTACTGATCAGGGAAGAGGGAGGAACCCTTTGCGTTCCTTCTTTCATTATTCGGATTAAAAGAGCCTTTTTTATCTTCTTCTTCTTCTTTTCCCGATGAGCTGAGACAGCGTGCAGTTGGGTTGGGTTGGTTATTGCACACATGCATTTGCATTGCATCAGGACGTGAGAGGCAGTTCGTGCGTGCGGCATCCAAGTGTATACTAAAAGTGATCGTGTTTATGGCCGTTGGGATAGCCTTGCTTCACCAAATCCGAATCATTGGCCCCCAGCTTATTATCAGCTGTGTCTGATTGCCGAACGACACGGTAGAACAGGAGCTCATGCTCAATCATTTCTAAAGCTAGTCTATATTATAGAACAGGTACGCCTAGAAGCTTCAGGGTGTTGCGATTCCTAGCGGCAGCGCCAGAAAAGGGGAGGAAACATGTGCGTACCATATAATGTATATTATCGCGTCCCAACTTTCTTGGCAGGACAGGATAGAAAAGGGCGAACGAAACTGCTACGCTGTTCAGAGATCCATTATTGATCCCGGGAAAATGTTCTCCGTGCAAGTGGGGGAGAAGAACACCCGCAAATGAAATGAAGCCCTTGACGGCCTACTTGTTCACGGAGATACACCACCAGCTGCAAGCACGAAGCCATCGGTTGGAACGCCATGAGTTGCAGGGAGTCCTAAAGCACGGCAGGAGCAGTTCCGACAGAGACCAAACATTTCTTCCTTTTATATATACTAGCACAGTGCCGTGTTATGCGAGCGTTGCAGCTTCATATCATATTATAACGGAGGAGCATCTCGAATAGTATAGTGTTTGTTTTGATTTGACGAGGACGTGTAGTTTGCTTGTTTTAGGCCACATGCCTACGCGACCACATAAAAAATGCCTCATCCTCATCTGTTTAACGGCAACTGCTCCAGCACCGGTTTGGGGTCAGAGCTCACCTCAATTGTTTTTATGCACGTTGACTCGATCTCGGCAGGTTGCTCTACAGTGTCGCCCACACGCAAAAGCAGAACAGGAACAGGCGCCGTACGCTGTACGCCGTCTTATTATATATACACAAACACACCATCATACCATCGTCTACGAGGCTACGTACGTACAGCGCCTTGTTCGTATCCCTATACGAATGTTCCGGCGGGCGTGCAGCTGTTTTCACGCATGGTCTTTTCAGTCATTCTACCGTGACCTGCCCCCGGCGTGCGTCGTGTGCACTCTACTCTAGTGCTAGAAAAAACACGGGCGCTAATGATGCTCAGAGCGACTTTGTACCATGGCCATCCGAACGGAGAGTAAAACAACCGAGACTTTCTTTCTTTACAAGGATGGTAACGATCACTCCACCACTTTACACCAGCAGCTTCCTACTTCAGATAAGGCGACAAGGCAAGTAGATGTGATAGCTAGCGGGGAATCCCGCCCGGCTCCTTTTTATCCTCCAGCCTAGTCGATCACCAGCGTGGCCAGCACAGTGCTTCCGATCGAGAGGCTCCAACTAACGACACGCCGCTCGCATGTGATCCGGCCGGCCGGCTCACGAATGGCAAAGCGGCTTTCGTTATGGATCGGTCGGCCCGTCTCGACCCGATCCCCGTTGGAGCTGCGGAATCTCTGAATTTTCCGGCGTGCGTGCATTTTACCTGCGGTGACTTGTATACCAGAACCCGTCAAATATTTAGTCCTCGCCACACCCACGCACGTACGAAGTCACAAGGAAGTCACGCACCGATATCTCGGTCGAAATCGACAGCGACGACCAACCCGGTCGCCCACAGCCGCAGGCACGTGCCCGGGAAAACGCCGGAGCGAGGAGGGCCAGCCAGAGTGCGCAGGCCGAACGGATCGTGTCGTCGTGCGCTGCCATCACAGCGACACCACCAGTCCACCACCACCACTTGGCCGTTGCGGGATGGCATGGGAGCATGGCATGGCCGTTGCGCCGGACGCAGTCACGCAGCAGCAGGACAGGGGCAGCAGCGGTGAGCGCGCGCGCGTCTCACGGCCGCTGCGTGTGCGCCCCCGCAGAGAGCGCACCGAATCGCGAGGTCCATGCAAGCCCGGATGCCCCATGTCCATCCATCCAGTCCGCGCCGTGCGCGCCATGGGGGGGACGGGCGCTCCCCCGGTGCCCGGGGCCAGGACGACGTGGTCCCTGTTCGGATCGGTGCCGCCCCTGCGCCCGGCAGCGCGGGGCGTGTCTTGTTCTTCTCGTTACCTCGCCGTTCGCGTACGGTAGATGCCTGGTACTTGGTCACGCTTTTGCATTGTGCTGTGGTCCGAGTTTTCCCACCCATGATCGATCGTTAATGAGATGATCCTAGACTCCCCAACCTTGGCCCTGTCGATCCAGCATTGGCTACGAGCTACTCCGTAAGTGCTTAGCAAGAAGGCAGGTATGGTATCACGGGGATCGGAGGAGAAGAATTTTGTGCGAGACCACCATGATCTGTGAATTTAAGTGACTTGCACATGTCTCATGCTAGTTGCTGGTTGGGAGAGATAAATTCCATTCATCATGTTCGCTTTTGGCTCTCTAAATGATAGTGACGAAACTATATGCACCCATACAAAATAAAACCAATAACAATTAGAATCATTTTCAATACGTATATGTCTTCGTGGTTCAAATCCGGGCATCAACGAGGCATCTATACCTCTCTCCAATTTGCTATAGCTTCACCACTGCTAACTGATTCACAGAAGTTATCCAATCCAGTTCTTGTTGAACTTTTTTGACAAACAATAGTCGAAGAAAGAAAATAAGTATGTATGAATCAGAATATAGTGCATTTTCACCAAACTACCTGTTCCAACGGCGTCTAGCCATATAGGCCCTAAGAAAAAGCTGAAGATTCTCGAGCTACTCGTGTTCAATTTGTTTTAGGGTTGAGATCTGCTCCAATTATAAACGAGTCAGGCATACTTCAGTTTAAATAGATGAGTCTCTTACATCTTACAGAGGAAACAAGCACTAGGAGAAAAAAAAACTGTGCCACCTAGCTCCTACTGTAACTTCCAACGTGACAAGTTGATGCCACCGACCAAAGCTGCCCGAGCGAGCATTCACAAATCACTAGTGCGTTCACGCAATCACACTGTAGTTATATCGAAACCTCCAAGATCGACGACTGCAGAAGCAGTGTTTCACATTTCAGGGCCCGGGCAAAGACGTGCTGAAAGTCTTCGCTGCCACCCATGAAATCCACTTGGAAAACTATGCCGGCCCTGAGCCGTCCGTTCATTCAATCCACCACATCATATCGAACAGCAGATGGATAGAGGATATATAGATAACCCAACGCAGCAGCGCAGCTTGCAGCTAGCTCCCATGATGGTGCCTCAGAACACGCACACGCGCACGCACGGGAATAAGTACCGCAAAGCTTGCTTGTGATGGGTGTCGGCGAAGGCAAGCCCATCGATCCGAGTCACCCGGGCATCATGGCAACGGTGAATCGTTTCATTCCCTTTTACAGCACGAAATGTCACGAGGGAATTTTTCTTTCTTCATCAGGGTGGCCCTGCTAAAGGACGGGAAAAGCCTTTCTTAGTGGATCGCCTGATCCATCCAGCCCAAACTCCCTGATGCTGATCGTTTTCTCATTAAACAAAATCGAACATTGCGACGTCGACTGCTTGGAATATAACCTATTGGTTCGAGCAGTTTGGCTGGCCACAGGCGTATGCAAAACCACTTGCGCAAAACCAAGCAACTGGTGTGCGTCATTAGGCACAGTCCACAGTGCTTAACCTGCTGTCATTTCTTCGGATGCCCTGAGCCCCTGACTTGGCCCCTTGCAAAGATGACAAGCTAGTGTATGCAGCGTGGTGCGCATCGTGACCAATCTTTTGGTAAACTTCCTGGCCAACTTTCTATATACCCAGCCGGTGCCATGCCCGTGCTGAATTCCCAAGCAGGAAGCATCGCTGCTGCCTTTCGTTTCTGTTCCAACGATGTCACCTTTGACGCCCTCCCGATGCCACCACCACCAATACTAGCAAACCTCTTCTACTTGCAAGCAATCCCGGCCTAACATGTCGCCGCACATCGGGTGCAATACTACTGGCCCCTAGTATAAGAAACTCCCCAACATGGCAGTAAAAACCACGGCCGATTGCCTACCCTTTGAAAGAAGCCTTTCGCGTGCCGTTGCAACCGAGCGTCCCTGTGTGGGCAAATGCAAGCGAAGCGAGCCCCTGTCCCCGCACGCAAAGGACAAGCGGCACATTCACGAGCCTGTAAAAGTGGGCGCCGGTTCAATGCCCCGCCCGCCATGATGAGATTCAGATGTCCCCTTTGGCGAGCGAGATGGGAGGAACAGAGGAAGGAAGAGATCGATCAGATCATCGCCGGCCGCCCGGACACGGGTGACGGGTCCACCACCAACTGCAACCGGCCAAAAGGAGCCTTGGATCGTTGCTCCTGTGGAGCAGCAAATCGTGCGCCTCTTTGAGAAAAAGGCTGTGGAGGAGGGGGGCCTTCCTTGCTTGGAATGGGGCCCTGCGGCCCTGCTGAGTGCTGCCTGCCACCATCGAAATTGGCCGGAGATTCGTGGGCGGGGAATCGCGACGGAAGGTTTCCACACTTGGGACGCCGCTGAGGATCTCTGGGCCGTCCGATCAGGAGCCAACGGACGGCCACCGTGTGCTAACCCGAGTGGATCGTGTTGGCCGGCCGTTCTTCTGGTCACCCACTTTATTTAATAATGGACGGATATAATCCGGTCTCTATACCCACGAATGGATATACACAACCAGAAAAACAACAACCTACTATATTCACATAGTAGATATTTAGGGCCAAAACGTTAGACCTCACAAGAGTTCTTAGACTCTAATTCTCCTAAGAGAAACTCAAAAGCACAAGAAAAAGCTTGTAAGACATGAAAAGAAAAACTAAAGTTCTAAGCTTCAATCTTACAGTATATTTATGCAACAATCACATCTCTCATTTTTTTAGAAATTTAACGTTGTTGCTCGTCAAACCACGTACGAATAGATTTTGTCTACAGAGTGAACGACTCTGGTCACCCACTTGTGAAGGAAACTAGAGAAGGAGAGCATTTTTGCAGCTTGTGGCTGGGGAACGGTATGGGAGAATAATCAAGCATGGGCGATGTGATCTTTTGAAAAAGAAACATGAAGATCAGATGGCAGCATCCCTGTGACTTGTCGGGGGTCATGTCAGTACAAGGATGTCTAGGATTCCGGGCATGTGACGAGGGTCTCTGCTGTGTCTGGATCTCAGGGACTAAGGTTGAGTCCCTTAAATAATTGACAATTAATAGCATTAAACCTAAACTAATTATAAAATTAATTGTATAAGTCATATCTACTCCGCGAGACGAACCTAACAAGCCTAATTAACCTATAATTAGTACATAATTATCAAATTATTACTGTAGCATTATATTGTCTAATCATGAACTAATTAGCCTTAATAGATTCGTATCGTAAATTAGTCCTCGCTTATGTAATGCATTTTGTAATTAATCTATATTTAATACTTCTAATTAGCATTCTTCCATTCGATGTGACGGAACTAAAAATTTAGTCCATTGAACCAAACAAGGCCTTAGTTTCCAACTTTATTATATTAAATTTGATATTTAATCATTAATACGTTATTATAACATTTCGTTTGTATTTATGAATAATTATCTAAACATTGATTAATTAGGTTTAAAATGTTCATCTCATAAAGTACAACAAAATTGTACAATTAATTTTTAATTTTATCTATATTTAGTATTTTATGTATATGCCTATATTTTAATGTGATAAATTTTTCTTTTTATACAGTGCAATTTAGGGTAAAGTCGGGAAAATTGGTACCAGGCCTACTGCCCTGCGAGCGAGGGCTAGCCGGATGGGCGGGCCGCCTCGTAGGCTGCTTGGTGGTTGGCAGGCAGGCGCACAATTATTGGTCCATGCCCTGAGTCCTGACAGAGCGCCCGCATCAGACCGTATCAGATTGAACAGCGGCGCATCGATCCGATGGCAAAACACGGACACGAACAAGTTCGTACTACCTGCCAGTCTACTCGCCCATGAGCATGTCGTCGCCGGGCACACACAGCACGCACGCGTGTGCGGAGGCCACGAGAAGTCGCCGCCCTCCCTGGTGACACCAACCCCGTGTTGGGACACGATTAAACGCGGATTAACTGCTGGGGTCGCCAATTGAAGGCGCCGTGATTCGCGATCCGGCTCCGCCGCGGGCTGAAACGGAGAGGCGAAAGCTCAGCGCCCGCTTCGATTCGCCGGCGGCACGCGTCGATGGCGACCGCGGACGTCGCCAATAATCGCCCTGTCTGGGGGTAGCTCCGGACGCGTGATGGCTACCCCTCGAATCAAACTGCTGACAAAACTGTGCAAAGCATTTGAGATTCACAAGAGAATTCCGTTCTCGGCGACGGCTCGTTTAACCCAAGAATGTGCAGGCCACGGCGATGCCCCAGTTTGGCCTCTCGCTGGTGGCGCTATGTCCAAGGGCAACCCCTGCTGCTGCTGTGGTGCGGCGGCCAGTGCGGCGAAATTCGGTGCCAGTTTCGGAGCCCTTTCGCGGCGCCGAGGGGGCGGCGCGCGCTGCAGGCGGTGACTAGTCGCACGGAGAACCCTGAAGATGCCCGCGCGCGGCGCGTCATGCCCGTGCCTCAGGTTTAACCGAGGCGGCTGGCGGCTGGCGGCTGGCGGCTGGCGGCTGCGACTGCGACACGGGAGCCGGTCGTCCCCGTCCGTGCAGCCTGTTGCGAAATGGCGAAGACCTCTCCTGCTGCGAGGTCAGCCTGCTCGTGTTTCTTTGGCGTGATATCGACCACGACCGCCGTGTGTTCTTAATTCTTACGACCTGCCGGCAACGTTGGTTGGCCGCAGTTGGCGTCAAAGATTCTAGAAGGGCGGCATTCCCGTCCGGCCGTTTTCTTCCTCCTCATCGCTTTCAGAGGAACCTGATTTCGTATTTGCCTTTTCCCTTTTCAGCGCAGTATTAGATCGCTGGTCGCGTGATTTTGTCAACTGGGCAAGAATTGTGCACGTATATTGTAGATCTCCAAGTCCTTGTGGGGGAGAGAGCAGTTCGTGGAAGCCGCGTATGTTTCTTCGCCCTCGTGCGGTGGGGCCCGAGAGGCCGAGAGGTGTCGGCGCCAAAAATATGATGCTCCCGGACTCGTTTTTTTTAAGCACAATTCCTCCCGGGCTCGTGGACACCGGTATTATATTTTTATAGCCCACGGTCTCGGCCTCTCTCGGGCTTAATATTCTTCCTACTTGGGCTAGGAATTTTACAGGATAATTGGAAAGCCCATCGGGTTTTGTAGGGACAAGTTCTTCCTTGGTCCATAAGGTCGCTGCACTTTTGTTGGCGTATCAATTTGGTTCGTTTGGGAATTTTTAAGCTGAAGCTACAAAAGAGGCCCATGAAACAATTCGAACGACAAACCCAAAGTTCCAATTGTTTTAAGCTCTCCATGAAGGCGAGGCACCGAGCCCAAATGTTGCAGAAAAACTCACACGGTATGCACAAACCACCACCACACAGACCACCTAAACCGAATTCGCATGTACAACGGAACACCGCGCCGTGCCACATCAATGGTGAGACGCCCGACCACACCGATCAAACAAACACGCGCGCCAGCGCCAGCGCCGCCTACAAGAACGCCTTGCGCAGCGCGACGGCGGAGGCGACGGCGACCCCGTAGAGGAGGATGAAGATGCCCGTGACGTTGATGAGCTTCACCTCGGCGGCGGAGGCGGCGCTGGCGCTCTTCTCGACGAGCCCCGTCTGCGCCGCGCACACGGCGAGCATGAAGATGGCCAGCCCGGCCATGACGTGCGCGGGGGCGGCCGCGGCGCGGGTGTGCTCGTGCGTGCCGGGGATCCAGAAGGTGACGAAGCCGAAGAGCCACTGCAGGCCGAAGAGCGCGATGGCGGTGATGCCCAGCCACGAGTGGAGGCTCGCCAGGTCCGGCACCACCGCCGCGTCGTGGAACTTGAACGCCGCGTACACGCCGAAGATGCCCAGGATCAGGCCCACCAGGTGGATCAGCATGTGCGCCATCTTCTGCGTCCGGTGGTCCATCGGGATCGTCGAGTACGCCAGGATGGCTGCGAATTTTGAATTCACAGTTTTCAGGACAGAACCACGCATAGAGACGTTCAATTAAATCGGAAGAATATAGTCATGGGAACTTTCAGTCTATATCGGAAAACAATCAAGGCTGCAAATTGCAGCACTGATGAAGCTTGGCAGGAAAACGTAGCGATCGGAATGGTCATTATCGGAAAAAAATCCGACTAACCTATGGTAAGACAGGCACCAAACACTCTGATTGTCACTTAACGACGAGGGTCCAGCAGTGCTTTTGCAGCCACCAAACCCCCCTACTGGCTACTAGTACTAGGCTACGTATCATCTGCAGGCAGTTCTAAAGTGCAGTGAACAAGTTTATCACCTTCTTCTCTGCACTAAAAGCCAAAGGGAATGGTGGTCCATTTCGACAAGGACAACTACTGCATCTTGTCATCTTGAGATTTCAGGGGCTTTCGGCAGTGGTCCTGCTGAACCATCGCATTGAACAAATTAACAGACATATATAGCCTATAAAGTTTCATTATAGGACAATTGGTATATACACGTAATACCTCCTCAGTTTCAAATTACTAGGCGTTTTTATTTTGCCATCCTAAGTCGAACATGTATAATTATGACCAAGTTTATATTGAAACATTTCAACTTTATGATATCAAATAAATGCATCATGGAAATCTATTCCATGGTCTATCTATCCAACGTTGTAGATATTTGTGCATTTTTACCAATCACATGCAGGTCTTTAAAGTGCAGTGAACCAGTGATCACCTTCTTCCTCACACTAGTAAAAACCAATGGGAGTGGTGGACCATTTCGATTGGGACAACTGATGCATCTTGTCTGAAGATGACCCTTCAGGGGCTTTCGGCAGTGGTTCTGCTGAACAGCCGCCATGCCGAACAAACACACATAAGCGTAGTCTCAAAGTATCGTTCTTGGAAAATTCGTATGCACCATACGCACATCATATGCTTTGGAGAAATATATATATTAGGTTGGAGTTGGACATACCTTCTCCAATAAGAAGAATGAATCCCCAGGACATCACAAACGGATGAACCTGCACATAGGGTGCACCACAGGAATAAATAAAGGCAAGTTAAAAAGTAGCAATTCGTGATTAATCCATGACCAACACGTCAACACAAATGCAGAAACTAGAAGAGCTATACCCTTCGCGATTACCAAGGAAAATTTTCTTGTGCAAATCTTGCATCGGATATAATTGGAAGACGAACGAGACCACCTATTAGTTGTACCAAGAACTGAACAGAGGAGAGCCTGAATGGAAGAAGAAACCATAACGTACATTGAAGATCTGCTCGGGGTCCTCAGACTGTATGTTGATGCCGCCCCTGAAGTGCAGCAGCCAGACGAGCATGAGCACGGCGGTGGTCAGGAACAGCACGTGCGCGAACATGGCCACGCGCGAGGCCAAGACGGAGTGGTGATAGCTCCCGATGATCCCGTGCGCCATGGCTGCCGCCTGCGGCAACCTAGCTAGCTTGCTGCTCTCCGCCGCCGGCAAAGAAGAAGACACGACGGAATTGCGACTTGCAAGCGGCAGCGCGACGAGACGGGTGAGAAAGAGATCAGAGGAGCAGTTGGGGCTAGCTTGAACGGTAGGTGCAGCGTTTTGCATGGGAGCGCTGGGGTTTTAACGACCCCAGCGCGGCAGGGCGACGGCGTCTGCCTGTCCCGAGAATCTGAGGTTACACAGGGAAGGTGGTGTTGGGTTTGGTATATTACCGAGCCGGATGGTTAAGCAAGGCATCAGCCTCCTATGTACAACAGCTTCTGCTGACTTTGCGAGGGAGCAAGTAATCGCGGAGAATGTTCAGACCTTACTCATGGCCAGAGAGCATTATTACGGTGACATGGACCCGGCTCAAGAGGGAAAGTGACAAAAGTGCCAACATATTCACTTCCTTTGGAATTTGGACTTGGCTGCTAAAGCAGAGATAAAGAGGACAGCTTTTTATTCGTAGAAAAGGTAGCGATCATGCCCGCGAGATTGTATCGTATATACTCCTCTTTTGTGTAACTTTTCTTGTATGGAACACTGGGACTTCAGTTATACTCAAACGAAAATTGGAAGTTTGGTTGTTGCAAGCCTAACAATGTGTGCGAAAGTGGTACGTTCCAGGCATCAGGTGACTCCAAACCATACCCTAAGTTGGTGAGCTAATGGGCAGCTATGTTCCATGATCAGCTACAAAAACAAACGGGGCAGGAAACAAATTCACAGGACATAGTTTCCTTAAAAAAAATCACAGGACATATCATCTTCCATCCTTTGTATATAGTCCTATCCATATCCATAGTGCGCGGTAAAACGGAGGCCTCCGGGACCGGGAACATAAGGTTACCGTGAGACAAATGGCTGCTCATCCCAGTAAGTTTTGGTTTGGTAGGGCAGTCCCAACCCAATGACTAGGATGATGTCTATAGAATTAAATGAGATGCCACCTAGTATAAAAGATGATGTGTCAAGTGATTAAATGAAGAAAGAGAAGAAAACCGGGTCTTGCATGAGACATGATTTCTACACAACATCCAAGACAAGATGTGAGATGAGTAGCATTAAATTAAAATGTGGAAGGGTGGTGTTTGCATTAGGAGTGTAGTGTCTACCGCTAGTTTCTTGATGACGTGGAGGCTATGAACATCACTATTAGTGTCTGGGTTGGGACTGCCTAACAAACATTGCATCTGATACTCTGGTTCACGCGCAGGAACAAAGTCAGGCAGTCAGCCAGCCAAAGCTTGCTCTTGCTCTAACACCAGCTTTTTGGTCGGTAGACATTTCATTTGGGCCTGCATCCTAGAGCTAGTGTGGCCGCGTGGGCCTATTCTACATCTATCTGAAACAGATTCGGAAAATGGGCCGGCCGCACGGTATCTGTAATAATGCAGCAAAGGAAGCCCGATTGCCCTTGTTTACTGGGCTCACAATAAACGGCGCTGAACATTGTTCGTTGGACAAACGAGTGCGCCAAATCTCAACGCACTGTACAGCACCCGCTAATTTGAAACGAGCTCCTTCTTAAACGTATCTGATTCCTGTCCAAGGCCTTCTCCAATGGTTGTCTCTTACGCTAGCTCATAAATTTTTTAATCTATGAATAGTGCAAAAAGTTACGAGCTAGCTCTTGTTCAATAGACAGTCTCATACATGTATTTCAAAATTATGTGAGGATGATACGTGGGGTTATTTATGATATGAGCTAGGTGGTAAGAGTTAGATTATTGGAGAAGCTGTCTCTTAGAGTGCTTAGAGCCAGTGGGCTAGCTCAACCATTGAAGAAGGCCTAAGCTGTACGGTAAGATGTCGCTTGTTTTATCCAAAGCACAGCGCAGATCACCACGATCAGCGGCAGCAGCTCAGGCCCTTTTTGGGCCCCGGTTCCTCCTTGTCTTCTGCAGCATGTTGGCTTGGCCTCTTTGCAGGCTTATGTGGAAACGCTTAGGGGTGATTGGTTGCCTGCACATGAGGCCATCCAGCTCACCGCATGCAGCAGAGCCTTGATTGGTTGACTGCAGCAGCTTTTGGGCCTGGCTCTGCAGATGTAAAAGCGCTTCCCTAGCCTGGCTCCCGTGATGTAGAAATTTTGCTCGTATCTATGGAGCCAGGCTCGCGCGGTGCGAGTGGTGATCTCTCGTGCAAGCGCGCAGGTAAAAAATGGCATTGGACACTGGTTCAGCTGGGCAACCAATCAACATCTTTGTCCAGCCCGGTCGGATAGAAACGGCAACCAAACTGCACGCTGCTGCACCCGGTTAGCCTGGCCACCGTGAGCCTGCATGACTGCTACGAGCCGGGCTCTAGGGAGAAGTGAACCAATCACGCCCTTAAACACTCGCCCCGGTCAGGCATTGAGGCCTGTGACGCCTGCTGCACGAACAGTCTCACACGCACGCTGCACACAACTACACAAAGTCGCCAACCGCGGCAGTTTGCGCATTTTGGCCCTGGCAATGGCCATGGCTAGTGTCTACGGGCACCGTCTTCCGTCCAGCCGCGCTCGCTTCGATGAGTCCTGAGAGAAAAAAAACAGAGCTGAGGACGATGCCACGTGAATACGTGATGCGCTGCATGGAGAACGGTGATTGGTCGGGTGGGCGTGCAAACCAGGCAGCCAGGCAGGGGCCAAGTGCAACGGCCGACGCAAGAGAATCATGTGGCCATGATGGGGCTGCCAGGTGAAATGGAATGCCGCGGGATGCTGGTAATAGTGCTACTATTTGCTCTCGACCCTTCGCCCGTCGTGATAACCGCGTGAACCATGGAATCTTCACGCAGAACGATGATCAATACCGCCACGAAAAATCCATCAGGAATTGAAATATCCAAATCGCATCGTCTCCCTCGTGTCGAATTCGTCTGGGAACCCCTCCTTGGCCGGTACCGAGGCCTTTGCCTCGTCTCGCGGGAAGAGAGTATTAAATAAAGTTTATTTATAATTTTTTTTGAAGACGACGGTAACGGTACGCTAACGAGTCTAATCAACTCATGATTTAGTACAGTAATGCTACATTAATCATTCTCTAATTGTATGGTTAAATATCTCATTAGATTTGTCTCGTGAATTAGCCCAAGGTTGTTAATGTAGTTTTATAAACTGACTTTATTTAATATCCTTAATTATTGGTCAAACGTGTCTATAAAAAATTTCCCCACTAAAAAAACACGGCCTTTGATTTGAGACTCAGGTCGCATGTATATCGTAATAATACGTGGGTTATTCTAAATCAATGACATGCAGATCATTTTTTCTCGAATACGCGCGCAACATATCATTGTATTAAGAAGAATAAGTAATTGATATAAAGTTCGGTTACAACCCAATTAAAACGGAGTCCAAATGAGCAAAAACCGTCGAGCTAGCTGAACACAACCCAAAAATAAAGCTATAACATGAACTACTCACATCCAAGACAGCCTAGACAACCGAAACGAGTTGCTCTACGTGGAGTCCTCAGTCGACGTGCAGATCATGGTGTTAAATTTTAAAAGACTTATAAATTTGATGTCAATTCTTGAAATTTCTCAACTTCACGTAGGTTCAACGCAGCCCGGCGGTTCGTCACCGGATGGTCGTCCTCCGTTCCCCAGCCAAACCGGCGGCGACCCCAGCGGGCCTTGCGGCTCCGGCACACCATCGCAGCTGTGGCCGCACCCGCCCAACCTAACTCGTCGGCCGGCGGCCGCGCATAGAGATGCCACATGGCCACATGGTACGTGGGTACGGCAGCAGCAGCAAGCATTTCACTACGCGCCGTGCAAGCAACGGCCAACCAACCGGTACACCGTGAGGCACTGCCGTAGCCAGGCGGGGCTACGGGGGTCCTGTCCACAAGAATTGAAGCCGCAAGGGATCCTATCCCCCCCCCCCCCCCCCCGCCCGGTCGCGTCGCCCCCATCGAATGCCGGAGCCGGCCGCGGCACGCCGGCCAACGCGGCCGTGACTCACTGTCCGTACTAGACACTGACATGCCGGGCCCAGGATGAGCACAGCGGCGATTCGACACGGCAGCACCCCGGACCCACCTCATACGAGGGAGGGAAAGGAGAAGCCGTCTTGGATTCCCTTTGCCTTTTTTTTCTCTCCCTTCCCGCTGCTGCCAGTCCATCCAGTCCCCACCGGCGGCGTGACTGCTACCCGTGACGCTGCCCGCTGGGCCCGGCGCGGTCCGTCCAGCTCCACTCCAGCGCGGAGACAGGCGAGATGAGACAGACGCAAATCGCCCCGCCTTTTGGTGCAGGGATCGCGGCGCTTTACAGCCACCGCGGCGCGGTCCCCACGCGTCAGCCGGCGCGTGAGCTGGCGTCGTCTTCCTTCCCCCGCCCCCGCGCGCCTTCTCGCGCCCTCTCCGCCGCTGCGCCGCGAGACCGGGTTCAAACCGGCGCGACGGCGACGGGGGGCAGTCCCGTCATTTTCACGCCGGGGGCGGCAACCCTAGCTGAATCGGCGCTCCCCACACACGGCGGGTGGGTCCCACGCATGTGCCACCGGCCCTCTCCCCCTGCCCATGTGCCCTGTACTACCCCCGCCCCTCTCTCTCTCTCTCTCCTCACTTAAAATCTCACCACCCAAAACTTTACTCCTGTTTCTCTCTCTTCTCCCCCTCCCCCCCAACTCTCTCTCTCTCTCTCTCTCTCTCTCTCTCTTCGGACGCAATGCCGTCTCCCACCGCCTCCACCGCGCGGCGGCGGCGGCGCGAGGGCGCCGCCGGCCTGTGGTGCGCGTCCGTCCTTCTGGCTCTGATGGCGCTAGCGGTCGGCGCGGCGGCGCAGACCTTGGCGTCGGACGTGGCGGCGATGCGGGCGGTGGCGAAGGCGCTGGGCGCGGACGCGGACAAGACGCTGGGATGGGACATCGCCGGCGACCCCTGCTCCCCCAAGTGGGACCGGGTGTCCTGCGACTCGGGCCGCGTCACCGCGATCCAGGTCGGGGGCCGCGGCCTGACGGGGACTCTGGCCCCGGAGGTGCGCAACCTCACCGCGCTCACCCGCCTCGAGGTCTTCGGGAACTTCCTCTCCGGCCCACTGCCCTCGCTCGCGGGGCAGGGGCCCTCCTCGCTCCAGGTACTTCTGGCCCGCGACTGCAACTTCACCTCCATCCCCGCCGACTTCTTCAAGGGCCTCACCATGCTCCAAACCGTCGACATCGACCACAACCCGTTCGCGTTGTGGACGCTCCCCGACGACCTCGCCGCCTGCACCTCCCTCACCATCTTCTCCGCCAACAAAGCCAACATCTCCGGCACGCTCCCGGCCTTCTTCGGCACCTTACCGGGGCTCCAGCAGCTGTCGCTGGCCTTTAACCAGCTGTCTGGACCTGTGCCGTCGTCGCTGGCCAACGCGCCGTTGGTGCAGCTCTGGCTCAATAACCAGGACAACGGGGCCGCCTTCAATGGGTCGATTAGCTTTATCACCAACATGACGTCTCTGCGGCAGCTGTGGTTGCAGTCTAACGCCTTCACTGGGCCCTTGCCGGACTTCACAGGGTTGGGGAGTCTACGGGATTTGCAACTTCGCGACAACAAGCTCACAGGGCCGGTACCTGACAGTCTTGTCAAGTTGAAGACTCTGCAGAAGTTGACCCTGACGAACAATTTGCTGCAGGGGCCAATGCCTCAGTTTTCTGTTGGGCAACTCGACATGATCCCAACGTCAGAGCGGTTCTGCTCACAGAAACCAGGAGAGCCGTGTGATCCCCGTGTGAGCCTGCTGCTTGAGGTGTCTGCTGGGTTCATGTACCCAGAGGCGCTTGCAAATGGCTGGAATGGGAATAATCCGTGTAATGGTTTTACTGGTATTACATGCAACCCAGCAGGGAATATTACTGTGCTGAATTTGGCTAGGATGGGGCTCAGTGGGAGTATCTCACCAGCCATTGGGAAGATTGGCTCCCTGGAGAAACTGATTCTGTCTAATAACAACATTACTGGTACTGTGCCAGAGGAGGTTGCTGCATTGCCTAAGCTGTCAGAAGTTGATTTGTCAAACAACAATCTCTATGGGAAACTTCCAACCTTCACTGCCAAGGGTGCAGTGGTGAAAACTGGTGGCAACCCAAATATAGGCAAGGATGCTCCTGCACCAACAGCAGGATCAGGTGGTACCAGCAACAATAGTCCATCGGGGGGAGGCGGCAGCGGAAGCAGTGGAAACAATGGGGGATCCTCTTCATCTTCTGCTGGAGTCATTGCAGGCTCAGTGGTTGGTGCAATTGCTGGATTAGGCATTGTTGCTGCATTAGGATTCTATTGCTACAAGAGAAAGCAGAAGCCATTCAGAAGGGTGCAGAGTCCACATGCCATGGTTATCCATCCCCGCCACTCAGGTTCGGATGACATGGTTAAAATCACAGTTGCAGGGGGAAGTGTCAATGGCGGTGCTCGAGCAAGCGAGACATATAGCCAAGCAAGCAGTGGTCCACGGGACATCCATGTTGTTGAAAGTGGAAATATGGTCATTTCAATCCAAGTTCTCCGTAATGTGACCAACAACTTCAGTGAGGATAACATTCTTGGCCGAGGAGGGTTTGGCACTGTTTACAAGGGTGAGCTTCATGATGGCACAAAGATTGCTGTGAAGCGGATGGAGGCTGGTGTGATGGGTAACAAGGGGCTAAACGAGTTCAAATCAGAGATTGCTGTGCTAACCAAGGTCCGTCACCGGAACCTTGTATCACTGCTTGGCTATTGCCTTGATGGCAATGAGAGGATTCTTGTGTATGAGTACATGCCACAGGGAACACTGAGCGAACACCTGTTTGAGTGGTCAGAGAACAATCTGCGGCCATTGGAATGGAAAAAGCGACTGATCATTGCGCTTGATGTTGCAAGGGGTGTTGAGTACCTGCACAGCCTTGCCCAGCAGACCTTCATCCACAGAGACTTGAAGCCATCAAACATACTTCTTGGCGACGACATGAAGGCAAAGGTGGCGGACTTTGGATTGGTCAGGCTTGCACCAGCTGATGGGAAGTGTGTCTCAGTGGAGACAAGACTTGCTGGCACATTTGGGTACCTTGCCCCGGAGTATGCAGGTGATCATCCTATACTTCTTCTGCTCAAGTATATAGTTGCTTTGTGTTTAGTTCAATTAACAAGAACAAAACATTTAAATTATGGTGCATCCATAATAATATTGTTTAATAATCACATATTAATACCTTCTGAAATGATTATTCATTTCAATTAACAGGCACAATACATTTAAGTTATGCTGTATTCTTAATAATACCATTGAAATATAACTTACCTCTGAAATGATTGATCCATTTATATGGTGGAATTGATCCAAGTTGCTACTGTATTTTTCTTGCTTGGTTCATGTGCACCACCCTAGGATACTCTAGCGGAGCCCCTGTTAGTGACTTTGACTCATAGATGTTTCCTTCCATAAGAGATACTTTAGGTGTTCGTTAACAAAAATTGAAGATTTCAAACGTGATACCTGAAAAGTTGTTTTTAAAGTCTTGGTTGACCTTTTCAGAGATCAAACAGGACAGTTTATTTGCTGTGTAGGTACATTTTTATCGTAATTGATCTTTTATTCCAGATGTTGATCTATGGTTGAATTGTGTATTCTGTTTATACAGTGCGAACATTACAGTGAACAGGGTGATTTATAGGTGAGCCCACTGATATAGCAACCATATTCATAAACTTAAGATTTCTTTTGCCCACTAGATCATTCCCCTCTACTATTAAGATGCTTTCAATAGTCCAAGATCATCAATTAAGCTTTAGTTGTTCTGTTTGCTGTTAGTTTGTTTTGCCCACCATCTCCTAGTTAGAAAACAAGATAACCTAAATTGATATCATTACTGCCCCGTCCTAATTGATAATTTGTGCCAAACTGCATTTTGGAAACTACGTGTCGACATATTCAGATATACTACTTGCAACATCTGTGTAACACAAATGGACATTTTATATGCAGTTACTGGACGAGTAACCACAAAAGCTGATGTCTTCAGCTTTGGTGTCATCTTGATGGAACTTATTACTGGACGCAAGGCACTTGATGAGACTCAGCCTGAGGATAGCATGCACTTAGTTACATGGTTCCGGAGAATGCAGCTCAACAAAGACACGTTCCGGAAAGCAATCGACCCTGTTATTGACCTTGACGAGGAGACATTTGCTAGTGTTAGCACTGTTTCAGAGCTTGCCGGTCACTGCTGTGCTAGGGAACCACACCAGAGGCCTGACATGGGGCATGCTGTCAATGTGCTCTCTACCCTTTCAGATGTGTGGAAACCTACCGATCCAGACTCAGACGACAGCTATGGTATCGATCTTGACATGACGCTGCCTCAGGCACTGAAGAAATGGCAGGCCTTTGAGGATAGCAGCCATTTTGATGGTGCAACCTCTTCGTTTGTCGCAAGCTTGGATAACACTCAGACAAGCATCCCCACAAGGCCTCCAGGATTTGCTGAGTCGTTCACCTCCGCTGATGGAAGATAGACAGCTAGCTGCTAGGGTGTGCTAAACCTTATGCTTCTGTTAAAATAGAAGGCTCAAGTGATCTTGTGTTCATTCTTTTAGTCTCTCCACCCCCAATCTCTCAATGTCTCTTTATTCGGCCCTGTACTGCCATGTAGCTGCCCTGTGATCATGTATGCTGTGATCTTGACTGATTGCCTGGAAGTTTGCAAATTTCGCTAACTGGTTATGTCGTTTGCAAGATTAAAGTAGACGAATGCTAGGATTGTTGGTTGTATCGAATATTGATAATTTGCAAATGATGATCGTATTCGTCAAAACTATGACCCTGAAGTTTATCCATTTTCTTGTGCATCAGCACCTCAGCTATGATCATTTCACTGGTCCTATTACTATTTTTCTCTGGGATCATGAGTCAATGACACTACTTGCTGTAGCTCAATTATTGGTCTCGATCAGGTCTCTGATCTGTATATAACTATTCAACTGATAGATCCCTTCCCATGTGAGTCTAACCAGGTTCCGGCTCTTGCTGCCCGGAGCTCCCTACCGGAGCTGGAAGGTGCCAGATGCAGAAGCGGCATCCGGACACAGGTCCTGTCATGCTGCTGTACCTAAGTCATGTGAGGCAGCTCAGCCAAACAAGCGTCCTCGTCACTAAACAACGCACCAGCTTCAGCTGCGCTCCCAAGCTTTTTGCTCCAGATCGTTGCCAACGGCGAACAAAACCTCAGCACTTGCCGCGCTACCTTTCCACCGGTGGTACCTGCGAAAGGAACCCGGGACAGACACTCGGACAGCGATGCACTGCTGATTTGCTGGAGAGGCGTCCGCTGCCCTCCTACTTGCCTGAATTCAAGGCAGGACAACTGGGGCGGAAAACGACGTGGCCCGTGCGTATCCGGTGACAACGAGACTGGGGTTTGCGATCCAGTTGTCCGATCGCGACTCCAGTGCATGGCCCCGTTCCGTCGGATTTGGCTGCACCTGATACTCTACGAGTACACTGGTGGGCTAGCTGTGCTTGGTGTCTGCACTTTGTGCCGAGCCGTATCTTTCGACGATGGCACGGTCTCGTCCTGTACACTGGTGGGCTAGCTGTGCTTGGTGTCTGCACTTTGTGCCGAGCCTTATCTTCTGGGGTAGCTTCCAAATTGTGTCC
Organism: Echinochloa phyllopogon; assembly: GCA_033239725.1. Classification (NCBI taxonomy): domain Eukaryota; kingdom Viridiplantae; phylum Streptophyta; class Magnoliopsida; order Poales; family Poaceae; genus Echinochloa; species Echinochloa phyllopogon. The sequence goes on from BTCW01000018.1 coordinate 7,850,166, forward strand.
GTCTCAGACTCTCAGGCCCAGGGTGGCACTGAGCCGCAGCAGCAAAGTATACGCTCACGCAAGCGAGGGGACAGGCCCTCAGCTCAAAAATTTGAAACTAAGGTAAGCTACAAATTTTCACCGTATTTGTGGTTCCAAAATTCAACTGTTCTTGAAGTGTATCCTCTTTCATGAATTGTCCTAAGTCCGTGCCGGCGCAAGATGGTGCATTTCTGGAGCCTGGACCTCATTTTGACGAATTGATGGTGCTAGCCTCCGCGGTGCAAATCTGTGATCTCGGCTAGTCCATGTGCGCCCTGGTTTGTCTGTGGCCGTACGCGGACGCGGACTCGCCCGATCAGACAGCGGCACCTGTCGCGTGGGGGGAGCGCCGAGCCAGATTCGGCTGGCCTCGCCGGTCTGGCTCGGGGACCATGCAAGCGTTGCCAGCGCTGGCGACGCGGGAGGAGTCTCTCCCCGGTGGACCGGTCGTTGGGTTTCCATACTGGCGTGTGCGAGCACATTGATTTTTGTTCGGGTTGCAAATTGGCAACGGCGCGACCGTTTTTGCAAGGGAAAGTCTCATTTACATACTCCAAATACAATGATAGTATTATTTCAATCCTAAAGTATAAAAGCGGACACTAAAAGTCATTCAATTATTGAAACCGATACGGATGATTTTAAAGGTGGTTTTTCATTTTCTAAAAATTTATTTTTTAATTTAATCGGTAACTACTTCATTTTAAATAAAAAATTTAAAATTAATATCAAAATTTTTATAAAAATATAACCTATCGCTAGTGCTCTAATTAGAGTTCTTCTTTTACTTTCTTTCTTCTTTTCTTTTCTCTTTTCTTTCTTTTCTTTCTCCCCTCCCTCCTTCCCGGCACCACGAGCGCTGCCACCTCCCCACCGCCGGCCGGCCCCTTTTCCCCTCGCCATTGCCCCGCCCGGCCACCTCCTCACACGTGCCGCCCGGCCGCCACAGCGCCGCCCAGCCCCACCACTACGCCATCGCGGACCACGCCGCCGGCCGCTCCCTCTCCAACCCGTCGTCCTATAAATTGGGCACCTGAGCCTCTCCTCCGCATCTCCAACCCGCCGGCCGACCCCCGCTCGCCTCCCTTCCGCTGCAGCACCACCGCCGCCACCACTGCCGCCGCCGACCGCCTGCTGTCGTGGGCAGAGCTCCACGAGCCGACTCCGCCCGAGGTGAGAACAGGATGGGATCCCCCTCCCTCCCCTCTTGCTCCTGCCCCGCTCACCGGTCACCACCGCACCCGGTGCGCCGGCGAGGCCATCACCAGCTCACCGCCCCCCTGCTCTTCTCTCTCTCTGCTCTGTTCGAATGGGGAATGGCCGTTTTGCCGAAACCCCCTACCTTTCTCTCTTTTAAAACCCGAGGCCCATGGCCGGCTTCTCCCTCTCTCTGGCAGTTTTGCAGGCCCCCTCCCCCTTTGGTTTCTTTTACAAAGAAGCTCTAAACTCTATTTAAAACACCTTTCTTTATTATTCTTTTTTATACCTTAAACCCTACCACCCCCATATATTCGCAATAAAGTCCCTCTAACACCCTAAAACCATCACAAATAAATCCCCAAACATTTTCAGTAAGCCCCTGGACCTTTCGGGAGATTCCCATACGAGTCCTTTTTCTTATTAAACGCCCACCCATGCTTTACGACGCGTCATTTTATGCGTGATTTTAATCTGGATTGACCCCAAATTTCACCGCACGCCTCTCCACTACATTTCTGCCAAACCATTCAGAACATTCCTTAGAATAATCACCCCTCAGTTTTTCGTTCATCCTCTGTTCTACCTCTCGGAGCTCAGCTTTCAAAACTTGTTTTTCTTTTATTTATTTTTGTATGCTTGCTTGTGTGTATCGTAGACCACGTCGTGACCGAGGAAGAGCCCGAGGGAGTGCAGTACCACGAGCAGGAGCCTGAAGGCCAATACCCCGAGCAGGAGCTCTCCGAAGACTTTGAGAACGACAAGTTTAATCTCACTCTTTGATACATGTTTATCCCAGTTTTATAAACACAATCTATTGACCTGTTTTATAAAACTTGCATGGTTTATTACTGAGACATGATTGGTTAGCCTTCCCTTGATTGCTATGACTATTTCTTGACAGTATATTATACAACCATTGCCAAGTAAGCGGAAGATTCTGCTAGTAATAAGGTGCAGTATTTCTTTACCTTTTAAATTATTTATGTTTCCTTGTAGCAGTTTATGACTCATGGAAACATCAAGTTGTGTCAAATAATTAACTCCACAAGTCCACATTAATAGTTTGTGCCATATACAGCTGGCCTCCGATGCCAGGTTGCTAAGTGGTTCTCATTACCTCAATTCCAAATTATAGATTGTTTGACTTTTTTTACTATAAGTTTAACTGATTGTCTTATTCAAAAAATTTATGTAAATATAGTCAAATTTAAGTTATTTTTAAAGAAAGTTTATTAATTAATAAAGTAAGCCACCACAAAAAAATAGGATAACTTCCACAAAATTTTGAATAAGACGAGCGGTCAAACTTGTGGTAAAAAAGTCAAACGACCTATAATTTGAAACGGAGGGGATATCTTTGATGTGCTACCACCGGCTGTTTGATTTTTCTGTGTTATTTGCTTATTTTTCTGATTTCTGATTCATCTTTCCTAAATTAATTTACTTACAACTCGTGACATGTACAGGCGTACAGCCAGGAAAGGAGGGAGATGGTTGGCATGCTGGAGCTGGTGTGTATCTATCTTGATTGCACTCTGGTTCTGTTGTGTTTTATTATGTCACTTTACGTTTACTCTTGCTTTTAGGTTTATATGCAGAAAATCATCGAGTTACACGGGAAATGCGCTTATTATTTGACGGCTTGCTTTTAGGTGCAGCAGCTAGAGAAGATCTACGTGCAGGAACTCTCCCTTCATCGGCACTGGGCTCCGAGCACAAGCGGCAGCCGCGAGCTGATGAGCGCCCTGGCCGTACGCGGTCGTGGCACACCTAGCGTGCCCGTGCCCGCGACCGTTCGACGGAATGCCCCGCTGAGCCGCCGCGGACCAGCTCTGGCTGCAATTAGCATGCTCAAGCTGCTGATCGTGGAGGTCGACGTGTATCCCGAAGAGGCAGACGAGGACGAGATCACAGGCGAAAAGGAAGAGCGGCGGCCTCACGGTCCCGCGCGGACCAAAGAAGTTTTGTGCTACCATGGGCTAATACATAGTGGTACCCATATGGTATTTTTGGCCAAGGGTCTCCGCCCCTGCATGAGGCTGCAGCTCTGGCGACAGTGGACAGGCTCAGGGAGTTGACACTGGACAAATGCATCGGCGTCACGGACATGGGTTGCCCAGGCGACATGGGAGCTGACAACCAGGCTGGAGAAGATCTCTGGCACAAATTTGAATTGATCTGCTTGCAAAGAAGTGCCCCAGGCTCGTAGCTTCGACATCTCCTACCTGAAGGTTACTACTAATACTATTTTGGGATTATGAGCAATTGCCTACTAAACTGAAATGAAAACTGAAGCTGCATCTAATTCCTTTGTAAACATAGTTGAAGTTAATTTGGATACCCAGGTAACACAGGCAAGGTCAATTTGTTCAACAAAAAAAATGGTAGATGCTATTAACTGGATTAACCCTTATATTGAACCATTATTTAACACAAACCCATGCTACATTCTCCTCCTATCATTGCTTCCTCAATTTTAAGATATCCATGTGTTTACCTGTAATTAACCAGAACTCTTGGTTATGATTATATCTTTTCTAAGGATGCAAATCAGAACTTGCTACCACGTAAACTTTAAGTTCCAATGTAGATATCAGTCACATTTCAAACGTTAGAAATACTGTATTGAATCCTGTTTGGCCCCCGTTTACTTTCCTACACCAGACATCACTAACCCCCAACGGTAAACAAATTACACATGGATATCTCAAAATTGGTGCTATTGTGCAAGATAATCGTGGTGGGCTTATTTTATATTTAGGGTTATTTTAGGGCAATGCAAATGGCACACTCAAAAGCGTTCGTTTACATTGGCGGCTTCCTTAAAGGATATGTCAAATGGATAATTCCTACTAGCTTATATCTGCTTTGGTATTTGCCATTCATGTGAAAGAGACATGCCCTTTCATCGCCATTGTAGGTAGTGTCTTCCCTATCCAGATAAACATTCTCTACTGTGGCTGCACCCTCGAATTGTATTTTTCTTCAAGGTGAAACTTTAAAGCATTACTGAAACTGAAAGAAGGCAAGGCGCATGCCCAGTTGGTTCAGCCAGTTGTACTGTTAGAAATGATCTTGATTCATGTATCTGCATGTTTAGTTTCTTTGTTCTGCATGTAAGTAGAGTTGTGTAGGATATACGCTAGCACGAGATGTGTAGGTGAGATACGTGCACAGTTAGCTCGGTTTCATGTCATGGGTAAGGTGCCGGCGTGCCGTGCGATGCGGACGTTGCCATGCGAAGCGGTGGTGCACAACAGAAGCCAACGATCTGCATAGACGACTGATGACCATGATTCAGCTGCATGTGGAGTGCTGTGCGAGGCGGCCGGATTGCAGCGAAGAAGAGGTCCATGTTGTTGCATGTGGGTTCGTGGGTTAGAGAATTGGTCCTGTCTGCATGTCTTTGCACGTTTTAATTCGGTTAGGAGCATGGCGTGAGTTACGGCCTGGTGTGGTGGTGGCCGTTGTTATCTCTTTGCATGTACTTAGTCTATATATGAATGAGAAAACGATGAAACCCGTGTGGGCTGCGTCACAAAAATACTGCCTCTGTGTGTGCCTCTTGTGCGTGTGTATTTGTCCACCTAAAGTTCCTGAGTGTCAGTGATTAGCACTTGAGAGAGAGAGGGAGGGAGTGATTTTTCCATCAGAAACAGTGAGTGATCATAACATGTACGTTACCTTAAAGTACGTGGGAATGACATTAAAAGAAACTAAACGGGTCAGCGCGTTGTAAGCAGGAATATAGATGATGTCAAAGTATAGAACGGTTTCAAACACAGCTTGAATTTGTGGATCACTGCGGCATAAACTTCACAAAGCGATCAATGAACTCAGCAAATATCTTCTCTGTTGGATAGCTGCCGTAGCTGATTTGGATTGTTTCGAGACCACCTTGCATTCACAGCTCAATTGATTCAAGACATGGGAGTTCTAAGGAGTAAGGATGATTGGTTTCAACGAAGTAGTAGGGTCGCAGTAATACGAAAGCAGCAAAACGATACCTGATACATTCTCCAGCCATCAGAATGAGCTTCTGAATACATGAAAGTTCCGAAAGATGATTGGTTTCAGTAGAATAGTCAGGTTGCAGTAGTAGGAAAACAAAACGATGGAAGCTGAACACTAGAATTTGATACGCAAAACTTATGTAATGCAAAATATGGTTGGTTCTAGTTGTAACGTAATTCTGACCCCCTGAAGATTCACGCTATTGTTTTAATGTAGCACAACATGCAAATAAGAAAGTGGTGTATTCAGAGTCCCTGTACGGTAGACTGACTGCATTTTTTTTCTTTCGAAAAAGTAATAATGGGACATGAAGCATGTGGATTCTGCTCCCCTGCAACTTTCGTTGGACCTCCTGACTGGCAGCCCATATCATGTTGAGTAAGTGCTCGACGTGCTTCACTGAGGGGGTGTTTGGATCACTCGACTAAAATTTAGTTCTATCACATCAGATATAAAGATGTTAATTAGAAGTATTAATTATAAGTTAATTAAAAACTTCATTCTATAAACAAGGGCTAATTTACCGGATGAATCTATTAAGCCTAATTAGTCTATGGTCAGACAATATAATGCTACGATAAATATGTGATAATTATGTACTAATTATAGGCTAATTAGTCTCGTTAGATTTGTCTCGTAAAGTAGACATCACTTATACAATTAGTTTATATTTAATACTTCTAATTATTATTTATTTAAGAAACTAAACTTTAGCTCTTTGGATTCAAACACCCCGTGTTTCTTTGGTTAGAGCATCTCCAAAAGACTGGCCAAATCGTTTTCTAAAGTTAAATTTAGCTATTGTTATAGAAAAAACGTTTCCAAACTCTGTAAACGACTCTCCAAATTTAGTGGCTCTCCATCCCACCTTATTCGCTAGCTATTTTTAGCTAGCCTGCCTCACTAGCCATCTTTACAGAATCGGTTGGATTATTGTTAGTCGAATCTATTTTTAAGAGTAGCTAAATCAGTAAATTTGACTAGTCTTTTTAGTTAATCTCTTGGAGATGCTCTTAGGCCGTGGACCGCTTAAATGAAGTCGGTTCCTTCGAGTGGCTGCCGCAAAAGCTACTTTTTCTTAGTACAAATTTCACGGGACCGTATGGGGTGCAAACCCCGTTCGTATGCAAACTATGCAAACCAGCCATCTTGACTCTAGGATTCTAATCCAAAGGTTACAGATGAAGGTGGGTTCTATTAGCACTTAAGTCCCCTCACCAATCCACTCCTAATCTTTCATTTGTGCAAAACCCCCCTGATCCATCGTTCCTGCCGCCCAGTTCGCGAGAGACGCCCGACGCCGCGAGACCTGACGCCGCCGCTCTGCGCCCGCTCGACGTCTGCTGCCCTCTGCGCTAGACGTCTACCGCCCTCTGCCGCCCTCCAGGCCTCCATCCGACGTTTGCTGCCCTCTGCCCTCTGCGCCCTCTTGTCTGCTGCCCTCTGCGCCCTCTGGTCTGCTGCCCTCTACCTCCCCCTGTTCTCCTCTTGTAGGATGTTCGTTTGACGAAAAATCAAATGGACAACCAAATTAAATGGAGAACTTCGTGATGAAGCTGTTCTCTGGGACTGTAGCATCAAAACAATTGCTACACGGGAGAGAACACATGACTGTACCAAAATCACACGTCCTATCATAAAAATTAAATCGAGACACTTATGACAGTTCGAAGAACGGAAAATCAAATCGAGAACAGAGAGCAAAAAGACCCCAACATGGCAATAGTCATCACTGGTTGCTATATAATTCATCCAGCAAAATTCACTCAATACAATGATGATCCATGTTCAATAATTCACTAACACACAATATCAGCCAACAACGTTTGGGCAATTGCGTGCATCATGAGTCGCTACTTTCTTGCATTTTCTACACTTTCGTTTAGGTGGAGCCTTTGTTTCCTTGCTCTTCCTAATTCTTTTGGATGCCCCTTTCGAAGTGATATCTGTTGGTGGATGTATATCGACTTCATTTGGAATTTTAGTACCCAGAAAAGTTTCATATTCCTCCTGTTTATCAACTGTCATAGCAGGTGTGATTTTTGTGAGAGGCTCCACTAGGTTGGATAAACTAGATTGTAAAAACCCTATCCCTTGTTTTGAGTTCTTGGCCATTTGGATAAGATCTTCAAACATGTTGCGCGATTCTGAAATCTTTTTCTGCATTTCCATCTCCATGGGATCCTTGGGCATCTCATCTAGTAGGTTACCTTCCTCATCAAAGAATAGTTCCCTGCAAAACATTAAAGGGAAGGAATGTTGGCCTATACAGAAGAAAACAAAACAGCCATAGAAAAAAAAAATTATAGTACACACCTTTTACATCTTGTCTTCCATCTGTTCATAATATAAACTTCTGGTATCTCATTTTTCTTCTCGACTCGAAGCACTTGTATGATATGACGACAGGGGATGCCATATGACTCATATAACTTACAGGAGCATGTACCAAACATGTTTGACTTATTCATTTCAACAACTCGATCCTTTCCAGTTAGGCTGCTGATGGTGAAACATTTTATATCTTCAGACTCTAAAATACCTTGAACAATGCAATGGTCTCTTGCAGCTATGATCTGTTCTTGAAATTTTCTAAAAACTTCATGTGTGTATATCCCACTACATTGCTTCTCAATAGCCCACGGTGTCATCATTTTAGGAGTGGTGTGAAGACTGGCATTGTCAGCTTTCAACTCCTCTTCGCGCTGGCACTCTAAAGCTGTGTCAAACCTTAGCCAGAACTCAATAAAGGATGACTTTCTACGAATGAAACGGTTAAAAAAAGAATTTGCGCTCTCTGATCGTGATGTAGTCCTAAGAAGACCTGATAGAGGTATGTCCAACAAGTATACCGGAATCCACTTTCCCCGAATGGCAAACCTGTTGGAAAACCAATCATTTTCTGTGAGTCCATAATCTGTTATGATAGAATTCCATTGTAACACAAAATCATCTGAATTCTCAGTCCCCCAAACACACTTGTTTAGTCTTTCCCAAAAAATTTCATCATTTCTTATGGAGGGCCCGACCTTCTCTGGTACCTTATCCATTATATGCCACATGCAAAATCTATGAGCTGTATCTGGTAGAATCTGAGCAATAGCAGCTATCATGCTCGCATCTTCATCAGTTGTGATTAGATGAGGTGCTGCTCCACCCATGGCCTTAAGGAAGGTCTTAAACAACCATACATATGACTCGATCTTTTCATCTGCTATGAATGCTGCCCCAAGGAAAACACTTTGCAAGTGATGATTGACTCCTGTAAATGGCACAAATTTCATGTTGTAGTGGTTGGTGGTATATGTTGCATCTACCGAAATCACATCACCAAAAACACTATAGTTTTTCCTGCATATAGCATCTGCCCAGAATACACGAACAAGCCGTCCTTCGTGAACCATAAACTCATAAAAGAAAGCAGGATTTGCTTCCTTCTTTCGCTCAAGTTGTGCCACAAACATTTGTGCATCTCCATCCTTGATTTTTTTTCTAAGGTCACTGAAATAGTTTTGCAAATCCCTTTTTGTGCACCCAACATTCTCAAAACCACCCTCACTGACATGGAGAAGTCGATATGCCTGTGAGGTGCCAATGCTAGCCTTATGACAATTGAACAAAGTACTCTTTACTCTCTCACTAACATGGCGATTGGATCTTAGCAAATGCCTCTTATCTGGCGACACAAAACCATGGCTGTGCTCCTCAACCATTGAAGATATTCGATACTTCCTGTCAGTGTCAAGCTTGACAACAATATGTGCCTCACAGTCACATCTGGTTTCCATCACAACAGGTGACTTTCTTTTTTTCCCTGATTCAGCGCTAATAATTTGAGTGCTCTCTTTTCTTAATCCTTGCCTTGAGCAATAATACCGCTTGAATAAAATTTCCTCATTTTTCTTCTTCTGTTGACCAACACGAACAGAAAAACCAGTTTCATGTGCATATAATTTGTAAAATTTCTCCACATCTTCGAGTGTGTCAAATATCATTCCAACTTTAGGCTTCAAATTTGTGTTGTGTGTGCCAGTAGTACAAGAGCCCTATACAATTGATAAATTGAATGATCAACAAAAGAGTCTGCCCAACATGTCACATATGAACAAGAAAATTTATTGCACATAAACTTACTGTTATATTCGGAGAAGATTTTGTTGGTGTGCCTAGATGTTCAGTGTGGGCTCCAACTCCGGCGTCGACATCCTCAATGGAGACAGAATCAACGGTGATTTCCATTGCGGCGACATTTGTTGGTGGTGTGCCTAGATGTTCAATGTGGGCTCCAACTCCGGCGTCGATATCCTCAATGGAGACAGAATTCATGGCTGCGCTGGACATATGAAAGCACAATTAAGTAAAGAGTGCAAATCAAGTACCTAGAACTAAGGACATTAACTGCTTTGACAAACTGATTTGACAAACTACACCAAAGAGTGTAGCGATTAACCGGACAAAATTAAACCAGCAAAAACAGCAACCGAAATCTTTAATATATCAGCTTCAGTAAGTTCAGACTTTATATTGACTGTTAAGCATCCCAATACGATTTTACTCTCTAGTCAAGTGAAAGAAATTTTTGCTATATAATATTATATTTACATACACACACTGCCCAACACTCCGGCAAAAAATTTATACGTACTCCAAAAGGAAAGATCCAAGCTGGCCCAGACCTCAGGAAACGTTTCTGCGTGATATCGATGGTCAGACCTCAGGCGGACAGGCGCAAAGGAGGCAGAGCGGCGTCAGGTCTGATGGAGGCCTGGAGGGCGGCGTCAGGCGCAGAGCGACGGCATCGGGCGCAGGATCGCTAGGTTTCGCCGCGGCGGCGTCAGGTCTCGCGGCGTGGACGTGTCTCGCGAACTGGGCGGCAGGAACGATGGATCAGGGGGGTTTTGCACAAATGAAAGATTATGAGTGGATTGGTGAGGGGACTTAAGTGCTAATAGACCCCACCTTCATCTGTAACCTTTGGATTAGAATCCTAGAGTCAAGATGGCTGGTTTGCATAGTTTGCATACGAACGGGGTTTACACCTCATACGGTCCCAAATTTCACATCCACACGCAAGTTGCTTTGAGCGGCTGTGAGCGCGAACGAGAACGGGAAGTTCCTCGAATTTACCCCCCAATGCCAGCACTTATGTGTATCGGTTCGTTTTCGTTCTTTCTTTCCCGTCTCCTCCTCCATCGGACGACAAACCTATCGCACGGCTCCAGGAGCTGGCAGCTAGGGTTGTGCCCCTCCCCAAGGCGGCGGCGGCCTTGGCAGCGGTGCCCCTCCTCTCCGGTCGGCGGCGTCCCTCCTCTCTGGCTGCGGCGTCCCTCACACGAGCCGGCGACACCCCTCCCCTGAGGTGCGGTGCCCCTCCCGCGGAGTTGGCGGCGACCCTCCCCCAGGTGCAGCGGCCATCCCACAAGCCAACGGCGCCATCTCCTCGATATGATGGCGCCCCTCCCCTGGATCCAGACGACATCCCTCCCCAGATCTGGCCGATGCCCTTTCCCACTTGGATCATCGCTCAGGTACAAGTTCTCCCTCTTGCTTGCTCCTAGTGCGCCCGAAGATCCATGTTTTGGTAGTACGTTGTTTGTGCCGGCTACCGTGTTTATGCCAGCTCCTGCTGTTCGTGCTTGCTGTTCTTGCATGTGTGGAAAAAAATATAGTGGATACATTTATCAGACATTGTTACTCTCTTGCTATGCAGCAGCAGACGGCAAGCACAACTAGAGCAGCGGACGCCGACGACCCCCACACCCGTGCCAACATTTTCCATATAAACAGCCTCTCAACACTTCAAAGGCATTACAGACATTTTTTATTCTACCAAATCCACGCAGTTACAGTGAATTCAACCAAACGACTTTCAGCTTTCTATAGCTCACAACCCACGATAATTTTTTTTCACGGATCACAGCCCATGACGGTTTTTTTTTACAGCCACGACCAACGAAACATACCTAAGCCATTGGCAGCTCAGCATCTCTCGTCGGCGCGCTGCTCCGCGACGGACGTATCAGCGCTGGCGTAGTCGGAGGAGATAGAGCAGACAGAGGCGCATGGCCACGGTGCCAAATCGAACACCCAAGGATAGATTTCGGACTCGCCGCCGGCGGACGCCTGCAGAAGGAGCCGATTTGTCTGGAAATATATAGTTCAGGACTTCACGTACAAGCTCTCGTGAAGACGGGACCCACCTGACAGTGACAACCAAAAGCAACTACAAGAGCCCCGACCCCCCTCGGCTTTCGCCGATTTGAGGTGATTGATAAAATTTGCGATGCCATCAGAATAAAATTTGCTGTGCTGCCCAACTTAATTGAAGACTTTTGTTTTCGCAAAAAAAAAGACTTTTGAGCTTTGAACATCCTTCTACTACTACTGCCGTACTGCATCAGCTAATCATTAAGCCAAAGTGCTAATTTCAAACCCCATGCAGCAGCAGCAGCATGAATTCACGATAGCAGAAACGTAACAGCTTTGCAATTGGGCTAGTCGAAATTGAGGCTAACAGTGCAATACTATATAGCATACATTGGACAACTGATAAATTAAAGGACAAAAGCTTGAACATCGAAATAAAACTAAATAGGTATCATAATTCAAGAAACCACAACCCATATAAACAACATGACAAGCACTGAGTAATTATGACCATGTAACTTGACATCTAAAGTCCAACAACCGGGAACCAACTGCAAGACCCTCTATATATCCAAAACGAACAAATATCTTTTCTCCCCTGATTCATCCTCCCCTAACAGCAGCTTTAGCAGAAACGTTCAGTTCAGTCATTCAAAAAAGACAATCATTTAGCCCTTGTTTAGATGGAGAATATGGGGGTGGGGATTTGGGGGTTTGGGGTCACTTCGTAATCATTACGTCACTGTAACATTTCGTTCGTATGTGTGAAAATTTGTCCAAAAATTGATTAATTAGGCTCAAAATGTTCGTCTCGTAGAGTACAACAAAAATGTGCAATTAGTTTTTGATTTCATCTACATTTAGTACTACATGCATGTTATGACATTTTGATGTGACGGGAATCTTCTTTTTGTATAGTGAACTTTGGGGGTAGAATTTGGGATCTAAACAAGGCCTTAGCCAAAACAATCTCTGTTCTTCTGTTTCCTCGTCCCGGCTTTTAAGTCCAATGCACTAACTGACAATGCATTGCCGAGGATGTGACATCTTTAGCTCAGCCAGGCTTTGAGCAAGTGACATGTTAAATTAACCCAAGTTCTTGCAACAGAGAAAGAATGGGTCTCATCATAGAAGGGATGCTCCATGAGTCGCTGTGATACCTAGAGACAGAAAGACGACCTTCAATTAAGGGTTCCACCATGGTTACTGAAATCTCGCAAGAAAAACAACTTACATCCAAGATGAAAGTCTCCAAAGAAGGAGAAGAAACCGCAGAAAAATAATCGAAGCTCTGAGATATGGGAGAAAAACAACACAGAAGTTTGCTAGATACCAACGGTGAATTGACCATCTGCATCAGGAGGTCAGATTAAATATGTTCCTAGTATGACTTCTAAATATCATTATGCCCATATATAGCTTCAAAGCATACCTCATTGCTTGGATGTATAACTTCAAGATTTTGAGTGCTGGATGCAAGCTCAGCATGATTGTGACAAACAGGATCAGAGCAGTCAATGTATAGCTTCTTCACTTGCAATGCTTTTCCAAGTGATAGTTGTACCGGGTGAGGACTTTCAAAGTGAAAACTGGAGAGATTTGGAGCTTTGCTCTCTATCATTTTCAGCTTGCAGCAACCAGTCACTGAAAGGTGAGTTAGCCGCGGAAGGCAAGGTATCTTCACATGAACCATCTCACAACAATAATAGAGGTCCAAGGATTCCAAAACTAAGGAATTGGAAAGAAGGCACCGTAATTCATCCCCTTTAATATACACAGAAAACAGGTCTAATCTCACCAGGCTTCTCAAACAACCAAACCCAACTGTTGGACGAAAGGCACATTCATCAAGAGAAAGATGGCGAATGGAGTCTCCATTCCCACGCGACAAAACTGAGCACGGGAACTTATACCTCTTTTCAACGAAATGTCCAGCCACAGCAAGAGTGAGTTCTTCAATGCCTGGTGTTACAGCCTTCTCAAGCCAACTGTCGAGACAACGATGGTACCTCCTGTTGTAATTTGGCGCATCCAAAAGCTTAAGTGTCTTCACACCGGTGCCTAAATGGTTTTTCATAATTTGGTCAACTTTGTTGGTAAAATCTCTAGCTATTTCATCCTTTCCACGAGCATTTTCATTCAGGCCCAATGTTTGATTACTAAAAGTGAGGTTGGGGAAACTCCTCCAGGAACATAGAAATGCACGACACACGCAAGCGGCTCGGGCAGCATCTCGCAGTGGCATTAATGAGTGTATATGACGCACGATTCCCTGCGTGCACAAGCATGCAAGATAAGTTCAGTATAATCATACTAGTAAAGGCAAATGGTTACTTCAGTTAGAGAGATAAATGATAAATCTATAACAAAACCATATGGAATAACATTCTATCCGAAGTGTTCAGTTCATGATATAAAACATGTATTGCAGTTGCAGATATAGACGGCGCATTGCTATGAAACTACGGACATGAATGTTAGCACCATAATGGAAGTTTTCTTGAAACAACCTTTTTAGACCAACTTAGAAAGGCACTATTATATTAGTTTGTGCATTCGAGTAAGTTAGAGATGATCCAAAGATTTATAGCGTCTGCCATGTGATTGGAAGTAATTTAACGCCATACAGCTTAAATAAATGCTTACTTTTATGCCCAAGATTACTGCAATACTGTTATGTTTAAGAGCAGGCATTGTATACCTGCTTCCTATCAGTACAGACGTTGATATGGAGGTGCAACGGTAACTGCTATGCCTGCAAAGGCTGCTGAACATCAAATTCACGTATGTCCAGATTTTAGAAGTGGACAATGCACCCGGTTATATTGCCTGTGCCACCAATCACAGTTAAATTCTCACATTTGAATCTAATTGTTGGTTCATGTTTTTGCCTTTGCACCGTCGCACCACGGTTCACAGGTGCCAGTAGAACATTACAACTGGTAAGCAGCGCTTTACCTGCTGGCTGAATTTTTCTTCTGCTGGGATTATGATCGGGATTTGGCTCCCGTTTGTTGGAGATTTCGTTGTACAAGGGCAGGGCATGCCGACCCTATTCGTTTGACTTATGCTTATCAGCCAACATTATTTTTCTCTTATAATAAATCAACATAAGCCATCAGCCAACGATATTCTTCTCTCACAACGAATCAGCATAAGTCAAGCAAACAGCCTCAAAATCCCACTTCATATGGACAACTCGTCGTGGTTACGAGACAAGGATTAGGTGGTACCATTATTTGACCACATGTTAATATGGTAGCTATCTTTTCCGAGGCAGGTGGAGACTGTGCTGGTCGGTCATACAAAGATGCATGGTATGAAAGTAGGACAACAGTGTGATGGCAAGAACAAAAAACCTCAAAATTGTAGTACAACAGCGATAACTCAGGTTTCCTTAGTGGCAAATTCCTAATGTCTAAATGTAATACCATTATAGTTTTAATGCTGAAGGAGTTGATCAAGCAAAATCAAGAGTCTATTATTGGCAGCAAACTCTGGACAAGTAAAAAGATTTACCGTTTGGTGTGGAAGGTGCTATGAAAGAGTTTATTTCGGCTAGATGAGGTTGTCGTGTGCTAGATGTCGAAGAGACCATGCACAAGTTCTGCTGGGCATAAACAGCATGTCACTTGATCTAGAATACAGCGAAAGAAGGGACGAGCAACGGATCAAGGCTCTAGGAAATCCGCTCCAGATTCGTTAACAAGATGACAGGAAACATAACACTCATGACAGACAGTCTTTTATAGGATTGAAATCTGCAACAGTTGAAACAAAGCAAAGCCACTAATGTAGTAGGAGAGAAAAGGGTTCATATATTCTTTTATTTGTAGTTCAAGCAGCCCGTGATACTTGCAATATAAGTATCCATAATCAACAACACTTTATAATATACCTCTGGAAGGTATGTCCATGAATATCCTTCAGTTTCACCAATCTGAGTTGTATAATCTTGTTGGCAGGGTGCGCCATTTCGTCTGTCCCATACAGTAAGGGCAAGTACATTGGTGCCGTCTGATAGGCGGTCTCATGCAGTGACACGTAATCTTGAGTCGACTTATCAGACAACCTATACAATAGATTGTTGTTTTAGTTATCTCATAGTAATACAATATCCCTTAATTTATGGGAAAATAAAGAGATATTATTGGTTGCATGGCAACAAAACTCGTACAATGGTGGATGAGTCGTCTCATAATCCTAAAATTTAGCTCATGAGGCGGTTGTTTCGCGAAACAACGACCTCCTTCTCTCACCTCGCTCTCTCTCATCCGCATCAGCAAAAACCCTACGTTGCACTACATGAGACGACCTATGAGATCCTTACGTGTAGCAATGTACCTGTCCTAATTGGTCCATCTGCAGCCATCATGGAAGGTTAAGGACACAGACATTCAGTGGCGGACTCAGATTTTTACTAAGACTAGGGTCAAATTGGAAGGTTCATGACACAACAATATAGTATATATATAGAAATATAGTATATCGTATTATGTTAGTTTCTCAAAATTTACACAAATAACATAACTATCGGTCAATTCTAGCACTTCTTTGTGCTGCCGGTATAAATCATGTGTGGCCCTCATCAATGAATTGCTTAATTGAATATTTGAGTCTATTTTACAATACTTCACACTCAAACCAAAACTAAATATATATAATTATGTAATATAAGTTAACATAAATTTCTTACTATATACACATGGGATACGTTGACCATGGTGTGGATAGGTCTGGACTCTATACACGTCTCTGTCTACGAACCCGGGAACCGTGGCCACAAGGCAAGCAATGCTTTGGAGACACAAACACAGACGCAAAACAGAGAGAGAAACACACGCATCCAAGAAAAAAAAACTCTACTACTAGTCTGCTGCTCTCTACAGGAACACATGGATAAAGTTGGGTTAGGCGGTTAGCTTTTTGTTGACTTGGAAAATGGATATTGATTTGTGGAAACATAATGTATAAGCCTACTGGCCTATCCGCAGGTCTGCCCCTGCAGACAGTAATGAGAAAAAACAAATAGACGAATCCAATTTGTTTACCTTATTCCAACTTTTATGCAAGAACTTATCAACTTACTTTGGCTTAGGAAAATAAAAAAAACTAGAAGAACTTACTTCGACTCAGGAAGATAAAAAAAGCTAAGATTACAACACATTATTTTTGCAAAATAGTGCAATCTCTCATCAATCTTCTCCAATCAATGGAAGGAGATGGTCTAGCCTATCAGGCAGTGAGATTGATATTGTTAGCAAATAATGCGAAAACAAGATCGAACACGAGACACGATTTAACGTGAAAAAACCCTTGCGGGAAAAAACCACGGAAGACAATCACTATTGAGGAGAGTTTACAAGTAGGGATGATACATGGCTTATCTGTCTTGCCTTGTCTTACCGTCTACATAGGTCTTACATATATATATGCGGCTCACGTCCCTGTGCTTGGTTGCGTTGCCAAGGTGGGACTAAACTGTGCACTCCTGAGAGAAACCACAACACAATGGGCCTCCGCTTCGCTCTGGCCCAAGCCTGGCCTATATCGTGGATGTGAATTTGGAACATATCCAACAAACTCCACCTTGAGACAAATTCCATCATGTAGACGAATAATAAACCTCCATATTCAAATCTTGAATACCAATGTCCATCGGACAAATAAGATCACTTGAGTATTCTCCCAACACTTGAGCAAATAACCAATAGGTTCAAACACACACAACTATCAACAAAGCAGACGAACAATCTGGGCCTTCAACAAATTCATAATCCCAGCAAAAGTCTGAGTCTGTGCAACTGGCCTCGGAAAAATAAATGGCAATAATGCACAATCATTAAACGACATAAAGTCGCAATATCACCTGTGGCATAAATATCCAGTGAAGAACGCAATTACTGCTCCATTCAAACACGGTTCAGATGTAGGCATAAATGTGCAACCAACGGTATAAACTTCTACAATAGACCTGAGCGGACGTCTCCACCTTGAACAACAAACGTACTGAATGCTAGTACAAAACGTTATAGTATCTATGCAGTAACTTTGAACTAGATCCCTCAACATGAGCAAAGACAGCAATAAACGTACTGCTCCCGCAATACAAAACACTGTAGTATCTAGTCAAACAAAACTTCCTCTATTGCGCTTAGAATCCTCCACCTCGAACTCAATTCGGAGCAAAACCTTCACTTTTAATTAACCAACTTCATAGGAGTAAAGGAAACCACTAGGCTGACATGAACGATGTTGCCAAAACATCAAAATGAATTAACTCAAAGTGATCAAATAATAATCCCAATATCTCCTCAAAATCTCAATATGTCTCAGCAGCGGAATATCATACTTCATAGAATCCATGCGAAAGAAATAACCAGAAGAAAATAATCTGCAGTAATAATCTAGGTATGTTACTGTGTAAACCTAGCAATAACCTGCAGTCTTGTGTACAACTCCGTGTACGTTCAGCAAAGCTGAGAAAATCTTCTGGTAGCTTGTCGTGGATTGGTCTGCAGCTTCTGGCAAATACGGAAACAGATTCTGTCTTAAACTCCACGTCGACGAGTCTTGTACGAGGTAGCCAATCACAAATTGATCCGGCTGGCGGCACGTGATAAACAGGGACGAAACCTTATTTTTTTTACGAAATCTCGTACCAAGCTCTGATACCACTTGTTAGCAAATAATGCGAAAACAAGATCGAACACGAGACACGATTTAACGTGGAAAAACCCTTGCGAGAAAAAACCACGGAAGACAATCACTGTTGAGGAGAGTTTACAAGTAGGGATGATACATGGCTTATCTGTCTTGCCTTGTCTTGTCTTGTCTTACCGTCTACATAGGTCTTACATATATATAGGCGGCTCACGTCCCTGTGCTTGGTTGCGTTGCCAAGGTGGGACTAAACTGTGCACTCCTGAGAGAAACCACAACACAATGGGCCTCCGCTTCGCTCTGGCCCAAGCCTGACCTATATCGTGGATGTGAATTTGGAACATATCCAACAGATATCCCTTCCGAAAACCATATTCCTTCTCCTAAGCCTTGTCTCGGTGAAGGTTTCATGGGAAGTTTCATGACATTAAATATACTGATATAGCATAGGAGAGAGAAGAAAGATATTCATGATACGTGAGAGGAGTTTATCACTATGAAACTTCTTTGGCTCATTTGTCTAGTTTCTGGTCTAGATAATCCTATAGTAAATTATGTACTGAGACGGACCTAAAACCCGAATCACATCCAACATTCATAGCAGGGCTTGAGTGGATACTATTATCTCCTCTAGAGTCTAGAACCTTAAATAATGTACCGACAACATTATTTAACCAATGAAAACTGACAACTTCTCCCCACGAAATTTCATCCGCAACAAATTCAGTCCTGATATCCACGAAAGTTAAAAGAAGTATCGGCTAACTTGGCTTATCGATCCAAGGGACTTTCTTTCGGAAAGAAGAGGAGAGAAACCAGCAGATACTAGGTGACTGAAAAAGCAAGTTTTTTTATATTCATATATATAGAAAACATGCATACCAAACGGTCCTTACGCTGTAATAATAATGAGTTTTTTTACCTGTATGCCATTATAAAATATGCTGGTTACCTATGTGCCACTAGAAAGTTTATAGACATCTGTTTGCCATGAAAATCTATTATCTTCGTTTCAAACGCAGGGAGGACACGAGACAACCCCTAGTTCGTTTCAAAATCTATTAGGTTCGTTTCAAAGGGCTGGATTAAACTAAGAGGCATGGCATGAGCAACAAGGGGCTAAAATTCAGTCCCTTAAATAAATAACAGTTAACATAAATTAATTATAAAACTAAGTCATCTCTACTTCACGAGATGAATCTAACAAGTCCAATTAATCTATAATTGTTATATAATTATCACATATTTACTGTAGCGTTACATTGTCTAATCATAGACTAATTACGCTTAATAGATTTGGCTCAAAAATTAGCCCTCATTTATGTAATGGTTATTTTAAATTAATCTATGTTTAATACTGCTAATTAACCTCTTTACCTTCGATATGACCGGACTAAATTTTAACCATGTAGATCCAAACACCCCTTAGAAGAGCGTCACGGTATGGTCTGTGAAGAAAGAAAAGAAATCCATACGGAGAAAGAAAGGGACCGCGTCACGGTGTCGGAGTGTGCGAGCCCTCGAGATTCAGGCTTGAAAACGCGAGAGCCAGCGCTTGCCATTCAGGCATGGAACAGTCGGGTGAGCTCTAGTGGATGTCTAATGGGGCGTTTAGTTGCCTGCATATGCGCCACGCTGGGATGCAGAATCTTTTTATTCGGTTGTCTACATCTAAGCTCTGGTCTGGCTCGTCAGATGCAAGAGCACCATCCCAGCCTAGCTCCGGGAAAACGAGAAAGTTGGTCGTTCTCCCAAGTCATGCTGGCTGGATGCAGGCAATTAGTTAACTAATAATGTTATTAATATATAATTAGCATATATTAATTGATATTAATATATATTAAGTGATATTATATAGTAATATGATGAAATAAGAGCTTTAAGAGAAGAGTTTAGAAAGAATAATATACTATTTGAAATCATTCGTCTTTTTTTCAGTGACACCTCACTGCCGTTTTGTGTGTAAATTTTCATCAAAGGTCTTAGGCTGTCTGCACTGGGTACGCGATCACGGACGGTAAATGCCATATGGCAGTTTTACCGTGCCATTTACAGCAAAATGCCCTGCAGCGATCGACGGTAAAAGCGGCGGTAAAATACCGCTTGGCCTCCCGCACGCCAAATCTGGGGGTGATAGCGGCCGAACGGGACGCGCCACGTCGGTGCGGGGCCCGCGCACCGCGCGCCTCCCAACTATCCAGAGAGAGAGAGTCGGGGGGAGCGGTCGCCTCGACGCCGCCGCCGCGCGCGAGCTCACCGCGTCATGGTTGGTCTCCTCCGCCGCGGGTTGCATCTCCTCCGCCGCAGCTGCCCCCTGCCCGCGGCCGCCTGTTGGCCATGCGCCGGCCGCCCGCCCCCGCAGTTGCCCCCCGCCCCGCAGCAGCCTGCTGGCCATGCGCCGCCCACCCGCCCCCGCAGCTGCCCCCCGCCCGCGGCCGCTTGCTGGCCATGCGCCGGCCGCCCGCCGCCCGCCCCCGCAGCTCCCCCCGCCACGCGTTCGGCCACCATCCCGCCGCCTTCGCTAGGCCGCCCGCCTCCGCTCCGCCGCCGAGCAGGTCCCCGACGCGCACCGACGCCGAGGTGCGCGCCATCGCGTAGCCAGCCGCCGCTCGGCCCTGCCATGCCGCCCGCCACGCCGCCGCGCTGAGCCGCCCCACCGTCGCCGCGCCGAGCCGCCCCCCACCGCTGCCCACCACCGAGGAGCGCGGGGAGCTGCGAGAGGAAGCCAAGGAGGAGAGCGCGGGGGCAGCGGTGGGGAGGGGAGGGGCGGCGTGGGAGGTAGAGAGGAAGGGGAGGGGGCGGGCCGTGACGGCCGGGGAGAAGTGGGGCGGCGGCGGTGGGAGGCGCGGCGGGGGAGGGGAGGACAACGCGGGAGGGAGAGAGGGAGGGGAGCGGGCATTGCGGGAGGGAGAGAGGGAGGGGAGCGGGCGGCGCGCGTTGGCCCGGAGGAGGCGGGCCGCGGCGGCGGTGGGAGGTGCGGTGGGGGAGGAGAGGGGAGGGCGACGCGGGAGTGGAGGGAGCGGCGCGCGACGGCCGGGAGGAAAGATAATAAAGAGAGGGAGAGAAAAAAATGAAATAAAAAACAAAAAGTGGGCCCCACAAGCTGGTAGTTGGTATAGAGATTGGAGATAGAGTATGAACGAATGCGGAAGAAAGTTACAGGGAGTGGAGAATCTCGATGACCAGGACGGAATATTCTCGTTTAGAGGATGTAGTAGAGTTTTATCAGTGCGAACAACCTTATAGCACTCCATCAAAAGACGACTTCTGCCTCTACGTTATCCCATTATCCGGGAGTCCGGGAAGTACTAATATAGTGCACTTCGGTCTTGTTTAGATCCCAAATTTGGGGGCCAAACTTAGGGGTAGGATGACACTTCGTAATCATTGCGTCACTGTAGCATTTCGTTTGTATGTGCGAAAAATTATCCAAAAATTGATTAATTAGGTTCAAAATGTTTGTCTCACAAAGTATAACAAAACTGTGCAATTAGTTTTTGATTTTATCTACATTTAGTAAAAAAGGGATGTGACGAGAATATTCTTTTTGCATAGTGAACTCTGGGGTAGAGGATGTAAAAAGGGCTTCGATTGACACGAGTGAAATCTTGACAACTGCACTGCATCCGGGCCCTGCCGCGAAGGAGCCGTGTTTACTTGGGATGAAAAAAATTTTCCAACCCCTTTGATCAATAATTAATGGTATTAAATAAAGTCAGTTTACAAAACTAACTTCACAGCCCCGGTTTAATTCACGAGACAAATCTAATAAGGTCTCTGACCGTACGATTAGAGGATGGTTACTGTAGCATTACTGTAGTAAATCATGGACTAATTAGGCTCGTTAGATTCGTCGCGTAAAGTTACACTCATCTCTAAAAATGTTTTGTAAATAGACTTCATTTAATACTTCATACAGGTAAGATTTTATGTGAAAAAAAATTTGCGGGTAGTAAAGAAACACGGCCAAACTGGTCAGGTACAATGCACCTGAACCCTGGGCCCCGGCGGCGGAGTAGCGCCACGTCACCCCAAAATTTGACCTCTCTCCCACTGCGTCTCAATCGTGGGGCCGACGTAACGGCCCCCTTCCTTTCCCTTTCACCTGCCTGTCCTCGCAAAAACTTTTTCCACGAGTGGGTTCCCACGCCACTGTTTTTTGTTCGTTGATCTCCGGGGCCCATTGGTCACAGGCGCTTATCCCAGAAGTGCGGGCCCGAGATGTCATTGAGGCACAGCCTGAGGGGGTCGCGAATGGTAACGGCCCGTTCCGCGACGTCACGGGCGTACGCAAGGAGAGCGACCGGCGTGGGACCCGTCCGTCAGCGGCGGGCACATTTGGGGTCGTGGAGCTCGGCGTGCACACCGCCGCTGCGCCTGCCACAAAATTACGGAAAGGCCCCTGCCGCCGCGGACCAAAACCCCCGAGGCCCCTCGAGCAGGAGAGGAGACGACCACCGCTCAGGGCAATGCCGTCCACGCGCGCGCTCCGGCGGCTCGACCTGCGGCGGTCGCAGCCGCCCAGGCCGAGCCCGCAGGCGGCGGCGAAGAAGAAGGAGGAGGCGAGCCCGTGGCCGCCGTCCTCGTCCTCCACCTCCTCGTCTTCTTCCTCGGCCTCCGCGCCCGCCAGGCACTCCGCCGCCCTGTCGGCGGCCGCGCCGAGGGGCGGATCGGCGGTGCGCGTGTACCCGCTGCGGGACTTCCCGGGCTTGGACGCCGCCGCGCTCGTCGGCGCGTTCCGGAATAACGTGCGGTGGCTTCTGAAGCAGTGGGGTTCCGCGTCGGGGTCCGGGTCGGCGTGGCGCGCGCTGCTCTCGGACGAGCGCACGGGCGCCGTAGTCCCCATTGTAGCCGTGGAGGACCTCGCCGCGGCGTCGCCCGCGCCGCTCTGCGACCTCTGTCGCTGCGCCGGTGAGCTGGCTTCCCCCTTCCCTATGCCTTCATCGTGGTATTTGGACGCAACGCGCGTTTCTTTCATCCGGTAGGGGTTTGAATGATTGGTGGATGCAGCGATTAGGTTTTAGTCGCGAGTTCTTCTCGATTTTAGTTGATTTGGCCATTTGGGTCGGTGGATTGCTACAAGTGTTGCTACGAATGCTCAATTTCTGTGTGATTTGACGGCTTCCTGGCCGTAGGGAGATTCTTGGGGATTTTTTTGGTAATATTCTCTTGCAATTCTCGTCGTTAACAGTTCAGAAATGCGCACCCCCCCCCCCCCCCCCCCCCCCCCCCCAAATTCAGCATTCAACTACTCCCAATTCTGATTAAAACTTTGGGAGACTAGTAGGAGTTGCGTTTCTCTTCACATTCTTGCATTTATGACCCAGGAATGATGGCTCCATATTGTTTCAATTTTTTTGAAACCACTTCCTATAAAAGCAGTGCGGTTGTAATGATGGCCCCTAGCATCTTAAAGTTTTTTCCTTCTTCTGGAAAAAGATGGTGGTTTCGCGCATTTATTTAGTTCCTAGTTCTGTAAATGCCAACTCACCAATGGATTAAACCAGTGCATGATCTGGACCGCAATTTCAGGTTGGAGCCACCACTGGGTGTCAAAGCGGAAGTACCATTTCATCATTCCAGCAGCAGTCGACTGGGACCAGCCATTCAGGGCTGATGCGTTGCTTGGGCGCAGCGATCACCTCCTACATGGTCTGATCCATAGTAATGGTTTTGGTCACCTTGTCACTCTCCGCGGTCACGACGGTGGCTCCACTTTTCTGTCTGGCTGCCAGATCATGGATATATGGGATCAACTTTGCACTGCTCTCCGTGTTAGGTAACTATATATTCTTTCTTCCCTGCCGTGTTCTAAGGTAGCATCAGTGAACTACCTGATATCTATGCGTGTTTTAAATACACTTATCAAATTCTGAACTTTGGTTTTATTAAACATAAAAAAGATAACCCCCCTTTCTGTCTTCTGAGCTTTGGGAGCTTTGTGTGCAGGGCTGTGTCTGTGGTGGACTTGACCCAGAAGCACTCTGTGGATCTCCGCCTTCTGCTCGGAGTGGCACATGGTGAGACATGGTTCGCGCGCTGGGGTTACTGCCTTGCCAAGGGCTGCTTCAGTGTGTCTATGTCCACTTATGTTGCTGCACTTGAAGCCCTTGCTGCCCTGCCTGTTGATTATCTCCGCAGCCGTCATGTCCGTCGTGTGGTCAACATCTACCGCCGCCTCTCCAACAAGCCTCTGGCCACTGTCCGTGAGTTGCTCCACTGCCTCCTTGATTGGAAGCACCGTGAGGCCCCACTTTCGCCACCTTCTGTGAAGACATCCCCACGTCTGACATTCTTGCTGCCAAAGTCATGTGTGGTGAAGAGGCCGAGGCAGCCATGCCGGCGTTTTGAGGATGTAGTTGACCTGCTTGAGTGTCGGTGGTCAAAGAAACGACTGCTCAATGCTGCAGAGGTCGTTGTTGATAAGCTACTGGAGCATGCCAATGGCACAAGGATTTCACGACAGGCAGTGCGAGATGCCGCCAGGGGTGCCATAGGTGACACTGGTCTGCTTGACTTTGTTATCAAATCCCTTAATGACACTGTTGTTGGTAACTATATTGTGCGTCGTGTGCCTGACCCTGAGAATCGTGTGCTTCACTTCAGCCTTGAGGAATATTCTGAGCCAGAGCTAGAGCTAGAGCCAGAGCCAGAGCCAGAGCCAGAGCCTGAGCTAGGGCCAGTTCCAGTGGAACTTGGTACAGAGGGCACCCCTCCTGTGATCCGATGGCCAAGCACATTAGAGGCGGAGCGGGATCTGCGTGCTGTGTACCGGGCAATGGTGGAGGCACGCAGTGAGGCAGCACAGGCTGTGTTGGACTGCAAGCACTGGGTGAAATGGTGGGGGCTAGGTGATGAGTCTGATGACCAGCTAAGGTTCCTTGTTGAGTGGCGACCACAGCCGTGGGAAGCTACTGAACTTACAAGGCCAATGCCGCCAGGGGATATCGTGGTGGTACCACTGCATGCGTCCATAGGTGAGCTGCTTGTCCAGGCAGAGCATGCGCTGCGGGACACCTACTGCTTCTTTGAGGGGTTCCAGGCCAAGTCACTGGATGGCATTGCTGGGGAGAAGTGGGATCCGGTGATGCTTGGTGGAGCAGAGTCTGGTGACACGATTGGCGTGCATGGCCATGGAGTGGATATGGAGACTGGGCTGCGGTGCCAGGGAGGTGCAGATGCGTGGGAGGTGCAGTGTGTATGTGGTGCCCTAGATGACGATGGGGAGCGCATGGTGGCATGCGACGCATGCAATATCTGGCACCACACACGCTGCGTTGGCATCACAGATGGTGTGCCTGTGCCCCCATTATTTCTCTGCATGTCCTGCGGTGGCGCACTGATGGCAGCTGGACCGATCCTGGATGAGGCACTAACGGTACCTAAAGTAAAGTGACAATTCTTTCACCCCTTTCTTAGTTCTTACATGCTTCAGTTCTACTTTCAAAAACATGCTTCAGTTCATATGTTTGATGGTGGTAGTCTGACGAGTTAAACCAGTTCTGGAACTGTGAGATCTTTTGGGTAAAGCGTGTTGGTGTAGAAGTGGTATGTAGTTAGTGCAGTAACGATGCCGTAATATGGGATGTCTGTAGAGAATTAGTAGGGGAGGAGAGATTAGACAGTAGAAAGGGAAGCCCTATCCATGTCGTTAGCAATCCGACTGGAAATTTTGTACCTCATACTTTACAGAGGCGATGGTATTGTAAATAGCTGTTCTGTGATTGCACCTTTCTACTGTCTCTGAACCCTGGGAAATGAAGTTAAACATGTTCTTCACTGTGTTTTGATGGCGGCCCTAATTGGTGGCTAACAGGGATGTATGGTCCTGGGGAAGATGAAAGCAAAATTCAGTTTCTTCAAGAATTGAGAGATGTCCGTTCTTCACAGTGTTTATAGGCACTGTTGCGTTTGTGTTTGATTTGTTGTTTGTCCGTGCAATGGTGTTTTACAACAGTTGGTTCCAGTCGTTGTGTGGCTTCTGCCATTGGGGTGTTCTGACTGCTGCGCATCCAGTTCAAGTCATCTGTTTCATTCGTTGTTAGTCCTTGCAATGGCGTTAATGGCAATTGCTTCAAGCTTGTTTTGAGAAGAAGAGAGATTTGCTGTGTCTAGTAACCGAAGGTAACGGGACCTAATTGATTGGTTGATGCCCTGTCCAGCTATAAGGTATTTTAGGAAAATGGTTAAACGGATTGTATTGTGCAAGTCCGAACAATCTGTATTCTGGCAAAATGCAAGGTACGGAAGGAGTAATACTTAGTTGTGTCGGTTCTTTTTTTTTTTGGATTCATCTTCGACAACAACTTTCCCAAACATTGGCACTCAATACTTAATCATGCAATAGTTTGGTAGAAGGTTGTTCTGTTGATCATCTTGTTCTTGTCACGTTGTATTTTAGTTGTGCCATGGTCTTCTAGTGAGATGTTTGGTTCTTTACAAGGTGTGTCATGGCACAATTTGCGAGCTTAACTGTGGCAATCTTTAAGCATCAACCAAACATGCATCCAAATCAACCTATAATTTTCATACTACAGATAATTTAAAATTTGGCTTAGCAAACTTTTTAAGTCTTGTTTCGAGAGAGCGAGGGAGAGAGGGCGTGAAAACTTACGCCATGTTTGTTTGGCTTATCAGCCACCAGCCAACAGTGCTTTGTTTTCTTATAACAAATCAGCCACCAGCTAGCAATACTTTTCTCTCTTAACAAATCAGCACCAGCCAAATGAATAGGGTCTTAAGTTTAATTGGTAATTGTGGAACATTTGAAATCGTGAATTTACGAATTTAATTGTCCAGTAATCGGAGCCGGCAAAATTATCGACAGCGAAACGAGTAGCTATACTACGGCATCCACCCTGTCTATACATACGTATATGGAGTCGTGGAGGACGTATGTGCCCGTATCCATACGTATCGGTTTGGTGGAACCGTATGGACACCTGTCCTCTGTCCAACTCATAAGTCATAACACGATCTCGCCCTCCACCTCCGACACGAAGCTCCCCCCTCTTCCCTCGCCGGACGCCAGCGGCGGCCATCTCGCACAACCGTAGGGGGCCGCCCCCCTGATCGACCCCGCCGGTCATGGTGCACAGCGCCTATGATGCGGTCGAGCTGGTGGCCGGCTTGCCGGGCCGCATCGAGGCCGTCGCCTCTCACGCCGGGAAGCTCCTCGTCGCGGCCTCCGATTCCGAAGGCTTCCTCCGGGGCTCCGATTGCTCCCTGCGCATCTACTCCGCGCCGGCCTCCACCCCGGAAGGCGGCGGCGAGATCCGGCGGGACGGGCCCTACGCGCTCGAGCGTCACGAGCAGCGGTTCTGGCGGCGCCCCCCGTTGGCCATGGAGGTCAGTGCCAGCCGCGACCTCCTGCTCTCGCTCTCGGAGTGGGTCGCACTCCATCGCCTCCCTGGGCTCGAGACCGTCGCCGTCGTCTCGAACAAGACAAAGGGCGCCAACGTCTTTGCCTGGGACGACCGGCGGGGCCTCCTTGCCGTCGGTCGACAGAAGCGCCTCACCGTCTTCCGCCTCGACAGTGAGAATTCAGCTGCATCGTCTATTTGCTTGTTATGGTTCTACCATTTTTCTTTTTTAAAGCCATGGGGGTTGACCATGTGATTCGGGGTTTTAATAGAACTCGAATTGGAGGATTGGAAATAGGAAAATTTTGGGGCTGTGTAGTGCGAATGTCAGATCAACCATGTTTGGTTTAAGAGGTAAAATTGACATATAGCTGAGTGGCTGCAGTTTTAGTGATGCAACATTGAGTAAATTCGACTAGTGAATCTCTTTAAGCTGGAAACCTGTAGTGACGAATTTTGAATTTCATACTGGTCGATTAAAATTTCTCATTAGATATATTCCCTCCATTTTTAACTATATGACATTTAGGACAAGCTAATTAGTTCAGTCATTTACTAAAAACACAGAGGGTGTACACGGTAGTAACTCTTTTCATATCTAGTGAGTAGTCACATGCCCACTTGCAATGCCAATTACATAACAGCCCTGGCCCACTGTTGTTGATTCATTGTATTGGTATTTTCCATGTTTATGCTGATATAGTTATATGAAGCCAATAGGTATAAATTTCCTTGTTCCATATTAACGTGTGCCTTTACCCTTTAGTAATCATGAGAAAACAGAATATGTGTTTCATGGAAATCCATCTCTTTTTAAAATTTTGGCTGGCAGGTTCTGATTGTACACAATTGAAATTTGAAAAAGTTTCTGACACTGTACACTTTATTTTCTTGAAACTACTACTGGTAGGGAAATAGTCTGTACAAAAAAAAAAATGTTCGGCGTTGTCCCAAGTGCAGGTAGAGAACAATACATATGTTTGTTTACCAACTTTTGGCGCATCTATATAAGAATAGAGGCTGTCTTGTGCTTGTATATGTTGCTTCCATATGATACTTGTTGATGGATTTATGTAAGCTTGTATCACAAACATAAGTTGATTTTTTTATGTTGACAAAGATAAAAAATGTTCTAGACCATGAGAATCGCTTATTTCAATGATATGATTCTGAACAGTTCTCTATTTCTGTTTGCCAGGTGGACGGGAATTTGTTGAAGTGAAGGAATTTGGAGTACCAGATATTTTAAAGTCAATGGCCTGGTGTGGTGACAACATATGTCTTGGAATTAGGAGGGAATATATGATAATAAACAGCATGACCGGGGCACTAACAGAAGTGTTTTCTTCTGGGAGGATCGCTCCTCCTTTAGTTGTGCCTCTTCCTACAGGGGAGCTGCTCCTTGGCAAGGTATAATACTTTACTTTTCGTGATGCCGTTCTATTTCATGAAATTGTTTTTTTAAGTGGCAACATTCTACGCTTTATGAGAAGAATCGATCTTGGGCAGCTATCTTGTCTTGCGAAATACTGAAATGTTTCTGTCAAAATTGATTGGAAGATGCATAGCTTTCATGCTCCAATATAGCACTACCACTAGGTAGAATATTTTCCTATGCGATCAATGCAACAGTGGCGCCGAATGAAATGTTTTTTAATGAATATCTTTTGAACCCATTAGGATTCCAACACTTTATTTAGCTTCTCAAAGAAAGGTAAAGAATTCCTTTGTTCTTTCTTATTTAGTTTTAGCTGATGCGTTGTAGTACTTTCTATGTGTATTCAGGATAACATTGGGGTATTTGTTGATCAAAATGGCAAACTTATTCAAGACGGCAGAATAATTTGGTCGGACACACCAGCTTCTGTCGTTATACATAGACCATATGCCGTGGCACGCCTGCCACGGCATGTTGAGGTAAGTGACTACCATCTACTTATCTAGTATATTTAGTGATAGGAATGATATTACTAATAAGTTTCACCACTTGATTCTATTTCAGATACGGTCTCTTAGAGCCCCCAATGCATTGGTTCAGACAGTTGTGCTCCGTGATGTTCAAAAGCTTGTCCAAACTGACAACTGTATACTGGCTGCACTATCTTACTCTGTTTATGGTTTGTTGCCTGTTCCTATTGGCGCTCAGGTATTCTACTTCAGTTTAATTATGATGAGTATGTTGGTGCCTTTATTTGGGCTCGTGCCATGTTTATCATTTTGTCCATCCCAAGTTAAATACAATAATGCTATTACTCTGTTAGTGTCTGTTAACCATTATAAGATAACCATTATAAGATATTGATATCAGGTGCTATATGAGAAACCTTGGTGTGTTCTAACAGATGTATTGCATGGTGCTTTTGTCATGTTCTTTTTGTTGTGGTTTTACCTTTCCTCAAATCCCTTATGAGAGCATTCATGTTGCACTCATGAATTTTATAGATCCGTAATTTGAGGAAACCTGTTTTTTCCTTGTTACTTGACAAATCTTGTTTGCTTAGGTACGAGAGAATCAGTCCGTTTCCAAAATCAACTGTTTCTTGAATAATTTATATACTGCAAAAAGTACAAGTAGAATTGAATTATTTTTCTAACTGTTTATATATTCATTTCAAATAAGGACCAACTGCATCATCTATAAACCATAAGAAAATACCTATGTTTGTACCCCTTTTCTGTTCATAGGCTGCCTCAATTTTTATCCAGTAGATTATAGTGTGTTGAGACCTTTTACATTTGTAAGGAATGCTATTTTTCTGAAAATTTGAGGTTACTCTTAAATTATCTGTCTCAATTATTTCTGTGGTTGTTTGCAGCATTATTTCTTAAATGTAACCCCATTAGATATTTTCTCCACAGATAGTGCAATTGACTGCTTCTGGAGAATTTGAGGAGGCACTAGCATTGTGTAAACTACTTCCACCAGAGGATTCAAATTTACGAGCTGCAAAGGAAAGCTCAATACACATAAGGTACGTCCAGATTTTCCAGTTGAAAAGATGACATTGAACATTGGTGCTTCTGCATTGATGCTTGAAGCCATTTTTGTATTCTCTTGTTATTATTTTTTGGTTCTATGAACATAACTAAATGCCATCCTATCCTTTTGATTTCGTGAATTAGATATGGACACTTTTTGTTCGATAGTGGGAGCTATGAGGAGGCAATGGAACAGTTTTCAGACTCACATGTGGACATTACTTACGTGTTATCTCTATACCCTTCTATCGTTCTGCCTCAAACACATATTATAGGTGAACATGACAAGCTGCTGGACATGGATGAATTAGCAAGGGAATCCTCTGACTTGACAGATGAGATGGAATCATACTCTGTAAAGCTCCATGAATCAGTTGATAAATCTCCATTGGAGATAAAGAAAATGAGTCACAATGCTCTAGTTGCCCTTGTGAAGTATTTGCAGAAGAAAAGAAGTGGAATAATTGAGAGAGCAACGGCTGAAGTAACAGAGGAGGTGGTCTCTGGAGCTGTGCACCACAGCTTAATCTTGTCTGAACCATATAAACCTAAGAAGCCGAGCAAGGTAGCTACTTTTTAAGTTCTTTTTTGGTCTTGCTGCGCGTCTTGTGACTAGCAGTAACTAGTGACAGATGTGGAAAATTTCATGTATCAGAAACTAATAAATACAAAGTAGATTAAACTATGGGCTGATATTTGTCTTTGTAAAGACGTAAGTTATAATTTTATATCCCATTTCATGTTTATTTGAGACAATGATTTTTGGCATTAGAATTAGTCTGAATCCATGTTTGCTTTAAGGCTATTTGTTTATTTCTCTTGGCACCATAGCATAGCTTGGACAGAGTAAATTAGTCTAAATTAGTCTCTAGAATGATTTATCAAACTCTCTGGTGATTGGGTGTCTTAGGTCAGTGTAAATTTGGAATAGAAGAAAGTAGGCATGTTTATATTTCTGTTTACCCTGGAGCTAAACTGGGACACTTCCAAGTATCATGAACACATTATAAACCAAGTTAAATGGTGCCACTTCCAAATCTTATTATCATGGACACTTGGTTTGTAATGAATTGCATTATGGTATTAAGGAAAATATGACTGTAGATTTCCTGTCAGGATTCAGGATATACATCCTCATTTTTTCAATCATACAGATGATCACAAATTTATGAAAATATCTGTTAATTACCGGTCAATGCGATCCTTAATAGTCGTACTTCTTTTTTCAGAAACGAGCGCAGACACATACAAGCTCTATTGCTAGAGAAATGGCAACTGTACTGGATACTTCTCTGCTTCAAGCTCTTATTCTTACTGGGCAGTCATCGGGGGCAATAGAATTGCTGAAAGGGCTTAATTATTGTGACCTGAAGATATGCGAAGAGTTTTTGAAGGAGAGGAGTGAATATATGGTGTTACTTGAGCTCTATAGAAGCAATGAAATGCACCGTGAAGCTCTCCAACTGCTCAATCAGTTAGTTGAAGAATCAAAATCTGAGATGGAGAATACAGATTTTAACAAAAAATTTAACCCTCAAATGATCATCGAATATCTCAGGGTATTTTGTTTTCATTTGCTAGCATTTAATTGATATTACTTGTCACATATACAAATTCTTATATGCCTTGTTGCAAGGTGTTCTGTTTGTCCTGATAACAACTGTATCTAGAAGCTAGATTGATTCATGCATAAATATATTGTTATTTTGATAAGTTACTCCCTCTATTTTGCTATGTTTGTCCATAGCACACATTACACACTAACAAAGGAAGTATGTAATGATACACAGCTCTCCTGCCTATTTGAGAGAAAAGAAAAATAAGGAAGTCTGGCTTCCAAGAAAAAATCAATGTGAATGATCATCCATGCCCTGATGAAATAATATGATACAGCTACTGTTCTTTCAAAGCACTTGATTAGGGGTTGGGATGTAATAACTATGTTCTTGATATCTCAATGGGGAAACACTGTGGAACATATCCTCCTGAGGCCATGGACAAACATAGTGAAACAGAGGGCATAACATATTAGCTGCGAATGCACTGTTAAAAATATTAAATTCAAAGTTGAATATGTATCTACTAGTTGTACTCTACATACTTCTGTGTGGTTATATATTCTACAGCATGATAACTCTTAGATTAGTAGGCCAATATGCTTGAAATTTTATTTGGTATGTGGTAGGATCAGATATAATCTATTGTTCCTTATTGCTTATTTTAGTATGTTATCATGTCCTGTTTCATGCTTTTGCTGTCCTCTGAGAATTGCTCGTTACGGCAAAACTTGTTGCACACTGATGTTATTCAATTTGTATTTCTTGATATGTTGAAATCATTATGCTTCGTGCCAAGTAATGTGTTTATGTGTCTGATTCGAGATTGCGTTTTCTTTTGCAGCCCCTTTGTAGATCTGACCCAATGCTGGTTTTAGAATCTTCCTTGTACGTCCTTGAACGCAACCCATCAGAAACTATTGAGCTCTTTTTGTCTGAAAATGTTCCAGCAGATCTGGTAAATTCATATCTGAAGCAACATGCTCCAAATTTGCAGTCAACGTACTTAGAATTAATGCTCTCAATGAGTGAAAGTGGGATCAATCCTAACCTGCAAAACGAGCTGGTATGTACACTTTCAATTGTTATTTCGTTAGTATATGGAAAATTTCATGTATAATCAATTCGTTTCCTGCTTGTTAGATGATTTTGTTCCTTAATCTGATCATACAAAGTCCACAGTATATAAAATTATAATGCATGGAGCCATGAACTTGTTAATGTTCTGACATTTGAATATTCTGATCTGAAGGTGCAACTGTACCTTTCTGAAGTTCTTGACTGGTACAAGATTCTGAAGGAAGAGGGAAACTGGACAGAGAAAACATATTCGCCAACACGGAAGAAGTTAATATCTACATTAGAGAGTAATTCAGGTTACAATACAGACTTACTCCTTAAGCGTCTTCCCCAGGATGCTCTTTTCGAGGAGCGTGCCATATTGTATGGAAAATTAAATCAGCACCTCCGTGCACTGTCTCTCTATGTTCACAAGGTACCATTTCTTTTTCTGTGCCCTGATCCATTGACTTTGTTGAGTTCTGGTTAAATATTAGTTTTAAGTTACCCAGAATATCTTGTGTACCATTGCAGCTCCAAATGCCAGAGCAAGCAGTTGCATATTGTGACCGTGTTTACGAGGAAGGGGCACAGCAACCATCCAAGTCAAATATCTATTTTAATCTTCTACAAATTTATCTGAACCCAAGAAAAGTTGAAAAGGAATTCGAGCAGAAAATTGTTCCAGTAGCATCACAATACCCTGGGATCCAAAAGGCTAGTGCTACTAAGGTCAAAGGGGGTCGCACAGGTAAAAAGGTCGTTGAGATTGAAGGGGCTGATGACATACGCTTTAGCCCCAGTGGGACAGATAGTAGCCGAAGTGACGGTGATGGAGATGATGTGAGTGATGGAGGCCCTATAATGTTGAATGAAGCACTGGAACTGTTAAGCCAACGGTGGGACAGAATAAATGGTGCTCAGGCTCTTAGGCTGTTACCAAGAGACACTAAACTCCAGGTAATTTTTTGCTATACTGTGAAGGATACGTTTTGATCATGCTTACTTCTAGAATAAATGTGTAAGTTCATAATTAACTGTATGCCATAGATTAAGTTCGCTTTTTCTCCATGCCACCCAAATTTCAAAATGCTTCACTCCATGCTAATCCAGATTTTGAGTTTCTTCCCTCCATGCCGTTGTGGAATGGTATGGAGTGAAAGCCTGGTGTTATATTGAACTGTGTTAATGCTACTGACTATGTGTCATGAGGTAATGCACTTATGTGAAAGAGACAGTAGCAAGGATATTGCACCTACTGAAAATTTATGGCATCGTATTTACAGACAGACAAGGATTTCTTGTACTTTCTGTGTGCTGGGATGGACAGGCTATTATATGCATTGTTTCCATTTTGAAGTTTACTAGGGAAGATGGTCTTGATATGAATTTTTTTGTAACTTTTTCATATGTGGCATAACTCTGTTGGCTTTTATGCTCCGGTGTCATCCAGGCTCTTGCTAGAGTGAAGCAATTATGCAGTTTCTGATGCTTATATTCCAGTATTGATTGCTTCAGCTGTTTAATTTCACATATTTCAGAATAGCCCTTGTGGAAGCTTCTCAAGGTTCTAATTATCTGATTTGAACACTTGCAGGATCTTGTATCATTTCTTGAGCCACTATTGCGGAACTCTAGTGAACATCTACGCAATTATTTAGTTATCAAAAACTTAATTTTCCGCGCAAACTTGCAGGTTAGCTTGGCACTCTGTTAGTTTTATCACTCTTGTCGTCAAGGTTTATTTCTAGCTACATGTTATAAAAGATGCTGTCCTTCCAGATTATCCTAGAGTTATGCTGCTTCATTTTGAAGTTGACTTAGATTGCTATCGGATTTGCCCCTTTATGTAAACCTCCCAATCTAGTATGCATCTCCAAGATGTACATGTTGGTCATTTGTTCGCATGTAAACAGCAAAATGCAATTAAGTTAGAAGTGCAATATTTACAGATGTACCTCATCATGTGTTCTATGTATCTCTATCACGCATAGTCGTATACCATCTGTCTAAGCATAGACATGCTTATCGATGACAGCAGTTATTTGTTAACTGATATCATTTATCGATTAGATTTGTTATGTGGCACAATTAATGTTCTTTTCTCAATATATTCTTGATGTGTCAGGTAAAGGAGGATCTGTATAAAAGACGTCAAGCTGTTGTCAAGATTGATGGAGATAGCATGTGTTCTCTTTGCCACAAGCGCATTGCAAATAGTGCTTTTGCAATTTATCCAAATGGACAGACATTGGTGCATTTTGTCTGCTTTAGAGAATCACAGCAAATTAAGGCTGTTAGAGGAGCGAACTCTGTGAAACGTCGATAATATGGCTATGATCCAGGTATACACTTGAACTGCACATTGACAGATCAATATCTATTTGGGCACTAGTGTGATGAATTGATGGATGGCTGAACACCTGACCTCTTGCTCATTATTTTGCCACGAGTCGAATAAAATAGATGTTTGCCCATAATGCTGTAAGGTCTGGACCATCATACGTCTCACAGACCAGTATACTGTTATATTGCCATGAAAGCTGCACAATGTCGCTATGATGGACTTGAATATGGTATTATTTCACAGCCTGACTATTCACTATCGCATCACTGAGAACAGTAAAGTTATATCCATCCATAATCCTATTGCTGGCTGGTTGTCCTAAGGCCTTATCAATAATCTCGTGCTATGAGCTTACAAGATGAGCGTCTTCATTGTTATTAGTGTTTGGCAGTTTAACACCGCAATCTGACACAAATGAGCTTCCCTGGTTGACAATATAAACAAATGATCCCTTTTCTTGTGTGCACATTGTGATGTGACATTAAGTTGGTACTGTATAACACGAAACTAGCTAGGATAATTGTAAGTCGAATAGTAGAAACATAGATAGGGTCAACGATTCATCACGTTTTTGCTCTTAGGATATGGCTTGTTTATCTACTATAAAACTTTACAGTTCAAATATTTTCACTAAATCGATACAGGTCAGAGGCTCAGAGCATCATCATTGGGTATTTAAGCCAATAAGCTTTGCAGAATTTGATGATTGGAGAAAGCTTTTCTAAATGTGGCCGCCTACTCTCCCACCTATGACAATATGCTTTGCTTAAGATGCAGAGTATATGATGTCTTTGGTCAAATCTGCTGTCCTCTTCACATCAGATTCCGTTGATGCAGAATTCCTTTTGTTGGTCTCCAATGGATTTTAGTGGACTGCTTCAGAAGTTTTTAGTGGAGTGCTCTTCACTCGCTTCAGAGTCTGCTGATTGCCTGAGTGTATTTACCGTGCATGTGCCCGCACGCTCTCCTATGTTTTCAGTCGAGAGAGCGTACTGGGAAACTGTAGAGATCGAAGAGCCTTTGTTGTGGTTTTTATTTGTAGAGTGTAACTGATATCGTAAAGTTTCAGTCAGCAAATGGCCGTGATTATACTGTGTTTCAACGTGTGTTAATGTGATGTAAATAGAGCCTGGCATTATCTTTTTGTCTGTATATTATAATACCTTTTTCAATGATTTAAATATTTGTGCTATAGAACATTCCACATTCGAATAAGCTAATGAGTTATCAATGTATTGTTGTACACTGTTGCATATTCATTCATGAACTTTTGCACGAGTTTGCTTCAAGATTTTTGCAAGATGACATTGACAAAATAGTCATAATTAGAACACTTGCACAAACTAACCTAAACATTCGAATGGACATCACTGTGCCATCCCATGAAAACCCAAATTCTCACTTCTGAAGACTACGTAAGTGTATTTATCTAGGCACAAAAGTATCGATTTGGACACTGGCATGATCGATTTGACCACTTATTACGAGTATACGGAGTAGATGACACGTTAACCGCGACGTTGCTATACCACCTCGTCGTCCTTTTGTCAAGAGTTACTGCGTGGATGTCGCCACGAGTTCTTGAGCGGCTTCTCAAGCAGCGCCGAGAGGTACATCTCCTTCCTCTCCGGGCCCCTGTCGCGCTTCCTCCCCATCACCCACCTCATCTTCCCGAACCCGACGCTCTCCACCACCTCCACGTACGCCGCCATCTCCGTCTCCCCGCAGAAGAAGTGGTCCAGCCAGAAGAGCCCGCCGGGCCGGAGCACCCTGTACACGTCGAACAGCGCGAACTGCAGCGCCGCGGGCGGCATCCAGCCGCTGAGCACGTGCATAGAGTGCACCACGTCCAGCGTGTTGTCGAAGAATGGCAGCCGCGCCGCGACGCTGACGTAGAGCGGCACGACGCCGCGCGCGGCCACGGCGGCGCTGAAGGGCCCGTTGAGGTTGACGGTGGTGGCCACCACGGTGACGCCGCGCTCGCGCATGCGCACGGCGAAGGTGCCGGACCCGCCGCCGATGTCGAGCCCGATACGGATGGACCCCGGCGGGGACGCTGACGCGAGCACCTCGTCGATGGAGAACTCGAGCCGGCTCCTCTTCCTCTTGTCGCCGGCGGCGGTGGCGTTGAGCCAGCGGCGGCGCTCCCGGCCGGCGAGGTCGAAGCAGTCCTTGCAGTCGTCGAACCGCGGGGAGCGCGCGCGGTCGACGAGGCAGCGGAAGGACTTGCACGTATAGGCGGACCAGTGGACGGAGCGGTCGGCCGGCGTGTGTTGGGAACGATGGATGCTACGCTAGCTCACGCAAAAACTCGTTCACCCAAAATAGGAACAGCAGCAGTTATAGATCACAGATTGTTACCACTAGACGCGCAGTTGCAGCGGAAGCCGTCTCGATGTAGACGAACGCGTCGAAGTGGCAGTGCAGTGCAGTTGCTTACGTCCGTCTGGTCCTGCACGTGCGGTTCGTCCTTGTGCTCCAAGCGCAGCACCTCCGAGGTATCCACACGTACGAGGATTGAAACGTCGCGCACCGGACTGCTAGGTCCGCGAGCACGATGGGGAGAAAAACAACTATTGCTTGAAAGTCGTGTCTTTCTCAGGAGGGGTTTGGTCTCTATTTATTTGGATGAAATTCTCCACACCATATTCCATTAGCAATATGGGACTAATAAATAAAGCACCCCTTCCCCTGGTAATGGGCTTCACAACATTTGTGGCCCATTAAGACTAGTGGATCGAATCCAGTTGTCTCTTGGGCATATTCCCAACAATCTCCCAGTTGCACTAGAGACAATCTCATAAGCAAGTTTTCAGTATGCCAAACCTCTTAAGTGTGTGACCCTATGGGTTCACGTACACATAGACATGGTTCGAGTACTCCTACTCGTTCCAATAGTTGATAGCGGCCTCTAGCAAGACGTGTCAACTCCCATGAATACGTAAAGATTATATCAGACGAACCACCACAACATCACGTACAAGCTATTCCCTTTGCCTCACGATATTTGGTGTAACTCCAAGTAAGACCTCCCTTTCTCGAATCTGTGAGTCGGATCCTTCAAGAGGTTAACACTTAACCTGGCACGGCCATGCATTTCTTGATCCGATCACTCGAGGGGCCCAGAGATATCTCTCTCGTATAGAGAGGGGCAAATCCCATCTTGATTGACCATGCCTCATAGCATGCTTCTTGACAAACCCGAAAACCACCTTTATAACTACCCAGTTACGGTGCAGCGTTTGGTAGTCCCTAAGTAGGTCAATTCACATCTTGAGTACATACGACAATCTCAGGTCTAAGGACAAAGCATACGCGTTGTGAAGAAGAGATAAACAAGTCTCAAACTGGGTCAGTCCAGCCCCATGTCATACATGTGCCCACATTATTAGTTTGACATCTCCATGTCCATGACTTGTGAAACATAGTCATCAACTAATACATGTGCTAATCAAATTAGGGACAATCCTTTTGAATAACCATACAAGTATTGAGTTTCACAAACAATTCACATAATTGCTAATCATATACAAGTTGCCTTTCATGGATATTCAATAAATAAACAATATGTCATAGATACAAAACATTGTCCACTCACACTGGAGCTAATCTAAACGATATCTAATACCCATAGCTCTCGTGTGTGATTCATGTTTAGGCCGTGGAAGAGCTTTTGTCAAAGGATCAGCAATATTCAAATCCGTATGTATTTTGCATATCTTTATCTCACCACGTCTAACGAACTCTCGAATGAGGTGAAACTTCCGCAGTACATGTTTGTTTTTCTGGTGATTCCT
Source organism: Echinochloa phyllopogon (assembly GCA_033239725.1). Lineage (NCBI taxonomy): Eukaryota > Viridiplantae > Streptophyta > Magnoliopsida > Poales > Poaceae > Echinochloa > Echinochloa phyllopogon. Next base: position 7,889,311 of record BTCW01000018.1, read on the forward strand.
CGGCTCCTTAGCCTGTGCAATTACCCCATTGTTGTCACAGTAGAGTTCCAATGGGCTAGATGCATTGGGAAACACACCAAGCTCAATGAGAAACTTCCTCATCCAAACACCTTCCTTCGCCGCTTCCGAAGCTGCGATGTACTCTGCTTCCGTTGTAGAATCAGCCACAGTATCTTGCTTAGAACTTTTCCAGCTTACAGCACCACCGTTTATTGTGAACACAAATCCTGATTGCGACTTTGAATCGTCTGGATCAGTTTGGAAACAAGCATCAGTGTAACCCTTTACAATGAGCTCTTCCTCACCTCCATAGACTAGGAACACATCATTAGTCCTTCTAAAGTACTTAAGAATGTTTTTCACCGCTGTCCAGTGACTTTCACCTGGATTAGTCTGGTGTCTGCTCGTAACACTTGGAGCATATGAGACATCTGGATGAGTACTTATCATGGCGTACATGATGGATCCAATTGCTGAAGCATAAGGAACCTTACTCATGCGCTCCCGCTCATCAGTCGTTGTAGGACACTGAGTCTTGCTGAGGTGTACGCCATGTGACATAGGCAAGAACCCTTTCTTGGACTGTTCCATGCTGAACCGATTCAGCACCTTGTCAATATAAGTATCTTGACTTAATCCTATAAGCCTCCTTGATCTATCCCTATAGATCCTTATGCCCAGAATGTATGCAGCTTCCCCTAAGTCCTTCATAGAAAAACTATTTTTCAGCGAAGTCTTAACGGATTCTAGCATAGGAATATCATTCCCAATCAACAATATGTCATCCACATACAAGATTAGAAATACAACAGAGCTCCCACTTTCCTTCTTGTAAACACAAGCCTCTTCTTCATTTTGCCGGAAGTCAAACCCTTTGACTACCTCATCAAAACGAAGGTTCCAACTCCGAGATGCTTGCTTTAATCCATAGATTGATTTCTGAAGCTTGCAAATTTTTCCAGCATTAGTTGGATTGACAAAACCTTCTGGTTGTATCATGTATACATCCTCTAGGTTCCCATTGAGGAAAGCTGTTTTGACATCCATTTGTCATATCTCATAATCGAAATACGCAGCTATTGCTAGAATGATCCGGATAGATTTAAGCATCGCTACTGGAGAGAATGTCTCGTCGTAGTCAACTCCTTGAACTTGTCAAAAACCTTTTGCAACAAGTCGTGCTTTATAGACGTTAACATTTCCGTCTACATCTCTCTTTCTCTTAAAGATCCATTTGCACTCGATGGGTCTCACACCATCAGGCGGGTCAACTAAGTTCCAAACTTGATTTTGCCCCATGGAATCTATCTCGGATCTCATGGCACTTTGCCATTTCTCGGAATCTGGGTCCATCATAACTTCCGCATAGGTCCTAGGCTCATCGTTGTCCATCAACAATATGTCGCGCTCTCCCGTAACTAGGAGATTCATTTTCTATGTAGCGCGACGTGGCCTTTCCGACCTTCGTGGCTGTGGCGGTTCTTCTCTTACCACAGGTGCCTCAACTCGTTCTGCTACATCAGCATCACTCGTAAAGTCTTGCCTCATAGGCTCATCTCGAATTTCTTCAAGATACACCTTCTGTCTACTTTTCTCGCTGTTGAGAAACTCTTTCTCCAAGAAAACACCGTTCCTAGCGACAAACACTTTGCCCTCTGATCGGTTGTAGAAATAATATCCAATTGTTTCCTTTGGATATCCCACGAATATGCACTTGTCCGATTTTGGTGTAAACTTTTCCGACTGAAGTCGCTTGACATATGCATCACAACCCCAAATTTTCAGAAAAGACAAACTGGGAGTCTTGCCAGTCCATATCTCATATGGTGTCTTCTCCACGGACTTAGATGGTACCCTATTTAGTGTGAAAGCTGCTGTTTCTAGAGCGTAACCCCAAAATGATAACGGTAGATCTGACTGGCTCATCATTGATCGCACCATGTCTAACAAGGTTCGATTACGTCGCTCGGACACACCGTTCCTCTGAGGTGTTCCAGGTGGCGTTAGCTGTGGAACAATTCCGCAACTCTTTAGATGAGTGCTAAACTCGTGGCTCAAATATTCGCCTCCACGATCTGATCGCAAGGCTTTAATTTTCTTACCACGCTGATTTTCAACTTCATTCTGAAACTCTTTGAACTTTTCAAAAGTCTCTGACTTGTGCTTCATTAAGTAGACATAGCCATATTGAAAGGACCAACACTAGGCCTAGAGGGGGGGTGAATAGGCCTGTTTAAAAATTCCTGCAAAAATCCTCCGAAAACTGTCAGAAAGTCGGATGATCCGACACAGTCTCGGATCTTCCGGCCAGGAAGATCTGACACTGTACAGGATCTTCCGACAGGGACAGAAAACCGGAAGATCCGATGGAAAGCCGGATCTTCCGACAGGCAATTCAAGTATACTTCGAGATTTGAAAACTAATGACCTTTTGACAATTCCACTTGAATACAAAGCTCACAAATGATGTAAGGAACCTTCTATATATGATCAATATCAGAGTATAGCCACAAATAAGTAGATCGGGACAAATCAAGAAATAGAAACAATGTGAACAAGAATGAAAGTGGAGACAAAGGATTTTCTACCGAAGTTCACTCCACAAAGGAGCTACGTCTCCGTTGAGATGCTCACAAAGAGCCGGGCTGTCACACTAACCCCAAGTCTCTCCCAATCAACCACAAAGGAGGATTGAGTTACTTACTATGTGCTCCCACGAAGAGAGAGGGTAATACAAACCTCCGGGACTCAAACCACAAGAGAATGGGAGTTCACCGGCACCTCTAACCGTCTAGGAGCAAGCTCCAAGAGTAACAAACGAGAATCGATGAATCCAAGTGCTTCAAGTGCTTGAGAGATGAACTAGTTGAAGGGCTCAAGTTTGCACAAGTCTCACACCTCAAATCTTCTCTCTCTCACTCAAACCCTAGGTGAATCTTGGAAGAATCAAGCCTCGGAAGGGAGTAGAGAGGTGGAGTTAATGCTCAAAGGAGTGTTTGTCTCGTGTTAGGTCAGAGTGAACAGCAGCAGTGAATGAAAGGGGGTGAGGGGTATAAATACCAACCCCCCAAAATGTGACCGTTAAGTTCACTGCGAAGGGGTACCGGATCTTCCGACATGTGGTCGGATCTTCCGATAAGCAACAGAACCGAGTAAGAAAAACTCCAGTGAAGTTCCGGGGGCCGGATCTTCCGACCAGTTGTCGGATCTTCCGACGGACCCCGGAACTTCCGGCCCAGAGAGGAACCAAGACAGAGCCAGCCGGAACTTCCGGTCGGATCTTCCGGCCTCGGGTCGGAACATGCACACAGGACACTCTGGAACTTGAAAAACGGCTAAGTCGGGAAAGATCCGATACACCGGCCGGATCTTTCGGCCTGAGAAAACTCAAGACAGAGCCAGCCGGAACATCCGGTCGGATCTTCCGGCCTAAGATCCGGCCAAGCAGAAAAAGGGGTTTGTGAAGTGTTTTTGTGGCTCAAAAAGGATTGTCATCTCAAGCAAAGCACTTTGAGCAACTAGAATTCATCAACTACGTCCCCCTTGATAGTACGGTGGTCCTATACTCAATTTCAAAAGGAAAATAGAATTTAAATTGCCAATTGAGTCTTCCACCATATCAAAAAGAATTGGGGTACTTCCTTTTGTGCTATCTTTCTCTTTATTTCATTTTATTCCTGCACAACTCAAGCACAACATCATATCCGAATTTCTATTGCCATTAATCACCAAAATAGATTAAATGCCTAGATGCACTTTCAATCTCCCCCTTTTTGGTGATTGATGACAATACAAATTTGGGTGCATAAAAGGAATAAAATACATGTAGTAGCTCCCCCTCAATTTGTGCATGGTGTGATAAAATCAACGTGATGCATATGACAAGATATTCACAACAATAAAGTGAGAAAAAAAACATCACATCATCCATAAGCATTTCCTAATAATAGATAACGAGATCCACATCACACTAGCAATAACCAAATTAAAGTCTTACAAATAAAATTCTCGCTTGGCACACCATCCATAACACAAATTCGAGTCTTACAAGTTCACAAGCTCACAAGAATAAAATAAAAGATAGATAAACGATAGATGGCATAAGGCCCAAATTCACTCCCCCTTTGTCATCAAAGACCAAAAAGGGAGCTACTCGTCCTCGTCGTCGTCGTCGCCATCATCATCACCATCATCATCTTCTTCTTCGTCCTCATCAATAGCGGGAGCCTTGCCCTTGCGACGCTCCTCATCCGTCTCGGGCTCACTGATGTATTCTTCTTCCTCTTCCTCAGATTCTTCAATATCAACCTCCTCTTCTTCTTCCTCTTCCTCTTCCTCAACAATATCCGCTTCACCTTGTCCTTGGGAGTGAGAAGCACCAAAGACAAACTCTTGAGAATAATCCTCCCATGGATTTTCAAAAGAGGGTGGAGGAGTAACTTCCCGGAGTTGATGAACCGGAGAGTGTGGCATGTTTAACTTGTCAAGAAGCTCCTTATGGCGCTTATCCGCCATATATCTATCATGCTCAGCCCGCTTCTCTCGCTCATGGGATCTCTTAACTTCATGCTTGCACATGTTGAAGCAAGAGAACATGCCTTGAAGAAGGAAATCCAACTTGCTCATTTTTCCTTTGGGAGCAAATGAGGGGCCACTAGAGGAAGTTGGACCACTAGATGGAGGAGCTTGGGAAGATGAAGCACCTCGAGATGATGGAGTTGGAGCACCATGATAAGGCTTAGACTTGATCTTCAAAAGTTGAGAAATCTTGCCTTGAGGGGATTTATAAGCTGGATGGATCTTGTCAGTCAATATGTTTACCCCAGTGACATGTATAATCATGTGAAAGATGTATGGGGCATAGTGACATCCACTAGAGGCATCATGTGAGCAATAAATAATTTCATTCCAAATGAAATTAAAAACCTTGAACTTGGGCTTCCCGGGGGCCATCTGAAATAGCAGATTCTTGGCCCTCTTGGAGATGTTGTCCGCATCTCCTGCTCTTGGATACATGGTCCCTCTAAACAGTTGATTCAGCAACTTATAGAATGGAGAGAATCCCTTGTACTTTCCAAAAACAACCTCACCATAAGCATGATCATACATGAAGGCTAGCTTGGTGTCATCCAAAATTCTCCCAAGATGAAGATTGATCTTGCTGCGATCATTGCTTGTGTGGGCATAGGCGGTCTCCTCAGCAAGCCCAAAAAAACTAGCAAACTCATGCAAAGATATGGAAAGGCGTTTACCACATAGAGTCCAATGCATCTCATACCTCTCTTCATCTACCCAAAGAGTGGCATAGAACTGGGCGATAACTTCCTCATTATAGGAGCACTCAAAGGCCATGATCTTGTCCAAGTCCATCTCCACACACCTCTTGTATACATCATCAACAACTGGCTTGAGTGGTGGTGGAAAGCTCTTCAGGTATTTCCAGTCGACCCAATACATGGGAGTGCAAATCCGGGTCATCTTCAAAATTACGGACTCATACCAGTCTGCCTGGTGTGCAACCCAAAACCTAGGATCACCCCTGAATGACTTGTACTGAATGCTCCTGGGATCCTCATGTGTACTGAGTCTGAGTGGCTTCATGCTGTTCTGTGCCAACCTGAAGTTGACCACTACACTGTCTTGTGCGTATCTGAAGGGAATGGCAGTGCTGATGAAGTTCTGAGCGAGAAAAGATATATCAATGTCATCGTTGTACTGACTCCCCGGTCCTTCTCCTTGATTGGCCCTCTTAATTCTGGGGCGAGGAGGAATCTTGCTTCCCGGCACACTGAATTGGGCTCTTCCGCGAACAGAACGGGAAGTTGTTTCCTTCGATGTCCTCTTGCCCTTGCCAATTTCTCTAATCTCCCCATCTGAAGCAGTATCCGAATCAGATGATGAACCACTTGGAGGATGAAACGAGCCCTTGGTGCGACCGGTACTTGGACGCACTGTCAAAGATGTGGTCTTTTTCTGTGTAACCTTTTCTTTAACCATCTGATAAGATAGAAGAAAATATGTATTTAGAGAGAGGATCAAAGATTTGCAACTAAGTAGACAGAATAGAACTCGACTCAGTCGGATCTTCCGGCCCTGAGTCGGAAGATCCGGGGGTCCGGATCTTCCGGCTCACCGTCGGATGATCCGACAGAGTCGGGTCAAACCCTAACTACTTAGGAACAGAAGATTTAGCCCACCAAACTTTGTGAAATCATAGGGAAGTGTTCTAGACATGTATATGAGATGATTGACCAAGGGGAAAACAACTAGAACCTCCTACATTGATAGATCGGGCGATGGGGATTTTGAATCAATACCGTTGAGATTTCCCGCGAGAACTTCGGAAGATCCGATGGAGATTGAGTCTTGGAGAGTTGGGGAATCAAAAGATGTCACTCGATGAAGAAATCCACGGTTCAATCTCCAAATCGCCGTATGGGGTCGAGAGAGAGGGAGCAAGGGGACGTTGGTGGATAAAGAGAGGAGGAATAGAAGGTAACGGTTCGGTCCAGATATATATATCGCGCACAGGCCGGAAGATCCGACGACGAGCCGGAAGATCCGACCGAGACAGAACCAGACAGACCAGAGCGGATGTTCCGAGAGTTTCCAGGTCCGGAAGATCCGACAGAGTGCCGGAAGATCCGACCGGGTCGGAAGATCCGAAAATTCTTCGGAGAGAGCGATTTGAGACAGAGCCACCCGGAACTTCCAGGGGCAAGTTCCGGGGGTATGTCGGAAGATCCGGGGGTCCAGAAGAGATATGACATAAAGATGATTTTGCAAGATGAGATTTGATTGAAGATTTTGAGAGAGCTTGCTTATGAACTAGTAAGACACTTGTCCCAAAGTTGATCAGCAACAAACAATCAACAAATTAACCATGATCAACTTGAGACAAGATGTGATCCAACGATCACAAGATCAAATATTTTGAAATACTCACACAAAACTAAGATAAAACAATTTTTCTCCTAGTCTAGGCATCAAACAATTGTGTATGCAACAAGTCAAGCCAAGTTACGAGAATCCAAAATATTTAGCTCACTCCTCAAGGAACAAAACCTTTGCTCATCAAGAGGCTTGGTGAAGATATCGGCTAATTGTTTTTCGGTTCCTACATGGCATATGGCGATATCTCCTTTGGCTTCATGATCTCTAAGGAAGTGGTGTCGAATGTCTATGTGCTTGGTTCTTGAGTGTTGAACGGGGTTGTTTGCTAGTTTTATGGCACTCTCATTGTCACACAAGAGTGGAATGTTTTTGAACTCACAACCAAAGTCACTCAAGGTTTGCCTCATCCAAAGTAGTTGAGCACAACAAGCACCGGCTGCAACATACTCGGCCTCGGCGGTGGATAGCGCAACGGAATTTTGTTTCTTAGAGCTCCAAGACACCAAAGACCGACCAAGAAATTGGCAAGTCCCCGTTGTACTCTTTCGATCTACCTTGCAACCGGCATAATCCGAATCGGAGTAGCCAAGTAGATCAAAAGTGGAGCCCTTGGGATACCACAAGCCAAGGTTTGGAGTAAGCACTAGATATCTAAAAATTCTCTTAACAGCCATTAGATGACATTCCTTAGGATTGGCTTGAAATCTTGCACACATGCACACACTAAGCATAATATCCGGCCTAGATGCACAAAGGTAAAGCAAGGAACCAATCATGGAGCGATATACCTTTTGATCGACCGATTTGCCTTCCTCATTTAGATCAAGATGGCCATTCACCGGCATAGGTGTCTTGATGGGCTTAGCATTGGTCATGTCAAACTTCTTGAGCATATCACTTGTGTATTTAGTTTGACATATGAAAGTGCCATGCTTCAATTGCTTGATTTGAAATCCGAGAAAGAACTTCAATTCTCCCATCATTGACATCTCGAACCTCTTGGTCATTATCCTACTATACTCTTCACAAAATTTCTCATTAGTAGAACCAAAGATTATATCATCAACATAAATTTGACAAACAAACAAATCTTTGTCTATTTTCCTAGTGAAGAGAGTAGAATCGGCTTTGCCCATTACAAAGCCATTCTTGAGAAGAAAATCCTTAAGGCATTCATACCATGCTCTAGGTGCTTGCTTAAGCCCATAGAGCGCCTTATGGAGTTTGTAGACATGGTCGGGGTGCTTGGGGTCTTCAAACCCCGGTGGTTGCTCCACATATACTAGCTCCCCGAGAGGCCCATTCAAAAATGCACTCTTCACATCCATTTGATACAACTTGAAGTTGTGATGAGATGCATAGGCCAAAAGGATACGAATTGACTCAAGCCTTGCCACCAGAGCATATGTCTCACCAAAATCAAGCCCTTCAATTTGAGTAAAGCCTTGAGCAACCAACCTAGCCTTGTTTCTTGTGACAATGCCATTTTCATCTTGTTTGTTCCGGAAAACCCACTTGGTGCCAATCACATTTTGCTTGGGTCTTGGGACCAACTCCCATACTTCATTTCTTGAAAAGTTGTTCAACTCTTCTTGCATTGCAATAACCCAATCCGCATCTCCAAGAGCTTCTTCTACCTTGAGAGGTTCCAAAGAGGAGACAAACGAGTAAAATCCACAAAAATTTGCTAAACGTGAACGAGTGGTTACCCCTCTTTGGATGCTCCCTAGAATGTTGTCAACGGGATGATCCCGTTGAACACTTTGATGAACTCTTGGATGTGGGAATGTTGATTGACGTTGGATGGGTCCATCACCATCTTCTTCATGATGTATCTCAACATCTTGAGCATCTTCACCTTGAGCTCCCCCTTGATCAATGCCTTGGTCATGATCGTCACCATGATCTTGGACTTGATCTTGTGATGAGCTTGGTGGTTCAACTCTTGTAGATGGTGACGGGTCGATGTTGAACATGATTTCCGGATCTTGGTCTTGTTCTTCATCTTCGTTTTGAGGCTCTTGGGGCTTCACTTCTCCTAAACTCAAGTTCTTGATAGCTTGATTTGGCGGGACTTCATCTACAAGGTCATTTATAACTTGCTCTACTTGAGAGCCGTTTGATTCATCAAATTTTACGTCTACCGTGATCTCAACACAACCGGTGGTTTTGTTGAAAACACGGTAGGCGTGTTCGTTAGTACCATAACCAAGTAGAAAGCCTTCATCAACCTTAGGTGCAAACTTTGAGCTTTTGGTTTTCTTGTTAAGAATGTAACATTTGCAACCAAAGACCCGAAAGTAGTGCACCTTTGGTTTGTTACCGGTTAGGATCTCGTATGGAGTCTTGTTCAAGTACTTTTGAAGATAGAGACGGTTAGTGGCATGGCAAGCCGTGCTAACCGCCTCGGCCCAAAAGTTATCCGGAGTCTTGTACTCATCAAGCATGGTCCGTGCCATCTCAATCAAAGTCCTATTCTTCCTCTCAACAATGCCATTTTGTTGAGGTGTGTATGGCGCGGAAAGCTCATGCTTGATTCCCTCTTCATCAAGAAACTCTTCAACATTTGTGTTCTTGAACTCCGTTCCATTGTCACTTCTTATATGCTTGATCTTCAACTCAAACTCATTTTGAGCTCTTCTAATGAATCTCTTGATGATTGTTTGAGCTTCACTCTTGTCTTGCAAAAAGAAGACCCATGTGAAACGGGAAAAGTCATCTACAATGACAAGTCCATACTTGTTCCCGCCAATGCTAACATAAGCAACCGGTCCAAATAAATCCATATGAAGCAACTTGAGTGGTCTTGAGCTAGTCAAAATATTTTTGGGTGGATGTGGTGCACCGACTTGCTTCCCGGCTTGACAAGCACTACACAACCGATCTTTCTCAAACACAACATTTGTTAGTCCTAGGATGTGTTCATCCTTTTGAAGTTTGGCCAAGTTCCTCATCCCAACATGAGCTAGCCGGCGATGCCAAAGCCAACCCAACTAGATTTTGCCACTAGACAAGTCTTCGGTTCCACTTTACTAGTTGTGAAATCAACTAAGTAAAGCTTTCCCTTAAGTCGACCCGTAAATGCAATAGAGGAATCCTCCCTTCTTAGGATGCTCACACCCTCATTAGTAAAGAGACAATTGTAGCCTTTCTCACAAAGTTGTGAAACCGACAACAAGTTGTATCCTAAAGAATCAACAAGATAAACATTTGAAAGAGATGAGTCTTGTGAAATAGCTACTTCACCTTGACCTATGACATCACCATGATTGTTGTCACCAAATGTGATCTTCTCAACGGGTGAGTCATATTCTTGTAGCTTCGCAAACATATTCCTTTCTCCGGTCATATGATTTGAACATCCACTATCCAATAACCACGAAGGTCCACCGGAGGAATATGCCTACAAAACAAGTTTTAGGCCTTGGACTTAGGTACCCAAAATTGATTGGGTCCTTGAGAGTTAGCTTTAGATATTTTAGGCACCCACACACTTCTCATCATTTTCCTAGTGTGAGCACCTATATATTTTACCACCATCTTTCCATTTTGGTCCCAAGTGACCATGTAGTTGATGGAGTAGTTTGGTGATGGCTTGTGCTCAATAACCTTCTCTTCTTTCTTGGTCTTGATCTTGACATTTTGAGTGGATACCTTTTTCTTTGGCAAGGACTCCGTGGGTCTTACCACCCCATGAGCCGCATCCATTAGTTCACCTAGATAGGTCCCCTTGGTGAACAATGTCACATCACGATCATTTACCCTTTTTGTGCCATTTGCCTTTCCTCCTCGAGTGTATCCAAGCCCATCCTTGATAGTACCATATCTACCGGCTTTATATGCCGGGTGGGTTTCGAATACACTCTTGTTCTTACTTTGATCTTGGCCAATGGCATTGGTCAACTTTTGGATTTGAGCATCTTTAGCCTTGACTTTCTCTTCTAGCTTTGAAATGTTAGTTGCACAAGCATCCAAATCAATTTTATAACATCTTGAGCAACCTTCACTAGTAGAGCCACTTGAGTCAAGAGTTGTTTTGGAGTCGTTCTTGGCACTTTCCCAAAGTGAGCTAAAATTGGCTTCTAGATCTTTGTATTTGATCTCTAGGCTTGAATGCCTTTCTTGAAGCTCATTTTTAGCATTCTTTAGGTTAGTGAGAGAGTCATTTGTCAAAGACAAGTTCTTTGACATCCTCTCCCGTGAGTCATTGACTTGAGATAACTCACTAGCCAACTTCTCAACCTTGAGTTTCTCCTCAACTAGAGCCTCTTCTAGGACAAGGTTTCTCTCCTTCTCAAGGATGAGCAATTCTTCTTGCCTTTCGAGACTCTCTTCTCTTTTCCCAATTTTCTCTAGTAGTTTTTTAATAAATTTGTAACCGTCTTTACCAAACTTCTTTATCATGTTTTTCTCATATTCGGCTTCTTCATTATCTAGTTCATTTTCAAAGTTACTAGATGATGATAGAGTGGATGGAGAAGGTGGTGTGGTGTCAAGTACCTTGGTCCCTTGAGCCATGAGGCACATGGAAGCTTCATCATCGCTCTCATCAATGTTGTTGAAGAGTCTTGAGGTTGATGTAGGAGCATGAATGGCACAAGTGGCCATTTCTTCATCACCGGAGTCGTCACTTGATGAATCCCAACCTTCGCCGACGTGAGCGCTTCCAAATTTTTTCTTGTAATCTCGACTCTTCTCCTTGTATTTCTTGTCTTTGTCATCGGCCTTGTCCTTGAGCTTCTTGTTATCCTTGTCATTCTTCTTGTGGGGACAATCGGCAATGAAGTGACCTTTCTCCCCACACTCATAGCATCTTCGTTGAGAGAAGCTCTTCTTTTCACCTCTTGCCTTCATGAATCTCTTGAAGTTTCTAACCATCATAGCGGTTTCTTCATCGGTGCTCTCATGATCATTTGAATCTTCACTCTTTTTGGAAGTTGAGGTCTTCTCATTTGACTCAACCTTCTTGCTAGGTTCGGCCTTGAGAGCTATGGTCTTGACTTCGGTTTGTTGGATAGACCTTGTCACATCCAAGCTATTCATTTCATGATATTGCAACTTGTTGAATAGCTCCATAGGCACCATTGTCTTGAACTTGTCACTTTCTCTAATCATTGTGGCAAGCATTGGGTTCTTGGGTGCGTATGCTCTAAGCAATTTCTTTGTGACCTTGTTCTCGCCCCAATCATTGCTTCCAAGCATCCTAATTTCGGTGACTAGGAGCTTCAATCGATCATATATTTCTTGCAAGGACTCATCCTTCTTCATGACGAAAGCTTCTAGTTCTCCTTGTAGGAGATCCACCTTGCCTTCCTTGACTTCTTCCGATCCTTCATGAGCCATTCGAAGAGTGTCCCATAGCTCTTTGGCACTATCGATTCCTCTAATCTTGTTGTACTCATAAGAGCTTAGAGCACTCCTAAGCACGGTCACGGCTTGAGAGTTGCGGAAGATGTCGTATTCTTGTTCACGACTTGGCGTTGCACTCTTGTCAACACCTATATTCACAATAGTCCAAAGAGATGGATGAAGACCATGCAAGTAAATTTTCATATCATCACTCCATCGGGCATAGTCAATCCCATTGAATTTTGGGACTTTGCCCATTGGAATGGATGAGAAATTAAGACTAGAAGAGTCAAAAGATTTGTTAGAAGAAGATGTCTCATATCGATAAGACACCGAGTGAAGTCCGTCGAGAGCGTCTCTTTCTCGTATCTTCTTCTTGAAAAGCTTTTGTGCCTCTCTTTCGGCCTTCTCCTTGATCTTCTTCCTTATCTTCTCCCTTCTTTGCTTTTTCTTTTCTTGTTCATCCAAGCTCTCATCAACATCGCTAATGTTGAATTCATCATCGCTTGAGCTTGACTCAACGGGCGTAGGATGTTTATCTTTGTGGGCGGAAGCCATCTCGGATACATCTCCCATACCGGCCATAGTGTTTTCCCTTAGCGGTTAAGCCTAAACAAGGGATTAGGCTCTGATACCAATTGAAAGGACCAACACTAGGCCTAGAGGGGGGGTGAATAGGCCTGTTTAAAAATTCCTGTAAAAATCCTCCGAAAACTGTCAGAAAGTCGGATGATCCGACACAGTCTCGGATCTTCCGGCCAGGAAGATCTGACACTGTACAGGATCTTCCGACAGGGACAGAAAACCGGAAGATCCGATGGAAAGCCGGATCTTCCGACAGGCAATTCAAGTATACTTCGAGATTTGAAAACTAATGACCTTTTGACAATTCCACTTGAATACAAAGCTCACAAATGATGTAAGGAACCTTCTATATATGATCAATATCAGAGTATAGCCACAAATAAGTAGATCGGGACAAATCAAGAAATAGAAACAATGTGAACAAGAATGAAAGTGGAGACAAAGGATTTTCTACCGAAGTTCACTCCACAAAGGAGCTACGTCTCCGTTGAGATGCTCACAAAGAGCCGGGCTGTCACACTAACCCCAAGTCTCTCCCAATCAACCACAAAGGAGGATTGAGTTACTTACTATGTGCTCCCACGAAGAGAGAGGGTAATACAAACCTCCGGGACTCAAACCACAAGAGAATGGGAGTTCACCGGCACCTCTAACCGTCTAGGAGCAAGCTCCAAGAGTAACAAACGAGAATCGATGAATCCAAGTGCTTCAAGTGCTTGAGAGATGAACTAGTTGAAGGGCTCAAGTTTGCACAAGTCTCACACCTCAAATCTTCTCTCTCTCACTCAAACCCTAGGTGAATCTTGGAAGAATCAAGCCTCGGAAGGGAGTAGAGAGGTGGAGTTAATGCTCAAAGGAGTGTTTGTCTCGTGTTAGGTCAGAGTGAACAGCAGCAGTGAATGAAAGGGGGTGAGGGGTATAAATACCAACCCCCCAAAATGTGACCGTTAAGTTCACTGCGAAGGGGTACCGGATCTTCCGACATGTGGTCGGATCTTCCGATAAGCAACAGAACCGAGTAAGAAAAACTCCAGTGAAGTTCCGGGGGCCGGATCTTCCGACCAGTTGTCGGATCTTCCGACGGACCCCGGAACTTCCGGCCCAGAGAGGAACCAAGACAGAGCCAGCCGGAACTTCCGGTCGGATCTTCCGGCCTCGGGTCGGAACATGCACACAGGACACTCTGGAACTTGAAAAACGGCTAAGTCGGGAAAGATCCGATACACCGGCCGGATCTTTCGGCCTGAGAAAACTCAAGACAGAGCCAGCCGGAACATCCGGTCGGATCTTCCGGCCTAAGATCCGGCCAAGCAGAAAAAGGGGTTTGTGAAGTGTTTTTGTGGCTCAAAAAGGATTGTCATCTCAAGCAAAGCACTTTGAGCAACTAGAATTCATCAACTACGTCCCCCTTGATAGTACGGTGGTCCTATACTCAATTTCAAAAGGAAAATAGAATTTAAATTGCCAATTGAGTCTTCCACCATATCAAAAAGAATTGGGGTACTTCCTTTTGTGCTATCTTTCTCTTTATTTCATTTTATTCCTGCACAACTCAAGCACAACATCATATCCGAATTTCTATTGCCATTAATCACCAAAATAGATTAAATGCCTAGATGCACTTTCACATATCTACTAAAATCATCAGTGAAAGTTATGAAGTACTGAAATCCACCTCGAGCTGTCGTGCTCATTGGTCCACATACATCAGTATGTATGAGTTCCAACAAGTCTTGCGCCCTCTCAGGAAAACCTGTGAAAGGTGCCTTGGTCATCTTGCCTAGCAAACAAGCTTCGCACGTCTCGTATGATTCAAAATCAAACGAAGTTAAAAATCCATCAGAATGGAGCTTCTTCATGCGCTTCTCACTTATATGACCCAAACGACAATGCCACATATAGGTAGGATTCAAATCATTTAGCCGAGGCCTTTTAGCAATTATATTACATATAGGTGAATCATCAAGATTTAAAATGAACAACCCATTCACAATGGATGCAAGAGCCACAAACATGTCATTCTTTGAGATCACACAACCATTGTCTTTACTCGCGAATGTATAACCATCCTTCATCAAACATGAGGGAGATACAATGTTTCGACTCAAACTAGGAACAAAATAACAATTATTCAATTCCATGATAAATCCTGACGGAAGGTGGAGTTGCATCGTCCCGACGGTCAAAGCAGCAACTCTTGCATTATTGCCCACTCGGAAATCAACTTCGCCTCTTCCCATGCTTCTACTTCTTATTAGTCCCTTCATCGAATTGCAAATATGAGCAACCGATCCGGTATCAAATACCCAGGAATTAATAGAAGATTCAGCGAGAAAAATGTCTGTAATATTAATGTCAAGTGTACCTGATGCGGAAGTACTCTTACTACCGCCTTTCTTCAGAGAAGCCAGGTACTTCTTGCAATTCCTTTTCCAGTGACCAAGTTCCTTACAATAAAAGCACTCCTCTTTTTCTGCAGCTAGTCCAGACTCAGTCTGGGGCGTTGAGCTTGGCTGAGAGATCATATCTTTAGCCTTGCCCTTCTTTTTCTTCCAAGATTTGCCCTTTTTCTTGAAGTTAGGCCTGTTTTGGATGGCCATCACATGGCTGCTGCTAGCGCTTTTCTTGATGTCAGCCTCTGCTGTCTTGAGCATGCCACACAACTCATTCAATCCCTTCTCCGCCCCATGCATATGGTAGTTCGAAATGAAGTTCCCAAAGCTAGGCGGAAGTGATGCTAGAATAAAATCAGTGGCTAACTCTGGGCCAAGTGGGAAGCCTAGCTTCTCCAACCTCTGTGAGTAACCAACCATCTTGATCACATGTGGCCCTACAGCTGCGCCTTCTGCTAGCTTGGTTTCCACAAAGGCCTTTGAGACATTGAACCTTTCAGTCCTGGCCTGAGTTTGGAACATGTCCTTAAGCGCCTCGATCATATCGTGCGCCTCATGGTTTGTCTCAAACTGCATCTGCAGCTCGGGTTCCATGCAAGCAAGCATAAGGCAGCTCACTTCAAGATTGACATCACATGCCTTCTTGTAAGCATTTTTCTCAGCAAGGGTTGCGTTATCATCAGGCTCAACTGGTAATGGGGTGTCTAGAACATCTTCCTTTTTCTCAGCCCTGAGAACAATTCTAAGGTTTCGGATCCAATCCGCATAATTTGTTCCATTCAACTTATCCTTCTCAAGGATCGAACGCAAAGAAAACGGTGTGCTAGGTGCCATTGATCTACAACAGAAAATAATGCAAAAATACTAAGACAATATATCTATGACAGAGCAAAATACATTAAACAATTTAACGGAATTTACTCCCACTAAAATCAATATCCCTCCATTGATACTTAGTGATTCAGGATCCACAACTAACAAGTCGACTAGTGAGCTTTAGCATCACCGCTAGAAGACATGGTAGATCGGTAAGCAACTTTCGCTAATCATATCACATATGACTCCTGTTGTTGGTTGACATCTCTATGTCTCGGCGTCCAACCTTTATGTCCCAAGGTCCTTAACCGTTAAGATGACCTTGTTTAAGTTAACCAACCCTTTATGCGAGTAAGTATCCGATACAAACCCATCTAGTCAAGGAAAACTAGTGGCACCCTAATTTCATAGACCCACCACTAATTGTACAAGACGTGTGATGGTGCAAGATTTAGTTGGGAGGACATTCAAAACTTAAACATTTCTGAGGGATCGTTTTCAAAATTTTAATTTCGCCGGACTGTCCGACGTTCCCTGCGGACCGTCCGCCGCTTCCTTGCGGACTGTCCGACCTGTTCTGGCGGACCGTCCGACCCTCTGGAACGCTGGAAAACGCTTCTGTCAAAATTCCAACCGAATTTACGGACCGTCCGCCGCTCTTTCGCGGACCGTCCGCCGTTCTTGTGCGGACCGTCCGCCGTTTTCCCCGGACTGTCCGATTCGCTCCGCGGACTGTCCGACCAGCTCTTGCGGACCGTCCGCCCCTCTGGAACGCTAGATAACGTCTCTGTAAGATTCTTGACCGAATTTACGGACCGTCCGCCGTTCTCTCGCGGACCGTCCGCCGCTCTCTCGCGGACCGTCCGCCGTTCTTGCACGGACCGTCCGCCGTTATCGCTACCGTCAATATACCTAAATTCGATCCGACCAATCACATTGATCTATATTTCACCATGCCTGGGTTTACGTGTATCACTTAACTCCGGTGGCGGAATTCCGACCGGTAGGAGTAATTCGTTACACTACCATCATAGTGGATCCAGTCAACACTGTCGTATATCGACATGCGACGCGGTCATTGATCTAAGTTCGATTCGACCAATCCAATTGATCTATATCTCACCATGCCTGGGTTTACATGTATCACTTAACTCCGATGGCGGAATTCCGACCGGTAGGAGTAATTCGTTACACTACCATCGTAGTGGAGATTACAAACCGATCAGAGACTAATCTACATCCAAGCATATCTCTATATGCATATATCCGAATCTATAACGAAACAGCTACGGCTCTGGTACCACTGTTGGGAACGATGGATGCTACGCTAGCTCACACAAAAACTCGTTCACCCAAAATAGGAACAGCAGCAGTTATAGATCACAGATTGTTACCACTAGACGCGCAGTTGCAGCGGAAGCCGTCTCGATGTAGACGAACGCGTCGAAGTGGCAGTGCAGTGCAGTTGCTTACGTCCGTCTGGTCCTGCACGTGCGGTTCGTCCTTGTGCTCCAAGCGCAGCACCTCCGAGTTATCCACACGTACGAGGATTGAAACGTCGCGCACCGGACTGCTAGGTCCGCGAGCACGATGGGGAGAAAAACAACTATTGCTTGGAAGTCGTGTCTTTCTCAGGAGGGGTTTGGTCTCTATTTATTTGGATGAAATTCTCCACACCATATTCCATTAGCAATATGGGACTAATAAATAAAACACTCCTTCCCCTGGTAATGGGCTTCACAACATTTGTGGCACATTAAGACTAGTGGATCGAATCCAGTTGTCTCTTGGGCATATTCCCAACAGCGTGGACCAGAGCGCGGCCGGGAGCGGCAGCGGCGGCGCCGTGTCGGGCGGCGCGGCGGGTCGGCAGCGGCGGCGGGGCAGGGGCTCGCAGCCGCGGAGGAGGAGCCGCTGCGCAGGGACCTCGTCGTCGGGGCAGGAGCCGTTGACGGGGTACGACATGAAGGCGGCGAGCAGGTCCGGGAACGCCAGGCACGGGTGGCCCGCCGGCGGACGCAGCTCGGCGGTGCCCCAGTAGGGGTTGCGCCCGTACGGCAGCGCGTGCGGCCCCGCGAACGCGTGGAACTCCGGCGGGAGCTCCGCCTGCTCCGTGGCGAGGACGGTCCACGGAGCCGTCGCCATTGCTGCCGGCGCGGCGGTGACGAGCGGTGCCGGCGGCGCGCAGGAAGAGGAGGAGGAGAAGAGGAACGTGGCGAGGTTGGAGCCGAGGAGGACGACGACGTAGAGGAGGGCGCGGCGGAGTGGGACACCGCCGGGGGCGGGATCCACGTGCGCGGCCAGCCTCGTGACGGACATGGACGCCGACCGAGCGGGCGGCTTCTCGGTGAGCGCTTGGTCGGAGCGGGAGGAGGCGCGCGAAGCGAGAGCGCCGCGCGCGAGGTGAGGTGTGGGCATGGGTGAGTCCACGCCGCGGGCGCGAATGCCCGATCCGAACGGTACTCCGCGATGGTGTGTTAGCGACGCGATTTCTCGGGTGCTCCATTGTCCTGTTCGCGGTTCGCGCCCGGTTCGCCGTTAGAACGAAGCAACGGGAGGAAGGTCAGAGAGGTGGGTCGTCGGCGACCTCGCAAGTTGGCATCGCGTCGCGTGGCGGCCCCGGTTTGCGGCGAGGATGGCCGTGTCTCCCGAGGCGATCGCGCACGAGAAGCCGGGCTCAACTCGTTGCACGGTGAAACGGAAGAATTGAAGGCGAGCTTGGACTATGGTATGCACGGTGAAACGTAGTAGAGGTCTTTGCGGAATCGGTGTAAGTGAGCGTATATGTTCACAGGCTAATGGACTATGGTATGCACGTCTCACTCAATTCTAATACTATCTCCATTGAAAATTGTAAGTCGTTTTATATTTTTTGGAAATATACAAAGTTTGGAACGTAAAAGGTAGTATCTTATTTAGAGATCACGGTGGACTTTGAGAGTACAAGAGCGCGCATACGGCATATCCCTTCCTGTATTAACACTCTTCTTCCGATAATGCTCACAGTATCCCTCCGAACCCGTTCCGTTCCTGTATTAACACTCTTCATCCGATAATGCTCGCAGTCAACAGGGGGGCAGCGCAGTGTATACTTAGCAAACACGCTGATAATTAAATACATGGTGTTTGAGGATGTTCTGCCGTTAAGCTTTTGAAACTTCGATCATTAATATATGAAAGCGTTAAGATTCGTCATGAAAATGACTATGTTTTCAAGGATTTTCATTAACAAAATGCTAAGGAAAAACTAATGATTAAAAGCCTTGAAGGCATGTACTGGACACCATACCAATGTCTAAAATGTGAGTATTCCCTCCATTCACAAGTACTTTTAGGATACAATAAACTTTTCAACCATTAGTTTTTAAAATATTCGTTTTGGAAACATTAAAAAATATAGTGTAGACTTGTTTTGGAAAATACCTTCCCCATCTCAAGTATTTATTAAAAAATTATAACTGTACTATTAATTAAAAAAACAAAGCTTCGAGTATTTTGATGGAGTTTGAGCTATTATGACTACGATAAGGTAAGTACACTTTTTTTATTCTAACAAGAGTAAAATACATGAGTGGTCACTAAACTTGTCTTGTTGTGTCATCTAGGTCCCCGAACTCTCAAAATGCATATTTGAGTCCCTAAACTTGCTAAACGGTGTCATGTAGATCCAAAGTTCCAAAAATACCCCTATGCATGATGACATGGCTGCCAATTGAGCATGAAATTTTATACTATTTCTCTAACCAAATTGGTTGTTTCCATCACAGTAGTTAGAGAACTTTATTCGATTGTATCATAGCATAATTATAGATCAAGAGATGGACAAACATCAGCAACATAGGGGTATTTTTGGAATTTTGGACCTAAATGACACACTTTAGCAAGTTTAGCAATGCTAATGTGCATTTTGAGAGTTTAAGGACCGGGATGACACCCCGAGACAAGTTTGAGGACCACTAATGTATTTTACTTTTCTAACAATATCAAGTAGTAGTAGCTTTAGTACATCGAAAAACTATCTTGAACGATATAACGTGTGAGAGAGAATAGTGAACACATGCACCGAAACACAGACGTGCTAAATTGAACAGTCTATCGGGCCGGTGTCGAGTATGAGATAGTACTCTGTTTCTTTTTTTTTTCCAAAGGAAATGTACAAACATCTTACATGACAGAACATAACATCTTTGCTAGGTGACAGCAGATAATTTAGAATGAAGCTAAGCTATGCACAAACAGAGGTCAGAGAGAAACTGTAAACACCACAAAATTGGACTATAAGTAGTTCCTTGAATAGACAACCATTGGAAGATGAAACTGTGATATTCATCTGTGCTGTACTATACTATCGAGACTTCTGTCGTATAACTCACAGCAGCCGCAGTGCTTGCTGTACTTCATGCACCACAAAATGATCTTCTCAGAACTGTAACCGTAGCACCAGAATTGGGGGGGGCATTTTCTCAGTCCACATGTTGTTTTCTTTTGAGCCGAAGATTTACATACCAATTTGCAAGGCAGCGCAGTATCAATCCCACAAGTATCTTGAATATGGCGAGCATAAAATAGGTCAGAATTGACCAAAGTAAAATCCAGAATATTCTCCAGATAAAAGGGCCAGCAGGAAGGAGGGTAGCATATACTGGGGTCAATACACGGATTACCTAAAGAAACAGTGCATTTTTCATGTAAGTAGTCTGAAAAATGTAATATGGCACTATAAGAGCATGGCTATTTGAGTATTCACTTACCACACAAGCTGGAGCAAGGGGGATGAATGTTAAGTCCTTCTGACGGTCGTCGGGTTTGTCATTCAAAATCTGTAGAGAATTTTTCAGAATATGGACGTTGATAGTGGTTTATTGAAAAATATTCAGATGCGCTGGCTTTTCATATGCTCAGTGCCTAGACCGGAGGAGAACCAAAAGACAGACGGAATTGAAACATACTGAAAACTAATGTTCAATGCATGTCAATCATCAATCCAAATGGCAAGTTGGCTTTTTAAGTAAATGCATCCTAATATATATAACATTTTGCAAACACAGCTGCTAGGAGAAATGCACCGAACAGAATGCAGAGTATCATTAGAGAATCACTGACAGAATTACAAAAATCCAGAAGGCAACACCGCAATAGTACGGCAGTAAAAAACGTCCATGTCATCTAACCAAACAAACTAGAACATTGTGTAATTTTGTATGCATATATGATTTAATTTTTTACATGACAATAATCAAGTATCTAGTTTTGTTAGATGGCCAAGTACCTAATTGTTGTTTAGCGTCTATTTTATGTATCAAATGGCACGAGCCCTTAAGACTGAAATACATATAGAATCGAGATAGCATATAGCATATAGCATATAGCATCAGAACCTCACCTGCTTGCAAAGATCTTCCAAAAACTCTGAATAAGCGACTGGCTTTATCTCATTAAATTTTGCAAGGAAAGAATGTTTGATAGCATCAATAAGTACTTCACACAAAAATACCAAAGAGGCATTCTGCAGTGACAGCAAACAAAATGGTTGAAAGAATGTTCAGTTTTGAAAGAAAGATATTAGTAGTAGAGGTAACAATAATGGAAGAATACTAAACTTACGGTAAGAAAGCTGTCAAACCATGGACCCTCTGCTTCCAAGATATTTTGAGCAAGTACGAACAGCAGAAAGGCTGTGATGTGAAATCTCTCGATGATATCTGCAATGTAAAATGTTACAAGAATATTAGCAGCATCTTCATGTGAATTAATTGTTAAGAATAAAGCACATAAAAGATCAGAAAAAGGTGAAAATGAACCGTGCTAAATTTAGAGCAACATCATGTCATCATGATTGAATTTAGAAAAAATATTTGATATTTGTTATCAAACTACTGACTGAAGCTAAGTCCTTCGATTCTTTGTAGCACAAATTGTTTTGAACTTTATTGGTAAATGTACACAAAGTTGTTTATAGATGGTCCAGTTATGTCTAAAGAAGCCTATGTAGATAATTTATTTATGAAGCCCAACTCAGTTTTCTTGACATGGCTAAGCGGTTGAGCTGGTGAAAACTGTAAGTTGCTTCCAGTCAAAAAACTGAAGCATAGTGAGTACAAAAGCACATTGTTTTGGAATCATAGGACAGATAAAATCATAAGAAAACTCACCATAATACACCAAATTATGAAGATTCTCTTTGCTAACACGCTTAAATACATTGCTTTTGATCTCAGCAAAATTGTTTGATACCAGTAGAGCCAACAATGCATTGTTGTGGGCAATAATACATGTTGACAGGGTGATGGCCTGAGCTAACAGGACAAATGAATGGACAAGTGTAACTTGGTTAAGGAATTCAGAAACAGATGTTTCAGAACACAAATCGCAGCAGTAGTGAAATACAACTAAATATACAATCTAACCACAGCAGATTGATACCAAGTGAACTCATATAACTGTAATTATTCAATAGAAACTAAACGGAAATTAGCTAGTACCAAATTATAATCCAACTACCTATGGTGAGTCCAAAAAAATTAACGATGCAATTTGCAGAAAAGGATATCAAAAGCAAGAATGGCTATTGCCTCGTCCAAAACGAACCGCATCAATTCAAATGTCACATTATCTGTTGAACATGCTGACAACCCCTCAGCTGAGTTGAACAGAACTTGCAGTACATCCTCACCGAATGATTGACAGAGTTTGTCAAAGATCTAAAAAGGAAAAAAAAAGGGTCAACCACATAAACTAATAATGACACATGCTACTTCAGATAAACAGTTTACCCACCTCTAGTACATTGTACACCACATAAAGCTTGATCGTGCCCTGACCACGAATGACATGGTAAATTAAGCTAATATCTGGCACAAACAAGAATCAATTGTGGGTGGATTATCAAATATGTGCAAGTTGTCCATTTGTTCAAACAAAAAAAGAAAAGGAAAAAGAAACCAACCTATCATTTGCAAAGAAGCAACTCCTAGGGCTAGAACTACAAAACATCCATAATCTGATAGATCAGCAGCATTTGGTCGCCGAAACTTCCTGTCACAATACACTGGATAAATAATTTACATGATCCAATATGTCGACCAAAGAGGGAGTAAACAGGAAAGAGTGGTCAACGGTAGAAAAGCCACCTAGGGCTACAATCGTGTAGAGCATCAGAACAGGAAGCGGTGAAAAATAGTAAATAATTTGTGTGGTTTCTTGCACCGGTGAAGTTGGCTATAACAAATGCTCAGAGTATCCATACCAAAGGTAATTTTACCCAGTAAGTTAACTTTAGTAATGGATGATACCAAGCATAAATGAATGGAAAAGAGGCAATTAGATATACTTTGATTCGTCCTGCCAAAGTATTGTTGCTTTGAAACAGGTCACCATTTGTATAACTACATCATACATATTTCTCTCGAATTCAATTATGTCCTTTACGCGGACCTCAATTTCTTTCTGATATATACTGCTGCATTTCAATCTGAGATTATGTCAACTAGAAAATTACATGTAACTTCTCTATAAAAATAAATCATTCTTGTAAATCCAAAATATAGTAAGGCTCTCTTTGTTGAGTTGAACATTCAATAGAAACAAGTTTCTCAGAAAAGTTTGATCTTTTGATAGATCGCTTAAGCAGAAGCTTCCCAATCAGATCCAGAACAGCTACCCTAAGACCAGTTGAACAAGCAATATTTAGGTGCAATTATTGACAACAAAAATTGTAGCTAAAATTTGTAATAGGAATTTCATGGAACACTGTAAAGACAACATCAAGCATAACCAGGATCTACAATCATATGACAGAGAATGTTAACTCAATACCAATATCTTGCTAAACATCAGTTTAGTCCAAATTTGTTTCAGGCAATAAACAACCAGAATACTAAAATGTACTTCATCTAGTTTACAGTAGAACCGCAAACCCACCTGGTCTTCAGCACCCGCCAGATGGTAACGACAATTCGTGCAGGCATAATTGTGAGCAACGACAAAAACGAATCCAAGCAGACGAAGAATCCTGCGACAATTAGCTGCAGCATTTTATCGTAATCAAACACCTCTCTGATCACACAAACAAATGAGCAATAACTCCTGAAAGTGTTAAGCCACACAACCAAATATGAAGTTAATAGCAGCAGAGAAATCATACATACATATGACCTACCCATCCATCTAGAGCTAGATGATATGGCTTTGTCAACCCAACAACTGAATATGAAATATGTGAGGATGAAGACATATGACAACCAAGCGCGCTTTTTTTTGGGGGGGGTATGGGCTTATGGCATCTATTTTTTTGGTGCATTCCTGGTTACTGACTTAGTTATCCCTCAGCCTCACGATTCACAGGAACATGGCATCCCACAAGTAGAATATAGTAATTACCCAGAATCTTGTTCTTCTATCTATGCCATGAGATTACACAATGCCTCATTATCAAAATTTTTGAATTACCATGCACCTTTATTAACTTTGGTAACTTGACAAACTATATGTTTTCTATAATACATGCCGAACTTCCTAGAGAACTAAATGTTGCAAGATCTTTTCAAATCTAATTATCCTTGAGAACATCTTGTGTTCGACTGATCACATGTAAGTATCGTTTGTTCATGTGTGGCGCATTCTGAAATTAATAGCTAAATTCAATCAAATATTTTAATTGTTGGTTCATGCAACTACTAACCAGAATCAATATCTGCCCTTACCTATCAATACCCTAGCAAGGATAGGAATCCATTCATAATTGTTCAGGAAAAAAAAATGTGGTGAGTTACTGGTTTCAGCACTATGCTGAATTGCCAATAACTCTTGTATATCGAATCTATTTTCCAGCAATGCCAAGCAAGGAAATAAACTAGAACAGCATAACAACTCCAAAATTCAAGTATCGCCATTAGAAGTGCAGATGCATACCCGCTCACATCTCCATGGGACATGAAACATAGTGTTGTACACCCGCTGGCGCTTTTTCTCATTACCCACTGAAATTGTGCTTCTAAGTGCATTGCCACCATATAGCTCCCCAAGGAAGTATCTGAATGGTGAATTGTCAAGGCACTCGACTTCTGCAGTAGCGGAATGGTTAAAAAGAGGTATGGATATGCATATCTAAGGCTTGTAAACTCATATGCAATAGCCACTCTAACTAAATTCATAAACAGTGCATTCTAATTTGTTCATATTACAGAAAATGGAGCAACATCATATTTTTAAGCATTTGCTTACAATGTATTCTCTAAAATCACGACAGGTGACAGGACCATCACCTTACTATCCAATAAAAAGCAAGTGGTTTTGCAGAATTTTAAGTGAGAAACAAGATCTGTACCTCCGAGAATGTTGCTGTTCTCCTTCATGTACTTCTCCCAGTCCAGCGACTCCTCCTTCTCCGGCTTCTTCTTCACGCCCCCATTCGCCTCAGGCCGCCACGCCACGGCCGCCACATCCGCCGTCACCGCAGCTGCCGCGGCGCTCTCCCGCGTGCTGCTGCCGCAGCTGCTGGCCCCATCCTCCACGGACGCCGCAACCACCCTCGCGCTCCCAGACACGCTCCTCTGTCTCAGCTCGACGCCCACATACGTGACGCAGCTCGCCGCGGACCTCTCGGCCTCCGAGCTCTCGCACACCGTCTCTGCCGTCGACCTCAGATCCGGGACCCTGAACGCCGCGGCCGCGTCGCCGCCGCCCTCCCCGCGCGGCTGCTCCCCCTCCGAGGCCGCCTCCTTGATCGGGGGGCTCCGGAACCCGCGCCTGCGCTTGGACCGCCGCCTGCGGCGCCGCTGGCCATCGGACGTGGTGTCGGGCAGGGAGCGCGGGGAGGTGTCGTCCGCGTCGTCGGCGGTGAGGTCGCCCGCGAGGAGCTCGAAGGAGAGCTGGCGGCCGCCGGATCGGAGAGACATGGGAAGCTGCGGCGGTGGCGCGGGCCGCGCACGACGAGGAGGCGGCCGGAGTGCCCCCGCGAACCCTAGGCGAGGACGGCGCCGCGCCGCGCGGCGGCGAGGAGGGGAGCGGAGGCGGGGGAGGAGTAACGGGCGCAGAGGAGAATACTTCTTTTTCCCGGTCGCGTTTATTATGTTCTTCTTATTTGCTTTTTAATTTTGGAATAATAATGGCTTAATTTTTGGATTTCTTTGGCATTGTCTGTGACTAAGAAGAGATGGTGATGAGTGATGACTGATGACACGAGAATGAAAGAGGGATCTGGGCATCTTGGGAAAGCGGATTTTCTTTCCAGGGAATCTTTCTCGGGTTATAGCTAGTGATCCACTGATCCAACGCCGTTCCGCACCTGCATTACTTGCACGCGCGAGGCTCCTTTCCTGTACGGCTGCACCTCACACCTCAGGAATGTATGCCGTGCCGGTACTTGCCGAGAGTTTTCACGGATCGTCAGCAGGAAAGCAAACGGCAGCCGCAATCGTGGGCCGGCGGAGACGCGAGCCAGAAGGGAGAGATTTTTTTATATTACTGTTGTCGTCTTTATGTGTTTAATTTTTTTCTCTGCGCTTTCCACTACTACTTTGTTAACACACGTTATCTCATTGGTTTTGTTAAAAATAACCTTGGTTTTTCGACAAGAGTAATTCTGGTTGATTCACAGAGAAAACTCCTCTATCATTTGCCTTCTTCTTTTACTAGTATCATCTCTCTCCCACGGCACATAATAAACTAAGATGATCGAAAACGACAATGTCTAACGACATGTGTTTTCTGCTATATGTATTCAGCAACTCTGACGATGACTTTTGTTTCATTCTTGTCTTTAGCATTTTCTGTGAGATGTTGATGACAAACTTTTGTTTCATTCTTGTCTTTAGCATTTTCTGTGAGATGTTGATGACAATCGCTTGGAGAATGAAAGTGGGGGTCGTCGCATCCTGTCTAGTTATCTGTCAACAGATTTTTAAAGATAAAATCTATCAAATCCCCGTCCTGGCCCCGCGCGCGCCCGCGGCGACCAAGGCCAGCATCACCACCAGCAGCAACGCGCACGCGCGCGTCGAGTTTAACGGTGTCGCGCGGGCACCCATGGCCACCGTAACACACCAGTTTAGCAACCGGGTTGGTATCGAGACGTGACGATGTTCTTGAGATGACGGAGAGATATTCTTTGGTTCGGTACCGGCACGCTTTGCTGCTCAGGTCTCGTGGCGCGCGTGGGCGGGAGGGGAAAGCGTGTGCATGGAGATTTCCGAGAGGTCAGCGAGAAACTTGCAAGTTCTTTTTTTTCTCGAGTGAAAATTCTAGGACTTTATTACTCAAAACTGACTACTACTGAGACACACGTGCATTTCCCTGTGACACAAACTCTGGCATTAGTGTCCGGTGTTCCGACTGCCAGGTCATTCCGCGTAGGCCTCGTTTAGATGCAAAATAGGGCGGAGATCTGAGGGTTTGGAGTCACTTCGTAATCATTGCGTCACCGTAGCATTTTGTTTGTATGTGTGAAAATTTGTCTAAAAATTGATTAATTAGGCTCAAAATGTTCGTCTTGTAGAGTACAGTAAAACTGTGCAGTTAGTTTTTAATTTTATCTACATTTAGTACTCCATACATGGGCCGACATTTTGATGTGATGAGAATCTTTTTTTGCATAGTGAACTTTGGGGTTGCTTTTTAAAAACTAAACAAGGTCTAAGACCTTGAACCTGCAAACCTAGCCAGTTCGTCAGCTGTTAAGTACGTTGTTGCATCAGCGTGCTTGATTACCAGTGCGCTGATGATAATCACCAAACTGGGCCAACCCAGGCCGCCTAACCCGGGGCCGAGGCGATTTTTGTGGGCTCAGCGGCGCGGCAGGCGACGATGACGCTTTCGGGCCGAAAGAATCACAGTGGGTGTTGCGGCAGCCGAGCCGGTTAGGCCTGGCCCAACTACATTTCTTTTGGGGGCGCGTGCGCGTCGAGCGGAAAGCATCCGCTTCCCCTTTCTCCTCCACCCTTTTCTCTCTCGCGTTCGCGGCGGCGGCGGCTTGTGTCGTCTCTCCCCGTCTTCCCCGCACCTCTGTCTCACAGAGTTACAGCCCTCGCTCCGCCGGCGAACACTTTCGGCCTCTGCCTCGGCGGAGCAGAGCGCGCCGGCCGCCTCCGTGGAGTTCTCTCCTCGTGGCCGTCGTCTTTGTTGTCGTCCTCCGCTCGGCTCGACTGGCGGATTGATTTCTGCGTCTTTCGTTGGTAATGAAGCTGGTCTTGCCTTGATAGACTGCTGTTTCTGAGAGTTTATTTTGCGCCGAGAGCCACGGAATCCAAATCCTCTCCGATCCGTTTAGTTCGTTTCATTGTTTCGGATTTGTTTGCTGCGTGGTTCAGTGAGTACCGTTTGCAGATTAGCAGAGTCTATGTCGCATTTTTTTTCAGCTATCGATCAAAGCAACTTGGAGTGCTAACTAGTGTGGAGTTTAGTGTTCACTGGTTCCGAGTTCCGACAACCTGATAGTTGAAACTGAGATATTTTGAACGATGTGTCGCTGTCGTGAGTCCAGCACTCGGGGACACTTGTGTGCCGTTATTCCTCAAGCTACCAATAACATATGCAGTATTTCCAGGAACAGTTGTCAGCTTGCATGTGTGCAGACAGCATAGTATACTACTTGATAAATTTGGTTTCAGGTGAAACAGTGCTGTTTTCTAACAGCAATCCTGTCTGGCATCAAATGAATAATGGAGAACAAGTTTCTATTGATTAAGTAGGTAGAGTTTGTGTTGCTAATTTTCAGGAATACTCCCTCCGGTTTCATATTAGGCCAGTCTCAATGGAAGTTTCGTGGACACAATTACCTAGAGTGACACATCATAAGTGTTTGAAATTAGGATGAAACACCTCCCTCTCAATGCATAGTTTCATCAATTGTTGTTTCCTAGGTCACATGCAAGGCACAAGCTGTCTAGGTAACTGTGTACATGGAGTTTCATTCATTTCACCTCTCTCTTAATTAATACAGTGACACATCATAAAAAATGCTGACATGACAGTCAATTTATTGTCCATGAAACTCCCACTGAGATTGGCCTTAGAAGTTGTTTTGGACAAGGTTTGAGTCAAACATTGGAAATATAAATCATGAATAACATTTAAGTCGTTGAGTTTGAAAATGTGAAAATCATATAAATAGATTGGTCTCGAAAATTACTTCCATAAAAATATGCATATATAACTTTTCAAGAAATATTTTTATAGAAAAGAGAAGTCAAAGTTGTGCTTTGGTGACCGTGTCGCTGTCCTAAACGACTTCTAATAGTGAACCGGAGGGAGTAATCAACTTTGCGGCTGTGTTTGTAGCACTTATTGTGCATTTTGATGCTTACATTTTCAGAAGAAGGGTGTCCTGTTCTTTGAAGTTTGAACTTAGCTATAAAGCACAATAAAACAGTGAATTGTAGAAGTATTTTTTTTCTTTTATCATGTTTCTACATCTTAATTCACTCATGAACTGTTTTGCATAGGTTTGTTAGTAGCACAACCTTCCTGACATTTGAAATAAAATTGGTGAAATGTTGAAAAGAAATGCTCTTCTGTCACGATTGTTTTATTTTTGCTTCACCCTGTTCAATGTCTGTGTACATTTATATCTTTGAACCACTTCTTTAATTTTACTGTCGACTCAACAGAATATTGGTTCTTGATTAATGTGGTGCAGATCTCCCATTCAATTTTTAATTAAAAATCCTTGCATTCGGGATGGCATCACCTGGCCAAATGACGGCAAGCAATCTCTTACGCACCGAAGGCTTTCCTGGAAATATGGTATGCAATCTATGAAATAACACAACTTTTTGTTTGGCTGCCATTAGCTTATTCTGATGTTTGTTCTCTACATAGGGGAAAAGATCTGGTTTAATTGCTGCAAGAAGTCTTGGATCAAGGAGGCTGCGAATGACTCAACACTGCTTTCATTATCAACATCTTTGTTGGCCACTTGTAGAAAGAGTTGCAGCTTGTAATATCCGATTGCCGTCATGTCCTGGCGCGGTGGTATCCAAGGGGTTTGACAGTCCATTAGTTGAGAACTCTGATACTACATTGGATATTGGAATTATTCACTTGTACCGTATGCCATTTCTTCAAGAAAGTGAAACCAAGGAGCTGCTTAGAAAAGTGAAGGCGAAGGTTTCTGCTAATATTGTTGATATAATTACGGAGCAGTGCTTCAATGTTCAGTTGGACAATCCACTGACTCCTGAGAAGCTTTTAACACTCCATTGGCTCTTAGCAGAAACTTATGAACCTGAAAAGTTGCAAACTAGGAGCTTTCTGGAGGAGGAAGTCTCTAGAAGTACTTGTACTGTCATTGTTGAGGTTGGTCCCCGGATGGCATTTTCAACAGCATTCTCGACCAATGCTGTCTCAATCTGTAAATCTCTCTCATTAGTAGAAGTGACTCGACTAGAGAGGTCAAGAAGATACCTTTTGCGCCTTGAGCCTGGTAGTGACCCACTTGATGAAAGTCTGCTCAAAGAATTTGCTGCATTGGTTCATGATAGAATGACAGAGTGTGTTTATCCCAACAAGCTCACATCATTTCAGTCAGATGTAGTTCCTGAACCTGTCCGTGTTGTTCCAGTTATTGAAAGGGGGAAAGAAGCATTGGAAGAAATAAATGTGAAGATGGGGCTTGCTTTTGATAAACAAGATATTGACTACTATACATACCTCTTCAGAGATGATATCAAACGCAATCCGACTACTGTGGAACTTTTTGATATTGCACAATCCAATAGTGAACACAGCAGACATTGGTTTTTCAATGGAAAACTTGTGATAGATGGAGAAACCATGCCAAACACTTTGTTCCAGTTAGTGAAGAGACCCCTGAAGGCTAACCCCAATAACTCAGTCATCGGATTCAAGGATAACTCAAGTGCAATAAAAGGATTCCCAGTAAATCAGCTACGCCCAACAATTCCAGGTTCCACTTCACCATTATCCATAATGATGCGCGAGCTTGATATTTTATTCACAGCAGAAACCCATAATTTTCCATGTGCTGTTGCACCATACCCTGGAGCTGAGACAGGTGCAGGTGGCCGTATAAGAGACACACATGCCACTGGAAAGGGTTCTTTTGTTGTTGCTTCTACCGCTGGTTACTGTGTTGGTAATCTTCGAATTGATAATTCAAACGCTCCCTGGGAGGACCCTTCATTTTCTTACCCAGTCAACCTAGCATCTCCATTGCAAATTCTTGTAGATGCTAGTGATGGTGCATCTGACTATGGGAACAAGTTTGGTGAGCCTCTAATTCAGGGATATACCAGAACATTTGGGATGAGGTTGCTAAATGGGGAGCGGCGTGAATGGTTGAAGCCGATAATGTTCAGTGGAGCTATTGGCCAAATTGACCATGCACACATATCAAAGGGTGATCCAGAAATTGGCATGCTGGTTGTGAAGATTGGTGGTCCAGCATACAGAATTGGTATGGGCGGTGGTGCTGCCTCAAGTATGGTTAGTGGCCAGAACGATGCAGAGCTTGATTTCAATGCAGTACAACGTGGAGATGCTGAGATGGCACA
Organism: Echinochloa phyllopogon; assembly: GCA_033239725.1. Classification (NCBI taxonomy): domain Eukaryota; kingdom Viridiplantae; phylum Streptophyta; class Magnoliopsida; order Poales; family Poaceae; genus Echinochloa; species Echinochloa phyllopogon. Next base: position 7,920,857 of record BTCW01000018.1, read on the forward strand.
AAAGTTGTATCGTGTGGTCAGGGCATGTGCAGAAATGGGAGAGGACAACCCCATCATCAGTATTCATGATCAGGGTGCAGGGGGGAATTGTAATGTTGTGAAGGAAATAATATATCCTAAGGGTGCTGAAATTGATATCCGCTCAATCGTTGTTGGTGATCATACATTGTCAGTCTTGGAGATATGGGGTGCTGAGTACCAGGAACAGGATGCACTACTTGTGAAACCTGAGAGCAGAAGCCTGTTGGAGTCGCTTTGTCAGAGGGAAAGGGTTTCAGTGGCTGTCATTGGGAAAATTGATGGCTGCGGAAAAATTGTGTTGATTGATAGCACTGCTGTGGAGCATGCCAAGTTGAATGGCCTTCCTCCTCCAACCCCTGTTGAAGAACTTGAGCTTGAAAAAGTTTTAGGAGATATGCCTCAGAAGACCTTTGAGTTCAAGCGTGTTTCTCAAGTCACAGAGCCTTTAGACATTGCGCCAGAGGTAACACTACTGGATGCTCTGAAACGAGTATTAAGGCTCCCATCTGTGTGTTCAAAGCGTTTCTTGACCACAAAGGTTGATAGGTGTGTGACAGGTCTTGTTGCCCAACAGCAGACAGTTGGGCCTCTCCAACTTCCACTTGCTGATGTGGCTGTGATTGCACAGACATACACAGACCTTACAGGTGGTGCTTGCAGCATTGGAGAACAACCAATAAAGGGTTTGCTTAATCCTAAGGCTATGGCCAGACTTGCTGTTGGGGAGGCATTGACTAATCTTGTTTGGGCGAAGGTTACATCGCTTGCTGATGTCAAAGCAAGCGGGAATTGGATGTACGCTGCAAAGCTTGATGGGGAAGGGGCAGATATGTATGATGCAGCTGTTGCACTTGCTGACTGCATGATTGAACTTGGTATTGCGATAGATGGGGGGAAGGATAGTCTTTCCATGGCAGCTCAAAGTGATGGTGAGGTTGTCAAGGCTCCTGGAAATCTGGTTATCAGTACTTATGTCACATGTCCTGATATAACATTGACAGTAACCCCTGATTTGAAGCTCTGTAAGGATGGAATTCTTCTGCATATTGATCTCGCTAAAGGAAATCGCCGTCTTGGTGGTTCTGCTCTTGCACAAGCATTTGATCAAATTGGAAATGATTGCCCGGACTTGGATGATGTTCCGTACTTGAAGAAGGTATTCGATGCCATTCAGGAATTGATCACTCAACGTCTTATTTCAGCAGGCCATGACATAAGTGATGGTGGCCTTATTGTGAGTGTTCTTGAGATGGCATTTGCTGGTAATTGTGGTTTTAAGCTGGACATAGACTTGGAAGATAGGAGCCTTCTTGAAGGACTTTTTGCAGAGGAGCTTGGCCTTGTTATTGAAGTGCACTCAGAATATCTCAATGTCGTGAAGGAAAAGCTCGAAGCAGCAGGCGTTTCCGCTAATGTAATTGGAGAAGTTACTAGCTCACCAGAAATAGAAGTTTTTGTTGATGGCAATCTGCATCTCAAGGAAAAAACTTCGGATCTCAGGGATCTCTGGGAGGAAACGAGCTTCCAGCTTGAGGAGTTACAGCGCCTGAAATCTTGCGTCAAACTTGAGAAAGAAGGACTAAAAAGCAGAACATCGCCATCATGGTCTCTGTCTTTCACTCCGAAATTCACAGATGAGAAACTGTTGATTGCATCCTTGAAACCAAAGGTCGCTATCATTCGTGAAGAAGGGAGCAATGGGGACAGGGAAATGGCTGCTGCATTCCATGCTGCTGGATTCGAACCATGGGATATCACAATGTCAGACCTCTTGGCTGGGAAGTCTTCTCTAACAGAGTTCCGTGGAATTGCATTTGTTGGTGGTTTCAGCTATGCAGATGTGTTGGATTCAGCAAAAGGTTGGGCTGCATCAATCAGGTTTAACCAGCCCCTCATTCAGCAATTCCAGGATTTCTACCATAGGCCAGACACTTTCAGCCTTGGAGTATGCAATGGCTGCCAGCTTTTGGCTCTTCTTGGTTGGGTGCCAGGATCAGATGTTGGAGGTTCTCTTGGTATAGGTGGAGATATGTCCCAGCCGAGGTTTATTCACAACGAATCTGGTCGTTTTGAGTGTCGGTTTACCAGTGTGTCAATTGGGAATTCTCCGGCTATCATGTTCAAAGGGATGGAAGGTTCTACCTTGGGTGTTTGGAGTGCTCATGGCGAGGGAAGAGCTTTCTTCCCAGATGAAAATGTTCTAGCTACTGTTGTGAAGTCTAATATCGCTCCTGTGCGATATTGCGATGACGCTAACAATATAACTGAGAAATATCCCTTCAATCCCAATGGTTCTCCACTAGGCATTGCAGCCCTTTGCTCCCCTGATGGAAGGCACCTTGCTATGATGCCGCACCCAGAGCGTTGCTTCATGATGTGGCAATATCCATGGTATCCCAAGGAATGGCAGGTTGAGAAGAGTGGCCCCAGCCCTTGGCTGCGGATGTTCCAGAATGCTCGGGAATGGTGTTCATAGTGCAGGTACTTCAATCTTATCTGCTGCTTTTTACTATTTGTGGTACTGTGAATAAAGTTTCGATTATAGAACATGGTTTTTTACAAAAGCCATGCAACTCTTCAATTAGGATAGCCTAGTAGTTTGATTCATGTTAGCAAGATCAAAATGCTTATGCACTTGAAGCTCCCAGAGTCTGAGTCTAAGTAGTATCGCTAGTTTTTATTTTAACTTACTACTTTATGGCTTCATTCCAAATTACTACTCCCTCCGTTCCAAATTACTATTTGTTGTTGACTTTTTCTCGCAACGTTTGACCATTCGTCTTATTCAAAATTTTTGTTCAAATATGCGAAAAAATAAGTCATACTGATAATAAAGGAAGCCACAAATAAAAGAAACGACACTTGCAAAAGTTTTTGAATAAGACGAATGGTCAAACGTTACGAAAAAAGTCGAATAGCAATTTGAAACGGAGGTAGTATTTGTTTTGGCTTCTCTAGATAGTAATTTGAAACGGAAGTAGTATCACATTATTTCTTCATATTTATAATCGTCATTTATCTGTGTTTGCTTTTTGGTGCAGCTTAGCCGGATTATGGTTACAAGTTGGACTATGATTTCGGAGTGACAGACGTGCAGTACCCAGTTGCAGGGATTTGTCGTGGGTACTGGGGCTAGTTATAGATGGTTTAAGGCTGTCTCGTCCCATATGGGAACCTCTTTTGGCGAAATAATTGTACTTGACTGTCTAATAATCAAATGTCGAAAAGTTCACATTTGAAATATCGAACAATGGATGACCGCCCCGTCGGTTAGGTCAACTGGAGTAACATGTACTGCTGTGTTCGCGAGTTTCGTTTTGGCTTTGAGTGATCACGCACTTGGCACTGTGGATTTGTTTTGTTTCGTTTCTTTGATGAGCGATCACGCGCTTGGCTAGTGATAAAGAAATGTGCTGGGTTAGGTATATGAGAATCCAAGCCCAATCCGTCGTTTGGATGAACTATGTATGGGTTTGGGTTATGGGTTCGGGTTAAGTGGACCCCATAAGGTAAAAAAAATCACGGCACATCCTCTTCTTTCACTGAACCAGCATTTATCCAGAAGGTGGGCCTGAAGGCTAGCCAGCTCCATCGGCAAGGTTTTACGCATTCTGCCGTCCTACACCTCAGCATTGCAACGAGGGCCCATGGTCGAGAAAATGCACAACATATCATCAACATCAAAGGCATACAGTAGGGTAGTTTAACGTCTGGTGTTCCGAGCAAGCAGCAAAGTCAGCCAGACGACCAGGTATATATAACGTACATGAGTTTGCACCGCCTCTGCATTGTTTCGTCTACAGAGATCAAGTACACGCCACTTGAACGCCCAATGGTTCACTACAAGACAGAGGACACTACCAACTAGTTTGCAGTTCCTAAAGCATCAAATAGGCTAGTCGTCATCCTCCTCGGGAAGATCAAAGTCCCTAACCTTCACGTCAGCATCTTCCCCGTACTGGATGCAGGAGTCGATGTACGATAGCACATATTGTATGCTGCAAAAACAAGGGCAGCTAAGGGTATGAAAACACAATAACTAGTTCAAAAAAAATGGTGGTTTCAATATTTACCCATGCCATGAAATGCACAAGAGATCTCAAGTGTCACGCAACAGGAAGTGTGGCAGGTTTCATTTCAAACTAGCTAAAAGCCCTAAAAAAATATTGACGAAAATAACTCATCTCATGTTAATCTTTCATTACGACGTGAACAGATTTATTCCCATGGTATGTTTATACTTTGATTCCAAGTGGTGCCATGTGTGTGTGCTTTCAGCACCAGAAATTGAGGATGAAAGACGGAAACACGTCTTCCAGATAAATCATAAATGTAGTATGAGCTATGCTGTAATAGTCAATCTAAGGGGAAGAAAGTGTTACCTGCTCTCCTTTCTCAAGTCAAGTGGTATGAAATTTACCATGCTGTAATCATCAACCTACATGATGGAATTGAGATTAAAATTGAAGACTGAGAACACTGGAAGAAGGCACTAGAAAAGTCAAATAATAAAAGATTAAACATGAAAGTGATAAGAGCGAGACACGTAGCATCTCAGATTAGTTCACATATGACATGTACAAAAAAGAAGAAGAAAAAACCATAGGTTCACATAAAAAATGATTAGATGTGCTTGCTAAGATGAATGCATGTCTTCCTGTACAACTTTATATCAATGTTTCCGAGCCTTTGGCACCAAGAAACCTAACCATTTCATAGCTAAAGCAATGCACTTTCTTAGAAAAATATGAAGTTTCCACTGTAGCACAAATGAACTTAATAAAAGGTAAAGCAATTGAAAACAGTATCATCACTAGATCAATCAATCAACAGAACAAACCCTTTTGAGTCCCAAGCAAGTTGGGGTAGGCTAGAGATGAAAAACCAACATAACTAGATCAATGAAAAATGAAATTAAAAGAAATCCATGTGGAATCCCCCCACAATGATTTTTTCTTACCCTAGCAGACCTCACCAGTCAGCACAGCGAACAGGATGTTTCACACTTCCCAACCATAAATAATAACTACATATATATATAAATAAATAAAAACAAAAGATTGTGCCCATGGTCTATTGCCCGACAAAAACAAATGCACCATAGAAAGTGTTTAAACATGCTAAAGTGGTTGTACTTGTATCTGGCAAATGATGTGAGCACTAGCCAAGATGATTCCATGGCGATATCACATTTAAGGAAGACTAGGATAAAACTATTACATCTGAGCAAATCTTAACCATGAAATCACTCTGTATCCAGGGGATAAAATTAAATCATGGGTGCACGACATCATAGACTCATTGAAGAACTTCAGTAAGAATATTTCAACAATAAATGTTTGCATAAAGGATGGCACTCATGGCAGGCATACCAGTTCAGCCAAACACTTGTTCAACTTGCTAAACCGGGGTGCCATCTGTCTATTCAACTGTGACAAAAGAACCTGTGTGTTCGGGTCTAGATACCTAGAAATATTGAAATAACAATTCAGAAAAGGAAGTTCCAATCTTTGCAACTATGTATATTATGTAAACAAGGAAAGAAATGAAGCTTACTCTTCAACATCTTTTTTGTTGGAGACCAAATCCATCTTTGAAAGGATGTTGATATGAGGAAGTTCAAGCTGAATCATAGCAGAAAGAGAAGCCATGCAACCACTGATGTATTTTGTTACATCACTGACAAACTAGACCAAGAAAAACAACCAAAATAAGGCTTGGATTTTGGTTCAGTATCTTCACTGTCAATAAAATTTCTACTAGTGATCCAAACCTGTGAATCAAGAAGGTACACAGCACAAACATTGAAATTTTTCCGTTTCAGATGTTCGACAAAGTTGCGCAGAACTGGAACATGAGTGAAGAGTTCAATCTGGCCTGGGAAATGAGAGGAGGAAACTTGTTAACTGATATCATGTGATGTTGACTCTAATTATCTCAGTTCAAGAAAGATGCGAGTACACATTTGCATTGTTAACCACACTAGAGGTAACTCAAGATGGTATAAAGAGAATGATGATTGCTTGTTTTTATCACTCATGCAAGTGAAAGGAATAGTATGTGGAAAGAAACTGTGAAACTATTAGGAAACAATTACAGCATGCAAAGATGAATTGAGAATATACCAGGGCAATCAAACACAAGGTAGTCATCATCCAAATAGTTCTCTAGCTGCTCATCCAACCAATCATCCAAACTGTCTTCAAGGTGCCTGAGTCTTCGTTAAGGAACTGACTGCATAAAATCATTTAAAAAGACAAATTCCATGCACACAAGGAATATCCAATATCCTTCAAGATACACCATCAAAATTCAGGTAATTTGTTTGATCCATGAGCAACACACCCCCCCCCCCCCCCCCCAAATCTAATGATTGCATGACTAAGATTTGTTGTTCTTCTGTTTGAACGGTAAGCAGAGTAATGACCTTGGGTCTCAAAATAGACATTGGACATACTAAAATTACTTAAACAACAGGATACTCCATGCAGTAGATAAGACCGCCATTTGGCCCCATCCCAAACTCCTCCATGACATCATCCAATGAAATTAGCTCTCTGATATCTGCAAAAAATGCAAGACCGGGGAAAAACAAGCAAGAGCAATCATTATTAACTGCAAATAAGAAGCACAAGAATTGTACTTTTGTCACCAGAAACAAAAACTTTACCCATATCTACGGGATAGTTGAAATGCTCTGCAGCTGGATCGAGATTGACTATATGAATTGTCCTGCCCATGGTCTGGCAATGATCATACAAACTGGAGCAATACGTTGACTGCACAGCATGAACAACCAATTAGAACAAGCCATTCTCAGCTTCTCCATACCAAGTAACCGTTGTGTAATATGTATGATTGCTCTTGCAAAAAAAAAAAAAAAAAACTAGCCCATCTCAGGAATGAACGAACCATCTAAAAAGTGCAGAGGAAATGGCGTCATGTAAGAAACGGAACCCCACTAGAGCAGACCTGAGCTATATCGGATCAAAACTAAACAGAACTAAAACGGAGCAGCACATCGGAGTTGTAATCGATCAGAGCGACGAACTAATTGCCTAATTCGCAACGAACCCCAATCAGCGCCGGCGATTAAACCGGGCATCTCGCGACCAAATCAACCACTCAGAGAACTAATAGAGAGAAGGAAGCGAGCGGGGAGTCGGGGGCCCTCACCTTGCCGCTCCCGGCGGGGCCGATGACTAACTGCGCGTAGCCCATGACGGCGCGAGTGCGGCGGAGCGGGGGCGAGTAGGGTCGTAGGGTAGGGGGCTTGGGGTAGGGTTTAGAGAGCAGGAGTCAAGAGGGTGTGGACTACGAGTGGAGAGAGCGGGGCGAGGGGCGGTGGGCTAGAAGGCGGAGGAGATGGCGGCGGCGAGGTAGGCGGCGCACCAGACGGCGGCGGCGAGGAGAGCGCTGATTAGGGCGGACAGGGCCATCGATGTCTCAGCGGCTCGCTCAACTGGTCCGGTTCGCTTGGCCCCGCTCTTTGCGGGCTTCCCTTTTGGTTGGCTCGCTGATGAGTCGGTTGTGGACTTGAGTCCAGAGACGTGTCGCTGCTGGTTCGTAACCGATGGCCCAACCGGCGCGTCTCGTTCCTGAAGAGATGATGCAGGGCACATGCTTTCTCTGTTCTTTTTCACAGAGAAAAAGCCACGACGGCACGTCAAGCTCGAGTAGTAGAGGGTTCTCAAGCCCCCTTTTCTGACCACGGCACTATTATTACTGAACGCGTATGAATTATCCATCCTCTGTACACCTTTATTTGTGTATTTACAGCTGCAATGGATAAGATACGATTACTTCTATACATGAATAAGCATACCAACTAATTGTAGATCGAGAACTCAAATATTTGCATTTCACTGGAGGTTGGAACGACCAGTACCTGGGATTGCTCCCACTTTCCACCCGGCTATACACCCAGCAAGAAGGTCGCTAGTGCTTCGACGGTGGGCAGCGTGTGTGCTCACTGTACGAATGACAAGACGAGCCGGGTCTCCCTTCTGTGCCGGTCCCTTCCGCCAACCCCGCGCGCAGCGCCGGCGGCCTCAGCGCTCCGTTCCCCCGGCCCGGCCACGGCCTGGGCCCGACGCCATCCGCCTGCTTGCCCCGCCCCGGCGGCGAAGCAGGACGCTATCATCAGCGCTGGCGGCGGCCCTCCCGATCCCGACGCCGTCGCCGACCACGCGCATGCCCACGGCTCGGGCCCCTCGGGTCGCGGCGTCATCGCGGTGAAGTGCGGGGAAAACCGCGGCTTTCCACGGCCCCCTTGGAGAGGTTGGCGGTCGCGCGCCCTCGGAGTCGGAGACCTGGGAAAGGAGGCAGCCGGCCATGAACAACGCCAGCAGCGGCATCGCGTACGCGGGGCGTGCCAGCTTCATGAATCTTGCCGATCGATGTGCGTGCAGCGCGCGTGCCGGTATGTGTTGCGCTTGCCTCGTGCTAGCTACGCGACACTGCTTAACTGAGCTCGATCTCAATTCAGATGAGAGCGATATGGGTGGAAGCGACATGACGCATGGGGTGCATATTTATATATACCAGCACACGTGTACGGCCGGCTCGGGCCGTGCGTCGCATGGTAAGTTCCCGCGTTATACGACGTTGCCTTCGTGCACAAGGCTAGACGATACCATTGAAGTTGCTAGAGAACCCGGTGAATTGGTCCGTGCAATTGCAGCTCAGAGACTTTGGGCACCTTTGATAGAGCTTTCAAAACATTGCTGGAGTTGCACCAAATGACTATAGCGGAGAATCATTTCTAGGGTTGGTTGTAAGAGATGGAGTTGTTTTATACATGATATAAATGAAGTTGATGGAGTAAAAAAATCAGCTCCTCCACCTCTAACTCTACTTTCACGTGAACTCTACCAAAGGGAGCCTTCCACGTCCCGAGGCCGGATATGCTTTCAGCATCAGACAAGAGAGGGACATTCCTCAAACTGCCAGTAGTCTTACCTTTCGGCAGTCGATGGATGGAGCACGACGGGCACATCACGTGCTATGACAGGCAGCTTACGTGTCGCGCAGTCCGATCACTCCTGCATGTGGAGCTATATACGTGCATTTTCGATCAAAACTAACCGAAGCGAACGAACTGGAGTGAGCGAATTTGCAGAGGCATTTCTGCAGCGCACACTTAGTTTGACTAGGGAGAGATAATACGCGTTGCGCTGCGCTGCGTTGCAATGCAATGCCGGTGGGTTGGTGGACTTTTCGTGGGCGTGACAAATCGGATGATGGCGCATCTTGCCATGAGCAAGCTGTGACAAAAAAAGAAGGCACCTACATTCTCAGAAATTTGCCTCAACCATAGGGGCATGTTATTACACTACTTTTGAGGAAGCGATATATTCCTTCACTCAATCACTCCAGTGTCTCATCAGGATATCTGCCGATGTGACGAGTGACGACGACGGGTCAAACCAGCCAACCGCGTGGCCGGAAAGTAGTGTGTGTACCTCATCACCACCAAGTACTCGGTGGGCTTACATTTTAGTTTTTAGATATGAGTCCGAGAAAACAAATCTATCTATGTATCTGTCTAAATTCAGTAAGTACTAAAAAGAAAATTCATCTAAAAATTTTTTACCCACCACTCACAGATCAAGGACCCATATATATCGGATCGATGAGAAAAGTATGTTGATGGCTAATTTTTTTCACCGGTCAAAAAAATTACTCGTCTTGCGTACCCAGACCCTTGCCTATCGCACTATGATCTTCTTAATCTGATTTGATCTTTAGACGTTGATCTTGCTATTTTTTTAACTATCTCTACTATATAGTCTTATTTTCTATTGAAGGTGTATGTTGTATTGTATTCTTGCTAGTAATTATAATGTAATAGTAAATCTCTTCAAATATACGTAGTACTCTAAATGACTTTTTAAGGCTGTACTTACAGTAACGTAAGCGGTAGTACTATAGATACATGGCAATTACACGTACTACAGGCAAGGCTAAAAGCGCCAAGCTGCTATGTCATCTAAAAAACAAAATCTCTGCACAGATCGAAACACTGCTTAAGTAAGTGCGCATGCCACCTTCGCACGTGTATTCAAAAGAGTTAAATAAGAAGTAGTTTCCTTCAAATAAAAAGAGACAGGTGCCCTATATACGACGGGGTGATGGCTTGGGGTGTAGGTTCAGAGAGGGGAGGTGGGAAGGTGAGGGCGTGGATCAGAGAAGGTTACTGAAAATGTGATACGGCCAGTCAATGTTCTTGTGAAAACGTCCAATGAATATTGTCTCCGATAAAGCATGCGACTTTGTCTGATGATGTACCTGCTTTCTTCTTATTAATATATAAGCGGCTTATTTAGCCAGATTTTCAAAGAAAAAAGTGTTGAGCACAGGAAAGCATTATTGATAAAAATTTCGCACGCTATTACAAACATCTATATGCATGTATTTTCATCATGTATTTACATGTTATATCCTAGCAGACCCAAATGGTTACGGGACACACTCAACTCAACGATGCCTTTCAATTGCTGGCCTACAGTTAATTATTTCGGTGCATAAATAAAATAAATAAATTATGAAATAATAGTTGCAGTACAGCAACAACGAAATGCATTCTTCCATCATAGGATCGCGCTTGCTTCAAGCCCGCCCGGCCGGTTGCTAGGGCTTCGACGACGTCGCCGGTGGGCTGCAGTTTATGTGCACGCTGTTCGAGTGACACGATGCGCTGGCTCCGTCCGTGCCGGCGTCCTCCACGTCTGCCGCTGCTGCGAGAAACCGCCGCGCCAGCTTGGAGCGCCGCAGCACCGCCGGCCTCAGCCCCGCTCGCACCAGCGCTCCGCCGCTCGTCATCTGCCACGGACGAGAAGCGACGCCGCCCTCGAGCTCGGCCCGCGCAGGTGTCGCAGAGGACGGTGCCTCGCCGCCGGTGGCGGCGCCGCTGGTCCTCCCGTCTTCCACCGCCACCTCTGCGGTGCGGGCCTCGGTATCGAACAGAAGCTCGTCGTCGCCGTGAACGCCCGCTGCAGGTTTCCGCGGCTCCGCCGCCGGAGATGATACCGATGAGCAGGCGGACACCAGGAAAATGAGGCAGCAGGCGGCGAGGAGCAGCGGAAGCAGCTGGTGGACGGATCGTGCTGCCATTCTTGCGCCTTTGCTAGCTCTTTCTCTTTCCTGTGCGTGCTGATTCGGAGCTGCCAAGTCGATCGATCAAGCCGATCGAATTGTCGTGAGGATGATGAAATTATAAACCGGAGGCAGTGCGTGGCGCGCGCTTTATAGAGAAGCAGCTGCATGTACGTGCATGGGGAAGTTACTAGAGCAATTCGATGCAAGTTCGACGTGATTAATTACGAAGTACGTGGAAGTAACTTGGACGATAACTTCGGCTGGAAGAATAAGTCTACTACGAGCGAGCTGTGGTGACTAATGACTGGCTGACCGATGATACCGGAAATGGTAAGAGCAAGGTTAATGATTTAGTCAGCAGTAGGCTGTAAGCATCTTTATAGCCCATCTCTCAGCCTACTAGTATAGTGATTTAGCTCTTTATCATCAATACATAGCCCACTTGTCTCTCTCACAAAGTTTATTGGTTTTTTTTTGCCCAAACTGGCTGTAAACTTACAGCCCACCTCCTCTCTCTCTCATCTTCCCTCTCCTCCACCTCACCATTTAGCCTTCTTGCAGCCTTTCATAATACTTGCTCTAAGGGCAGATACATTGCTACACATCAGCGGTCTCCCACAAAGAATTTTTGCTGATGTGGAGGAGAGAGAGCGAGGTGAGAGAAAGAGGTCGTTGCTTCGCGAAACAACCGCCTCATGAGCTAAATTTTAGGACTATGAGACAACTCCTCCACCATTGTATGAGTTTTATTGTCATGCAACCAATATTATTTCTTTATTTTTCCATAAATTAAGGGATATTGTATTACTACGAGACACACAAAACTACAACCCATTGTATAGGTTATCTAATAAGTCGTCTCAAGATTACGTGTCACTGCATGAGACCGTCTATTAGACGACACCAATATACCTGCCCTCGATCGTGTTAGCAATAATTTCTGCCAAGACTTTCAGACATCGCCCGACAAAAGTGTCTCCAGTCACCGTTATAAAATCAGACATGCCGGCGGGCGGCGACCGTCTCTCTGTAGGCTCTACACACTTGCTGGAAACTTCACGTGTACCTCTTGTCGGTGGTTAATGTACGGACGGAGGGCGCCGTACGTCACATGGCAAGGCCTTCTCGGAGTGCGAAGTGCTGCATGGAGTGAAATTTCGCCTTGGCCGACGGTTGAAGCGTGAATTTCATCTGCACGATCGAGTTCCGATCTCGTGCATGTACATAACCGATAATTGTCGGTGTTTCATCGGCTAGTAAATTTACGTCGCGCTCTTTCAATTTCAATGCATGGTAAACACTTAGAGGATGTATATTGATTTGGCCCAAGCCCTACGTCCGGTGATGTGAGCCCGTGTTTCTCTCAAAGTGTGTTTGAAACTTACAATAATAGTACGTGTTTCTCTCAAAGTGTGTTTGAAACTTACAATAAGAGTACTTGTAAGGAGACGTTTGCGTGAGGTGAAAAATGATGATCCCTTAAAAGTTAGATCCTGACTCCCCTTATATACGTTAGGGGTAGACAATATCGACAAAAAAGAAGAAATGAAGAAAGGGGAAGGAATTCCCGAGTCGGCAGCAGGTCGGCAGCTCCGTTCAGAGGGTCGACTGGGAGGTGGAGCGTTTCATACTTTCATCCTATGTGCGTGGGTGCCAAACTGCCAACTCGAGTAGGTGCTTGCTAGGTAATTTTGAGCTCGAAAACCGGCGATGAGAATGTTGCATGTGTACGGTCATTGTCGATGCCACCTTTCTCATGAAGGAAACAACCAAGATCACCTTGTTAGTGTTACACATGTCTGTAACTTGACCAAATCATGTATGTACTGTATTTACCGTGTGGTGTGCCTTGGGTACAACCTCTAAAACCGTGGTATGTGTCGGTCAAAGATGTGTGATCCTAGAGATCCATTGGAGTTCCGTGTCTACTCTAGCCGCTTCCGTGTCTACTCTAGGTAGACGCGGGGAATCCAGGGAAGGTTCCGTATATGAGACGGGGGTGAGGACCAGCAGGAGTCAAGCGCGTGGGGCACCCTTATCTTTGCGGGTGCCGTGCTTGTGTGCGAGCCATGAGAACGAGGCTCTGCTTGACTGCTTTGCATCGTCATCATAAAGCATTTTATGGTACAACTCGCGATCTTCCCGTGTCCTCCGAGAGATTTGTCCATCCAAGTTAATTATATTAGGAGGCTGTGTAAACTAAAGATCTAGCATGTAATTGTGCATTTGTCATGAAGAAGCCAAAGGTATCATCGATACACAGACGAAACTACCATGCATGTACCAAAAAAAAACCAGGTGCCCCGGCTTCCCGTGTGCTAGAACGTGAGGCGGGAGACACTAAGACAAAATTAGTCATCGCCACGAACGAGAGAACGCGTACTCCGCGAGAATTGCGCTGGCTCGCGAACGATCGATGCGTGTGTTCGGCTGGTCCACTCGCGGCTGGTGTTGGCTGATTCTGCTGAAGATAACAGCCTAGCCGTTCGGGAGTCCCACTGCAGCCGTTCGGCTAGTAGTATAGAGGCAGCCACGGCAACGGCTAGGTTTTCCCCAACCCCGCTCCAGGCCACCCTCTTGCGGAAAAAATTGGGTGGGGACGGTCCCCAAACTGCACTCCATGAGGACCCGCTTCCGGATGGCGTGCAATTCCGATCCCTGGCCGCTTGGGGCACGCATCGGCTTGGCTGCAGCCACCAGGTGATCTTGGCTCGGCTGTCGGCTCCCAGGCTTCGCCGCTGCACCCGTGGGAAGTAAAGCTCGCGTGGTCACGTCTGACGCCGCAGTCACTTCGATCCGTCGCAGTTCTGCAGCGCCCCCAACGTCCCCTTGTTCACTCATCACTCGTCCGTCGCTGCCGCCGCTACCGGATCTGCCGGCGCATGCAGTCGCCGCCGTCCTCTGGTGGTGTCAGGAAGGATTATTCTCTTTGTTAAGCTGGTCACTGATCGCATGTACATGGCTCAAGAAAATGATCATTATTCGAAATCCTCTTATACTGTCAAAGTTGATGCGCTGGGAGCCAAGCCGCGGAGAGCAGGTAACCATCGCCTTTATTTGGAGCCGAGTGAGCCGCGCCGCCCTCGCGTGGAACCTGGAGCTCAGTCCGTCCTTTGTCATTGGATAGGTCAGGCGGCCACGCGTCATTCACCTGGAGCGGGTCCTCACGATGAAGATTTTGGGGACCGTCCCCATGGAATTTTTTTCCCCCTCTTGGGCTCACTCCATGCCGCCCGTGAGCTAGGGTTCGCTCCACGCGCTCGCCTTCCCTGCACCCCCACCGGCCCTCCTGCAGCATCCCCTCCCGCCAATCGGCATCCGTTCGTGGGCTCGGCCGCGGGGATCACGCGGATCCAGTCGCGGGGGGGGGGGGGGGGGGGGGGGGGGGGGTCACGGCGACCAAATCGCCCGCCCCTGTTCACCCGCACCCGACTCGTCGTCGCCCGCCGCACCTGCAAGAGAGGGAGAACAGAACATGGGCCATGGTGGTGGAGCAAGCGCTGGACGACCGCGTCGACGAAGAATCCTGCTTGCTCGCCACCGCGCACCGGCGGTTGGGTCTCCTGCGCCATCGGATGGGTCTGGACACGCTGTCGGCCGGGCCTCCTGCGCCGCCGTGCAGTACTCGCTGGGCCGCCGTTGGGGTCTCCTGCGCTGCCATCCGCGCCTCCCCGGAGCCAGCGACGCGAGGCAGCGCATCTACACCCAGTAATAACTTTCTACAAATCACTCTGACATCACAATCAGAATTATATAGGTATGCAAACACCTAGGCACTACAACTACTCCGGTTTCTGCGAAGCTAATGATAGCAATGTTGCTAACAGCACGACAACAGTTGAGCGTGGGCTCAAAATAAACCATCTTTAGTATTGATCTGATTTACTCTAGTATTGCCGGGTCATTCCTCCTGCTCAGTACAGCTTGATTGTAGTTTACATTTGATTCATATTAAGTGGGGATGGCTCCCAGCTTCTATTTCAACCTTAGTTGAACAAATGGACTTGACGAGGGAGATTCATAACACTCATTTATAAGATAAATTTGTTTCTACGCAGTCCTTGTACCAATCCTTTCTAAGTTTTATTTCTAGGCGGTCCTTGTACCAAGCTTGTTATTGCATACACTTTTGTTCTTTGTTGTGGGAATTTTATTTGCCGTCTTTTGTGCAGGACTCATTAATTGCTTCTCCTCACTGAGATCCCTCCTATTCTGTTGACTGCTTCGGTGATCTGTGGTAAAATCATGACCACCCCCCTCCTATTGTGTACATGTTCATGCCTGTGTTCATCTCATATTCATAAAACTTATATGTCCTTTAATTTTGCTGCTAGGCAACAGTTTACCAGTACACTTATTATTGCAATCATTAATCCTTTACATTATTAATTTGGTTATTAATTTGAATTGCAACTGATATATAAATTCCTTGACAATCTTTGTACGAACCACTTAAGCAGTTCCCTTAAACTCCACATTAAAAAAATGTTTTAGCAGCAGGTAAACATTTACCCTCACATTTGATTTATTCCTTGACAGGTTTCCCCCGTTGCCTAACATTCTATCTAGTTGTCTTGTTGACGGATCATCAGACATTACGCTGGCACCTTCGTCTATAGCATCATGCTCCCCGCCTCGAGCTAGGCACTACAACCTGCGTGCAAAACGAGCTAAACACTCAATCTAAGTCAAGTTCCCGACACTCAGTTAAGGCAAGTTCCCGGACCGTTCATTACTGTCCTGTTTTTTTATTAGCATCACACACACACACACTCCTAAGCACTTTTGAATGGAAACACCCGAGAACTTTTCATTGTATTTGCCAACAGATGAAATGGGACCCGAACAGTACCTCCTTGCTCCTTGACCTCTGTATTGAGGAGAAGGAGACCAATTTCAACTGGAACAATTCGGCATTAACATCATGCTGGTGGCAAAACGTGGAATGTAAATTCAAAGAACATGGACGCCGTCAATTCACTCGGAGGCAGATGAGCAACAAACTGCAAACTCTGAAAAAAGCTTCACGAGGTGGAAGGCTCTACAGAAGCACACTGGCCTAGGCCGTAACAAGACTACGAGTGGAGTTAAGGCTGAGTAAGATTTGTTGGAGGTTGAAGACGGCACCGAGAATGCCCCCAATATAGAGGTAATTCCCCACAAATAAGATCTCATTTGTTTCTGGCACAATTCCCATGTGGTCCGTCTAAGTGTTGTAACCATCTTTGCACTACAGGATGCCCTAGAGGAGGATCAAGCGTCTGGTGCACCACCAAAATTCCTAGACCAGCTGTATAGGCTATACTGTTCCCCCAAAGATAGGGGATCATTCATGTATGCAGGAGGTGTTTGTGCATCAATCAGTCCCCCACCAGAGGCATCCGTTGGCCCCTCCAAAAAAAGAGCGGCCGTGGATACAGAGGTTGACAGCCCCACCAAGAAAAAGACTAGATAAATACAGATACACAATATGAAAATACTTTCTTTTGCAATTGATATAGTGTGACTGGATGATCTGACAATGACTAAGTGTGGCATCGGATGATATGATCACATTAATTTCGAGGGAAGTGTCTGAGCAATGGCTAGTCATTGTGCTCAAGCCTATATGTACCCGCTCACTCGGACATTTGAGGTTCTCTTGACATCCTAAGGAGTCTAGACACCATGTGAGTATTCAATAGTCAAAATTTCCACTAGAGTAATAAGAAAAGCTCTTAATTGAAGATTAAGGACATCATTAGTGATTACCTAGTGTGATTAGGCTTCATTTAGATCAAGTGGGTTTTTGGAGCTTTTTACTCTTGGAGTTCGATGGCACTTAGACGGTCTAGGTGGCACGAGGAGTTCCTGATGAGCTACTTCGGAGATGAAGAAGGGCCATTCCTTAGTAAGTAGTTGAGTCTTAGTGGATCAACGGGAGCAATATCCTTTGGGGAGTGTTAACTCCTCGATACCTTAGGAAAAAAACTAGTGTCTCCGTAGTAGCTCCCTACTTTCTCGATTTACTTTTGTTTCTTTGAGGCATTTCATTTTTGCAAGTTTTCTTTGCGAGGTTTCCATTATGTTAGTGTGCTACTAGTTCTTCTTAGCATTCCATGTCTTGGCAATCATACTTAGGCATGGAATGTTCTTTCTAGTCTAAGGTTGATGCTTGTTCCATTTCAACACTCCCTCTTGAGTCATTAGATCCTCTTAACACTATTACAAACAAAATTTCCATTAGGCATTTTATTTACATATTGAAATTACCAATTGAGCAAAGGACTCGAGAATTTATTATTTCCTTATAGCACATAGGAATATGTGTAGAAGAAATCAAGAATTGCCAAATTTATATAGATAAGGAAAATAAATTGCATTTTGCTAAATTTTCGAGAAGCTCCATATAGACATTTTTTTATAGTTTTTGTTGCCCCTAGCATCGTGGGGGTATTTAGGGTCCTTTTGGTTGAGCTTTTTGGAAGAGGTTTTCCTTCCTAAAAGCTCAAAGCCAACCAAAAGGGGTACCCTAAAGGAGAGCTTACAAGCAAAAGCTACTTCCAAATAGTTTATTTTTTCACAGCGCGTGAGGAGGAGTTTTAACCGGCTGCGAAAACGTCAGTTTTGATGAAATTACCCACACTGCCATCGGTATAGGTAATGGTTCGCGTTCTTTTTTCTTTCCGCCTCCCATTCCCGTCCGCCCCCTTCTCGCTCGAGCCCTCTGCACGCTAGGGTTTCGCCGGCGGCGCAATCCCCCACGCGACCCCGCAGCCAATAGCCCCTGCTATCTCACCAGCCCGCGCTAGCCTGCCGCCTCCCGACGCATCCGCCGCCTCCCGCCCCCGGCGTCCGCACGCGGCCCTGTTACGCGGCGGGCCCGCTGCCCCCAGGACACGACGACCCAGCGCGACCCCGCGGCCCCCGGCGCCACCCGACGAGTGGATCTGCAGCCCCCGACGCCTGACGCGCGCCGCCGTCACGACTTGCGCCCCCGACGCCCGTCGCGCGTGGCTTCCACGCGCGCCGGCCCGCGACGCCGCTGCTCCCAGGTCCCGCGCCTGGTGCCTCCTTCCTCGATCTGCACCAACGCTGCCCCTCTACAGCTCTCTATCGATCTACAAGTAATCCTATCTTCTCTGTTTTCTTTTTTTCACAAATTGTAGAAACAAGATAATGGTGGTATGATTTGAATCTAGAATAGCTCAGCATGGTGTATATGGTGGTTATTGAATGAAATCATTTTTCTGTATGATTCAAGAATGAGTGATAAGACATTGGGGTGATGCTTTTTTAGGGCTTTGATCGATGTGGTCAAAGGACAGATAGAAAATGGGGCTAATTATGTTGACAGAGGGCATCATTTTGGATGTGGACCATATGTATGTGAAGCATAAGTAACGTTGGATGTATAACTTAAGAGAAATTTAATTTATCTTTCTATAATGCTTATTTACATACAAATCAATGAACAACTTAGTGCTATACGATCATTTTGCATATAAACATTCTCTCAACCCTTCGAGGGCATTATAGGTATTTGTTAACAAACCTACAGTTTCATAGCTGGTTTTACCAAACGGCTTTCAGCTTTTGTCACATCTCATATAGAGCTTTTTTGGCACGCAATGACATCTATTTTTGCATCAAAGCACTCATTCTACATTATTATACACTATAGCAAGTCTAATTATCTTTTAACATTTCATTACTTGATTGTATACATTAAATTTTAGCATGTCAAGGAAACAATAACTTGAAGTTACTGAACTGGCTCCCTCCTCAGGGAGAATGACTAGACCTTCTTGTGGAATGGAGATGATCGAGGAGAACTTACGGATGGACCAAGACCTAGAGATGGTACATAAGAATCCACAACAAGAGGAAGACCAAGACCAAGAGATGATGGAGATGGATAGGGAAAATGGTATGCACATGGAGCCAATGGAGAAAGGTGCATTGGAAGAAGGAGATGAAGAGAAAACGAAACCAAAAAAGGTATCTGACAAAACAAATATGCAACTAATTTCTCTCTCTGTCTTTTAGGATATATATTTTATGCAAATATTATGTTCCCCATGCTAAAATTCTTATGTTTTCTAGTTAATGCCCATGTATTTCAATGGATTTAAAATATTAATAAAAAACATTGTTGAGTCAACATGTGGGTTCATGCCTACTTAGCTCAAAACTCCACAACTAAATTTTAGAATGTTTAGTAAGTTGCTATAATGAGAACCCACATGCGCAAGTTGCTGCACTGACGAATCGCAAACACAAACCCACATGCGCAAGCACCGGGTTCGCTCCCATTCCACAGCTCCCAAATCTGCACTTCCTTGCACTGGTCACTAGTACTCTGATTTGTTGATTACTGTTTACCATAGCTTTGGTTTCTCCCCCAAATCTACTTGGCTCACATGTTGATGTAGTTGGGATTTTTGGTGGCTTATGTAACCCTTTGGTGGCACCTGGTTGTTTAGTTTCAAAAAGGTTCGGGTGGACTGTGTGTTCTCGAGATCGTAGTACACATTTTTGTTTCTTGATACAAAAGTAATGATGACTGCGACTTTAGTTCCAAAGATAATAGGAACCAAGGTTACATTTTTATAAAAATTTTGGTACTAATTTCAGATTTTTCTAATTTAAAATGAATTAGTTGCAAATATCTATATTATTTTTTAATTTCTACAAAATGGAAAACCACCTTTGAAACCGCCTAAATGACCAAATTTGTCCGGTTTCAACAATTGGAAAGCCTTTGGCTTCTGATTTTGTGCTCTAGAGTTGAAAATAGAACTAACATGCTGATTCAGAGGATGTAAACTGAATTTTTCCCTTTTTCCAATGTGCTTGTTGGTAATAAATGTTTCATTATTCTAATTTACGGAAAAAACAGAAATGGTCCATGCTGTATCATATTGTTGGAAGTTTTCATTTTTTCAATGTGCTTTTTCAAAAAAAACGTTTCGACGTTCTAATCTGCAGGAGTATGATATGTCTATGACAAGAAGATCCCACTTGCATTTGTTGCTGCTATAGTCTAAAGTTTCATGTTTTAAATACTCATTGGAGATAGATTTTCTTTTGCCTTTCCAGAAATGGTATAAAGAAAATAACAAATACCTATATGATTCTACAGAGAGGTCGAAGTTTCACCACACATCCTATTAGCATGCATGTGGTGCAATGCATTGACTGTCGCAAATGGCGTATAGTTCCAACTGAAGAAGAATTTGAGGCACTACGTGAGGGATTCAATAAGAATGAATGGCGCTGCAACAAAAAAACAAATTGCTCTTGTCAAGATCCAGCCGACATTGAGTATGACGGCAGTCGCATTTGGGTCGTTGATGTGCCCGGCATACCAAAGGCTCCACCGAAGACTAAGAGACAAGTGCGTATGAGGACTGATCTCTCTAAAATGGACATCTACTACAACGTCGAGAAAACAAAGATGCGCATAAAAGATCCTGCTGATGTGGACAAGTTTACGAGGGAAAATCTCAAAATCCCCTGTACAAAGATCACATGTCTGCTTCAGCCTTCAACTTTACAGCACCGAGGGTTGTTGAGGCTACTGTTTCTGCCTGGAAGGCTACCAATGCCAAGGCCAAGAAACAGGACGAGGCAGGCGCTTCGAGAGGATAAAGTGATCATGTTACACCTATCTAGTATTTTTAATCAATTGAAGTTAATGTAAGTTTAATCGGTGTGACTTTTAATTTGCTTCCTAAGAAACCTCAGAGATGGTTAAGTAAGTGCCGTAGGCGGTAGGCCTCTGGCTCTTTTCCAATATATAAGCTACTTGAGTTATAGACTTATATGCATATTCCTTACTACAGCATCCTCCAGTTTCCCTTTTGAGTTCCGAGTATATGCATGAAGCTCTCATTGCATTGCCTCATTGGCTAGCAAAATATTAGATCAACGCTGTCCAAGCTAGGGCCTTCCAACCAAGTTTCTGCCATTTGATTTCATCCAGTGCATCGCTAATACAAGGCCTCCAGATGAGAGTGCGAATCAAGTTTCTGCAGAATCCAACATGCTCATATACTCGTATGTAGTGTGTACACGTAGAAGACAAGGGAGTAACAACTGATCAGGGCCACCGTGGCCCGCGAGCGATTGGCGCATGGAGGGGATCATCGCCCACGCGTTCACCCTGCCGGCGGTCACCCTCGGCGCCCTCGAAGCCAGTAAGCGTACCTCCACTCCTGCGGCACGGTGGTCAGCGAGCTTCCCGTCGCGGGGCCCCAGCCACTTCGTACGCGAGATCCTCAAGCCGGACATGGCGGCGCCGAGTGCCAACGTAACATCCTCGCCGCGTGGCCCGGCTAGTCGCCGGTGACGCGCGCCAACTTAGTCTTGTACATCTTCTCGGGCACCTCCATGGCGTGCCCGCACGTTGCCGGCATCGCGGCCCTGCTGAGGCGCAGGCACCGCGGCTGGGCGCCGGCCATGAATCCATGATCCCGTCGGCGCTGGTGACGACCGCGGTGGCGCTTGACAATGACAACCGGGGCAGCCCATCGCGGAGCCTGTCGACGAAGACGCTGTGCCCATCTGGATCGTAAAAGTCGGATGGGAAGGCTATTAGATACCCAGGGGTGGACCTTGGGTTGGGGATTCATGCCGCGGCTCTCGCCGGAGCGACGGCGCGCTCAGGCAGGGCGCCCCTCGCATTTGCATTTGCTATGGAACAGTGGACCTTTCGTTCCGGCGTTCCGCGCTGGACCCGTGCCAGGTCTACGACGCCGGGGAGCAGGACTACGTGGATTTCCTGTGCACGCTCAACTAGACCTATTCGTGCCGGGCTTCGCCGGGTGCACGGCCGCGCTCTCCGACGGCGTCGGCGGCGGCCTCAGCTACACCTATTGTTCGTGGCGGATCTGAGCGATGTCCGGGTGCTGGCGCGCACCGTGACGAAGGTGTCGGACGGCCCCGAGACCTACTCCGTGAAGGTCGTGGCGCCGGACGAGCTGGTGGAGGTGACCGTGACGGCGGCGACCCTGGAGTTCGGCGGCGCGCCCAAGGAGATGAAGAGCTACACGATCGTGTTCCGGAGCAAGAAGAGCCATGCGGCGGGGATGGCGCAGCAGTTCGGGGAGATCGTCGGGGAGAGCAACGTCCACAAAGTGAGGAGCCCGTTGCATTCATCTAGAACTGAAAATCTGATGGCAGGCAAGTTCATGTCTGCGTTGAATAAAAGATGTGTGAGTCGGGATAGTCAGACGTGTTTGATGTTGGTTGAAAATAGAGTGAATGGCATAATAATAATTTGCTCGTGTTGATAGTAGACTACTAGACTTCTCCAAGTATTTAATATCGAAATTCAGTGAACGCAGTGTGAGAATGAAGATCATTGTTGGCCTAATTCAGATTTAGGCAGAATTGTGTTTGTGTGGTACAGGAGATATTATTTCATTTGAATTCTCACACTGAATTCAGTGAATTAGGTTCAAATTTACATCACAGCTCGATATTATTTCCAATGAAATAATCATTTTTTCTTGTTGGCGTAATTCGATTCAGGCGTACTAAAAATTCAGATATATGCTGCACCGTCACTCCTGTTGATGCTTAATTTCTGAAAATGCAGTTCTTGGTGGCTGACCCAAGGGCTTGCAGAAGCAGAACCACCAAAGCATTTTGGATGCCCTGAACGCCATCAATGAGAAGGGAAACCAAATGCAGGGAAGGATATTACTGCTAAACATGGTTTACATAAGCTTCATGTCTGTTCCTATCATTTTTTTCCTACACATTAGTAAATTATAGCATCGATATACCTTTAACAAAATATATCTTTAACAAGGCTGAGTTGAACAAAATATATCATTATCAAATATGTGCAAGTTGTCCATTTGTTCAAACAAACAAAAAAAGAAAAGGAAAAAGAAACCAACCTATCATTTGCAAAGAAGCAACTCCTAGGGCTAGAACTACAAAACATCCATAATCTGATAGATCAGCAGCATTTGGTCGCCGAAACTTCCTGTCACAATACACTGGATAAATAATTTACATGATCCAATATGTCGACCAAAGAGGGAGTAAACAGGAAAGGGTGGTCAACGGTAGAAAAGCCACCTAGGGCTACAATCGTGTAGAGCATCAGAACAGGAAGCGGTGAAAAATAGTAAATAATTTGTGTGGTTTCTTGCACCGGTGAAGTTGGCTATAACAAATGCTCAGAGTATCCATACCAAAGGTAATTTTACCCAGTAAGTTAACTTTAGTAATGGATGATACCAAGCATAAATGACTGGAAAAGAGGCAATTAGATATAGTGATGATTCGTCCTGCCAAAGTATTGTTGCTTTGAAACAGGTCACCATTTGTATAACTACATCATACATATTTCTCTCGAATTCAATTATGTCCTTTACGTGGACCTCAATTTCTTTCTGATATATACTGCTGCATTTCAATCTGAGATTATGTCAACTAGAAAATTACATGTAACTTCTCTATAAAAATAAATCATTCTTGTAAATCCAAAATATAGTAAGGCTCTCTTTGTTGAGTTGAACATTCAATAGAAACAAGTTTCTCAGAAAAGTTTGATCTTTTGATAGATCGCTTAAGCAGAAGCTTCCCAATCAGATCCAGAACAGCTACCCTAAGACCAGTTGAACAAGCAATATTTAGGTGCAATTATTGACAACAAAAATTGTAGCTAAAATTTGTAATAGGAATTTCATGGAACACTGTAAAGACAACATCAAGCATAACCAGGATCTACAATCATATGACAGAGAATGTTAACTCAATACCAATATCTTGCTAAACATCAGTTTAGTCCAAATTTGTTTCAGGCAATAAACAACCAGAATACTAAAATGTACTTCATCTAGTTTACAGTAGAACCGCAAACCCACCTGGTCTTCAGCACCCGCCAGATGGTAACGACAATTCGTGCAGGCATAATTGTGAGCAACGACAAAAACGAATCCAAGCAGACGAAGAATCCTGCGACAATTAGCTGCAGCATTTTATCGTAATCAAACACCTCTCTGATCACACAAACAAATGAGCAATAACTCCTGAAAGTGTTAAGCCACACAACCAAATATGAAGTTAATAGCAGCAGAGAAATCATACATACATATGACCTACCCATCCATCTAGAGCTAGATGATATGGCTTTGTCAACCCAACAACTGAATATGAAATATGTGAGGATGAAGACATATGACAACCAAGCGCGCTTTTTTTTGGGGGGGGGGGTATGGGCTTATGGCATCTATTTTTTTGGTGCATTCCTGGTTACTGACTTAGTTATCCCTCAGCCTCACGATTCACAGGAACATGGCATCCCACAAGTAGAATATAGTAATTACCCAGAATCTTGTTCTTCTATCTATGCCATGAGATTACACAATGCCTCATTATCAAAATTTTTGAATTACCATGCACCTTTATTAACTTTGGTAACTTGACAAACTATATGTTTTCTATAATACATGCCGAACTTCCTAGAGAACTAAATGTTGCAAGATCTTTTCAAATCTAATTATCCTTGAGAACATCTTGTGTTCGACTGATCACATGTAAGTATCGTTTGTTCATGTGTGGCGCATTCTGAAATTAATAGCTAAATTCAATCAAATATTTTAATTGTTGGTTCATGCAACTACTAACCAGAATCAATATCTGCCCTTACCTATCAATACCCTAGCAAGGATAGGAATCCATTCATAATTGTTCAGAAAAAAATTGTGGTGAGTTACTGGTTTCAGCAATATGCTGAATTGCCAATAACTCTTGTATATCGAATCTATTTTCCAGCAATGCCAAGCAAGGAAATAAACTAGAACAGCATAACAACTCCAAAATTCAAGTATCGCCATTAGAAGTGCAGATGCATACCCGCTCACATCTCCATGGGACATGAAACATAGTGTTGTACACCCGCTGGCGCTTTTTCTCATTACCCACTGAAATTGTGCTTCTAAGTGCATTGCCACCATATAGCTCCCCAAGGAAGTATCTGAATGGTGAATTGTCAAGGCACTCGACTTCTGCTGTAGCGGAATGGTTAAAAAGAGGTATGGATATGCATATCTAAGGCTTGTAAACTCATATGCAATAGCCACTCTAACTAAATGTAGAATAGAATCTACTGATGCAATGAAAATTGGTCCACTAACTCAATTATTCTGTTTTATGGTCAGATCTCCCAAATTTAGTCAGACATACAGAATACATCAAGAATGTACTTTGAGCAAAGCAAAAGAAAATAATTAGTATTCCAGACTCTGCCGTCATTGCAGCCCAATGTTCCAACTATATGATGCAACAAAATTCATAAACAGTGCATTCTACTTTGTTCATATTACAGAAAATGGAGCAACATCATATTTTTAAGCATTTGCTTACAATGTATTCTCTAAAATCACGACAGGTGACAGGACCATCACCTTACTATCCAATAAAAAGCAAGTGGTTTTGCAGAATTTTAAGTGAGAAACAAGATCTGTACCTCCGAGAATGTTGCTGTTCTCCTTCATGTACTTCTCCCAGTCCAGCGACTCCTCCAGCTTCTTCTTCACGCCCCATTCGCCTCAGGCCGCCACGCCGCGGCCGCCACATCCGCCGCCACCGCAGCTGCCGCGGCGCTCTCCCGCGTGCTGCTGCCGCAGCTGCTGGCCCCATCCTCCACGGACGCCGCAACCACCCTCGCGCTCCCAGACACGCTCCTCTGTCTCAGCTCGACGCCCACATACGTGACGCAGCTCGCCGCGGACCTCTCGGCCTCCGAGCTCTCGCACACCGTCTCTGCCGTCGACCTCAGATCCGGGACCCTGAACGCCGCGGCCGCGTCGCCGCCGCCCTCCCCGCGCGGCTGCTCCCCCTCCGAGGCCGCCTCCTCGATCGGGGGGCTCCGGAACCCGCGCCTGCGCTTGGACCGCCGCCTGCGGCGCCGTTGTCCATCGGACGTGGTGTCGGGCTGGGAGCGCGGGGAGGTGTCGTCCGCATCGTCGGCGGTGAGGTCGCCCGCGAGGAGCTCGAAGGAGAGCTGGCGGCCGCCGGATCGGAGAGACATGGGAAGCGGCGGCGGTGGCGCGGGCCGCGCACGACGAGGAGGCGGCCGGAGTGCCCCCGCGAACCCTAGGCGAGGACGGCGCCGCGCCGCGCCGCGCCGCGCGGCGGCGAGGAGGGGAGCGGAGGCGGGGGAGGAGTAACGGGCGCAGAGGAGAATACTTCTTTTCCCGGTCGCGTTTATTATGCGCTTCTTATTCGCTTTTTTATTTTTGTAATAATAATGGCTTAATTTCTGGATTTCTTTGGCATTGTCTGTGACTAGGAGACGGTGATGAGTGATGACACGAGATCGAAGAATAAATTACTCCCTCCGTCCCACGATATAAGCATTTCTCGATTTCTACACATCACGTTTGATCGTTCGTCTTTTTTAAAAAAATTATAAAAATATAAAAATAATTACAATATACTTAAAATATATTCGATGATGAAACATGTCATAAGAAAATAAATAATATTTTTATAATTTTTTTAATAAGACGAACAGTCAAACGTGAACAGAAAAAATCAACGGATGCTTATATTATGGGACAGAGGGAGTATGACACTGAAAAACTTCTTTCTCCCTGTATCACTGATGTAATTTTTTGTTGACGTCAGTACCATTTCCGTCGTTTTGAGGTGAAACGGCGGCTAACGTAAGGATGAAATGTCAATTTTGCCCATATGTCAGCACCCTCTCTTTCTTCTCCCCTTTCCACCCGCTGTGCTCCGCCGCCTCCGCCCATGGTGCCAACTCGCTGGCACCGACCATCGTAGTGCGCGGTAGCGCGGTTCGACGCCCCAGGCATCCTCGCATGCGGCCGCTTGTCCACACCTCGTCGAGCCTCCTTGCGCGCAGGTAGCAACCACGGCGTAAGCATCCGGGTTGCCATTGTCGCCGCCGTTGGCACGAAGAAGTCAGTGGCGGCGGCGGCCTGCACATCCTTGCGCTCTCCGTGGCGCGGAAGCGACGATGGCCGCGTCTGGGTCGTTGGGCTCTCTGGCGCCGGGAAGTCGGCGGCCACGGCGAGCGCGGCGTGTGGCCTAGACGTCTTTGGGCGCGCTGTCTTTGTCGGGCTTGTGCTGTGCGGAGGCAGCGGCCGTGGCGGTGGCATCTGGGCCGTCGTCATATGCTCCCTGGTGATGGACTGACCTGCATCTTTCTCACTGGCAGTGGCGGCGGAGAGATGAAGGGGTTGCTTCATGGCTCAATTTCGGCAGACTGGAGGTCGATCCAGTGTTGTGGAGCTCGATCCCGCAACCTGTTTGGGTTCCTCATCCATCAAGCCCGCACTAGAGATCTTTGCTCACCTTGCAGGCTCACCCTGCACCCCAAGGCCCAAGCGGCCGAGCTTCCCCTATAGCGGAGCAGCAGCAGCTCCATGGACAACGGAGAACAACGAGAATAAACGAATTGACCAAACCTTTTTATTTAATTAGCACCTGTCCCACGTAAACATAGACCCAAACCAGAAAACAAACATGGAATGGAAAGGAGAGCCAAGGGGCATACGGTCATTTCCTCTTTTATTTTTTCCTGACACGTGGGGCCAGACAATGATTAAACCAAACGGACGTAACGACAATGGCATTGAGGTCAGTAAAAAGTTGAATCAGTGGCATAGAGGGAGTAAGAAGTTTTTCGGTGGCACATAAAGAATTTAAAACTTTTATAATGGCACATATGTAATTGACCCGAGAATAAAAGAGGGATCTGCGCATCTTGGGAAAGCCAATTTTATTTCTCGATTCTGGGGTGCTTTCCAGAACTTAAAATATCAGTCCATGCGGCTTGTCATGTTGCTGTGCCATTTCAGTCCATGCAGCTTCGTAAGGCAATGCAGAAATCGTACAGCTTACGAATGAAATCAAACGAAGGCCTTGTTTAGATCCAAAATTTACCCCAAAGTTCACTATGCAAAAAGAAGATTCTCATCACATCAAAATGTCATAGCATGCATGGAGTATTAAATGTAGATGAAATCAAAAACTAATTACACGGTTTTGTTGTACTCTACGAGACGAACATTTTGAGCCTAATTAATCAATTTTTGGATAATTTTTTACACCTACAAACGAAATCCTACAGTGGCGCACACACCTCAAAATGCTAAAGTTTGCACCCAAATTTGGGAACTAAACAAGGGCGAAAAAAAAACTTTCTGCAAACTACAACACGCGCTCCAGTACGCAAAGAAACGAGCAGACCTTCGAGTCGAGTGACACTGAATGAATGAATCAACAAATTGAACAAGCACCTAGTGGTGATTTTACAGAACAGCGATGGAGGCAGACGGTGTCGGCATGTGGCAGTTGTTGCTAGGGGGTCAGCTTCGTCTGTGGGCAGCACGAGCTGCCCCCCGTGTTGCGGTTATGGGTGCAGCACGACGGCACGAGCGCGAGGCGTCGCCCCCCAGCACCGACCTCTCTGCCGATCCCGCTGCCGTGCCCGGCCGCCCCGCCCCGCGGCCCCGTCCTCGCGCCGTGCGCGGCCGTGACCGCCAAGGTCAGGAGCGACACGGCCAGCAGCAACTTGCACGTCGAGCTCGAATATCTCGCGCGGACACCCATGCTCAGCAAGCACCGAACGATTTTTGTTCGAGCGGAGATTTCTAGACTTTGTTTGGGTTGCGTTCCTCGTCTTCTTGATGGACAAGCAAGCCGAAGGAATATGTATATATAGACGTGCCATTGAGGGGGAAGCACGCGCAGCGCAGGCGTGACGCGCGGGAAATAGTGTGCCAATTTCCGGGGATCCTCGGGGAAGTTAGCCGGAATCTTTCTCGGGTTATAGCTAGTGATCCACTGATCCAACGCCGTTCCGCGCCTGCATTGCACTTGCGCGCGCGAGGCTCCTTGCCTGCACGGCTGAACCTCAGGATGTATGCCGTACTTGCCGAGAGTTTTCACGGATCATCAGCAGGAAAGCAAACGGCAGCCGCAATCGTGGGCCGGCGGAGATGCGCGCCAGAAGGGAGAGATTTTTTTATTATAGTGTTGTCGTCTTTCTGTGTTTAATTTTTTTCTCTGCGCTTTCCACTACTACTTTGTTAACACACGTTATCTCATTGGTTTTGTTAAAAATAACCTTGGTTTTTCGACAAGAGTAATTCTGGTTGATTCACAGAGAAAACTCCTCTATCATTTGCCTTCTTCTTTTACTAGTATCATCTCTCTCCCACGGCACATAATAAACTAAGATGATCGAAAACGACAATGTCTAACGACATGTGTTTTCTGCTATATGTATTCAGCAACTCTGACGATGACTTTTGTTTCATTCTTGTCTTTAGCATTTTCTGTGAGATGTTGATGACAAACTTTTGTTTCATTCTTGTCTTTAGCATTTTCTGTGAGATGTTGATGACAATCGCTTGGAGAATGAAAGTGGGGGTCGTCGCATCCTGTCTAGTTATCTGTCAACAGATTTTTAAAGATAAAATCTATCAAATCCCCGTCCTGGCCCCGCGCGCGCCCGCGGCGACCAAGGCCAGCATCACCACCAGCAGCAACGCGCACGCGCGCGTCGAGTTTAACGGTGTCGCGCGGGCACCCATGGCCACCGTAACACACCAGTTTAGCAACCGGGTTGGTATCGAGACGTGACGATGTTCTTGAGATGACGGAGAGATATTCTTTGGTTCGGTACCGGCACGCTTTGCTGCTCAGGTCTCGTGGCGCGCGTGGGCGGGAGGGGAAAGCGTGTGCATGGAGATTTCCGAGAGGTCAGCGAGAAACTTGCAAGTTCTTTTTTTTTCTCGAGTGAAAATTCTAGGACTTTATTACTCAAAACTGACTACTACTGAGACACACGTGCATTTCCCTGTGACACAAACTCTGGCATTAGTGTCCGGTGTTCCGACTGCCAGGTCATTCCGCGTAGGCCTCGTTTAGATGCAAAATAGGACGGAGATCTGAGGGTTTGGAGTCACTTCGTAATCATTGCGTCACCGTAGCATTTTGTTTGTATGTGTGAAAATTTGTCTAAAAATTGATTAATTAGGCTCAAAATGTTCGTCTTGTAGAGTACAGTAAAACTGTGCAGTTAGTTTTTAATTTTATCTATATTTAGTACTCCATACATGGGCCGACATTTTGATGTGATGAGAATCTTTTTTTGCATAGTGAACTTTGGGGTTGCTTTTTAAAAACTAAACAAGGTCTAAGACCTTGAACCTGCAAACCTAGCCAGTTCGTCAGCTGTTAAGTACGTTGTTGCATCAGCGTGCTTGATTACCAGTGCGCTGATGATAATCACCAAACTGGGCCAACCCAGGCCGCCTAACCCGGGGCCGAGGCGATTTTTGTGGGCTCAGCGGCGCGGCAGGCGACGATGACGCTTTCGGGCCGAAAGAATCACAGTGGGTGTTGCGGCAGCCGAGCCGGTTAGGCCTGGCCCAACTACATTTCTTTTGGGGGCGCGTGCGCGTCGAGCGGAAAGCATCCGCTTCCCCTTTCTCCTCCACCCTTTTCTCTCTCGCGTTCGCGGCGGCGGCGGCTTGTGTCGTCTCTCCCCGTCTTCCCCGCACCTCTGTCTCACAGAGTTACAGCCCTCGCTCCGCCGGCGAACACTTTCGGCCTCTGCCTCGGCGGAGCAGAGCGCGCCGGCCGCCTCCGTGGAGTTCTCTCCTCGTGGCCGTCGTCTTTGTTGTCGTCCTCCGCTCGGCTCGACTGGCGGATTGATTTCTGCGTCTTTCGTTGGTAATGAAGCTGGTCTTGCCTTGATAGACTGCTGTTTCTGAGAGTTTATTTTGCGCCGAGAGCCACGGAATCCAAATCCTCTCCGATCCGTTTAGTTCGTTTCATTGTTTCGGATTTGTTTGCTGCGTGGTTCAGTGAGTACCGTTTGCAGATTAGCAGAGTCTATGTCGCATTTTTTTTTCAGCTATCGATCAAAGCAACTTGGAGTGCTAACTAGTGTGGAGTTTAGTGTTCACTGGTTCCGAGTTCCGACAACCTGATAGTTGAAACTGAGATATTTTGAACGATGTGTCGCTGTCGTGAGTCCAGCACTCGGGGACACTTGTGTGCCGTTATTCCTCAAGCTACCAATAACATATGCAGTATTTCCAGGAACAGTTGTCAGCTTGCATGTGTGCAGACAGCATAGTATACTACTTGATAAATTTGGTTTCAGGTGAAACAGTGCTGTTTTCTAACAGCAATCCTGTCTGGCATCAAATGAATAATGGAGAACAAGTTTCTATTGATTAAGTAGGTAGAGTTTGTGTTGCTAATTTTCAGGAATACTCCCTCCGGTTTCATATTAGGCCAGTCTCAATGGAAGTTTCGTGGACACAATTACCTAGAGTGACACATCATAAGTGTTTGAAATTAGGATGAAACACCTCCCTCTCAATGCATAGTTTCATCAATTGTTGTTTCCTATGTCACATGCAAGGCACAAGCTGTCTAGGTAACTGTGTACATGGAGTTTCATTCATTTCACCTCTCTCTTAATTAATACAGTGACACATCATAAAAAATGCTGACATGACAGTCAATTTATTGTCCATGAAACTCCCACTGAGATTGGCCTTAGAAGTTGTTTTGGACAAGGTTTGAGTCAAACATTGGAAATATAAATCATGAATAACATTTAAGTCGTTGAGTTTGAAAATGTGAAAATCATATAAATAGATTGGTCTCGAAAATTACTTCCATAAAAATATGCATATATAACTTTTCAAGAAATATTTTTATAGAAAAGAGAAGTCAAAGTTGTGCTTTGGTGACCGTGTCGCTGTCCTAAACGACTTCTAATAGTGAACCGGAGGGAGTAATCAACTTTGCGGCTGTGTTTGTAGCACTTATTGTGCATTTTGATGCTTACATTTTCAGAAGAAGGGTGTCCTGTTCTTTGAAGTTTGAACTTAGCTATAAAGCACAATAAAACAGTGAATTGTAGAAGTATTTTTTTTCTTTTATCATGTTTCTACATCTTAATTCACTCATGAACTGTTTTGCATAGGTTTGTTAGTAGCACAACCTTCCTGACATTTGAAATAAAATTGGTGAAATGTTGAAAAGAAATGCTCTTCTGTCACGATTGTTTTATTTTTGCTTCACCCTGTTCAATGTCTGTGTACATTTATATCTTTGAACCACTTCTTTAATTTTACTGTCGACTCAACAGAATATTGGTTCTTGATTAATGTGGTGCAGATCTCCCATTCAATTTTTAATTAAAAATCCTTGCATTCGGGATGGCATCACCTGGCCAAATGACGGCAAGCAATCTCTTACGCACCGAAGGCTTTCCTGGAAATATGGTATGCAATCTATGAAATAACACAACTTTTTGTTTGGCTGCCATTAGCTTATTCTGATGTTTGTTCTCTACATAGGGGAAAAGATCTGGTTTAATTGCTGCAAGAAGTCTTGGATCAAGGAGGCTGCGAATGACTCAACACTGCTTTCATTATCAACATCTTTGTTGGCCACTTGTAGAAAGAGTTGCAGCTTGTAATATCCGATTGCCGTCATGTCCTGGCGCGGTGGTATCCAAGGGGTTTGACAGTCCATTAGTTGAGAACTCTGATACTACATTGGATATTGGAATTATTCACTTGTACCGTATGCCATTTCTTCAAGAAAGTGAAACCAAGGAGCTGCTTAGAAAAGTGAAGGCGAAGGTTTCTGCTAATATTGTTGATATAATTACGGAGCAGTGCTTCAATGTTCAGTTGGACAATCCACTGACTCCTGAGAAGCTTTTAACACTCCATTGGCTCTTAGCAGAAACTTATGAACCTGAAAAGTTGCAAACTAGGAGCTTTCTGGAGGAGGAAGTCTCTAGAAGTACTTGTACTGTCATTGTTGAGGTTGGTCCCCGGATGGCATTTTCAACAGCATTCTCGACCAATGCTGTCTCAATCTGTAAATCTCTCTCATTAGTAGAAGTGACTCGACTAGAGAGGTCAAGAAGATACCTTTTGCGCCTTGAGCCTGGTAGTGACCCACTTGATGAAAGTCTGCTCAAAGAATTTGCTGCATTGGTTCATGATAGAATGACAGAGTGTGTTTATCCCAACAAGCTCACATCATTTCAGTCAGATGTAGTTCCTGAACCTGTCCGTGTTGTTCCAGTTATTGAAAGGGGGAAAGAAGCATTGGAAGAAATAAATGTGAAGATGGGGCTTGCTTTTGATAAACAAGATATTGACTACTATACATACCTCTTCAGAGATGATATCAAACGCAATCCGACTACTGTGGAACTTTTTGATATTGCACAATCCAATAGTGAACACAGCAGACATTGGTTTTTCAATGGAAAACTTGTGATAGATGGAGAAACCATGCCAAACACTTTGTTCCAGTTAGTGAAGAGACCCCTGAAGGCTAACCCCAATAACTCAGTCATCGGATTCAAGGATAACTCAAGTGCAATAAAAGGATTCCCAGTAAATCAGCTACGCCCAACAATTCCAGGTTCCACTTCACCATTATCCATAATGATGCGCGAGCTTGATATTTTATTCACAGCAGAAACCCATAATTTTCCATGTGCTGTTGCACCATACCCTGGAGCTGAGACAGGTGCAGGTGGCCGTATAAGAGACACACATGCCACTGGAAAGGGTTCTTTTGTTGTTGCTTCTACCGCTGGTTACTGTGTTGGTAATCTTCGAATTGATAATTCAAACGCTCCCTGGGAGGACCCTTCATTTTCTTACCCAGTCAACCTAGCATCTCCATTGCAAATTCTTGTAGATGCTAGTGATGGTGCATCTGACTATGGGAACAAGTTTGGTGAGCCTCTAATTCAGGGATATACCAGAACATTTGGGATGAGGTTGCTAAATGGGGAGCGGCGTGAATGGTTGAAGCCGATAATGTTCAGTGGAGCTATTGGCCAAATTGACCATGCACACATATCAAAGGGTGATCCAGAAATTGGCATGCTGGTTGTGAAGATTGGTGGTCCAGCATACAGAATTGGTATGGGCGGTGGTGCTGCCTCAAGTATGGTTAGTGGCCAGAACGATGCAGAGCTTGATTTCAATGCAGTACAACGTGGAGATGCTGAGATGGCACAAAAGTTGTATCGTGTGGTCAGGGCATGTGCAGAAATGGGAGAGGACAACCCCATCATCAGTATTCATGATCAGGGTGCAGGGGGGAATTGTAATGTTGTGAAGGAAATAATATATCCTAAGGGTGCTGAAATTGATATCCGCTCAATCGTTGTTGGTGATCATACATTGTCAGTCTTGGAGATATGGGGTGCTGAGTACCAGGAACAGGATGCACTACTTGTGAAACCTGAGAGCAGAAGCCTGTTGGAGTCGCTTTGTCAGAGGGAAAGGGTTTCAGTGGCTGTCATTGGGAAAATTGATGGCTGCGGAAAAATTGTGTTGATTGATAGCACTGCTGTGGAGCATGCCAAGTTGAATGGCCTTCCTCCTCCAACCCCTGTTGAAGAACTTGAGCTTGAAAAAGTTTTAGGAGATATGCCTCAGAAGACCTTTGAGTTCAAGCGTGTTTCTCAAGTCACAGAGCCTTTAGACATTGCGCCAGAGGTAACACTACTGGATGCTCTGAAACGAGTATTAAGGCTCCCATCTGTGTGTTCAAAGCGTTTCTTGACCACAAAGGTTGATAGGTGTGTGACAGGTCTTGTTGCCCAACAGCAGACAGTTGGGCCTCTCCAACTTCCACTTGCTGATGTGGCTGTGATTGCACAGACATACACAGACCTTACAGGTGGTGCTTGCAGCATTGGAGAACAACCAATAAAGGGTTTGCTTAATCCTAAGGCTATGGCCAGACTTGCTGTTGGGGAGGCATTGACTAATCTTGTTTGGGCGAAGGTTACATCGCTTGCTGATGTCAAAGCAAGCGGGAATTGGATGTACGCTGCAAAGCTTGATGGGGAAGGGGCAGATATGTATGATGCAGCTGTTGCACTTGCTGACTGCATGATTGAACTTGGTATTGCGATAGATGGGGGGAAGGATAGTCTTTCCATGGCAGCTCAAAGTGATGGTGAGGTTGTCAAGGCTCCTGGAAATCTGGTTATCAGTACTTATGTCACATGTCCTGATATAACATTGACAGTAACCCCTGATTTGAAGCTCTGTAAGGATGGAATTCTTCTGCATATTGATCTCGCTAAAGGAAATCGCCGTCTTGGTGGTTCTGCTCTTGCACAAGCATTTGATCAAATTGGAAATGATTGCCCGGACTTGGATGATGTTCCGTACTTGAAGAAGGTATTCGATGCCATTCAGGAATTGATCACTCAACGTCTTATTTCAGCAGGCCATGACATAAGTGATGGTGGCCTTATTGTGAGTGTTCTTGAGATGGCATTTGCTGGTAATTGTGGTTTTAAGCTGGACATAGACTTGGAAGATAGGAGCCTTCTTGAAGGACTTTTTGCAGAGGAGCTTGGCCTTGTTATTGAAGTGCACTCAGAATATCTCAATGTCGTGAAGGAAAAGCTCGAAGCAGCAGGCGTTTCCGCTAATGTAATTGGAGAAGTTACTAGCTCACCAGAAATAGAAGTTTTTGTTGATGGCAATCTGCATCTCAAGGAAAAAACTTCGGATCTCAGGGATCTCTGGGAGGAAACGAGCTTCCAGCTTGAGGAGTTACAGCGCCTGAAATCTTGCGTCAAACTTGAGAAAGGACTAAAAAGCAGAACATCGCCATCATGGTCTCTGTCTTTCACTCCGAAATTCACAGATGAGAAACTGTTGATTGCATCCTTGAAACCAAAGGTCGCTATCATTCGTGAAGAAGGGAGCAATGGGGACAGGGAAATGGCTGCTGCATTCCATGCTGCTGGATTCGAACCATGGGATATCACAATGTCAGACCTCTTGGCTGGGAAGTCTTCTCTAACAGAGTTCCGTGGAATTGCATTTGTTGGTGGTTTCAGCTATGCAGATGTGTTGGATTCAGCAAAAGGTTGGGCTGCATCAATCAGGTTTAACCAGC
Source organism: Echinochloa phyllopogon (assembly GCA_033239725.1). Classification (NCBI taxonomy): domain Eukaryota; kingdom Viridiplantae; phylum Streptophyta; class Magnoliopsida; order Poales; family Poaceae; genus Echinochloa; species Echinochloa phyllopogon. The sequence continues at coordinate 7,956,941 of BTCW01000018.1, forward strand.
CCCTCATTCAGCAATTCCAGGATTTCTACCATAGGCCAGACACTTTCAGCCTTGGAGTATGCAATGGCTGCCAGCTTTTGGCTCTTCTTGGTTGGGTGCCAGGATCAGATGTTGGAGGTTCTCTTGGTATAGGTGGAGATATGTCCCAGCCGAGGTTTATTCACAACGAATCTGGTCGTTTTGAGTGTCGGTTTACCAGTGTGTCAATTGGGAATTCTCCGGCTATCATGTTCAAAGGGATGGAAGGTTCTACCTTGGGTGTTTGGAGTGCTCATGGCGAGGGAAGAGCTTTCTTCCCAGATGAAAATGTTCTAGCTACTGTTGTGAAGTCTAATATCGCTCCTGTGCGATATTGCGATGACGCTAACAATATAACTGAGAAATATCCCTTCAATCCCAATGGTTCTCCACTAGGCATTGCAGCCCTTTGCTCCCCTGATGGAAGGCACCTTGCTATGATGCCGCACCCAGAGCGTTGCTTCATGATGTGGCAATATCCATGGTATCCCAAGGAATGGCAGGTTGAGAAGAGTGGCCCCAGCCCTTGGCTGCGGATGTTCCAGAATGCTCGGGAATGGTGTTCATAGTGCAGGTACTTCAATCTTATCTGCTGCTTTTTACTATTTGTGGTACTGTGAATAAAGTTTCGATTATAGAACATGGTTTTTTACAAAAGCCATGCAACTCTTCAATTAGGATAGCCTAGTAGTTTGATTCATGTTAGCAAGATCAAAATGCTTATGCACTTGAAGCTCCCAGAGTCTGAGTCTAAGTAGTATCGCTAGTTTTTATTTTAACTTACTACTTTATGGCTTCATTCCAAATTACTACTCCCTCCGTTCCAAATTACTATTTGTTGTTGACTTTTTCTCGCAACGTTTGACCATTCGTCTTATTCAAAATTTTTGTTCAAATATGCGAAAAAATAAGTCATACTGATAATAAAGGAAGCCACAAATAAAAGAAACGACACTTGCAAAAGTTTTTGAATAAGACGAATGGTCAAACGTTACGAAAAAAGTCGAATAGCAATTTGAAACGGAGGTAGTATTTGTTTTGGCTTCTCTAGATAGTAATTTGAAACGGAAGTAGTATCACATTATTTCTTCATATTTATAATCGTCATTTATCTGTGTTTGCTTTTTGGTGCAGCTTAGCCGGATTATGGTTACAAGTTGGACTATGATTTCGGAGTGACAGACGTGCAGTACCCAGTTGCAGGGATTTGTCGTGGGTACTGGGGCTAGTTATAGATGGTTTAAGGCTGTCTCGTCCCATATGGGAACCTCTTTTGGCGAAATAATTGTACTTGACTGTCTAATAATCAAATGTCGAAAAGTTCACATTTGAAATATCGAACAATGGATGACCGCCCCGTCGGTTAGGTCAACTGGAGTAACATGTACTGCTGTGTTCGCGAGTTTCGTTTTGGCTTTGAGTGATCACGCACTTGGCACTGTGGATTTGTTTTGTTTCGTTTCTTTGATGAGCGATCACGCGCTTGGCTAGTGATAAAGAAATGTGCTGGGTTAGGTATATGAGAATCCAAGCCCAATCCGTCGTTTGGATGAACTATGTATGGGTTTGGGTTATGGGTTCGGGTTAAGTGGACCCCATAAGGTAAAAAAAATCACGGCACATCCTCTTCTTTCACTGAACCAGCATTTATCCAGAAGGTGGGCCTGAAGGCTAGCCAGCTCCATCGGCAAGGTTTTACGCATTCTGCCGTCCTACACCTCAGCATTGCAACGAGGGCCCATGGTCGAGAAAATGCACAACATATCATCAACATCAAAGGCATACAGTAGGGTAGTTTAACGTCTGGTGTTCCGAGCAAGCAGCAAAGTCAGCCAGACGACCAGGTATATATAACATACATGAGTTTGCACCGCCTCTGCATTGTTTCGTCTACAGAGATCAAGTACACGCCACTTGAACGCCCAATGGTTCACTACAAGACAGAGGACACTACCAACTAGTTTGCAGTTCCTAAAGCATCAAATAGGCTAGTCGTCATCCTCCTCGGGAAGATCAAAGTCCCTAACCTTCACGTCAGCATCTTCCCCGTACTGGATGCAGGAGTCGATGTACGATAGCACATATTGTATGCTGCAAAAACAAGGGCAGCTAAGGGTATGAAAACACAATAACTAGTTCAAAAAAAATGGTGGTTTCAATATTTACCCATGCCATGAAATGCACAAGAGATCTCAAGTGTCACGCAACAGGAAGTGTGGCAGGTTTCATTTCAAACTAGCTAAAAGCCCTAAAAAAATATTGACGAAAATAACTCATCTCATGTTAATCTTTCATTACGACGTGAACAGATTTATTCCCATGGTATGTTTATACTTTGATTCCAAGTGGTGCCATGTGTGTGTGCTTTCAGCACCAGAAATTGAGGATGAAAGACGGAAACACGTCTTCCAGATAAATCATAAATGTAGTATGAGCTATGCTGTAATAGTCAATCTAAGGGGAAGAAAGTGTTACCTGCTCTCCTTTCTCAAGTCAAGTGGTATGAAATTTACCATGCTGTAATCATCAACCTACATGATGGAATTGAGATTAAAATTGAAGACTGAGAACACTGGAAGAAGGCACTAGAAAAGTCAAATAATAAAAGATTAAACATGAAAGTGATAAGAGCGAGACACGTAGCATCTCAGATTAGTTCACATATGACATGTACAAAAAAGAAGAAGAAAAAACCATAGGTTCACATAAAAAATGATTAGATGTGCTTGCTAAGATGAATGCATGTCTTCCTGTACAACTTTATATCAATGTTTCCGAGCCTTTGGCACCAAGAAACCTAACCATTTCATAGCTAAAGCAATGCACTTTCTTAGAAAAATATGAAGTTTCCACTGTAGCACAAATGAACTTAATAAAAGGTAAAGCAATTGAAAACAGTATCATCACTAGATCAATCAATCAACAGAACAAACCCTTTTGAGTCCCAAGCAAGTTGGGGTAGGCTAGAGATGAAAAACCAACATAACTAGATCAATGAAAAATGAAATTAAAAGAAATCCATGTGGAATCCCCCCACAATGATTTTTTCTTACCCTAGCAGACCTCACCAGTCAGCACAGCGAACAGGATGTTTCACACTTCCCAACCATAAATAATAACTACATATATATATAAATAAATAAAAACAAAAGATTGTGCCCATGGTCTATTGCCCGACAAAAACAAATGCACCATAGAAAGTGTTTAAACATGCTAAAGTGGTTGTACTTGTATCTGGCAAATGATGTGAGCACTAGCCAAGATGATTCCATGGCGATATCACATTTAAGGAAGACTAGGATAAAACTATTACATCTGAGCAAATCTTAACCATGAAATCACTCTGTATCCAGGGGATAAAATTAAATCATGGGTGCACGACATCATAGACTCATTGAAGAACTTCAGTAAGAATATTTCAACAATAAATGTTTGCATAAAGGATGGCACTCATGGCAGGCATACCAGTTCAGCCAAACACTTGTTCAACTTGCTAAACCGGGGTGCCATCTGTCTATTCAACTGTGACAAAAGAACCTGTGTGTTCGGGTCTAGATACCTAGAAATATTGAAATAACAATTCAGAAAAGGAAGTTCCAATCTTTGCAACTATGTATATTATGTAAACAAGGAAAGAAATGAAGCTTACTCTTCAACATCTTTTTTGTTGGAGACCAAATCCATCTTTGAAAGGATGTTGATATGAGGAAGTTCAAGCTGAATCATAGCAGAAAGAGAAGCCATGCAACCACTGATGTATTTTGTTACATCACTGACAAACTAGACCAAGAAAAACAACCAAAATAAGGCTTGGATTTTGGTTCAGTATCTTCACTGTCAATAAAATTTCTACTAGTGATCCAAACCTGTGAATCAAGAAGGTACACAGCACAAACATTGAAATTTTTCCGTTTCAGATGTTCGACAAAGTTGCGCAGAACTGGAACATGAGTGAAGAGTTCAATCTGGCCTGGGAAATGAGAGGAGGAAACTTGTTAACTGATATCATGTGATGTTGACTCTAATTATCTCAGTTCAAGAAAGATGCGAGTACACATTTGCATTGTTAACCACACTAGAGGTAACTCAAGATGGTATAAAGAGAATGATGATTGCTTGTTTTTATCACTCATGCAAGTGAAAGGAATAGTATGTGGAAAGAAACTGTGAAACTATTAGGAAACAATTACAGCATGCAAAGATGAATTGAGAATATACCAGGGCAATCAAACACAAGGTAGTCATCATCCAAATAGTTCTCTAGCTGCTCATCCAACCAATCATCCAAACTGTCTTCAAGGTGCCTGAGTCTTCGTTAAGGAACTGACTGCATAAAATCATTTAAAAAGACAAATTCCATGCACACAAGGAATATCCAATATCCTTCAAGATACACCATCAAAATTCAGGTAATTTGTTTGATCCATGAGCAACACACCCCCCCCCCCCCCCCCCCAAATCTAATGATTGCATGACTAAGATTTGTTGTTCTTCTGTTTGAACGGTAAGCAGAGTAATGACCTTGGGTCTCAAAATAGACATTGGACATACTAAAATTACTTAAACAACAGGATACTCCATGCAGTAGATAAGACCGCCATTTGGCCCCATCCCAAACTCCTCCATGACATCATCCAATGAAATTAGCTCTCTGATATCTGCAAAAAATGCAAGACCGGGGAAAAACAAGCAAGAGCAATCATTATTAACTGCAAATAAGAAGCACAAGAATTGTACTTTTGTCACCAGAAACAAAAACTTTACCCATATCTACGGGATAGTTGAAATGCTCTGCAGCTGGATCGAGATTGACTATATGAATTGTCCTGCCCATGGTCTGGCAATGATCATACAAACTGGAGCAATACGTTGACTGCACAGCATGAACAACCAATTAGAACAAGCCATTCTCAGCTTCTCCATACCAAGTAACCGTTGTGTAATATGTATGATTGCTCTTGCAAAAAAAAAAAAAAAAAACTAGCCCATCTCAGGAATGAACGAACCATCTAAAAAGTGCAGAGGAAATGGCGTCATGTAAGAAACGGAACCCCACTAGAGCAGACCTGAGCTATATCGGATCAAAACTAAACAGAACTAAAACGGAGCAGCACATCGGAGTTGTAATCGATCAGAGCGACGAACTAATTGCCTAATTCGCAACGAACCCCAATCAGCGCCGGCGATTAAACCGGGCATCTCGCGACCAAATCAACCACTCAGAGAACTAATAGAGAGAAGGAAGCGAGCGGGGAGTCGGGGGCCCTCACCTTGCCGCTCCCGGCGGGGCCGATGACTAACTGCGCGTAGCCCATGACGGCGCGAGTGCGGCGGAGCGGGGGCGAGTAGGGTCGTAGGGTAGGGGGCTTGGGGTAGGGTTTAGAGAGCAGGAGTCAAGAGGGTGTGGACTACGAGTGGAGAGAGCGGGGCGAGGGGCGGTGGGCTAGAAGGCGGAGGAGATGGCGGCGGCGAGGTAGGCGGCGCACCAGACGGCGGCGGCGAGGAGAGCGCTGATTAGGGCGGACAGGGCCATCGATGTCTCAGCGGCTCGCTCAACTGGTCCGGTTCGCTTGGCCCCGCTCTTTGCGGGCTTCCCTTTTGGTTGGCTCGCTGATGAGTCGGTTGTGGACTTGAGTCCAGAGACGTGTCGCTGCTGGTTCGTAACCGATGGCCCAACCGGCGCGTCTCGTTCCTGAAGAGATGATGCAGGGCACATGCTTTCTCTGTTCTTTTTCACAGAGAAAAAGCCACGACGGCACGTCAAGCTCGAGTAGTAGAGGGTTCTCAAGCCCCCTTTTCTGACCACGGCACTATTATTACTGAACGCGTATGAATTATCCATCCTCTGTACACCTTTATTTGTGTATTTACAGCTGCAATGGATAAGATACGATTACTTCTATACATGAATAAGCATACCAACTAATTGTAGATCGAGAACTCAAATATTTGCATTTCACTGGAGGTTGGAACGACCAGTACCTGGGATTGCTCCCACTTTCCACCCGGCTATACACCCAGCAAGAAGGTCGCTAGTGCTTCGACGGTGGGCAGCGTGTGTGCTCACTGTACGAATGACAAGACGAGCCGGGTCTCCCTTCTGTGCCGGTCCCTTCCGCCAACCCCGCGCGCAGCGCCGGCGGCCTCAGCGCTCCGTTCCCCCGGCCCGGCCACGGCCTGGGCCCGACGCCATCCGCCTGCTTGCCCCGCCCCGGCGGCGAAGCAGGACGCTATCATCAGCGCTGGCGGCGGCCCTCCCGATCCCGACGCCGTCGCCGACCACGCGCATGCCCACGGCTCGGGCCCCTCGGGTCGCGGCGTCATCGCGGTGAAGTGCGGGGAAAACCGCGGCTTTCCACGGCCCCCTTGGAGAGGTTGGCGGTCGCGCGCCCTCGGAGTCGGAGACCTGGGAAAGGAGGCAGCCGGCCATGAACAACGCCAGCAGCGGCATCGCGTACGCGGGGCGTGCCAGCTTCATGAATCTTGCCGATCGATGTGCGTGCAGCGCGCGTGCCGGTATGTGTTGCGCTTGCCTCGTGCTAGCTACGCGACACTGCTTAACTGAGCTCGATCTCAATTCAGATGAGAGCGATATGGGTGGAAGCGACATGACGCATGGGGTGCATATTTATATATACCAGCACACGTGTACGGCCGGCTCGGGCCGTGCGTCGCATGGTAAGTTCCCGCGTTATACGACGTTGCCTTCGTGCACAAGGCTAGACGATACCATTGAAGTTGCTAGAGAACCCGGTGAATTGGTCCGTGCAATTGCAGCTCAGAGACTTTGGGCACCTTTGATAGAGCTTTCAAAACATTGCTGGAGTTGCACCAAATGACTATAGCGGAGAATCATTTCTAGGGTTGGTTGTAAGAGATGGAGTTGTTTTATACATGATATAAATGAAGTTGATGGAGTAAAAAAATCAGCTCCTCCACCTCTAACTCTACTTTCACGTGAACTCTACCAAAGGGAGCCTTCCACGTCCCGAGGCCGGATATGCTTTCAGCATCAGACAAGAGAGGGACATTCCTCAAACTGCCAGTAGTCTTACCTTTCGGCAGTCGATGGATGGAGCACGACGGGCACATCACGTGCTATGACAGGCAGCTTACGTGTCGCGCAGTCCGATCACTCCTGCATGTGGAGCTATATACGTGCATTTTCGATCAAAACTAACCGAAGCGAACGAACTGGAGTGAGCGAATTTGCAGAGGCATTTCTGCAGCGCACACTTAGTTTGACTAGGGAGAGATAATACGCGTTGCGCTGCGCTGCGTTGCAATGCAATGCCGGTGGGTTGGTGGACTTTTCGTGGGCGTGACAAATCGGATGATGGCGCATCTTGCCATGAGCAAGCTGTGACAAAAAAAGAAGGCACCTACATTCTCAGAAATTTGCCTCAACCATAGGGGCATGTTATTACACTACTTTTGAGGAAGCGATATATTCCTTCACTCAATCACTCCAGTGTCTCATCAGGATATCTGCCGATGTGACGAGTGACGACGACGGGTCAAACCAGCCAACCGCGTGGCCGGAAAGTAGTGTGTGTACCTCATCACCACCAAGTACTCGGTGGGCTTACATTTTAGTTTTTAGATATGAGTCCGAGAAAACAAATCTATCTATGTATCTGTCTAAATTCAGTAAGTACTAAAAAGAAAATTCATCTAAAAATTTTTTACCCACCACTCACAGATCAAGGACCCATATATATCGGATCGATGAGAAAAGTATGTTGATGGCTAATTTTTTTCACCGGTCAAAAAAATTACTCGTCTTGCGTACCCAGACCCCTGCCTATCGCACTATGATCTTCTTAATCTGATTTGATCTTTAGACGTTGATCTTGCTATTTTTTTAACTATCTCTACTATATAGTCTTATTTTCTATTGAAGGTGTATGTTGTATTGTATTCTTGCTAGTAATTATAATGTAATAGTAAATCTCTTCAAATATACGTAGTACTCTAAATGACTTTTTAAGGCTGTACTTACAGTAACGTAAGCGGTAGTACTATAGATACATGGCAATTACACGTACTACAGGCAAGGCTAAAAGCGCCAAGCTGCTATGTCATCTAAAAAACAAAATCTCTGCACAGATCGAAACACTGCTTAAGTAAGTGCGCATGCCACCTTCGCACGTGTATTCAAAAGAGTTAAATAAGAAGTAGTTTCCTTCAAATAAAAAGAGACAGGTGCCCTATATACGACGGGGTGATGGCTTGGGGTGTAGGTTCAGAGAGGGGAGGTGGGAAGGTGAGGGCGTGGATCAGAGAAGGTTACTGAAAATGTGATACGGCCAGTCAATGTTCTTGTGAAAACGTCCAATGAATATTGTCTCCGATAAAGCATGCGACTTTGTCTGATGATGTACCTGCTTTCTTCTTATTAATATATAAGCGGCTTATTTAGCCAGATTTTCAAAGAAAAAAGTGTTGAGCACAGGAAAGCATTATTGATAAAAATTTCGCACGCTATTACAAACATCTATATGCATGTATTTTCATCATGTATTTACATGTTATATCCTAGCAGACCCAAATGGTTACGGGACACACTCAACTCAACGATGCCTTTCAATTGCTGGCCTACAGTTAATTATTTCGGTGCATAAATAAAATAAATAAATTATGAAATAATAGTTGCAGTACAGCAACAACGAAATGCATTCTTCCATCATAGGATCGCGCTTGCTTCAAGCCCGCCCGGCCGGTTGCTAGGGCTTCGACGACGTCGCCGGTGGGCTGCAGTTTATGTGCACGCTGTTCGAGTGACACGATGCGCTGGCTCCGTCCGTGCCGGCGTCCTCCACGTCTGCCGCTGCTGCGAGAAACCGCCGCGCCAGCTTGGAGCGCCGCAGCACCGCCGGCCTCAGCCCCGCTCGCACCAGCGCTCCGCCGCTCGTCATCTGCCACGGACGAGAAGCGACGCCGCCCTCGAGCTCGGCCCGCGCAGGTGTCGCAGAGGACGGTGCCTCGCCGCCGGTGGCGGCGCCGCTGGTCCTCCCGTCTTCCACCGCCACCTCTGCGGTGCGGGCCTCGGTATCGAACAGAAGCTCGTCGTCGCCGTGAACGCCCGCTGCAGGTTTCCGCGGCTCCGCCGCCGGAGATGATACCGATGAGCAGGCGGACACCAGGAAAATGAGGCAGCAGGCGGCGAGGAGCAGCGGAAGCAGCTGGTGGACGGATCGTGCTGCCATTCTTGCGCCTTTGCTAGCTCTTTCTCTTTCCTGTGCGTGCTGGATTCGGAGCTGCCAAGTCGATCGATCAAGCCGATCGAATTGTCGTGAGGATGATGAAATTATAAACCGGAGGCAGTGCGTGGCGCGCGCTTTATAGAGAAGCAGCTGCATGTACGTGCATGGGGAAGTTACTAGAGCAATTCAATGCAAGTTCGACGTGATTAATTACGAAGTACGTGGAAGTAACTTGGACGATAACTTCGGCTGGAAGAATAAGTCTACTACGAGCGAGTTGTGGTGACTGATGACCGGCTGACCGATGATACCAGAAATGGTAAGAGCAAGGTTAATGATTTAGTCAGCAGTAGCCTGTAAGTATCTTTACAGCCCATCTCTCAGCCTACTAGTATAGTGATTTAGCTCTTTATCATCAATACATAGTCCACTTGTCTCTCTCACAAAGTTTATTGGCTTTTTTTGCCCAAACTGGCTGTAAACTTACAACCCACCTCCTCTCTCTCTCATCTTCCCTCTCCTCCACCTCACCATTTAGCCTTCTTGCAGCCTTTCATAATACTTGCTCTAAGGGCAGGTACATTGCTACACATCAGCGGTCTCCCACATAGAATTTTTGCTGATGTGGAGGAGACAGAGCGAGGTGAGAGAAAGAGGTCGTTGCTTCGCGAAACAACAGCCTCATGAGCTAAATTTTAGGACTATGAGACAACTCCTCCACCATTGTATGAGTTTTATTGTCATGCAACCAATATTATTTCTTTATTTTTTCATAAATTAAGGGATATTGTATTACTACGAGACACACAAAACTACAACCCATTGTATAGGTTGTTGCACCCGGATTTTCACAAAACCCAAATGCGGCCATATGTGTACCCAGGAAGTCCACATAACACATAGAGCGAACAAATATGATAAACAGAGTACAAATGCTCGAAATAAAATAGTTTACATCAGAGTATAACAATAATATTTATCACAACGGAAGTCTATAACTCTCAACTAAAGCGGAGCCGCAGTCCACAGGGACTATGACTGGGAGAGCGCAACTCAGAAGTACGGCAGGTCCTAGGGAACTCAGCAGCAGTCTCCTGATTAGCCCAATCTGTTTACTCATCTGGGATTTTGTTGAATATTGACAAGTGTAAGTAAACAAATACTTAGCAAGTATAGCACGGGTATGAAGGCTAAAAAATAGGCTAGACACGGCTTAACTGCATTGGCATTTTTAGTTGGTTCATTTTAACATGTAGCAATTACAACAAGTGGATGAAACCCGGTTGTAACCCAATTAAATAAGTATAAGTGGCAATAATCATAAATGAACATCATCTTCTAATCAAAAAGGATCCAGGCCGCTCGTGACCCTGAGCAAGGCTATCATGATAAATTATACACTCTGCAGAGGTTTCGCCCTTTACCCACCAGTCGCGTAAAAGTTCATGGAACTTTGAGCCCAAGCACGCACATCAACACTTCCGAGGTGTGACGGCATAGGGACGCTACGAGGTTTTTCACAAGACACCCTAACAAGACAGTAGCCGCTGCGGTAATACAAGGCGGTGAGACCATAGGCACCGAGATCGACGTACGCCTACAGAGTCACACCGTAGGGGGGTCGATGGCGTCCAGAGCGCGGGCATCACACCCATCCATGCGCAACGTGTGGAGTTCCCCATCGCAGGGACTCCCAACACGGGACTGTGCCTAACGAGACATAGTCGATGGATCACCCGCCCTCGGTGGAATCCGGAAACACCCCGTACCTCGCCTCCCACAACGCCGTCGGCCCGTCGGTAACCACTGGCAAGCTAGAGACGTACAAGTTACTCGACCAAGACCAGAGCCATAATAGTTCTAGCGGTGGCGACAGGCTCCTGGGTTGCCGCTCTAAGAACCGGACCTTACGGAGAGACACTAGAGCAAAGCACACAACACATTCTCTAGCTCCCTAAACCAAGTTGCTAAAAAGCATGTTTTATCATAAATGTTAAAGTGAACCATTAAGTCAATATTAAAAATTAATTAATAGTGACAGTAGCTGCGCATAGCAAAAGATTCTACCCATATGCATAAGCCCAAGGTTATCAAGGTACAGGATATACAAAACTAGGTACAACCTTAATGGGACATCAATTTAGACACATGCATATGCAAGTATATGAATATAAAAAGTGTGTTTAGGTAGCAAGGATTGTCCGTGCTATAACTTGCCTTCCTCGAAGTGCTGCTGCTGCTGCTCCGAGTCCTGCTCTGGAAAGTCCTCACCGAGCTCGAACTCCAAAGCTAACGGCTCATCGACTGGACACGAAGCACCATACAAGCATACACGCATACCAATACATGCAAATAAATAATATTATATTAGAACAGTACACCAAACATTAGAAACAGTACATAAAAATGTTTTAGAAATATTCTACGCTTCACTACGAACACATCAGCGCGAAAATCACACTAATCGGAGCTAAAACAAAAAAGATATGGCTTTTCTAAGTTCTAGGGACATGCTGACAATTTTTAAAAGCTTCCAGGGGCTTATTTTAAAGAAACCAGGGACCTATACGTAATTATGCTAAAAACCGAAGGTCTAATGCGTAAAAACGACTCCCTAGGACGGCGGGTTCTATAATTAAAAAGCTCAGGGGGTTTTTCGTTAAAAACAAGACCTACTGGTAATTACTTTTGAACTGAGCTGGAGCGCGGGTTGATTTGGCTAAAACCGAGGGGCTCTTATGCAAAACCGGCTCGGCTGACCGTTATAAGGAAGGTTGACTCGGGCGGGGGACGCGTTGCGGCCGTTGGATCTTGATCCAAGGGCTAGGATGGCTCGGGAGGGTGTGCTCGCCGGCGGCGACACAGGGACGCGGCGGCGCTGGCGAAAGCTCGCCGGAGCTGCATCGATCTCGCGCTATAGGGCTCCAATCGGGATGGGGTTTGGCCGTGGAGCATCGGGGAAGCATGGCGAGCAAGGCAGGGGGTTCAAGTCGGCGATTTTGCGGTGGGGATGGCCAAAGGCAGTGACCGGTGGCCGGCGGCTCGGGTGGGATGGTAACAACGCGAAGGAGGGGGCTAATTGGCCAAGGAGCAGGACGGGGGGGGGGGGGGGGGTTCCTTACCTCGCTGCAAGTTCTCCCGGGGTGAAGATGGGCGCGGAGGAGGGCCGGAGGGGCGATTCTGACGGCGGCCGGAGCTCGGGTAGGTGGCGCTGCGCGGGGAAGGCTGCGAGGAGGGAACTTGGGGAGCTCGGAGCTGCTTGGTGGTGATCAAGGGGCTCGGGGTGTGGCTTTTATAGGCTCGGGTGGGGACATTGGCGAGTGGGCCACGCGGGATTTGATCGCCGGCGGAGCCGGGACTTTCCAAGCGGGTAGAGGGGGTTGCCATGCTTGGTGCGGGCGGGAAAGGAAAGGAAACGAGGGTGGAAGCTTCGGTGAAGCTCCAGAACAGCTCATGGGGCGTGGGGTGGGTCCAAGTTGGCCGGACGGGCCGTCGAGATGCTCGCCGGGGAAGGAGGGAACTCGGGTGCGGGGGAAGGGAAAGATCCGACAGGTGGGGTCGGTCAGCAGTGAGAGAGAGGGAGAGGAGGGACGGGGGCTCGAGCTGGGCCGGCTAGGTTCGGCCCAGGAGCGGGGCGCGCGCGGCTCGGGCCAGCGCAGGCCGCTGGGCCGACTCGGCGAGAACAGGCCCAGGTGGAGAGGGGAAAGGTTTGGGCCGGGGAAAAAGAATGGGAGGGGGTTGGGTTGCGCTCGGGAAAAGAATTGGGGGTGCAAGAGTGGACCAAAGGGAAAGCTTAGGGAGCAAAAGTGAACTCGACTTGAATTAACTTTTCTAGGGCTCAATGAAATACAAATTAAATTCGAATTTAAACAGAATTTAAATTCCAACTTAATCTGCCAACAACCAAAACACAGTGCAGCAGCATGAATGCAAGAAAAATGTTTCTACAACTTATATTTGATTTTAATATTCATAAATATTTTATTGAAACTATATTAAATATGAACAATTAATAGAAAAACCAATTAATTACTAAAAATTTTAAATGGGCCATTTTTGGGTGTTACATACCTACCCCCCTTAAGATGAATCTCGTCCTCGAGATTCAGAAGTAGATGCGAAGAGCTGTGGCTACTCGGTCTTGAGATCTTCTTCTCGTTCCCAAGTGGCCTCATCTTCCGAGTGTCGGCTCCACTGTACCTTGCACTTTCGGATGACCTTGTTTCTTGTCACCCTCTCAGACACCTCCAGAATCCTGACCGGATACTCCTCATAAGTGAGGTCCTCTAGCACATTCAACTCATCTATCGGGATTTGCTCTTCAGGCACCCGCAAACATTTCTTCAACTGTGACACGTGGAACACATTGTGCACTCCGACCAATCTCTCGGGTAGTCCCAACTGATATGCCACTTCACCTTTCCTTTCAAGTATCTGGAAAGGTCCGATGTATCGAGGTGCTAGCTTGCCCTTGACATTGAACCTCTTCACGCCCCTCATCGGTGACACCTTGAGGTACACAAAATCTCCAACTGTAAAACTGAGATCCCTCCGTCTGACATCAGCATAACTCTTCTGCCTGGACTGTGCCACTTTTAAGTTCTGCCTAATCACTTGTACTTGGCGTTCTGCATCCCTGAGTATCTCGGGACCGAAAACTTGACTTTCTCCAGTCTGATTCCAGAATAGTGGAGTCCTACACTTCCTGCCATACAAAGCCTCGAATGGTGCCATCTGCAGACTCTTCTGGTAGCTGTTGTTGTACGAGAATTCCGCATAGGGGAAACTTTTGTCCCAACTGACACCGTACTGCAGAGCACATGCTCTCAACATGTCTTCCAGAATCTGGTTGGTTCGTTGTCTGTCCATCCGTCTATGGGTGATAAGCTGAGCTGAAATGCAGTTTAATATCCATGGACTCATGCAACTTCTGTTAGAAGTGTGACGTGAACTGAGTACCTCGGTCAGACACTATCCGTTTTGGCACTCCATGCAGGCACACAATCCTTTCCATATATAGCTCTGCTAATCTGGCTCTCGTGTAGGTGGTCTTTACTGGAAGAAAGTGTGCCACTTTGGTCAAGCGGTCCACAATCACCCAAATGGAGTCAAATCCTCGCTGGGTGCGGGGTAGACCCGTTATGAAGTCCATACCAACTTCTTTCCATTTCCATTCCGGTATCTTCAGGGGCTGGAGTAATCCGGCTGGCCTCTGATGTTCACCCTTAACTCTCTGACAAGTGTCACACAGTGCCACATCACGCTTCAATTCGTACCACCAGAATCTTTCCTTGATATCTTGGTACATCTTGGTGCTTCTGGGTGAATCGAGTATGCCGAATCATGCGCTTCTCTTAGGACCGTGTCCTTGATCTGCGCTATATCGGGCACACATATCCTCTTCCTGTGCCACAAGGTTCCCTGTTCATCAACTTGGAATCCAGGTGCCTTTCCTAGGGCAACATTCTCCATAATTTCCTTGATCTTTTCATCACCAAGCTGTCCTTTCCGGATCTCCTGTTCAAGAGTCGGTTCTACCGTCATCTCTGTGATGCTGGTCACGAACCCCAGACTCATCTTCTCAAATTCCCGGCTGAGTTCTTTAGGCAAACAATGGCCGGTGATCTTGTTCACATAGCTTCTCCTACTCAGAGCATCTGCCACCAAGTTAGCCTTGCCAGGGTGGTAATGGATCTCCAGATCATAGTCCTTGATCAACTCCAACCATCGGCGTTGCCTCATATTCAGCTCTGACTGAGTGAAGACATACTTTAGGCTCTTGTGATCGGTGTAGATGTCACACTTGTGCCCAATCAGGTAATGCCTCCAAATCTTCAAAGCATGCACCACAGCTGCCAACTCCAAATCATGTGTCGGATAGTTCTGCTCATGCTTCCGCAACTGTCTTGATGCATATGCCACTACTCTCCCTTCCTGCATAAGTACACACCCCAGTCCTAGACGGGATGCATCACAGTAGATAGAGAAGCTCTTGGCTATGTCAGGCAATACCAGTACAGGTGCTGTTGTTAGCCTCTTCTTCAACTCTTCGAAGCTGGTTTGACACTCCTCTGTCCAGATGAACTTGGCATTCTTCTCCAATAACGCCGTCATGGGTTTAGCAATCTTGGAGAATCCTTCGATGAACCGTCGATAATATCCGGCCATCCCGAGGAAACTCCATATCTCACTGACATCCCGAGGCGGGTTCCAGCTCAACACATCATTAACCTTCTTCGGGTCAACTGACACTCCTCCATTGGATAGCACGTGTCCCAAGAATGCCACTTCCTTCAACCAGAACTCACACTTGCTCAATTTGGCATATAGCTGATGTTCCCGGAGTCTCTGCATCACCAGCCTCAAATGATTTTCATGTTCCTCTTCATTCTTGGAGAAGACCAGTATGTCATCAATGAACACCACCACAAACTTGTCCAGGTAGTCCATGAAGACGCTATTCATCAGGTACATGAAGTATGCCGGAGCATTAGTTAGTCCAAAGGACATGACTGTGAACTCATATAGCCCATACCGGGTAGTGAAGGCCGTCTTGGGTATGTCGGATGGTCGGATCCTCATCCGGTGGTAGCCCGATTGAAGATCTATCTTGGAGAACACACAAACTCCCTTCAATTGATCAAACAAATCATCAATCCTTGGCAAGGGGTACTTGTTCTTGTCAGTCACTTCATTGAGGGCTCGATAGTCCATGCACATCCTCTGCTTACCATCCTTCTTGTCCACGAACAACACTGGTGCTCCCCATGGTGAAGAACTAGGACGAATATACCCTTTTTCTAGCAAAGAGCTTAATTCTTCCTTAAGTTTCTCCAGTTCTCTCACTCCCATCCTATATGGCCTTTTAGCTATAGGTGCAGTGCCAGGTTTTAGTTCAATAACGAATTCAACTTCGCGTTCCGGGGGCATACCTGACAATTCACCTGGGAACACATCTGGGAACTCGCACACCACTCGGATGTCCTCTGGTATTGCACCCTCAGCTTGGTTGACTTGATCGTGCTCTGAAAGACTGGCTGCTTGATATTCCACCTTCTCACCGGTCTTCGTTGTCAGTTGCACAGCTCTCTTGGCACATTGGATTAGTGCATCATATCTGGCTAACCAACTCATACCCAGAATTAAGTCGAAGCCAATAGACTCCAAGACTATCGGTCGCACCTCGAAGTCTACCCCCTTTATTGTGATGGTGATATGGGGGCAACGCAAGGTAGCTCGCTGTTCCCCCCTGGTGAGCTAACTAGCATTGCACTCATCATGGATTGCAGGGCTATTAAGTTCTTTTTTCACAAAGGCAGCAGATATGAAAGCATGTGAAGCTCCAGAATTGAACAAAATAGTTGCAGGGGTCGAGTTGACAAGGAACGTACCCACGACCACGTCGGTAGCTCCTTCTGCAGTCTCAGCACCCATGTGGTTGACTTTGCCCCTGACGGGGTTCTGAGGACCTCTGCCTGCTTGGGCCTGTGTCTGGTTCCCATTCTGCCCAACTCTCTGAGGGTTGTTCTGACCTGCAGCGTTCTGAGCCTTCTTGGGACAGACATTGGCGTAGTGACCCTGCTCACCGCAGTGGTAGCACGCCCTTGGGCCCACTTGCACGTTGTTGGCGTTGGTAGGGCTCTGGACAGGCCCTTGCTGCACCTGGTTGCGCTGAGCTGGGGCATTCTGCAGCTGGTTCTGGAAGCGCTGTTGCTACGGTGCTTGAGGGTACTGGGGGCGCTGCTGATTCTGGCCACGGTTGAACGAGCCGGACTAGCTTTGGAAGTGCTGCTGGCTCACCATATGTTGGCCTTGGGGAGCACTGAAGCGAGGGCGGTTGTTGCTCCCAGACTGCTGACCCTGGAACTTCCGCTTCTTCTCCTCCATTTGACGACGCTTGTGCTCTAGCATTAGGGCGCCGTCCACCAGTTCCTGAAAGTTGGGGAACTTGGCGCACATCAACTGGTACTGCAGGGCATCCTGCAAGCCATCGCGGAACCGGGACTGCTTCTTCTTGTCCGTGTCCACGTCCTCTGGAGCATAGTGGGCAAGCTCAATGAACTTGTCACGGTAAGTCATGACGCTCATCCCTTCCTGCTTCAGTGACAGGAACTCATTCTTCTTCAACGTCATCAGGGCTTTAGGCACATGGTGTGAGCGGAAGCTGTCATGGAACTTCTGCCATGTGATCTGAGTACGATCGGGGTGAGCGTACTGATACGAGTCCCACCAGTCCAAGGCTGGTCCTTAAAGCTGTCCTCCTGCATGCAGCATCTTCCCCCGGTCGTTGCACTGAGCGATGTCGAGTTGTCACTCCACTGCCTTGAGCCAATCCACTGCATGCAAGGGATCAGTTGCTTTGTTGAAGGTGGGCGGGCGTCCCTTCAGAAATTCGCCCCTCCTATCACGGGGCGGCATGTTGTGCTGCGGCGGATTCTGCTGCATCATGGCCATTGTCTGAGCCATCTGTTGCATCAGCTGGGTCTGTGTGAGCATCATCTGCTCAATGGTGGGGGGTGGTGGTGGCAGTCCACTGGCACCGACGTTGTCCTTGTGTTCACCATCTATTATCAACAAGAGATCCCCATGAATTTTAAGACCAAGTAACTTAGGAACAGAAGTACTTGAGAACATTGAACTGGTTATGATAGAGCATAAGATAGATAAAGAGCAAGTGAAGCAAATAACCCCTTCTATGTATTCAATAATATCCTTATGCCTTAATCCAAAATCTAGATGGTGGTAGACTTGCGTCTACGCCCATCACAATCATTACAAAAATCCAACTCAAACATAAGCATAATGATAATCAAACCGAACATCGAAAGACAAGGTTCACACTGACTCGACTCACTGGTTTTGGACTCAACTGGAAAGAAAAACGACGACTAATCAATCTTATTACAGACTCTTGGTAAACTCCTAAGGACCCTGCTGGATGGTGGTGCTGGCGGCTGCACATCCGAAGCGGTGCCTCTTGCGAGGCGGTGAGTCTGCATGGTAGTCTGGGCTACGTGGCGGTGGTGCTCCCAACATCTGGTCCAGCTGCTCCATCTCCTGCCGAGTCCCTCTCAGCTGCTCCCTCAGAGCGGCGATCTCATCAGTAGCTGCCTCCATGTCAGTGTTGAGGGTGGCCACCAGCGCCACAGTAGCAGCGAGCCGGGGGTCGTCAATGTCTCCGATGGGGGCGATGGTGCAAGCTGTCTCCCCACTCCTCCTGCGGGGGTACCACCTATCTGGCCCGTCCTGGATCTCTGCCCAGAACCTGTCCCTGTAGTAGTAGAGGGCACGACGAGCAACATCTGCTATCCCTGCCTCCTGGGTGGATCTCTCACTGGAGGCGTAGTGGATCGACCTCGTCCTGGCAGCTCTGGCTTCGTGGTCAGCTGTACGGATCCTCAGGGAGGTGCTCCAGAAGGTGGGGAAGCGGGGGTGCGTCCACCTCTCACTGTGGTACTCCATGCCCACGTTGCCTGTGCCGTAGTGGTAGCGGAGTATCTGCCTCAGGCGCCAGTGGTAGAAGTTGTCTCCAGCGTCTCTGACAAAGTCCTCCACGGTCCACCTATCTGCTGGTGCAGGTGGCTGGGGTGCTGGGGGCTCCTCAGGGTCATCACCCTCGCCATCTGACGGATCATCACCACCGTCTTCATCATCATCATCACCGTTGTCATCACCATCTGGGTCTCCGGCAGCATTCCCGCCACCTGGCTGAACTGGCTCGGGCTGCTCCTCTGGCTCTTCAGCGGGCTCCATCTCCTCGTCTTCGGGCTCTCCCTGCTGTTGCTCCGCCTCTTCTTCTTCTTGCCTCACGCGCTCCTCCTCTTGCATCTCTTCCCACTCCTGGAAAGCATCCTGGTAGGGGGCGCCAAAGTCCATCTCCGGAACACGGGGCGGAAGGTAGCCACAGGTGGACATGCGGGCGGTCAGCTTCGTGCGAGCCATCTACTGCAGAGAGAAGACAAAGAAAAATTTTAGAAAAAAACATTGCAAAGGACTGAGGTAGAGGAGACACTGAACACTATTTTGCAAAACTCAACACTTTTATAGGTAAAATAGTGATTCGGAGCTACCAAGTCGATCGATCAAGATGATCGAATTGTCGTGAGGATGATGAAATTATAAACCGGAGGCATTGCATGGCGCGAGTTTTATAGAGAAGCAGCTGCATGTACGTGCATGGGGAAGTTACTAGAGCAATTCGACGCAAGTTTGACGTGATTAATTACGAAGTACGTGGAAGTAACTTGGACGATAACTTCGGCTGGAAGAATAAGTCTACTACGAGCGAGCTGTGGTGACTGATGACTGGCTGACCGATGATACCGGAAATGGTAAGGGCAAGGTTAATGGTTTAGTCAGCAGTAGGCTGTAAGCATCTTTACAGCCCATCTCTCAGCCTACTAGTATAGTGATTTAGCTCTTTATCATCAATACATGGCCTACTTGTCTCTCTCACAAAGTTTATTGTTTTTTTGCCCAAACTGGCTGTAAAGCCCACCTCCTCTCTCTCTCATCTTCCCTCTCCTCCACCTCACCATTTAGCCTTCTTGCAGCCTTCCATAATACTTGCTCTAAGGGCAGGTACATTGCTACACATCAGCGGTCTCCCACATAGAATTTTTGCTGATGTGGAGGAGAGAGAGAGGTGAGAGAAAGAGGTCGTTGCTTCGCGAAACAACCGCCTCATGAGCTAAATTTTAGGACTATGAGACAACTCCTACACCATTGTATGAGTTTTATTGTCATGCAACCAATATTATTTCTTTATTTTTCCATAAATTAAGGGATATTGTATTACTACGAGACACACAAAACTACAACCCATTGTATAGGTTGTCGCACCCGGATTTTCACAAAACCCGAATGCGGCCATATGTGTGCCCAGGAAGTCCACATAACACATACACGAACAAATATGATAAACAGAGTACAAATGCTCGAAATAAAATAGTTTACATCAGAGTATAACAATAATATTTATTACAGCGGAAGTCTATAACTCTCAACTAAAGCGGAGCCGCAGTCCACAGGGACTCTGACTGGGAGAGCGCAACTCAGAAGTACGGCAGGTCCTCAGGGAACTCAGCAGCAGTCTCATGATCAGCCCAATCTGTTTACCCATCCGGGATTTTGTTGAATATTGACAAGTGTAAGTAAACAAATACTTAGCAAGTATAGCACGGGTATGAAGGCTCAAAAATAGGCTAGACACGGCTTAACTGCATTGGCATTTTTAATTGGTTCATTTTAACATTTAGCAATTACAACAAGTGGATGAATCCCGGTTGTAACCCAATTAAATAAGTATAAGTGGCAATAATCATAAATGAACATCATCTTCTAATCAAAAAGGATCCAAGCCGCTCGTGACCCTGAGCAAGGCTATTATGATAGATTATACACTCTGCAGAGGTTTCGCCCTTTACCCACCAGTCGCGTAAAAGTTCATGGAACTTTGAGCCCAAGCACGCACATCAACACTTCCGAGGTGTGACGGCACCTTACGGAGAGACACTAGAGCAACGCACACAGCACATGCTCTAGCTCCCTAAACCAAGTTGCTAAAAAGCATGTTTTATCATAAATGTTAAAGTGAACCATTAAGTCAAGATTAACAATTAATTAATAGTGACAGTAGCTGCGCATAGCAAAAGATTCTACCCATATGCATAAGCCCAAGGTTATCAAGGTACAGGATATACAAAACTAGGTACAACCTTAATGGGACATCAATTTAGACACATGCATATGCAAGTATATGAATATAAAAAGTGTGTTTAGGTAGCAAGGATTGTCCGTGCTATAACTTGCCTTCCTCGAAGTGCTACTGCTGCTCCGAGTCCTGCTCTGGAAAGTCCTCACCGAGCTCGAACTCCAAAGCTAACGGCTCATCGACTGGACACGAAGCACCATACAAGCATACACGCATACCAATACATGCAAACAAATAATATTCTATTAGAACAGTACACCAAACAGTAGAAACAATGCATAAAAATGTTTTAGAAATATTCTACGCTTCACTACGAACACATCAGCGCGAAAATCACACTAATCCTAGCTAAAACGAAAAAGATATGGCTTTTCTAAGTTCTAGGGACCTGCTGGCAATTTTTAAAAGCTTCCAGGGGCTTATTTTAAAGAAACCAGGGACCTATACGTAATTATGCTAAAAACTGAAGGTCTAACGCGTAAAAACGACTCCCTAGGACGGCGGGTTCTATAATTAAAAAGCTCAGGGGGTTTTTTGTTAAAAACAGGACCTGCTGGTAAT
Source organism: Echinochloa phyllopogon (assembly GCA_033239725.1). NCBI lineage: Eukaryota > Viridiplantae > Streptophyta > Magnoliopsida > Poales > Poaceae > Echinochloa > Echinochloa phyllopogon. Next base: position 7,978,439 of record BTCW01000018.1, read on the forward strand.
TACTTTTGACCTGAGCTGGAGCGCTGGTTGATTTGGCTAAAACCGAGGAGCTCTTATGCAAAACCGGCTCGGCTGACCGTTATTAGGAAGGTTGACTCGGGGAGGGGGGGGGGCGGGACACGTCGAGGCCGTTGGATCTTGATCCAAGGGCTAGGATGGCTCGGGGGGTGTGCTCGCCGGCGGCGACACAGGGACGCGGCGACGCTGGCGAAAGCTCGCGGGAGCTCCATCGATCTCGCGCTACAGGGCTCCAATCGGGATGGGGTTTGGCCGTGGAGCATCGGGGAAGCATGGCGAGCAAGACAGGGGGGTTCAAGTCGGCGATTTTGCGGTGGGGATGGCCAACGACGGTGACCGGCGCCGGCGTTTCGGGTGGGAAGGTAACAATGCGAACGAGGGGGCTAATTGGCCAAGGAGCAGGACGGGGGGGGGGGGGTTCCTTAACTCGCTGCAAGTTCTCCCGGGGTGAAGACGGGCGCGGAGGAGGGCCGGAGGGGCGATTCCGACGGCGGCCGGAGCTCGGCGGAGCTCGGGTAGGCGGCGCTGCGCGGGGAAGGCTGCGAGGAGGGAACTTGGGGAGCTCGGAGCTACTTGGTGGTGATCAAGGGGCTCAGGGTGTGGCTTTTATAGGCTCGGGAGGGGACATTGGCGAGCGGGCCACGCGGGATTTGATCGGCGGCGGAGCCGGGACTTTCCAAGCGGGGAGAGGGGGTTGCCATGCTTGGCGCGGGCGGGAAGGGAAAGAAAACGAGGGTGGAAGCTTCGGTGAAGCTCCAGAATAGCTCATGGGGCGCGGGGTGGGTCCAAGTTGGCCGGACGGGCCGGCGAGATGCTCGCCGGGGAAGGAGGGAACTCGGGCGCGGGGGAAGGGAAAGATCCGACAGGTGGGGTCGGTCGGCAGTGAGAGAGAGGGAGAGGAGGGGCGGGGGCTTGAGCTGGGCCGGCTAGGTTCGGCCCAGGAGCGGGGCGCGCGCGGCTCGGGCCAGCGCAGGCCGTTGGGCCGACTCGGCGGGAATAGGCCCAGGTGGAGAGGGGAAAGGTTTGGGTCGGGGAAGAAGAATGGGAGGGGGTTGGGCTGCGCTCGGGAAAAGAATTGGGGGTGCAAGAGTGGACCAAAGGGAAAGCTTAGGGAGCAAAAGTGAACTCGGCTTGAATTAACTTTTCTAGGGCTCAAACAAATGCAAATTAAATTCGAATTTAAACAGAATTTAAATTCCAACTTAATCCGCCAACAACCAAAACACACTGCAGCAGCATGAATGCAACAAAAATGTTTCTACAACTTATATATGATTTTAATATTCATAAATATTTTATTTAACCTATATTAAATATGAACAATTAAAAGAAAAGCCAATTAATTACTAAAAATTTTAAATGGGCCATTTTTGGGTGTTACATAGGTTGTCTAATAAGTCGTCTCAAGATTACGTGTCACTGCATGAGACCGTCTATTAGACGACACCAATGTACCTGCCCTCGATCGTGCTAGCAATAATTTCCGCCAAGACTTTCAGACATCGCCGACAAAAGTGTCTCCAATCACCGTTATAAAATCAAACATGCCGGCGGGCGGCGACCGTCTCTTTGTAGGCTCTACACACTTGCTGGCAACTTCACGTGTACCTTTTGTCGGTGGTTAATGTACGGACGGAGGGCGCTGTACGTCACATGGCAAGGCCTTCTCGTAGTGCGAAGTGCTGCATGGAGTGAAATTTCGCCTTGGCCGACGGTTGAAGCGTGAATTTCATCTGCACGATCGAGTTCCGATCTCGTGCATGTACATAACCGATAATTGTCGGTGTTTCATCGGCTAGTAAATTTACGTCGCGCTCTTTCAATTTCAATGCATGGTAAACACTTAGAGGATGTATATTGATTTGGCCCAAGCCCTACGTCCGGTGATGTGAGCCCGTGTTTCTCTCAAAGTGTGTTTGAAACTTACAATAATAGTACGTGTTTCTCTCAAAGTGTGTTTGAAACTTACAATAAGAGTACTTGTAAGGATACATTTGCGTGAGGTGAAAAATGATGATCCCTTAAAAGTGAGATCCTGACTCCCCTTATATACGTTAGGGGTAGACAATATCGACAAAAAAGAAGAAATGAAGAAAGGGGAAGGAATTCCTGAGTCGGCAGCAGGTCGGCAACTCCGTTCAGAGGGTCGGCTGGGAGGTGGAGCGTTTCATACTTTCATCCTATGTGCGTGGGTGCCAAACTGCCAACTCGAGTAGGTGCTTGCTAGGTAATTTTGAGCTCGAAAACCGGCGATGAGAATGTTGCATGTGTACGGTCATTGTCGATGCCACCTTTCTCATGAAGGAAACAACCAAGATCACCTTGTTAGTGTTACACATGTCTATAACTTGACCAAATCATGTATGTACTTTATTTACCGTGTGGTGTGCCTTGGGTACAACCTCTAAAACCGTGGTACGTGTCGGTCAAAGATGTGTGATCCTAGAGATCCATTGGAGTTCCGTGTCTACTCTAGCCGCTTTCGTGTCTACTCTAGGTAGACGCGGGGAATCCAGGGAAGGTTCCGTATATGAGACGGGGGTGAGGACCAGCAGGAGTCAAGCGCGCGGGGCACCCTTATCTTTGTGGGTGCCGTGCTTGTGTGAGAGCCATGAGAACGAGGCTCTGCTTGACTGCTTTGCATCATCATCATAAAGCATTTTATGGTACAACTCGCGATCTTCCCGTGTCCTCCGAGAGATTCGTCCATCCAAGTTAATTATATTAGGAGGCTGTGTAAACTAAAGATCTAGCATGTAATTGTGCATTTGTCATGAAGAACCCAAAGGTATCATCGATACACTGACGAAACTACCGTGCATGTACCAAAAAAAAACCAGGTGCCCCAGCTTCCCGTTCGGCTGGTAGTATAGAGGCAGCCACGGCAACAGCTAGGTTTTTCCCAACCCCGCTCCAGGCCACCCTCTTGGGCTCACTCCATGCCGCCCGTGAGCTAGGGTTCGCTCCACGCGCCCGTCGTCCCTGCACCCCTACCGGCCCTCCTACAGCATCCCCTCCCACCAATCGGCATCCGTTCGTGGGCTCGGCCGCGGGGATCACGCGGATCCAGTCGGGGGGGGAGGGGGGGGGGGGGGGGGGGGGGGGGTGCCGCCGTCACGGCGACCAAATCACCCACCCCTGTTCACCCGCACCCCGACTCGTCGTCGCCCGCCGCACCTGCAAGAGAGGGAGAACAGAACATGGGCCGTGGTGGTGGAGCAAGCGCTGGACGACCGCCTCGACGAAGAATCCTGCTTGCTCGCCACCCCGCACCGGCGGTTGGGTCTCCTGCGCCATCGGGGGGGTTTGGACGCGCTGCCGGCCAGGCCTCCTGCGCCGCTGTGCAGTACTCGCTGGGCCGCCGTTGGGGTCTCCTGCGCTGCCATCCGCGCCTCCCCGGAGCCACCGACGCGAGGCAGCGCATCTACACCCAGTAATAACTTTCTACAAATCACTCTGACATCACAATCAGAATTATATAGGTATGCAAACACCTAGGCACTACAACTACTCCGGTTTCTGCGAAGCTAATGATAGCAATGTTGCTAACAGCACGACAACAGTTGAGCGTGGGCTCAAAATAAACCATCTTTAGTATTGATCTGATTTACTCTAGTATTGCCGGGTCATTCCTCCTGCTTAGTACAGCTTGATTGTAGTTTACATTTGATTCATATTGAGCCGGTCTTAAGTGGGGATGGCTCCCAGCTTCTGTTTCAACCTTAGTTGAACAAATGGACTTGACGAGGGAGATTCATAACACTCATTTATAAGATAAATTTGTTTCTACGCAGTCCTTGTACCAATCCTTTCTAAGTTTTATTTCTAGGCAGTCCTTGTACCAAGCTTGTTATTGCATACACTTTTGTTCTTTGTTGTGGGAATTTTATTTGCCCTCTTTTGTGCAGGACTCATTAATTGCTTCTCCTCACTGAGATCCCTCCTATTCTGTTGACTGCTTCGGTGATCTGTGGTAAAATCATGACCACCCCCCTCCTATTGTGTACATGTTCATGCCTTTGTTCATCTCATATTCATAAAACTTACATGTCCTTTAATTTTGCTGCTAGGCAACAGTTTACCAGTACACTTATTATTGCAATCATTAATCCTTTACATTATTAATTTGGTTATTAATTTGAATTGCAACTGATATATAAATTCCTTGACAATCTTTGTACGAACCACTTAAGCAGTTCCCTTAAACTCCACATTAAAAAATGTTTTAGCAGCAGGTAAACATTTACCGTCACATTTGATTTATTCCCTGACAGGTTTCCCCCGTTGCCTAACATTCTATCTAGTTGTCTTGTTGACGGATCATCAGACATTACGCTGGCACCTTCGTCTACAGCATCATGCTCCCCGCCTCGAGCTAGGCACTACAACCTGCGTGCAAAACGAGCTAAACACTCAATCTAAGTCAAGTTCCCGACACTCAGTTAAGGCAAGTTCCCGGACCATTCATTACTGTCCTGTTTTTTTATTAGCATCACACACACACACACACACACACACACACACACACCCAAGCACTTTTGAATGGAAACACCCAAGAACTTTTCATTGTATTTGCCAACAGATGAAATGGGACCCGAACGGTACCTCCTTGCTCCTTGACCTCTGTATTGAGGAGAAGGAGACCAATTTCAACTGGTACAATTCGGCATCAACATCATACAAGTGGCAAAACGTGGAATGCAAATTCAAAGAACATGGACGCCGTCAATTCACTCGGAGGCCGTTGTTTGCCGTCGGCATGCAAACTTTTTTTTGCAGAAAACCCCCCGCGCAATCGGATCGAGGCGAGACCGTCGTCTCGTTCATCTACGGCAGGAGCTTGTGCTCCCACGCGAGACGACGGGGCCGGCGCGCGTTGTACGGAGGCGATGCCGGTCGTCGACGGCAGCAAGGATCCGCTACGCACCATCACGCGCGAGCGCGGGCATCTTCTCTTGGCGCGAAGTCAACCCGCTCCTCCCCCGAATCCTCCTCAGCGCACAACCTTCTCCCCCAAATCCTCTCGTTGGCCGCGGAAAGGAAAGAAATCCCCAAATCCCCAAATCGCGTCAAGGAAAGAAAGATCCAGAAAAAAAGAAACATGGAAAGCAAAGATCCATTGAAAAAAGGAATACGAGTGGAGCAACTCATTGATGTTGTAGTTTGCATTCCCCGGACTCCACCTCGAACTCATCCTCCTCGGGAGCCCTCTTCCTCCCTACCGCAGCGCTCGCCGGCTTCTTGCTCTCCGGCCAGATGCGGCCCGCCGCGGCACGCCGCGAGGACAGGATGGTGTTGGAGAGAACGGCGCCGTCGCACATGGCTGGCTGCTGGTAGCGCTGAGCCGTGGGCTGCTGCGGACGGGACGGGGCAGTGCGCGAGGGGAATCTGGAGCAGGTGGTGGTGAGATGGGGGTTGGTTCTCGGTTGCTTTGCTTGTCGCGAGATGGGTGGAGTGCGTGAGTGAAAATGGCCTGGGCCATGGCTGTCCTCTGAACATGTACGTGTATTGTCTCAGGTATACAACAAAAAGACTACAAAGATCAAGCATACACTAGATCATCATGATTTGTGTGTTAAAGGATAAATTAAACACGCTGCAGACAGCCAAACAGACAATCCATTGTACAAGCTGTCTGTTTAAGCTGTCTGTTTGTGTAAAAAGACAGCAAGCTGTCTGCACGGTTGTACTTGCCCTCAAGCGTCTGGTGCACCACCAAAATTCCTAGACCAGCGGTATAGGCTATACGGTTCCCCCAAAGATAGGGGATCATTCATGTATGCAGGAGGTGTTTGTGCATCAATCAGTCCCCCACCAGAGGCATCCGTTGCCCCTCCAAAAAAAGAGCGGCCGTGGATACAGAGGTTGACAGCACCACCAAGAAAAAGACTGGATAAATACAGATACACAATATGAAAATACTTTCTTTTGCAATGGATATAATGTGACTGGATGATCTGACAAGGACTAAGTGTGGCATCGGATGATATGATCACACTAATTTCGAGGGAAGTGTTTGAGCAATGGCTAGTCATTGTGCTCAAGCCTATATGTACCCCACTCACTCGGACATTTGAGGTTCTCTTGACATCCTAAGGAGTCTAGACACCATGTGAGTATTCAATAGTCAAAATTTCCACTAGAGTAAAAAGAAAAGCTCTTAATTGAAGATTAAGGACATCATTAGTGATTACCTAGTGTGATTAGGCTTCATTTAGATCAAGTGGGTTTTTGGAGCTTTTTACTCTTGGAGTTCGATGGCACTTAGACGGTCTAGGTGGCACGAGGAGTTCCTGATGAGCTACTTCGGAGATGAAGAAGGGCCATTCCTTAGTAAGTAGTTGAGTCTTAGTGGATCAACGGGATCAATATCCTTTGGGGAGTGTTAACTCCTCGATACCTTAGGAAAAAAACCAGTGTCTCCGTAGTCTCTCCCTGCTTTTTCGATTTACTTTTGTTTCTTTGAGGCATTTCATTTTTGCAAGTTTTCTTTGCGAGGTTTCCATTATGTTAGTGTGCTACTAGTTCTTAGCATTCCATGTGTTGGCAATCAGACTTAGGCATGGAATGTTCTTTCTAGTCTAAGGTTGATGCTTGTTCCATTTCAACACTCCCTCTTGGGCCATTAGATCCTCTTAACACTATTACAAACAAATTTCCATTAGGCATTTTATTTACATATTGAAATTACCAATTGAGCAAAGGACTCGAGAATTTATTATTTCCTTATAGCACATAGGAATATGTGTAGAAGAAATCAAGAATTGCCAAATTTATATAGATAAGGAAAATAAATTGCATTTTGCTAAATTTTCGAGAAGCTCCATATAGACATTTTTTTATAGTTTTTGTTGCCCCTAGCATCGTGGGGGGTATTTAGGGTCCTTTTGGTTGAGCTTTTTGGAAGAGGTTTTCCTTCCTAAAAGCTCAAAGCCAACCAAAAGGGGTACCCTAAAGGAGAGCTTACAAGCACAAGCTACTTCCAAATAGTTTATTTTTTCACAGCGCATGAGGAGCAGTTTTAACTAACTGCGAAAACGTCAGTTTTGATGTAATGGTTCGCGTTCTTTTTTCTTTCCGCCTCCCATTCCCGTCCGCCCCCTTCTCGCTCGAGCCCTCGGCACGCTAGGGTTTCGCTGGCAGCGCGGTCCCCCACGCGACCCAGCAGCCAAAAGCCCCCGCTATCTCACCAGCCCGCGCTAGCCTGCCGCCTCCCGACGCATCCGCCGCCTCCCGCCCCGGCGTCCGCACGCGGCCCTGTTACGCGGCGGGCCCGCTGCCCCCGAGACACGACGACCCAGCGCGACCCCGCGGCCCCCGGCGCCACCCGACGAGTGGATCTGCAGCCCCCAACGCCCGACGCGTGCTGCCGTCCCGACTTGCGCCCCCGACGCCCGTCGCGCGTGGCTTCCACGCGCGCCGGCCCGCGACGCCGCTGCTCCCAGGTCCCGCGCCTGGTGCCTCCTTCCTCGATCTGCACCAACGCTGCCCCCCTACAGCTCTCTATCGATCTACAGGTAATCCTCTCTTCTCTGTTTTCTTTTTTTCACAAATTGTAGAAACAAGATAATGGTGGTATGGTTTGAATCTAGAATAGCTCAGCATGGTGTATATGGTGGTTATTGAATGAAATCATTTTTCTGTATGATTCAAGAATGAGTGATAAGACATTGGGGTGATACTTTTTTAGGGCTTTGATCGATGTGGTCAAAGGACAGATAGAAAAGGGGGCTAATTATGTTGACAGAGGGCATCATTTTGGATGTGGACCATATGTATGTGAAGCATAAGTAATGTTGGATGTATAATTTAAGAGAAATTTAATTTATCTTTCTATAATGCTTATTTACATACAAATCAATGAACAACTTAGTGCTATACGATCATTTTGCATATAAACATTCTCTCAACCCTTCAAGGGCATTATGGGTATTTGTTAACAAACCTATAGTTTCACAGCTGGTTTTACCAAACGGCTTTCAACTTTTGTCACAGCTCACAGCCTACAACAGTTTTTCTATAGCTCACAGCCTACAACAACTTTTTCACAGCTCACAGCTCAACCAAAAGTTCCCTTAATCGGTAGATGTAAAAAAAAGGTCTAGAACTATTCCTCAAACAACCTTCCAATTTTTTTAATGTCCCTAAACATGTCGAGAAAATCGGGAAATAGGCCAGCCCACAGAATTTATGATCTTGTCCCCAAGCCGTAAATCTCCCTCACGCATGGACCCCACAAATTCGTGCCTTTCACGTTTCACCATGACATTTTCCCTTCCATCCTTCACATATTGCCCCCTCCCCCTTCACTAACCTTCATCTTCCACAACGATTGGGGGAACTTGTCCACATCACCCTCCCCCTTCGCTATCCTCAAGGCAAATGTCCTTGCTCACCTTTTTTTCATATTTGTTTTTATTAACGGGAGTAGCTCATATCACTAGGATGTTGTGTGTCAGTAGACATTGACCATAAGTTCGCTTGAATTGCTCCACAACATAGTTGGAGGCTATTAGTATTGAAGGATCCTAACCATCACTTTTCCTCCTAATTATCTCAATGTTAATAATTTGTCTAGTGGCGACTCATATACAGCTTTTTTGACTCGCGATGACATCTGTTTTTGCATCAAAGCACTCATTCTACATTATTATACATTATAACAAGTCTAATTATCTTTTAATCTTCTTGTGGAATAGAGATGATCGAGGAGAACTTACAGAACATAGAGATGGTACATAAGAATCCACAGCAAGAGGAGGACCAAGACCAAGAGATGATGGAGATGGATAGGGAAAATGATATGCACATGGAGCCAATGGACAAAGGTGCATTGGAAGAAGGAGATGAAGAGAAAACGAAACCAAAAAAAGTATCTGACAAAACAAATATGCAACTAATTTCTCCCTCTATCTTTTAGGATATATATATTTTCTGCAAATATTATGTTCCCCATGCTAAAATTCGTATGTTTTCTAGTTAATGCCCATGTATTTCAATGGATTTAAAACATTGATTAAAAACATTGTTGAGTCAACATGTGGGTTCATGCCTACTTAGCTCAAAACTCCAGAACTAAATTTTAGAATGTTTAGTAAGTTGCTATAATGAGAACCCACATGCGCAAGTTGCTGCACTGACGAATCGCAAACACAAACCCACATGCGCAAGCACCGGGTTCGCTCCCATTCCACAGCTCCCAAATCTGCACTTCCTTGCACTGGTCACTAGTACTCTGATTTGTTGATTACTGTTTACCATAGCTTTGGTTTCTCCCCAAATCTACTTGGCCCACATGTTGATGTAGTTGGGATTTTTGGTGGCTTATGTAATCCTTTGGTCGCACCTGGTTGTTTAGTTTCAAAAAGGTTCAGGTGGATTGTGTGTTCTCGAGATCGTAGTACGCATTTTTGTTTCTTGATACAAAAATAATGATGACTGTGACTTTAGTTCCAAAGATACTAGGAACCAAGGTTACATTTTATAAAAATTTTGGTACTAATTTCAGATTTTTCTAATTTAAAATGAATTAGTTCCAAATATCTATATTATTTTTAAAATTTCTATAAAATGGAAAACCACCTTTAAAATCTCCCAAAAGACCAAATTTGTCTGGTTTCAACAATTGAAAAGCCTTTGGCGTCTGATTTTGTACTCTAGAGTTGAAAATAGAACTAACATGCTGATTCGAGGATGTAAACTGAATTTTTCCCTTTTTCCTTCCAATGTGCTTGTTGGCAATAAATGTTTCATTATTCTAATTTACGGAAAAAAACAAAAATGGTCCATGCTGTATCATATTGTTGGAAGTTTTCATTTTTTCAGTGTGCTTTTTCAAAAAACGTTTCGATGTTCTGATCTGCAGGAGTATGATATGTCTGTGACACGAAGATCCCATTTGCATTTGTTGCTGCTATAGTCTAAAGTTTCATGTTTTAAATACTCATTGGAGATAGATTTTCTTTTGCCTTTCCAGAAATGGTATAATGAAAATAACAAATACCTATGTGATTTTGCAGAGAGGTCGAAGTTTCACCACACATCCTATTAGCATGCATGTGGTGCAATGCATTGACTGTCGCAAATGGCGTATAGTTCCAACTGAAGAAGAATTTGAGGCACTACGTGAGGGATTCAATAAGAATGAATGGCGCTGCAAAAAAAAAACAAATTGCTCTTGTCAAGATCCAGCTGACATTGAGTATGACGGCAGTCGCATTTGGGTCGTTGATGTGCCCGGCATACCAAAGGCTCCACCGAAGACTAAGAGACAAGTGCGTATGAGGACTGATCTCTCCAAAATGGACATCTACTACAACGTCGAGAAAACAAAGATGCGCATAAAAGATCCTGCTGATGTGGACAAGTTTATGAGGGAAAATCCCCTGTACAAAGATCACATGTCTGCTTCAGCCTTCAACTTTACAGCACCCAGGGTTGTTGAGGCTACTGTTTCTGCCTGGAAGGCTACCAATGCCAAGGCCAAGAAAAGGCAGGCGCTTCGAGAGGATAAAGTGATCATGTTACACCTATCTAGTATCTTTAATCAATTGAAGTTAATGTAAGTTTAATCGGTGTGACTTTTAATTTGCTTCCTAAGAAACCTCAGAGATGGTTAAGTATGTGCCGTAGGCGGTAGGCATCTGGCTCTTTTCCAATATATAAGCTACTTGAGTTATAGACTTATATGCATATTCCTTACTACAGCATCCTCCAGTTTCCCTTTTGAGTTCCGAGTATATGCATGAAGCTCTCATTGCATTGCCTCATTGGCTAGCAAAATATTAGATCAACGCTGTCCAAGCTAGGGCCTTCCAACCAAGTTTCTGCCATTTGATTTCATCCAGTGCATCGCTAATACAAGGCCTCCAGATGAGAGTGCGAATCAAGTTTCTGCAGAATCTAACATGCTCATATACTCGTATGTAGTGTGTACACGTAGAAGACAAGGGAGTAACAACTGATCAGGGGCATTCAGTAACAAAATACGGAGATTAGCATAGTACACTTACCCTGTCTCTTCTGCAACTTGTCGAATCATAATTCTGTGACACACTGACAAGCACCGTTTCAGTCATCTTGGGATCCTGTTTAAATTAGAAACCGCATTGTCCAGGACCTGCGTCAGGCATGAGTTCACTGAATACGTGTCAATCTCGCACTCGGGATAGCCCAACAGTAGTGTATATATCGAGAGGGGGCCAGGGGGGTAATACGGGACTGCAGCCGATCAGATCCACATCGATCGGGGGCGTTGTGCCGGAACGGAAGTCAGGAACGGAAGGAGCTCCACGCCCGGAACATGGCCATCGCGCAGTTTCTGATAGATAGATAGCCACTCGGAGGCGAGAAGGAGCATGGAGGAGGAGTGGAGGACCCGTCCAGCATCTGCAGGGCGGCGTTGGCTCTGTCAGATAAGGGATTAGTCTCTGGGTTACCAAGAATATAGCACCCGATGCAGCTCTGTGAAGCTAGCTTGTTTGGTTGCAAAACATGCTAGGAGTCCGTTCACCGTTCCCTGCAATTTCAAGTTTTCGAGCTGAGAAGAAACTCCAACTGGTGCATGCTGTGGTCCGATCACTCCGAACGCTTCTGCCGGTAACAAGTAGTACTTCTTATTACTCCTAGTCGATGATTTCTGTATGTTATCAGGTTCTTCCCAGCGTGGGCACCCAAGGACGGCGTCGACATCCTGTCCTTGTCCCTCGGAGATCACGACGGGAACTTCCACGCGCACCCCACCTCCATCGCCTTGTTCGGCGCCGCCGTGCGGGCGGGCGTCTTCGCCGTCTGCTAGCTCCGCCGGCAACCGTGGCCCGCGAGCGATTAGCGCATGGAGGGGGTCATCGCCCACGCGTTCACCCTGCCGGCGGTCACCCTCGGCGCCCTCGAAGCCGGTAAGCTGGAGGCGGACCTCCACTCGGACCCTTACCCGATGGCGTCGTTCCGCTTCACCTGCGGCACGGTGGTCTGCGAGCTTCCCGTCGCGAGGCCCCAGCCACTTCGTACGCGAGATCCTCAAGCCGGACATGGCGGCGCCGGGTGCCAACGTAACATCCTCGCCGCGTGGCCCGGCGAGTCGCCGGTGACGCGCGCCAACTTCTAGCCTTGTACATCTTCTCGGGTACCTCCATGGCGTGCCCGCACGTCTGGGGCATCGCGGCCCTGCTGAGGCGCAGGCACCGCGGCTGGGCGCCGGCCATGATCCCGTCGGCGCTGGTGACGACCGCGGTGGCGCTTGACAATGACAACCGGGGCAGCCCATCGCGGAGCCTGTCGACGAAGACGCTGCGCCCATCTGGATCGTAAAGGTCGGATCGGACGGCTATTAGATACCCAGGGGTGGACGGTATTTGAGATACCGTGCGTGTCCCCTTGGGTTGGGGATTCATGCCGCGGCGCGCTCAGGCAGGGCGCCCCTCGCATTTGCATTTGCTTTGGAACGGTGAACCTTTCGTTCCGCCGTTCCGCGCTGGATCCGTGCCAGGTATACGACGCCGGGGAGCAGGACTACGTGGATTTCTTGTGCACGCTCAACTAGACCTGTTCGTGCCGGGCTTCGCCGGGTGCACGGCCGCGCTCTCCGGCGGCGTCGGCGGCGGCCTCAGCTACAACTATCGTTCGTGGCGGATCTGAGCAGCGGCACCGACGTCCGGGTGCTGGCGCGCACCGTGACGAAGGTGTCGGAGGGCCCTGAGACCTACTCCGTGAAGGTCGTGGCGCCGGACGAGCTGGTGGAGGCGACCGTGACGACGGCGACTCTGGAGTTCGGCGGCGCGCCCAACGAGATGAAGAGCTACACGATCGTGTTCCGGAGCAAGAAGAGCCATGCGGCGGGGATGGCGCAACAGTTCGGGGAGATCGTCGGGGAGAGCAACGTGCACAAAGTGAGGAGCCCCGTTGCATTCATCTAGAACTGAAAATCTGATGGCAGGCAAGTTCAGGCCTGCGTTGAATAAAAGATGTGTGAGTCGGGATAGTCAGACGTGTTTGATGTTGGTTGAAAATAGAGTGAATGGCATAATAATAATTTGCTCGTGTTGATAGTAGACTACTAGACTTCTCCAAGTATTTAATATCGAAATTCAGTGAACGCAGTGTGAGAATGAAGATCATTGTTGGCCTAATTCAGATTTAGGCAGAATTGTGTTTGTGTAGTACAGGAGATATCATTTCATTTGAACTCTCACACTGAATTCAGTGAAGTAGGTTCAAATTTACATCACAGCTCGATATTATTTCCAATGAAATAATCATTTTTTCTTGCTGGCCTAATTCGATTCAGGCGTACTAAAAATTCAGAGATATGCCACACCATCACTCCTGTTGATGCTTAATTACAACACGACTAATCAAATTCATTCAAAATCACAAAGATAAAAGGGATTAAATTCAAATTCTGCAATTTATTTGACAACATTCACAAAATCAACAGCAATTACAAGTTGATTTCTCAACGAAATTCTACTTTCACATTAACGTTTGCATACTATTGACACATTACAGGAGTCATCTACAAGCTCTGCTCTGAAGCACAAAGTAGTTTTTCATGGATACAGCGACGAAAGGAAATCTTAAGTCACGCACGCAGCATCCATCCTCCTCTTGGGCAACGGAGCTGCTACTTCCTCTTCCTTTGGCAGCTCCGGCTCTTCCATCTTGGCGAACCATGGGTGCTTGAGGCTGCTCGCACCGGCGCCCTGCATCCCGCACGGCATGCGCCACGTAGGCGTGCATGCCGTGCGGCATGCAGTTTGCGGCCTGCAGCGGAGCCCGGCAAACAAAACCGTACTAATCGATCCGAGTATCTGTAAATACGGAGAGAGAGAAAGGACATCTGTAAATGACCACGTCGGTGCGGGCCCTATCCGGCCGTTGCTTCCCTGCCTCGCTCCGCCCGCTCGTCGCGGCGCTCGGTCCGCCCGCTCGCTCGCCGCGCCGCTCGCCGCTGCCCGCGGCCGCGTGGAAGCGGGGCAGGAGGACGGGGCTGTGCGCGGCCGTCGACGCAGCCACAAGCTCGCCGCCGCCCGCGGCCGCGTGCTGGCCGTGCGCCGCCCGCCCCCGCGGCTGCCGGAGCCGCAGTCGCCCATGGCGCAGGCGAACTTGCCCACGCCGGGGCGTCCACAGACGCCGACGCGCCGTGCGCCAGCGCGAACCCAGCTGCTCGGCGGCCGGGAAGAGAGGAAGGGAGAGTGAATGAGAGAGAGAGTTTGGGGAGAGAAAAAATATATAATATGATGAGTAGTTGGTATAGAGAGTGTGATAGAGTTTAAACGAGTGCGGAAGAAAGTGACATAGATTAAAGAATTTCGATGATCAGGATAGAATATTTTTTTTAAAGGGTAGAGTGTCGGATAACCGGTGCGAGCAGCCTGAGTGCGGCGGCTGCCGTGAGTCTCTTGTCGGGTTGCACGTGAGGAGGCCACTGAGAACTTCGAATCCTTCGTCTGACAGCTTCGTCTCTGGGAACTCCTTACGCAGGAGGTTGTGCTTGTTCCGCCGCTTGTCCAAATACGGCAACAGCTTGGCAGCGAACGCCGTGGACAAGAACCGCGGCCAGGTCGTATCGTCAGGCGCGCCGAGCACGTCGAAGATCGTGCGGAGCTGGCCTTCATCGTCCAACCCCTCGAACAGAGTCTCGCCGTCGATGAGCTCCGCCATGACGCAGCCGATCGACCAGGTGTCCACGAGCGCGTCGTAGTCGGTCTTCCCCAGCAGCATCTCCGGCGCCATGTACCACAGCGTGCCGACCGGCTTGTACGGCGGCGGCTCGGCCATGTACACGGCGAGCCCCAAGTCGCAGAACCTGACGATGCGGTCATCGCCGACGAGGATGTTGGATGGCTTGATGTCGCGGTGGATGATGTGGGCGTCGTGCATCTTCTTGGCGCCCGTTAGCAGCTGCCACATGGCGGCGCGCACCGTGGCCTCCAGCAGCGGCGGGGTTTCGCTGCTGGGACGCTGGTCCAGAATGTCGTCGAGGTTCTGGCCGCCGCAGTCCATGATCAGGCAGAGCTTCATGTTGGCCGGGTCGCGGGCGAGGCCGTGGAAGCCGACGACAAACGGGTTGCCGGCGCAGGCCTTGAGGAAGAGCGCCTCCCGCAGCAGCGCGTCGTGGCCGCCGACGGGGTCGCTGAGGTGCTTGATGGCGACGGCCCGGCCGGTGGCGCGGTGGCGCGCCTTGATGACGTCGCCGAAGGCCCCCTCGCCGAGGCTGGAGATCCTCTCGTAGTCGTCGGTGGTGCCCATCGCGACGCGCATCCTCTTGCGGGTCGGCTGCGCGGAGGCGGCGTGGTGGGGAGCGGCGGCGGTGGGGGCAGCCTCGACGACGCAGGCGGCCATCGCGAGCTGAGGGACGGGAGGCGGCGGGCTGATTGAGCGAGGAAGGGGGAGGCTGCGGGAAGCTGGTGATGATGCCGGAGCGGCGGCGGTAGATATATACGGTGGATCGAGTCCGATTCCGACAATCCGACTTCCGACGATGCTTATATTTGTAAATCGGAAGTCGAGTTCGAGTCGAAATCCTCTGTCTCCCGCGTAACGGGATGCCTTGCCAGCCGCGGACGGGGCAAGCCACACAGCTTCTTCGGCTGTTTGTTTCGAGTTCTAGACTGACGAAATTTGGGGACGGCGGGTGGGCCACCACAAGAGCGAGCGGTCTCCCCTCCATGGAAAGTTTATCCATAGTATAATTGAAAATGATTCTGGTATACCCATCATGTACTTTATACTTAATTTTATTTTATTTTTTGAAAATTAAGACTTAATTTTACAGAGGTGATAAAACATCCAATAATAATTAAAATAAAGGAAAGCTACGTTATTTTTTTCTTCAAATTCAGAATGAAGCTATGTTATGAAAATGATCCTTCAAATTCAGAATGAATC
This sequence comes from Echinochloa phyllopogon, assembly GCA_033239725.1. NCBI lineage: Eukaryota > Viridiplantae > Streptophyta > Magnoliopsida > Poales > Poaceae > Echinochloa > Echinochloa phyllopogon. The sequence continues at coordinate 7,994,345 of BTCW01000018.1, forward strand.
GTTTTAAAAAAAATCAGGATGAAAATCGATCTTAGCATGTGAAATTTTCAGAACAATCGATAACATGTGAAATTTTCAGAACGGATAAGAGTTTCGCGAAATGGATAACAGTTTCTCTAGCAGTCCTAAAACATCTGAAATTGTAAGAATCTACTGATATTAATGCAGCTTAGCTATCGTTGGAAGAAGTATCCAAGAAATTTGCAGCTTTGTGCAGAGGACGCAGGACAATCTTCTTAAGAGGAGTCACCAATAAACAAAGCTGTCGAGGCTCAAAATTAGTATAAAACAAAAGCTGCTCCTATTTAGGCACTCCAACGGTATTTACCACGAATCTGTCATGAGTTCATCATACAAAAGACTTCAGGAGGCTACGTTATTTAGTCGAAACTTATCTTACATTAATTTCAGAAGGAAACAGTACATCAATCTATTCCAATCAAAGATCATTGCATTATGGAGTTCTAAATACAACATTGTTCTTATATCATGTTAACATCAGTAATTAAGGGGCTGTTTGGATCTAGGGGCTAAAGTTTAGTCCTTTAAATAAATGATAATTAGACGTATTAAACATAGACTAATTATAAAACTAATTACATAAGTCATGTCTAATTCGCGAGACGAACCTAACAAGCTTAATTAAGCTATAATTAGTACATAATTATCACATGTTTACTATAGCATTACATTGTCTAATCAGACTAATTAGGCTCAATAGATTCGTCTCGCAAATTAGCCATCATTTATGTAATGGATTTTTAAATTAATCTATATTTAATACTTCTAATTAACATCCTTCCATTCGATGCGACGGGTCTAAATTTTAGACGTGGGGATCCAAACACCCCCTAAGTATTGTACTGATAATATGCATAATTTCATTGTGTGCTCAAGAGCCTACTTTGCTGATGCGATTCCTCCAAATTTCTAAAGGTCAAATGTCAATGCCACTCTATTTAGATCACCACCTCCCACACCTCTTGCTGCATCTTGCAACTGATGTTGGTTGTACCATTACAATGAACCCTCCTCGCTATTAGATCTCTAGCATTACAAGAGCCATTAGAAGCTCTATTCTCAAGAATACACCAATTTTACATCAACAAAATGTTCTATAGCTTCTTCGGCTTTCCCTATATCTTTGGTGTTAATTTCTGAAAATGCAGTTCTTGGTGGCTGATCCAAGGGCTTGCAGAAGCAGAACCACCAAAGCATTTTGGATGCCCTGAACGCCATCAATCAGAAGGGAACCCAAATGCAGGGAAGGATATTACTGCTAAACATGGTTTACATTAGGCTGATCACGTAAACGTATCTATGAGCACATCCAAAAAAAATCGCTAACACCAGTCGCTGAAATACTATGGTGTCTGGATTCAGCCCATTTCCTAGCCCAACTGGCCCTTGGGCTGGATGCCACGTTGGGTGTATTTAGGCAATGTTTAGATGCCACCTCAAAACAAATTTCGAAGAGAAATCTTGCATGCATGGAGTACTAAATGAAGAATATTTACAAAAACTTTTCACAGATAACTTTACGCGACGAATCTAATGAGCATAATTAATCCATGATTTGCTACAGTAATGCTACAGTAACCATCCTCTACTCGTGTGGTCAAATGCCTCATTAGATTCGTCTCGGGAATTTATCTAGAGTTATGGAGGTGGTTTCGTAAACTAACTTTATTTAATACCCCTAATTAGTGGTCAAAGGTGCATTTGTTACAAAAAAAAATTCACCTACAATCTAAACACGACCTTAGTTCCCCCCAAATTCCAAACTTTTCATTACATCGACATCTCATCAAAACATTAAATATAGCAAATGACGCATGCATGAAACACTAAACGTAGGTAAATAAAAAAACTAATTGCATAGTTTGATGTACACGACAAGACGAATCTTTTGAGTCTAGTTAGGTCATGGTAGGACAACAATTACCACAAACAAACGAAAAATGCTACAGTGCGCTACAGTATCCGATGTGACTTTTTTACCACACTTTCCGCGCATCTAAACACACCCATTAAAATGGTGGGCGTTTGCAGCTGATTGTTACTATTAACAGTTCCTTAACAGTACCGCTTTCATTCCCCAACCAAATATTGTCCAAATGCCGAAATGCATTCAAAAAGATCTCTTGTACTCATAAACGAGGTACCGTCGTAACGAGTATACATCAGTGCTACGAAGCTCCCATGTCTTCCCTTCACATGTACTCCCTCCATACCCATAAATCAAGTCGTTTTGGACAAGATTCCAGTCAAACATTGGGAATATAAATCATAAATAACTTTTAAGTTGTTGAGTTTGAAAATGTGAAAACTACGTGAATAGATTTTTCTTGCACAATACTTTCATACAAGTATACATATGTCAGTTTTAACAAATACTTTTATAAAAATAAGAAGTCAAAGTTATGCTTTAGAGACCGTATCATTGTCCTAAATGACTTGTTTTGTTTTAGAGTAAATTCTCTCAATGCCACTAGAAATTATAGGACTTTCTTCACTGCCATTGAAATTCTTAGCTTCTCTTCATTGCCACTGGTTCAAATTTCCTTTTCCTCGAGTGCCATTTCCGTTAGCTGCCGTTAGGTGTCCTCACTGACTAGACGGACCCACGAGTCTATTGTGCAATATCAAACCCACCCCCCTCATCCATTGACAGAACTGGCCCACACCATCTCTTATCTCAACTCCAGCTGTCCCCCCAAAATCCAGCATTCGAATCCGCTCTATCCCCACAACGATTTGACAACACCTAGACGATTCTATTGCGCGGCCAAGCCCTGTCGGCCCGGGGCGAGCCACGGGACTGCAGGACTACGCAGGCCTTATTTATTAATTCCGCATTGTTTCTTCTTATACCACGATGATGATTCAGTATGTATGTCGGGTGAAAACTGATTAGGGAGACAATCCATTATGTACTTTGTAGACTAGATAAACATCATGAGAAATAATATTGACAGGAACATACTTTTCTTTTCTGAATCTTTTATACGGTGTACACATAAGATCAGGAAAAAAACTTCTTCATATCTCGATTTTTTTATAAGTTCACCGTGTTCAGTGTCCTTGTAAATTCACTGTACTAAAAGGAAAAAAGTTCCGTTTAAAAATAATTTGTACATGTGAAGATGCATTTTTGAAAAAATATGCATGCGTTAGGAGCATACAACATGTTATGTTATAAGCTGAAATGGCATACCTAGGAATCAGCTGAAATATGTTATAAGGGCACAATTGTCATTTCACTTGCTATTTAACTCCCTTCTCACGGATAGCTAACGGAAATGGCATTGAAGGAACCTAAAATTTTATTCAATGGCACACAGGGAAACCTAACAATTTCAATGGCACTAAGAGAAGTCTTATAATTTTTAGTGGCATCGAGGGAATTTACTCTTTGTTTTATGGGTAAGGAGAGAGTACTCCGTACTCTTTATTTGCAGCCATTGTTGGCCATTTTGAAGCAGGATTCCCCACTTGTGCAGATCTAATATGGCAGGCTGAAATGCCGCTTTTGGTCCGAAAAAAGAGTGAAATGTCGCTTCTTTAAGAGCAGCCAACCAAACAAGGCCGTGATCTGCTCTTAAGATAAACATTTGTATCGTTTGGTCTTGGTCGCCCTCGTCCCTCGTGCTCGATAAATTACCATGTTGCAAGCGCGTTTTTCATGGAGTTTTCATGCGGGAAAAAGATAGCCACAGTACTCCATAGCTTACCAACCGACCAAGACGCCAAGCAATACGCCAATGCATTACCCCAATGTCGATCCCCAAGCACGCGTATCCCTCTGCCAAACTAAAGCGGCCGGTACAGACGAACGAACCTGCACTGTGGTACATCTCTGCTCCTTTTTGTTTACAAGGATCTCTCCTGTTTGTGTTTGATCTGTTCTAAACAAAATCCATCGCTCATGCGGTCATGCCTTGTAACACCCTAAAATTCATCACAATGAAATTATAGCAACCCTTGAATTTTTCTAGGATTTATTAAGGCTCAAATAAATTTTCTAGGAATTAATTGGAATTTCTAGCCTTTTATTAATTTAAATATCACATTAAATAATTATTTTAGTCAAAATAAGTTTTTGTTGCATTCATGCGGTTGCATATATTTTTGGTTGCTAGTAAATCAAGTTGGAATTTAAATTCTATTTAAATTCGAATTTGATTTGCATTTGATTGAGTTTTAGAAAAGTTAAAACTGTTAGAGTTCGATTTCGGCCCTTCTAGTCTTGGCCCAGTCCACCTTTGCCCCTTAATCTTTTCTTTCTCCCTTTCAGGCCGAATCCTCCTTTTCCCCTCGGCCCGTTGCTCTTTTGGCCCATGTCTGGCCCATCCCGTGTCTTTCCGTCTCTCTCTCTCTGCGGAGTCGCTGACATGTGGGGCCCGGTCGTCAGGTCCTTCTTCCCCATCCGAGCGGGATTCTCCTCCGAGTCCAAGCCGAGCGCGTTCCGTCTCCGCCACCGAATCCTGCTCCCCCACGCCTGCTCGAGCCCAATCCCCGGCCTATTTATAGCCGCGGCCGTCGCCCTGTTGTTTCCCCAACCAAAGCCATCGATTTCCCGCAACCCGAGCCGCCTGCGCCATCGCCGCCGCCGAGCTCAATCCGCCGACGTCGATCCGCCGCTGCACCGCCTCTCCTTCGGCCCGAACAAGTCCAGGAGGTTCGTCTTGACGCCCTGAAGTTTCCCTTCGTGATCTTGATTCGTTTTCGGTCGCACATCGTGCTAATTGAACTCGCCGACGATCTTCAGTGACCGCCGGCCGCCGTTCGTCGTCGTCCGACGCTGTCGCCGGCCAATCCTCGTTGGGATCATCTCTGGTGAGTCCGCCATCATCTCCTCGTCCTCCCAGTGTAGTTCTTGTAGCTTGTTGAAGGTCGTATCGTTGAGTTCGTCGCCGCCCGAAGCTTTTCCGATCCGGCCATGGCGCCGCCGCCGTCGGTCGTCGTCTCCGTCGCGCGTCTCTTGTCAGGATCACCCTGGTTAGATTCGTCGTGGTCCGGCGAGTCCATAGGTCTTGATCCCGTAGCTAACCGAGGCCCGTAGCTTGTTTCCGACGATTCTCCGGCGTAGCGCCGCCGCGGGGGAGCGCAGCGCCGCCGTTCTCGCCGGCGAGCTACTGTTCAATCTATTTAGGACCGTCCGATCATCATCCAACGGCCCTGATTAGATCTAACCCGAAGTCAAATGTTTCAGTACCGGTCAACCTTGGTAATTTTGCAGAAGAGGCCCTGAAGTTTCTGAAAATTAACCCGCAGTACAATTTTATTAGAAAATAATTACAAATAGGTCCTTTTTCTTTTAATTTAGTCCCTGGAACTTTTAAAACTTTGCCAGCAAGCCCCTGAACCTTAGAAAAGCCATATCTTTTGCGTTTTAACTCCGTTTTTAGTGATTCTCACGCTCATGCGTTCGTTGTAACGTGTAGATTAGTTTTGTGCTATTGTTTTCTTCTGTTGGAATTGTTTGGTGTACTGTTTCTTATTTGTTGTATTGTTTCCTTGTATGTGAATGTGTGATGCGATTAGGAAACGACCAGTTCGAGGATTTCTCTGAAGAACCAACTGTTGGAGAAGGATTTGAGCAGCAACCGAGTTGGGAAGAAGGCAAGTGTATTATGTCATGCAAATGTCCTAATTATTATTAATTTCACCACCCGTGCATGTGTCTTAATTTGATGGGTTCCTATTTAAGGATTTGCCTAGCCACTATATTTTCCTGTCCCTGAAACTGGGTTACTTAATTAACTTTGATGGTAGATGATGCTTAGCTTGCTCAACTGGGATTGGTTAAATGAACCCCTACTCGATGTTCCATTACTACCTTTTTAATCAATTAATGGACAAGATCATATCTTTTTAATTGGAACATGGAGAACCACCTAGGAAAACAGTGCAACCATGAGTGCCATATGGCTCTGGCTTTGACTCACTAATTAGGTGCTCTGGTTTATGGTAGCTTTACTCGAAAGGGGCATGGGGGGCGGCGGTTGACGGGGTATAGCTCGGTCCTTTTGAGCTGTGGGCTTTGGTAAGAGACAGACCTCATTAGGGAGGGTTATGCTTTGCTTCTGAACCGGAAACCTTAGCGGGCTATCATTTATTAGAGTGCTTTTGTAAAGGTCTCATAGTGAAACCCAGTATTCGGTCCACGTGGTGTGGGAAGGGTACAATGCTTCGGCAATGGGAATCACGGCTTATGGTGAAAGTGTACAACCTCTGCAGAGTGTAAAACTGTTATAACAGCCGTGCTCACGGTTAAGAGCGGCCTGGACCCTTACATGATAATCATACTTGAACATGATCTAAATCGTGGTTACATGAATACGTTGGGAATATGACATTCATTAATTTGTGGGTGGTATATACTTTCATTTGCTAGTAAATAGTTGCTTAATAAAACTTGACCAACTAAAAGTGCTTACAGCAGTATGGTCAGCCAACCTTTTTTGCCTCAGCCTTGTATGTCATATTACATTTGTTGAGTACGTATGTGCTCATACTTCTTGCTTTTCTTTCTTTTACTGCATCTACTACATCCGGAATGCTGCTCAGATTGGGAGAATTTTGAGGATTTCACCACTGATTTTGAGGAGTTCTAGGCGAGTCTCCCCCAGTCAATGCCTGTGGAGTTGGAGTCACTTTTGCTTCGTTAGATTAACGTTTATTTAAGTCTTCCGCTATGAATTTTGAGTCAACTCTGGTATTGTAATAAATGCACTATAATACTCTTTCGTTATGCATGGTTATGGATATTCACTTGTGACGTCTACCATATGTGTGTAAACTGATCCTGGCGCACATATGAGATGCACCTGGTTTTGCCTTTAAAACCGGGTGTGACATGCCTCATGCAGCACAATCACATTCGTTTTCAACAAAATCAAAGCACACACTCACACGGTAACCGCGACGCGTCTTTGGCGATTATTTCATTGGCACTGCCTCCATATGCCTTAACCACGAACCGACAGGTAGTAGACAGACTCAGGGAAGTCTGTCTGTCTCATGCCGGTCTGATCCTGATCCGACGGTGAGTCGTCGGCCGATGACGAAGAGCATGCACGGGGATCATTCACCAGAGGTTTTTGCATCGCCAGGTCTTAACTTTCGGCTATGCCTACTGCAAGTACCCGTACTATACGTCTATACATCTTCCGTGTGCCAAGGCACCGCCCACGAGCTGTGCGTGTCCCAGCAGTGGACTTCTTCCGTACTCATTTACGCCGAACTTTCTTCCCCTAGCGTAGTCTGGTCTCTTCGTAACTTTCCATGCATCATGCAGCCCGGCTACTGTCCGTCTGTCCGCTGCTATAAAATGCCGGTGCGTGCAGAGCTGCTGTGACCATTCTCGAGTTGGCAACCGAGACTACACAAACACTGACACACGCACGCAGAAACGCAGCCACACACACGCACATTGACATTGCACGACAGGATCGGAAGATGGCACGCCCCGTTTACGCAATGCTGCCGTTGATCCTCGCTGCCTGCTTCCTCCTCTGCTTCCAAGTCTCCGACTGCTCACGGCCATTGCCCCCGGAGCCGGAGGAACAGCAACCCCGGGTTCCTTTGGCTCCTTCTGCTGCTCACGGCCGCGACGAGCCGCCTCACCACACTGACGCCGCCGAGACCGCGGCGATCACGGAGGACGACGGGAGTAGAAGGGCCCGTGCCGATGACGACGGCGCGGCCGCGGCTACACAGTCGATGGCAACGGCGGCATCCCCGCGCGACAAGGGCAAGGACGATGGCGGCGTCGTGGGGTCGGGGCACAGGAGCGCGCTGCTGCTGCGGCTGCCGGTGATGCTGCGTTCCAAGTTGGCGCGGCGGTTTCTGGCAGGGGTGGTGGAGGGCGCGGACTCGGCTGCGCGGGCGTCCTGCCGCTCCAGCGACGTGCACATCAGCTGCGCGCCGCCGTCGGAGCACTGATGATTCTCCGGGATGGACGTACGGCGTGCGCGATGGATGCAACATATATAATGCACACGCGACTACGCGAGACAGTACGGGCGCATCCTGTACGTTGGTCCCGGGTCTAGCTAATTCAGTCCATTCGTTTTTTTTTTTTGCGAACGCATTCGTTCATTGGTGACCTTAATTCGATTCTCGTTAATCCGTTGTCTTGTTCATTTTATCCGTTTATTACTCACTGCATGTAATGATATAAGACAGCACTTTAGGGCTTGTACTGAATAACCATCCGTTGCATACTTGCATATATAGAGGCCCTATCACATCAGAAAGCTATATACTGATTACAAGGTGGCGATCAAAATCACATAGGGGCTGTAGATTTTTACGTGCAGCCTGAATGATTCCGTGTTGAAAATCGTTTCAGAAGACAAAAATGAACTGCGCCACTACTATGTTGATTAATTACTGCCACCGCGATCGACCTTGTACCTTAGAAGCAGAGAACGAGGAACATGGTAGAACGTCATTTTAGTTTATTATTCTTTTTTAAAAACGAAAAGGGAAACGAAAATTTAGTTTCTCAGTCTAGAAACAATTAGTTCCCACACTACAACATGACCTGATATACAAGGCACTTTAAAATGCCTTTAAATACCGCAGAAACGCCTTCAAATAGTTTTTAAGGCATTTCTAAAATGCTGGGGAAAACCTGGACGCAAAAAGTCTTTGGTGGCATTGTTCAAAACGCCTTCAAAGATCAGTCGTAAAGGCATTTTCAGAATGCCTGGGATACTTTTAGAGGCATTATGCAGGTAGACTTTGAAGCTTCTTAGGGCATTTTCTAGAACGTTGTCAAACATTGATGGAGGCATTTTAAAATGCCTTCAAAACTAAGTCACCCAAGGAACGCACTGACACTATAAATCAACCTATTCCGTTTAGAATGAACACCAGGTACATTCAAACACAACGAGAGAAGTATCCATATCTGTAACTAAACACCAAATATACATGGTTTAGTATCCATATCTGTAACTAAACACAATCAGTAGTGCTATAAAAATTATCCAATATCAAACTCTAGATAATGCCCCGGTTCCACTGTTTATGTCCTAGCTCCAGAATGAGAAAATTTGCTGGTTGCTCACTTGAAGAAATAAAACACCTAGCCTGTTCACTTGAAGAAACAGAACACCTAGCCTCTTCACCTGAAGAAACCTAACTCTGTACTCAATGGATGTGGAGCCATCGCCTGCCTTCCTGTCATCATCACCCTGTGATGCTTCCTTGCTTTTAGCCACCTCTTTAGTCACCTCTTTCTTGCTTTTTTCTTTAGATATCTTCCCTTCTGCCTTGCTTTTAGCCACAGTTTGAGAAGCACCCTTGACATTATTCAGCTTGAGTTTCATGATCTGCAGTTTTGTTAGAACAAACTCAACTTGAGTTTCATGAATAAGAATTAATTAAAGTAACCACTTAGGTGTAGAGACATACATTTCGCCGAGGCCATGGGCAGTGGCACTTCCCAGCTTCTGTATCTTCCCATGTCCACGAGGCAACATGGTCGTTTGGTTAAAAACAACACTGATAAGGACCTCAACACAATCAGCCAATGGGTTACCGTCACTAGCTTTAGCTTTGCTATTTGTATTCTTGATAGTCCCCATTGCCACCATCTTTTTACTATTTGGAGATGCCAAACCAACCTCCATTCCACATTTTATAGCTTGCATCTCATCCTACAATGAATTTGGACTCCTGAGTCTTTCATCTATCCACTAAAAGATTAGAAAAAATATTAATATGAGAAGAAAAGTACGCCTCACCATATGAAGTGGTGTCTGAAACTTTCTTGGTTTCTTTACTTCCTCTTGAAGGCTTTGTGGGCTCGTTTTGTCATTTACTTTTGTCATAGGCACTTACATGGTCTGAAAACCAAGTGTGGAAGGTGATATGATGGGCACGCTCAATATCACGCTTCTTTTGGTTCTTATTTTTATATAGGACATTGAGATGTTTTCTACGTAGCAACAAAGGGAGAGTTAGGCTCCTATACCAGTAGATAGAGAACTGAGGGCATATAAGAAGAGGTTACCACATACTCGACATATGGAGTTATCTTAGGATAATTCATCAACACATAACGTTGAGCTTGGATCCATGATGTGTTAGATAATTCACAAGCAGAAGCCCCTGACAAAGGATGACCAACTATTCTTAAGTATGGTAGCTGGCTTGTTGAGGCACAAGAATCATTGCTAAGACTTTGCAAATACCGTGAGCAAAATGTCATACTCTCACTGAATTGATAGCCTTCTGCTATTGCTCCCTCAGGATGGCTGCGAGTCCGAACCATGGATTGCAACTTAAATAGATATCTCTCTATAGGGTACATGTTTCGATAATGCACCGGTCCAGCAAGCCTTACTTCTGTTGCAAGATGAGTAGTCAAATGGACCATGATATCAAAGAAGGAAGGAGGGAAAACCTTCTCTAACTGGCACATGATTTCAGGGATCTCAGCTTCCATTTTTTCAATCTCACTCACACAAATAACCTTTGAGTATAATTTCTTAAAGTACTGGCTAAGACGGACCAAAGGCATAGAAACTCTTTCTGGTAAAATTCTGCTGATGGCTAAGGGCAACAAATCACAGATTATAATATGGCAATCATGAGTCTTCAACCCAACTAGTCTCTTCTCCTCCATAAGCACCTTATTTTGCAAGTTGGAAGCATAACCAGCAGGGAATTTTGCCTCTTTCAGAACCTGACAAAGCATCATTTTCTCTTGTGGGCTCAAAGAGTATAGTGCTGCAGGAAGGTATGATTTAGTGCCATTTGTCTGTGGATAAAGATCTGGTCGTATGCCCATTTCCTGGAGGTCAAGACGGGGATTCAAATTATCCTTTAATTTTTTATCAACAGCAAGCAAGGTATTGGCTACATTACCATACATATTTTTCTCTGTATGCATCCATGTAGTGTATCCATCCATGAACCCCATAGAAATTAAATGATCTTGAACATCTTCTGCCGCTAACCAGTAATTATTTCCACAACTCGTGCAAGGACAAAGTATCCTATTCTGCTCAGGTGATTTGGAAAAGGCAAATTCTATAAACTCACGAAGGCCTTTCTCATACTCGTCCGACCACCTAAGATGCAATGATGAAAAGTCAACTAGCTGCAGAACCAAACTCAACTAAATTTGAAATAGCAAAGCACTATCTAACTAGTTACCTAGGTGCTCCCATCCACCTCCTGTCCATGATTGCTGCAACAATGTGTAAATCTCACTATACCATTCAAATGTTGTAAAGGAGAATACCTCTTAAGACTAAATAAATTATATTCCTACAGGAATGGTAGATATGCACGCATGCACAATATAGATCCTAAGTTATGCAGGATGGTTTTACAGACTACAAATATAGATGCCTTCATAAGCTGCTAGCCACTCCATCTAGAACATACTGTCACAATTCCAGCAGACATATAGAAGCTGCTAGTTGTAATTTATATTACAGTAACATATCATCACAAGATAAAATAGTAAAACACATATGAATATAATTGTGATTATTACTTAGTAATTGGATTAATCAAATTCAGAGTTTAGTTCGTGCGGCAGTAATTGTGCTTATTACATACAACAGATATGCATATGAGAAACCCTTGCTTTCTAGCTTACCATCAGACACTTGGCTATCAAGATAGCACAACAACTTAGCACCTAAATTACAATTTCCTCAATCAATTACACATATACAGTAAAATAATTTCTTACATGAACTTATCACACAATCGATTCTAACGAACACATTGAATTTAACATATCAAATTCACACAGAGCAAGTTGAATACTAATCGGCCATGATTTAGAATCAAGGAGTCATCTCAATTGAATATCCACACTGTAAGGGAGGTCATGAGGATTTACCTCGATCTCCTGGGTAGTCGTGGCAGTTTGCTTGGGGCTGTACCAACTCAGCGGTGGTGGCGTAGGGGGCTTGGCGAAGCGCATTTGATGGGCTCGGCGATGGAACCAGGGCTGAATCAGTGATGGAGACAGGGTCTGATGGAGGAGCGCTCGAGGATCTGGGTACCCACGGTGCGGATCCACAGCGGAGGTGCGGTGGCGATGATCCACGACGAGGTGCGGTGCTGGTGATTGACGATGCTAGCGCGGTGCAGGAGCTTCGCGGCGGAGATGCAGTGGTTGTGATCGGTGGGATAAGACCGCCCCCACGGTGTTTCATCTATCTATCTATACTACGAGGATATAGTAAAATTAAAAATAATTCTCACCAAAAAATTTTATACTCACACCTCACAACGGGTCCACCTGTCAGGTCTACACGAGAGAAAGACGTGGAAAGTTTATGAAAAACGATGGTTGGAAAGGGTTTCTATCGTTTTGCCGCTATTTTTTTTCACCGGCAAAACGTTTACCAGCACGTGTACCCGTTTCAATCCGCGCCATCCCATCAAAACGGGAAATATAAAGACACATCAACGCCTAATATATATACGTGTATATATATATATATAAAATTCATTCTACACGCACGTGTAGCTACACCCACTTGTGTATCTCATGATACATGATGAATTTGATCCGACGAAGAGTATGCATATGTAGTATGTGATGATACTAGACTATCTGTGATGATATATACGTTGGGTATGTAAGCATACATTGAGTATATGGACATACTATTTTATATAGTATTATAAAGGTATAATCAAAATATATTTAAAAATATGGTCGATTTTGAAAAACAATTGTGTAGATGGCTTTGAAGTATCTTAGAATTAATTAGTATATGAACATACTAAAAATGATACACAGTATGCGGACATATATACAATGATATACTAATGGTGGGTGTAGCTACACGCATGTGTAGATAAAACTCGTCGTGTGTATATGTGTGTATATATATACACACACCGAGACACACACACCGACGACACTTTCTGCTCAGTGAAAGCAATATATCGGATGACGAAAACACCTCCCTGCTCGGCATTTATCTACATGCGGCGACATCGAAAGCAACGCCTGTAGTCGGTCTAGCGTTCGCATCATCTGGATTAACTCGGCAAGCGAGGACGAACCTCTGGCCGGAGCTTGCAGACCCACTGGCCGCCACCAGAACCACACCAGAAGCTTTCGTCAAGCAACGATATCAAAGGAGATGGGGATCGATAGCTAGTGTGCACGTCGTCCTGTGTCGGATTTTGTTCTCTCTTCGTATCTCAGCTACATGCATACATGGATCGATGGGTGGGAACGGCATGGAGTGCCTCGTCGAAACTGATAATGATGCCCTATGGGCGTGGCTGCACGTCGTCTGTGGCCTCACAGAAGAACGGCGTGGTGAATCGATCCATTTTAATGGTGAATGGGATTGGATTATTTAGGCATGCCTCCGTCGCAGCGCCCATGGCCCCTTGCCGCCGGTCTCCCTCACCATCCATAATGCCATCATCTATCTATCTATAGTATAAGGATCCAGTAGAATTAAAAATAATTCTCATCAAAAAAATTTATACCAACACCTCACAACGGGTCCACTTGTCAGGTCTACGTGAGAGAAAGATGCGAAAAGTTTTGCAGAAAACTATGGTTGGAAAGGGTTTCTGCCGTTTTGCCTCTATTTTTTTCACCGGCAAAACGTTTTACCAGCCCGTGTACCCGTTCCAATCCGTGCCATCAATCACGCTTGTTAAAATGGGAAACCTATGACCAAGAGATTCCAATTAGGAATAGGCAATATAAAGACATAACAACGCCTCCTATATATATACCGACGACTGACACCTTCTGCTCATTGAAAGCAATAAACCGGATGATGAAAACATCTCCTTCTCGGCATCAATCTACATGCGGCGGCATCGAAAGCAACGTCTGTGGTTGGCCTAGCGTTCGCATCATCTGGATCAACTCGGCAAGCGAGGATGAACCTCTGGCCGGAGCTTGCAGACCCACATGCCGCCACAAGAACCGCACCAGAAGCTTTCGTCAAGCAAGGATTAAAGGTCAAGTGGGCATAAATAACCGAAAACCGAACCAAAATAACCGAAACTGAAACCAAACTAATCGAAACTGAAAAAAATCGGTTCTCTATTCGGTTCTAGAAAGTATGTAACCAAAATTTCTTTGGTTATTTTGGTTCTTACTGTCAGTTAATCGAATTAACCGAAATACATAAAAAATTGCATTTTTAAGACTATAGGTTTGAATTATACGTGATGTATCATATTTGAAGTGCTGTGTATTTTTGCTAATATATTGCTATTACTCCCTTATATCAATTATTATTATCTAAAAAGAGTAAGTGTTGTTCAAATTTACTTAAACTTCCATATTTTTTGTTGTTGTCTTAGACTTCACTCAAAAATTTTGGTTAATTCAGTTATAATCGAAACCGAACCAAAATAACCGAAAACCGAAATGCTCGGTTCCTAGCCAGGAATCGAATGCCCACCCTGAACGCTTGGATGCCAATTGCTGTTCCAGCAACCAATCAGGAATCATAAGAGGTTGTAATCGAATAATAAAATTCGATCATTCTCATCATTTAGAGGAAAATTACTAGACGAATTACTCAAGCTTAACATCAAACTGACACGAGCGGGCACGACAAGACGACGATTAACTCCTATTACACATGGACGTTGCAAACTAGCAATGGTCGATGGGACATATTAGTTGTATAGTAGACTATACTCGCACCACTGTAACTATTCAGGCTAATTGAGCTTGTTGGTTTTCCCCGCAGCCTGCCTGGTGACTCCAGGCCGGAACCTCCTCCGGCCATGTCCTGCCGGAGTCGCCGGCGCCTCCGCGGCATAGGCATACCCGTTGGCGTAGTAGCTATTCAGGATCCGTTCCCTCTCCCCGTCTCCCGCATAACTCTCGCCTCGCTCTCGTTGACTTCCCTGAATAGCTTGGCGATGTAGTCGTCGATTTGATCCATGGGCACCGGGAGGTTTCCCTGGTCAGACAGATTCGTCTGGGCCAGCTCCTCCTTGCTCATCCTGGGGATGGAGTCCTCGGGGATGTACACGCTCCTGTAACGGATCAGGCCATCGATCTGCTCCTTCGTCATCCGCACATCCTTCTTCTTCTTGTTCTTGGTTGCCTTCTTCGGCGCGGCTGCCGGCGCCGTCTCGGTCACCACGGCCTCCAGGGGATCCGCCGGCGCCTTGCCCTCCCTCGCCTGGACTGTGTCCGACTGCCTCAAGATCCACAGGACAGCGCTCGAGCCTCGAGATGAGATTGATTGGGCCTACTACTTCTAACCTGTCGGTTGTGGGCGATGATTGTTGAAGAAAGAAGCCCCGGCCCCTTCCTTGATAATGGAAAAATTTGGAAGTGTATTGCTTGGCAATCAATTAGATTTACTATCCGGTGCCTTCCACTGCAATATTAGTGGATTTAAATGTCATGCCTGAAAAGATTATATTCTTTCAGTAATATTAACCTTGGAATATTAATATACCTGTTTTCGCATTAGATTGTATTTTGAATTAAGTGGATGATGAAATGCTATGTTTCACCGTGTAGGTGGACCAGAGATGAAGAGTGGCGCATACGGCAGACTTTGGATGGATGCAAATGGCTGAGCCTGTGATGAATCTTTATACAGAAGCAACAGATGGATCCTAAACCCTAAACCCGATATTTATATAGATAGCAGAACGGAACGGCTCGGAGCATCCACGCCTACATGGATACGGGCTCGAGTTGGAAACCGTTTCTTGTTTTCGTGTTGGCTTTATACAAACACGAGAGATGGAAGAATAATACTCCCTCCATACCGGTAAAGAATGATGTTTAGGACAACGACACGATCTCCAAAACGTAACTTTGATTTCTTATTCTTACAAAAATATTTATTAAAAAATAATATATGTATGTTTTTATAAAAGTATTTTTAAGACAAATCTATTCATATTGTTTTCACATTTTCAAACTAAATGGTTTAAAAGTTATTCACGATTTATATTCCCAATGTTTGAATAAAACCTTGTCCAAAACATCATTCTTTACCAATACGGAGGGAGTACGAGTTTATTATGGTTTGTCAGAACGCACCACCAATATACAGCGGCGTAGCTAGCATATTATCAAAGGATATGCCACGAAAATTTTTCATATATAATTCGGTTCGATTAATATATAAAGTTATGGTTCATATCAAATTGAACAAACAATTTCAAACATTACCAAAAAGATATGCCAGGTTTTAATTCAACACTTCAATGCAAAAGATGCATGTTAATATTCGTTTGGAGACGAAGGAGTCGACGCTCTTGGAAGGGTACCCACATGCACTGACCGATCTGGCCCATGTTGTCGATCGCCGTCAGCGTGCCGCCGGCGCCGCAGGTGATGGCCACGAACAGCAGCAGCATGTCCACGCTCACCAGCGCCTGCGGGATCGTGTGTAGTCCTCGCCGTGCGCCGGCGGGCTGAACGCGTGCCTCAACCTCAAGAAGGCGCCGAGGCAGGAAGACGGCGGCGCCGCCGCGGCGGCGGAGGTGGTGGTGGCGTGTCGGAGCTCGCCGGCTCTGGCACTGGCAAGGAAGTGGGTTTCTCAATGACGACGATCGTCGCTGACATGGAGAGAGTAAGAGTCCTCATCGAGCTTCCGTAGAGGGCGTGGTAGACCTGCGCGAGGATAGCGCCGCTAAGCCCGACGTCGCCGCGGCTGCCGTCCGGGAAGTTGCGGACGGAAGGTGACAAGCGCAGGTGCCGGCGAACGCCTGGGAGTTGGCGCTGGCGCAGAGGTAGGCGCACATGAGCCAGAGGGGGGCGGGCGCGCGACGAGGCCGGAGAGGGAGTGGTAGGCCATGAGGTAGGCGGCATGGTTGTTCATGGCGGAGCCCGGCCGGGACGCCGGTGTTGCTGCCGAGGTCCTTGAAGAAGGCCAGCGTGGCGACGACGCGCTGGTCGTAGACTCGTAGCCCAGCGATGACCGGAGCGCCCGGGAGTAGACGCCGAAGGCGTACGTGGCGCCCGACGCTGACAGGATCAGGAGGCACGCGAACAGTGTGAATCAACGGCCGGCGAGCACCTGCCAAGCGAACTGCGCCGCCAGCACCTCCGCTGCCACGCCGTCGCCAGCGGCGAACGCGAACACCATGGCGCGGACAAGCTCTACTATATATATATATCTACGTGCGTGTGGGTTAGCGTTGCTATGTGCGTGTTTATTTGAACTTTGTTCGTCAGTGCGATTCAGCTTTTCTAGATATTCTTGGCGTGGTTGTTAGGAACTCTGAACATTGCATATTCAGTTCCGTCAGTCTTCAGGATATGGCCATTCAGTTTGCTCAGTTAGAGCAAGCGGAGGAAGTTGGCGAAGTAACTGAACGCATGAATGGTCGAGCGACTTCACGGGTGCTGTCCATCACGCATCCGATGGCCATCATCAAACACTGACTTATTTAGTGCCTAAGCAAGCTCTCTGTTATCAGAAGCTAAACAGTGTTTACTTTCATTTAAACCCTTGTTGAATTTAATGACCAATCCACTTGCTATTAGGTTCTGGTGCAAATCTGTAAGAGGGTTATTGAGATGCTGAAATATCCACTTGCTAAACAGTGTTTACTTTCATTTAAACTCTGTTATCTGTAAGAGGGTTATAGAAATGGTAAACCCCCAGAGTAGAGTAGGAGTAGGTGTAGGACGCCGACCACCCAGACGGCGCGTGTATCTAAACTTTGTTTGTCAGTGCAATTCAGCTGCTGTTTATCTGCTCTGATTTAGTTCTTATATCCAATTTTTTCCCCAATTATCAGTCCCTCACATTGGTGAATATGATGGATACCTTTGGATTCCGATCAAATGGTAATCACCTCCTATGCTGAATCAACCTAATTGGTGTACTTCTGTTGCAGGGAGAAAGTGTGTTGCATCAAATTCTCTGAAAAATGAATGTATTTACTACTATCATTTTTCTTGATAATTTGCTATCGAGCGGTACCAAGGACTGGGGAATCAAGGGACAGTTGCTGACGTACTTGTAAAGTCACTCAACAGCATGATCGCCACAGGAAATCTGTTGTTGCTGGAAATGTAAAGAGAGTGAGAAATTAACTCATCAATGAAGAACACACCATATATGCAATCTTATCAACCATTCCATCTAGTACATCATCTTTGTTGCTTATCAGCTTATGATTAAGTTATGCATGATCAGCTTAGCAAGTTTGCGCCTAAGCTTAGTGATTTATCATGTGATTTTGTCGGAGATTATTCAGGTTCAGCAAGGCACCAAATGTATGGAAATTTCAAAATTATGAAGAATGGCCCCATAGTAATACACGGGCAATCTTTACAAATCAATTAGATATTCTATTCAGCAGTTATCCATCAAGTTCAACTTTTCAGTCAAGCGTCTTTCAGGGCCCTGTTGCTGAAAAACAAAACTAAATCCTTTTGCTTTATCTTCCTCCACTGATAGAATTTGATACAAAAATTGTACTCTGCGATCCCGCAGCAACTGGTAGATAATTGAGATTGTTGCCTGTTCCAACTTGAACATTAGCAACATGTTTTTGCATGTGCTGTCTCTTCCTTGTTCCAGGTTTAGGAGAACTTGACGCCCCTCTTGAGCGTAGGAATACCTTGCTCAGGTCCATAGTGATCTGAAAAAAATGAATTGGTATTGTTCATATAGAGTTCAGTAGTGAGAACTCATGCTCTGGTGCTCTTGCAGAGCTTTACCAATGCAACCCATATTCTGTAATGGTTCACTGATGAATGCAAAAACATCAATCCTGCTGAAATTTCGTCGTACATAGCTGTGAGGACAAGAGAAAAGGGGAAAAGTTCCAATGCAAAATGAAGGGCAAGAACAAATCGGGAGGCTGGTGTTTACTGACGAACCACACCAATTTCAGGATACACGGATCACTATGAGGACGATGGCCTACAGGCTACAGCTACTACTACTCTTCGTCTCTTCGATGAAGAGAGGTACGCAGGGATTGGGCTTCGCTCCCTTAACTGACCAAACTGAACCTTCTGAAGAAATGAACGCATATCAGGTTCATATGTGCCATTGCTGGTAATAGCCCGTGCTGGGAACATGCGAGTAAACAGGCCATGACGAAATTCGCTAGGCGAAGCACATAGCTAGATGCGTTATGGGCACGGCATCAACCAACGAAGACCTTTACGAATTTACGATTGACGCAGCGATCAACTCAGTCGGATTCACTCCGGTAATATATACTGGACTCGCGCCACCATTAGTCACAACGCCACCGACTTCGCCCACCTCTCCCTCGCATAGCGCAGCCAGAGGCGAAGCTAGCCACAGTTCAACCCTGGTGCACAGCTCAAATAGTAGACAAAAATTTACACAAACATATGATAAATATGAGTACAATTAGTGGTAAATTGCTTTTTTACCCTGATGCCAACGTGGCGTCTCCCCTGAGCGCAGCCTCGCCTGCCCCTGCCGAGGGCAACCCAATCCGCCGCCTCGCCATCTTCCGCTCGCGATGGCCGCCTCCGTAGAGCCCGCCGTCGCTGTCCGCAACCACGCCGCCGCGGGACCCGCCGGCCTCAAGAGGAAGCGCATCACCGTCGGCACCACGGAGCAGTACGAGGAGACGACCTGCCGCCTCGGCAAGGGGGCCTTTGGCGCCGTCGTCAAGGCGCGCAACCGCGCCACCGGCCGGATGGTCGCCATCAAGCGCCTCGCCACGGCCCACGGCGGCGGCCCCGAGGCGGCGCTGCGGGAGGCGCGCTTCCTCGAGGAGGCGAGCGGCGGCGGCGCCAACCCGTTCGTCGTTGGCTTCCATGGCGTCGTCCGCGTCCCGGCCACCATGGATCTGCGCCTCGTCATGGAGTTCGTCGGCCCCAGCCTCAACGAGCTCCTCCGCCAGCTCCCCCACGGGAGCCCACCGCTGCCGGAAGCCACAGTGCGTGCCGCCATGTTTCAGCTGCTCAGCGGCGCCAAGAAGATGCACGACGCCCACATCGTCCACCGCGACATCAAGCCCCAGAACATCCTCATCGGCGACGGCCACACCGTCGTGACTTTGGGCTCGCCATGTCGACGGACGAGCGGCCGCCGTACAAGCCGTCCGGCACGATGTGGTACATGGCGCCGGAGATGCTGCTGGAGAAGCCCGACTACGACGAGAAAGTGGACATCTGGTCCCTCGGCTGCGTCATGGCGGAGCTCATGAACAACGGGATGCCTCTGTTCCCGTGAATCGTGAGGCTGAGGGATAACTAAGTCAGTAACCAGGAATGCACCAAAAAAATAGATGCCATAAGCCCATACCCCCCCCCCCCCCCCCCCCCCCCCCAAAAAAAAAAAGCGCGCTTGGTTGTCATATGTCTTCATCCTCACATATTTCATATTCAGTTGTTGGGTTGACAAAGCCATATCATCTAGCTCTAGATGGATGGGTAGGTCATATGTATGTATGATTTCTCTGCTGCTATTAACTTCATATTTGGTTGTGTGGCTTAACACTTTCAGGAGTTATTGCTCATTTGTTTGTGTGATCAGAGAGGTGTTTGATTACGATAAAATGCTGCAGCTAATTGTCGCAGGATTCTTCGTCTGCTTGGATTCGTTTTTGTCGTTGCTCACAATTATGCCATCACGAATTGTCGTTACCATCTGGCGGGTGCTGAAGACCAGGTGGGTTTGCGGTTCTACTGTAAACTAGATGAAGTACATTTTAGTATTCTGGTTGTTTATTGCCTGAAACAAATTTGGACTAAACTGATGTTTAGCAAGATATTGGTATTGAGTTAACATTCTCTGTCATATGATTGTAGATCCTGGTTATGCTTGATGTTGTCTTTACAGTGTTCCATGAAATTCCTATTACAAATTTTAGCTACAATTTTTGTTGTCAATAATTGCACCTAAATATTGCTTGTTCAACTGGTCTTAGGGTAGCTGTTCTGGATCTGATTGGGAAGCTTCTGCTTAAGCGATCTATCAAAAGATCAAACTTTTCTGAGAAACTTGTTTCTATTGAATGTTCAACTCAACAAAGAGAGCCTTACTATATTTTGGATTTACAAGAATGATTTATTTTTATAGAGAAGTTACATGTAATTTTCTAGTTGACATAATCTCAGATTGAAATGCAGCAGTATATATCAGAAAGAAATTGAGGTCCACGTAAAGGACATAATTGAATTCGAGAGAAATATGTATGATGTAGTTATACAAATGGTGACCTGTTTCAAAGCAACAATACTTTGGCAGGACGAATCATCACTATATCTAATTGCCTCTTTTCCAGTCATTTATGCTTGGTATCATCCATTACTAGAGTTAACTTACTGAGTAAAATTACCTTTGGTATGGATACTCTGAGCATTTGTTATAGCCAACTTCACCGGTGCAAGAAACCACACAAATTATTTACTATTTTTCACCGCTTCCTGTTCTGATGCTCTACACGATTGTAGCTCTAGGTGGCTTTTCTACCGTTGACCACCCTTTCCTGTTTACTCCCTCTTTGGTCGACATATTGGATCATGTAAATTATTTATCCAGTGTATTGTGACAGGAAGTTTCGGCGACCAAATGCTGCTGATCTATCAGATTATGGATGTTTTGTAGTTCTAGCCCTAGGAGTTGCTTCTTTGCAAATGATAGGTTGGTTTCTTTTTCCTTTTCTTTTTTTGTTTGTTTGAACAAATGGACAACTTGCACATATTTGATAATGATATATTTTGTTCAACTCAGCCTTGTTAAAGATATATTTTGTTAAAGGTATATCGATGCTATAATTTACTAATGTGTAGGAAAAAAATGATAGGAACAGACATGAAGCTTATGTAAACCATGTTTAGCAGTAATATCCTTCCCTGCATTTGGGTTCCCTTCTCATTGATGGCGTTCAGGGCATCCAAAATGCTTTGGTGGTTCTGCTTCTGCAAGCCCTTGGGTCAGCCACCAAGAACTGCATTTTCAGAAATTAAGCATCAACAGGAGTGACGGTGCAGCATATATCTGAATTTTTAGTACGCCTGAATCGAATTACGCCAACAAGAAAAAATGATTATTTCATTGGAAATAATATCGAGCTGTGATGTAAATTTGAACCTAATTCACTGAATTCAGTGTGAGAATTCAAATGAAATAATATCTCCTGTACCACACAAACACAATTCTGCCTAAATCTGAATTAGGCCAACAATGATCTTCATTCTCACACTGCGTTCACTGAATTTCGATATTAAATACTTGGAGAAGTCTAGTAGTCTACTATCAACACGAGCAAATTATTATTATGCCATTCACTCTATTTTCAACCAACATCAAACACGTCTGACTATCCCGACTCACACATCTTTTATTCAACGCAGACATGAACTTGCCTGCCATCAGATTTTCAGTTCTAGATGAATGCAACGGGCTCCTCACTTTGTGGACGTTGCTCTCCCCGACGATCTCCCCGAACTGCTGCGCCATCCCCGCCGCATGGCTCTTCTTGCTCCGGAACACGATCGTGTAGCTCTTCATCTCCTTGGGCGCGCCGCCGAACTCCAGGGTCGCCGCCGTCACGGTCACCTCCACCAGCTCGTCCGGCGCCACGACCTTCACGGAGTAGGTCTCGGGGCCGTCCGACACCTTCGTCACGGTGCGCGCCAGCACCCGGACATCGCTCAGATCCGCCACGAACAATAGGTGTAGCTGAGGCCGCCGCCGACGCCGTCGGAGAGCGCGGCCGTGCACCCGGCGAAGCCCGGCACGAATAGGTCTAGTTGAGCGTGCACAGGAAATCCACGTAGTCCTGCTCCCCGGCGTCGTAGACCTGGCACGGGTCCAGCGCGGAACGCCGGAACGAAAGGTCCACTGTTCCATAGCAAATGCAAATGCGAGGGGCGCCCTGCCTGAGCGCGCCGTCGCTCCGGCGAGAGCCGCGGCATGAATCCCCAACCCAAGGTCCACCCCTGGGTATCTAATAGCCTTCCCATCCGACTTTTACGATCCAGATGGGCACAGCGTCTTCGTCGACAGGCTCCGCGATGGGCTGCCCCGGTTGTCATTGTCAAGCGCCACCGCGGTCGTCACCAGCGCCGACGGGATCATGGATTCATGGCCGGCGCCCAGCCGCGGTGCCTGCGCCTCAGCAGGGCCGCGATGCCGGCAACGTGCGGGCACGCCATGGAGGTGCCCGAGAAGATGTACAAGACTAAGTTGGCGCGCGTCACCGGCGACTAGCCGGGCCACGCGGCGAGGATGTTACGTTGGCACTCGGCGCCGCCATGTCCGGCTTGAGGATCTCGCGTACGAAGTGGCTGGGGCCCCGCGACGGGAAGCTCGCTGACCACCGTGCCGCAGGAGTGGAGGTACGCTTACTGGCTTCGAGGGCGCCGAGGGTGACCGCCGGCAGGGTGAACGCGTGGGCGATGATCCCCTCCATGCGCCAATCGCTCGCGGGCCACGGTGGCCCTGATCAGTTGTTACTCCCTTGTCTTCTACGTGTACACACTACATACGAGTATATGAGCATGTTGGATTCTGCAGAAACTTGATTCGCACTCTCATCTGGAGGCCTTGTATTAGCGATGCACTGGATGAAATCAAATGGCAGAAACTTGGTTGGAAGGCCCTAGCTTGGACAGCGTTGATCTAATATTTTGCTAGCCAATGAGGCAATGCAATGAGAGCTTCATGCATATACTCGGAACTCAAAAGGGAAACTGGAGGATGCTGTAGTAAGGAATATGCATATAAGTCTATAACTCAAGTAGCTTATATATTGGAAAAGAGCCAGAGGCCTACCGCCTACGGCACTTACTTAACCATCTCTGAGGTTTCTTAGGAAGCAAATTAAAAGTCACACCGATTAAACTTACATTAACTTTAATTGATTAAAAATACTAGATAGGTGTAACATGATCACTTTATCCTCTCGAAGCGCCTGCCTCGTCCTGTTTCTTGGCCTTGGCATTGGTAGCCTTCCAGGCAGAAACAGTAGCCTCAACAACCCTCGGTGCTGTAAAGTTGAAGGCGGAAACAGACATGTGATCTTTGTACAGAGGATTTTCCCTCATAAACTTGTCCACATCAGCAGGATCTTTTATGCGCATCTTTGTTTTCTCGACGTTGTAGTAGATGTCCATTTTAGAGAGATCAGTCCTCATACGCACTTGTCTCTTAGTCTTCGGTGGAGCCTTTGGTATGCCGGGCACATCAACGACCCAAATGCGACTGCCGTCATACTCAATGTCGGCTGGATCTTGACAAGAGCAATTTGTTTTTTTGTTGCAGCGCCATTCATTCTTATTGAATCCCTCACGTAGTGCCTCAAATTCTTCTTCAGTTGGAACTATACGCCATTTGCGACAGTCAATGCATTGCACCACATGCATGCTAATAGGATGTGTGGTGAAACTTCGACCTCTCTGTAGAATCATATAGGTATTTGTTATTTTCTTTATACCATTTCTGGAAAGGCAAAAGAAAATCTATCTCCAATGAGTATTTAAAACATGAAACTTTAGACTATAGCAGCAACAAATGCAAGTGGGATCTTCTTGTCATAGACATATCATACTCCTGCAGATTAGAACGTCGAAACGTTTTTTTTGAAAAAGCACATTGAAAAAATGAAAACTTCCAACAATATGATACAGCATGGACCATTTCTGTTTTTTCCGTAAATTAGAATAATGAAACATTTATTACCAACAAGCACATTGGAAAAAGGGAAAAATTCAGTTTACATCCTCTGAATCAGCATGTTAGTTCTATTTTCAACTCTAGAGCACAAAATCAGAAGCCAAAGGCTTTCCAATTGTTGAAACCGGACAAATTTGGTCATTTAGGCGGTTTCAAAGGTGGTTTTCCATTTTGTAGAAATTAAAAAATAATATAGATATTTGCAACTAATTCATTTTAAATTAGAAAAATCTGAAATTAGTACCAAAATTTTTATAAAAATGTAACCTTGGTTCCTAGTATCTTTGGAACTAAAGTCGCAGTCATCATTACTTTTGTATCAAGAAACAAAAATGTGTACTACGATCTCGAGAACACACAGTCCACCCGAACCTTTTTGAAACTAAACAACCAGGTGCCACCAAAGGGTTACATAAGCCACCAAAAATCCCAACTACATCAACATGTGAGCCAAGTAGATTTGGGGGAGAAACCAAAGCTATGGTAAACAGTAATCAACAAATCAGAGTACTAGTGACCAGTGCAAGGAAGTGCAGATTTGGGAGCTGTGGAATGGGAGCGAACCCGGTGCTTGCGCATGTGGGTTTGTGTTTGCGATTCGTCGGTGCAGCAACTTGCGCATGTGGGTTCTCATTATAGCAACTTACTAAACATTCTAAAATTTAGTTGTGGAGTTTTGAGCTAAGTAGGCATGAACCCACATGTTGACTCAACAATGTTTTTTATTAATATTTTAAATCCATTGAAATACATGGGCATTAACTAGAAAACATAAGAATTTTAGCATGGGGAACATAATATTTGCATAAAATATATATCCTAAAAGACAGAGAGAGAAATTAGTTGCATATTTGTTTTGTCAGATACCTTTTTTGGTTTCGTTTTCTCTTCATCTCCTTCTTCCAATGCACCTTTCTCCATTGGCTCCATGTGCATACCATTTTCCCTATCCATCTCCATCATCTCTTGGTCTTGGTCTTCCTCTTGTTGTGGATTCTTATGTACCATCTCTAGGTCTTGGTCCATCCGTAAGTTCTCCTCGATCATCTCCATTCCACAAGAAGGTCTAGTCATTCTCCCTGAGGAGGGAGCCAGTTCAGTAACTTCAAGTTATTGTTTCCTTGACATGCTAAAATTTAATGTATACAATCAAGTAATGAAATGTTAAAAGATAATTAGACTTGCTATAGTGTATAATAATGTAGAATGAGTGCTTTGATGCAAAAATAGATGTCATTGCGTGCCAAAAAAGCTCTATATGAGATGTGACAAAAGCTGAAAGCCGTTTGGTAAAACCAGCTATGAAACTGTAGGTTTGTTAACAAATACCTATAATGCCCTCGAAGGGTTGAGAGAATGTTTATATGCAAAATGATCGTATAGCACTAAGTTGTTCATTGATTTGTATGTAAATAAGCATTATAGAAAGATAAATTAAATTTCTCTTAAGTTATACATCCAATATTACTTATGCTTCACATACATATGGTCCACATCCAAAATGATGCCCTATGTCAACATAATTAGCCCCCTTTTCTATCTGTCTTTTGACCACATCGATCAAAGCCCTAAAAAAGCATCACCCCAATATGTCTTATCACTCATTCTTGAATCATACAGAAAAATGATTTCATTCAATAACCACCATATACACCATGCTGAGCTATTCTAGATTCAGATCATATCACCGTTATCTTGTTTCTATAATTTGTGAAAGAAAGAAAACAGAGAAGAGAGGATTACCTATAGATCGATGGAGAGAAGTAGGGGGCAGTGTTGGTGCAGATCGAGGGAGGGGGCACCAGGCGCGGGACCTGGGGACGGCGGCGTCGCGGGCCGGCGCGCGTGGCAGGGCGTCGGGTGCGCACGTCGGGACGGCTGCGCGCGTCCGGCGTCGGGGCCCGCAGATCCACTCGTCGGGTGGCGCCGGGGGCCGCGGGGTCGCGCTGGGTCGTCGTGTCCCGGGGGCAGCGGGGCCGCCGCGTAACTGGGCCGCGCACGGACGCCGAGGGCGGGAGGCAGCGGATGCGTCAGGAGGCGGCAGGCTAGCGCGGGCTGGTGAGATAGCGGGGGCTATGGGCTGCGGGGTCGCGTAGGGGACTGCGCCGCCGGCGAAACCCTAGCGTGCAGAGGGCTCGAGCGAGAAGGGGGCGGACGGGAATGGGAGGCGGAAAGAAAAAAGAACGCGAACCATTACCAATACCGATGGCAGTGCGGGTAATATCATCAAAACTAACGTTTTTGCAGCGGGTGACAGCTCCTCCTCACGCGCTGTGAAAAAAATAAAAGTGGGAAGTAGCTTTTGCTTGTAAGCTCTACCTTAGGGTACCCCTTTTGGTTGGCTTTGAGCTTTTAGGAAGGAAAAACTCTTCCAAAAATCTCAAGCAAAAGGACCCTAAATGCCCCCCGCGATGCTAGGGGCAACAAAAACTATAAAAAATGTCTATACGGAGCTTCTCGAAAATTTAGCAAAATGCAATTTATTTTCCTTATCTATATAAATTTGGCAATTCTTGATTTCTTCTACACATATTCCTATGTGCTATAAGGAAATAATAAATTCTCGAGTCCTTTGCTCAATTGGTAATTTCAATATGTAAATAAAATGCCTAAGGACAACAGTAGACATTTACAACAACTTACAACTCCGCGTCAGAAGCCTCTAGATTGCACCAGAGACAACACGGGGCTACTCTAGGCGGAAAACCTAAAACGCCAAGAAACCATCACAGAACCTGCAAGATCAGGCCAACTGTGACGAACCGGATTCTCACCGACGAGAACCCGACTCCCTGTACCATTGAGATAGTCCCAGGAATAGCAGCTATCTCGTACAGAACTCATCTCAGTCGAATATCACATCCATACAACGATAAAAGATTCATTACATGACTCATATAAAGACAAAGCGCCTGGTACAAGCCCTCTGGGCTAAAACGACAATAAGAAACATCTGCGCAGCGGTAGCTAGAACAACAGGGACCACTCCTCCACAGGCATCCTTGAGCGTAGCGCACACCCTTCAATCGTACCACCCGTCCTGGTTGAACTCGTGGTCGGGGTCTTCACCTGAGAACCCAAAGTCTGTCCCCAAGGAAATGGGACAGGTCCACGTCACCAACCATAATATGATGCAAGCTTTAAATGTGGCCTATTCTAAGGATATAGAAATAATCAAGGTTTAAGCCAGGGTTTTCTTATGCAAACAGCAGCAATAACCCAAATTCATCTCAGCACCAACTCCTGCTCACACACACATCCATCCACTCCCCAAAACCAACCATCAGCCTCACATTTTCCCATCGGGCTCGTCCTGCCACGGCAGGTTCCCGCAAATCAATAATCACCAACACCTTTCGCTCACTAGTCGACTCGGTGAGCTCCCTCCCCACCTCGTCTCAACAGCCTCAGCTGGACCAATCTCTCATAACCCGAATCAAGGATGAGGTAAGAAAGCAGATTCCCATGCTAGCCGGGGCTTCTCAGAAATGGGTCGTCCGTAACCGTGGACACGGCTATACGTATAGTTTACACTCTGCAGAGGTGGCACTCCAGGAATCCATCCGGGCTGCAAGGCTAGTCCGCAACCAACCTGAGACACAGCCCACAGCAAAGACCCTAAACAGTAACGGCGCCAATCCTGTCTCCCTGGGCTCGGGAAACATCCGATCTAACATCTGCCCCAGGGTCGTGAAACCTTCCCACCGGGGCCAGTCGGGGGCCGTGGTAAATCAGGGAGATTACGCCGCAACGAATCCCCCCTACACATATCAAGCTCGATTCTCCTACAGTCTCGGCGCCGCACTAGAGTAGGCTTGCTGGAACCCTCCCCATACTGGGTAGATGGTGAGCACGGTAATTCCCAAGTCCGAAGTGGGGGCACGACTCGGTCCTTAATTGTTCGGTAAAGCGAGTATCTGCATCACAAGCGATCCGCCGCAACGGTCCGCAATCGGCACCCATAACAGGTATTGCCGCCCAAACTCCTCAGGTACTCACCGAGTACCAACCCCAAGTAACCAGTAACCATGTACCCGCAACAGGTACCCCATAGGGACTGCCCGAGTGCAGCCCCTCAGCACCTCGATCAACGATCGAGTTGTTATTTACTCGCTTACACCGCCTAGCTGCACTACTCCTCCCAAACCACCCACAACTCACGCCAAGAGGATCAATCACAACCATCCCAACACATGCATAGCATAGCATATTTATAAAGTGAGTAGTAGGTAGCAAGGTAACAGGATAATAACAAAGGCAGTGCAGGTTTATCATGCGAGTAAAGTAAAGCGCTAGCATACTAGTTTGCATGTCTAATAGGTATTTCAGAGATGGTCGGGCGTGAACCTGGGCAAAGGTCTTCGTCCTCGTCGAAGCAGTTGTTGTAGTAGTCCGGCTCCTCCTGACTCTCCGGAGCTCCTAGGGGCGCGGAAAGAAAATAAGACGCGGCTACTAGCAAAGAAACACTAAGACAGCGACGAAAGAAGACCCAAATAACACCAAACTCTACACTATCGCGTAGATCATGATTTTAGAAAAATATAGAAACTGGTTTCATATTTTTCTGAGCTACGGTTGATTTATTATTAATTTTCGAAGTTTAAATCATTTTCTGAAAATATTAAATAATTACCGAAAAAGAAAACAGAAAAATAATTAGCCTGCTGACGTCAGCATGACGTCATGCTGACGTCAGCAGTGGGGTCCGCCTAGGATGACGTCAGCAGTGGGCCCTGCTGACGTCAGCGTTGACCGGTCAACGGTCAACGGGGTCAACGGTCAGCGGGTCAACTCTGGTCAGTGGGCCCCATGTGTCAGTGACTCACAGAGTATGACAGGTGGGTCCCATATGTCAGCGCTGTTAAAAGAAAAAGAAAAAAGAAAAAGAATAAACGCTGGCTGGACTGGAACTGGGCCGAAAGTGAATGGGCCGGAAGAGTTCAAGGGGGTTGAACAGACTTAACTTGCGAGATTCGGCCCACGAAGGGCTGGCTGCTGGATCTGGCTTGGTGGACTGAGTCCACGGTGAACCGTGAGATGGGTCCACGTGAGCCGGGTGCACGGGATCTGGTGTGGCCGAACTGGGATCTTCTGTGCACGGCTGTGTGTGATGCTGGTGTGGTCTTGCGTGTGGCACGGCCACGGCGCGACGCGTCGCGCGCGCGGCGCGCACTGGAACGCGCCGGCGGCGACGGTCGGCGGCGGACCTCGCCGGAAAAGGCTCGGCTGGGCTCAAGATCGGCCGGATTAGCTTCACTAGGGCTCGGTGGTCACGGTCGGGGTGAAACAGGGATGGCTTGGGCTTCGGCTTGGGTTCCCGACGTGCGACGGCGATGGCACGGCCATGAACGCCGGCGAGCACGACGGCAACACGGGGTTTTGGCGCACAAGTGCTCGGAAAGGGGATGTGCATGTGCGCGTGCAGTTCCAGCAGCTGCTGGAACGCACCTAGGTGCACACGCGCGGGCTCGTGGTCGCCCACGGCCGCGCGTGGCCTCGGCGTTCGCGCGCGCGGCGAGGAAAGCTCGGCCGCGGCGGCCTCGGCTGCGGGGATCAAGCGACGGCGGGTTGCAAAAGGGTTCAGCGGCTCGGGAACCTGCACAAGAAGACGCACAGCACGAAGGCTGGCTCACAGGGGCTTGGCTTGGCACGGCGAGCACGAGCGGCGGCGCTCCGCCGGAAACAGAGAAGAAGGGGGCGAACGCGGTTAGCTCACCTAGGGTCTCGTCGAGGTACGCTGCAGCTCGGGGAAGACTCGACGCAGTCCGGCGGTCCTCGTGCTCCTCCTCTCGCTCCTTGGTTCGGCCTGGAGATGGTGGTCCACGAGCGGCGGCGGCGACTTCGGCGGCGGCGCTGCGGGGAAGGCGACCGGCTCCACTCCTCCTTGCTCCAACAGCTCCTGGACCTTCCCCACCCCTCTCCTACTCCTCCCCTCCCACGAACTGGATCTGGATGGAACCCCGAAGGGCGGCGCGGCTTGGGGAAGAAGAAGGCCGGCGGCGGGTTAAATAGGCGCTAGGGCTAGGGTTTCGCGGCACGGACGGCGAGATTGGGATGGCCAGGCGGCTGCGGACACGCGGCGCGCATCGAACGGGCCGCACTGGGGGCGATGGGGCCGGCCGGGTGGTTGGGTTCACGGGCGGCGTGCTCGGGAGAGAGGGAGAGCGGCGGAAGGTGGACGATGACGCGGGGAGGATGGAGCTGACAGGCGGGGCCCGGTGGTCAGTGAGAGAGAGGCGGCGACGCGGCGGGGACGCGGCGGGGAAAGAAGATGGGCCGCGCTGGGCCGAAAGGCCGAGTTGGCTGCTTGGTCGGTTGGATTGGAGAAAGAGTTCAGGGTGGAAAGATGGACTTGAGCTCCGGGATTTCGGCCCACGAACAGGAATAGGATTGGAAATTAGTTTAGTCAATTAGAGTTTGAATTCAAATCTAGAATTTGAATTCAAACCAACCAAAAATCCAAATAAATCCAAATAAATCCAAATCACACTATCTCATCCTTAGCACTTCAAATTGATTTTAAATTTGAATTAAAATTGCCTAAGAATTTATGGGGCAAAAAGAAGACACTCTTATATGTTTGTTTGCATGCACACAATTTCACCAAAAATTTTTAAATTCGAATTTTTGCACTCAACAGAGCCTATAGGAAATTTTGGGTTGTTACACCAACGGTAGGGTCAAAAGCATCAACATCACGGCTGGCGGAGGAACTCCAAAAACAACGTCTTCAGGAAGGCAAATGCACAATCTGAAATTGTGTATTTTTCATCCCTTAGGGATTGCAGAGTGTGACTTTTATCTTTTACGTTTCAAGTGGTGCAAATCAATCCCTTAACTAATTGAAATGGTCCACTAATCATCATCCTTGCCTCGACTTAACTACAGTTTAATGGTATTTTACAGAAGTTTTGGCCATACAATCATCTGTTCAATAGCTGTTTACCCATGTCATAAAAGATTATGAGGGTGAGCAGTCTGTCATGAAAGATTTGAACTCCCTAATAAAATCTTATAAACTTGAACTTGAGTATGGTTTGCAGTATTGTATGATAAGCTGGCAAGGTTAGGGAGGCAGCAAAGGGGAACCAATTTGCACCGGATTGTTGTAGTAATTTGTTTAATTCGTCATGCAGAATATTTGAGTTGAAATCTATTCCTTTTCTTTTAAGTATAAGTTCATGATTAAACTTATTTCACTTGAGCAATGATGATGTGGCTATAAGCAGTGATTAGTGCATTGATTGGATGATTAGTGCATTGATTTAATTAATTAAGGGATTTATTTACACCAGTTGAATATAAGGGATGAAAGTTAAAAAATGCATGCCTAATTACCTAAGGTGCTATGAGGCGTGGGACTTCTAAATCTAGAGTTGTTCAGTAAAACACTGATGAGATTGGGGTGGTTATAGTATAGTCATGGGTTGGAACCTCACAAGTCACAACTATGTCACGTGGTTGATAAGCACTTGTTGAGAGCCACAACAGAGATTACTGTCAGCAAGCTGGCAATGCATGGCCTGGAGAGAACAATTCGGGCAGGGATGATATTACTGTCCTGAACTGGACGTCTCGAGACCAGAGGGAAAATGGCTGAACTTGTGCTCCCCTGGGATGATGTTCACCGGCTCCAATTTAACGGCCAACGAGATGAAATCATTTGGCAACGGACTAACAAATGGATTGTGCTCGCACTACCAGAGCGGCGCTTTGCCACTCCTCGTGTCAAGAAATCAGGAAATGGAACAGAAAAAGATCTTCACAGAGTCCAGTCCGTGAAGCATCAAGCCCTGAACTCAACTGTCTCCATTCGATATGATCATTCCGCTCGCCGCATCCATCACACAATGATTTGAGTTGAGCGTTGAACACTGATCTGTACTCTGCAACAAGGAATGAAGAACATTTCACATTTGTTTGCAGTCTCCAGAGAGTGCAAATATCGGAGACATGTGTAGTACATGCATATACGTAATTTATGCAGCTCAGGCTTCATGCAAGCTAGGGGACATATGCTGCGAGCGGCAGGAAGACCCGAAGGATGCTCCAGTGTTCATCAGCGCCCAGCGACGGAGCGACCTGCACACGCGTCGTCCTCAGCCGCGCCGGCGACTCGAGCGCCAGCGTCCGACCGCCATCCTGCCTCCGCCGCGGGCCAGCAGCGCCACCAGCATCACCTGGTGGAACCTCCCCACCGCACCTGCCGGGAAGCACGCGCGCGCGCCTCGGCCCAGGAACGGAAGCGCCTCACCCGCCGCCGGGTTGCTTGGCTTCTTCTTCGCCTCCCACGTCCGGGGCAGGAAGCGCCGGTGCCGGGGACCCTGCGCCTGCCGCGGAGCAGCTGGCCGGCCCGTGCAGGAGGCGCGACGAAGAGACGATGAGCGCGGCGAGCAGCAGCGCCTTGCACCCGGAGAGCTCCATTGTTGGATAACTCTAGCGGAGCTAGAAAAATTCTGAACTCTGCAAGATCGAGCTGCCCGGGTTACGCACACTCTCAGATGGTTCTGAAGGACGAGCGCTGTGCTGCTATTTATGGTTGCTGGCTCGCCGCCCAGGTGGCACTCTCACACGCATGAGATCGCCGGGACAGGAAGTGCACGGGAAATGTGGGGTGCAACTTCCACTGGATTTAGAAGAGTTTTCACAGGTCTAGCAGGAACAGAGAGACTACTATACACTTCTGTGCTGATGCTGAGACACTCGTCATGACTTACGTTTACGTTCGATCACACGTAGCAGGAGGAATTTCCAAGAAAACCTAAATAGTCCAACAAGTCAACAACGACACGTCTGGTTGTACTTCCACTCCGTTTCCTACTTCAGTTCATGAGACAGCAACCTCAGCATCAGTACATGCTGTCCATGTCAGTTTTTTTCTTCCTATATTCATGCCTGACGCAGATCCTGGGTAATTCCTTGTCACTTTTTCTTAGAATATTCATGCCGGACGCGCAGACGGTCCTGGACAATGCGCGTTCCTTACCCAAGCAGGATGCCAGAAGATGCCTGGAAGTAGCTAGCAACGGTACTTGTCAGTGTCTCACAGAACTATGCATCGCAATCAAAAAGTTGGAGATACAGATCGTGCTTTAGGGTAGAGGTCAAACAGATTAAGTGCACTGGTCACAGACAAATGTCTTTCAGCACACCTATGCACTACAATTAATCATGCGCAAGTAAAGTTTGCAAGAAACTATATGGAACCAACTAAAGATAGCCATACTCAGTCAGGCTATCACCGGCATCGTAGTCATAATTCACAAAAAGAGAACTTACAATCACTAATCAGATGATGGAAACTTTATGTATTGGCTGGATTCTCGTCTGATTCCACTTTAACACCACCAGATCTCCGAGACCTCTGCAAAATTGTAGAGGAATATGCATTAGAGGCAATCCGGCAAGCAAGAGAGTTACTAGAGTAACTGACTGTTTTCTATTTCAACAAGCAAAACAAAAGGTGGAACCAAGCATGGGGCAGTTAAGTTGGAAAAAGATGATAATGGCCCATGCACCAGCCTGTTCAGAAATAAATATCAAGGGTTTTTTTTCATGTAGTTCAACTAGAGTCTAGAGATAGGCCTTGATTTCAGAAGGACCTTTGATCTGGGGGCTATATATATGCTGTAGGCAGTGGCTTGAAAAGCATTTATTTTATCAGGGGGCTATGCATGCTTTCAGGGTCAGATTCTACAAGCTCTTTTAACATGTGGCATCACCGCATCAGGAAAAGATAACTTTAGAAGGAATTTTGGTCCCAAGAATTTCAAGAATGGAAGAAACTTATAAATTTACTGGAGTTGGTTCGGTTGAATGAAGAAGGTACCATTGGATGTGCTTTTGAGGAAACAGGAATTTTCACAACTTCCCTGTATAAACGTGAAACTTTCCCTTCCCAGGGGTTAGACAGATATGGCATTCCAAAATCCAAAGTACCTTTTAAATTAATGGTTTCCTGTGGCAATTTCATAATGATAGGATCCAATCTGCCGAGCAATTGCAGAAGAAAATTGGCCTGGAACTGGATACTAGAAATTCTATAGTATTGGGGAAACTGCTGGCCATAATAATGTTCTTCTGCCCATTAGTTAATTTTCTTTTAGTGCTTACTTAGAAATATTACAAACTGGGATTATATTCCTTCAAATCTAAAGCAATTTTCTTTGAGAAAAAACCTAAAGTAATTTGCTAGTCCAGCTTTTAAGAATAAGGATCACCATACAAAGATATTGATGGGTACCACGTGCTGGTGCTCTGGCTAACTCGTAACAATTTTGTTCCCAGAAAACAAATTCTGGTAATTAGAATTCTAGCATTCATGCATGACAGAAATGATTGAAAACCAGCTGGAGGCAAGCTATCATCATCGACAAATGCAGTCATTTCCTGCTGGCAACTGGGATTGGATGATTTTGTAATAGGGCATAGTCAAAAACAGCTCTGGTGCAGTAGGGATGTTGTTTGCTTTTGCTTCTGTTAAGCTCACACTGTTTTGTAGACAAACAGTTGTTTATCTAGACTAGTCTTTCTGGTGGGTTTGAGTTTGGGTAGAGCTCATGTCGTGTTGGATATTATGATCTGATGTTGCACTGCAAACTGAGAAACCAAGCCAAGTCTTATACTTTCTACAAAGAAAGAAGATCAATGTCTTTGGTCTAAATCGGGTATCTAAGAACATATTGTTCAGCTGCCAATTTGGGCCAGGCATTGCATAGGGAACTATTGTAAGTCAAATATGTATTTTTCTTTTTGCTTACCTTTGCTTAATTCCAGGTAACTCTAGACTCAGGACAAATGTGTCCTTAGGCTTACTAATTGTTAGGAACAGAAAATCAGTAGTAATCAAGAGACCTAACTACCCATAAATTTACCAAATGAGTATCCGATCTAGAATTCTTACAAGGTATTTGGGTAGTAGACTTGGTGGTGGAGGTGGCAGTTCTTCAGTCTTGGTGTCAGATGCCAAATTGTTACGCGGAGTTGGATGGCTATCAATCAAGAAAAATAAGTTAGCCAGCATACTTGTACAAGTGGACTACTATCTCAGATTAACAAACATGCATAATATCAAAGAAAATTATAAAAAAAATCATTACAGCCAAACATGTAGATCGCGAATGCCAATTTGAGCAGATAGTCACATTGGTAGTTAGTTATATCCCTTCAAATCACTTTTCAACCAGCACCAAATCAGAGGAAGTTAATTCTAGCATGTGACTTAATCTAACCTTCTTGATTGTTCACTAAACTGCTAAAAATACAACTGTATGAGGCTATGTATGGGCCACTAACGAATAGAACCCATCAAGTTTTTATTCAACCAACACCAGATCCATGAAAAGCACATAGATTAGTTTCAAAGATGTCCATACTCGTTACTACAACAAACAATACCAATGATAGCAACAATTGGCACCCTAAATGCTTCCATAAATCCTGATTCTGTTACACATGTAACTGGTAACCCATGTCTGCAAGAATATTGCTTGATATCCAAATATATTTGTTAATGGTCCCTTTCTAATTAATTAACAAAGATACTTAACTAGAAAATATCATAAATTCGTAATATTAACATAACAAAGTTATATTACAACCTACAGGCCAAAAATGAAAAAGGAATCCTTGAATATATAGATGAATTCATAATATTAAGTAGATTTATGGATATTCAGATTGATGCATGTGGTGCTTGAGAGCAGCAAGCAATTTTATCAAGCAGAGAGCACCGACATCAACGATGTCATTTTACTATTTCATCTAGCAAAACAATGTATTTATGACCATGAATTGTACATATAAGATTTGTCACTCAAACAAACAAAGCAGTTCTGCTGCAAAATGTTCTCATTGCATATCTGTCTCTCAAATAAAGCAATGTCCAACAACTCAAAAGAGTATCCACCTACTTGATCACATGGATCTGAAGAAAAAACATACATAGGCTTATTGTTGTTGATACAATTTACAAGAATCACATTGCCTATTTGTGAATAAGAACAATAAATATAAATGATGGTAAGAAATTGTAATGAATGAGTCATATGACTTACTTTGTTGCCTCTAAAAACTTCTCCAAATATGTGGTGTCTTTTGTTTTGGGAAACCTATCTGTTGCCTGGAGGAGCAACCCATAGTTAGAATCCGATAAATTAGTTCAAAAAATGTATAAGTGCAGAGACATGCACAACATAGACATATGTGCAAGATTAAATCATAATAAGTTATATCCAAGCTTGCAACAGAACGGAACTACTGGGTGTAAGAAAAATAGTTAACTTTTCAGTTTTCACACATATTTATGTCCAGCAGTATTAGCATAGAAAAAGGTTGCCAAAATCCATCAATGACATGAAGTGTAGGTACTAAGCTTTAGGCCACTAACTTTTGAAGGACAATCACAGTTCTCCTCAGAGAAAAACTGGAAGAGCTCAAGGGTGCCTTCTAGCCCA
Organism: Echinochloa phyllopogon; assembly: GCA_033239725.1. NCBI lineage: Eukaryota > Viridiplantae > Streptophyta > Magnoliopsida > Poales > Poaceae > Echinochloa > Echinochloa phyllopogon. The sequence goes on from BTCW01000018.1 coordinate 8,031,432, forward strand.
TATTCCTGCCAAAGAACTTGTCTGTCAGCAAAGCTGAACACACTTAGTCCAAAGTCAAATGACTCCAAGATCATCAGATAGGTTCACTGTTACATACTCTGTTGAATCCTCCATTTACAGAAATATTTGCTATTGGCGACCCATATTTGTCATGAAATAGTGGTCTGAAGTCTTCTTGTCTAGTAGAACCTGAAGGATGGCGGACTGGTGAAACAATAGTGAGTGGCTCCTCTGACTGAGATAATGCTTTGATCTTAGCCTAGACACAGTCAAGAAAGTAAAAACAGTTTAGACCTGTCAGGCAGTTGAAGTTCACACCAGACAGTAGCACAAACATAATTTCTCCAAAACAGTCCCAATTACAGGACATGCTACCGAGGTATCTAGACTCCCAATACACGAACAACATAAAGGAAAAACATTAGAAGTCTAAATCACAGCAAATAGGATCTCAAAATCGAAATGGCATATTACATGCTACGAATGGTAGACCTATTTTGTGATTCTCAATGGGTTATCCAGCCAACTCATGTACAGATATGCAGCAAAAGATATGCAGCATTGAGCTACTAAACAACTGACACCTCCGGCATAACACATACTAGCTGAAAATTGGCAGTTTTGCATTGAGCATTTTGAAGTGTTACTCTGATCAGGGCAAACTAGGTACTTGAATTTACAGTCACGGATATATATATAGTTATGTACTAGTGCTACGGAATCTTACTCAAAACGATGTAAAGTTGTAAACAGCCGAAACAACTAGTAGGCGCCTTACCTTGGCAGCTTTAATTCGCACGGAAATGGCCGACAGCTTCTCACGCTCCTCGGCAGTCTGAGACGGGCACCAATCAAATGTTAGCGGAATCGAGAATTTCAGCGCACGGGGACAGTAAAGAGGGTCAGTGGTTCGAGCAACAAGGAAGGGAGAGGCGGAGAGCAAGGTGGGACACCTACTCGCTTGGAGACGGCATCGAAGATCTGGTCGGCAGCGGCCTGCAGGTCGAGGAGGGCGCGGCCGAGGTCGCCGTAGCCGGCGGCGTGGGCCGTCCGGCGCCTGTCCCCGTCCTCCGACACCCGCAGCATCTCTCTCTGCCCTCTCCTCTCCGACTAGGCGACGACGAGGGGAACGTCCCAGGAAATGGGCCGAAAACTTCCTCCACGGAACGGATCGAAATCTGCTAACTAAACCGGACACGGCCCAGACTAATGGGCTGATAAGTGAGCCGCGGCCCGTGTTGCAAACTTCCTCAAGGGCTTTTGGGCAGGCTTTCGACGGTCTCGGAGCTGCCAGATTGCAAAGCACGTCGCCGTACTGCCGAAAGAACGTGCGTGCTGCCAGATAACGAAGTTAAAGACGTGACAAGAGTGCGCGCAGAGCAGGAGTGGCTGAAAATCATCATCATTCATCAATCAATTCTAACGGATCCCATCATTCTCTTCCGGACTTGCTTCCGTACGTCCAAATACCATCGTCACTTCTCTGTTTTTCTTTCTTTTTTTTTTCTTTTTGTTCCGAGCAAACACCGGCGGCGTCACGTTGAGTCGTTGACACGACGTCGATTCTGTAACTCACCATGTGTTTTACTTGTATACCTAATTCATCCTGCGTATGTACCCTTGTGCTCTATCACCAGGACACTATCTTTTTAATGCACATGACTTTAAATTTGCTTGTCCGTGACCGTAGATGTAGCGTCTTTGCACCTGGAAAGCGACACAACTGAATGCTGCTTTAACCATAAAGTGACCCGTTTACCTCGACAGCAAAGCAATGAAATCAGTAATAATTTTGACGGGCCATGTACTACCTCCGTATCGAAATATTTGTCGCCGTTGACTTTTTCTTACAACTTTGACCATTCGTCTTATTCAAAAAATTATCACAAATATGTAAAAGGGTAAGTCAAGCTTAAAATAGCTACAATAGTAAAGCATGTGGCAAACAAAATGGATGGTACTTGCATAATATTTTGAATAAGACGAATGGTCAAAGTTGTAGAAAAAAGTCAACGGCGACAAATATTTCGATACGGAGGGAGTATTAATGATGGGGTGTGGTTTGGTCGTCCCGCTCCCGCGTTGTGTTTCTAGACGTAGAATGTCTGAGATCTGAATGGATTCGAGGAAAGGAAAAGTCTGAGACGTGACTGCGCAAGTTTGCTGAAAAATACATGCTGCTAGAATAAAACAAGCAGCGTAGACTTATGATCATTGTATTGGTCCAAATGAAATCAGAACAACATTTTCACCTCGAAACCTAGACTTTTTCCCGATTCGAAAAGTGACCTAAAAATACCAAACTTTTGTAACAAAATCAAATTATTGCAAGCCCAATTTGGAGGGGGCACAAGATAAAGTAGGCTGCATAGGAACGAACTTATGCATCATCCCAGAGTTCGGCAGGATGTCAGTTGTCAATCCAACGGAAATTTGCAAGAAAAAATAAGAAAGACAAAGGAGGGTGAAAAAAGAAACTATAGACACGAGTGACATTTGAACTCCCAAGCCACCAAATGGCAGCGCCCCCTACCACTGACAATCGTGCAGCCGGACCAGAAGCTCTACAGGCTACAGCTACCGGTCCACAACCACCGCTTGCCGTAGCGCTCTGTGCCGTGCCAACGCGCATCGCGGCGCGGCCGGCGTCATCGGCATCTGCCTGCCGGTCGGTACGTTACAACTCACTCGCCCCGACGACGCGCAAGCGAGACGACAAAAGCACACGCGCCCGCAGAAAGTCGCTGCGTCCTCTTCTTCCTCCGCACGCCGACACGGCGCAAATCCCCCAAACCCCCGAGCGAAAGCTCGTGCGGCTGCTCGCCCCGCATCGGATTCCACGCCGCGCCCTGCCGCCCGCGTCGCCGCGAGATCCCGTCACCGGCCATGGAGGTGAGTGCCGCCGGCTCCTCCGACTCTCTACCTTTTGTTGCTCCGGGGAGGCGTGCTGAGCCTCGAAACTTAGTCGCCGGAGTCGTTTCCGCGGCGGCGGGCTTAAGCTTAGTCGCCGGAGGCGTTTCCGCAGCGGGTTTTGCTTGGCTTGGGTTGGGAATGTCCACCGCGGTGGGCGGCATTATGAGAATTCCGCGCGGCTTCGTTGCTCCCGTTTGGACGGTGGTTGCTGATTTGTCTGGTAGATTTGGGGGCGCCCCGGTCCTCCGGAAGCCCGCTGCGTTGTTGAGAAATTCGAAGTGCAGACAAGCGCAAACGCTCGAGTTGCGAATTCGTCTGTTCGCTGTTGGATTCTCGCATTGCGGTGTGTTTGGTTGATAATACGTGGATGGCTTGGACACTTTTTATTTGGATATCCATCTGCTTCGATGGTTCTCTCTAGTGTTTACTCTGCTGGTTAGTACTAATTTTTTACGGCCGTAGTGTTGATAAGAGGCGGCTAGATCCAGTCTCCAAGTTTGCTGTTTCTTTGAAATATTGGTGTGTTTTCTGCAGTTTTTGTCAATACTAAACCATAGATTCCTGCATTTTCCACATCCTCTTGGTCCATTGAGATGCAACAAAGTTGTCATGGTTTTCATTGGTTTGCCCTGACCTGCTCTTTTGTTTTGGTTCTTTCTTGCCTTGTGGTGTCTTAGGTTTATGTTAATTAATGCCGCTGTTAATTTTCACATTCAAGATAAAATTCCTCCCATGTCCTGGTAATGTGACAGGCAACAGCTGGACAGCTGGTTACCTGGTTATCCTGCATCATGATACTAGAAAAGATATCTCGAAATTAAGGATGCGGAACTTAACAATGTGTAAATGAATAAACGAGTTGTGTTTCTACTTAAAAGTCCCAGTGATACAAATGGTTTAATAGAAAAATCGATTGGAATAGGAATGCTGCGTTGGTCGTGGTTTGTGGTTGTATTTAACCAAAATTCAGCAAGCATTCACTTGTAATATTTGTTTCACAAACTCTCCTAGCCTAGTAGCCTTTATAGTTACTTAAACGGATACAGAACTGCAATTTGGTGCTGCTATAGCATGGCATGATTCTATTTATCTCTACCACCAACACTCTGTGATCTACAGTAACTAATGTGACTCTTGTAACTAGATCACATTGCACGCGTTAATCTTTTGCGCAGAGAGTTTTGAGGATAAGCATGTCGGTATTAGGCATCTCAGATGTTACATATTCAGTGAAATATTCTTCAAGATAAATGGGTTGTCAAGTACATTTTCTTTCCTGTCAGCTTTATTGTAGTTTTCTTTGTTATTATATTGCTTGTTAAGAACTATATTGATTATGTTTCCCCATGTTATATTATTGAACATTTTAGACAGCATAAGATCTTATTGGGAAAATTTTACAAAATACACACAAAAATGGCACCATAAGTTAGCCAGAGATTATCTTTTGCCTACTGCCTCAAAAATATCTTCTCAAAATCACATTTTGGCAAGGCCGATAGAGTGCATTTTGTCCAACCTTCCTCCTATCATTCTGTTCTCACTTTCACCTGCTGGTAGTATGCCACCTTCCTCTTTTCTCCGGTAGCTGTTGCCTCACTGGCACTGCTGCACTGCAAGTCCTGGCATTCTGCGCCAATGCCACCCTTGACTGACCCAATTTTGCTGCATACTACAATAAACACCTTTTAGTAAATCAGTCTGTTCTATTTGACAGTTGCCTGCAATTTGTCCTTCCTGTCTAGATTTGGCTGTTAGAACTTGGGAATGTTTGGACTTTGGGAGGGATGAAATGTGTTGATTCTAATGTCACCTATGGAAGTAATGCATAATCACTAAAACTACGAAAGCTTATTTCCTGCCATGTACCAAGGTACTATTCAGACCTATGGAAGTAATACCCTTTGCTCTTCTTTTTTTAACAGATGAGAACAGTAAAAGTTAGCAACCTTTCATTAAACGCTGTGAAAAGGGAGATAACAGAGTTCTTTAGTTTCTCCGGGGATATAGAATATGTTGAAATGCAAAGGTAATTTGTCACTATTTATAGTATTGGCTGTATATGCCTGGAAAACTCGAATAATGCTTCTTGAATATTTTCTTCTGTTTTCGTCAGTGAATCTGAATGGTCACAGCTTGCTTATGTCACGTTTAAAGACTCACAGGGAGCAGACACTGCTGTCCTTCTCTCAGTATGTTCAAGTTCTTGCAACTTTCTTGCCTTAGCCATTAGTTTTTCTGTTGTACTAGGATGGTCTTACCTGTTGTTTCATGCTATTTCATTTCATATCTTTCATATTGGTTCAATATATGGCTTACAGTGATTACTTGTCAACAGGGGGCAACAATTGTTGATCGTTCTGTCATCTTAACTCCAGCTGAGAACTATCAGCTGCCTCCTGAGGCGCACAAACAACTATCGGTACGAATATTTTTACATTTTATAACATGCTCATCATTTCAAGTTACAGCAAAATCTGAAGAAATTACTTGAGATCTGGTCATTTTATTGGATTAAGATTACCTTTGTTTTGCAAACTGCAGAGCTAGTTGTTTGTAAATTATTTACACAAACGTGTTATTCTTGCTAGTTTAGTGTTTGGGGGCTATGGCAGTTGTTCATTTTCTACTTGTTATCAGGAAAAAGTTCAGCATTGCAAACAATGAGAAGAAAGTAGTGTATCTTTAATAATTCTAAACAAACTATGCATAATGACAATCGGCAAGAAAACCACTAAATTGGGCAGTTGATTTGAATTATCTCGATTCGCCAAAATGAAAATGCATGTGCTGTCTCTGAAGTCAGTTGCGTGGAAGTTTATTTTACAGTCCATTTGATGATCACCTTGTCGACGATTCATTTTCAGACGCGGCAGTAATTTTCTTGAATACGTATTGATATGCTTTTTTGCTCTTTTTTTTCATCTTGTTGGTGCTATAAAAAGGGAGCAAGCCCCACTACTGAATCTGCAGTCAGGAAGGCAGAAGATGTTGTCAGCAGCATGTTGGCCAAGGGCTTTGTCCTCAGCAAGGATGCTCTCAACTTAGCAAGATCTTTTGACGAGCGTCACAACATCCTGTCCAATGCTACTGCCACTGTCGCATCTATAGACCGTCAGTATGGCCTGAGCGAAAAGATCAATCTGGGCCGAGCCATTGTTGGCAGCAAGGTCAGGGAGGTGGATGAACGGTACCAGGTCACAGAACTCACTAAATCTGCTTTGGCCGCTGCTGAGGAGAAAGCCAGCATTGCAGGCTCGGCTATCTTGAGTAACCAATATGTCTCAGCTGGTGCCTCTTGGTTAACCAGCGCTTTTGGCATGGTAACTAAGGCGACGGGTGACATGACCTCGATGGCGAAAGACAAGGTAGAGAGGGCTGAGGAGGAGAGGAAAGCCATCATGTGGGAGGAGAGGAATGGGCTGGTGAGTGAGTATGCAAAGATTCACCTTGACGAGCCCTCTTCATGGGAACCCGCAGTTCTTCCTTTGGAATCAGTGGATGAGCAGAAGCTCCAGGCTGTGTGATGGGACGTAACCAGATAGCTTCTTACTCGTTATTCTTTTGCTGCTTGTCCTATATAATTATATATAGATGATTCTTTTCGTCAATGCCCTCATCTGTATCATGTAAATTTCAGAGCGCTGTCCTTGTTTACCGACCAGCTTTGTTATACTAGACCACTGAATGTGAATGTCTACATGTCCCTGCTACTACATACTGTAATACAGCTTCCTCCGTTAGATACAGCTTGTAATGCTGAGTTGAAATTTCCTGCTGCAGGCTTCCAGGATTCCTCTTGGTGCTCCGGAACTGTCTGCTACAAGTATTTGATGTTACTTGCTAAAATGTTTAACTATGCCAATTACCAGAATAAAATAGTCGAAAACCATGTCTTGTTTGCAGTTTAATTCCAAATGTAGCCTTGAATCCCTGAGAATAATATATCTAGCAGACACGATAGCTTTCATCGTACTTGCACAACGATACTTCAATGCTTGCACAACCACCTTTTTCTGGAAAATACCTATATGTGCAACGCGAAATTTCTTGTGCTAGGGAAAGATTACTCCGAGGCACATACGGAGTAGCTGCCTGACTCTTGCATACACCCGACATCTCCCCTCGTGCTTGACGGACACTTCCCTAGCTCTTCTTGTAGCTGTACCAGCTGGTTATTCGATTATCATGGTCTAATTGATTTATCTAGACGTTGCCCAATTGTAACATGTAGTAAGCATCCTCTGCTATTGGCGAGAGGAGACGTTGGTCGCCAATGGCTAAAGCACATGCCGATGTGGATTGGCTCAAGGAAAAAAACTAACCAGCCACTTGCACATCACAGATAAGCTTCCTACGTGTACATACATTGACAGCCGATAAACTCTGCAATTAACAAGATCCTAACATGTGTCATGAGCAGCCAAGATCATATAAAGCATTAGCAGCCATGACCAATTTAGGTGATTGAACTCATCAAAACGTGGTAACTTTTGGACCAAACGTGGTGCTCTAAATTAAGCCCGTGACGGTCGTACCTGATCCCTTACGGCGCACTCGTTCGTTCAATACTGCGCGCTGAACTCAAACACTCAAAATGTCTTCAGGGTTCAGAGCAGCCATCAGCATGTCTCTTTCCATCTAATCCGTTTATCTCCTTTCCTTACTCATGCCGTCTCTGAAACGAACCGGATTTTCCTTACCGAAAATCCGACTCCCTGTACCATTGCGATAGTCCTAGAATCAACAGCTATCGCGTACAGACCTCATTCCAGAAGTTATCACATCCATACATCAAATAAAACAGTACAAGGTTTAGATTAATACATCTCCCATCAAGGAAGTACGGGTACAAGCCACTTGGGCTAAATCGACAGAAAGGAAAGCCAACGCAGCGGTAGCTAAATCCTCATGGCTTCATCTTCATCTCCTCCACAGGCAGTCACTCGAGCGTAGCACAACACCTCAGTCGTACCATCCGTCGGCGTTGTTGTCGAAGTCGGTCTCGTATCCTGCAAGACCTTGAACTGTTCCCAAGGATTGGAACAGTTCCACGTTACCATTCATATATGTGCAAGCTTTAAGGTGGACTAATCTAGTATACAAATAGACAAGGGATAGCCAGGGTTTTCCTATGCAGCAACAATAGAAGTTTATAAATCAGTTTCCAACACCAACCCACACCTCCATGGTCATCCTGACAGAGCAGGCTCCCGTCTCCAACGTCTATTCGATGGGAGAACTCCCGCTCCTCCCACCTCATCGGTCATGCCGGATCCTTAACTTAAAAAAAGGGGAGAGATAGAAGTTTTAGTTATCAAATCACTAACAGACGAACAGTTCAAAGGGCATTGTCCATGACCGATGACGCGGCTATACGTATAGTTTTAACTCTGCAGAGTGTGTACACCAGTAACCATGCGATGTGCGCCCAGAAGGTAGCAAGCCAGCTGAACAACACAACACCGAACGGAGGTCCAGTAGTTACGACACCATCCTGCTTTTCCGGGCTTGGGCGCATCCTCCGCTAGAGGTCACCCCGGAACTGTGAAGCACTCCCCCGGGGCCAATCGGGGGCCAAAGCAAATCAGGGAGCAAAGGTCATCACCAGTCCCCCTTACACTGAAACACTATCCTCCTGCAGGCTTGGCACCGCACTTGCTAGGCTCGGATCGGGCCCACCCTCATAATGGACACACGGTGTGCACGGTAAGACCCAATGACGCGGTTTGTCCGACCGGTCCTCAAGCTGTCGAAGTGAACTCTTCTCTCGAAGTGCGTATCCACTGCAGTGGTCCGCCAGTCGCACCCATTACAGGTATCGCCGCCAACTCCTCGGTAACCCAATCAAGCATGTGCCCGCAACAGGCACTCCGCAGGGAATACCCAAGTGTACTCCCCAAGCCCTCGATCCCAAAAGGGTCGAGTTATGGTACGCTCACTTCGACAAATGGTTTTCAAATCCTCCAATTCCTCCAGTTTTCTCACGCACACCAAAACAGTTTAAAACTTCTTTTTCCTCACACGCATGCAAGCGTAGCTTCATCCACATCATATATATAAGTGTGGTAGTAGGATAGCAAGGAATTGATAAATAAACAGGCTATGCACGGTATATCATCTCAGGCAGTTCATGCGAATAAATACAGCATAGCATACTACGAGCATGTCTAATAGGCGTTCAAAGAATGGATGGGCGTGAACCTGGTGACTCCTCCTCGTAGTAGTACTCGTCGAACTCCTCTTCCTCAGTCCCGATGTGAGTCTCCGGTCCTCCTAAACATCGATCCGCAATTTAATTACCGAGACTACGGGCAAATAAACTCCAAACAAGAACCAAGGAAGAGCCAAACAACACCAAACTCTATTCTAACGCGTAGAGCATGATTTTAGAAAAATAATGAAACCGGTTTCATATTTTTCTGAGCTACGGTTGATTTATTATTAATTTTCAAAGTTTAAATCATTTTCTGAAAATATTTAATTAAATTCCGAAAAAGAAAAACAGACAGGGACACGTGGCAGCCTCTGGTGGCGCCACGTCATCACTGCACGTCATGCTGACGTCATCAGTGGGTCCGGGTTTGCTGACGTCATCGTGGGCCCTGATGACGTCAGTGTTGACCGGTCAACGTTGACGGGTCAACGGTCAGCGGTCAGCGTGGGGTCGGTGGGTCCCACATGTCAGCGACTGCCAGAGTATGACAGGTGGGGCCCGCGTGTCAGCGCTGTTAGAAAAAGAAAAGGGAAAACGACGGCTGGGTCGGATTGGGCCGAAAGAAGAGTTCAGGGGGCCTTTCTGGACTTTAGCGCAACATTCGGCCCAAGAAAAGGGGGCGCGGTTGGAGCTGGCCTGGTGGACTGAGTCCACCGTAGATCGTGAGTGTGGTCCACGTGAGCCGGGCGCACGGGATCGGGTGTGGCCGAACGGGATCTTCTACGGCTGTGCGTGCGGCGTGTTGGTGTGGTCCACCGTGTGGCGTCCGCGGCGCGCACACTGGGCGCGACGCGCGCGCGACGTCGCGCTCTGGCGCGTCGGCGAGCGGCGGCGGCCAGCGACGGCGAGGGCCGGGGAGTGGTCGACGAGGCTCGGGAAGCGGGGCGAAAGCTTCAGCTCGGTTCCGCGAATACGTTCGGCCGGGAGAGGGGAAGACTTGGCCGGCGAGGCGGCTCCCCGACGATGGCGCACGGCGGCGCGGCCACTGCGACGGGGCAGGGCCGGCGGCGAAGCGAGGGACGACGGCACACGACCGCAAGGGCCAGGACTGGTTTGGGCTTTGGCTCACGCATGCGCTTGGCGAGCCAGCAGCTCGTGCGCGACGCGGCCACGGCGGCGCTCGCGCGGCCCGAGCGGAGCTCGACGCGCGGCGGCCATGGCGGCCTGGATTTGCGGAAAGGCGACGGCGGGTTGCGGGGAAGGAAAAGCGGCGGTGATCCCAGCAAGAAGAAGCACGGCGCGAAGGCCGGCAAACAGAGGGGGCTAGCGACGGCGACGGCGACGGCGGCACGGCTCGACGGCCGGCGGCAACGACGGCGGAACAGGGGAAAACAGGGGAACGGGTGCGCGGCGGCGGCGACTCACCGTGGGTGGCGTAGTCGTGCGCTGCAGCTCGGTGAAGGCTCGAGGACGGTGCGGAGGTCGTCGTCTCGCGGTACGCAGGGACGGCGGCGTCTCCTCCTTGCTCGACGGCGGCGCGCGGACGGCGGCGACGGCGGTGTCCCACGGGCGGCCTTCTTCCTCCTCCTTGGCTCGTCCTCTCGCCTCCCCTTCACCTCCTCCTCCTCCTCCTCCTCTGGAAGCTGCGGTGGTGTGTGTGTGTGTGTGTGTGTGTGTGGGTGCCCTGGCGGCGGGCGGCGGCTTGGAGAGGGAGCGGCACCGGCGGGTTTCTTAAATAGGCGGGCGGCTAGGGCAACGGGCGGGCGCGGACGGCGGAGAGGCCTCGGCGTCCGTGCCCTAGGCCACGCGGCGGACATCGGACGACTGGGCGGCGGCCTTGGCGCGGAGCGCCGGCGTGGGGGCGCCGCGGCGTGGCGTGATCGGTGGGGGAGGCGGATGACGCGAGGTGGAAGGGAAAGCTGACAGCGGGGGCCCGCTGTCAGTGAGAGGGAGAGGGAGAGAGAGAGTTTAGGGTGGTTTTCTGGACTTGGAGTTAGATTCGGCCCAGGGACAGGTTAGGGGGGTTTTCCAATTAGTTTAGGATTTAGTTAGTATTTGAATTCAAATTTTAATTAAATTCAAATTTGAATGCTTCAAACAATAAACACCAAGAAAGCCAAATAAGACCCAAATTCACACTAAGGCGAAAATACACCTTAATTCCAATTAATGTTTATTTATTCTAGGAATTTTTAGGAGGGGAACAAGAAGACACTCTTATGGTTTTCTCTCTTGCACACACTCCATGAAAAGTTTTTGAAAATTCACATTTTTGCACATTAACATTCCGTATAAAAAAATACGGGATATTACAGTCTCCCCCCCTCACGAGAATCTCATCCACGAGATTAAAATCTTACTCAGGATCGAAGAGGTGAGGGTACTTCTCCTTTAGGTCTTCCTCCTTTTCCCACGTTGCTTCGCGTTCAGTGTGGTTGCTCCACTGAACCTTGCAGAAGGGAATGCTGGTCCTCCTGGTCTCTTTTACTGTCCTGTCCAGTATCTTGGTGGGGTACTCCATGTACTCGAGTGTGTCCTGCAGGTCTAAGGCCTCTGCTGGCACTTCCTCTTCAGGTACTCGGAGACACTTTCTGAGTTGTGACACATGGAACACTGAGTGCACTCCGGCTAGCGATTCGGGTAGTTCGAGTCGGTAGGCCACCTTGCCAACTCTCTTCTCAATTCTGAACGGTCCCACAAACCTTGGTGCCAACTTTCCCTTGATATGGAATCTCTTGGTTTCGCGAAGCGGGGACACTTTGAGATACACATGATCCCCAACCTCGAAGGTCAGCTCTCTTCTTCTCTTGTCCGCATAGCTCTTCTGGCGGCTCTGAGCAATCTTCAAACTGTCGCGAACCTTGGCAACATTCTCTTCGGCCTCGACAATGGTTGCTGGGCCAAAGAGGGGTCGTTCCCCAACCTCTGACCACATCAGCGGTGTCCTGCATTTCCTGCCATACAGTGCCTCGAACGGTGACATCTGCAGACTAGCTTAAAAGCTGTTATTGTAGGAGAACTCTACATAGGACAAACTCTTCTCCCAGTCACTGCCATAAGTCAGAACACAAGCTCTCAATAGATCCTCCAGAATCTGATTCACACGTTCTGTACGTCCATCCGTCTGGGGGTGGAAGGTTGTGCTGTACTTCAAGCTGGTACCCATAGCTGCATGCAGGCCCTGCCAGAACTTGGCAGTGAACTGAGGTCCTCTATTGGACACTATGCTTCTCGGAGTCCCGTGAAGCCTCAGAATGTTGTTGATGTACAGGTCTGCTAGTTTACTTACTGCGTAGGTGGTCTTCACCGGAATGAAGTGTGCTACCTTGGTTAGGCGGTCTACGATAACCCAAATGGAATCGTTCCCGTTCTGAGTCCGAGGTAGACCCACTATGAAGTCCATACAGATATCATCCCACTTCCAAACTGGTACTTCTAAGGGTTGTAGTAACCCTGCTGGACGTTGATGCTCGGCCTTGATTCGGTTGCACGTGTCACATCTGGCGACGTACTCGGCGATATCAACCTTCATGTCCTTCCACCAGAAGCGATCCTTCAGGTCCTGGTACATCTTGGTACATCCTTGGTGAATGGAATACCTAGAGTTGTGGGCTTCCTTCAGGATTGTCTGTCGGATATTCTCGCTCCGTGGTACACATATGCGATTCTTCAGCCATACGGTGAATTGCTCATCAGTGCGGTAGTCAGCTGCAAGTCCCCTCTGCATCTGCTTGACTAGGTCTTCGATCTCTGGGCAATCCTTCTGAGCTTGCCTGATCTGTTCTTCCGAATCGTACTTGATCCTCATCTCGCTCAATTGTCCTGCTTCAATTATTTCCAGCTTCCAACTCTCGAGCTCCTTGTGCAGCTCTGGTTGTTCTTGTTGAACCATCAAGTTGTTGCAATAGCTTTTTCTGCTCAAAGCATCAGCTACTACATTTGCCTTTCCTGGGTGATACTGAATGTTCAGATCGTAATCCTTGATCAGTTCTAGCCATCTCCGTTGCCTCATGTTCAGTTCTGACTGAGTGAAGAAGTATTTCAGACTCTTGTGATCGGTGTATATGTCGCACTTGTTGCCAATCAAATAGTGTCTCCATATCTTCAAGGCATGCACTACGGCTGCTAGCTCCAGGTCATGGGTAGTTCTCCTCGTGCTTCCGCAGCTGGCGAGAAGCATAAGCGACCACCTTACCATCTTGCATAAGAACACACCCAAGGCCTTGCCTTGATGCATCGCAATAGACCACGAAGTCCTTTCTGACATCGGGAAGGGTGAGAACGGGGGTGGTAGTCAGTCTTGTCTTGAGCTCCTGTAAGCTGGCTTCGCATTTATCTGACCAAACAAACGGCACGTTGTTCTTGAGCAACTCTGTCATTGGCTTCGCGATCTTGGAGAAGTTCTCGATGAATCTGCGGTAATAACCTGCCAGACCAAGGAAACTCCTGATCTCTGTGACGTTTTTCGGTTGCTGCCAATCGGACACTGCCTCAATCTTTTCTAGATCCACTTCCACTCCTTCAGCTGTCAGGACATGACCCAGAAATGCAAACTTCTCTAGCCAGAATTCACACTTGCTGAACTTGCCATACAACTGATTCTGCCTGAGCTTCTCCAGCACAATCCTCAGATGCTCTTCATGCTCTTCGGCTGTCTCGGAGTAGATCAGAATGTCGTCGATGAAGACAACGACAAACTTGTCCAACTCCTCCATGAACACCTTGTTCATCATGTTCATGAAGTATGCCGGCGCGTTTGTGAGCCCAAACGACACTACGGTGAACTCATACTGTCCATAACGGGTCACAAAGGTGGTCTTCGGAATGTCAATATCCCGAATCTTCATCTGATAGTAACCGGATCGGAGATCAATCTTGCTGAAGTACTTGGCCTTCTTCAATTGATCTAGCAAGTCATCTATCCTGGGTAACGGGTACTTGTTCTTGATAGTGACGGCATTCAGAGATCGGTAGTCAATGCACAATCTCATGGAGCCATCCTTGTTGCGAACAAACAGTACCGGGGAACCCCAAGGTGAGGCACTTGGCCTTACATAGCCTTTCTCAACCAGCTTCTTCAATTGTTTCTTCAGCTCTTCTAGCTCTTCGACAGACATGCGGTAGGGGCGCTTGGCGATAGGGGCGGTTCCTGGAACCAAGTTGATCTCGAACTCAACATCCCGATCTGGTGGTAACCCGGGTAAGTCATCAGGGAACACATCCGGGTACTCACACACTACTGGAACTTGCTCCAACAACCTCTCTACTAGATGGCACAACATCTGAGTCTCCTTCTGCTGCAGAGGGGCTATCTCCACCTTTCCACCACTAGGGTGCTCTAATATCACAAGCCGGGGCGAACATTGAATCACGCCCTTGTGTGCTGTCAACCAATCCATCCCGAGAATGACATCAATCCCCTCCGACTTCAACACTGTCAGATCTGCCAGGAACTTCTGCCCTCTCATGATGATCTCAACATCTCTACACATGTTGGTGCATCGGATATCACCTAGCGGAGAGCTAGTGACTATAGGTCGAGGACGGGGTACCATAGGGAGAGACTTGTGTGCAACAAACTTTGAGGAAACATAAGAACCATGCGCACCAGAATCAAACAGAACTAATGCTTTAGAACCATTAATTATGAACTCACCAGTCACGACGTCGGGTGCCTCCCTGGCCTCTTCCCCCGTGAGGTGGTTGAGCTTCCCACGAGTGCCAGAGGGGCAGGGCTGAGTCTGAGGGGGCCTCCCTCCAGATACTGGGGTCTTGGCGGGAGTCAGGAAGTCTCGCTTCTTCAGCGGGCAGTCGTAGGACTTGTGCCCGGGCTGGTGGCAGCTGAAGCAAGTGAATGGCGCGTTGCCCGGAGTCCTTTGTGCGGACTGTTGGGGCTGCTTCCAGGTACTGCCTGCAGGTGTGGAGTAGCTCGTGTTGCGACTCACCGCGAGCTGGCTGCTGCTGCCTCCTCCGTACCCACGGTTGAACTGGCTGGGTCCGGAGCGGAAGCTGCTGCCCCTCAGCATGTTGCTCTGCCCACTTCTAGGGCGCTGCTAAGGCCTGTCACGAGAGTAGGAGTTTGACGGCCTCTTTTCTGGCCCTCATGCGATCCTCGTGACCAATCCTCTCCTTCTCCACGGCGATAGCGCGGTTCACCATGTGGCGGAGAGACTTGTGGTCGCTCCCGGCCACAATCTGGCGAATCCCGTGGTGCAGTCCCCTGTGGAACCAGAACTGCTTCTTCTCATAAGTGTTAGTCTCATCAGGAGCATACCTCGCCATCTTCATGAAGTGGCGCTCATACTCTTCGACGCGCATGGTACCCTGTGTCATGGTGCGAAACTCCTGGGCCTTCTGGATGAGCACCTGCCTCGGCACGTGCTGCTCATGGAAAGCCTCGCAGAACTCCAGCCAGGTGATTGTGGCGGGGTTCGGGTGCGAGTCGCAGGACCCGTCCCACCAGGACTTGGCAGGACCCTCGAGCTGGTGGGCGGCGATCGCCACACTCTCCTCGTCGGTGCAGTCCGTGAGGTCGAGCTTGGTCTCGATCACCTTCAGCCAGTCATCCGCATCAAGAGGGTCATCGGAGTAGTTGAAGGTCGGGGCCTTCAGGCGGATGAACCTCTCGATCTTGCGGGACAGGTCGTCGGGGCGTGGTGCATTGCGGTTGCCACCATTGTTCTGTTGCTGCTGCAGCAGGACAAAGGCGTCCGCCATCCTTCCCATGTGTTCGGCCTGGGTTGCCATGACCTCCGCCAAGGTGGGCGGCGGGGGTGGCAGATCCTGCCGCTGGCGGTTGTTCCTGCCTCTCCTGTTCTGCTGTGGCTGTTCAGCCACAACCTCCTGCTCTTCCTCAGCTTCTTCACGAACGTCCTCGCCGATCAGGTTCGGCTGAGGCGCGACGACACCTCGGCCTCGTCCGCGGCCACGACCCGGGGCGGGGGCTGCCATTGGGGCCCGACCTCGCCCACGGCCACGACCACGGCCTCGTGCGGCGGCGGCTTGTTCTTCCTCCGTAGCTTCCTCAAAGCGCGCGGCCAAGCGGTTCGACCTCCTCACCGACATTGCTCTGTAGCGTCGGGAGGGGAAAGTTAGCGAGGGGCGTAACCCTCTTGAACAATTGTATTCGGGGCACATCATAAGCAAGAAAACAGGTTTTACTACACAAGTCTACACTCAGTAGGAACAACGAGAAGAACCAAGAAACAACAAAAAGAACCAGTCACTCAATCAATCATCACAGACATCGGTGCTAATACATCGAGTGATCTCAAAAGGGGGGGTTACATCTATCATGGGGTGTACATGGATATCTCATGACATGACAACATCTGCCGGAACATGCTCACGGCTCATGGATACAGACTCATGAAGACCACTCCTAACTTACTCTTCTTCTCCTACCATGATCATGAAACTCGAGTCCTACTCAGTGCGGGTCCTCTTGTAGGTGACAACGGTCCGCTCCTCCTCCGAGTGGTGCTCCGTGAAGATCTTCTCAAGCAGCTTGTGAGCGGCCTTGACCTCCTCGGTCTCCACTGGGGTAGGCATGCTCGCGTAGGGGCACCTGTGCCACTTGAGCCCAGTGGGGTGGAGCCCGAAGTCCTCCTTCCTGAGTAGCGGCCGACGCGCCAGGGGAACCTCGTCGAGGAGATCCTGCATCTCGGCGACTCTGAGAGCGTCAGCTGCCTCCCAGGTCACCTGAGTCCTCACGGCCTTGTCCCGGTAGAAGATAGCAGCACGTGTCAGGTTGGCGATGTTGCCGACGTTGTGCACGCTATCCTCCTCCATCTTCTTGAGACGCTCCCGGGCTGAGTGCATAAGGTGTGAGCACATCAAATATCCTCCTCTGGAGCCCTCCAACTGGTCCGTCAGCTTGCCCACCTCAGGCCTGAGTCTCTTCACCTCCTTTTCGGCCTGAATCAACTTGTTGGAGCGGTGTCCAAGCTCTCTCTTGATGTTCAAATTCTCCTGTCTCAGCCGGCGGTTCTCCTCCTCGACACGTGACAAGCTCTCCTCTGCACACAGCCTGGCACGCGTGGTCTCGAGCAGCTTGGCCCGCTCGTCGTCGAGGTCGGCGACACACTTCCTGAGTCGGCTGCTCAGGGTGTCGACGGCGTGCTTGCCGGTCTCGCACTCACGTATCAGCTGCTGGTTGAGGATGACGCTAGCTGAGAGCGTGTCGTGCAGACGGGTAGTCTCCTGCTCCAGGTTGGCGGTGTAGTGGTCCAGGTCGAGGAGGTGACGCCCGGTGGTCTGGGCGACTCCGTCCAGCTCGAGGAAGGGAGCCTCCTCCATCGAGGTCAGCAATGCGTCACGGTCCTCTACCCCCTCGAGGGTGCGGGGAAAGAGCCTGAAGCTCGTCTCGCTGAAGGTCTCGTCCCAGTGCTGAGTCATGAGCCTCCTCAGCATCTTCCGTGCCGCGGCCTGTACCGCGGACTCCATGGTGAGTCCGACGGCGTGTACCACGTCTCCCGGGAAGTCGGGGACGGTCGGGGTCCTTGTGACGACGAGTGCGGCCATGGCGTACTCCGAAGCGTGGTCGGTGACCATGGTCACACCGTAGTGAGCTCATCCCCCGCTCATCCCCATCTTCTCGAGCACGCGGTCCAACCACTGCACCTGCCCAACTTGCGGGGCATGGCGCATATCCACCGGCGTGAACTCGGGGGACGGCTCCATCACTGCAAGGTCACGTAAGAGTAGTCAGCGTAGATAAGTAAGAATTTTCAAGGTATGAGACAGATGTATGTAACACAAGGATAATATAGGGAATGGAATCGTTCGAAACTCTTAATTGCTAACGGCCATACTAAGGGTGCGTGCTACGGTCAAGTATGGCTCTGATACTACCTGAAACGAACCGGATTTTCCTTACCGAAAATCCGACTCCCTGTACCATTGCGATAGTCCCAGAATCAACAGCTATCGCGTACAGAACTCATTCCAGAAGTTATCACATCCATACATCGAATAAAACAGTACAAGGTTTAGATTAATACATCTCCCATCAAGGAAGTACGGGTACAAGCCACTTGGGCTAAATCGACAGAAAGGAAAGCCAACGCAGCGGTAGCTAAATCCTCAGGGCTTCATCTTCATCTCCTCCACAGACAGTCACTCGAGCGTAGCACAACACCTCAGTCGTACCATCCGTCGGTGTTGTTGTCGAAGTCGGTCTCGTATCCTGCAAGACCTTGAACTGTTCCCAAGGATTGGAACAGTTCCACGTCACCATCCATATATGTGCAAGCTTTAAGGTGGACTAATCTAGTATACAAATAGACAAGGGATAGCCGGGGTTTTCCTATGCAACAGCAATAGAAGTTTATAAATCAGTTTCCAACACCAACCCACACCTCCATGGTCATCCTGACAGAGCAGGCTCCCGTCTCCAACGTCTATTCGATGGGAGAACTCCCGCTCCTCCCACCTCATCGGTCATGCCGGATCCTTAACTTAAAAAAAGGGGAGAGATAGAAGTTTTAGTTATCAAATCACTAACAGACGAACAGTTCAAAGGGCGTTGTCCATGACCGATGACGTGGCTATACGTATAGTTTTAACTCTGCAGAGTGTGTACACCAGTAACCATGCGATGTGCGCCCAGAAGGTAGCAAGCCAGCTGAACAACACAACACCGAACGGAGGTCTAGTAGTTACGACACCATCCTGCTTTTCCGGGCTTGGGCGCATCCTCCACTAGAGGTCACCCCGGAACTGTGAAGCACTCCCCCGGGGCCAGTCGGGGGCCAAAGCAAATCATCACCAGTCCCCCTTACACTGAAACACTATCCTCCTGCAGGCTTGGCACCGCACTTGCTAGGCTCGGATCGTGCCCACCCTCATAATGGACACACAGTGTGCACGGTAAGACCCAATGACGCGGTTTGTCCGACCGGTCCTCAAGCTGTCGAAGTGAACTCTTCTCTCGAAGTGCGTATCCACCGCAGTGGTCCGCCAGTCGCACCCATTACAGGTATCGCCGCCAACTCCTCGGTAACCCAATCAAGCATGTGCCCGCAACAGGCACTCCGCAGGGAATACCCAAGTGTACTCCCCAAGCCCTCGATCCCAAAAGGGTCGAGTTATGGTACGCTCACTTCGACAAATGGTTTTCAAATCCTCCAATTCCTCCAGTTTTCTCACGCACACCAAAACAGTTTAAAACTTCTTTTTCCTCACACGCATGCAAGCGTAGCTTCATCCACATCATATATATAAGTGTGGTAGTAGGATAGCAAGGAATTGATAAATAAACAGGCTATGCACGGTATATCATCTCAGGCAGTTCATGCGAATAAATACAGCATAGCATACTACGAGCATGTCTAATAGGCGTTCAAAGAATGGATGGGCGTGAACCTGGTGACTCCTCCTCGTAGTAGTACTCGTCGAACTCCTCTTCCTCAGTCCCGATGTGAGTCTCCGGTCCTCCTAAACATCGATCCGCAATTTAATTACCGAGACTACGGGCAAATAAACTCCAAACAAGAACCAAGGAAGAGCCAAACAACACCAAACTCTATTCTAACGCGTAGAGCATGATTTTAGAAAAATAATGAAACCGGTTTCATATTTTTCTGAGCTACGGTTGATTTATTATTAATTTTCAAAGTTTAAATCATTTTCTGAAAATATTTAATTAAATTCCGAAAAAGAAAAACAGACAGG
Organism: Echinochloa phyllopogon; assembly: GCA_033239725.1. Taxonomy (NCBI): domain Eukaryota; kingdom Viridiplantae; phylum Streptophyta; class Magnoliopsida; order Poales; family Poaceae; genus Echinochloa; species Echinochloa phyllopogon. The sequence continues at coordinate 8,051,176 of BTCW01000018.1, forward strand.
GACACGTGGCAGCCTCTGGTGGCGCCACGTCATCACTGCACGTCATGCTGACGTCATCAGTGGGTCCGGGTTTGCTGACGTCATCGTGGGCCCTGATGACGTCAGTGTTGACCGGTCAACGTTGACGGGTCAACGGTCAGCGGTCAGCGTGGGGTCGGTGGGTCCCACATGTCAGCGACTGCCAGAGTATGACAGGTGGGGCCCGCGTGTCAGCGCTGTTAGAAAAAGAAAAGGGAAAACGACGGCTGGGTCGGATTGGGCCGAAAGAAGAGTTCAGGGGGCCTTTCTGGACTTTAGCGCAACATTCGGCCCAAGAAAAGGGGGCGCGGTTGGAGCTGGCCTGGTGGACTGAGTCCACCGTAGATCGTGAGTGTGGTCCACGTGAGCCGGGCGCACGGGATCGGGTGTGGCTGAACGGGATCTTCTACGGCTGTGCGTGCGGCGTGTTGGTGTGGTCCACCGTGTGGCGTCCGCGGCGCGCGCACTGGGCGCGACGTCGCGCTCTGGCGCGCCGGCGAGCGGCGGCGGCCAGCGAGGGCCGGGGAGTGGTCGACGAGGCTCGGGAAGCGGGGCAAAAGCTTCAGCTCGGTTCCGCGAATACGTTCGGCCAGGAGAGGGGAAGACTTGGCCGGCGAGGCGGCTCCCCGACGATGGCGCACGGCGGCGCGGCCACTGCGACGGGGCAGGGCCGGCGGCGAAGCGAGGGACGACGGCACACGGCCGCAAGGGCCAGGACTGGTTTGGGCTTTGGCTCACGCATGCGCTTGGCGAGCCAGCAGCTCGCGCGCGACGCGGCCACGGCGGCGCTCGCGCGGCCCGAGCGGAGCTCGACGCGCGGCGGCCATGGCGGCCTGGATTGGCGGAAAGGCGACAGCGGGTTGCGGGGAAGGAAAAGCGGCGGTGATCCCTGCAAGAAGAAGCACGGCACGAAGGCCGGCAAACAGAGGGGGCTAGCGACGGCGACGGCGGCACGGCTCGACGGCCGGCGGCAACGACGGCGGAACAGAGGAAAACAGGGGAACGGGTGCGCGGCGGCGGCGACTCACCGTGGGTGGCGTAGTCGTGCACTGCAGCTCGGTGAAGGCTCGAGGACGGTGCGGAGGTCGTCGTCTCGCGGTACGCAGGAACGGCGGCGTCTCCTCCTTGCTCGACGGCGGCGCGCAGACGGCGGCGACGGCGGTGTCCCACGGGCGGCCTTCTTCCTCCTCCTTGGCTCGTCCTCTCGCCTCCCCTTCACCTCCTCCCCCTCCTCCTCCTCTGGAAGCTGCGGTGGTGTGTGTGTGTGTGGGTGCCCTGGCGGCGGGCGGCGGCTTGGAGAGGGAGCGGCGCCGGCGGGTGCCTTAAATAGGCAGGTGGCTAGGGCAACGGGCGGGCGCGGACGGCGGAGAGGCCTCGGCGTCCGTGCCCTAGGCCACGCGGCGGGCATCGGACGGCTGGGCGGCGGCCTTGGCGCGTAGCGCCGGCGTGGGGGCGCCGCGGCGTGGCGTGATCGGTGGGGGAGGGGGATGACGCGAGGTGGAAGGGAAAGCTGACAGCGGGGGCCCGCTGTCAGTGAGAGGGAGAGGGAGAGAGAGAGAGTTTAGGGTGGTTTCCTGGACTTGGAGTTAGATTCGGCCCAGGGACACGTTAGGGGGGTTTTCCAATTAGTTTAGGATTTAGTTAGTATTTGAATTCAAATTTGAATTAAATTCAAATTTGAATGCTTCAAATAATAAACACCAAGAAAGCCAAATAAGACCCAAATTCACACTAAGGCGAAAATACACCTTAATTCCAATTAATGTTTATTTATTCTAGGAATTTTTAGGAGGGGAACAAGAAGACACCCTTATGATTTTCTCTCTAGCACACGCTCCATGAAAAGTTTTTAAAAATTCACATTTTTGCACATTAACATTCCGTATAAAAAAAATACGGGATGTTACAGTCTCTGTCTTCGGAAATATCTACGTGAGCTTTACCAATTTGAAACTGAAAAATCGTACGTCACCTGAGATTTAAAGATGAAATGTTCGTCACTGGCGGCGCTTCCAACCTCCAAGCGTCTTGGGTAAAATATCGAATCAAATCAGGGACAGTTAAATAACGCCAGTCTACCGCACTCCAAAATAGGAGTATAATTTTACCATCAGCACATGGTAAATAATCCTCTTGCCAAAGACTACACGCGTTGTGCAGAATCACACTTTCAGAGTGTTTGAAAAGCACGTTATTAGATAATCCTCTTGCTGCTCTTAGAATTAAAAAAGAAAAAAAACTAGCCTAGGTGAGATCTTAAAAGACACTTTCAGAGTGTTTGAAAATCACGTTATTCAGATAAACAGAAACAAAAGTATCTTAGGCCACCTTTCAAACTACAGCGGCCTGCAGAATCTCCATCGCATTGAGCCTATGACCACCGAGTCTCTATCAAACTCCAAATTCTTCAATTTCAGGAGGACAGAGTATACATATATCTACTTTGCAAGTATTTTTTGAAATACTAACAACATTTGCACAAGAAAGAATTGAATAAAAAAAATTATCAGCACAGTCAGCTGCATCAGGGCACTTGCGCCGTCGGCTGTTTATCCAAGTGACTTTTTTGGTGGGACATCAAAAGATTAAGGAATTTGGTGAACAAGACACATCAATAATCCTTTAGCCAGGAAAAACAAAAGAAAAAAAATCATAGAGTTCTCTCACTAGTCATCAATTGAGGAAAAACATATAAGATTTGTTTATTTTAATCAGGATATATAATAACCATACATTAGTTAGTACAACCTTGTTTTTAATCATTATCATCGTTACAATTATAATACTACACATTTAAGGCAGAAAGAGAATATTGTTAGATGTGTATGTACTCTTTGTATTTTTCCCATTGTACAAGGGTTTGTGCATATTTACTAATACATGTACATGTATATATTTGGGCCTATAACCCCCACATTGAATACAAGTGCTATCCATAACAACTATGACTTTGTTTTACCCAAATCCAGGCTCTCAATTGCTTGGACTTTGGCTTGTTATTTTTATTTTGAAAAAAAAGGCTTTTTATATAAACAGCCTTGGCTTCAACTAACAACAACATTCAAAATATCTTCAAGCACTTGAAATGACCGTGACATGTGAGTCTAATTGATCATGAAATGGAAATAGTTATAAATTTATGAGAAGAAAACTAAAATAATGTTAGGTTAGCTAGGACAAGTTTAGCTGATCTTTTAGCTGTCCCATTTGGATCCCTAACAGCTAAAGTTTAGCCGCTAAACTTTAGCCGCTAAACTTTAGCCGGTGGACCCAAACGGGGCCTTACTCTATTTAAATTGAAGCTAGTGGTGAGCCAATTACAGAATCTTGGTGCCAATTCCATCTTGTTTAATTACATGTGCACAAGGGTGTAAATATGCACGGTACTAAACAAACGTGCACCACAAACTAAGTATGCCAATGTCTTTAAAAGATTATTGTATATAGGAGTGTCCGCCCATTTCCCCATCCAGATTATTAATGTCTGACATGCATTGACATTGATCCAGGCATGTTGCTTGAAGTCGCTTGTAGTAGCATTAGTGTTGTGTGTTTACACAAATTGCATATGCACGAAGAGGGGAATGCATGGGGAAATAAATGGAAATGACGTGGCGGGATACTGTAGCATATGATTGATATCATCATCTAATTAATCTATAGTTGCCGCCCCACTATTGTTTTTAAAAAAACAATTCAATCATAAATTTTTGTTATGTTGAAGCCAAATATATCCAGATCCTCATCGGTATATTTCTTTTCTGGCTCCATCATCTCAGTCATCCTAGAAAGGACAGGCTAACAAAACCGATTGCAACAGCTATGATACACCTTTCAGAGAATATGGTGGCTGCCTTTTTAATTACTGGGTTAGTAACCACTGCGTGGTCATCAGGGCCAGGCTAAGCATATGCTCAAGCTCAGGTCCTTTTTTTTAGGAAAATATGCTTAGGTACTTGTATTAAAAAGGAGATTCAGGTGACATAGACGTTGAGATGGCCGCCGCCAAATGCCCCAGCGGCGAATCACATTACATCTAGTGCTCTAAAACAATCTTCCCAGCATTGTGTGGATCGTCTTGCAATTGATAGGTTGTTACATAATCTTGCTTGCTAAGGCATGATGCTGAAGCGGCGTTAGTCCAAAAGGTAGATGCTTGTTGTTAGTTAAGCAATTTGCCTTTTGGTCGTTACAGATTAATCGATGAGAATAGTGCTTAAGGCCCTCTTTGGTTTTGAAGTTTCAAAAAATTTGGTTTTAGAAACTCCACTTAAAACATCTTTTTTTCTGAATGATAGTGAATAGTATTGCATAACTAGCTGTAATTTCTTGATACTCCCTTTGGTCACATATATATATATATATATATATACTTGACGTTTTGGCAAAAATATGGTTAAAATTTTGAAATTTTGACCATCAGTTACTTCTAAATTTTAAGTTTGAAAACAGAAATATAATATGTCGAGATCCAGAGATAGTATATCAAATGGCTCTGTTTCGTATGACCAAAGTTTCTCAATACCATAGTGGCATAGTACTATGTTGTAAGTTGTAGCTACAACATCCAAACATGCCTTCATTAGGTTGTGTGCCTAATTATTTTCTCTTTTAAGTTTTATCCCACACTATCCGAAGCCGCTCCCAAGTCTTTCTGCGACTGCCACGTACTTGTTAGGATTGAAGCCCCAACGTACTTCGACTGCGACTGCGTGCGGACATGCCAATGTTTAGCTAGTTGCACCTGCACTGATGGTATACATATAACTTGATGAGCACAATGACAATTAAACTGATGATGATGATGATGCCATTACAACGTCTCTGTCGGGAAAGAAGACAGGACGATGACCAATGACTGCGAGTGACAAGAGGTTCCATGGTTTGTTTGGATCGACCGACTCAGCCGTCGATCTAATTCAGGCCAAGAAGCCAGTTTTCTAGTGCCGGTGCCAGTGCCACTCAGCCGGACCGCGACAGTAAACTGTGTTTTATTTCATCCATGTAGCAGTCACGCATCAAATGGCTGCTTTGTTGTTAGCGTCTCTTGGCTGATCCACCGGATAAAATGAGCGAAGATGGCGTGGGCTCTTACTTAAGCAGCGTTTCGATGACATAGCAGCTGGCGCTTTTAGCCTTGCCTGTAGTGGTGTAATTGCCATGTATCTATAGTACTTCCGCTTAAGTCATTCAGAGTACTATGTACATTTGAAGAGATTTACTGTTACATTACAACAATGATACGCTTAGCAGAGCCAAGCAAATCGAGAGGGTCTGAAAGACTCTGAACTCCGAAGATAGTGATGAACATCAACTTCTAATCCTATAATTTGACAATACTACTAGTATTTCAGAGATACTCCTACATTAGTGGATTATATTTCTAATAGTGAATCTAGCTCAAATTGTGGGGTGGACATATCACTCTCTAGGGTCAATTCGACTGCACTTTTTTTCAAAATAAGGTGTTTAAATTTATATTCAATATTTTCGTGCAGTACATATTATTCTCTCTCTCTCACACACACACACACACACACCTTATGTGATGTACTGAGGGCCTGCCCAAAATGCATGAATGCCAGTGAAATTCTATATTTGTATCTAATAGTAATCAGGGGAAATAAATCTCAATTTTGTTCCAAATGAGCTCCAAGTATTAGAGGATGCATATTACTTGATAAATTTTAAAATATATGACGTTTAGAGTAATCAAATTAGTTTATTTTTGAAGTAACTTGCTTGTTCTAGATGTCACCTGGTACTTTGATACCAGCGTACACGTGAAATGGTGAACGTGACCTGAATGCTTGTGCACATACGCTGCTGCACTTTCCAGTAAAATAGCTCCCGTGAGCAACTAGGTGTAGGTGACATATTTGAATCATAGTAGGACGTTATAAATGACGGTGATCGTGAAACTGACAGCCCGTGTGTTCTTAGTCTGCTGGCGTTCTTTTGTTACGTCATTTCTCGGTTCATCCCTTTCTTTCCATTTTTCTTTGATAACTTCAAGGATGCACGCATAAGATCGCTAGTTAGATGAAGAACGTCTGCATTAGAATTCAAGCAAGCTAGACAGGATAGGTTAACTTTTGCCACCATATGTTCTATGCTTAATTTCCGATTTTTTTCTCTAGTCTCTTCCAATCAAATTAGGATCATTACCATAATTGAGCGCACAGTTCCAGTCCCCGACTCAGAATAAATGTTCGCATTTATGATTAATTTTAGTGGACAAAAATCAAATCGAGTACTAACTAGGTTTCGCCCCAAAAAAATCCCAAAAGGACTAGAATATAAATATAAAAAAGTTAAAAGAATGTACCAAATGTGTATCATGAGCGGGAAGCTTATGTTGTGATTCTAAAAAAATGTTGTGATTCTACAGTGTTTAGTAATAGTTTCTTGGTAGAGTTGAAATACATTTTTTTGGTTAATGAGTGGATTGTAATTAGGAAGCCTCTTTTTATTTATGAACTTAATTTGAAATCTTTTGTGGTAGTGTACCAATCATCTGAATGACTGAATCAACGTCAACTGAGAAACCGTATATGGATTAACCTCATCTGAGTGTCATCGGTTCATGATCCGTGGAGTATAGAAGGATAATTTGTGTTGGATCTCTGATTTCTATGAGCTGAAACACTAGGAGAAAGTTGAAAGTTCAATTGCAGCTGGATATAGTCTCAAAGCTTTCGTGCTGTTATGATCAAGTATCTTAGTGTGATTCTTGACCTCGTATGAGGACCATGCTGGCAAACTTTTCTTTAGCAATATCCCTCCCTTTATTTATGTACCGTTCTTGTTGAAGATTCATTCCTCACTTTTATCTGCCTACTATTTCTGGTTAGTCCCTAGATTAGATTAGTAAATATGTGTAAGAAAGAGCTATGCACATATGTACAAATGTACAATCCTACGGCTGTGATTAATCTAATGCCTTAGCAGTAAAGCGCCGCTGCCAATTCAGGTTCCGGCGACCAGCTGCCGGAGCGCCTCTTTCGAGGCTGCAATATCCCTTCTGGTGACGAACGGGTGCGCAAGAAGCTGCGCCACAGATGCCCGTTTGGTGTAGTCCTTCTCCAGGCACGAGGCCACGAACGCCCGGAGCTCCGGCGACGCCGCGCCGTCCGGCAGGGGAGGCAGCTCGCCGAAGCAGATGGCACACATCAACGCCGCCCAGCTCGGCTTCTGCCCGGCGGGGAGGAGCGGGTACCGGCCCATGAGGAGCTCGAGGATGGTCACGCCCAGGCTCCAGACGTCGGCGGCGCAGGGTTCGGCGTGGCCGTGGCGCTCCGTGTCGAAGCGCTCGGGGCTCATGTACGCGGCAGTGCCCTCGTAGGCGGCGCAGTGATCGCCGGCGCGGGAGAGGACCTTGGCGATCCCGAAGTCGGTGATCTTGACCTCCCCGGCCGCGCTGACGAGGAGGTTCGCCGGCTTGACGTCGCGGTGGACGACGCGGCGCGCGTGGAGATGCGCCAGGCCGGCGAGCGCCTGCGCCGCGACCTCCGCGAGAGCGGGCTCCGGGAACGCCCCGCGCCGGGCCACGACGGAGTCCAGCGAGCCGCCGTCCACGAGCTCCAGCAGGAGCGCTACGTCGCCGGAGGCCCCCGCCGCGGGGAGCACGGAGTGGCACCGCACGACGTGCGGCGAGCTGTCGGCGCGCCGCAGGGAGTGGACCTCCGACTCCGACGAGGCCCCGGGGCCGTCGCCGCGGTGGAGCACCTTGAGCGCGTACAGCGCCGACGTCCGGCGGTGGGCGACCTTGTACACCGTGCCGCCGTTGCCGCGGCCTAGCACGGCGAGCCGGTCGAAGTCCGAGAGCCGGAACTCGCCGTCGGCTCGCGACGCGGACGTCGAGGCCGCCGGCGGGTTGGGGTGTCGGAACGCGCACGAGGGGACGTCGAGGGAGAGGTGCAGCTGGTGGAGCCTCCTCTCTCTGACGGTCAGAGCCATTTGCGTTGAGACTAATCACTGAGATTAGCACACAAGCCAGGAATGAGATGGAAAGGGAGGGTTATTGCAACAGATATGGTGTGCTTATATATACCCGGGGTCTGATTAGTTTATGATTTCAGCTGATTGTACCCAGATAGTGATGGCCTGATGGGCAATCGCCAGTAATTTTCTGCTTCAATTTTTTTCCATTTTTTTACTTTGAAAATGATTGGGAACCTTCTGAACATCGCAAGCGGCATCTACCTGCACTTGTTCTTGGTGGACGAGAGACGCAGAAGCCGTGGCGACAATGTTTGGTCCATGAGAAAATCTATGAGATGAGCATTGCAGGTAAGAGGTAAGAATGTTCTAACGGGCATATCTCCAAGCACCTTGGGCCCTTTCAGATGGAGACCGTGTGGTGTGACCTGTGGCCCACAGTCTCGCCGGCTCCGCTGTCATCGTAGAATAATACGGAGTATTTTCATTTTAAACTGGGGGAGATCAGCCGAGAAGATCCCCGGATAACTATCAGTGATTATTACGCAATAACTAATTAGCGATTCAGTTGCCTGCATTCGTTTTCCTGCAAAAGAAATTGCATTTTGTATTAGCCTGATCAAACCCCTGCCAGTCTGATCCACATTCCACTAAGGTGGGGGCCGCTAAGCCATAGCCAGTCGTCAAAGAGGAATCCACAAAGCCACTCGATTAGGAAGTGAGCTCAGGTTGATTAGTTAATGGCGTTGTGTGCGCCGTGTGCCATCAGTCGCGACCGAGACCGTCGTCAATTTTGCAATGCAAAACGAAGGCACAAAAGAGACAGAGTCTTCTATTAAGGCAGCGGAATACTGCGTGCTAAGCTTTGATGGCCAGCAGCAACGAGAGAGAGAGAGAGAGAGAGAGAAATGACGTAATAAGCTCCTTAAGAAAACAATTCTCTTCACCCATTTGCATTGCAATGCACTTTAGTACTTGTAAACCGGATAAATCGCATCATATGAAAATGATCCTGATCTAAAATATTTATGACCAAAACTAAGCAACACGTTCAACATTTCACTTATTAGAAACGGCGCTTGTAACTAACCATACAAAACTGAGTTTCATTCCTAAATGTAACGTAATTTCCTACTAGTCCACACCTCTGATTAGCGTAATTGTAAGTTGCTTGACTGGCGTTTCAATGAGCAAAGAGGGGTAATAATGTTTTAAAAAATCCTCCATAAGAAATACATTTCTTAACGCAAAAAAACTTCAAATTAGGGATGGAAAAACTTCAGCAACACAAGGTTAGTCTGTGACAAGTATTAGTTAATCATCTCATTCTCATGTGATTAGCCATGCATTAATAAAGAAATAGACATGCATTCAGCATCAATTGCATGGTTGCAGAAAAGACACCAAACACTTTCCCTTCCCAAAGAAGAACTATACGTTCTTTCAATTCAAGCATGGTTTTGACCCAATTGCGGAAGATGCCAATGCATCTGCAGAAACCATTTCCTGTGCTAGGCAGGCACAGAAAATTACAGCATGTTCCAACAATCATAAGGATCCAGGACCGACAGACACAACCGACCAGTACCAATACACTTTTGCCCAAAAAAAGGAACCTCCGCCTGAAAGAAAATTCCTCGGCCAAATTAAATAGGTAAATCCACCACAAAGCTAGTGTTTTCTTTTTCCTTCTACATGTTTTGGCATCCGCCCATCCCATGACACAACCAACACGGTGCCACTAAACAAGGGTGACAACAAAAAAGCTTGACAGCCAAACAACTCCCAGAGACTCATCTTTCGACAAAACCCATTGGAAACAAGCAAATGCCTTCCCTCGCAATTGGCTCCTGAAATTTAGGGAGAACAAGGGTTAGAGTTGGCAAAAATAACAAGGACTTGTCACTTGTGCATTGGGTCAACTACGATCAAATTACAGGTTTGCCATGGATGAGATTCTTATTCAGAACCATTGAAATGTCAACATTTCTGGAGCAAAAATATGACACTCATATTTATAAAAGGATTGATACTTATATAATGAACATGTGACCAACAAGACAACACATCCAAGATCACTGTGCAGACTTTTGAAGTTCTAGCGAAACCGACACACAAAAATGCAGCAGACCCAAAAGAAAAGTGCATTTCTCCACATAAAATAGAGTTCCATCATAAAAGAAAGTGATCTATTCTTAGCTTCAAAATTCCACATGCTACTCAAACATCAGATCTATAAATATTTTGCCATTGTCTCCCAAGTTATGTTTTGAGTTACCTTTGTCGGTCTAGGACAGCATATATTCACTGGAATCCTAAACTTTAACACCCATATTGGCTTCCTCAAGACACCTGTATTCTAAAACCCTTTCAGAGTAAAAAACAAGTAGTGACTGAACACTACGATCCTACCAGTGTCCGCATATGTAATAAAATGACATTTTTGGAACTGGATCATTCTGTGTGTGCTTTTATTTATAATTAGGATTAGCACATATAATGTCTAAATCTTTTGCAGCTTGCACATTAACCACTTCCTGATATTTAGGAGTTATAGAAGGGATAATTTTAGTTATTTCTTGTGCCAGGAGCAAGAATAACTAATAATGGGACAGGCATGTAGTTAAATGATACTGATTGTGTAGCCAGACTTGGCACCACTATAAGCACGCACACAACACTCAAACTTCCAACCAAACCCGACAGTTCAGACTGTTAATCCTAGCATAACAAATCTGGAAAGATGACCTAAGAGGCTAAGAACATGTAGTTTGCATATCACCTTTGAGTTCCGATAATTTACCATTTTGTATTTCTTAGGGCAGTCCCAACCTAAGACACTACTAGTAGTTTCAATAGTCTACATATCAGTAAGAAACTAGTACAAGACACTATCCTCCCGAAGCAAACACTACTATTCTGTCCTCAAATTAAATGCTACTCCTCTCACATCTTGTTTTGGATGTTGTGTAGAAACCATATCTCATGCAAGACCTGGTTTCCTTCTCTTTTTTCATTAACTCGCTTGCCACCTCATTTTTTATCCTATGTGGCACCTTATTTAATGCTATGGCCACTATCCTAGTCATTAGGTTGGGAACGGTCTTAAACACAAAAGAGATTAGATACCCAACCATTAACGTTTCTGAGTAGAAAAATGTTAATGAAATCATAAGTCATAATGTTTCTGAATATTTTTTCCCTGTGTGTATAATTATATCCATATGTACAAGATTTTTTTAATGATATACTTGAAGCAATTAGATATGAAGTTGTAAAAAGGAGAACACAACAATTCATAACCATGGCTATTCAAGCTTTTGCTGCATGTGTCCAAATGGGTTATTCACCACAGATGGTTAAACTATGACACCCGAATAAACTCACAATAATGTTCAATAGTTGATACTTTGGTGACAGGTGCATACATGACTAGTAGAAATTCAGAACAAAATAGCATTTCTACAGTAAAATGCATCAAATAGTGGTTCCATGTTTTAAGCTCATAAAAGAATATCATCGAAATTGTTTACCTAGACAATGTTGGCATTGTAGGCTGCACAAAGTTGAAGAAGCACACTTTTGTTAGCTGGGTCCACATGCTGCTCAATGACAGGACCAAACCTCCCAGGAGATTGTGCAGAAAGTGTGGCCAAAGATGTGACAAGAAACTGTTTTGGATCATTTACTTCTTTCAAAAGGTCATCTTCACTCTTTCCAGCATACTGAAGCCGTACAAATGAGACAGAATAACCTGATGTCTTCTGAATATCCACTGCATCACCACCATCATTTTGCTCTTGCTGTGCTCCATCTTGATTCATTCTGGACAAGAGTGTGACCATACTGTCAAGTAATTTGCCCCATGACTGGGCTGCAGCAGCATCCAACAGCACCGCAGACTCGCAAAGCAACTTTGTTGAAGCAACTGCTGTCAGCTTAACTTCAAGAGCACCTTTGATAAATTTGAGATTGGGAATCCAAAAACGCTGGAGGAGTTGAGTGAAAAGATTTGGTTGAATTGCATCAATTGAATTGACAAGAACACCTGATCCATATCTGACCAGCACTAAGGACATGAACACTACAAGAGAATTCACAAACTTCACTGCCTGTCTAGTCTGTAGCCGAGTAAACAAAGCACTCCATATCTCACTTATGTAAGGGTTCATAATGTCCAAACCAACATTTTCCACTAGCGTATTAAGCATGTAGAATGCAGAATCCTCAGTGCTGCTTCGTGAGAGGAGACTGCGGGATATTGCCAAGATATTTGGAAGCCGGCCCTCTTGGTTTAGCTCATTTGGAATTTTCCGAAGGAATGCTCGCAGCAAACGAACCAAGGCAGGAACACATGGTGGCCGGTCCCAAGTTGCATTGCTGAGAAGGACACCAAATAGCTGCATGTAGTTCTGCGAGAGAGGTGGTCGGCTCAAATTGACAAGTTGTGCAAATATCTGAAACGCATACGGCCAGAACTCTGAGATGTCCTCAACCAATATCCTCTGGAGCACTGGGAAAAGGCTGGCCTCAAAAGCAGGGAGTAATGCTGGGTCCTGCTCACCAGTACGGCCAATAACTGCTGCCAGAGCCTCAAACAAATAATGGTTGAAGTCAGGGTTCTTGGGGTTATTGCACACTTCCATGAGAATACCCACAAGACGGGCGGTGATCTCGTGAACAACTTGACCAGTTATATTAGCAATCCCAAGCACCCGCATCAGGCACTTCATCAGATAGGGGTTTTCATATGAATCGGGAAAACTTAGTGCTGTGGACAGGTTCTGTATGATCTGTGGGGCAAATGGATTGATATCAGCAGCAACATAACGTGGCGACCTGGCATTGCAAAACAAAGCAGTGAAACAAATATGTTAGGCTAAAAATGTAACTAGTACTTGCATTTCCTATTGTGTTGTGTAGCATAAAGGTAAAAGTTAGCACATACACATAATACATTATCAGACAAGCTGCCGATCAGCATAAATAAAGATGAGGGTAATTAAGGAAATCTTTTGTACTTAAGTAAAATACACAATACAGAGTCAATCATTAAGCTTGCAAGAAAATTATTACTGCAAGCAAGACTGTTCCTGCAGTAAACCAACATTAGGAAGATGTACTAATTATCGACTTCTGACCACAAAAATCTCAGTGTACAGAACATGGCATGCTCATGCCAGAATGAAAGAGAACTATAGGGAGAATATTTAAGTCCTTAGTGCTAGCAAATAACTAATGCGTCATTTATTCTAGAGCTCATTCTATGAAAAGGCAGAATTGCATATACAACTAACAAGAAAAGGCAAGCAAAGAAAGCTCTAGCATGTGAATATCAAAGACTAAAATGATTTTGTTTTTGTCTACTCAACACACTAATCCAGAGTTGGCAAGAAAACTAGCAGCTCGAGGATAGAACAAAATCAATTATAACTAATAGAGCACTGCATAGAATATCACTCTAACAGCACTAGTTTAAGGTGTAAGCGACTTGTTCCTAGTGCGAGTACGAAACCATTGTCAATATGTGGTTCAACCCAAAATGCACCCTACAGAACTGCTGGCACATAAACAGTGACAAACGACGATATAGCAAGTGAAAGACAAAATTGGGAAACTCTGGTGGTGGGGATTGTCAGAATTTTGCACACCTGGTCACTGTGTTCACCCCTGGCACTGGTACCGCATCCTTGATGATCAGCAGGTTCTCGATAAAGGTTGCAGCATATGAATGAACGACATTGGACTCGTGTGTGAGGAACCTCACCACGCTTGGTAACAGTGCCACTGCAGTGGCTTTGGGGATCTGATCCCTGAACTCCTTCAAAAACCTGAGGACAGTTGCCTTCAACATTGGCTCAGACTGCCAATCAGGGGCCTGGAGTTCAGGCACAATCACAGACGTAAAGAAGCTCTCCATGTCAACCACAGGGGTGCCTCCACCTGTGGCACCAGGCTTCTGCATAAGGGCGATAACAAGGTATATTGCAGCATCCTTCTCCTTCCAGTTGTTTGCCCGATTAGCTGCATATGCAGCCAACATCTGCTGGACCTGTGCTGACACGAGTGCAGCCACCTGCTCCCGGTAGTTCGCTGCAAGGCCTCGCAGCAACCGGCACGCTGCCCGTCTGAGTGTATCCGCATCGCTCCCCTCAGAGTCACGCCTGACATATTCCACCCAGTTGCCCTCAAACAACTCCTCATCCTCATCCCGCAGCCGCAGGTTAGGCACGACAACGCTATCACATATCTGCTTCATCGCCTCAGGACTCCCGAACAAGGCATGGTGCACACTCTCGGCAACTGTAGTCAAGAACCTTATTGCAGTAACAGCAAGCTGCGCACGGGATGGCGAAGCTGTCTGCGCCATGAGGAGCCCCCACACAGCCTCAACAAATTCCTTCAAGTATCCCCTGAATTCCTCCTCATACTTCTCCATATAGAGCTGCAAGTTATCACACACAGCAGCGCGGAGGGCATCCGGGGCACCATTTGCCTCAACAGGCGGCGGGTATGATGTGGTGAGAAAGGCACGGAACTCTGTCATCCACTGGCGCATGTTGTCCTCAAAGAACTCAGGCAGGTCGATGGAGTTAAGCGAGTAAAAGATCTCGCAGCAGAGGCGAAGGCACTCAAACAAGGGGCGGAGCTCGAGCGGATTGGCCGTGGTGGCGGCGGCCTGAAGGCGGCGGGAGGCGAAGAGGAAGACCTCGAGGAGTGGGGCGGCAAAGATGTCGAGGCAGTACTTGAGGTCGAGGCGGAGGGCATTGTTGTCAAAAGCGTTGCGGAATCGGGTGAAGAGCGACGCCGCCGCGGCGAGGAGGGAATTGGTGGCGGCAACGTCCCCCGCGTTGACGGCGGTGCCGAGGGAGGATATGATAGATGGTAGGAGTGACTCCCACCTGGCGGGGAAGTCTGACGCCGCGGCGGCGGCGAGGGCCTCGGAGAGCTGCGCCTGGATGAGAGGCGGGGCGGTGAGGAGGAGCTGGAGGAGGTGCGCCTTGATGATGGCGCAGTCGGAGGTGGGGAGGTGGTCGGCGGCGTCGTCGGCGTCGGCGTCGGGCTTGGGCCACCGGCGGCGGAGCAGGTTCTTGAAGTGGACCGAGGCCGCGAGGCGGGCCTGGAGGTCGTGTCGCGGGGAGGCGGAGAGGCCGAGGAGCGCGAGAGCGAAGCCCGGGGAGGCGGCGGCGGAGGTGATGCTCTGCTCGGCGGCGCGGCGCGCGGCGGCGTCGGGGGAGAGCGACTGCGCGAACCAGCCCGCGAGGGCGTCGAGCATCTCCGGCGGCACCTCCATTCTGCGCCGCCGCGGCTCGGCGATCTGGGTGGGAGAGGGAGATCGGGGTGGGGTGGGGTGTGGGGTAGGGTAGGGAAGTAGGGTTTTTGAAATCCTCCTTGCGTTTGCGACCTGAGGAAGGGGAAGGCCGAAAGGGAAGACAGGAAGAGGAAAATGGGGGCGATGTGGGAAGAAAAGGGCAAAGGTGCGGCTGGCCGGCTGGGTATGGCCGTATTGGGCCTGTTATTCGCCGGCAGAGGTGAATTCGGGCCGTTTGGGCCGTATTGGGGCTGAGAGTATTTGGAATTACGTATTGGATTTTATACGATGGCTGTGAAAACAGGGGCGTGTTTGTTCAGATTTTTATCCGAAATTTGATTTTGTAGGCATCGGCCATCAAAACTGTTTCATCATATTTATAAAATGTTGCAGCATTTAAAGCTACCATCGCACAAATTTTATGAACGGCGTCGGCTATATTTTGGGGAAAGAGCTGTGTTCTGCAATTGAAGCTGGTCAATCCAATTCCTTTTGGCGATGTCAAATTTCTAGAGAACAAGCCAGAGGCCGGATCGGAGAGTGTATATAGCGATCAGCGTGACATGGATGATGCGCGGCACGTAATAGCCAGCCTTCGAGAACACTGGCCACGCCTGTAAAGCGACACTGTTCTGCAGTTAAGTATCTTTAGTGTATTGGCTTACACCTGTCAGGCATTCGGATTTCAGCTTTCTCGACAGCGAGGTGCTTGACGACACGAGCAGATCGTCGTGTGCAAGTACGTGAGCAGATTCATGGCCATTCGCCAGGGCACTAGCTACCAGGGTTATGCCGAATAATCCCACATTTCCCGATTGATGTACGTACAAGTTAATAAATTGACTACTTCCACTGAAAATCAAAATCAACAAGATTGATTCTTGTTGGAACTTTGTGTGCATATAACTTACAGTTACAGGTACAAAATAAAGCCGTATGCTCGCACCTGTCATCACAGTTCACTAATGTTGAACCTCCCTGCGTCTGAGGAAACATTTTTGACAGTTATGCGGTGAGCGATAGGAAAATAGTAGCACATTTCTCTGTTGATTTCGTCAATACAGTTTCTTCTATACTGGTATAGAGCCTGCGCTAACGTACGTTACAGTAAAATTTAGAGAAACTAAGTGAGAAAAATGAGGTTGCAGCAAAAAAAATCTATGCGAAAATTATATTTTCCAAAGAAAAAAAAAGATTCAGCACGTAACAACAAATATTGTATCGCTTTATGTGACTGGTGGCATGTTGACATTATTCTACGCATGACCGAAGACAAAACTGAACGCTGCTTCGGTGCTTCCCTCAACAGGTCAAGAAGCCCATACTATCTATATTGAAGCTGGGCCGGACTGAGCTGATATGCTTGCATGCATCAAAGGGCATGGCCCATGTAATAGGAATATATACTACAGGAGAGAGAGGGGTGAGGATCATCGATTATTGTAACAGAACAGACTTCATCTTCTTCCTCAAGCCAATAGAGCTGCCTCTGTCCTTCTCCTAAATCTCTGTTCTTCCCCTTCGATCCCCAGATTCTGTTCATCCAATCCTTCCCCCACTACTGCTGCTAACAATTGGTATCAGAGACACCGATTCTCGGGTGGATTCATGAACCCTAGCTCCATGGATTCCCCACCTTCCGCCGCCATGTCTCTCGACACCCAGCTCATCCTCGACGCCATCTCCGCCCTCAACAAGCGCTTCGACGCGTTCGGCGAGCGGTTGGATCGGCGCTTCGCCGCGTCTCCGTCCGTCTCTGCGCCTGCCACCTCGGTCGTTCCCGCGACCGCACCTGTGCCTGCGGTCACCACCTCGGTGGCGCCGGCTCCTTCCATGCCTCCGACCTCGACATCGGCGACGTCCTCACCTTCCGCCTCGGCAACCTCCACCACGTCCAGCTCTCCCATCGATCCGGTGGCTCGTGGTGCAAAGGAGGTCGTCGACTTCAACCCGCCCTCAAGGTGTTCGACAGTTTGCCGCAGTGCCGATGCGCGCGAGCTGGTGCCCGTGTCCACCGTGGCGGCCACCATGGTGACGTTCAGCGACACCGTCCCCACCGAGCTCGCCACCCCAACATCAGCACGCGCGGCGAGTTCATCGACGGCGGCCTCGGTGCTTCGCGTCCGTGTCGAGCTCCTTCGTGCCAACCTCGTCCTCGCCGGCCGCGTCGAGCCCCTCTGCGCTGGCCTCGCTCCCGACGGCCGCGGCGAGGTCATCTGCGAGTGCCTCGGCTTGGGTGAGCGCGGCAAGCTCCACCACTCCCGCCTCGTCCTCGACGTCATCCTCTGCGTGCCATGGCGCAGCAAATCGCCAGCGAGGACGGCACCACCAACGCCATGCTCACAAGGTGTTCGGCGTTCGTTCCCTCAGTGACAAACTTACCTGCACCGGCTGCTCGGTGTGCAGAGGATGCAATTTCCTTTAGCTGGCACCCAATGCTTATGCAGGACCGACCACCATGGCCACCTCCTTTTCAGGTTGAGATGCTGGTGTGCTCAGTTGCTAGTGATCTGTTTCGTCGTGGGAAGAGTGAAGTGGCTTTGCAGTTTGAGGTGTCATCTTCTCGTGCTGTTTTATTTGAATGGGGTGTATCAATTCTGGTATTGCAACATCATCTCAGTGATGTGCCTTTTCTTATGAGGTTCGGCAAAGTGGCTTGTCAGATTGAGGTGCCCGTGAATGATATTCAGCTACGGTCAATTCCTTGGCCATCCTTCAGTTGTCATTTGGTACCGATGCTTGTGCAGCGGAAGCAGTTCCTGTCTATGCCAAGTGGCGTGTGCAGTTCTTTAAGTAAGCCCATGGTGATTATTTTCTATTGTGATATCAGTAGAGTGTGGTTGAAGTGTTTGTGGAATTTATATGGAACTACTGTGCCAAGTGCTAGAGTCCAACTTTTGCCATCCTTTTATGGTTCCACAACTCTACCATCATCTCTGGTCATGTTTGAGTCAGTAAACAATGGGGTGGATTTGCTGCTTATTTCTATCCACATGCTTGTCTACGGAGCAAGTACCTTCTGGTGTTTCAGTGACTCTAATTATCTTATGTGGTTGCTCACAGTTTTACACATATTCAGATATATACCTACCACACTGGTATTAGCAAAGAGTCTGAGTGGTGAGGTGATATACATTCTGCACATGAAAGGTCTGAAGGTGATATTCTTTGCTACTGCAGTTCCAGACCAGAAAGAATTGCTGTAATATTTGGCTAACTTCATATTGAACCAGCAGTGGTTTACATTTGTGCAAGTTGTCGGAGTGTTCTTCCATGCACATTCCCCTTCTGTGCACCTGACCTTGTGGGATCCAGGGGGTGGACTTTGTGCTCTTGCTGCTTATAAATCTCAGATCACTGATGAAGCTCAGGATTTGGTGTGCTGTCAAATGAACCGGCCTTATAATATTGAGCTGTTCCAATTGCAGCCATTGTTCAGAGCCAATATATTTGTTCCCTCAAGTGATATTGTTCTGTTGCTTTTGGCCACTGTGGTTCATGTGGATTCTGGAGTGTTGGAGTATTGCTCGGAAGCTCTTCTAGTGATGTCAGAGTTATTATCTGCTCCTATGGTTGGCATTGGACCTTGGCTACCACCTATCCAGTTGGACATGCAAAAGTCTGTTATTCAGCTGAGACCTATACATGAGCTGTCATTCACTGGTTTCGTAGTGGTTGTGCTATGGAACAAGTTATTGTCATTGCTGTTCAGTGATTCCGTAAGTAAGTACTTGAGGGGGTCTCTCATGCTATCCTGTGTTCAGAAACAGTGGCCTCTGTTACTCCATCTGTATAGATCATTTCATCAAAGTCTACCTCATGCTGATTTTCCATATGTTCCTTCTGATGAGGCTCTTATCTTAGCAATGGCCACAAAGCTTTGGGGTGGTTCTGCTATTTCAGTTAGTATTCGGTTGCAATGTCAGGTGGCTGCAGTTCTCGAGAAGTATCGTTGGTCTCTTCCTCATGCTATTATTTTTGCAAGTTTACAAATTCTTCTGTGGTTGTCTTGCAATCAGTTGGGTATATCAGTACATGCAGCCTCTCTTTTGGTCTGCAACGGTTTGCTTATGCGAGAATTTTCCTTCAGCTCACAAAGGCTTTTCATGCTAGCTGATTTTCTCATGGGGATCAAGATCTGGTATATGACAAGCATCAGGTTATCGCTCTGCATAATTCAATTTTACCATCTGGTGGAGACCAACACAGAGCAAATCCATTTTCTGTTTGAACATATGGCGAGGTTCTCCTTGGGCATTACAGGGTGCTTACATGAACACACATCTTTTCATATGGGAATTATACTGAAGGTCGAACAAGAGCTCATCAAACTCATCACCTATTGGAGGTTATTACTCTGCGTGCTTCAATTTTACCATCAAGTGGTGGATGATCCATGAGATTCTCGTTGCAAGTTGGAAGCTCCTTGAATCTACTGTCTACTTCAGTTTACTTGAGATTCTATGGTGATCAACTTGATTAAGCAGCTTGGGGGCAAGCTGCATTTTAAGAAGGGGGAATGTTAGTAGCTTAGGTACTCAACAGGTCAAGAAGCCCATACTATCTATATTGAAGCTGGGCCGGACTGGGCTGATATGCTTGCATGCATCAAAGGGCATGGCCCATGTAATAGGAATATATACTACAGGAGAGAGAGGGGTGAGGATCATCGATTATTGTAACAGAACAGACTTGATCTTCTTCCTCAAGCCAATAGAGCTGCCTCTGTCCTTCTCCTCTGTGTCTGTTCTTCCCCCTCGATCCCCATATTCTGTTCATCCAATCCTTCCCCCACTACTGCTGCTAACACAAACATAGCTCACAATCGTGCTAAAAAAACATAGCTCACAATCTAATCCACGTAAATGACAAGTAGCTCAAGTCTGGACACACAATTCGAGGAGACGTATCAAACATGTAGTTTAATTAAAGAGGCTTTTTACGGTGCTTGACCGGAACTGCCCGGTTCCTCACTCCAGGAATTCTTTCAGCCGTTGATTTAAAAACACAGAAAAAAACCTGGTTCCTTTGCTATTAGAGCCTAAGTAAGGGTAGAACGGTCTTTTCATCCACCTAATAATCACCGATGCAGCTCGCGGTTATTCCCATCGATCCAAAAGTCTCGCCATTTTCACATCGAGGAAGGTCCCGCGCCGGCCGCAGCTCGTCGTCGTGATTCCTCGCCGCGGGGGAATGGATGTCGACAGCCAGTGCCCCTAGGCAGGGGCGCCGCACGCCCCTCGGACGGCAGCCGGCGGTCTGCGCGGGCATCCCCCGTCCGCCCATCGGGCGAATCCCGGGCTGTCCGACGCCATCCGCCTGCTATTAGAGACTGATTGTTGAAAAGTTAAACTCTTGGAAGTGCTCTCAGCTTACATTCTTGTCTAATTTTTATGCTATAAGGTTTGGGTTGTGTGGATTGACTTCATATAATCAGTCCCTTATGCTAGAGTTATTATATTTATGTGAAGTGCCTCGTCTATGGAGTGAAAGGATAATTAGAGTGTAAATTCATTATAATGATTGGACGACATGTATATATTGTAGGAAATATGGTTGATTTAAGTTTTGAGGCTCTATTAGAATATGAGGAAATTGTCACCAAGACATTGAGCAGCGAGAAAGAAGGTTATGAATTCTACAACAACTATGCTTTGAACAAGGGTTTTAGTGTCAGGAAATGCTACTTGGAAAGGGACAAAATCACTAAGGAAATATGCTTAAGGAAGTTGGTTTGCAGTCGTCAAGGGTTCCGTGCAGTTGAGCACATAAATAAGGCAAAAAGGAAGAGGAAGGCACGGGCCATTAGTCGATGTGGCTGCCCAGCCAAAATGGTTATTGCTTGCAACAAGGAAACATGACAGTGGTTTGTGAAGGACTTCATTGATGATCACAACCATGGTTTGGCGTCACCGGATCTGGCTTGTCTCTTGCGTTCCCATAGAGGAATTAGTGATGAACAGAAAGCTGACATAATTGAGATGGAAATTGCAGGGGTGCGTAAACATCAGATCATGAATATTCTGGAAACACAGTATGGTGGATATGACAAGGCCAAAATTGTATCAAGGGATGTTTATAGCTTTTGCTATAGGTACAAGCTGGAAACAATTTGTAGAGGTGATGCTCAGACAGTGATACAACACCTGAAGACACGCCAGGAGAGGGATCCAGCTTTTTTTTCCAGATATGTGTTAGATGATATGGGACATTTAAAGCACTTGTTCTGGTCTGATGCTCAATCTCGGCTAGACTATGTAGCATTTGGTGATGTTGTTGTGTTTGATAGTACATATCGTACCAATAGATACAATCTGCCATTTGTGCCATTTGTTGGGTTGAATCACCATCGAAGCACAGTTATATTTGGTTGTGGCATACTTTCCAATGAAACATCTGAGGCATATGAGTGGTTGTTGCAAACATTCTTGATCGCAATGGCCCAAAAACATCGATATCGGTGATCACTGATGGTGACCTGGCAATGCAGAGAGCTATCAGAATCATTTTGCCTAATAGTAACCATAGGTTGTGCACCTGGCATATTGAGCAAAACATAATACGTAATTTGCACAATTCTGATTTGGCTGAGGAGTTCCGGAGATTTGTATATGTGAAAGGACCAACACTAGGCCTAGAGGGGGAGTGAATAGGCCCTGTAAAAATTTCTGCAAAATTGCTCTGAAAACTGTCAGACGTCGGATGATCCGACGCAGTCTCGGATCTTCCGACCCCCGGAAGATCCGACACTGTGTAGGATCTTCCGACGGGATAAAAACTTTACTTCGTAATTTGAGTTCTAGAACACTTTTTAGAGATTCTACTTGAATAGAAGTGTGACAATAAGTGTATAGAGCCTTCTAGATATGATCAATGCAATAGAATAACAACAAGCAAGTAGATCGGATCAAATCAATCAAATCCAACAATAAAACAAATGAGCACAAGGAGACAATGGATTTACTTCCGAAGTTCACTCCACAAAGGAGCTACGTCTCCATTGAGAAGCTCACAAAGAGCCGGGCTGTCACACTAGCCCAAAGTCTCCCTCAATCAATCACAAAGGAAGATTGAATCACTTACTATTGGCTCTCACAAAGAGAGGGGTAATACAAACTTCCGGGGCTCAACCACAAGGGAATGGGAGCTCACCGACACCTCTAACCGTCTAGGAGCAAAGCTCCAAGAGTAACAAACGTGAATCGACGAATCAAAGTTACTTCAAGTGCTTCAAGAGATGAACAAGTGAGGGCCCAAGGTTAGCACAAGCTTCACACCTTCAATCTTCTCTCTCACTCAAACCCTAGATAAATCCTTGCAAGAATCAAGCTTGGGAAGGAGTAGAGGAGTGAAATGAATGCTCAAGTGGGTGCTTGTCACGAGTTAGGTCAGTGGAAGCAGCAGCAATGAATGAGAGGGGTGAGGGGGTATATATACCAACCCCCCAAAAAGTGACCGTTATGTGTTCTGCGAAGGGGTATCGGATCTTCCGACCATGAGTCGGATCTTCCGAAGAATGACAGATTAGTGTTAGAAAACCCTAAACAAATTCCAGGCATCGGATCTTCCGACATAGTGTCGGATCTTCCGATGAGGGCCGGAACTTCCGGCAAATGACAGAACATAGCAAGAAAGCCCTCAGAACAGTTCCAGGCGTCAGATCTTCCGACCCCTGTCGGATCTTCCGACAGGCTTCGGATCTTCCGGCCCCGGAACAAACCAAAACCGAGCTGGCCGGAACTTCCGGTCGGATCTTCCGGCCAAGGGTCGGAACATGCATGTGACACACAGAAAAGGCTAAAATCTGGCTAAGTCCCGGAAGATCCGACACAGTGTAGGATCTTCCGATGGAAGTTCCGAAGCTAGGATCGGATCTTCCGACGGGAAACAACTCAAAACCGAGCCAGCCGGAACTTCCGGTCGGATCTTCCGGCCTAAGTTCCGACCAAGCAGACAACATGTGAATGTGACTTTGTGTGTCTCTCAAGAGGATTTTCATCTCAAGAAAAGCACTTAAAACAACTAGAATTTGTCGAACACGTCCCCCTTGATAGTACGGTGGTCCTATACTCAAATTCAAACCAAAAATCAAATTAAATTCTTCGATCGAGTCCACCACCATAAGAAATCGAATTGGGGACCTTCTTTTCACATTTCTTTTCTTTTCTTTCATTTTATTCCTGGACAACTCATTCAAAGCATTATATCCAAATTTCTATTGTCATTAATCACCAAAATAGATTAAGTGCCTAGATGCACTTTCAATCTCCCCCTTTTTGGTGATTGATGACAATATCAATTTTGTTTTACAAGATGAGAATAAAATTCATGTTTTCGCATCCAATAATAGTTATAAAATCTCCCCCTAAATTTGTGCATTTTTAACTTAAAAAACCCTAAATGCTTTTGCACAAATTTAAGCAAAACTTTCCTATTCAACCTTTTCATTCATGTGCTCAAGTGTGACAATAAATCCGTGATGCGTATGACATATATTCACAATCATTAAAGAGAGAAATAACATTACACCATCCATAAGCATCACATGAAAATGACATCAAGTTCAACATCACACTAGCATAAATTATAAATAAGTCTTACAAACATAAAGGTTCTCACTTGGCACGCCACACATAACTCCAAATAAAGTTCTTACAAGTCCACAAGCACAAGCTAAAACATGAATAAAGTATAAAAGATAATGATGGACCTCTATCCAATTCACTCCCCCTTTGTCATCAAGGACCAAAAAGGGAGCTACTCGGTGGCTTCGTCGTCGTCCCCGGCACCACCATCATCATCGTCCTCGCCATCGTTACCATCATCACCACCGTCATCGTCCTCATCGTCACCGGCTTCTTCTTCGTTTTCCGACTCGCTTTGGTAGAATTCCTCTTCGTCGTCGGTGTTTTCCTCTTCCACTTCTTCAATCTCATCCTCATCATGTTGTTGAGAGGCTCCAAAGACATATTCTTTAGTATTAGCCTCCCAAGGATTGTAGAACTGAGGAGGAGGAGAGAACTCTCTAGGCTGGCGAACGGGGGAATGAGGCAACTGATAGTGATCCAAGAGTTCTTTGTGTTGCTTGTCAAGCTTGCACATGTCCTCATCCAAGCGAATATCACGTTCATGAGCTTTCTTGGCTTGATAGGAGCATGCGGTGAAACAAGCGAAGAGCCCTTGCACAATAAAGTCTAGCTTCCCTTTCTTGCTCTTGGGACCGAGAGGAGCACCGCGAGAGGAAGATGGACCTGCTGAAGGAGGAGGTGCACGAGAAGATGAAGCACCATGAGTAGTAGTCGGAGCACGGACACCTTCGTAGGGCTTGACCTTGATCTTTAACAGCTGCTCAATTTTGCCTTGGGGAGAGCGATATGGGAAGTGAGGCTTGTCAGTTATAATGTTTACTCCAGTCACATGATTAATCATATGGAAGATGTAGGGAGCAAAGTGGCAGCCACTAGATAACTCATGGGAGCACAAGATAATTTCATTCCAAATGAAGTTGAACACTTTGAACTTTGGCTTGCCGGGGGCCATCTGAAATAGCAAGTTCTTGGCCCTCTTAGAAATGTTATCGGCATCACCTGCCCTAGGATACAAGGTTCCCCTAAAGAGTTGATTAAGCAATTTGTAAAACGGAGAGAGACCCTTGTACTTCCCAAAGACAACAGCTCCATAAGCCCCATCATACATGAAAGCGAGCTTCACATCATCAATCTCACGCCCCTGATGAAGATCTACCTTGCTGTGATCATTGATAGTGTGAGCATAGGCGGTTTCCTCAGCTAACCCAAACAGCCCCGCAAAAGCATGTAAGGAAATGGATAGGCGTTTGCCACAAAGAGTCCAATGCATCTCATCCCTCTCCTGATCAATCCACAAGGTGGCATAGAACTGAGCAATCACTTGCACACTCAAAGGCCATGATGTTGGCCACATCCATCTCAACACACCGCTCATAAACATCATCAACAACTGGCTTCAGTGGCGGTGGCATGCCCTTCAAATAATTCCAATCTACCCAATACATGGGTGTACACAGCCTACCCATCTTCAGAATCACTGACTCATACCAATCCGCTTGATGAGGCAGCAAAAAACGAGGATCACCCTTGAATTGCTTGGAGATGATGGATCTAGGGTCCTCATGTGCACTAAACCGAAGTGGTTTCATGCTATTGGCTGCAAACTTGAAATTTATCAAAGCTCTATCACTCGGATGACGAAATGGAATAGTAGTGGATATGAAATTCTGAGCAAGAGTAGATAGATCAATGTCATCATTGTATTCTAACCCAGTTTGTTCCTCACGGTTAGCTCTCTTGGTCCTTGGACGTGGAGGAGAGGAGGTGGTCTGAATTTCCTTTCCTCGTCCTTCACCACTAGAAGGCCCCTTTCCTCTAACAGTCCTTGTGGCAAGTTGTTTCTTTACTCGTTTGCCTCTTTCTTGCTCTCTTGTCCCATTGTCAGAATCGGACTCGGTGTCAGATGGTGAGCCAATATTTCTTCCATAGCTAGGCCGGGCTTGTAAAGTTGACTTCTTCTTCTCAGTGTGCTTCATACGACCCATCTAGACAGACAACAAGAAAGGATCAACAGATGGACGATGAAGAGAGAGATCAAATTAACAAGTCAGTGCCCCAGGTCAGTCGGATCTTCCGGCTATGTGTCGGATGATCCGATGCGTCGGAAGATCCGACAAAATCGGGGATGACCAAAAATTTGGGAATCGAACTTCTAGCCCACAAAAAGTTATGAGATCATAGGGAAGTGTTCTAGACATGTATATGAAGATATTCACCAAGGGAAATCCACTATAATCTTCTACATTGATAGATTGGGCGACGGGAAGTTTGAATGAGATACCTTTGAGATTTCCCGCGAAAAGTTCGGAAGATCCGAAGGGGATTGAGTTCTTCAAGATGGGGAGAATCGAATGAGCCACAAAGATCAACAATCCTTCAGTTGAACTCCAAAATCGCCGCACGGGTGGAGAATGAGTGAGAGGAAGCAGTTGGGAAGAGAATGGAATGAATAGAGGAAGTAACGGTTCATCCCAGATATTTATACTCGCGAGCAGGCCGGAAGATCCGACGCACAGTCGGAAGATCCGACCCTGGAGAAAGTAACCAAAAGTTCCAGCGGAAGTTCCGGCCTTTCCCAGGTCCGGAAGATCCGACGGACCGTCGGAAGATCCGACCGCCGGAAGTTCCGAAAGAAAACTGAGAGAGAACGAAGCAAAGCAGAGCTGTCCGGAACTTCATTGGGCAAGATCCGATGGTGTGTCGGAAGATCCGGAATTCCAGAAAACTGACTTGACAACGATTTTCAAGATGAGATTTTATGGAAGATTTTGAGAGATATTGCCTATGGACATGTAAGACCCTTGACTCAAAAAGATCAGCCACAATCATCAACACATAACAATGATCTTTTGAGACAAGGAATGATCCACCGATCACAAGATACAAAGATTTTGAAAAAACTCACACAAAAAAAGAATAAAACGATTTTTCTTCTAATCTAGGCAACAAACAATTTGATATGCAACAAGTCAAGCCAAGTTACGAGAATCCAAGATATTTAGCTCACTCCTCAAAGTACAAAACCTTTGCTCATCGAGAGGCTTGGTGAAGATATCGGCTAGTTGTTTATCGATTCCTACATGGCTTAGGACGATATCTCCTTTGGCTTCATGATCTCTAAGGAAGTGATGTCTAATGTCAATGTGTTTGGTTCTTGAGTGTTGAACGAGATTGTTTGCTAGTTTAATGGCACTCTCATTGTCGCACAAGAGAGGGATATTTTTGTACTCACATCCAAAGTCACTCAAGGTTTGCCTCATCCAAAGTAGTTGAGCACAACAAGCACCGGCTGCAACATACTCGGCCTCGGCGGTGGATAGCGCAATGGAATTTTGTTTCTTAGAACACCAAGACACCAAAGACCTACCAAGAAATTGGCAAGTCCCCATTGTACTCTTTCGATCTACCTTGCAACCGGCATAGTCTGAATCGGAATAGCCAAGTAAATCAAAAGTGGAGCCTTTTGGATACCATAAGCCAAGGTTCGGAGTATACACTAGATATCTAAAGATTCTCTTAACAGCCATTAGATGACATTCCTTTGGATTGGCTTGAAATCTTGCACACATGCACACGCTAAGCATTATATCGGGCCTAGATGCACAAATGTAAAGTAAAGATCCAATCATGGAGCGATATACCTTTTGATCGACCGATTTTCCTTCTTCATTGAGATCAAGATGACCATTCACGGGCATTGGAGTCTTGATGGGTTTAGCATTGGCCATATCAAACTTATTGAGCATATCACTTGTATACTTTATTTGACATATGAAAGTTTCATGCTTCAATTGCTTGATTTGAAAACCAAGAAAGAATTTCAATTCTCCCATCATTGACATCTCAAATCTCTTGGTCATTATCCTACTATACTCTTCACAAAACTTTTCATTAGTAGAACCAAAGATAATATCATCAACATAAATTTGACACACAAATAAATCTTTGTCTATTTTTCGAGTGAAGAGAGTAGAATCCGCTTTGCCCATTACAAAGCCATTTTTGAGAAGAAATTCCTTAAGACATTCATACCATGCTCTTGGGGCTTGCTTGAGCCCATAGAGCGCCTTATGGAGTTTGTAGACGTAGTCGGGATGCTTGGGATCTTCAAAGCCCGGTGGTTGCTCCACATATACCAACTCGGAGAGAGGTCCATTCAAGAATGCACTCTTCACATCCATTTGATATAGCTTGAAGTTGTGATGTGAGGCATAGGCTAGTAGAATACGAATTGATTCAAGCCTTGCCACCGGAGCATAAGTTTCACCAAAGTCAAGACCTTCAATTTGAGTGAAACCTTGAGCAACCAATCTTGCCTTGTTTCTTGTGACAATCCCATTTTCATCTTGCTTGTTCCGGAAAACCCACTTGGTGCCAATGACATTTTGCTTGGGTCTTGGGACCAATTCCCAAACTTCGTTTCTTGTGAAGTTGTTTAACTCTTCTTGCATTGCAATGACCCAATCCGCATCGCCAAGAGCTTCTTCCACCTTGAGAGGCTCCAAAGAGGAAACAAACGAGTAACATCCACAAAAATTTGCTAGACGAGAACGAGTGGTTACCCCTCTTTGGATGCTCCCTAGAATGTTATCAACGGGATGATCCCGTTGAACGCTTTGATGAAGTCTTGGGTGTGGAAGTGTTGATTGACGTTGAATAGGTCCATCATCATCTTCTTCATTGTGAGACTTGTCACCTTGAGTTTTATCACCTTGAACTCCCCCTTGATCGTTGTCATGATCATGATCGTCACCATGATCTTGAACTTGATCTTGCGAAGAGCTTGGTGGTTCCACTCTTGTTGATGATGTTGATGGATCAATGTTAAATATGATTTCCGAGACTTGGTCTTGTTCCTCATCTTCTACTTGGGGCTCTTGAGGCTTCACTTCACCTACACTCATTTTCTTGATAGCTTGACTTGGTGGCTCTTCATCTACAAGGTCATTCACAACTTGCTCTACTTGAGAGCCGTTTGATTCATCAAATTTTACGTCTACCGTGATCTCAACACAACCGGTGGTTTTGTTAAAGACACGATAAGCGTGTTCGTTAGTACCATAACCAAGTAGAAAACCTTCATCAACCTTGGGTGCAAACTTGGAGCTTTTGGTTTTCTTGTTAAGAATGTAACATTTGCAACCAAAAACTCGAAAGTAGTGCACCTTTGGTTTGTTACCGGTGAGGATCTCGTACGGAGTCTTGCCCAAGTACTTTTGAAGATAGAGGCGATTAGTGGCATGGCAAGCCGTATTGATCGTCTCGGCCCAAAAGATATCCGGAGTCTTGTATTCATCAAGCATGGTCCTTGCCATTTCAATCAAGGTCTGGTTCTTTCTCTCAACAATGCCATTTTGTTGAGGTGTGCATGGAGCGGAGAGCTCATGCTTGATGCCTTCTTCATCAAGGAATTCCTCAATATTGAGATTCTTGAATTCCGTCCCATTGTCACTTCTTATTCTCTTGACTTTCAACTCAAACTCATTTTGAGCTCTTCTAATGAACTTCTTGATAACCCCTTGAGCTTCACTCTTGTCTTGTAAGAAGAAAACCCAAGTGAATCGAGAAAAATCATCCACAATGACAAGTCCATACTTGTTCCCACCAATGCTTATATAAGCAATTGGCCCAAATAAATCCATGTGAAGCAATTTCAAGGGTCTTGAGCTAGTCAATATGTTTGTGGGTGGATGAGGGGCTCCAACTTGCTTTCTGGCTTGACAAGCACTACACAATCTATCTTTCTCAAAGACAACATTTGTTAATCCTAGAATGTGTTCATCCTTTTGAAGTTTGGCCAAGTTCCTCATCCCAACGTGAGCTAGCCGGCGATGCCAAAGCCAACCCAAGCTAGATTTTTCCACTAAACAAGTCTTCGGTTCCACTTCATTTGTTGTGAAATCAACTAAATAAAGCTTTCCCTTAAGTTGACCCGTAAAAGCAATAGAGGAATCCTCCCTTTTAAGGACGCTCATCCCAATCTTTGCTACCTAGCATTCGTATCTCGGTGACAAGTAACTTCAACCGATCATACATCTCTTGGAGAGTCTCATCCTTCTTCATGACAAAGGCTTCTAGTTCTCTTTGTAGGAGATCAATCTTGCCTTCCTTGACCACATCCGTCCCTTCATGAGACAATTGAAGAGTGTCCCAAAGATCCTTTGCAACCTCAATTCCTCTAATCTTGTTGTACTCATAGGGACTAAGAGCACTTCTAAGAACCATCACGGCTTGAGAGTTGCGGAAGAAATCATACTCTTGTTCACGACTTGGCTTGGCGTCTTTGTCAACACCTATATTCACAACGGTCCAAAGAGAGGGTGAAGACCATATACATACATTTTCATATCATCACTCCAACGAGCATAGTCGACCCCATTGAATTTGGGAACTTTGCCCATTGGAACCGATGAGAAATTAAGATTAGTTGGATCAAGAGATTTGTTAGAAGATGATGTCTCATATTATGGGACACGGAGTGGAGTCCATCCAACACTTCTTTTTCCTTTAGCTTCTTCTTGAGAAGCTTTTGAGCCTTCCTTTCGGCCTTTTCTTGAATTTTCTTCTTCATCTTCTCCTTTCTCTTCTTCTTCTTTTCTTCTTCATCCAAGCTTTCATCAACGTCGCTGATGATAAGATCATCATCACTTGAGCTTGAATCAATGAACAATGATCGATCATCCTTGGAAGCGGAAGCACCAACACCGGAGTTGTCCCCCTTGTCGGACATAGTGTTTTTCCCTTAGCGGTTAAGCCTTAATCAAGGGATTAGGCTCTGATACCAATTGAAAGGACCAACACTAGGCCTAGAGGGGGGTGAATAGGCCCTGTAAAAATTTCTGCAAAATTGCTCTGAAAACTGTCAGACGTCGGATGATCCGACGCAGTCTCGGATCTTCCGACCCCCGGAAGATCCGACACTGTGTAGGATCTTCCAACGGGATAAAAACTTTACTTCGTAATTTGAGTTCTAGAACACTTTTTAGAGATTCTACTTGAATAGAAGTGTGACAATAAGTGTATAGAGCCTTCTAGATATGATCAATGCAATAGAATAACAACAAGCAAGTAGATCAGATCAAATCAAGCAAATCCAACAATAAAACAAATGAGCATAAGGAGACAATGGATTTACTTCCGAAGTTCACTCCACAAAGGAGCTACGTCTCCGTTGAGAAGCTCACAAAGAGCCGGGCTGTCACACTAGCCCAAAGTCTCCCTCAATCAACCACAAAGGAAGATTGAATCACTTATTATTGGCTCTCACAAAGAGAGGGGTAATACAAACTTCCGGGGCTCAACCACAAGGGAATGGGAGCTCACCGACACCTCTAACCGTCTAGGAGCAAAGCTCCAAGAGTAACAAACGTGAATCGACGAATCAAAGTTACTTCAAGTGCTTCAAGAGATGAACAAGTGAGGGCCCAAGGTTAGCACAAGCTTCACACCTTCAATCTTCTCTCTCACTCAAACCCTAGATAAATCCTTGCAAGAATCAAGCTTGGGAAGGAGTAGAGGAGTGAAATGAATGCTCAAGTGGGTGCTTGTCACGAGTTAGGTCAGTGGAAGCAGCAGCAATGAATGAGAGGGGTGAGGGGGTATATATACCAACCCCCCAAAAAGTGACCGTTATGTGTTCTGCGAAGGGGTATCGGATCTTCCGACCATGAGTCGGATCTTCCGAAGAATGACAGATTAGTGTTAGAAAACCCCAAACAAATTCCAGGCATCGGGTCTTCCGACATAGTGTCGGATCTTCCGATGAGGGCCGGAACTTCCGGGAAATGACAGAACATAGCAAGAAAGCCCTCAGAACAGTTCCAGGCGTCGGATCTTCCGACCCCTGTCGGATCTTCCGACAGGCTTCGGATCTTCCGGCCCCGGAACAAACCAAAACCGAGCTGGCCGGAACTTCCGGTCGGATCTTCTGGCCAAGGGTCGGAACATGCATGTGACACACAGAAAAGGCTGAAATCTGGCTAAGTCCCGGAAGATCCGACACAGTGTAGGATCTTCCGATGGAAGTTCCAAAGCTAGGATCGGATCTTCCGATGGGAAACAACTCGAAACCGAGCCAGCCGGAACTTCCGGTCGGATCTTCCGGCCTAAGTTCCGACCAAGCAGACAACATGTGAATGTGACTTTGTGTGTCTCTCAAGAGGATTTTCATCTCAAGAAAAGCACTTAAAACAACTAGAATTTGTCGAACACGTCCCCCTTGATAGTACGGTGGTCCTATACTCAAATTCAAACCGAAAATCAAATTAAATTCTTCGATCGAGTCCACCACCATAAGAAATCGAATTGGGGACCTTCTTTTCACATTTCTTTTCTTTTCTTTCATTTTATTCCTGCACAACTCATTGAAAGCATTATATCCAAATTTCTATTGTCATTAATCACCAAAATAGATTAAGTGCCTAGATGCACTTTCAATATGATTGTTGTTCTATACCGGAGATAGAGAGGAAATGGGATGAATTTATGGAGAGGAATCGAATTTCGAGTGAGCACACATGGGTGTATCAAATGTATGAAATGAGGCGTTTGTGGTGTGCAGCATACCAGGTGGGGCGATGTTTCTTAGGGCTGAGGAGTAATCAACGCAACGAGAGTCTCAACTCCAAATTACATACCCATCTTGATAGAAAGATGACACTATTTGATATGCTGGA
This sequence comes from Echinochloa phyllopogon, assembly GCA_033239725.1. Classification (NCBI taxonomy): domain Eukaryota; kingdom Viridiplantae; phylum Streptophyta; class Magnoliopsida; order Poales; family Poaceae; genus Echinochloa; species Echinochloa phyllopogon. The sequence goes on from BTCW01000018.1 coordinate 8,083,710, forward strand.
GCACTATGAGCATTGTCTGTCCAACTTGCACCGAAATGAGGCTTTGCTAGATGCTGCGGCTTCTCAGTCTGTTCCATTCACTGAACTGGATGGTGATGCTATTGAGAAGGAAGCTGCACATGTGTTTACACCCAATGTGTTTGCCTTGGTGAAGGAGAAAATAGGTTGCACAAGTAATTACGGTATAACTGAAATACTTGATGGATGTGACACTGTAACATATATCGTTGCTGCAAATAAAAGGAGGGAGTGGAAGTTTCATGTGGAATGTGACTTTACTGATGACATATTAGAAAGGATAGATTGCTCACGCCGTAAGGTGCAACGCGATGGAATACCTTGTAGCCACATCTTATTTGTACTGAAGCTACTACAGGCTGATAGAATTCCCAAGTGTTGTGTTTGTACCCGGTGGACTATGAATGCAAAGTCTGCATTTCCTCCTATCAGGAAAAGTGACATGTATGATTCCTGTGAAAGCCTCGAGAAGTATCGTGAGTTGCGCAATTTGTGCCATAAAGCATCTTTCAAAGCAGCACAGTCGGATGATTCATATGAGTACATGAAACATGTTCTGAGTGAAATAGTAGGAAGCTATGATCCATCTAGAGGCCAAATGAACCAAGTCAGGTATGGACCACAATTAGCACAGCATGTAGAGTTTGATAATGTCAACAGGGTTCTAGATCCGGTTGTAGTTAAGCCAAAAGGTGCGCCAAAGAAAAATAAAAGAATGGAGGCCTTCCCAAAAAAACAAGAACAGTGACTTGCAGCCAATGTAAGAAGAAAGGGCACAACAAACGGAAATGCCCCGAATTACAACAACCGGTAAGTACTATTCATGATATTGCAGCAATAATTAGTATAAGGTAAAATATCCAAAATAAGTTCATATAAGATGTAGTTAAATGGTTCAATGCTTTGTAGGAAAACAACGACGAGGACTTGGAATGAACAGTTTGTGTGACAAGGTACTTGATTTTAATATTATATGTTTTTTATTGTTAGTGGCATGCAACTATTTGATCATAATATTTCCGCTTAGGATTTTCATGTTAGTTTATCGTAACATCTGTATTTCTGAGTGCTAGTACTTTTTAACCAGAATAGATGTATAACTTTTGGAGCATCTGTTGACATCAATTTACCATCCTGAGACTAATATATGTCTTGTTGTATTGCTTCCAGGGGGCTTTTACCTCTTTGGGAACGAAATCTTCCATGTAACTGAAATTCCCACTGTTTTGTACATATTGTACTTCAGACAATGCTGCTTAATCAGATAAAGTAATTTAGCTTTTATATTTGGGGGGCATCTAGGTGATGGTTACGTGACTTGATGTTGCATCAAATCTCATTTATGATTAATATTTGATCTTAGCATATATTTATTTCCAAAAAAGGTTTCATATTTGTGTTGTCAGATCATATATCAAATTTCCAATCTTTTGCACACCTTCAGTTAGGTTGAAGATTGGTAGTTAATGCATTCTCTGTTCATACTTCAGACTTCTATATTTTGGCCAAACTGATGAACCTATAAGGCAAAGCAATTCGGTAAATCGCACACTAAAATCAGAACCTTCACCTGCTGGTTCTTGCCGAGGATGTTGTTTGTCGATGGCTGTTGGTGCAGAGACTCTCCTTCCTGGCAACCTGACAAAGCTTTGGTTTGGCAGAACTGCTGGAGCTCAAAGCTTTGCAGCTTGGCGGCGCTTTGGTTGTGTTTCTACAGAATCTTTCTCGATCAGGCTGTGTTCCTTGTCTCAGACAGCCTGGCGGTGATTTTCTGCTATGCTCTCCGTCGAGGAATCGCAGAAGCATTATCGTGTTGTGTTTACCGATCACTGAATATTCATGATGGCCATCTATTTATACAGCAAGCGGCAGGGCAGTTTGCCGTCACCTTGAGGCTTACTTAATTTCATTTTTGAAATTGCAAATCCGGTGCATATTTTTATGTCTGCATTTTATACTAAGCACTGTAGACTAAGCTTCATTGCATTCAGTGGTCTACTTTGTAAAATATAATATGATGAGTGGAATTCATGGTTAAAATTTCTCTGTGACTAATAATTGTTTTGGAATATGGTTTGATCACATATTATGTTGCAATACGATATTAATAATAATGGAGTTGCTCAGGTTCTATGCGTGCCCGTGCGGCCTAGATGATCACATATTATGTTCCAATGCGATATTAATAATTTTTTGCATGTGACCGTCCGCAAATAATATACAATTTTAATCATATATTTGATATATTCAACACGTAAGAATGGTGCAGTGGTAAGTTTGGGAGTTTTGACCATGACGATCAAGTTCGATTCTAGGAGACGCCATAATTTTTGTTAATTTTTTTTGCTATTTAAATTTCTTTGCATTTCCTCCTGTTGTTAGCTACAAATATATTATTATTCTGACATATAATGTGACGAAATTTATAGACAAATCCACCCAACAGCAAACTTATTATTCTATGATAAATGAAGGAAATCATATTGGCCTTGTTGCTAGCACTGCATCCCTATGACTGCCTCAATAGTAGTCCTCCTCATCGATGTCACTTGATTCTTCGTTGACGATGTACAGGTCACATGTCTTTGTACCCTCATGAGCAATCATGAGTTGCTCTACCTGCGTCGGGTGGCGGTAATACAGTTCTGCATTTCCTCTATATCCATGATATGCCAAGTTTTCAACCATTAGGTACCATTCTACTTGGCCAGGTTCCACAAATCTCATGATTCCGATCCTTCCTCCAATGTAACCCTTAGGGTTGGTTGAAAACTCCCCTCCTACGTGCACTCTAAATTCCATGACAACAGTTGTTGGACCCATTGTGCTGCATCATACCAAATCACTAAATTAGTAGATGATATAATCACAATTATCATATTAAGGGTGTGTTTGGTTGGGCTGTGGCTTTTGGAAAAGTAGCTGTGGGTTGTGACTTTTAGAAAAGCAGCTGTGAGATTGTCACACCCGGGTTTTCACAGAAACCCGAATGCTGCCATATGTGTGCCCAGGAAGTCCACAGAACACATATAGCTTACAAATATGGAAAATCAGAGTACATCTGCTCAAATAAAACATTTTACATCAGAGTTTAACTAAATAAAGCACAGCGGAAGTCTAATTCTCTCGACAGGTAGAGCCTCAAGTCCACAGGGACACCGACTGGTTGACCACAGCTCAGAAGTAATGGAAAATCCTCAGATAGCTGTCTCAATCACTGATCCATCTGTTACCCATCCGGGATTTTGTTGAATAATGGCAAGTGTAAGTAAAACATTTACTTAGCAAGTATAGCACGGGTACATGAAGGCTCAAAGTAGGCTAGACACGGCTTAACTGCATTAGCATTTTTAGTTTGTTCATTTTAACATTTAACAGATTACTACAAGTGAATGAAACCCGGTTGTAACCCAATTAATAAGTATAAGTGACAATAATCATAAATAATCATCATCTTCTAATCAAAAAGGATCCAGGCCGCTCGTGACCTTGAGCAAGGCTATCACGATAGATTATACACTCTGCAGAGGTTTCGCCCTTTACCCACCAGTCGCGTAAAAGTTCAAAGGAACTTTGCACCCAACCACGCACATCAACACTTCCGAGGTGTGACGGCATAGGGACGCTACGAGGTTTTTCACAAGACACCATAACAAGACAGTAGCCGCTAGTTTAACAAGGCGGTGAGACCATAAGCACCGAGATCGACGTACGCCTACGGAGTCACACCATAGGGGGGTCGATGGCATCCAGAGCGTGGGCGTCGCACCCATCCATGTGCAACGTGTGGAGTTCCCCATCGCAGGGACTCCCAACACGGGACTGGGTCTAACGTGACCTAGCCGACGGATCGCCCGTCCTCGGTGGAATCCGGAAACACCCTTTCAACTTGTGTCCACTAACGCCGTTGGCCCCAATGGTAGCCACTGGCAAGCTAGAGCCGTACAAGTTACTTGACCAAGACCAGAGCCATAATAGTTCTAGCGGTGGCGACAGGCTCCTGGGTTGCCGCTTTAAGAACCGGACCTTACGGAGAGACACTGGAGCAAAGCACACAACACATGCCCCAGCTCCCTAAACCATGTTGCTAAAAAGCAAGTTTTATCATTAATGTCGAAGTGAACCATTAAGTCAAAATTAACAGTTAAATAAAGGTGACAGTAGTTGCGCATAGCAAAATCTACCCATATGCATAAACCCAAGGTAATCAAAGGATAGGGGTAAACAAACTAGGTACAACCTTAATAGGACATCAAATTTAGACACATGCATATGAAAGTAAAAGTATGTAAACAGGTGGGTATAGGTAGCAAGGATTGTCCGTGCTATAACTTGCCTCAAATCCATTATAATTACTCATAGTCTTCAATTCTTGATCTTCAGACTCTTCTGCTTGAAATCACTTGATGACGTTCCTCTACTCGAAGCAATCATCGAGCACAACATGGAGCTAAACAAGCAAGCAAACAATAAACAACTAAGAACAGTACACCAACCAAAATAAAAGCTTTAAAAGAGTGCACTAAAGGATAGGGCTCGAGGCTACGGTCACGTGAGCGCAAGAATCGCTGAAAACGGAGCTACGATTGAAAAGATACGACTATTGGAAGATTTATATTATAAAAGAAAATAAAAGATTATATGCTTGATAAATTTTAATTGAATAAATAATGTAAAAGATATTCCAGAGAAACATCTTATGTTGGTAATAATTCAAATTTTATTTGAATTTGTAAAATCGGGGAATAAACTAATCATATTTTATTTATAAATGTTTATGTAGAATTTATACAACTTAACATTTAACTTTAGTAAAACAGGTATGTGATAGCGACTAATCGAATAAGATATTCCGTGTTGAACTAGTCAATATTATACTAAAAACATATTCACGTTGATATTAATCAATATTGATAATTATTTATGAAAACTCGAAGTTTAACTCTAAGTAGCTTTTAATTAGAAAAGATAGTTTAAGTAAACAAAAATCAAATTAAGATTCATTTATGAAAAACCGAGATATAACCTATTCAATTTTTATTTATAAATCTAATTGAATAAATATTAATCAAATTTGTTTTAGCATTTAAAAGCCGAGTATAAATCTTAATTATATTTTAGTATAGAAAACATATTTAAATATTCTTTAGTTAAATTAATATTTAAATAAAATTCAGAAACATGTGACATAGTAAATATGAGTACTAACGCGTAGTTTACGTTGATATGAATCTAACGCAACAAAAATGGGTTAAATCGGAGGTAAAACGCGAAATCTATGGGCTTTTAAAGGTGCTAGGGACCTAGTTGTAATTAACCCTAGATTCCAGGGGCTAGCAAGGAAGTTTGCAGTGACTCAGTGAACAGGGCTCGCAAAAAGGATAAACATCAGGGGCTAGATCAGGAAAAGGGCTCGGGTGGAATTTATGTGCAGAGGTTTGATAGTTCCAGGGGGTTTTCCGTGAAAGACACAAGAGACAAGGAAATATTCCAATAATTACTTGATTCTTCGAGGGCCTAGGCGCAAACCATCCTTCTTCCTCCTCCGAACAGAGCTCCTGGGCGGCGGGTTCGCGGGCGCTCCGGGGATGGCGTGGGGTTGGGGAACGTCGGCGGACGTGCGGCTCGTAGAGGGGAAGTCCCTGGAGGCGTCGTTCCCCTCTAGCGACGATCGAGGCGGCCGGATTTCTTGCCCGAAGCAGAGGAGTTGGTCGGCGGCGAGGTGCTTGCACGGAGGAGCTCCTCCGGCGATGGGGAGGTGACGAGGGCCGGCGGTGGAGCTTTGTCTCGGCGAGGAGGGGCTCGGGGATGCCTCGGCTGGGCCCGGCGTCGTCCGAGGCGGCGGATCGACCGACGATGGCGGGCGGCGGCACTAGCTTGTCGGTGGTGGCGCAAGGCAAGCGTAGGCGGCGCTGCGCGGGGGCCGAGGCACGACGGAGATGGCGGCTAGGGCATGCGGCGGCCGGCTGTGCGCGTTAAGTAAGGCGCGGACGCCGAGGAAGGAAAGAGCGACGCGGCGGCGGGATTTGCGGCGGCGGCGGCGGCGTCGCGCATTGCGTGTAGCAGGCGGCGGCGCTGCGTCGCGGGCCACGCGCGGGGATGCGCCGAGCGGGGGGAGCCGCTGGGCCTGGAGAGCAGAGCGGGCCGGGGTGACGCTGGGCTGGTGGCCCAGTAGCGGAGGCGGGGGGGAAGAGGGGCGCAGGCGGGATGGGCCGGCGGGTGGCTTGGGCCGCGCGCGGGAGGGAAAAGGGGGGTGGGCCGAGCGTTGGGCTGGGTTTCGGCCCGGGAGGGTTTTGGGGTTTTTCTTTTCCTTTTTATTTTCAGAAGTTGTTTTTCGTGTAAAGATAAATCTAGAAAATTCCAGATAAATCATTTAAGCCACGAAAAATACTCCAAAAATTCCAGGAGAAATCTCAGAGGTAGAGTTGGACACGAGGAACCCAAATAAAATATTTGGAGCTGATGAAAAGGTTTTAGCACCTTCCAAAAATTGGAATATGCTCTAGGAGAGTTAGGAATAAATTCCAGAAAAGTCCGGAAAATTCCCAAAAGGCTTCTAAACGCATTTTAGAAAACTTGCATACATAAAACCACTAAATGCAAACCGGCATGAATGCAAGGCACTCAACGTTAAACCTATGTTGTTTTAATTTAATTTAGAAAAAATCATTTTCCCTACATTAAATTCCCTGCAAATTAAATAAAGTTGAGGAAAATTTTAAAATTATGAGAAATTCTTTATTTAATTATTCTTTAAAATCACATCCTGAAATCCAAAAATTCCAGGGTGTGACAGAGATGTAAGCTGTGGCTTTTGAAAAAGGTCGTTTGGTTCAACAGCTGTGGCTTTTGGAACGACCGGTCCCACTTACAGGTGGCCCCCACGTGTCATACACACATCTCATCTTCTTCCTCCTCTCGCTGGAGCTGCTTGCCCGCCCGCAAGCCGTGCCCCACCGACCGCCGCGCTGCACGCCCGCGCGCCCCGCCGGCTGCCCGGCCCGACCGCCACCCTGCCCGCCCACAGGCCGCGCCGCGCACGGTCGCCCGCCTGCTCGCCCGCGGGCAAGCCGCTCTGCCCCGCGCACACGGCCGCTTGGCTGCTCGCTCGCGTGGCCGCCGCGGCCCGCCCGCAGGCCGCGCCACGCATGGCCGCCCGCCTGCTCGCTCGCGCGGCGGCGGCCGCCGCTTGCTTGCGTCGCGCGGCCACCGCCCACCCCCTGCTCGCCGCCGTCGCCCGACACCGCGAGTCTGCCGCGTCGCGCGGCCGCCGCCCGCTCGCCTGCTCGCCGTCGCCGCCCATCCTCGTGAGTCCGCCAGGGAGAGAGAGGGCGCGCGTGAGAGGGAGATGGGCCGGAAGGAAAGAAAAGAGGAAAGAACGAAACGGTAGTGTGTAATGGATGGCAGGTGAGTAATTTTGTGACCTAAAAGTAGGTGAAAGCAGGGTCTAAGTGGCTTTTAAGTTTGTACTAGGTAAAAGCTGCTTTTGGCTGTTGCTTTGATTATCAGCTAACCCTTTGGTTGAGCTTTTGGCTTTTGGGGGCAAAAGCCACAGCCAAAAGTCCAACCAAACACCCCCTAAACTTGATCTCCTTAAACAACACGATGGTTAAGCGGTATCGATCACAAGGTACTCACTTTTTCCTTGGCGAGGAGGTTCGCCGGCTTGAACTCGAGGTGCACGACGCGGCGGGCATGGAGGTGCGCCAGGCCGGATAGCGCCTGCGGCGCCACCTCCGCGAGCGCTGCCTCCGGGAACGCCCCGAGGCGGCGCCCGACTGTCACACCCCAAAATTTTTGGATTTTGGGATGTGTTTTGTTAGCATAATTAATACAATGATTTTCTCAATTTTCTAAAAATTTTCCAAGCTTTATATAATTAATAGGGAATTTTCCAAGTTTTGGCCTGCACCACTTTTCCCCCTCCAACTCCTCAGCATGGCCCAGCTTGCTCTCCCCGCGGCCCACTGCCCTGCCAGCCTCCGCCTCTCCCCCGCCTGGGCCCGCGGCCAATCGAGCCAGCCCACCCCCCTTTCCCTCCCACGCGCGGCCCAGCTTCGCCCGGCCCACCGCCCCGCCGGCCCATCCCGCCTCTGCCTCCTCACGGTGGCCCAGCAGGTGCGCGAGCCGTGCCTGGCGCCCCTCCGCCGCATGGCAGGTGCCGCCGCCGCCGGCAATCTCGGCGAGCGCGCCGCGACGCCAGGGCGCGTCCGCGCCCTACAAAATGCGTCGCCCGAGGCCCGCGTGCCATAGCCGTCGCACTCCCCTACTCCGCGCCGTCCCCATCGCGCCGCGCCTCTCTCGTGCGGAGCCGCAGCGCCGCCGCCCAGCTTGCTCGCCGCCGCCTCCGTTGACGACGTCCCGCCGCCTCCGCTCGTCATCGGGTCGATCTGAGGCCACCACGAGCCCCTACCCGCCGAGCCGCACCTCCCCAACCTAACTCCGTCGCCGTACCTCCACCGGACGAGCTACCCCGCGATAGCCCCCGTCACCGACCTTCGGTCCTCGCCGCGGGCGTGTTTCCGGCCAACATCGACGTCGGTGAGCATACCTCCGCGATCCCCTTGCTCTCCTCTTCCTGTTCCCCACCCTCGCCCGAGCCCTAGGCCGCCGAATCGCCGGCGAGCCGAGGTGCCAGGAGCGCCGGCGAGCCTCCCCTTCCCGTCGGGAGGAAGAAGATGACCCATTTGCGATTAGGCCCCCAGGAAACCGCGAAACCCATTTAGATCTATCTATGTCTTGGCAATTTTGCAAATAACCCCCTGCAAGTTTTCCCCCTTTACACTTAAACCCAGTCGAGCCCATTTTTTGGATCTAACCCCGAGGATAACCCTAATTGCAAGCACTGTTCCCTATGCCTTGCGAATCTCCCTTGCTACCCCCTGCCGGCTACAGTTAATTGCAAATAGGTCCCTGCAATCTAGTTTAAGCTCTAGTTTCCGCGTTTTAACTCCGATTTAACCCATTTTCATTGCGTTAGATTCATATCAACGTAAACTACACGTTAGTACTCATATTTACTATGTCACGTGTTTCTGAATTTTATTTAAATATTAATTTGACTAAAGAATATTTAAATATATTTTCTATACTAAAATATAATTAAGACTTATACTCGACTTTTAAATGCTAAAATAAATTTGATTAATATTTATTCAATTAGATTTGTAAATAAAAGTTAATTAAGTTATATCTCGGTTTTTCATAAATGAATCTTAATTGGATTAATGTTTATTTAAAACTATCTTTTCTAATTAAAAGCTACTTAGAGTTAAACTCCGAGTTTTCATAAATAATTATCAACATTGATTAATATCAACATGAATATGTTTTTATTATAAAATTGACTAGTCAACACGAAATATCTTATTATTCGATTAGATGCTCTCACATATTTTTATTACTTAAACTTAAATGTTTAAATTCTACATAAACATTTATAAATAAAATATGATTAGTTTATTTCTAGCTTTTACAAATTCAAATGAAATTGAATTGATCCCAAAATAAGATGTTTCTCTGAAATATCTTTTACATTATTTATTTAATTAAAATTTATCAAGCATATAATCTTTTATTTTCTTTTATAATATAAATCTTCCGATAGTCGTATCTTTTCAACCCTAGCTCCGTTTTCAGCGATTCTTGCGCTCACGTGACCGTAGTCTCGAGCCCTTCTGTTTAGCACGCTCTTTTAAAGCTTTTATTTTGATTGGTGTATTGTTCTTAGTTGTATATTGTTTGCTTGCTTGTTTAGCTGCATGTGGTGCTCGATGATTGCTTCGAATAGAGGAACGTCATCGAGAGACTCTAAGGAGAAGAGTTTGAAGATCAAGAGTTGAAGACTATGAGTAATTATAATGGATTTGAGGCAAGTTATAGCACGGACAATCCTTGCTACCTATACAAACCTGTTTACATAAATTTACTTTCATATGCATGTGTCTAAATTTGATGTCCTACTAAGGTTGTATCTAGTTTGTTTACCTCTATCCTTTGATTACCTTGGGTTTATGCATATGGGTAGATTTTGCTATGCGCAGCTACTGTCACCTTTATTTAACTGTTAATTTTGACTTAATGGTTCACTTCGACATTAATGATAAAACTTGCTTTTTAGCAACATGGTTTAGGGAGCTGGGGCATGTGTTGTGTGCTTTGCTCCAGTGTCTCTCTGTAAGGTCCGGTTCTTAAAGCGGCAACCCAGGAGCCTGTCGCCACCGCTAGAACTATTATGGCTCTGGTCTTGGTCAAGTAACTTGTACGGCTCTAGCTTGCCAGTGGCTACCATTGGGGCCAATGGCTTTAGTGGACACAAGTTGAAAGGGTGTTTCCGGATTCCACCGAGGACGGGCGATCCGTCGGCTAGGTCACGTTAAACCCAGTCCCGTGTTGGGAGTCCCTGCGATGGGGAACTCCACACGTCGCGCATGGATGGGTGCGACGCCCGCGCTCTGGACGCCATCGACCCCCCTATGGTGTGACTCCGTAGGCGTACGTCGATCTCGGTGCCTATGGTCTCACCGCCTTGTTAAACTAGCGGCTACTGTCTTGTTAGGGTGTCTTGTGAAAAACCTCGCAGCGTCCCTATGCCGTCACACCTCGGAAGTGTTGATGTGCGTGGTTGGGTGCAAAGTTCCTTTGAACTTTTACGCGACTGGTGGGTAAAGGGCGAAACCTCTGCAGAGTGTATAATCTATCATGATAGCCTTGCTCAAGGTCACGAGCGGTCTGTATCCTTTTTTATTAGAAGATGATGATTATTTATGATTATTGTCACTTATACTTATTAATTGGGTTACAACCGGGTTTCATTCACTTATAGTAATCTGTTAAATGTTAAAATGAACAAACTAAAAATGCTAATGCAGTTAAGCCGTGTCTAGCCTACTTTGTGCCTTCATGTACCCGTGCTATACTTGCTAAGTAAATGTTTTACTTACACTTGCCATTATTCAACAAAATCCCGGATGGGTAACAGATGGATCAGTGATACTTCTGAGCTGTGGTCAACCAGTCGGTGTCCCTGTGGACTTGAGGCTCTACCCGTCGAGAGAATTAGACTTCCGCTGTGTTTTATTTCGGTAAACTCTGATTTAACTTTTTTTTATTTATTCGAGCATATGTACTCTGATTTCCATATTTGTAAGCTGTATGTGTTCTGTGGACATCCTGGGCACACATATGGCAGCATTCGGGTTTCTGTGTAAATCCGGGTGTGACACCAACCGAGTCCAGCGACCCGCCGTCCGCCAGCTCGAGCAGCAGCGCGGCGTCGCCCGATGCGGCAGCCGGCAGGACAGAGTGGCACCGGACGACGAACGACGAGGCGGCGCGGCCGAGGATGTCCGCCTCGGCGGCGGCGGCGCCGTGGTGCGTGACCTTGAGCGCGTGGAGCGCACACGTCTCGCGGTGGCACACCTTGTACACGGTGCCACCGTCCCCGTGGCCAAGGACGGCGAGCCGGTCGAAGTCGGCGAGGCGTAACTGGCTCGACCAGGCTAGCGGGGTCGAGGCGGACTGCGCCGTGGCGACGACCGGAGGGTTGGCGTGCCGGAAGGCCGGCGGCTGGACGGCGGTGCGGGACGGGACGCTCAGTGAGAGGTGGAGTGGAGGAAGCCTCTTCGGTCTTGCTAGAGCCATGGATGATACGCTTAACTAAGTGTCGTGTGGCTAATGACTGCAGGCAAGTGATTAGTGTGCTATGCTATACTGCTTTGAGTGTTGGATCAGTAAGTGTTTGCATATTTATAAATGTGCATTTGTGAGTCATCTGTATCTATATGTGTTGCTTTCAGTATATCACACTCAGATTGTGATGTGTAATTCTCTCTTTTTATTTTTGCCCTTTCCGAATGAGATCTAGAAGGTGATTATTCCATCAAACCTTGCCAGCACTTGTTCTGGGGAGGCTATAGTTGAAAAGAGCCTGATCCCTGAATCTTTGTGGACTCTGGTTCATACGGAGGGCCACGGCACACGGTAGGTAGATAGGATTTGCTTACCAGGAATAAGTTCCCATGGTATATAGTAAAACCGTCACTTGGTTAATTAATCGGCAGAGAGGTAGCTGCCGCCCGTCAGAGATTAATAAACAACTTCTGGATGAATGTCGCGTGAGAACGTGACCCCAAAATACGTGTAACTACGGCAAAAAAATTTGAGGTGTACCGGCGCCAATTGGCATGCTAGGCGTTATTTAAAACAAAGTGTGAGAGGTGAGAGCTCAGTACGGGGGTGATTGGTTGCCTGATTTCACCACATCCAGCTCCCGAGACGTCAGTTCCGTGTGATTGGATGACTGAAGCGATGGTAGAGTCTGTCTCTCGCGATGCAAGATGTCATTCCCAACCTGGCTCTGCTCATAGTACAAAACAGGCGTATCTCTAGAGCCTGGCTCCAACGGTGTAAGAACATGCGCAATATGAGTAGAAAAGGCCTGGATGGCATGTAATGCAGGTAACTAATCAATAGTTTTCGTTGGTCAGGCCAACTAGAAGCAAACAACTAATGAGAGCCGCTTTACCTGCGTGAAATCTGGCCGGTTTGGGCTGGCTGCGAGGAAGGAGCCAGGCTATGTTCCTGCGAGAACCATTCACGCGCATGTGTGTGCGTGAAAATGGCCATGTCAACACCAACGAGTCAAGCGAGCGGTTCTCGTAGGACCTACTGTGTATCAGTGGCGGTTGAAATAATGTTTTTTTAAAGGGATGAAAGAATGTTTTTTCTTTTTTAGGGCGGGGTTGAAAGAATGCTGAACAACGTCCAACGTGTGTGATCAGCCGTGCCTCAGATTAGACTGCCATAACACGCCGTGACACTTCAGGTGCAAAAAAAAAATGCTTGGCAGCCGCCGCGTACAGCGATCCTTATAAGGCTTATTAATTATATTCCAGCTTAGCAAGTATGTTCAAAATTCGTCAGTTAAAAAAAATACTCACTCGCTCCTTTTGTTAAGAACTATAAATGGTTTTCTTGTTAGCTTTTCTCACGTGTCTGGACCGAAAGATATAAATAAAAGCACGCAAATAAGAAATCAAAGATAATACTAGCATCTCCATGAGCGCTCACAGCTGCAAAAATGAGGGGGTATCAAATCAAAGAATAAAAATTTTGAACATAGGTTGGACTGCATCAATTGAGTTTGACCAACGGTTAAAGATAAGAAGATGGTTATATAAGTATTGTGTTAGAATATAAATACCTGAACATTGTGTTAAAGTACGAACAAACGAGAGAGCACAAAAGTAAGCCAAATTAGCTGTGACCACATGTCTATACATAAATTTCCAAAAAAATATGCCTTTTAAAATTACTAGCTTGCCGTGATGATGATGATTATCTGATGAGGACATCACTCCTATGGATACTCACAACAATCCTCCATTGATCGTTCAAGATCCAATCACTAGAGCTCGTGCGCGACAATTGAATTTAGAGGTCAACTCGTTCCTAAGTACTTCTCTACGTGATTATGAGAATAGATTGCTACCTAATGATTATATTGTAATTAGGAACCATTGAGAGGACCAGAGGATAGTTGGAGAAGGGCTTCAAGGTGGAGAGGACCAGCAAGGACATGCAAGTCAAGATAGAGGCCCAAATCAATTCGACTTCGAGTCCACCTCGGAGTCTAGGAGCAGTCAGCGCTAAATCAGACGCCCAGGTTGCATACGGGCTCGGATTTGGACGTTCTTTATATGCTTGGAAAGCTAAGAAGATAATCTTTGCAATGGCACTGGTCTCGTATCAAAATTCGTCCGGAGTCATCGGAAATCAACGAAACAAGTTGACGTCCAGAATCTGTTTCGGCGCTGCGTCGTCGTATTTTGGTCTTTGGGCCGTGTATCGTGTTGAGCCCAATAGGGGCACGTCCAGGGGGGTCGACCACGACCCTAGACTCTTTAAAACAGTAGCCGCCGCCCAAGTTAGGGTTTGAGTTTTGCTTAGATCAATTCTGTCAAAAACAGTGTCGCCGCTCGTCGGTTTGTGAGACCCCAACTTCGTGAGTTTAATCATACATCGGCAATTGTGTTGCAATATTTCTCATTCTTGCTTGTGTTCTTTGATTCGTGGACAAGGATTAGCCTTATGGGCGAGGTCAACCGTGCAACGCCGGTTGATAACCTGAGGAGACGTGGTGCTGCGATTGCGGGGTTCGGAACGCGTGGTTCGGAAGCCGGATCGATTTGAGTCACGACTCCACCAAATCGAGAGTTATCAGAACCTTTCGGAAGATCGGGAAACCCTAGTTTCCATCAAGTGGTATTCAGAGACAAGTTTACCGCCAGGTTCGTCCTTTCGCCTTTGTCCTATAGTCTAGAAAATAGCCCTAAAAAAATTTCCGCTATCCTAGTACCCTTTTAGCCTTTGCAATTTCGTTTCAGATTCGCTTTGTTGAGTTTGTGTCCGTGGTCGAGTCTTGATGCTGGTATTAGGTCGTGTTCGTCGTCGTAGTTCAATCGCCCGTTGCTGTGTATTGTTTGTTTCCGCCGCTATCCCATCCACCATTACCAGATTACAAGTCGTGTCACCCCATAACTCGACTTGCCCTCGCTAGCCGCCTTGCGTGAACTCCTGTCGTGCAAGCCCTAGATAGGTTGCGAGCCGCCGCGTGTTCATCGCCTTGCATCGCAGCCCTTCTTGGTTCATCTTGCATACCCTAACCGCCGCCGCGCATCCTGCCGAATTGAGCCTCCAGAGAACAACATCGTGGGCCTCCCAAAAACCATAACTTGAGATACCTTCAGTAAAACGGGCATAACTTTTCGCTCGGTGCTCCGTTTAGGCTCAATTTTTTACAGCAGCTTCATGACTCCATTGTGAGGGGACCCAAACTGGGCTTTGCCCTGTTTGCCCGACTCAGAAAATTCAAAAAAATCAGGAAGATAAAGAAAAAAATTGATCAGGTTGTTTTAGGGTTTTCAGCGTTTGTTCCTGAATTTCCCTAGGCCGCATCTCACCTCAAAAAAGGGTGAAAATTTGTGTGCTTGGAGCTTTTGGTATCCCTGTTAAGAAAAAAATATAAAAAAATAGTTCAAAAAATAAAAAACTCGTGATTCCTACTAGCCCGGAGGTTTTGGACGGAAATTCTGAAAAGATTAAAAACGATTGCATAGAGTGTTGTTTTCCTTGTCCTGTGAGATTTTTCCATCGTTTCTTGTTCCAACTTGTTGTGCTACGTCTAGGACACGTCTAAGCCAGCAATTGTGACTTGTACTTTGGATACTTATTGAACTTTGCTATTCTCCATTCGTTATTTGCTACTCCTTGCTACATATTGTGTCTTCCCAAAGCTCCACATACACCTTCTGGACGACACTGGTTTTTGACCCTTGCAATCACGGACTGTGTAGCCTTCCAGGTATCCTTTGCCTTGCTTGTCGGTAAGAACCTTGCAAGAGCTTGGTAAGATGCTTCCTTTGCTGTGTTGAGAGCACGTAGTCGGATTATTAGGGATAACCTTCACTGTGTGTTCTTGTTTTGGTGCTTTTCGATGGCAGGAGATGATGCACCGAAGGCTCCTGCAGATTTCAGTGAATGTGTTAGTCGAGAAGAGCTAGAAGCTTCTCGTGACAAGATGGAAGAAACAATCAACAAGGCTGTCACTGACGCGCTCATCGCTATGAAGCTTGGCACCATGTTAGAGAGGGTGGACCGACGGGTGTCCGAGCTTGCCGACAGAGTTGCTGTAGTGGAGGCACGTCCACAGCCACAGCCACAACAACAACCACCACCTCCACGTTTTCCAGATGACGTGGTGTTTGATGACAATGGTAATTATGATGAAGCAGCTACCAGAAACACACGACTACAACGTCGCCTTCGCCATAACAGGGTAGGTATGGGTGGCGCTCACCAAGGTAATAACAATCGTGATGACCCTTATGCTAAGATTAAGTTTACCATTCCATCTTTTTCGGGTCATTATGATGCTGAGGGTTACCTTGATTGGGAGATGACAGTAGAACAAAAATTTTCTGCCCACCTTGTACCAGAAGAACATCAAGTTAGAAAAGCC
Organism: Echinochloa phyllopogon; assembly: GCA_033239725.1. Taxonomy (NCBI): domain Eukaryota; kingdom Viridiplantae; phylum Streptophyta; class Magnoliopsida; order Poales; family Poaceae; genus Echinochloa; species Echinochloa phyllopogon. Next base: position 8,099,749 of record BTCW01000018.1, read on the forward strand.
ACTAGTGAGTTTAAGGACTTTGCTATTATTTGGTGGACTGGTCTAGTTGGCGATGGTAGAGCACCTACGTCTTGGAATGAGCTTAAGGTGGCTATGCGTGATCGTTTTGTTCCTCCTTCATATCATAGAGATTTGCGTAAGAAATTGCAGCGTTTAGAACAAGGAGAAACTTCTGTGCAGGATTACTATGATTCTTTGCAAAAAGGCATAATGCGTTGTGGTATTGTAGAAGGGTCTGAGGATTCTATCTGTCGTTTTTATTCAGGGTTGAGGCGTGATATTCAGGACATAGTTGATTATAAGGACTTTAACGCCGTCGACCAGTTGTTTCGATATGCTATGCTTGCAGAAAAGGAGATTCAGGGGCGTGAACAGCAGGGCAAGAACAAGGTGGGAAGCACCTCCTACACGCCACGTGCAACTCCATCTTCGGGGCTGCCCAAGCCAACTTCTTTTCGAGCACCCCCACCAGCGAGCAAGCGATCCACACCTTCAACAGCTGTTGCACCATCACCGCCGCCACCATCTTCTGCACGTTCTTCGGATTCCGGTAAAAATTCTTTGCAGGAGGGCAGCAGGAGTACCACCTCGACACCACGCACTCCCAACGTTCAGTGCCACCGTTGCCATGGGCTTAGCCACGTGCAGAAGGATTGCCCTAGTCAGCGGGCATACATTGCTACAGAAGATGGATACATAAACACCTCCGACGTTGAAGATGATGAGGCAAATGATATTGATGAGGATCGTGGCGTTGCATTTGGTAGTGAGGACACGACGGCCTTTAGAAACATCATTGTGCAGCGAGTACTCAGCGCACAAGTACAACAACCTGAGAAGATCCAACGCCATAACTTGTTCCAAATTTTTTTCGTCATCAACAACCGTCGCGCACGTGTCATCATTGATGGAGGTAGTTGCAATAATTTGGTGAGTTCTAATTTGGTCAATAAGCTTGGATTGGCCACACGCCCTGACCCCATCCATATGGTATTCAGTGGTTTAGTGATGCGGGGAAAGCTAAGGTAACACAAACCTGTAGAGTTTCTTTTTCCATTGGTACCTATGCTGATTCTGTTGACTGTGATGTCGTACCTATGGATGCTTGTTCTCTTTTATTGGGACGTCCTTGGGAATTTGATAATGATGCTATACACCATGGCAAAAGTAATAAATACACTTTCACACATAAAGGACAGAAAATTACTTTGCAACTTATGACACCTGCTGAAATTGTACAAGCTGATAAAGACCGAGCTGCTAGTTTGCATGATAAGGAATCTGAAAATCAGCAAGTTGCTAAATCTATTTACCCACCTAAAAAGGATAAGTCTGCACCAACCTCTGAGGTCGAGGGAATTAAATTAAAGGGGGGAGTTATGCTCGCAATGAAATATGAACTTGCTGAACTTTCTGATGATGATATGTGTTATGCTTTGGTATGCAAACGAGCTTTGTTTTCGCTTGATAATATTGCTAGCTCTTTGTCTCCTGTTGTCACTAACATTTTGCAGGAGTATGAGGATGTTTTTCCAGCTGAGTTACCACCGGGCCTTCCACCTTTGAGAGGGATAGAGCATCAAATTGATTTGATTCCCGGAGCCACATTGCCGAACCGTGCTGCTTATCGCACCAATCCCGAGGAGACTGAGGAGATTCAGCGACAAGTCCAAGAACTGTTGGACCGTGGGTATGTCCGTGAAAGCCTTAGTCCTTGTGCTGTTCCTGTGCTTTTGGTTCCCAAGAAAGATGGTACTTGGCGTATGTGTGTTGATTGTCGAGCTATCAATAATATTACCATTTGATATCGTCATCCTATTCCTAGGCTAGATGACATGCTTGATGAGTTGTGTGGTGCTATAATTTTCACAAAGATAGACTTGCATAGTGGTTACCACCAAATAAGAATGAAACTTGGAGATGAATGGAAAACAGCTTTTAAAACCAAATTCGGGTTATATGAGTGGTTAGTTATGCCTTTTGGTTTAACCAATGCACCTAGTACTTTCATGCGATTGATGAATGAGGTTTTGCGGGCTTTTATTGGGCGATTTGTGGTGGTTTACTTTGATGATATATTAATTTTCAGCAAGTCTTTGGATGAACATATGGAACACTTACGTGTTGTTTTTGATGCTTTGAGAGATGCACGTTTGTTTGCTAATCTTGATAAGTGCATCTTTTGCACTGATAGAGTTTCTTTCCTTGGCTATGTTGTTACTCCACAGGGAATTGAGGTGGATGCGATGAAAATTGAGGCCATTGAGAACTGGCTGTTGCCCCAAACCATCACACAGGTACAGAGTTTTCTTGGTCTTGCAGGTTTCTATCGCCGCTTCGTCAAAGATTTCAGCACCATTGCTGCACCGTTGCACGAGTTGACGAAGAAAGGTGTGGTGTTTCATTGGGGAAAGCACAAAAGGAGTCCTTTGCAACATTGAAGTACAAGCTTACGCACGCGCCATTGCTGCAACTTCCAAACTTTGGTAAGACTTTTAAGTTAGAATGTGATGCTAGTGGAGTTGGCATTAGAGGTGTTTTGATGCAAGATGGTAAACCCGTTGCATATTTTAGTGAAAAGTTGCATGGTCCGGTTCTGAATTATTCTACGTATGATAAGGAATTGTATGCGTGGCGTCATTATTTGTGGCCTAGAGAATTTGTTGTTCATTCTAATCATGAATCGCTGAAGTATCTTCGCTCTCAAAATAATCTGAATCATAGACATGCTAAGTGGGTTGAATTTATTGAAACTTTCCCTTATGTTGTCAAACACAAGAAGGGGAAGGATAATGTGATTGCTGATGCTTTGTCTAGACGATATACTTTGCTGTCCCAACTTGATTGTCGGATTTTTGGACTTGAATCGATAAAAGAACAATATGCGCTTGACCCTGATTTTAAAGATGTGTTGGTGAATTTTAGAGAGGGACGTGCATGGAACAAATTTGTGGTTAATGATGGGTTCTTGTTTAGAGCTAACCGCCTACGCATTCCAGTTGGTTTCGTTCGTCTTTTGTTGTTACAGGAAGCGCATGGAGGAGGGTTGATGGGCCATTTTGGTGCTAAGAAGACCGCGAATGTTTTGACCTCGCATTTTTTTTGGCCTCATATGAAGAGAGATGTTGAGAGGTTTGTTTCTCGCTGCTCCACATGTCAAAAAGCTAAGTCTCGCTTGAATCCACATGGGTTATACATGCCTCTTCCAGTTCCTTCTATTCCTTGGTCAGATATTTCTATGGACTTTGTTTTGGGATTGCCTAGGACTAAGAGGGGGAGTGATAGCATATTTGTTGTGGTGGATCGTTTTTCTAAGATGGCACACTTTATACCATGTCATAAGAGTGATGATGCTATACATATTGCTGACCTCCTTTTCAAAGAGATTATTCGTTTGCATGGTATGTCATCTACTATTGTATCAGATCGCGATGCTAAATTCTTGAGTCATTTTTGGCGGACTCTGTGGAACAAGTTGGGTACCAAATTATTGTTTTCTACTACTTGTCATCCACAAACTGATGGACAAACGGAGGTCGTGAACCATACTTTGGGTACTATGTTGAGAGCTATTTTGAAGAAAAATTTGAGGTTGTGGGAAGAATGTTTGCCTCACGTCGGGTTTGCATATAATCGAGCAACACATTCTACCACCAAGGTAAGTCCTTTTCAGGTAGTGTATGGTTTCAACCCTCGTGCTCCTATTGATATTTTGTCTTTGCCTATTAGTGAAAGGGTTCATAATGATGCTAAGGAACATGCTGAATTTATTTTGCAAATGCATGAAACAACTAAGCACAACATTGAAAGATGAACAACAAGTATAGAATTGCTGGTAGTAAAGGTAGGAAAGAAGTAAAGCTTGAACCGGGTGATTTAGTATGGTTGCACTTGAGAAAAGAAAGATTTCCAGATTTGAGAAAGTCTAAGTTGATGCCAAGAGCTGATGGCCATTTAAAATACTTGAAAAGATTAATGATAATGCATATAAACTTGAGTTACCTCCCGAGTTTGGGGTTAGTCCCACCTTTAACGTTTCATATTTGAGGCCATACTTGGGAGAAGAGGATGAGCTTGAGTCGAGGACGACTCCAATTCAAGAGGGGGAGGATGATGAGGACATCACTCCTATGGATACTCACAACAATCCTTCATTGATCGTTCAAGGTCCAATCACTAGAGCTCGTGCGCGACAATTGAATTTAGAGGTGAACTCGTTCCTAAGTACTTCTCTATGTGATTATGAGAATAGATTTCTACCTAATGATTATATTGTAATTAGGAACCATGGAGAGTACCAGAGGATAGTTGGAGAAGGGCTTCAAGGTGGAGAGGACCATCAAGGGCGTGCAAGTCAAGATAGAGGCCCAAATCAATTCGACTTCGAGTCCACCTCGGAGTCCAGGAGCAGTCAGCGCTAAATCAGACGCCCAGGTCGCATACGGGCTCGGATTTGGATGTTCTTTATATGCTTGGAAAGCTAAGAAGATAATCTTTGCAATGGCACTAGTATCATGTCAAAATTCGTCCGGAGTCATCGGGAATCGACGAAACAAGTTGACGTCCAGAATCTGTTTCGGCGCTGCGTCGTCGTATTTTGGTCTTTGGGCCGTGTATCGTGTTGAGCCCAATAGGGACACGTCCAAGGGGGTCGACCACGACCCTAGACTCTTTAAAACAGTAGCCGCCACCTAAGTTAGGGTTTTGGGTTTTGCTTAGATCAATTCTGTAAAGAACAGTGTCACCGCTCGTCGGTTTGTGAGACCCCAACTTCGTGAGTTTAATCATACATCAGCAATTGTGTTGTAATCTTTCTCGTTCTTGCTTGTGTTCTTCGATTCGCAGGCAAGGATTAGCCTTCTGGGCGAGGTCAACCGTGCAACGCCGGTTGATAACCTGAGGAGACGTGGTGCTGCGATTGCGGGGTTCGGAACGTGTGGTTCGGAAGCCGGATCGATTTGAGTCACGACTCCACCAAATCGAGAGTTATCAGAACCTTTCGGAAGATCGGGAAATCCTAGTTTCCATCATTATCACTCGTCGATCGACCCTAATGTAACCCGAGGCTAATTCTCAAGCTGCTGCTTCCTGAGCTGGCTTAGATCAAATGAACTCTCTTAAACTAATTAAAAACACACATAAAAATGTCGATTACCCAAAGACGCATACTCATGCGAACGTACTCCGTACTTCTCTCGACATACCTGACAGTTAACCTCGGATGGTTTCAAGATGAATATATCTCGAACACTTGGTTAAGTATAAAAAAAGACACTTGGTTGAAGCTCACAAAATGTGAATGAAAACTGTCGGAATTGGATCCAGAAAATATAACAAGGCCCACCAGATCCATTGCATCCACTGATGTCAATGTTAGGCCCAACTAACTACAAATCCTGGAATTGACCTTACCAAATCTGGCCCAGTTCTTCCAGTGTTGACACTCGACAACATTTCATACACCCCATAGGCCATAGACCATGCGCCCTGGTCGATGGTGTTCTCCGGTGCCCCTTGCTCGTGCCAGAGTGCTGCCCCAACCATTTATGTCCACCGTGGCACCATCCATACACCGAGTCCATCCAAGATCTCCATACAACGCCTCAGGCGAAATACCAGCGACCACGCGCCCCTTCCACCACCACAGAACATCAGAACTGTTATCCCACTGCTTGTGGGCCCCACGTAACCGGGCCCCGACGCCATCCTCCCACCGCTCTCGAAAGCTCGTGTGCACGTAGCAGCGGACACCTCTCTCTAGAGACAACCCCATCCCTCTCCACCACTCTCCCAAGGCTGAGGGCTCCTCCCCTTCTCTCTCTCCCCCTACCGTCTCCGCGCGATCCCATCGCCTCGCCGCCGCCGCCGCCGTCGCCATGGCGTTCCTCGCGAGGGCGCTCCGCCAGTCAAACTCGCGCCTGTCGTCGCGCTGCCCCGCTGTGGCCGCGTCCTGCCGCTGGATCTCACCGACCGCCGCCGCGGGATCGCCGGAGGCCGGTGCGGCGGTGGCGCCGGCCGACCCGGAGATGCCGCCGCCGCGGGAGCCCGTGGGGGGCGCCCGAGTGGAGCTTCCGCCAAACCCGGAGGATGCGCTCGAGGTGTTCGTTGATGGGCACGCGGTGCGGATCCCCAAGGGGTTCACCGTGCTCCAGGCCTGCGAGGTCGCCGGCGTCGATATCCCCCGCTTCTGCTACCACAACCGCCTCTCCATCGCCGGGAACTGCCGTATGTGCCTCGTCGAGGTCGAGAAGTCGCCCAAGCCCGTCGCATCCTGCGCCATGCCCGCTCTCCCAGGTCAGCCACAGCCACTCATGCGCGCCCGTTGCATTTTGTCAGCGGTTTTCTTGTTCTTGCGTGTTGTCCTGAGATTGAAAACTGGGTCATGATGGGCTGCTACTCTGGTTCATTATCTAATACTGTGTGCCTCAAATGCTCAGATCCATTCAGTCCATAGGCATTTCAGCATTTTAGGATCATGGGTAGATTTGCTTATTTGATTTCCGTATCGTTGGAAATGGTTTGAGAAACTAGAGACCCCAACCATGAATTAGTGGATTTTGGAGTACTGAATGACCGCTCTTGCTGGATTAGGGATGAAAATTAAGACAAACACCCCAGTGGCGAAGAAGGCAAGGGAGGGTGTCATGGAGTTCCTGCTGATGAACCACCCACTGGACTGCCCAATCTGTGATCAGGGTGGGGAGTGCGACCTCCAGGATCAGTCTATGGCATTTGGTGCTGACCGTGGTCGGTTCACTGAGATGAAGAGGTCAGTTGTGGACAAGAATTTGGGTCCCTTGGTTAAGACAGTGATGACCCGTTGCATCCAATGTACAAGGTAACACTTTTTTTCTCTTCTTGGTTAATATCTATTGGCATCACTTTAGGTGTTTTCATCACTGTCTTTTTTGTCTATGTTCTGAATCCACAAGCACTCATTCTTCATGCATTATATACAGGGTTAGGAATTGATCAGACCAACTTTTAAATATTTCCAACTGATCAGAGTAGCATCATATCTGATGTATTCATGCTTCAATGTACTGGTTTCTTAATTTGTGTCGTCGTCGTGTACTGTAGAAAAATGTTCTAGCTACCTGTGCAAGCTCTGTACCTTGGCTGATATGTGCTGTTATTTTCTTTTAAATATTCCAGGTGTGTCAGGTTTGCTACTGAGGTTGCTGGTGTTCAAGACCTTGGTATGCTAGGTCGTGGCAGTGGTGAAGAAATTGGAACATATGTCGAGAAGCTTATGACAAGTGAACTATCTGGAAATGTTATTGATATATGCCCTGTTGGGGCTCTTACATCCAAGCCATTTGCATTTAAAGCACGCAACTGGGAGCTGAAGGGCACCGAGACTATTGATGTTACTGATGCAGTAGGGTCAAACATAAGAGTTGACAGCAGAGGTCCTGAAGTTATGCGTATTGTTCCCCGTCTTAATGAGGTTTGCTTATTCTCCATTTCTCTAACAATTTTGACTCCTTTATGTTCTTTTTGTTGGAAATAGTCACGCGGCCTGGTGCTTTGTGGTGTATCAAAAACTTGATTCAGTCTGCGAATCTATATCTTTGAGAAAAACATAGACTATGTTTAGTGAATTTCACCTTTCCTGTTCATTGCAGGACATCAATGAGGAATGGATATCTGACAAAACACGGTTTTGCTATGATGGTCTGAAGAGGCAAAGACTAAATGATCCTATGATCCGTGGTCCTGATGGCAGGTTTAAGGCCGTGACATGGCGTGATGCTCTTGCAGTTGTTGGTGAGGTTTTGCATCAGGTTAAGCCAGACGAAATTACTGGAATTGCTGGCAAACTTTCTGATGCAGAATCCATGATGGCACTGAAAGATTTTATTAACAGAATGGGTTCAGATAAGGTTCTCTGCGAAGGAAATGGTCCAAATCCTCCAGCAGATCTTCGATCTAACTACCTAATGAATACGAGCATTGCTGGACTTGAAAAGGCTGATGTCTTCCTGTTGGTTGGCACTCAGGTAGAATTTTCCTCATTGTGATCATGGCCTAATATCTACTGCCATTCTCTTGATTACTTGTGTTCTATGAAACATGCTTTTATATTGTATAATCACTTAATCTTTTGTTGCTGCCATGCTCTTGCTATAGCTATGTGGCATCACGGTCCGTATGAATTAAATTGGAGCTGATTTTGTTGAAACTCAAGTTATTTTATGTTTCAATTTTCAAGCACATGGAGACTACATTATCATACTAGTTAGGAAAAGTTATAAATTGATCTGGTCAGAATAAAATGATCTGTTTTACATGCGATACATATTTTAAGTGTCATATTCATGCTATTACTAAGTTTTTTTAATCTCCTCTTTATGCTGGCTTTGAGCCATGCCCAGCCTATATGCAGTTCTATTGTGAGTACAATATTATATTGACATGTTCCTTTTGTGCCATGCAACAGCCAAGAGTGGAAGCTGCTATGGTTAATGCTAGGATTAGGAAGACTGTTAAAGCAACACAGGCAAAGGTGGGCTACATTGGTCCTCCAGCTGACTTCAACTATGACCATGAGCATCTTGGCACAGGACCACAGACCCTTGTTGAGATTGCAGAGGGTCGTCATCCTTTCTGCTCTGTACTGCAATCTGCCAAGAACCCTGTCATCATTGCTGGAGCTGGATTATTTGAACGGGAGGACCAAGATGCCCTATTCTCAACGATTGAGACTGTAGCCAAGAAGTTCAATGTGACGAGACCAGACTGGAAGGGACTTAATGTCCTATTGCTTCATGCTGCGCAGGCTGCAGCTCTTGATCTTGGCCTTGTTGCTAATCCAGCTGAGAGCATCAAGTCAGCAAAGTTCTTGTACCTTATGGGAGCTGATGATATAAGCCTAGAAAAGCTTCCAGAAGATGCATTTGTTGTTTATCAGGGACATCATGGTGACAAGGCTGTCTATAGGGCCAATGTTATTCTGCCATCTTCAGCATTCAGTGAGAAGGAAGGCACCTACGAGAACACTGAAGGTTGTACACAGTGGACCATCCCAGCTGTACCTACAGTTGGTGATGCTAGGGATGATTGGAAGATCATCCGTGCTCTTTCCGAGGTTGCTGGGGCTCAACTGCCTTACGACAGTCTCTCAGCTGTGAGGGACCGGATCAGTACAGTTGCGCCCAATCTCATTCATGTAGATGAGAAGGAATCATGCACAATCTCTGCTGAGGTGAAGCCACCAGCAAAGCAACAAGTGAGCTCAACCCCGTTCAAAACTATCATTGAGAATTTCTATATGACTGATGCAATCACGCGAGCCTCAAAGATAATGGCCCAATGCAGCGCAACCTTGTTGAAGAAGTGAGATCTGCTCGCCTTCAAGCTAATCATCCGCGAACAGCATCTTAGTTCCCTTTTTTCCCTTGCTACGAGTTTCACCACCCGTTGCTTGCTTGGTTGGGAGGTTGGTGTATAATTTGGACTGCCTCTAGATTTTCAGAGCAGCAAAACTTGATCAGTGCATTTCTGTGTTGTGTATGAGAAGCAGAGCATACTTAATAAGCTTGTTATGCTTTTGAATCATACAGCGGCTACAAGCATGAATTTTGCCTTTTTCAGATTTGCTCCCCCTGCTTGGTTGTGAATGTCACTTATGTAAGCTGGCAAAATAAATTACTGGTAGGTTAAATTGTTAAAACGATTTAGGGTGAAGTGATATGATATCTGCTTTCCTTTGGTGGATTTTACCGGTCCATGTCCATTGAAAGATTTGCCTGGCACCTACTGCCATTTGGTATGTAGTTGGCCTTACCTGGTGATGGCATGTGGCGGTAATTAAGGTACCTTTTGTGTTTTCTAACAATAATTCATAGTTTTTACCTTGGTTGCAATATAATAAGTCTTGGGAACGTAAAATTTCATCGGAAAGATTTGCTAAATCGAGACCACTCACGAACTACAGCTGATTTCTTCATCTAGAACTTACGCTATATCTTGAACTTGCTAGAAATTCGAAGAGATCATCAGGGCACTCTTATCCGACCAATAGAGACAACGCTGTGCCTTATCCAACTGCCACTGTGACACCTCGCTCGCTCAACGCTCACCCGGCATGGTGCTCCACTGCGCCACACCGTTCGTCTCCCCGCCAGCTGCCCGCCCCTGCCGCCTCCACAGCGCCTGCGGTGCTCCCCAGCACCAAGCCGCAGCCCCAGCGCGCCCTCTCGCTCCCCCACCACGCCTCCTCGTCAGCGTCGGCGACGCTCGCGCGGACAGAGCCGTCTGCCGCGTGAGGCGGCGCGTGATGTACGAGGAGGAGGATGAGGAAGACGACGAGGAGTGGGGGCACAACGAGGACGTCGCGAGGATGGAGCGGTACACCGAGGACACCCGCGACCAGGCGCTCCTGGTGAAGGCCCGGGTGGACGACGAGGTCGAGGTCGTGCTCGTCTTCAAGGTAACCAACCCAATTGCCCGAAGAGAACTCGCGATTACACGCGCACTATACAATGATGTGGCGCGGCGGCCGCGCACCTGAGCCAGCACGGGCAATGCCGTGGGCTCACGGTGGCAGCAACGCGGCTGCCGGGAGCTAGTGTTTCGGGCTTTCGGTGAAGGCCGTGGTTCTAGTCCAAGATGCTTTGGTTTCTGTTGCTTATTATGCGTGATCGCACTCTGTCGCAGGGCTTCTCGTCGAGCTTGAGTGGGGGAACGGCGGCGGATCCGGCGAGGAGCATCCTACCGGAGAGGGCGATCATACAGTCGGTCGACGTAGTTAAGGGGCCGTTTGATCCCAACAACATCGAGTACCTGGAGAAGGGGGTAGAGTGGGATGACTTCAAGACCCGCCTCCAATAGATTTCCCCTTTGCAAAAAGTATACGCTGCCAGCCTACCATCAGTCGGAGCATCCTCGAGTGGCTAAGAAATAAAGCCTCAAAATATTTTTTTTATCTTACCAAAAATTACTGGAGGAAAAAATAACCAAAAGTTCTTAAAAAATTAAGTAACCACGCCATTTATTACGGGACCGCAGCTTTATTTTTTTCCGGTGATGTTCTCCGTCCTTTTTTCAATGGGGGTACGGAGAGTTTTTTTATGTTCTTTTTTTTCACGGGGTATTGGGAGCTCATTGAGGAGAAAATTGGCTTAGATGGAGTCTGTATTAGGCTCGCGTGAAAAATTAGAAATAAAATTAAACACTATTGAAGCATTATTTTTATTTTTATATCTAAAACTGATTTTTAGGAGTGTTTATTGGGTGCTCTTGGAGGTGCTCTTAATTGAGAAAAATATGATTCTCGCCTGTCTTTTTTCAAGACTTCTTCAGTTCCAACGACTGAACAAGGCGTTGGTCTTCTAAATTCACAGATGATCAAGTGATCGACTGACGTTTGGAGCAGTCAAATCAACAAAAGATACATCTATACTTGATGTGACTCTACAGACCAGGTCATCCATAATCATAGGAAAGGCCAAGACGGCCGACGAAGAATGTATGACAAGCGGAAGATCACTCGCGTATAAAAAATCGTGTACAAAACCTCCCAATAAAACTCAGATGTAAAAAGAATCGCGCATTCTACTGCAGTCCACACGTGTGCAGCGGTTGTACATTCCAGCTGTGGCTGTCATTAGACGATCATTTCCATGCGACCGAGTCGATCTCGTTCCTGGCAGATTTGTACAGCTCTAGCTTCTTCACCAAGGCATCCCTCTTCTCCATCAAAGCGGGATCCTCATCCAACATTGCGCTGAGCTGTTTCTTCTGCATCATTGAAAGCAAAGCAAATGAGGGAACCGTAATCTTAATTCACTGTCCAAGTTATTCAGCTTGTGGCGCATAAATTTGGAGTAATCAGGATTGTGCAAAAATCTTCAATTGTAGCTAACATGAAATGATCTGGACAAGATTAACCAAAAATAAGGGGTAACTAATGCTACTCTAGAACCTTGTGAGCAAGAACAAGAACAAGCTCACAAACTACACGAGAAACCAGGGGTGGTCTAGCCTTATCAAATTCAACGTAACTGATGTTTAACAAAATTTGCATGCCACACCAGTGTGACCTTACAAAGATGAAGATCGATTAAAGTACAGCCCCCACATTTCTTTTCAGTCAGTTACTGTGATTTAACTACAAACACATGCACATGTCTTTTAATTGCATGCAAGAATATAATTAGTCAAAGTAAACATACCTCCTTGCTTCCCACATGAGCGTAGAAACGGTTAAGCAAATTTCTTTTTGCCTCCTTTACTTGACAATGTACAACGGCTTTCGGAATTGTGTTCCTCAACGTCTCACAGACCATGTTAATATAAGATGACACATTCGATCCTGACAAAGAAAAGATAAAGGCATTATTAGCGGTACATCATAATGAGCACATGGTTATTCTCACTGGGGGTGAATATCAACACAAAACATGCAACTAATGCAGAGATTATGCCACAGCATGAGCATTAACAAAGGACCGGGCACTACTACAATTATGCCTTTACAGTTTATGCAAAGGTAAAAAAGCCAAATGCCACAGATTGCTCACTAGCCAGTAATCTATAATCATATTCCACCATGCACTATAAAAGTGTAATTACAAAACCAACTGGTACAGCACGATGGCTGTCTGGTTAGAGGTCACGGTTCAATCCAACTACCATGATTATGCCAATAATACTTCCTATAGTTTAATCGTGTGCTTCTTGTATCGTATACCTTCAAAAGTGGTTGGGCATTTTTTTAAAAAAAATCAGACGTCCTTTTTTTTCTACAAAGAGCCAGGAAGGTGAACCTACCGATTCTTCGGAGATGATTGTCCTGATACCTATCACTCACTGGAGTGTTCTTATCAGCTGCCTTCTCTGGTTCAGTAGGAAGTTTACGGAAAAACTCTACTGTTAGGTAACTGGCTTCCATCTCAACTAGACGGAGAACAGTCTTTCGGCCATCCTCACGGAATCTTTCGAGGCTTTCATTTGCAGCAGCAGCTATATCCGATTGAAGTGTTGGGAATCGCTTCAACTCCTGTGATATCCAAGATAAAATGTGATTGATCAGTAAGAAGAAACAGTAAGGGAAAAAGAGAAAGAAAGAAAGGAAAGAACAAAGAAGGCACTAACATCTGTTGCTGCAATCGATCTCCGAACAAGCTCCTTCAAGACCAAATGGACCTGCAAATACGAGATCAATGTTAACCACATATAGCTATGGCTTTAAATGCAATTCATGTGACCAAGAAAACATAGGTTTTGGACATCTTCCTTCATCCAGCAACATCATGAAAAATTCAATCTAATATCAAGTACAGAATGTCCTTCTGTCACATTTCAGGATGTTCCTAACAAGATAAGCTTTTCTGCCGATATAGGGGGCTTGAGTTCTATCACATTGGGATACCCCTCAGTGTCACTGCGATAGCGTGCACATTGTATGATTTTCACTTTGGCAGCAAACTCAGTGAACGTTTAAATTCAGCTCTGTTTTGAATATTACAAGAGGTCAAGAGCCATATATCAGAAATATTGTCCAAGTTTTTTTTCCAGCAAAAAACAGTACTGGCAAACCAACTTGATATATATTTAATGGGTGGATAATACAAAAATATATACATACATATAGAATACGAAATTAGTAAATATATTCACATACTTATACATCAACTATTGAAACATGAACTGAAACAAGCTAAAAGGAGCCATGCGTGAACAGAGAAGTCATACCGCATCAACAGAAGCTTCAGCTGGACCCTTAAAGTAGCTTAGAGAACTATCTATAAGCCTTCTGTATCCTTGCTCAGGGGCAATCAAGTGGGGCTGGTATCCATCAGCCTCTGAAATAACTTTCCGAACATTTTGCATTGAAAGGTGCCGGTCAAATGGAAGCTTTTTCAGTGCTGCGGGTAACTGGTTGTCAAAGACACCATAAATCCGATCACCACCTGGCCGACTGAAAAGGAGGGGAGTAATGATTAAGTGTAAGTTATCAAAAGCGTTCCTTAAAAATGCTTCTGCTATCTTAACAATATATAAAGTATGACAATTCGTCAACATATGTTGGCTATAATTATGGAAGGCACAAGCACATTAGGGAAAAGGCCAGTTGAATATCTTACCCGCCATCTAAGTGCTCTTTAAAAACACGATCAAATGCACGACACATATCCAATATTGTGTACAACTGAGCCTGCAGATTATGTGAGCTTTATGAGAGAGACATACAGCATAAACAAGGTTTAGAAACATATAATCCACAGTGCATTTTTAATTCATCCCAGCAAATAAACAATGCAGGTTGTGCCACAGACCACCAAGAATGCTTATGCTTAATTCTCACAGCAACCTAAAAGACCAAAAAAGCAAAACGAAATTATTCTTACCCCAGCATCACCACCAATTGGCCTACCAAGTTTATCCAACTGGGCTTCTATTTCATCAATTGTTTTGTTAATCAAGGCTATAATACTTGGAATTTTTGCTCTGATCACAGCCTCTAAATGCTGCATAAATAAATGGAAATACATCAGCAGTCGTCATATGCAATTCAAAAGTTTACTGTCAAAGCATACCACAGCAGCAGAATGCCCTCACCTGTGACAGAAGCTTGGCAAGATACTCTGCACCCATTTTATGTGCCAAGTGTCCATATTCAGGACTACTCTCAAAGTATTCTTTTTCTTTGCGTCTTGCTGAGAGCATGTCAACATTCTTGTTGATATCAGCTTGTGAGCGGTTGACAATTCCCACCCAGGGGTGTTGTAAGCGATACTGCCTCCCCTCAAGTACCTAGGATTCCATGGAGATAGGAATGTTTGAATGATATATGTACATGGAGGATGAGTTAGGAAAAACTGGAAAGTGTCATACATCAACGGCATTGGTACCCTTGTCCATCAAATCCAGCTTTGTTAAGACTCCAAAAGTCCTGTCACCTTATTATGTTACCAAAAATGGATGTCAACATATATTATTGGAATTGCGCAGAGAAGTAGGTATCCCAACAAAATAATTTATCAATTGATCGAAAAAACAAAATAATTTATCAACAATCCTATCTAATGGAAAGTGAGATTTCAAATGCTGCACAGAAAAAAATAATTCAAAAACTGCACCTGAAGGATCAACATCCCTGGCAAGCTTGATAGCGTCTGATGTTGCTATATCTTGGTTAGCTGGGGAGATGGCCAAGATGATGGAATTTGGCTGAAGTATCCAGACAAAAAGAACATAAGTAAAAAAATACAATTGAGCTCATGATTTACTGATCAGGTATATAACTAGAGTGAAAAATACTATCGAGATCATGATTTACTGATCTAGATAAATAGCTAGAGTGAAAAATACTATCTGTAAATTCACAATGCTCAGATCAGGGGGAAAAGTGCCGACAAGTCGCTGTAAAGCTAAAAAAGGATAATACTAGGGATGGGATAACATGCCACAGAAGATTCAATTAAGTACAAGTAACTCAAGCAGACATCACATCATAGAAAGTAGCAAGCAAAAGAGATTATTTTCTTTACCTTGTCAACATAAGATCGAACCATGTTTTCAATATCTTGAACAATAGATTCTGCTTGCCCCTCTGTAGTAAAATGTTGCAGACACCAAAAGTTAAAATAAGGGTATGGTAACCAAAACCAAAGCAACTATAAATCATCTACTGCATTACCTACAGCGACCTTTGTCAGTCCAGGAAGATCAATAAGTGTCAAGTTAACAACTGCAAACAAAAGGCAAATTAATCCACAGACAGTTCAAGGGATAGGAAGCATAGATTTACTCAGTGCATATAAAACTCCAAGTAACATAGAGCTTGCGCACCGAGAATGTACAAGTTACAGTTTTTTGTTACTTGTGCTTTAGGAACAGGAACCAGAAAGAACCTAAAGTCTATATATGTAGCTATTACAATTACACTGATAGTACCTTGAATAGAAGACATGACACACTATTTTCATAATCACGACACAAAAAACTCAAAGTCATTTAATCTTAAAAAATTAATGCACGGAAGATTTTAATTATCATTAGGTGTGGAGCACAGATGACTCGTACTATCTCAAACCATTACTCTGAACTGACTCTCAGAGCACAGGTGTTCACAACAGAAGAATAAACAAGTACAAACTAAACTATTTCAGAGTAGACAATTGCCAATGCCAATTCACATGAAAACCTACCAAGATTTATAGGTTTTACTGGAGGAGCAAAATCAATGAAATCTTGCATATATCAGTTGGATCTAAGACCAATGTTGGAAAGTCCAAAATCACCATGTTTACCCTACATTAATTCTCTAGAAATCAGAAACGCATTGATTCTTACCATGTGGTGAATATATACTCAAATGGATAGGAACATTTGAAATAGCTTTAGTTTTCCCAGTTATGCGATCTGTTTCATCAGCAATCTCTTTCCTCACAGCAGCTGCAATTATATGGAGATTAACAATAGTTCAAATAAACATATCCAGCAAATATACAAAAACAGAAAGAGGAGTTCAATAACAAATGCTATTTGACATCTGATTAATAAAATATAGATATAGATGGATGTAAATAACTATCAAAATGCCATTCTAGACAATAGGAAACAGCCCCAAAATCAATAGAGGAAAATATGAAATCAATACAGCCGCAAGCAATATATCAAGGCTCCATTAATGAACTGGTCCACAGTCAATTCTTTCATGAACTAATCACAATTAATTCCTTTCACACATGACATTTCTCGTGTTTTTTAATAGTGACAAAAACGAATGTAAAACGAGATAAAATGAATGTATTTTGTGGCATCTGATGGAAACTCTGTGTATGATAAAAAAAAGAGATAAAATGTATTTCACTCATTTATGAGCAAAGAAACTAAGGTGTAAGCAAGGCAAAACTACAAATATTTTATAATTTATACACATAACAAATATTTCCTAAATATGCAGTAGTATACATCACATTGGTTGTCTTTCTCAGTATAGTTTCAAAAGGGAACTCCTAATATGCCATGTTGCTCTGTGCTCTCAAATATTATGTCGTGCTTGCGATTAGTCAAAGCATGTAATAGTGAATGGCATCATACATTGTTTAGCTCTGTAGTATCAATTTCGGTAACACAATGTTCAATTGTATCTATCTATTTTTTTTCAAATTGTGTATCTATCTATCTTATTTGAGCATAATTCAAACGAACCATCCCAACAGGCAGACATGCATCTAAGTACATCACTGAACCTAACTATTAGAACTTTGAACAGAACAAGCAAATTGCTATCATAAATAAAGGTAAACCATTGCATTACCGAAGTCGGTGAACCGCTTCCTCGGTGCGTGGAGGAACTCCGCATACTCATGCCCACCATCCGTTTTGTGCAGCTGCAGCACTAGGGGCCTCCTCGTCACAATACCTAATCAAAACCCAAATTAAATCCTCAAACGCCAGAGCCGATCCAAATCAAACAGCACGCGGGCGATCTAACCACAGCATTACCAGATCCACGAGGCAGGAAGTCCCTCCCCACTATGCTCTCGAGCACCGACGACTTCCCGGAACTCTGAAACAATCAGAAGGGGGGAAAACGCAAACCAAAAGTGAGCGAGCGCGTTGGCTGGATCTAGGCCGGTGGCGAGCGGATCTGGACGCGAGGCAGCAAGCGGTGGTAGTGCGTACCTGCCCACCGACGACAGCGACGGAGGGGAGCGCCTCCCAGAGCGAGCCCTCGCCGCCGCCGCCGTGGTCACCGAGGACGGTGCACGCGCGCTGGATCCGGTTCACCAGCCCGATCAGGCTCTCCATGGTCGCCATCCCGGGCGAGGCCGCACGCGATGGTTCGCCGGCGGCACTGCGTCAGGCTGCGGCGGTCGTTGGCGGCGAGCGGCGGTGGGATCTAACGAGTGGGGAGAGAGGAGAGAATCACAGCGACAGATTTTAAAAGCGAGCGTGTAGTCTGTTTTGCTTGCGAGGTGGTGGCGGTCGGGAGGATGGATGGCGCCTTGCGTGGACACGGCGTTCGAGCGCCGGTGCGGGTGAGGTGAGCCCCTGCAGGTGGGGCCAAAAAACTGTGGGGTCATGATGGCAGTGACAGAGTTCGTTCCAAGGCTCCGAGGTGCGGCCGGCCGTCCAGTTGGTATGGACGTTTGAACGCGAGGAGGACGTGCGGGCTGGATGGGCTTCAATGGACCGGGGCTATGGATCGGGAGCCGTTGGATTGGATCTCAGCTGTGGCACCTCTCCTGGTGCGTGTGAGCGAGCGTGACGCTTGAACAACAGCTACGCTGAAGCTGGTGGCTGGAGCGGTGGAGTCGCGTTCTTTCTTGCAGTCAACCTGCAAACTTAGCTGTTTCGAATTTTATGCAAATTTAGAAGTCCAGAACGCCGATCGTAACATCGTCTTGCCACTGGACAATACAGTATGTCAGTATTTTATAAAGTCAAAATAAAAGAAACTGAAATCAAGAACAAGCCCTCCAAGATGCTGGTACGTTCCATTATTGGTTAATTGGAAAAATGCCAGGAAATGTTACTGTGCCTGTTCGTGCCACGCACATGGCACTTTGTAAGCGACTCCAGCAATCGTGCTTAACCATCCAACAACCTCTCGCCCCCACTATTTCAGTGAAATGCTGTAATCGCAACACGACATCAATCAATCGACCATACAACTGCCACAGTATCGCAGTCTCACCAGACACCACCCATCCAGGCGTCACAACAGAAAAGTAGACCCTACATTCCCAAACTGACAAATCCGAACCACATGATTCACATCCCGCAGCTAAGGTTCATCAAACCTGGTAATAGGTTCGTTGATTTTAATTTAATTGAGAAAATGGTAATGGAAGATGCACTCCGTAGTCTGGACTGCACATAAAGTGTGGTGTTACCAGGCTTATACAAAACCGACAGAATACTATACACTTTACAGAAATGACGCAGCGCGGATCTCAATTGCATACTTATTATCAGATATTCGGATTACATATTTATTATCATTATTTGAGAAAATACTAGGTGACTCGCAGCGATAAATTGAGATCATACAGCACCAATACAAATACACAACAACAGATACACTACACAATCTAACAAGTCAACAAAACCACACTAGCGCTACATAAATAGATTTGGCGATGGCTTTTATTACTCCAACAGAAGAAGCAAGTGTGCCTTCTAGTACCTTGGAGTCCGATCTTCCTTGCAAAGTCCCACCAATTTATGGGGGCAAAGGAAGTTAACCATCCATTCATCAATGTGACCCAACAGCATTAAATCTTCGGATCACGCAACAGCAGCCGGTATATCTCATTGTTGTGTTCTGACATGTACTCAAACCCAAGATTCTCAGCACGACTCTTGAATTCATCGAAGTCTTTCGGTTGCACTTGTATGCCAACTAATACATTTGCTCCAGCTGCACCCTGCACAAGAGAATTAGGTGATGAAATGTAAATAATTGCCGCTCTTTTTGGTGGTCTGCATTGTTTATTCACATTTGTATAAGCAATATACATGTTTCAGGACACTTCAGCATGACATATACATTTTTCTAAAGTTTAATTCGGAAAGGGACATATGATCATTTGAAGAGCAGGTTTTTTATTCATGTTCTGGCTTCACAGAAGATACAATAAGATCAATGTTTCAAATTTATGATATTGCATAGAGAGAGAGACACAATATAAGAAGAGCATAGACAAAACTGATCACATACCTGTGCACGGTAATGGAAAAGGCTGATATTCCAACGAGGACTGAAAGCATCCAAAAATTTCATGAGGGCACCAGGCCTTTCTGGAAAAATGAACCGGTAAACAAGTTCATCTTCTATTTCTGATCTGCCTCCAATCTGAAAATTAATACCATGGAATCACTAATAATATAGCAGGATTTTTGCCTCAAAAATGGCCCAACAGGAACTAAAACAGTTTTTACAATTAAAACCTTGCAGTGTACGTACTAAGCTATCCTACAAAATATGTCAGGCAAACTACATTTTCTAAGGCAATTATTTGTAAAATGGACAGGCTCACATGTTGCAATTTGCAAAAGTACTACTAGTGTAATAGACATCTTAATGGGCATAAATGCATATCCAGTTGAACCAGTAAATATAGCTATTGCCATAATAATCAACAATAAATTGCAATTACAATTGATCTCTTTGATAAAAAGAAAAGTGCCAAGCTATGAGTGTGACAGATGCAACTTACAAAGTATCTAAGGTGGTCCTTCGCCAAATCATTGTCAGTAAGGTTAACAGTCCTCAGTTTCGCAGATTCCATGCGATCCACCATTGCTCCGAGCTCATTGTCAGTGTAGATGCCAACACTGCAACAAATAACAATCTAAGTATCTAAAGTAACCATTGTATGTATCAATAAATAAAAATGTCAGACAATAAACTAAAAAATGTACATCTCAGTCAAGGAAAAGAACATTGGCAATTTGATACAGATGCATAATAAGAAAAAGGGTCCAACGTTATATGTACCTGTAAAGAACAAGGGCATCTTTTGCATTAGAATCATATCTGTATTTAAATTCAGTAATATTCATACGGCCAACCTGCAGAAGGAAAAGTCACAAGAAAGGACATGGATTTTTAACTATTACATGTTGGCATAAATATCAGGGCATACCAATTCTGTGAATTTTTTGAAGCTTCCCTGCTCCTCTGGTAGAAATGTAGCTAGCACTGCTTCCCGTTTTCGACCGACATCAGCAAGTTCGGTTACTAGTCTAAGTCGGTCAAAGTTCATATTTGCTCCGCTAGTTATTGCAACCACAGTTTCTCCTTTCAAGTTATAGTATTTGCAGTAGGCTTCAGCCCCTGCCAATGCAAGGGCACCAGCAGGTTCAAGGATACTTCTTTTCTCCTCAAACATATCCTGCAAACATGAAAAAAGATACATTGACACCATTGATATACTAGGTGCAGAATGCATGTAAAATGCAACGTATATGATGAAAAAGGATGATATAAATATTTTTTTGAAACGAAAAAAGGATGATATAAATATGAATATAAGATTGGAATACAGTAGATAGTGTGCACAAATACTTGTGCATTATATTTCTGTATCCATCCCACCAGAGCACTTATGCACAGTGAATTAAAAGGAAAAAGGAACTATACCCTACACAGTACACCCTACATGAAGTGATGCTAGATTCTACTACTAGTGTCACTGAAGCATAACCTTATAGGACATTCCCACTGGATACTGTTCTTAATGTGTTACTTCAAAGTGGTGGTTTACATTAACATACCACTAAAATAGAGAATATTAATGAAACAAATTACAATGTTTTTCTTGAGCATTGTCTCCAGAGCTTCAAGTGAGTTGAGAATATGAAATTTTAACAGTGGTCAGTGAAACACCCATTTAAAATAATAATAATAATAGATAGCAGACAAATACATGTATAGTTCTCACCTTGATAGAAGCACAAATAGCATCTCGACTGACCATAACAATGCCATCTACTAGTTCTCTGCACAGGCGAAATGTTTCCTCCCCTACAGTTTTGACAGCTACACCATCTGCAAAACCACCAACATGCTCTAACATGACCCTCTTGCCATGGCACAAGGACAATGCCATTGCATTTGCATCTGAGGGTTCTACTCCAATTATTTTCACCTGTTAAAAAAGGTCAAAACAAACAAAAAAAATATCAGACTGAATATAAACCAACGCAAGATAGATGTACTTGGTTCAATTGGTGAAAAGGATCATAGTATAAGATTGGTCCAATATGAAACAGTTCAATTTCTCAAATGCGTTAAATATCAAGGACAACTCTCCATGATGGCATGTAAAGAAACTCTTTATCATATGATTCTTTTTTAAAAGAAACGGTACAACGGAAAACTGACCTCTGGGCGAACCCGTTTCACATAGGCAGCAATTCCAGCGATTAATCCACCACCTCCCACTGGTACAAATATTGCATGAAGTGGACCTTGCAGCTGCCGAACAATTTCCATGCCTATAGTTCCTTGTCCAGTGATAACATCAGGATGGTCAAAGGGAGGTATGAACGTGCGGCCTTCCTGCTCACATCGTAGTTTAGCATATGACTGAGCTTCATCATAGGAGTCCCCCTCAAGTACTACCGTTGCACCTAACCTCTCCACTGATCTCCACTGGAATTAAAGTGTCAAGAGTATTATGTGGTTAGAATTAAGTAAAATGAATCGTGAAAAGGGAACCTAAGTTTGGCATCTAAAGATCAGAAACCTTGATTTCTGGTGTTGTCACCGGCATGACGATGACAGCATCACATCCCAGTCTCTGAGCAGAAAGTGCAACTCCCTGGGCATGGTTTCCAGCAGATGAGCATATGACACCCCTCTCCAACTGCTCACGGGAGAGCTTTGCCATCATATTATATGCTCCCCGCAACTTGAATGAGAATACCTATACACACCAAGCAAAGAAAATTTGAGAAAGAAAAAGAATATAATGCAGAGAACAGGAATAATAGTTCTCAGTGAACTTGAAATTTACCACATAGAAAGACTAAATACAGTCAATCAAAAAATAAATCAGGAACTGTACTATGTGCAAAACTAATTTAAGAACTGCACTATGTATAAAACGTGTGTATGGCAAAACAGATAGGAAAATTATCTTTGGTACATATATAGGGTTCCTTCTTCTTAAAAGGGATATGCACATAAGGTTCTGTCATAATGGGTTACACTATCGATAATAATACAGAAAAATCAAATATAGCAGACAAGGTAAAAACTTCCAGACCCTGAATCATGCTGCAGTTCACAAGCATAGCATGTTTATTGGAACGTGAGATTTTAAAGAAATTAAATCTCACATAAACTCGTGGGATCAAGTTTCAGATACTATGTTAACTACAAAGAAAACATCCACATCATATTTCAGCACTATAAAAATCAAGCCATAATAAACAAAGTCAAAAGCGCAAAATATCCTGAAACGTCTATTCTCCTGAGAGGAAGCGTGACAAGAACGTATAAAAGCCAAGGTGGAAAATTGAAGGGAATGCCAAAGTACCTATCTAGGCACCCCGAGAATCTATGTGATTCCGTGAATCCAAAAATCCTATTCAAACATGAAGAAACATAACACGACAGTATACCAAGCAAAATCTATTTTCATTGGCCCACGACAGTACTCCAAAAGTCCCACCGCTATCAGACTATTTTCATTGGCGAGTGCAAAATCTATTCCCAAACACAAGCAGCAGGTAAAACTTCCAAACACCAGCATTTCCATGAAGCGATGCTGTTTATATTTTGGAATAAAAGGTGTAAATAGCAGCGTCCATGAGCACAAAACAAGGTGGCGGGATGTAGGCTCCTGCGCGTCGTCGTCGCTTACCGGCTGCAGGTCCTCGCGCTTGATCCAGAGGTTGACCCCGAGGCGTTCGGAGAGCTTGGTGGCGAGCTGCAGCGGCGACTCGATTGCCACGTCGTACACCTTGGACGACAGCACGCTGGTCAGGTACTCCATCGCGCCGGGCCCTCCTCCTTCCCCCGCCGCGTCCCCGAACGCCTCCCCATCGTCCGCGCCAGCCCCCCGCTCCCGGAACCCCGCCACGAGGCACCCGCTCTCCCGCTGCAGCGACTCCGGCGCCACCCGCACCATCGGCGCCGGCGGCGCCGCTGGGACGGCCGCGAGCGCCGCCGCCGCCGCCTCCGCGGGCGTCGTCGCAGCGGCGCTGGCGGCCACGCGGGAGCGCCTGCGGGGCGCGACGGCCGCGGGGAAGGAGGCCGATGCCGAGGCTGCGGTGGCGGCGGCCGCCATGGTGGTGGTGGTGGTGGTGCGCGTGCCCTCCCCCGAATTCCCTGATTTGTTTTCCTCTCGCTAGCCGCGGGTAAAGCGCAATGCGTATGCGTCGTCACGAGTCACCGGGCGCGCGGGTTGATATGTATGATGTGGCGCGGAGGACGACCTGGGTCCGGTTGGAGGAGGGTGGAGGCCGGGCCCCGCGCAGGATCCACCGTATCCGTCTCCGCGCGCGCCCCCGGTTCCTTTGGCTGCTTCTCCCGTCGTTTTCCGCCGGTGCGCGCGGCGCGGGCGGCCTGGCGAGCATGCTTAACACGAGCACCACCACGTCGAGGCCGCCCTCGACCTCGAGGGAGGGCGGGCATGGCGCGTCCTGGCGTACGGGCTCGGCACGAAGTCGTAGGCCGTGCAAATGGCGGCATGGCCGAGCCGCCGAGCCGGCGGGCGTTGAACAGTTTCAGCGCCGAAGGGCTTTTGACTACGCGGCGGTCGGCATCGCAATTTGGGCTTGACTAAACACAGGTTTTACGTGTCCGTTTGGGGGAGTGCGAAGCTTCTCCTGGGTTTGATGCAACCCGTAGTACCGAAAGCGAAGCTACCTCGTGTCATCGGAGCCACTAGACCCCGACGAAATGCTGGAAATCCTGTTGCAAACGCTGTTTGTCAACGAAGTCAATTCCGCGGTACAGTATTACAATGGAGCAATCACCTGCGATGCTGTCTCCTGCCTTCGCATCTGCAACCATAGATTCCAAGAAAGAGAGACGAGGCTGTTTATTCCTTCAAAAGTACCGGATTTCGCTTCGCGGTAATTTTACTGTGCGTGTATACCTAGGTGTTTCGATCGTGACCAGACTCTGATGACAAAATTTTCAAGAGTTGACGCCAAATTCCTAAGCCTTTCAAGATTTGATACATGATCCGTATGTCATTGACTCAATTCAATGGCGTAATTTTAGACAATAATGTGATGTTAATGTAAGATTCGGATGGTTGTTGCCTCTACCAACAGAAAAATGCAGAGCAAAATGAAAAGAACGACGAAATTAGGACTGCAGAATAGACACGTGAAAGACAATTGCTAGTGCCCTTTTAAAAAAGGCGCATTCATACAAAAGGGTGATCAGAAAATGAACGGCCATATCAGCACTTTGCTGGCTTTATTAATGGGAGATAGATGCATTTCGTCCGTACTACTCGATAAAGAGAATAAGTGATTGATGTTCTGTACGAAGAGGAATGAAAACTCAGCATCAATCATCACAATTCTTGCAGTTTGCTAATAAAAACTCATAAGCATGGATTTTATTTGAACAATTGCATAAGCCAAGCATCCATCGTAATTTCTGAGCGTTATTTTCCTTTTTCTTTACATTTGCCACTCATGCATAAGAAGTCAAGGAAATAGTATGAGAGCTTCTCGTGCTTAGACTTCTCATAGCACAGCACGAGGCAAGTCGCATGAGATACAGAGAGATATTAGCCTTATTTTGCAACGAGAAGATTGGAGAGCCCAGCCAACACCAATCCAGAGATGACATGGGGAGGCCTCGGAGTTATCCTCCCATTCTGGGGCGCCTCATGCCAAGTTGGAGTAGTAGGGAACTATCATAGAACCTTTCTGATCCGATTCACTCAACGTGCAACGGCCACTGCCCGAGGCATGCATGTGAAAACAGGACAAACGACATGCCACGCAGTGGAACAGAGAAGAGGACCACACTGTGGCTTCAGGTCTTAAATTTCAATATGGATGGAACAAATTTGGCTCAAAGCACGAGTCTTTTCTGGTATTTAAATATGATCTAGAGCTGTTTTAAAACAGGTAAGTGTTTTGTAGGCACAGCAATATACCAACCCAGATCCAGTGTCATCGTGTACTGACTATCCTATCTACATATAACAATCTAATATCAGCAATGCTGCCATGAAGTATTTCTATACTCTAACCTCGAAAATTGCACAAATTGAAAAGCACAACTCAGAGGTGTACTCCAACTGTTTACCTCTTGGATTGCTTAGAGGACAAAATACTTCATGATTTTATACATAACTTCATGTATTAGACGTCAAGGTGTATTTCGTTGCAGTCCAAAGCACATATCTTAATATCAATGTTCAATCTCCTAATTGATCTGCCCGCCGGCGCGTAAACCCACATCAACAGGAAGGGCCACCGGCTCTCTTAACCTAGCGACGCACAGGAGGCAGGGGCGACATACATGAGGCAGGGGCGGCGCAGTACGTGAGGCAAGGGGGCTCCTTGGACCTAAAGATACTTTGCCACGTAGGCCGCCAATGTGGCAATCTAGTCAGCAAACCAGTTTCAAAACCAGCCACCGGGTTTTAAACTGTGCTAAAAGGTATGTTTTGCTCCGGATTTGCAAAAACAGGGGTTAAATAGACCATTTAATACTTTAGGGGGTTATTTGGACCTAAGCCTTACTTGAGGGGAGTAAATTGGACTTTTTCCATATGTTTTTATCAGTATTGCTATTATTCTCGACTTTACACAACATGTAACTCTGAAGTGATACGCGCACAGGGGCGCGCGCCAAACACTGGTCTCATGTAAATCAACAAGATAAATTGAAACAAGTACGCCTTACTGAGAAGTAATGCTAAAAGTATTACCATGAACTTCCTATCTCCAAATCAACCAGCTGCAACCAACCAACCAAAAAGTAAAAGCAACTTATTGCGCTTCAGCTTGTCAGACAAGAAGTAAAGCAAGAGCATACCAACAACATGTTGTCCGACATCAATCTTTCTGCAAGTTAAGCATCAACCTCAGTCAGTGCTGAATTTGTACCACGTTTAAGCTTATCGGTAGCAGCTGGAGGTTAGTTATTTTCTGTTCTCTCAACAAAACCTTACCTGTATTTCATAAGGCCAAAGGAAGATTCTCAGAACACAACCACAATATCAGATCACGATAGATAAAAACCAAAAACTTATGTGGTCACCTCAATGAGGATAACTATTTAACTTGTAGCCTTGTAGGTAGGTTGATTTTATAGCAACTCACTAGAGGTGCCTATTTTTTAATTTGAAAAAACAGTTACACAAGTATGAAGAAATAGACAGTCCTCCTGAGTCATTCAATTATTAACTAGTGTTAAGAGCTTTTCTTTGTTTTTTTTAAGAACTTTTGAAAAAAAGAAGGTAAATAAATAGTAGTTAGCTTAAATAATACCTCAGTTCAAATGTTTTAAATATAAATTTAGAATAAATAGTTTTACCTTATTCTAATGTCTTAATGTTGCAGTACCTAGAGTATGCCTAGCATATTATATATCTCATGCAACCGATTGCACCACATTTTTCGCATAGTACAAAATACAAAAACTAAAGGGCAAATGATTGAATACAAGGGACATAATGCATTTAAAACAGGCAAAATGAACATAATGCTTGTAAAATAGGAAAAACACCAATCTAAGCACCTGAAGACGAATGAAGCACTGGTATAGGTTATGACTGCAAGGAGTTATAATAACACATTCAACATTTAATTAACAAAAAAAGCTTCAAATCCTCTAATGTTTTTCCACTATATTAAGGATTCCGGGAGCTAGAGTTAGTGAGTTACCAAGAGAGCCATTTGATGGTTTGAATTATAGCAAGAAAAGTGCTCGAATAAGATATCAGAGGACCTTATTGCTTTGCTCTTATTTTCTTAGTGTTGTGGCTCTGTGATCTACTCTCATTGCTATAATTCAAATAGCCCTCTTGGTAACTCACATGTTCTTAAAAGTCTGGAAGTTTCAAATTTGGGGAAAAAATCATAATTCTTTCCATGTGTTTGATAAGAGAAGCCAAGATAGCTCTGTTGGTTCAAAAGAAGAATGCATAGGCAAGATAACATATTCAAACATTTGGTTGACACATGTATACATTCATGTCAAAAAAAAGGGAGGAAATAAGTTCAAGAACTAAACTAAACAATGATCTGCAAAAAAAAATTGAAACTCTTATTGCAGCATAACAAAAACTATCAACATCGCTTGTAGAGACAAATGAGAACATGAGTGAGTTTGTGAAACACCAAAGTTCGCACAAAGGGGAAAAAAGGAAACAGAAGTATATATAGGTACCGAGTCTGTGAAACACCAAGAATGCATTCTTGAAAATGACTTTGCAATAGAAAATGCAGTTCCATTCATCTGGCATTTATTGGATATAAACTCCAAATATAATAAACCAAAAACTTTATGAAAAAAGAAATAACAGAAATTTAATTGCATATGGCAAAATTTACCTCATGGCAATTTAGATTGACTCTGGATGTGTGATGTGGTACTGGAAGATCTCACTCGATGCAATTAATGCAGTTTGTGGTATTGAACGTGTCCTTTGGACAACAGGCTGCCTAATCATTTGAGCATGTTTATGTGAAGCCCGCAGTAATACCTCTGAACCATCAAGACACCAGACATCTTCATGGTAAAAGCGGGAATATCAGTGAGGGTACTGAAAGTTCTGAGAAGCCTTCTGAACTGTGTTATTACCAAATTTTAGTACTACAATAATCATGATTTGTACGGCAGCTGTTCAATTTGAATACAAACAGAACATGCCTTGGAATGTCCATACAAAATAACAGATGTTATGACACTGTTCTTCATATTTTGTTGCTAGTTCTGCTGCTGCCTTTTCTTTTCAATTTCCTTATCAAGGAAAATCAATATTGTTTCTGTGGCATGGTTTGGTGCAATGCCTTCTGTAATCATCCTCCTCAAATACTTGTCAGCTTCCTTTAACCTACCAGCTTTTGTATTAATATTGATCAAAGTATTAAAAGTGACAACATCTGGCTTCATGCCGCTTCTGATTATCTGCTCAAACAAACAGCTTGCTTCCTCAACTTTCCCAACCTTTCCCAACTGATTGATCAGTGTGTTATACATGACAATGTCCATGTAAACACCTTTGTTTGACAACCGGTCAATAACTGTGCTAGCAACCTCTGTTTTTCCCATCTGGCCAAGACCTTGAATGATAAGATTATATGTTGCTACATCATTAGGGCAGAGCTGTCCGCCCCTTTCGTGAAGAATTGCCCACACCTGTTTCAAATAACCCTTCTTGACAAATGAGGTCATCAGTGAATTGTATGTATAACTTGTCCCTTTGTTTCCTAGATTCGTAAAGATCTCAAATAACTTGCAAGCTACACTCAACTTCCCTTTGGCTAAAAAAATTGACAAGTATGTATTGATCATGTCAGCATCAAAAGTTTTGGCCCCCATACCTTGCACCCTCTGCCCTCTATGCATTGTGAATACAACAGAGCTGTTCAAACTGTCAGCATGTTTAGCAAGATGATCCAAGTGTGGTGACAGTGACCAATCATCCTTGGGATCATTATTTGGGGATCCTTCATCAGAATCAGTACATCCCACAGGACTGACCAAACTCATCACATCATCCAGATTACCATCAAAGGAAAACATTGGCGTCCC
Organism: Echinochloa phyllopogon; assembly: GCA_033239725.1. Classification (NCBI taxonomy): domain Eukaryota; kingdom Viridiplantae; phylum Streptophyta; class Magnoliopsida; order Poales; family Poaceae; genus Echinochloa; species Echinochloa phyllopogon. The sequence goes on from BTCW01000018.1 coordinate 8,128,961, forward strand.
ATCTTTCCCTCTGTCCTGAGGGCCTCTCAAGGCAACCATCATGTTTGATTTCCACCGAATGGCATCCGGCAATACAGAGCTGTCCCTTATAAACTTTACTATTTGTTCTTCCAGGTCCCAACGTTTACTCTTGTTAAAACCTATTAGCAATGATGTTATGGTGACCAAATCAACAACGAAGCCCCGCTGCTCCATCTCCTTCACTAACTCTAGGGCCTCTGCAACTTGGTCCCCCACCCCCTCCTTGCAGAACTCCCTCACCATGATACTATAAGCAATTCCGTCCAACAGTTGTCCTTTCCTCCTTAGCTCATAAAACAGCCGACATGCTGCTTCTGCCCTGCCATTCTTGAACAGACCATCGATCACGATGTTGTGTGTGCTTGCCGAGCATTGGATTCCATCCGCCACCATTGTCTCAAAAAAACCACATGCCTCATCAAGCTTCTTCGCTTTAAATAGCCCATCAAGAAGTGAATTGTACACCACCACATCACTCACCGCACTGCTGGCCCGCATCTCCTGAAATACTCGCAATGCGTCATCCATCCGAAAACTCTTGCAGCACCCATTCATGACTGCTCGGTAAGTGAAGACATCTGGCTCATTTCCAGAAGACTTCATTTCATCAAAGGCCACCAAAGCATCAGTAACCCGCCCACCAGTCACAAGGGCCCGGATGACCGAATTATAGGTGCATATGTCTGGGGCAACAGGAGGAGTAGCAGTCTTCATTGCCATGAAAAGCTTCAGCGACATATCCAGCTGCCCCCACTTGCCAAACGCATGGATGCAAATGTTGTACAACCTTACATTCGAAGGGAGGCCCCTCCTCGCCATTTCGTCGAACACATGGCGGAAGTCATCGCAGAGATTCTCCTTCGACAAGGCGAGAAGGAGGCGGTTCGTGGCCCGGACGGGCGGTGGGTGGGAGGCGATGGGAAGTAGCCTGCGGATGGCGGGGACGGCAGCGATGGGGTCCGGGGAGGCTATGAGGGAAGGGAGAGCAGCGGCGGCGAGGCGTGGGAGGAGGTCGTGCGGCGCGGCGTCCAAGAGGGCGAGCGCGGCGTCGAGGCGCGAAGCGGAGAGGAGCGACGCGAGGAGAGCGGGGAGGAGGGTGGCAGGGGACGGGGTGGAGAGGGCGAACGGGAGGAGCGCGTCCAGGAGAGTCGGGGAGCCGGCGGCGAGCGCGCGGAGGAGGACGGGGAAGGTGGACGCGAGGATCGGGGAGGCGGGCGGCGTGGCGGCGAGGAAGAAGGAGAGCTTGGATGCCGGCGGGAGCGCCGGGTGGCGGAGGATGTGGAGGTGGACGGGGAGCGGGAGCGGCGTCGCGGGCAGCAGCGCGGCGGGCAGGTGCGGCGTGGTGAGGAGGTGGCTGGCGAGGCGGGTGGCGAGGAGCGCGTCGGTGAGGCTGGAGAGCGGCGTGGCGGCCGCGGAAGAGAGCCGGCGGCGGATGGGAGCGGCCAGCCCGGGCGGCATGCTGCCCCACGGGGCGTCTTGTGCCGCCTGCGACTGCGACGGCCGCGCTTTCGGGGGGGGCGGGGGGGGGGGGGGGGGGGGGGGTTCTCCTCTCCGTGCGAGACCGCGATTTTGGGGGGTTCTCCTCTCTCCAACTTCCCCGGCCGCGCGCTCAGCGGCGGGCACTGAGATGAGTTCGGGCGTCGCGGCTTTGACGAGTGGCGCGAGTGGGAATCGCTGAGGCGACTACACGACTGAACCCACCGCCGGCGCCCGGCGGGGGCGCCTACCGTGCGCTGCTGCCGTGCTGGCTCTTCGGATCCTAGCTGTACGTTGTGGCCTGTGGAGCGGTGGAGACAGCCGTTTGCGGGCTGGCAATTCGCAACCTCGTGGGCTGTGATGTGCTTTTTCCACGACCCGTGGGCTTATCGTCAACGAGCCACTGGACCAAAACTTTTTTTTTTGACACGGTACTGGACCAAAACTTGACAACATGAAATCCTGATAGACCAGCCCACCAGTGTGTGGTCCTCCCGAAAAGGAGGCCGCAGTCCTCAAGGCACCACCACACGGGCCGAGCCGGGTGGGAGCTTGTAGCACCCTAAAATTCATCACATTTAAATTGTAGCAACCATTTTAATTTTTCTAGGAATTATTAAGGCTTTAATAAATTTTCTAGGATTTAATTGGAATTTCTAGCCTTTTATTAATTTAAATATCACGTTAAATAATTATTTTAGTCAAAATAAGTTTTTGTTGCATTCATGCTGTTGCATATATTTTTGGTTGCTAGTAAATCAAGTTGGAATTTAAATTCTGTTTAAATTCGAATTTGATTTGCTTTTGTTTGAGTTTTAGAAAAGTTTAAATCAGTCGAGTTCGTTTTTGCCCCTCGAACTCCAGGCCCAGTCCAAGTTTGCCCCCTGGACTCTTTCCCCCGCTCGCTTTTTCTCCCCGGGCTGAATCCTTTTTCCCCGGCCCAGCCTTCTCCACTTTGGGCCCAGCACCGGCCCGTTCTTTCTCCCCCGTCGCTCCTTCTCGGGCGCTCACCGACAGGTGGGACCCGCCTGTCGGAGTCGTCGTCTCCGACAGGGACTCCCCACCCGAGTCCGTCCCGACGCCGCCTCCGACTCCGACCCCGTCACGAACGCCGAGGAGGCCCGAGCCCTGCTCAGCACCTATTTATCCCGGCCGCCGTGTCCGTTTTCCCTTCCATCGAGTCGAGCCGCAAACCCGAGCAACCCTAGCGCCGCCGCCGCCGAATTCGAGCCGCCATAGTCGCCGCCCGCCTTTGCCGTCGATTCACCGCCGTCGTTGCTCGTGGAAGGAGACCAGGACCGCCAGGAGCTTCTTCTCGTCGCGGCGCATCAATTCCGCCGCTTCCCGTTGTAGTTCGACCGCCGGAGCCCCTGGTTCGGGTGAAGCCGAGCACCGCCGCCGCCGTCGATCGTCGTCGGCCGTCGTCGTTGTTTTTCTCTCGTCAAGAACACCCGTAGTGAGTTCCACATCCCCTCCTCTCTCTTCCCGACCAAATTCCGTTGAAGCTCGTGCACTATAGCGTCGGAACCGCTTCTACCCGAGAGCTCGGCCGCCGCGCATGGCGCCGCCGTTGTCGGCCACCGCGTGCGCGCCTTCCTAGCCGCCCTTTTCACCCTAGATGGACTCGTCGTGAGCTCGCGAGTCCATAGGACCAAGACCCGTCCCAAACCGAGGCCCGCAGCGTTTTCCCGAAGATCCTCCGGCGAAGGTCCGCCGCGGAAACGGGCGGCGCCGCCGTCCCGGCCGTTCCCGCCGACGAGCCCTCGGCCGATTCGTTTTGAGCCGTCCGATCGCGATCCAACGGTCCACGGCCGTCCGAGCTTTGAGTCAACCCGAGTCGTAACGGTCAGCCCTGGCCAAATTGCTAAAGAGCCCCTGTAGTTTATCAAAATCAACCCGCGGTCCACTTTAGTTCAAAAATAATTACGAATAGGTCCTGTTTTCTTATATTTTAACCCCTGCAAGATTTAAAAATTGTGCCCGAGGTCCAAGGTTTGTCTTTTTTACATGAAAACCCTCGAGTTTTTATATAAAATTATGTTTTAGCCCCTGGTTTTTCGCAGTTAAGCCCCTGGAACTTTTAAAACTTTGCCAGCAAGTCCCTGAACCTTAGAAAAGCCATATCTTTTGCGTTTTAACTCCAATTTTAGTGATTCTCGCGCTCACGCGTTCATTGTAACGTGTAGATTAGTTTTGTGCTGTTGTTTTCTCCTGTTGGAATTGTTTGGTGTACTGTTTCTTATTTGTTGTATTGTTTCCTTGTATGTAAATGTGTGATGCGATTAGGAAACGACCAGTTCGAGGATTTCTCTGAAGAACCAACTGTTGGAGAAGGATTTGAGCAGCAACCGAGTTGGGAAGAAGGCAAGTGTATTATGTCATGCAAATGTCCAAATAATTATTAATTTCACCACCCATGCATGTGTCTTAATTTGATGGGTTCCTATTTAAGGATTTGCCTAGCCACTATATTTTTCCTGTCCCTGAAACTGGGTTACTTAATTAATTTTGATGGTAGATGATGCTTAGTTTGCTCAACTGGGATTGGTTAAATGAACCCCTACTCTATGTTCCATTACTACCTTTTTAATCAATTAATGGACAAGATCATATCTTTTTAATTGGAACATGGAGAACCACCCAGGAAAACAGTACAACCATGAGTGCCATGTGGCTCTGGCTTTGACTGACTAATTAGGTGCTCTGGTTTATGGTAGCTTTACTCGTAAGGGGCATGGGGGGCGGCGGTTGACGGGGTAGAGCTCGGTCCTTTTGAGCTGTGGGCTTTGGTAAGAGACAGACCTCATTAGGGAGGGTTATGCTTTGCTTCTGAACCGGAAACCTTAGCGGGCTATCATTTATGAGAGTGCTTTTGTAAAGGTCTCATAGTGAAACTCAGTATTCGGTCCACGTGGTGTGGGAAGGGTACAATGCTTCGGCAATGGGAATCACGGCTTATGGTGAAAGTGTACAACCTCTGCAGAGTGTAAAACTGTTATAACAGCCGTGCTCACGGTCAAGAGCGGCCTGGACCCTTACATGATAATCATACTTGAACATGATCTAAATCGTGGTTACTTGAATATGTTGGGAATATGACATTCATTAATTTGTGGGTGGTATATACTTTCATTTGCTAGTAAATAGTTGTTTAATAAAACTTGACCAACTAAAAGTGCTTACTGCAGTTTGGTCAGCCAACCTTTTTGCCTCAGCCTTGTATGTCATATTACATTTGCTGAGTACGTATGTGCTCATACTTGTTGCTTTTCTTTCTTTCTTTTATTGCATCAACTACACCGGAATGCTGCTCAGATTGGGAGAATTTTGAGGATTTCACTACTGTTTTTGAGGAGTTCTAGGCGAGTCTCCCCCAGTCAATGCCTGTGGAGTTGGAGTCACTTCTGCTTCGTTAGAGAAACGTTTATTTAAGTCTTCCGCTATGACTTTTGAGTCAACTCTGAGATTGTAATAAATGCACTTTAATACTCTTTCGTTATGCATGGTTATGGATATTCACTTGTGACGTCTACCATATGTGTGTAAACTGATCCTGGCGCACATATGAGATGCATCTGGTTTTGCCTTGAAAACCGGGTGTGACAGAGGTGGTATCAGAGCTATGTTTGACTGTAGGACGCAAGCCTAGATAGCAATGGTCATTCTCTAAGGATTATTTTGCTTAACTACTCTTGGTCTATCTATTCTTGGTCTAATTTGCTATTATTCTAGATCATTGATAATTGTCTCCTCCTTGACTTTGTTTTCTGGTCTACCTTTTTCACCATCTCACCTGGTTCTGATGTCTTTAGAACTGTTCTCACCCCTTTCTTGCTTAAACCATAGATGGTGCTGACAAGGCAAGGTGCTCGTAGATTGGCAAGCACTCTTTCCTCTTTTTCGTCGCATTCAGTGCAAGAGGAGGAACCGGAACTTGAAGAGATGGAAGTAATGGACGAAGAAGTCAACTCAGGAGGGAATGCTCCAGCTGGATCTGAAGGAAGTGAAGGACCCTCTCCGCCGCCTGACATGTGGGTAGTGACTATTCATCACCACGACGAAGGCAACAGTGGGTTTCCTATGATGCTTCGAATGCTCTTCGAGCGTCTGAACTACCCAGTGGAGATAGAATATTGTGGAAGAAGGAGGACGCATCCAGATCACCCAGAGGACTGGGAAGTCGCTGTATACATCAGGGAGCCTGATTATGAGTTTGGAGGAACCAAAGAGGCTGCAGTACATCATGCCATCGCCATCAGATCAACTTTCGAAGCTGGAATCCAGGATGCAGCCAGGAGGGCACTTTTTGTGCTCTGTCATGAAGAGGCTGCTGAAGTACGCCACACTGCTTGGGCATATCTACCTCGAAGGCAGCAAGGCACTCCAACTGGGGTTGTACCACACCCGCCAGGTGTGAACTCCACACTCAACGTCCAGGTGGCGTTCACCCAGATGCTTGACGTGCACGCCGATGACACCTCAAGAGAACTACAAGAAGTGCGTGAAGAAATGACACCTCAAGAGAACTACAAGAAGTGCGTGAAGAACTCGCTGCTGAACAAAGGAAGAACAAAAGGCTGATAGCTGAACTCAAGGGAGAAGCACTTCCGCCCTTGGATGAAGATATAGAAGGATTGTTGGGTCATTCACCGCCCCGCTAGACAGTGCTTGGTGGATCGTCTAGTTGCTTCACCCATACCTATTAAGATAGGATACCCTTTATTTTGTTAGTTCAGTACGTTTAGAATCGTTGAGACTCGTGCGTAACATGTGTTTTAGTTTGGTAAAAGTGTAGTAGAGATGTTTGCTTTTGTGCTAAGTGTGTGATTTGGATCTTTGTAATGATTGAACTTAATTGTGGAGTGATGACCACAATTGAGTAAATAATAAATAAATAAATTTAGTTAGTTTTGGGTTTATCTTGGTCTCTGATCTTAGCCCTTAACTATCACTTTATCCATATAATTGTACCCCCCTTATAAATCATGTTATGCGACAATCTGTTCTCGCTGCTGCATGATATCCTGGTACTGTCTAAATTGTTTCTGGAGCTTCAGAACTCCGTTTGGCATAAATCCAGTTGGGTTGGATTAAGGACTTGATAACCTAGGTTCTGGGAATTTTTCGTGATTTTTGGAGGTTCTGGCAGAGAGATATAATGGTTTTATTGGAGCAACCAGAATCTGTTCCGTGGCCCTGACATAGCTGTCTTGTTTATTTTATACCTCGAGCTACAAAACCCCGATGGAGGTGATTCAAGTTGGGTTAGTTTCAGAATTTGATAGTCTACGTTCAGACAAAAGATCATGATTTTTGGATACACAGAATGAGAGTTACAACTGTTTAATTAGGACGAACAGAATCTGTTTCAGGATTTGACTTGCCCGTCATTGACAACTAGTTCTACACTAACTCTTATCTGTTCATGATTTGAGTTATATCTTTTTACTACCCTCTGAACCTCATGTTCTAACCACCAGATGGTAAACACCAGGTCTGGAAGTGGAGTGGATCAACCACCTGTGAATCGTCAGGGACGTGTCAACCCCAATCCAAATCCTCCGCCGAATCAAGCATCTTCAGCAATGGATCAGATCCTCGCCAACCAGACTCAGATTCTCCAGGGCATGGCTAATACCTTGGCAGCCATGCAAGCACAGAACAACAACAACAACAACCAGCAGAGGGACAAGCACCGGGAGTTCATGAGTCACAAACCCCCTACCTACTCCCACTCAGCAGATCCACTTGATGCTGATGATTGGCTGAAGACTGTTGAGAAGAAGCTGGATATGGCTCAGTGCAATGACAGGGAGAAGGTCCTTTATGCCTCAGGATGCTTGGAAGGATCAGCTTCAGATTGGTGGGATGCTTATCTTGCTGCTCATGCCACCCCCGATGCTATCACCTGGCAGGAGTTTAGGACCAACTTCAGGAGCCACCATATTCCTGATGGTGTTATGAAGCTGAAGAAGAAGGAGTTCCTCTCACTCAAGCAAGGTGGGATGACCGTCAGTGAGTACCGGGATAAGTTCATTCAGTTGTCCCGTTACGCCCCAGATGAGGTGAAGGATGATGAGCAGAAGCAGGAGCGATTTCTGGAAGGATTGATTCTGCCGCTCCAATATCAACTCATGTCTCACACCTTCCCAACATTTCAGAAGCTGCTGGATAAGGCTATTGGCTTGGAGAGCAAGCGTCGTGAGTTGGGAGAGCAGAAGAGGAAGTTCATGTCCTCAGGACAGTCAAGCAGTAACACCCGCCCTCGTTTCCAACAACCTCAGCAGAACATGCCCGTTCATTTTGGTGGGCAAGGGAGTAACTTTGTGCAGAGTCAGGGTCAGCGGTCAGCACCTCCACCGCAGCGTCCAGCATTTCAGCAAAACCGCCAAACCACCCCGACTCAGACTCCAGTGAAGACCCCTGCACCAGGCAGTGCCCCTACTCCCCGTACCTGCTACATTTGTGGAGATCCCAGCCACTATGCCCACAACTGTCCTAAGAAGAATGCTCAGACCCCTCAGCACCAGAGTGGTAGTGCACCCAGGCAGAATACCCCTCAGCAGCAGAACAGGAGTGTGAACCAGACGCCCCAGAGCAACAAGGGCCAGCAGAATCAGATGCGGGGCAAGGTGAACCATGCTGCTGCAGAGACCGCACAGGAGTCCCAGGATGTGGTACTTGGTATGTTCCTCGTCAACTCAGCCCCTGCATCGGTTTTATTCGACTCTGGAGCATCTCATTCTTTTATTACTGCTCAGTACGTAGCTAAGTATAATATATCTATGGCCCCTATGAGAAATTCCATGCTAGTTAGCTCACCCGGTGGAAACATGAAAGCCAATTTTATCTGTCCCCGAGTTAATTTGAAAATAGTTGGGGTAGACTTTCCTGCTGATTTGATAGTCCTGAACTCTGAGGGAATCGATGTCATACTTGGAATGGGATGGTTAGCTGCTTTTAATGCGGTGATTCAGTGTGCCAAGCGGTCCGTGTTGTTGACTAGCCCTCAGGGAGAGAAGATTGAATTCGGAGCTACACAACCCTCAGCTTCAACGTACTCAGTGAATCAGGCCAGCGGTGTTCCTTTGGAGGATATCAGAGTTGTTTGTGAGTTTCCGGATGTCTTCCCAGATGAATTGCCAGGTATGCCACCCGAACGAGACATTGAGTTTATTATTGAGCTTTTACCTGGTACTCCTCCTATTTCTAAAAGACCCTATAGAATGGTTGTTAATGAACTAGAAGTACTTAAGAAACAACTTAAGGAATTGTTGGATAAAGGTTACATTCGTCCTAGCTCGTCACCGTGGGGAGCACCTGTAATTTTTGTAGGTAAAAAGGATGGTACTCTGAGGATGTGTGTGGATTATCGTTCATTGAATGAGGTAACCATCAAGAATAAGTATCCATTGCCCAGAATTGAAGACTTATTTGATCAGTTGAGAGGAGATAAGGTTTTCTCCAAGATTGACTTGAGATCTGGCTACCATCAGTTGAGGATCAGGCGTTCCGACATTCCTAAAACAGCATTCACCACCAGGTATGGATTATATGAGTATACTGTGATGTCGTTTGGATTGACAAATGCACCCGCCTACTTTATGTACCTGATGAATAAGGTGTTCATGGAGTACTTGGACAAATTTGTGGTGGTGTTTATTGATGATATTCTGGTTTACTCGAAGAATGAGGAAGAGCACGAAGAACATTTGAGGTTGGTGTTGCAGACTCTTAGACAGAACCAGTTGTATGCCAAGTTTAGTAAATGTGAATTCTGGTTGAATCAAGTGTCTTTTCTCGGTCATGTGGTCACTGAAGGAGCTATTGCAGTGGATCCAAGTAAAGTTAAGGATGTGTTGGAATGGAAACCTCCTACCACGGTCTCTGAGATCAGAAGTTTTCTGGGATTGGCTGGATATTACAGGAGATTCATTGAAGGCTTTTCTAAAATAGTGAAACCTCTTACTTCGCTATTAGAGAAGGGCAAGGAGTTTGTTTGGTCAGAAGAGTGTCAGACTAGTTTTGAAGAGTTGAGAAGGAAGTTGACTACAGCCCCAGTGCTTGCTATGCCAGATATTCACAAGAACTTTGATATATATTGTGATGCTTCTCGTAGAGGTCTTGGGTGTGTGCTCATGCAGGAAGGCGGAGTTATAGCCTATGCATCAGACAGTTGAGGAAACACGAGCTGAACTATCCTACTCATGATCTGGAGCTTGCAGCGGTTGTCCATGCCTTGAAGATCTGGAGGCACTATATTCTAGGTAACAGATGTGAGCTGTATACTGATCACAAAAGTCTGAAGTACATATTTACTCAGAAGGATCTGAATTTGAGGCAGAGAAGATGGTTGGAGTTGATCAAGGATTATGATCTAGGAATCAACTATCATCCTGGCAAGGCTAATCTGGTTGCTGATGCGTTGAGTAGGAAGTCACAAGTAAATGCAATGTTTGGTCGCCAGTTACCAGCTGAGTTGCTTGCAGAGATGGAAAAGCTGAACTTAGGATTCCTGAAACAGACAGAAGGTGTGACAATGGAAGTTGAGTCTACACTGGAACAGGAAATTCGGAAGGGTCAGCTTACTGATGAGAAGATAAAGGAAATCAAGGAAACCATGTTAGCCGGAAAAGCTCCCGACTTCACCGAAGATGATCAAGGTACAATTTGGTTTAGAAAGAGGATATGTGTACCGGATATCGAGTCTCTCAGAGAGCAGATATTGAGGGAAGCTCATGATTCCACATATTCTATTCATCCAGGAAGCACCAAGATGTACCAGGATCTGAAGCAAAGGTATTGGTGGTATGGACTAAAAAGGGATGTGGCTGCCCATGTGGCATTGTGCGATGTTTGTCAGAGAGTCAAAGCTGAACACCAGAGACCAGCCGGTTTGCTTCAACCACTCAAGGTACCTGAATGGAAGTGGGAAGAAATCAGTATGGATTTCATTGTAGGATTACCTCGCACTCGAGGAGGATATGACTCCATATGGGTTATTGTGGACAGATTAACTAAGGTAGCTCACTTTATACTCGTTAACACTACTTATACCAGTGCTAAGTTAGCAGAGTTATACATGTCCAGAATTGTTTGTCTCCATGGTGTACCTAAAAAGATAGTGTCTGATAGAGGTACTCAGTTTACATCTAGATTCTGGCAGAAGTTGCATGAGTCTATGGATACAAAGTTGAATTTCAGTTCAGCATATCATCCTCAGACAGATGGTCAGACAGAGAGGACTAATCAGATTTTGGAGGATATGTTGAGAGCTTGTGCTTTGAAGCATGGAGGCAGTTGGGACAAGAGTCTTCCATATGCAGAGTTTTCATACAACAACAGTTATCAGGCTAGTTTGAAGATGGCCCCGTTCGAAGCACTTTATGGTAGAAAGTGCAGAACACCGTTGTATTGGAGTGAAACTGGTGAGAGTCAGTTGTTTGGTCCAGAGATACTACAGGAAGCAGAAAGACAGGTTCAGATTATCAGAGAGAACTTGAGAACGGCTCAGTCCAGGCAGAAGAGCTATGCAGATACAAGAAGGAGAGAATTAACTTTCGAAGTAGGTGATTATGTGTATCTGAAAGTATCTCCTCTTCGAGGTTTGAGAAGGTTTAAGGTGAAAGGAAAATTATCTCCTCGTTTCATTGGACCTTTCAAGATTGTTGATAGAAAAGGTGAGGTTGCTTATCAACTGGAGTTGCCAGCCAGACTGTCAGATGTGCATGATGTGTTCCATATCTCTTAGTTGAAAAAGTGTCTTCGAGTTCCTGAGGAGGAATTACCCTTGGACGAGTTGGATGTGCAAGATGATTTGACTTATAAGGAGTACCCAGCTAAGATTTTGGAAACTGCTGAAAGAGTTACTTGGAGTAAAGTGATTAAGATGTGTAAAGTTCAGTGGAGTCACCATGCGGAAAGTGAGGCAACTTGGGAAAGAGAGGATGAGTTGATGGCAGAGTTCCCTCAGATTTTCTCTAATCCATCTGAATCTCGAAGACGAGATTCTCTTTAAGGGGGTAGGTTTGTAACACCCTAAAATTCATCACATTTAAATTGTAGCAACCATTTTAATTTTTCTAGGAATTATTAAGGCTTTAATAAATTTTCTAGGATTTAATTGGAATTTCTAGCCTTTTATTAATTTAAATATCACGTTAAATAATTATTTTAGTCAAAATAAGTTTTTGTTGCATTCATGCTGTTGCATATATTTTTGGTTGCTAGTAAATCAAGTTGGAATTTAAATTCTGTTTAAATTCGAATTTGATTTGCTTTTGTTTGAGTTTTAGAAAAGTTTAAATCAGCCGAGTTCGTTTTTGCCCCTCGAACTCCAGGCCCAGTCCAAGTTTGCCCCTTGGACTCTTTCTCCCGCTCGCTTTTTCTCCCCGGGCTGAATCCTTTTTCCCCGGCCCGGCCTTCTCCACTTTGGGCCCAGCACCGGCCCGTTCTTTCTCCCCCGCCGCTCCTTCTCTGGCGCTCACCGACAGGTGGGACCCGCCTATCGGAGTCGTCGTCTCCGACAGGGACTCCCCACCCGAGTCCGTCCCGACGCCGCCTCCGACTCCGACCCCGTCACGAACGCCGAGGAGGCCCGAGCCCTGCTCAGCACCTATTTATCCCGGCCGCCACGTCCGTTTTCCCTTTCATCGAGTCGAGCCGCAAACCCGAGCAACCCTAGCGCCGCCGCCGCCGAATTCGAGCCGCCATAGTCGCCGCCCGCCTTTGCCGTCGATTCACCGCCGTCGTTGCTCGTGGAAGGAGACCAGGACCGCCAGGAGCTTCTTCTCGTCGCGGCGCATCGATTCCGCCGCTTCCCGTTGTAGTTCGACCGCCGGAGCCCCTGGTTCGGGTGAAGCCGAGCACCGCCGCCGCCGTCGATCGTCGTCGGCCGTCGTCATTGCTTTTCTCTCGTCAAGAACACCCGTAGTGAGTTCCACATCCCCTCCTCTCTCTTCCCGACCAAATTCCGTTGAAGCTCGTGCACTATAGCGCCGGAACCGCTTCTACCCGAGAGCTCGGCCGCCGCGCATGGCGCCGCCGTTGTCGGCCACCGCGTGCGCGCCTTCCTAGCCGCCCTTTTCACCCTAGATGGACTCGTCGTGAGCTCGCGAGTCCGTAGGACCAAGACCCGTCCCAAACCGAGGCCCACAGCGTTTTCCCGTAGATCCTCCGGCGAAGGTCCGCCGCGGAAACGGGCGGCGCCGCCGTCCCGGCCGTTCCCGCCGACGAGCCCTCGGCCGATTCGTTTTGAGCCGTCCGATCGCGATCCAATGGTCCATGGTCGTCCGAGCTTTGAGTCAACCCGAGTCGTAACGGTCAGCCCTGGCCAAATTGCTAAAGAGCCCCTGTAGTTTATCAAAATCAACCCGCGGTCCACTTTAGTTCAAAAATAATTACGAATAGGTCCTGTTTTCTTATATTTTAACCCCTGCAAGATTTAAAAATTGTGCCCGAGGTCCAAGGTTTGTCTTTTTTACATGAAAACCCTCGAGTTTTTATATAAAATTATGTTTTAGCCCCTGGTTTTTCGCAGTTAAGCCCCTGGAACTTTTAAAACTTTGCCAGCAAGTCCCTGAACCTTAGAAAAGCCATATCTTTTGCGTTTTAACTCCAATTTTAGTGATTCTCGCGCTCACGCGTTCATTGTAACGTGTAGATTAGTTTTGTGCTGTTGTTTTCTCCTGTTGGAATTGTTTGGTGTACTGTTTCTTATTTGTTGTATTGTTTCCTTGTATGTAAATGTGTGATGCGATTAGGAAACGACCAGTTCGAGGATTTCTCTGAAGAACCAACTGTTGGAGAAGGATTTGAGCAGCAACCGAGTTGGGAAGAAGGCAAGTGTATTATGTCATGCAAATGTCCAAATAATTATTAATTTCACCACCCATGCATGTGTCTTAATTTGATGGGTTCCTATTTAAGGATTTGCCTAGCCACTATATTTTTCCTGTCCCTGAAACTGGGTTACTTAATTAATTTTGATGGTAGATGATGCTTAGTTTGCTCAACTGGGATTGGTTAAATGAACCCCTACTCTATGTTCCATTACTACCTTTTTAATCAATTAATGGACAAGATCATATCTTTTTAATTGGAACATGGAGAACCACCCAGGAAAACAGTACAACCATGAGTGCCATGTGGCTCTGGCTTTGACTGACTAATTAGGTGCTCTGGTTTATGGTAGCTTTACTCGTAAGGGGCATGGGGGGCGGCGGTTGACGGGGTAGAGCTCGGTCCTTTTGAGCTGTGGGCTTTGGTAAGAGACAGACCTCATTAAGGAGGGTTATGCTTTGCTTCTGAACCGGAAACCTTAGCGGGCTATCATTTATGAGAGTGCTTTTGTAAAGGTCTCATAGTGAAACTCAGTATTCGGTCCACGTGGTGTGGGAAGGGTACAATGCTTCGGCAATGGGAATCACGGCTTATGGTGAAAGTGTACAACCTCTGTAGAGTGTAAAACTGTTATAACAGCCGTGCTCACGGTCAAGAGCGGCCTGGACCCTTACATGATAATCATACTTGAACATGATCTAAATCGTGGTTACTTGAATATGTTGGGAATATGACATTCATTAATTTGTGGGTGGTATATACTTTCATTTGCTAGTAAATAGTTGTTTAATAAAACTTGACCAACTAAAAGTGCTTACTGCAGTTTGGTCAGCCAACCTTTTTGCCTCAGCCTTGTATGTCATATTACATTTGCTGAGTACGTATGTGCTCATACTTGTTGCTTTTCTTTCTTTCTTTTATTGCATCAACTACACCGGAATGCTGCTCAGATTGGGAGAATTTTGAGGATTTCACTACTGTTTTTGAGGAGTTCTAGGCGAGTCTCCCCCAGTCAATGCCTGTGGAGTTGGAGTCACTTCTGCTTCGTTAGAGAAACGTTTATTTAAGTCTTCCGCTATGACTTTTGAGTCAACTCTGAGATTGTAATAAATGCACTTTAATACTCTTTCGTTATGCATGGTTATGGATATTCACTTGTGACGTCTACCATATGTGTGTAAACTGATCCTGGCGCACATATGAGATGCATCTGGTTTTGCCTTGAAAACCGGGTATGACTGACCTCTTGTGCCTCGACGGAGGAGAACGTGAAACAGCGGCAGCTCTTGCATTGCCACTCGTGCGTGACTCACCCATTGACTTCCATGCCGTGTGCCTTTCACCATCTCAAACTCCCGTCAGCGTCAGCCTCGGTGCAAGAATATCGTTGGAAAGGTGCAGTGCCGCGTCGCGGTCATGTCGGCCGTATCGCGTTTGCATTTCGCTTCCCTACCACTCTACCCCACTCGGATCTGCCATCTGTGGCACTGTGCCTTGTCGTAATTCACCGGCCCATGCGCGGGCCATTTCAGCAAGGAGCGCCGGTGGAATTGTACCTGCAGGCTGCAACCACGTTACCAGATGCAACCTAAAATAAAATGTTTGACCGTAGATCATGGTTACCTACGCCTTTTTAGTTTTTACCCGAGAAGAAATACTCACCCACGCGCCGGCAGGAAAAGGAGAAGTTGGTTCTTCCTCTCATCGAGGCCTCTATACTGCTACAATCTCGCTTCACGCGCGCCATCCACGCGATCGATTCCGTGCAACGATGCATGAGAACGCACTTCCGACCGGGGGGCAAAGGGACGAACGCAAAACGCGAAGCAGATTGGATATCTGTCAGCACGATCGCTTCTCAAGAGTACAGTCACCGTACCTCTTCTGGCCCTGTCCCTGGCCATGGAGGAGGGGTGTTTGAATCGCTGCACTAAAATTTAGCCTTATCACATCAAATATAAAAAAATAATTAAAAATATTAAATATAAATTAATTATAGACTGTAGTCTGACCTATGCGGCAGGTGGTAGGTCAATTTTTTTACTTTTTGGATGCACGCGTAACGGCATATTCAGAGATCAGACAGACACATCTGTAAGCTTTGGCAAATATTTCGAAGAAATACTATGCCCATCTTATTTCGAAAAAATCAAGCTACGTATACGTAACTAAGTATAATCCAGATGTGCGATTCTCCGGTAAGGAAACTAGGCCTTTAGTTTAAAAAAATTTTCTCTCCAAACTTCACTATTCATCTATCACATCAAATCATATTAAATCTCCCTCCTCGTGTATGGAGCATTAAATATAGATAAATAAAAAAACTAATTGCATAGTTTTGATGTACACGACGAGACGAATCTTTTGAGCCTAGTTAGGTCATGATAAGACAATATTTACCATAAACAAACAAAAAGTGCTACAGTGTGCTACAGTGTCCAATATGACTTTTTATCCCTCTTTTCATCAACTAAACACCCCGACGAACCATGAGGTGCTACTACAGTCAGACAGTCAGTCCCTACGTGCCTACGTAAGCGTTTTGGACCGTCCAGTTGAACCATGCTGATTGCTGAGAAGAGCTTTGGGGGAAAAGGTAAAAACAATCATTAAGAAGAAGCAACCAGAGACCCTTTTCATTTTAGTTACGCAAATTAGCGTTTTACTACTCCAGTCCAAAGTTGATCGGATGTTGATGCTGCGTACCGGCCAGTTAAGAGTTAGGTTCCTACGTTCTTCGAGAAGGAAATAAAAGAAGGCTCAATTACAGTTAGGTTTGGATCCAAATCCTGATAAGCTAGCTAGCAGTGCTGCCAAATGTACAATCATCTAGCTTTTCCATTCATATACCGACCAAACTCCACAAATAGACCTACCAACAACAAGAGCAGAAAGAAAAAAGCCCACAACCTGTAAATGTGCAATTATGCGGAACATAAGGAAGATAAGATGATAGTGTCCTTATCTTCGATCGGCGGGTTCACCTTTCGCCGCGCATACCGATCTCTGAGATAGGAAAATATAGGATTTATTAGGCCTCATTTATATCCCAAATTTCACCCCCAAAATTTAATGTATAAAAAAAGATTCACTTCACATCAAAATGTCGGCACATGCATGGAGTACTAAATGTAGATGAAATCAAAGACTAATTACATAGTTTTGTTGTACTCTACGAGACGAACATTTTAAGCCTAATTAATCAATTTTTGGACAATTTTTTACACATAAAAACGAAATGTTACAGCGACGCACGCACCGAAAAAACTAAAATTTGGCTCCTAAATTCAGAAAAGGCCTCGTGATCTCCGCCATGATTCGCCTGCACGCCCCTGTCGCTGATGGTAGGGTCTGCGTCCACTCCCTCGTCTTCCGCCGCGCCGAGCAGCAGAGGCGGGTGGCAGGCTGCTGGCCGTGGCAGTGGCAGTGGCACGGGGCAACCGGTCTTGGATTCCCATGCAACGCAAACGGACACGGACGGCCGCGCTAGCTACTCCGTTCCTGGAGACTCGTATCGTATGGCCCGTAGCGCGTAGCGCATGGGTCCGCGGCTCAAAGCTGCTGCTAGTGCACGCCAACGTTGCCCATCAAGCCGTACCAAACCCAAGTCGCCGTACGGCCCGACCATCGCTGGCCGGAATCCAATCCGCGCAGGGATTCAGCGCCACCGCGAACCGTCTTTTTTTTTTTTGCATTTTAGCCCTTTTTTCAAAAAAAAAAATCGTTTGGACCCTGGAGGAACGAATTGCGTCTTTGGACCCTATGGGTCGGCGCCAGGGTCCATGCGCCGACGTATAACGTCTCGGCGCCACGGATCCTGGCGCCGATGTGCCAACTAGGGAGCATGACCTGGCATCGCGCGCGCTTACGTGGCATGGGGGCTCGGCGCCACAGATCTTGGCGCCGACCTCGGCGCCATAGCTCTGGGCGCCGACCCTGGAAACCATAATCGGGCCGGTCCCTGGCTTCCGTCTCTCTCTCTCCCTCGCTGCTCCAGCCGCCCGCCCGCGCCCTGCGCCGCCGCCGCCGCCCGCCCGCGCCCTGCGCGCCCGACGCCGCCCCGCCCGCGGCCTGTGCTCCCGCCATCGCCGTGCCCGCGCACTGCGCCCCCGCCGCCGCCCCGCCCGCGCCCTGCGCCCCCGCCGTCGCCGGTGGCCATCGCCCGCCCGCGCCCTGC
Organism: Echinochloa phyllopogon; assembly: GCA_033239725.1. Taxonomy (NCBI): domain Eukaryota; kingdom Viridiplantae; phylum Streptophyta; class Magnoliopsida; order Poales; family Poaceae; genus Echinochloa; species Echinochloa phyllopogon. The sequence continues at coordinate 8,146,476 of BTCW01000018.1, forward strand.
CTGGCCGCGCGGTGGGCGCCGTTGGCCGCCGCCCGGCGACGCTCTGCCTGTCCGCGCGGCGGGCGGACGTCGGTCGGCCGCGCCTCGTCGGCCCGCGCGTGCGCCTCCCGGCCGCGCGGAGCTCCGACTCCCGCCGGCGTTTGGACCGCCCGTGAAGGTGAGCAATTTGATTTATGCAATATAGTCAGATAATATCAATATGCAATATAGTGAGATATAGTAAGCTATTTTATTTAGGTAATATAGTTTGTTAGTTACATGATATATAGTTAGATAATTAGAAGTTTAGTTATTCAATAAAGTTCAATATAGGTAGTCACAGTGTATAAACCTAGTTATTGTTGAATATCAAGCTAGGTCACTAACATTCATAATATATCTAGATAGACAATTTAGTCACAGTGTATCATGGAGGAAGTGTGGAAGAAGATCAGTTTGGGAATGTCACTTTTGTTGCAATGCACAGAGTCCCTCTGTTGTTCGATGATCGCCCTATGTTTAGTGAGTTGTTAGGTAGGGTTCGTGAATGTCTTTGTCTTAATTCAAATGAGGATGGCATCTCAATGGAAGGGGTACTTCACTATGGTACAGCAGGGCAAATTTTTGGTAGGAGGCTTCTCCCAATTACATATGAGAGTGGGTGGGAGAAGTATGTGAACATGGTCATGAAGAGTGTGTTCCAAAGTTTGGATTTGGTGGTGCGGAAGTTGTCAATTGATCCAATACCCCGTGATGGGTTGTCACCCCTTAATGGGCATTCATCCCCTCATGAGTTGTCGCCAGAACATGGTAATCCGGCTCCTTCTCTCCCTCCGTCACCAATGCGTGAGGTGTTTGTGGAAGATGTGGTGGTTGGAGTCCCTGATGCTCAATCCGCCCCAAATGGTAAATGCACACGGCACTATTCTCATATTCACCCTTCATTCTATACCTTTGTACCGATATGTCTTCTTGTTCTGTGGTTTCAGGAGAGAATCCAAATAATATTGGTGTCAATGTTCCTCCTGTGCCTCCATCATCCAATATTGGAGGGTCTTTTAACAGTGTCCATGTTCCTCATGTGCCTCCATCATCCAATACTGGATGGGCTAGCAATAGTGTCGATGTTGAAATTGATGATGATGAGGAGCCTTATGTGACAGCTAGAGCTGTTGCTTCTGATGATGACCGTCCTGTTCCAGCATTGAGTCAAGAAGATATTGAGCTCGTCCGACAATTTTGTCCTGATCGTGATCCACTTGTTGATGAGTTTAGTGATTTGAGACATTGTCATAGAGCATATGCAGTGGGCAGAGAGGACGAGGTACTAGAGCAGCATGAATATGCAGATGGCATGGAAATTCAGAAGGGAATTGTATTCAAGGACTTGCCAACGTTGAGAAGGTGGTTACAGGAGTATTCCGTGAAACGTAAGAGACCTTTCAAGGTTAGGCATTCATATGTGGCCCGACGTTATACAGTGATGTGTGAGAAGGCAGATTGCAATTGGAGGGTATGTGCTCGGAAATAGAAGGCCTCGGGAAAGTTCAAGATCACCAAAATTGTAGGTCCACACACTTGTGCCGAGAAAGATCTTGAACAGAGGCATCGACAGTTGACATCTACCCTCATTGCAAGTAGGTTTGTGTCAACATTGAAGTTGCAGCCCAATTTGAAGGTAAACACAATTATTGACATGGTCGAGAAGATTTTTCATTACAAGATAAAATATGGCAAAGTATGGCGGGCAAAGCAACGGGCTTGGAAGATGATATATGGAGATTGGGAGGAGGGGTACGAGAAGTTTCCAGCACTCTTCAATGCAATCAAAGCAACCAATCCGGGAATGCATTACGAGTACATGCCAAAACCGAATGTAACTATTAATGGTAGACAGATATTCTTGCGTGCCTTCTGGTGCTTCCCCCAGTGTGTGGAGGCGTTCAGGCATTGTCGTCCGGTGTTGTCCATTGATGGTACATTTCTATTTGGAAAGTACATGGGCACACTATTGATAGCCGTTGCATGTGACGCGGAGAATGCATTGGTTCCTTTGGCTTTCGCTCTGGTGGAGAAGGAGAACCAGGATAGTTGGGGATGGTTCTTGCGTCTTGTTCGGAGACATGTTGTAGGACCTGGTCGGGAGGTTTGTGTCATATCTCATAGGCACCAGGGTATACTCAGTGCTGTATAGGAACAGATCCCGGGCTATCCACCATTGCACCACTGTTGGTGCACTCGGCACCTTGCCGAGAATTTACTTCGGAAAGATGGTACGAAGGAGAACTTTCCTCTATTCGAGGAAGTTTCTCAACAACTAGAGGTGCAGAGGTTTGAGGAGAAGTTGGATCAACTAAAAACGTCAACAAATGAACATGGCAGACAATGGTTGCAAGGGTTGATGAGGGAGCGTGAGAAGTGGACAAGGGCTTATGACGATCGTGGTTGGAGGTATTCATTTCAGACTAGCAACATGGCCGAGTCATTTAACAGTGTCCTTAAGGGTGTATGTGGCATGACAGTCAATGGTATTGTCGCATTCACCTTCTATAGAATGGTTGCATGGTTCAACAAGAGACATGCAGATGCAGAGGAGCTACAAAAGAAGGGTCAGTCATTGGCATGTAAACCTACGCGGCATCTATCAGCCGCAAAGGACTGGGCTCGCTCACATGAAGTCATATGTTTTGACCACTTGACAGGAAAGTACGAGGTCACTGAAAGGGGAGGAACATCGTCCGATGGAGAGGTGCGGCCTTCAAGGATTTATATTTTTGTACTAATGGATTTCTCATGCACGTGTGGGAGACCAAGGCAGTACCACTTTCCATGTTCTCATTTTATTGCAGTAGCTCGACATCGAAACTATGCCTACGAGAGCATGATTCCACCACAGTTCAGTGTTCATAACCTGATACTGACATGGTCTCCCCGGTTCGAGCCTTTTCTAGACGAGGACCAATGGCCACCGTACAACGGTCCCATATACATTGCCGATAAAAGTTGTCGTTGGGACAAACGTGGAAGCAGGAAGAGAACGAGACACAAGATGGTCATGGACACAGTTTCTGGTAGAACTAGGCGGGGCAGAGCAACACCCTTTCTTGCTGAACCCGAGGAAAACAACTATGGCCGATGCGGCAGACTTGGCCACAATAGATGCACATGCCATTGGCCGCTTAGTCAGGTGCAAATTATACTTGTAGTAGTGCTTATTTAAATAATTCTAATGTGCTTACATGTTTACATCATTTTATTGATAAGCTGTTTTATTTCATAAGTTGTATTTTTATGTACTAAATTTTAATCTTATTGTTGTAGGATGGAAGCACCTCATCTTCTCGATCCTTTTTACGATGCACATCACCGAGGACGACTCACCGCGGAGGGGCAGGTAATGACTTCATCTGTTTGTCACTCTATTTAATTTGTGTTTATTTATGTACTAATTAGCAAAAAAACAATATTTGCAGGAGCTGTCCCTTCTTCGTCCTCGAACCCATGATAAGTTCAAGGACATACGATATAACGACAGGTACACTCCTCTCTTGCAGAGGGCTGGCTTGGACGTTGTATCGTACCAGGTTTGCCGCGGGTTGCCTGTTATAAACCACGCGGCGATCACAGCTTGGTTGACAGGTATAGTCAACAACGATTTTTCCACTTCCCCAATCAGTTTTATTAGTCGATTGCGGCCTTTTGGTGCTAACTGTACTTATTTTTTTCTGTAGGTGGAGGCCGGAAACTCATAGTTTCCACCTACCGTGTGGTGAGATGACAGTCACACTTGAGGACACTCAGAAGTTTCTTGGACTTTCTGTTAGAGGTATTCCAGTTACTGGCCAGTGCATGGCCGATGGTTGGAGGGCACGAGTTGAGGCCTTCCTCGAGAGAGGGCTTCCCCCAGCGGCACCACGCGACCGCACCTCAGGAGTACCTATCGCCTGGCTTCGAGATAACTTTGGTCAATGTCCGGCAGATGCTGATGACCAGACAGTTACATACTACTGCCGGGCTTGGATCCTTCACTTTGTTTGGGTGAGTTCTGGATGGTCATGTTCTACTACTTTTTCATTATGTGCACTACCATCATTTCATCTTATCGTTGCACTAAATTTTAATCTTATTGTTGTAGGTGTGTTCTATTTCCTGATGGGACAGGTGACAGCGCGTCTTGGATGTACATCCCATGCCTGACCGATTGGGAGACGACGGGAGGGTACAATTGGGCCTCTGGCGTGTTGGCTTTCTTGTACCGCAGCCTTTGTTAGGCTTGTCGTCGTACGGCACAACACTCATCGATAGGCGGGTGTGTGTACCTTCTCCAGCTTTGGATGTGGTCTCGTATCCCTGTTGGGCGGCCTACACGTCTTGCACCACGTCCCTGGTTCAACGTGCCGAACCCTCGTCTTGGACCGACGGTTGCTTACCTGTTCGATCAGGTAACAGCTCCCTTCTCCAGAACCAAGAGAGCGTACGTTGAGTTCGCCAACGAGTTGGACACACTGATGCCATCGATGGTGAGTCCTTTGCATTCCATTCAGCTTACATGTATTCTTAATTTTTTTGACGCTTACATTCTTGTTGATGCAGGTGACTTGGGAGCCATTCAACGATATAAGCGTGGCTCAACTTCAATTGAGCACCATGTGCTTCGCAGATGAAGACATTTTACAGGATGACGTGCCCACTTATCTGCTTCTATGCTATTGAGTACCATTTGCCGGATAGAGTTGCACGTTAGTTTGGCTTTAGGCAGCAGTGGCCGGTACCTCCTTTCTCCACGTCTGTCGAGTTGCATAAGTAAGTAGTTGCCTAGTTCACTATATGGCTCATTGTTATATAAGTAAGTTGATTAAGTAAGTTTGTGAAATAACTTTATGTTTTTTCCCAATTTGTATATGGATTACAGGATCGATCGTCAGCAAGAGAAGAAGACAACAGATTTCGCTATGTTGCACCGCGAGTACATCGACATTTGGGATCTCTTCCAAGACAATGTGAATGACAAAGAGCATCCACACACGAACTACAACTTCTGGCAGTACCTATCATGGTACACAGGGGTGACGCGGACCAAGCTGAAGGGGCAGTGGACACCGGCTGACTACGCAGAGATTGTGTCTTCGAATGATGAAGACACGTCGTACGACATTGCAACACAGGAAGGGACGCTCGTGGAGGCAGTCCCAATATTGGACCGGGTGGTACTGTCACAAAACTTTATAGTCTCTTGGTCTATGACAATTATTCCTTGTCAGCAACCATTTCCATTTCCCCTCTTTGTTTGCAGGGCAACGCGTTGAGGCGGTCTGTGGATGACATCGAACGTTTTCCACGAACAGATGTGGATGGGACGACATTGAACAACTTTCTTGGAGTAAGTTTTCTATGTAGCAAGTTGATGTATTTTCTCATATCACACTAAATGGTATTACGTGGAAGAGTTGTTGTAGTTTAGATGATATTGTGCTCTTTGTTGTAGTTTTCAATGTGTACGGGTAGTAAATAGTATCTCTCATTGAACAACTTTCATTGACTAAATGTTTACCTGCAGCAACGGCTCGTCGGCTACGTCGTACTGCTGCTCGTTGTGGTTGCAGGTCGACCGTGACGACGGACGTGCACGACCCACACACACACCTAGGTGACGACCTTGCAGCCTCCGGGGGACAGAGCTCGTCGCGGGCAACAACGGATACTTTCGACAGCTTTGGTGCCCACCATGACAGAGCCGTGGAGATAGGATCCTCTCAGCTGCACGACGCTCCTACGACTCAGCCTTCACAGCGTTCACCACGTCGGATTCGACGTCCACGTGAGCCGTACACTCCAGGCACCGACGCCCTTGGTGGTAAGGGTAAGACTAGGAGGCAGTGAATGTTGGTTGATTGAGCGTTTCGACAACGCTGTGTATGTATATGGACGTTATGGACTGTCTGGACTATGATGTGGTGGTTTGTGACGACTTTGTTTATTTGTTGCCTGTACTTTACTTATGAATCTGCACTTTGCTTATGTGATTGTTTGTGGAGTCCTGGATGCTCAAAAAACAAGGGAAACTCTACCGAATTTTATCCGTGAATTCTTTATATAATTTGTTATGTTGGTGGTAAATTGGATGGTCATGTTTTATGTGATTATGTGATCACGTGTTTATCTGATTACGTGGATATCTTTACATTATTTATCTTGCGTGAATAAGCGCATGGAGTATTATCTGTCGGAGCATAATTATAACCATGCAATAATAATTATATTTTATTCCTTGACAACTAGTCTAGTACATGTCATAAGAGTTAAAAGTACAACATTGTTCATGGCTTAACATGAGAGAATGGAAAGTGCATTAAATCCGAACAAGCACCGTACTCGAATACTCAAACAATGCTCGTAACAACTTCCTAAAACATTGCTACTGAGTGCAACGAGGCCGCTTTCCCTTCCTCAAAGCGTCGGGATTCTCCTTCAATGCTTCTTTCGCACGACGAGCACGCTCCAACTTCTTCTCCCTCTCCTCCCTTGCCTTCGCAGCACGCCTCCTTTCTAGCTCCTCTTTACGCTCTTTTTTTTCTGCCTCCTGTTTGCGCCTCATCTCCAACCTTTCATTTATCTCCACATCCCACTGATTCATTCCATCCCAAAAGTCATTGTCTTCCTTCTTAATCTCAGTGTCGATCCACTGCTCAAAATCACATAGCGGCGGTGGAGTCTGCAAAAAATAAATCATTACTTTGCTATTAGATGATGTATACGTATAGATAAAAAATAACTAATTTCACCATTGAGTTCTCACCGTGATGCCATTGCGGATCATCTGCGGTGGTGGATCGAATGCAAAATTCAAACACATCCAGTACCTTTGCCTAAAAGTTTCCTCTTCCTCGGAAACGTCTACCTTGCAAGGGTCACCACAAAAGCACATCGGCACCGGAACACCACTAGGTAAAGGATAAGGTTCGTAGGCATTGCGAGGCCGCAGTTGAAAGGTATTTATCCTATTCAAAAAAATAAATTTGCACTTGGTTATGTCAAAAAAGTAATTACATCGGAGAATACAATGGATGTATATTACCTTGCTTTCCCACATCTACCACCTCTACCGCGCCTAGGCATCCTATAATTCAATAACACACATACACATATTAATCATCTAATGGCTTCTTACCCTTTCTATATCTAGGGTTGCAAAATACACAAAATGTAGACCAAATCAGTGCGCGAAAAAAAGAGGAGATGAGGGAGGATACCTTGCTCTTCAAGATATATGGATTAAAACCAAATTTTCACGGTCCAATACGTCGATTACGGAGGTTGAACGGATTCAGGAGCGAGGAAAACCGAGAGGGAGGACGAAACAATGCAGCAAGCCTCGGCCAGGAGCTGGGGGTGGATATCTTCACTGTAGACCTCGGCGCCATAGATCTTGGCGCCGAGGGTCGGCGCCAAGGTCTGTGGCGCCGAGCCCCCATGCCACGTAAGCGCGCGCGATGTCAGGTCATGCTCCCTAGTTGGCACATCGGCGCCAGGATCTGTGGTGCCGAGACGTTATACGTCGGCGCCATGGACCCTGGCGCCGACCCATAGGGTCCAAAGACGCAATTCGTTCCTCCGAGGATCCAAACGGGAATTTTTTTTGAAAAAAAAGTCCAAACGGGAATCCGTTCCGCGCGCCGTGCCCCTGTCGGTAGTATCCCGTTTCGACTTCGCTTCTTTTGAGGCCCTGCGCTGCCGTGTCAGTGCGCGTGGGTGCTCTCTCGGAGGCCTGATACGAGCACGCGCGCTCGTATGGCTTTTTATCCGGAGGCTGGTGCGTTGAGTTCCCAAATCACATCAAATTTCACTATTCTCTTTTCAAATTTCACTATTCAATCATCGCATCAAATCACATCAAATTAAATCTCTCTCCTCGTAGAGCACTAAACATGAGTAAATAAAAAAAATCAGTTGCACGATTTTGATGTACACGACGAGACGAATTTTTGAGCCTAGTTAGATTATGGTAGGACAATATTTATTACAAATAAACGAAAAATGCTACCGTGTTCGATGTGGCTTTTTCACCCTTTTCACCGTCTTTTGAAGGAAAACCCACCAGCCAGGAAACAGGACAAACAGGTTCAAAGGAGCCACTCGCCCTCGCCCCAGACCGAAACCAAAAGCTGGGCAAATCGTGGCCTCCTGTTCCCCCCATCTCCAGATCATTTGCGCTTCTCTCGGCCGCCGCTGCAAACCACCCCGTCGGCCCCTGCAGTTCCCGCGCACCAGAACGATACTGGCACGCTCCGGCACTGGAGAAATCCATCCCCCAGGAAGACATCATCTTCAATTGTCGTGGAAGGACTTATCAATTGGGTTCCAGGACGGCCACGGTTCTCTGCCGCCGATACTCCAGGCGCTGCTGCTCCAAGCGCAGCTGATCCGGCAATGAACCGGTTTTCTGAATTGCATACCTACCACCATGATGATTTAACTTGCAATGAACCGATCGCTCAGATTTTTCTCCTAGACTTGATGCAGTATATGTAGAATCCACTATGCATTATATTATTCTGAAGATGTCTTTTTGTTCTGATTGATCTGGAGCAATTCGAGATCTATGAACTGCTATATATCAAATTTCCTAGGCAAGAGGTTATCTATTTTTTAGCTGCATTCTGTACACTCGCCGGCTTGGTACTATGTGGATTGATGGTCTTTTGATGTATTGATGCATGCCACAGTTAATCCATCTCCATTTACATGACATGCAAAGAGTTATTAAATTTTCTTCTCTATGAAAACCGTTTTAGATAATGTGCATTGGAGAGATAGTTTCTATATCTATATTTATTCTTTTCTCTTTTATCTGGACACTATTTATAAATATTATGGGTTGAGACTGCCCTCAATCTCCGGCCTGATCTCTGAATCTGTGGATCTGACTATCTATCTTGGCGCTGTTGCTTGTAGTTTCTGCGACGCGGCAGGCGGTGGATGAGCGAGCGGATGGTATGGCCTGTCAGCACGGGCGTTTTGCTTGCGGGCAATGCATGCGCTGTGTACCTGAAGCGGCGCCTGTGAACGCTGCCGCGTGCCGCGCAGAGTCTCAGATGCAACCAAACATGTGGCAAACGAAATCGCAGCGGAACCTTGATGATTCGTCGCTATCCGGTCTCACTCGAGACACGGCACAGGTAACCCTATTCCCTAAACATTCGATTTTTTTTAAGAGGAAGACCTATAGCACTTGAATTCTCAACTGAACTTTTTCAAAAAAAAAAACTCAAGTGAAGCTTACTTTGGGACCCCCAGGTTAGGTTGATTTGATCGGTCGTAAAAGTAGGGTGCAATTATGCGTCCTTTATCCCGAAACGGCGAAACAGGCACCACAAAATACCTGGAAAGATCAAAGAACGGTGAGCGTGAAAAGAAAAACGAGTGCCGCCGCTTCATCTTTCGCCGGAGCACGCACGCCGGCCGGTCGACCGATCCCCACGGCCACGAACGCACGCCGCTTTATTACGGCGCGACCGGCCACGATCGCCATATACGGACGTGACGTGACGCTACGCCTCGTCGCCTCTGGTCGCGTCGATCTCGTCCTCTTTCTCCGCGCAAGCGGCTCGATCGCGTGCGTGTGCCTGCGTGTCGTCGTCTGGCCCGGATGCGGAAGGAGCCTCGGCGTGGCGTGCGGTTGCTTGCTCCCGTCACGCGAGAGATAGAGAGATAGAGAGAGATCTGGCCGGGGGGTTTCGCATCGGTGACACGGCAGCGAGCGAACGAGCGGGTGGAGGTTGGAATTCGGAGAGGGTTCAGCGGACGGACGCGGAGGCTAGGACGCGTGCGAGGTCGGTTTAGGGGGTCTTTAGCCAAGTGGAAGTGAGCGAGGGCGACGACGCGCGTCAGGCTGGATGTGCGGCTGGGGGATGGAGTGGATGGCATTTTTATCCTGCGGCTCCGTGTACTCCATTACTGTTCGTTCGCGTGATAATTTCTGCGTGTCAGTTACCAACAGATTCTTGCCCATTCGTTTGTCTAGCCCGGCTCTGGTTGTTAGTAGTTCTTACTCTGATTCACCGGCTAGCCAACTTGCATCCCTAGATTAAAAAAAGCTCCTAAACTATTTATCGGTGTATTTAGCGTTAGAGCTTCTTCGTACCACTCCTCAAGATCCCGTCTGCGTGCACCCATTCAGCAACATGGCATAGCAAGTAGGAGCAGGGGAAATAATCAGAAGTAGCTTTTTTTATACTTAGCTTAGGAATTATTAAGATAGACTTTTATGCACCTCAAGACGCCGCTCGTTCGTAACTTTTGTTGAGTCCTAAACTAGCTAGTAGTAATAGATCCGAGCTCCGTGCATTTCTGGCCGTTGAAACAGCAAGTAAACAACGCTAAGGAAACGGAGAATAACAGCATCGAGTCAAAACTGAACCAAGCACCATGTTTAAAAGCATTCACCTTTCACCAAGACACTCCAAACCCACTAAGTAGTGACACTGTGACAGCGCCGCAGCATCGGAGAGACGTCTGCGGCCGAGGACAACCGTGCCACGGAGCCTTCCAGAATTCAAGACCCAAAGTCAGCACCTAGCGCACTGCACAGACGCAACGCAACCGCCCACCAACCACTGCGCCTGCGGTGCCTCACACACACTCTATTTATAGAGCAGCAGCACAGCCTCGGCTGCGATACACACACCGAGAGAGATCAACCAGAGTCTCTCAACAACCTGTGCAGGCGGCAACACTCCAAGAGAGTCAGAGAGGGGTGTTCCTGCCGAGGAGGAGGAAGAAAGGAGAGGAAGGCATCTCCGTCGTCATCGCCATGGATCTGCTCGCCGATCTCATCAACCTCGACCTCTCGGACTGCACCGAGAAGATCATCGCCGAGTACATCTGGTGAGCTTTGCTGTGCTGCCTTTCCTTCTCTCGTTGCTTCCGATGCTTTTCCATTTCCGTCAGTCACCATGGTGTTCGTTGGGATCCTGCTGCGTTTCGTTTTTGCGTTTATTTTACATGGATGACAAGCTAAAGAGGATATACACACTGGCAGAAATTTATGTGACGATCTTACGGATGCTGTATTAAACAATCTAGGAAGATTTTTGGGAATTATGTTAGTTCGAAAAAAAAAACTTCTATGGATTGCAGCTTGCTGAAATTTTATCATGGACTCCAGCTGGTGTGCATCGTCATTCGCTTTTCAAGTTTGTTCCAAAATGCTGGCGTCAACCTGTTCCCCTTTACGAGTAACTAGACACGTCAGCATGTCACTCTTAGGCCGTACTAATCCACTTGTAATAATTCCACCTTGTCTGATCCAGGGTTGGCGGGTCTGGGATGGATGTGAGGAGCAAAGCCAGGGTGAGTACACTTTTCTCTTCCTCCCTGACAACCATGAACCCTTATCTTGATGCAGTTTTCTTTGGATGATATGTGCTGTGTAGTGCAAGTGTCCCTTCTGAGGTGTGGCAATTTTTCAATTGCCTTCTTCGCACGAAAATACTCAGCTCTCCGCTTGCATGTTCTCCAAATAAACAAACGTAAAACTTTTCAAGTGCATGACAGACACCTCCTCTGACTGCCTTTTACTCAGACACTGTCCGGACCTGTGGATGACCCTAGCAAGCTTCCGAAATGGAACTTCGACGGATCCAGCACCGGCCAAGCTACGGGTGACGACAGTGAAGTCATCCTTTGGTACCATGCTCTTGATTCCACTCTTCATCATCACCTTAATTTGTGTGCCTCGTTGTTGAAGCGTTGAACTAATTCACATTTTTGTTTTTGGCATCAAGTCCTCAAGCCATCTTCAGGGACCCGTTCAGGAAGGGGAAGAACATACTGGTAACATAGATCTCCCTTTGCTTCTTTTTCGAAAGTGACTCCCTTTGCTTCATATTTGCAGATTTTCTGCATGAACGTTGGATTGCGGAGATATTTTATCTAATTTTGAGCTGTGTGTAGGTTATGTGCGACTGCTATGCACCGAACGGAGAGCCGATTCCGACCAACAAGCGGCACGTGGCGGCAAAGATCTTCAGCCACCCTGATGTCAAGGCTGAAGAACCATGGTCAGTATCTTCAGCTTTTCCCAGATTGAACTTGCATTGTTTGTTGTTACAGATATTTCATTCAATCGAAAGGTGTTTCTTACGGTGCATCTGTCCAAATTCAGGTTTGGGATTGAGCAAGAGTACACCCTTCTTCAGAAGGACACCAACTGGCCTCTTGGCTGGCCATTAGGCGGCTACCCTGGCCCTCAGGTAGATAGGCATTTGTTACGGTCAAAGGCTACTACTCAGCATAATTAACAGAGAAGGAAATTAGCTAAAAATGCAAAAACAAAAAACATTTCAATTTGCACTGACCATACCAGAGTCGCTAAACCTATAGAATGATCAATGATCCATGCTTCGACAACATGCATGAGTTCCAGTGAATTCAGTGAGCGATGGTGTAACAGGGACCTTACTACTGCGCCGCCGGAGCTGACAAATCGTACGGGCGAGACATCGTGGACGCGCACTACAAGGCCTGCCTCTACGCCGGCATCGACATCAGCGGGATCAACGCAGAGGTCATGCCAGGGCAGGTAACAATGCACAATTCTACTCCTACTTCCATTGCCATTTCGAAGGTTTCCTTTTCCGTGTGCTTTGCATCATCTGCTGATGGGGTTCTGCGGCGTGGACAGTGGGAGTTCCAGGTCGGCCCCGCCGTCGGTATCTCAGCCGGCGACCAGATCTGGGTGGCTCGGAACGGTGCTGGCGCGCACACCAACTACAGGTACAAAAAGTGTACCCGCAAAAAAGTAGTGTCAAGTGGTGCAAGCACACCAAAGCACCACTAGTATATTGTATTCCTTATCTGGATACTGAAATCTTTGCGCGGGTATCGTGTGCTAACCTGCTCCTGATCACCTGATGTGCATCATCCAGCACCAAGTCGATGAGGAGCGACGGTGGGTACGAGGTGATCAAGAAGGCGATCAACAAGCTGGGCATGCGGCACCGGGAGCACATCGCCGCGTACGGCGACGGCAACGAGCGCCGCCTCACCGGCCGCCACGAGACCGCCGACATCAACACCTTCATCTGGGTGAGCGCCATCTTTCAGCCAAGATCACACACACGGCCCTCCTCTCTTCCTCGCTTAGCAACACGGGCTCATCTCATCTCTTTCTCTCGTTTCTCCCTGTCAGGGTGTTGCCAACCGCGGCGCGTCGGTGCGGGTCGGCCGCGACACCGAGAAGGAAGGCAAAGGTGAGGCGGGCCAAACTTTGCACGGGGTTCAGGAAAGTCTCGATGGGTTTGTATCTGCGGCTGGAGTGCTGAAACCATGTGGTTTTTCTTGGTTTGTTGCAGGCTACTTCGAGGACCGGAGGCCGGCGTCCAACATGGACCCGTACGTGGTGACGTCGCTGATCGCGGAGACCACCATCCTGTGGAAGCCCAGCCACCCCAACGGCAACGGCGTCGCGGCTGCTTGATTGGATGGCTCTCTCCAATCCTGCGGGGGAGCCACGGGTTTCGTGCCCGAGCCTGTGTCTGTGTGCGTGAGCCGCGCTGCGGAGTAGTATGGCAATTGAGATTGACGCTGCCAGAAACCTCAGATGACAATAAGGCCTTGTTTGGATCCCAAATTCACCTCCCAAATTTACTATGCAAAAAGAAGATTCTCCATCACATCAAAATGTCATAACATGTATGGAGTACTAAATGTTGATGAAATCAAAAACTAATTGCACGGTTTTGTTGTGCTCTGCGAGACGAACATTTTGAGCCTAATTAATCAATTTTTGGACAATTTTTCGCACATGCAAACGAAACGCTACAGTGCGCCGACTGACGCGCGTCAGTCGGCGCAGTGTCCCGCAGGCCCAATTCGGGCAGCCGGATTCGGCATCTAAACAGGGCCCTAATAATAAACTGCCGTGTGCTCGTTCTCGTAGCTCTCGCTGTGTTCATCGTGATATCTGAATTTCGACGCGTTGGCTATGGTCTATCTTTATTGATCTCATTGGTCTTCAAGAAACAAACTTGGGACGGGAGGATGGTCAGAGCGTCTGATCTCTCTCACAGGTATTAGGGCATGTACAACCCATAGACAGCAGCTGTCTTTTCGTCTACTGCTTTGATTCGTGCTCCCATACAAAACATCAGAAACCAAAGTGCGTATTTATTATCACACAGACAGCTAAATAGACAGCAGATGTTTAAACTATTATAGAGCTAGCTATTTAACTGTTGTTAAATAGACAACAGCTGTCTAAACTGTTGTACATGCCCTTATCAAAAGGGAGTAGGAAGAGAGCATGTAGGAACACAGCGTGTATCAGAATTGCTGGTTTCCATGCCCAGATGTGCGCCATCTGGAAGTCAGACACTCGGACCGCTTTAATTACTCCTACTCCGGCAGGGTTGAAGTTGAACTAACATCAATGTGCTGCGATACCGTATAACAACTCGATCAAGTCCAAACACCCAAATTACTAATTTACTAGTAAGGCAAAGTCTCACACGGGGAAAGGTTGTCAATTATCAGCACATTAACACAGGCTCAACACTCTGCAGATAACAAACAACACTGACAAGTGTCATACAGATAAAGGTGGGTAAAGATTTTGATAGGCTCAAACAAAAAAACACATCCGATATTTTACGAGGAGAAACACACTCCCAGTTACAGCACTGTGACAAGACTTATTACCGCATGCTGTGCCAGCGGCAAGTCTGCAGTATGGGCAATAAACATACATTTTATTCACTGGTGAGATGCAACAGGGGAAAAAAACTACAAACACGAGGCCGGAATGGAAGTTTGTGTAAGTGCCTCAACTCTGTCTAAAACACATGTTCTTCAAAAATTTATGTGATCACGGTAGGGGCGGAGCGGCCAGTGTATTCTTGCATCTTGGAGAGCTTGAGTGCAACATCAACCTGAGATGAAACAAAAAATCAGTATAATGCAGTTTCACATATGACAAGGCATATTCACAATTCATCTCTGTGAATCAAAAGGAAATAATATACATGGGAGATATCTTACCAGGGGAGCAAGGGCATCCTGTGAATCCCTGCCAGTCTTGGAGGAATCCTTCTCGTACTGCTCGATGTAGACACGGATGGTGGCACCAACAGAACCGGTTCCAGAGAGACGGAACACCTAGAACGCCAAGAGTCCATGTTAGTTCACCAGCATATCTTGCAATCAGTATGATACAATCTAAGCTCTCAAATATATCCATCATGCCAACAATGAACTCAACTCGACTATTTTGGACTGAGTAGTAACTGGCTGACTATATTGCAAAAATGCAAGGGTGCATGTGGGCCAAGGTTTCTACCCTACTTTTGTTTTGATTCAAGAAATAAATTGGAGTGCATCTGAAACAACATGGGTTTTCACTCTACATACCAGTCGTGAACCATCTCCAAAGAGATATCGGATACCCTGGTGCTTGGACACAGAGCCATCGACAGGATCCTTGTACTCAAACTCGTCAGCTGCAACTACTTCGGAAACATCAGATCGGATCTCCTTGATCAACCTAACAACGAGATAATATTTAGAAATGGTAACAAAAAGTTCAAGTCTGTGATTGCTTGTATTGATTGAGAACTACATATTGCTAAGATAACTCTAGGATGCCAATTCAAAATATCACTTGTTTACACACTAAAGTTGGAAGAATATTCACTTACTTGTTAACATCAGAAAGGGATGATTGCATGCTGACTAGGTTTGCCATAAGCTCCTTAGCAGCCCCTGCATCAACATTCTTCACAAACAAACATGTAATTTAGCATGCTATGTAAAGCTTGGTACATACATGCAAGATGCATGTCAAAAGAATGGAAGTACCTCATAGTCATAGCGTGTGTAGTAATGGCGACCATAGGTGGCCCAGTGCTGACGAACGATATCTTCAACCGTGACAAGCTTATCTCCTCCAAGGTTGTCCTTGTTCTTGAAAGCAAGAATTGACAGCCATGCAAGCACGGCCCAAATACCATCCTTCTCACGAATGTGGTCAGACCCTAACCAAAGTAGTAGATATAAACATATCAATCATGTCTATGCTGCAATGCAAATACCAACAAGTCCTTGACTTGACTACGGATTGATTTTATGAAAACCACCAACTAAAGAAAAGTCAAGAGTTCATTGTCAGATCAGATTAAGCCACTTGCCCCATTCATTTACCAAACATTAAACCAATTAGTTCCTTGAACATGCCAATACAAATGATAGCAACAAGCTTTTCGAAAAATTACCGGTGCCAAAGCTCTCTTCACCACAGATTGAGCACATTCCAGCATCCATCAAGTTCCCAAAAAACTTCCACCCAGTAGGCACCTGAAACATGGTTTTTTCATGTTAGATTTGTCTGACATTAAAAATCTTGCAAATCAAGATCTTAAAAACTTTACCTCAAAGAACTTCAAATTTAAATTCTTCGCGACAACATCAAGGGCAGCAGATGTTGGCATGCTCCTGCAATTCCACCAATGGATCAACATAAATTAGGTATAGAGAAACCCTAAATGCATCTGAGATTGTACTGCTGTGTGCTGTGTATCAAGCAATAATGAAAAAACTAGCACTAGCAGCCAGAGTGTTCTAGATGTATTGCTGCGGATATCTTAACGGATCCATTGAGCAGAACCTTGCAGAGCTTACTTGGAAGCAGGATATTTTGTATGAGGAGACATGCATTTTACTGCAGGCTGCTATGAAGCTTACCGCTTAAAGCCTTAACTATAGTAAGAAGTTTTGACAGCAAAAATCTCTAGATGCTATATTGGCAGCAATATGGAGGAGAGTTCTTTACCTGGCAACTCCCTTCAGGCCAGAAGCAAAGTAAGGAATTGACTGAACAGCATTGGCCGCGATAATGGCAACAGAGTCTGATGGTGTCACAAAGAATCTGGAACAAGAAAAGGGGAGCATCATGAATTTCTTCTGGAGTTCTTGTACTTTTCTAGATTCCAAAACAATTTTTTTACGTAAGATACTCAGACTAATCATACCTTTTACCCAGAATCATGTTTCGATCAGCATCTCCATCAGCTGCAGCACCAAATTCAGGAGGCTCGACATTTGAGGATTTTCCAAGACCCATCCGTTCAACCAACTCTTTTGCATAGGTGAGGTTAGGATCCGGATGACCACCTCCAAAATCCTCCTGCAAAAACATAAGTGATGAATCAATGGCAAGCCACATTTTGAAGTACAGTTTGTGACAATAGAAGAACACAATACCTTCGGCACACAGTTCAACAGTGAGCTTTCATCAGCACCGAGCTCTTCCACAAAGATGTGTTTGGCATAAGCTCCAGCAACACCATGGAGGGCATCATAGCTAAAAGTGCAAAGCAAGACTTAAGATGAACTACAGCATATTAATATGAGGATGGTAACATAGTTGCAGTCATAAGTGAGTACCAGAACGTGAATTTTGGAGAGGTCAGCAGCTTCTTTATTGCCTCGAAGTCAAAAATGGTCCTGCAATTGAATAGTAGTGATCAAATCATAAGATTCCATTGTTAGCATAGCAAGATCCAAGCAATATACAAAGCAAGAAATTCTCGCTTCAATAAAAGGAAACACCAAAAAACAGCAAGCAACTTACTTCATCAGCTTTATGTAGTCCACACTGGAGTCAAAGACATCCACATCAAAGGGGCCTTCAGGTCCACTGAAGCTAGTGACACCAACAACAGAAATATCAACCTGCATTATGAAAGTAAAAGGAGCAGATGAATATTTAAATATCTTGTCAAAAGAGACAGCAAGAAAATATTTAGCAGGGTGACACTGAATCATACATCTGGAAGGTCTTCAGCGATAAGGTATTCCGAGATTGTCGTTGTATTAGAGAAAATCTTGTCGGTAACAGATTCAGGGGCAGGTCCACCATTCCCCATATTGTATTTGATCCCGAAGTCCTAGAAAGTTCAATAAGATGTAGTCAGTACATACAACAGTGGCACTTGATTTGCAACAGAGATATAGCAGCAGAGTTGATACCTCGGTTGGACCACCTGGGTTGTGGCTTGCTGTTAAGATGAAAGCACCAGTAGCCTTTGATCTCTATTATCCATTAACCAGTAGCCAGGTGATTTATTACAACAGTTAAAAGGAGCAAGTAAACATCTGCACCAAAGGGGGCTTATACACTGCAAAGTGCTAAACATTGTCCTTTATTAAGAAAACTTACATCTGCACCAATTCTTTCACGGATGACAGCAGATACAGCAGGAGTAGACATGAGACTGTTTAGCCCAACCCAAACACGTCTCGCTCCATTGGCAGCAGCCATTTTTGTTATGATCTGTAGCAAGCAAAAGAAATGTTATTTCTTGCTACATTCTGTTTAGCATACGAACACTAAGACTATATAAACTCTTCACTACAACTATATCAATATTGGAATCAAAATCTACAGCACATATTATCAAATCAGTATAAACATCAGAAAACTGGGTCTAGAAAAAGGATATATGGGATATGGAGACTATTCTAAATCACCTGAACAGCATCTTTTGAGAAATAGCGGCCATCACCAGAGACAACAATGGTTGCACCTATAAGAAAGGAAAGGAGACTGAGTAACGACTGCAGAGAAAGAGCAAGGGAGATAATTTTGGCTATGGCAACTACATTTCCCATTTACAATTCAAATTGTGAAGAAACATATGCATTAAAACAGCACAGCCATAATTTCTTAAAACCACGAATCCACAAACCAGTTAAGCCCAATAATATCAGTTACTGCACAGTGGACAGTTTACTTGCCTAATCATATTGGATTATATGAACGAAAAGAAAAGCAAAGGGGAAGTATGTTTGACTCAGGACTCATATTTATTTGATATGCATCTTACCTTTAACTTCTTCAGCAGGTAGGGCATTGAATGTTGATTGGACAAAGTTCTGCAGATAATGAGGCTGCTGGAATACAGTAACCTGGTAATAGTTACAAAAGATTAATCATAAGAAAATAGCCATAATGGATTTTGTTATGCTACTGATAACATTATAAGTACTAAATTGACAGAATATCTAATGAAAAAAAATCACTGGCATCTGCAATCAGTGGTCAGTCTCAGTCATAAATCTTTTCCTTGATGTAGAAGTAAAATCGCACAAATTAAATTTCCCCATGTTCACTCCCGTGAAGAGAAAGCCAACTCACTAGGAGCAAATACAATGCTCAGAATCACAGTAAAACAAGGTATTTCTAGAAACACTAGAGATGGCTGCCTCAACTGGAATAATAATCAATAGTTCTACCCAGCTTAATAGCAAAAGTATGATTTTAATGTTTTTATAATTAATGCTGTACAATAGGACAAATAAACAACCATGTTAAACCAATCCATAGACATGAGTAGAAAGATACTCACACCTTGATAAATTTGTGACACACCACACTTGAAGCATGACAATTATCAGAATCGTCTCATCACACTCAATCAATAAAAGACCGACATCAAATTTAACCAACGCACAACATACTTCCAACTTTACAACACCAAGTCACCAGTTACACATTTAAGTCAATGGTATCAACTAAAAAATCAAAATCATCTACCTCATCCCATTTTGGAAATACAGAATCCACTCTAGCCAGTCAGGACGCACTCAAGCAAGGACACACGATGGCTAGATCCTAATGAACATCAAAAGGTCCCAACCAGGCAGTAAACCATGCCATAAGTTTTTGTGTGAGCTATCTCTCAACGGGTAAACATTGAGAGACCGGAACCATATCATCCAGTACGAGTAGCTACAAAACAGAGGACCTCGCTATCTTCTCCAGCCACCTAAGTTAGTAATCAAATCAGGGAGATCCAGTAACAATTAGAGAAAGCTGATCAATGCCCGTGACAACCTTATGAATCAACGCCATGCAAGCATACAATTCAGATCGTTCGAGTCCCGCATAGGTCCAACGTTCTACAGTAACCAGCGGATCGGGCCAGCGGGCATGCTCCGAACCACACCTATCCGACAGCCGCTACACCCAACCGCAAGCAAACACAATCACGGGTCTCCCAGCAGATCCAACCGAAAAGACAGACCGAGCATGGACCCGAGATCCCGAGAGAGAGGCAGCCCGGCGAGATCCGCGAGGTGGCGGGAAGCGCAAGCAGGCGCGCTGCGGATCCGAGGCACCAGAGCCGGGCACGAACCCACCGCATCACAGAGACAGAGAGATCCAGATTGGGGTGCCTAGGAACGTAGACAGAGATCGGGAGCGAGAGAGGGCGAAGGCGGGAGGGAAACCTTCTTGCGGAGGCCGGAGGTGCCGGGCTTCTGGCCGTCGAACGGCGTGGTGGCCTTCTTCGTCACAGTGAAGAGCCCCATGTCTGGGCCGGCGGCGATCCGCGGCCGTTCGCCGCGCGAGGAGAGGAGAGGGGTGAGGCGGTGATGGAGGTGGTGGTGGAGGAGAGATCGGGGGTGAGAGGACAGGGAGGGAGTGGTGGTGTGATGACGATGGCGACGAGGGCGTGGCGGTATTATAGCGGGGGAGGGCAGGGAGAGCACCGAAGGGATCATTCCGTTGTTCTCTTCGCTTCTTTTTCTTTCTCCTACACTTTTAAAAATTTCCGGCGTGGTTTTTGGGTTGTGTGTATCGCGCTTCCTGTGGACGTGAACGAAGACGGGGGTGGAAGAACCAGGTGATGTAATCTGACGTTTATATACTATGCTACTGTGGCATTCTGTGTGCAGAAGTTTGCATGTTTCTTATTGGGACATGACCTTTAGAATTAGAACAAGCCATATGCGGTTTCAACTTTTGAGGAGTTAGTTTGGGATTTAATAAATTATACTACAGTTCATCTGAAAAATGAGGCTGATGTGTTCTGTGAGCCGGATTTGTTAAGGAAACAAACCACAAATAGAAGTTTGCATGTTTTGATTTTTGTTATACGTAGTATATTATTTTAGAACAAGTCATTTGCACGTGGTTCAAATTTTGAGGGGTCAACTTCATGGTTAACGTACAAGTGATAATTTATAGCTTTTGATTTTTTTTGTCTCTGATTTTGAGCTATAGCAAAAATAGAATCTTCGTATTAGGATTTGTCAAGTGTAATAATGCTTACAAACAAACAAAATATTGCCACCCATATCGTTTAGTTTTTAATATAAGTTGTAGTCTCACTGTTTATGATAACATGTCTGGGGAAAAGTGAGAGACAAGAGAATTCTCATGAGTTCTAAATACTTTTTAGATGTACTTGATCGAGCTCATGCAATACGTACCAAAATAGGTAGGCCTAAATGAAACAAAAGTAGTTCGTGTTCCAAGAGCTACTGTCTGTCGTATCCTTCCAAACAAAAGGAAGGGAGGATTTCTTCCGTGCAGCGAGTTGTGCTTTGCTGTTAACAGCAAAATCAAGAGATGGGCATGTAAAAGCCAAAAGTAGCATGTCAAACAACTGTGGAGAGATACAAATGATACGCATCTATGATGACCTATAACAAGGCATAACTTTTTTTTCTTTAACTATCGCTTTCATATAATACCTCGAGTTCATCACATGCTCTAAGGTATTGACACATAGAAATAAATTTCCTAAAATATCTTTTGCAAAATCAAATGATTTTTTTGGGTTTTCTTGTGGAACAACTATGGCTTATTTTAAACTAGGTGAAAAAACAAGGTTATTGCATACATGGCGTTTTTGTGCAAATGATGCATCCGAAAGATATGAGAGTCCTTACCAGCTCTGAATGTTCTGAGCATTTGTTGTATAAATCACACCTATGTACCTACAATAATGAAATATAGAAAATAGCTTGTGTTTTAAGCATCCTCCCAACGAAAGGGAGCCAGGTTCTCGCGAAAGCAAGTGGCATTGCAGTTGCACTATAGTCAGCTGTGTGCGTTGCTGTTTGCAGCAAAAGCAGCAAATGGGCATGTAAAAGACAAAAATGTCTCGCCGGTGAACCGTGAGAAACACCAATGGCCCACATGTGACGATTTGTGAATTGTGACACATAGCTTTTCCTCAAGTACGAGAGCACATAGTTTTGCATCCCTGTTGAGTAGTAGCCGTCGCCTAATCAAACTCTTCATCCCATTTACAGTATATTCCAAGCAAAGCAAACTAGCTAATCGGAGGTGGCATTGATGTATGTACCCGAAATCCAAGTGCGCAAGGATCCGCGACAAGAATTATTCCGATTCGGGGCCGTGAGCACTACGTTTTTCGGATACCTGCTTTGTTTTCGGAAGCGCACGTTAGAATGTAGAGGCCGGTCTGATCATCAGCTGATCCGGACGTCGCACTATTATATCGCTGGCATCTGATTCGACGGTGACCTGCTACTTAGGCACCGACACCACGTGTTCCCGAGCTGGTGGGGCGTCGGTGGACGGGGACCGGACCCGAACCCGACAAGCCGTGGCCTCGTGAAGGTCGAGCCTGGAGCAGAGGATCCTGAGCTGGCGTACCTTTTTTTTTATCAGGGAGGAGAGGGACGCCGGAGCTTGGGGAAGAGCCGGAAAGTTCGCGGGCTCGCGGCCAGGCGGGTTCGGCCGGACGGGCCGTCGTAGTTGCATCACAGTCTAGTGGGCCTTCTTAGTTGTTGGAAGGAAAAAGTCAGTTTTACCTCCATGTACACTAAGTCGAGTCCATTTCTAAAACTGGGTGAACTACCTCCCTCAACTTTCAAAACCGTCCACTTTGCCTCCTAACCATGGTTTTAAACGGGTTTTAAGGTGGTTTTGCATTTTTTCAATTGAAAATAAATCTTATAAATATTTAATGAGGTTATTAAACCATGAAAAATATTTATAAGCTTCTAAGAAATTCTAGAGATGGAATGGGACGCAAGAAATCTAAATAAAATATTTAAACTAGTGAAAATATCTATAAAATTTTCTAAAATTTAGATTTAGCTACAACAAAATAGAAAATATATACAAAACATTATATATATATTTAAATCTATATCTAATTGCATCTTGAATACTTCCACAATAAAAACATAAGATGAAGCCAACATGAATACACTTATCGTAAACGCATAAATGCATTCAACATTAATATATGTTACATTTACGATGGTTGAATGCATTTACGATGAATTGGCTTCATTTCATGTTTTTATTGAGAAAAGTATTCAAGATACATTTAGAAAATTTTATGTGTGTTTAAGTTTTTGGATATATTTCCATTTTGATATAATTAAATTTAAATTTAGAAAATTGTAGTCATTTTCACTAGTTTTAAATATTTTATTTAGATTTTTTGCATCTCAATCCATCTCTAGGATTTTTCTCATAACTTTTAGAAGCTCAGGAATATTTTTTGTGGTTTAATAAGTATTTACAAGATTTATTTTTAATTGAAAAAGGCAAAACCACCTTAAAAACCGCTTAAAACCACGTCAAAGTGAATGGTTTTAAAAGTTTAGGAGGTAGTTCACCCGGTTTTCGAGTCTAGGGAGGAATGTTGGACTCGGCTTAGTGTTCAGGGTGGTAAAACAGACTTTTTCCTTGTTGGAACAAAGCTCGATCAACCAAATAAAAGGCCCAGAGCTTTGAGAGGCCCATGTACAAGAGACACCGAAGCAACGGAAACGTCGGTGATGGGCTGAATGATTTTCCGAACCTTTTCCTTCAGGTATTGAATGTCCAGCGAACCAAATCGAGCCCAGGACGGGAACAACGTCGCCGCTACAAGGAACAACAGATACATTCATACACAGACGTAACAGGAGAAACAGAACGAGAAACGCCTATAGGCAAGGTAATTTGACATACAAAAATTACGATATGCTAGGTTGCGTCCAACGCGTGTACATGTCATCTACTGAATTGTCTACATCTAATACATTCAGATAACTAGATGGTTCTGTATACCACTGCTACTAATACGAATGACTACGTTGGCTACCAGCTACCACCAGTCCACTACCCGATTTCTACCGCGGCACGGCGCCATTTTCTCATTTTCTGCCCTGCCACGAGATCAAGACCCGAAATGACCAACACCACCTTCGAGGTCGAGGGGGACAGAGAGTCTCGGGACCTCGGGTACCATACCACTCCGTAACCGTGCAGGAAGGACGCTCTGACGCTGACGGTACGCAGCATCGCTGTCTGTCGCCGCCCGCCGTAGCAAGTCAGCACGTGAAGGCGCGACAAGTCGTGCTTGGCAACCGGGGAACGCATCGGAGGAGGCCGACCCGCCAGCTCAAAGCTCTCAGATTGGCGACGTACGCAAGCATGCGCCGCGCCGTGGCCGCGTCCGGCGCCGCCACCCTCCCCCGCATCCCTATCTGGCTCACGGGTGAACTCATACGCAGCACCGTACAGAGATCTGCCGGGGCCCGGGGGGGCGGACCCGGAGGCCGGAGCACGCCGGGTCGTACGCGAGGCAGGCACGGGAGCTACGTAAGGGCGTAACGTAAGGCATGCGGCGACCTCAGTCAGTCTTCACAGCAATAATGGAGCATCGGACGAGAATGGCACCAACCGGCGGCGTGACCGCGTTAGCAAAAGACACCTCGTTGGATGGGATCTTCAGCTCGTCGATCGGCAACAAGGCACATAGCGCGGCAGGCCTTTGTGTCGAACCAACGCTATGCCCTGCAAGGTGAAAATCTGAAAGAACGAGGTGTACGTGAACAATCGTCCGGTACCGGATGGGCCTACACGTTAACAAGCAGTTTGCGGTGCGAGGGCAACGGTTTATTTAGCTGCCGACATTTTGAGCTGGACAATCCAGAAGCTGAAGCGCAACGACTTGAAGCTTTCGGAGCTTGGTCCGTGCCATGCTAGACTACGACGACTCGGTGGTCCGACTTTTGCCGCATCCTGCCGCGTCTACCCATGCGTTGCACCCCCCAACAAGTGTCGATCACGTACGCGAACCATCCATGCGCACGAAAATTCACCGGTACGCGGACCACGAGAAGCTAGGTCGTCAGGTTGGACCGGGTCCGCCGCGCTGTTCGCGAAGGCCACGGGACCGACATGCATCGCGCATTTGCCGCCATTGTTTTCTCTTCGCGCGGGCGCCGATCGAGACGCCGCCTGCCGGCTCGCGCGGCGACCCGTTGTTCGGGCTTCGGCTTCGCCCGGCCCGGCGCCCGGCGCCCGCCGGGGCGTCACGACACCACGGAATTGATTAGCCCTACCGGCAGGTCGCACGAGGTCGCGGAAAAAAGGCGGGCGACGCGCGGCGTCGGGGCCCCCGCGGCGCAACGGCGTCGGGCCGACGTCGCGCACTCGCGCAGCAGGGTGCCGTGCGCCGGCGGTACACCTCGCGATTCGCCGCGGCGGGCGACGAGTCCAGTTTGAACTTTGAAAGGCTTTTCGGCTCGCACGCAGGTGTCGAACACAGGGGAGAAGCGATTACTCCATGATATATACTATTTTCAGTTTTCTTCGAGATCCTCGATGGTAATGGCCGGCCCATTGCGGAGAACACGTGACGCGGAACTGGGCCTCATGTCGACGCCTTTCGCTTTCTGCCTTTTCCACTGCGAACCTTTTGCTCTTTAGTTTTAGCGAAGTGGGTTCCTGACTTGCTGCTGCAGAGGAAAATGGTAGCCACGACCGACTGGGTTGTTTAACTTTCAACTTTTCACTGAAGTGATTCCAAAAGGGGCCATCTAGAGGAGGTCGAGCATTTCCTACTCGATCGACACTCTTTTTTCCCCCTTCCAACGGCAACTACCAGAGATGTAGGTCGACGGGGCGAGGGTCTCACGTGTTGTATGATCGCAGGGACCAAGTAGCCGAGGTGAAGAACGACGAGAGGATACAAAATTGTAATTTCGAATTTAATACCTACTAAATAAAAGAATAAAATTGTAGATATCAGATAGGCAGGTATTAGTAGCTCGTATAATTGGTTATACCTCTCGGTGGATATCTTGTATTTGGATACGATTTTTTAATGATTGCAAGACTTAATTCACATGACGGAGTAAACCGTAAGATGCATGGATAGCTGGGAGTAGAGCTCTCCCCTTCCAAAGAGTGGATTTTGGAGTTTAATAAGCTCTAGACAAAAATGCAAAGCAAGCAAATCCATGTAGTCCTGTTGACACAGTTGTTGATTCGCCGGGCCAACCAGTTTGCCGGGAAAGGGTCTAGGAGGAGCGTGTCAACTGCCACGATTTATTCCTACCAAGGTCACCAACAACGTACATCGTCAAGTGGATGACGAAAACTGATGACGCTGGTGGCCGATGATCCATCATTAGGCGCCATCCGTCTCACGAAATGGTTCCGAATCCACTGGTTAGTGAACGGTTCTCGCCTACCGGGCACACCCGGGTGCCGACCGCACCATCGATCCTGTTGGTTGCTTATCGGGAACGAAAAAAGTTCGGTACGTGGATGCGACACGCAAGTGCTCCATGCGGTTTTGGCCAGGCAAAGCCATGTTCAACACGGGGACGCAATTTCAGCGAAGCGCTGCACCCAAAACCAAGCATATGGAATCAGTATGCGCCTGATTTTCCACTAAATTTCCAGGGCTCGATAAACGGAAAGCGGCATTTATTTATGGCCATAAACGCGTACAGTAGGCCCTTCGAAATGGAAGTTTATTTATGGGCATTATGTAAATCTAGCTGTTCAACACGCAGGTACCAGTAGGAAACCAGCAAAACCTGCCAAAAGAAAAAAAAACCAGCAAAACCTGCCAGGATAAACCGGTCAATCAGTCTGTTTGGTTCAATGAGTGAGTCCGTCCGGCATCAGCTGGTTCTCTACGGATTAGGATTGAATGGCTCCGAGGTCGTCCGGCAAATTCGGAGGAGCGCGTCGCTCATTTCTACCTGCCGAACGGATTGCCGAGCGAAGGACGGGTTGGTTCCATCCGGCAAACCAAATGAAACGGTTAGGGTTGGAGTTAGGTTCGGATGACTCCGGACGACACACGACGACGCAAACCAAACGCGCTGTAAATTAACCCACCCGGCCGGTGGTGGGCCCAGCTGTCAGATACTCTCCCCACAGTAGCAGGCCTGCCTGGTGTGCCAGCACGCGAAACAACACGCATTTGTTGGTTTGTTTGTTCCAGGTCCAGCCGGAGTCCAACGCACCAGCCCGGCACCGTCCCCCAGGCAGAGTCTGAAGTCTGAACCCAACCACCCACCCTGGCAGTGCGCCATTCCCACAGCCGCGCAGCACGGCGCGGCGCTCCCGTCCGTCGCCGTCGTCCATCGGATCCCCCCTCCCCCTCCCCGGAGAGGAAGGAAACCCCCAATTCCCCCATTCCCACCCAGGCCCTCGCGCCACCTGCTCTCTCCCGTTCCCGTCCGAACCCCAACGCCCGCCCGCCCGCCCGCCCGCCCGCCTCCAAACTCCAACCCCCTGGAATAAATCCGCGCCGCGAATTACCCAACTCCCCGAGCCCCATTCCGCGAAACGCGCACGGGAGTTTTTAGGGTTTTTCTCCCCTCACGCCACCTCTCCCCCAGCCCGCACACCCAGACGCGGCACCCGTGCCCCGCAAACCCCCGCGCCACCCCTCTCCTCCTCGCCTCGCCCCGACCCCGGCCGGGCTCTCCTCGCCTCATCCGCCGCCGCCGCCGCCGGGATGCGGTCGCCGCCGCCCCCGCCCCCGCCGTGGGGGCCCCGGCGCCTCCATTCCGCGCTCCCCCTGCTCCTGCTCGTCGTCGCGGCGCTGGCGGCGCGGGCGGGGGCCGACGACCTGGCGAGCGACGCGCGGGCGCTGATTGCGTTCCGGGACGCCGTTGGGCGGCGCCTGGCGTGGAACGCCTCGGACCTCGCGGGCGCCTGCTCCTGGACGGGGGTCACCTGCGAGAACGGCCGCGTGGCGGTGCTGCGGCTCCCCGGGGCGACGCTCTCGGGGGCAATCCCGGCGGGGACGCTCGGGAACCTGACGGCGCTCCACACGCTCAGCCTCCGCCTCAACGGGCTCTCCGGCGCGCTCCCGGACGACCTCGCCAAAGCCGCTGCGCTCCGGAACGTCTTCCTCAACGGCAACAGGCTGTCCGGCGGGTTCCCGCAGGCGATTCTCGGTCTCCCGGGGCTCGTCAGGATCGCGCTCGACGGGAACGACCTCTCCGGACCCATCCCTGCGGCGCTCGGCAACCTCACGCACCTCAGGACCCTGCTCCTTGAGAACAATCGCTTCTCCGGCGATCTTCCTGATTTGAAGCTGACGCAGCTGCAGCAGTTCAATGTCTCGTTCAACCAGGTGAACGGATCTATCCCAGCAGGACTTCGGTCGCAGCCGCGCTCCGCGTTCCTTGGGACGGGCTTGTGCGGCGGGCCCTTGGGGCCTTGCCCTGGTGAAGTCTCCCCTTCCCCTGCTCCAGCGGGGCAGACTCCATCGCCGACGCCTGTCCCCAGTGGCAGCGGCGGTAGTAACGGCGGCAGCAACGGTGGAAATGGTGGAGAAAGTGGTCACAAGAGCAAGAAGCTATCTGGCGGCGCCATTGCCGGAATCGCCATAGGTTCCGCCCTTGGAGCCGCGCTTCTCCTCTTCCTCCTCATCTGCCTCTGCCGCAGATCGGGGGGCACCAAGACGCGGTCTCTGGAGATGCCACCCACTTCTCCCACACCTGCTGCCGTTGCCGGTGGTCGGAAACCACCGGAGATGACCAGCGGCGCGGCTGTAGCGCCGTTGACCACAATAGGCCACCCCAATGCTCCTATGGGCCAGTCGACGTCCGGTAAGAAGTTGGTCTTCTTTGGGTCAGCCGCTGCTGTGGCACCATTCGACCTGGAGGACTTGCTGCGCGCATCGGCTGAGGTGCTAGGCAAAGGAGCGTTTGGGACGACATACAAGGCAGTGCTCGAGTCTGGGGCAACTGTGGCAGTGAAGCGGCTCAAGGACGTGACTCTATCTGAGCCTGAATTCCGTGAACGCATTTCAGAGATTGGTGAACTTCAGCACGAGTTCATCGTGCCCCTCCGTGCCTACTACTACAGCAAAGATGAGAAGCTACTTGTATACGACTTCATGCCCATGGGCAGCCTTTCTGCAGTCCTGCATGGTGAGATATCTGTGTTCTTGAATTTTGTCACGAGTTTCTGGTGCATGTTACCTGATTATGATACTAGCACTGCCGTATGCTTGCGAGTACCATGCCTTTGCATTATTCTTCACTGGTGGTGTAGAGTACCATGTCTTTGTAGTTCTTTTTTTTCTTTGAGTATTCATCCTCCGCTGGTATATCACTATAGATTTGCCCTGGTCTAAGGAGACCAGGTCAGGTTCAGTTGAGATCAAGGTGCTATTTATTTGCTTGACATACAGATCATTTGAATTCTGGGTAATTATCAATTGATTGGTGCTATATAAGTCGTATGTGTTAACTTTGTTGATGTGATCATGGAAGTTCTGACAAAAATACTTGTCATCATGCCAAACTTCCCCTTTCATGTTATTGGTCACTTACTACTACTTAAGTTGAGAATGCTCGAAGTAATTGATTACTTAGTCGTTGTTGGTTAATTGCATGTTCTTCTTAAGTTCATTTTGAATATTTCATTTTAATCTTCTGTGCTCTCTGATTGGATGTTAGAATATTCTGGACTGATTAAAGAAGACAATCTCTTGATGCCATTGTAGTTTGTGAGATAGTATTTTATTGATTAAGATGTTCTTCGATGCTCTAATGTATTGCCAGATTAATTGTGTCCGTTGACCATCAATATGCAAGTGGTTAAGACCGTCTCAATCAACCATCTAAATTTCTTTTTGTTGAACAGGTAACAGAAGTTCTGGCCGTACGCCACTTAACTGGGAATTAAGGTCAAACATTGCCCTAGCTGCAGCCCGTGGTGTGGAGTACATCCACTCAACAAGCTCAACGGCTTCCCACGGTAACATCAAGTCATCCAATGTCCTCCTGGGCAAATCATATCAAGCACGTGTATCAGACAACGGGCTTACCACTCTTGTTGGTCCATCATCTTCACCATCTCGCACCACTGGATACCGTGCACCTGAGGTTATTGACTCCCGGAGGGTTTCCCAGAAGGCAGATGTGTACAGCTTTGGTGTTCTGTTGCTTGAGCTGCTCACGGGCAAGGCCCCCAGCCAGGCTGCTCTCAACGACGAGGGTGTCGACCTGCCCAGATGGGTGCAATCAGTCAATCGTTCGGAGTGGAGTTCAGAGGTGTTTGATATGGAGCTCGTGAGACATCAGAATGGTGAGGAACAGATGGCTCAGCTCCTGCAGCTTGCTATAGACTGTGTAGCACAAGTCCCAGAGGCCCGGCCATCAATGCCGCATGTTGTTATGCGGATTGAGGAGATCAAGAAGTCAAGCGTGGCCTCAAACATTGAAGAAGGTGATGATCAATCTTTCAAGGCTGAATCAGAGACGACCACCAATCCGTTTGCTCCTTGATCTCGTTTGACTTGAGAGAGGAATCAGCTATAACTCTAGCCTGCATTCAATCGATTCATACATTTGATGAATCCTATCTTCGACTGAGTCGACTGTTTCTCATCTTTTAGCCTATTGAATTTAACGGTTAACCAGATCGTCATTCTGTTGCACGGGGTGCTCGCTCGCTGTGCTGCAGGATGTGATTGGTGGTGTGTTTAGGGACCAGTTCTAAAGTGTGATTGCTAAATTGCCGTTCTCGTTCTAGCCTCGACTAGGTTGGTTTTAGCTTTGTAGCTGCTGCTGTCTTTCGGCTCAACCATGTGTAATTATTTACTCATCCCTCTAGTGTTTGGAATTTTTTCGCCGGATTTTTCTTGAGCTTTGCTTCTTCTGGTTGCCGATGTGTGATGGGCATGGCCGATGCGATTTTCGTCGGGACATGCTTTGGAAAAGTTTGGTGGTCTACTATTAACTACTGGTACTAGGGTGGCAGCTGATTGATGGCGGCATTGTCATCAGTCCGTGAAAGCTACCTTCTCATGAAGTCCTGACCTTGTGCAACGGATCATGTTTTCGGCGAGACTGTTCTCGGCAGCGGAGTAATTGGTTGCTCTGCAGGCCCCGGCCTGATATCTTGATGAGCGGTATAGTGATGACCTGTCGCCGAACACACTATTTGGCGTTGCTCATTAATAGTAGCTGACATGGTACTAGCTTATAATAGGCCTTGTTTAGACATTAGAATTGAGATGGTGAATTTGGGAGTAAGATGTCACTTCGTAATCATTGCGTTACTGTAGCATTTCGTTTGTATTTGTGAAAAATTATTCAAAAATTAATTAATTAGGCTCAAAATGTTCGTCTCGTAGAGTATAATAAAACTGTGCAATTAGTTTTTGATTTTATCTACATTTAATACTCCATGCATGTTATGACATTTTGATGTGACGGAAAATCTTCTTTTTGCATAGTGTATTTGGGAATTCCTTTTTGAACTGAAAAGGCCTCAGATCGGTGGGGGCTTCTGCCTCTGCGTCGCCCACAGAATTCAAAAACCGCAAAGTATCAGCGGCTCAAGCCCTGGATTCTTGCACCAGAATAGGGTGTAGAGTTACGTAACGCGTCCAGGTTGCTGAACAAACAGCCGAAGAAAAGGGGCGCGCGCGTTCAAATGACCCCAAGATGGTCGCGGTTTAGTTTGTTCTTCCCTCCTACTTTTCTTGATTCTGGTAGATCAAGTGCTCAACAAACCGGCCGATTTCTTCTCGCCACAAGCGTACTGTGCGTTGTACGTACACGACAGCCCGAAACGGAACTGATCCGTTTTTCCGTGGTAGGTCACCTGCGTTCTTGTCCCGCCCGGCGCGGCGTGGTCCTGCACCATCGGGCGGGCGAGCGAGCCCGCCAAATCTGAAAAAAAAAAAGTCACGGCCCCTCCCGTGCTCCCGTGTACCGTCCCAGGTACACGACGCGGCCGCGTCACGGAGTACGTATCCCCGTACCGGCTCGGCTCACGAGAGCCCCCCGGGACCGGCCGGTGCGGAGCAGCCAGCGGCACCCGGCAGGGCTCGTCTCCGGCCTAGGGGGCACCAGTATAGTTGCGGGGACCTCGTCTCATTAGTCATTATCAACTCGTGCCAAACATTTGGGTGCGAGCGGGATACGCCAGCGCGCCGTCGTCGCGGATCACGGGCGCCGCGCCGGTTCGTGTTGTACGGTTGTGCTTGTGCCGGCCCGCCTCCCTCGGCTTCTCCTTCCCACGGGCTCTGCTCTGCCGCGCCGGCGAAACCTCGTGAGATTTGAGGAATCGAGGACACGGCACGGCATTGTTTGTCATGGGTGCGTGGGGCTTGTGGCTCGCAGCCGCCGGAGCACACGTACACCGGCGGACACCCAGGCGGATCCAAAGCATCAGCTAGCTAGGGCCTGCCCAGTACAGATCACCTGGAAATGGTATCGTGCAAAGCGCATCGGTTTGAGGCCTTGCTCGGAGGGCATGTATTTTTCCTGCACCACGCGGAAACTGAACCGGTTCACGCCAAAATTGACGCGTTGCTACGATGCCATTTGTTAGAATTCCCCCCCATCAGAGATGGAGTACGTGCAAAAATCAAATCCTGACCAACGAGTGTTCCCACTTTCCTTCACGTTCCAAACTTTGGAGCAGGCTGGCTAGGGTTGGTGGCGCAGGCTCAGGTGCACGTCCGTTTCGTTACTTATGGAGACGGCTTTGCTAAACATCGAACACGTGTAGTGGTGAGGATTTGACCAAACACGTCTGGTTTTCAGATTAAGAACCGTGATTTTGACTCGCTTTTGTGCACCCTCTGTTGACTAGTACCACACCATGAATGTTCCAGCTTTGTTAAGTGGGTAAAATAAGCAGCGCGGCGACCTTAAACAAAATCTTCCTTTAATTTTTTCTAATCACCTAACCACCTTGGTTTGGACCCTTGATTAAACAACAAGAAGATGGTCTCTTCCTCCCTCCTAGATGTACCGAACCATCCAAATTTCACAAACAGGCGAGCAAATTCCTCCTGCATTTTACTTCTTTATCACTAGCAATAGTGCACTCAATTATCTTCGAAAAAACATGTCTCAAACAAAACAATACTACAACTCTACAAGGAGTCAAGGATAACATATCAACGTCTTCTAGAATTATATTCTTCCTTACAACGCAAGAAAATAAATGTGTAAACAAAAGCAGGATTCTTGAACATTTGTTTTTTACTGCCACCTGCTACCAGCATACACCATTCAAACGTCTCCGGGTGTCGTCACACTCATGTTAGAACTTCCAAGTTAGAAGCTTCAAAATTGACCAGAAGGAATCGCCGGAAAAACACGCCGTCATGAAAAGCATATGGTAGCCATCGTTCAAATATGAAAGTAAAAAAAAAGATGAGGAATTGAGAAAAAGCATCTGATAATGTGACATGTATGCATGTGTCGTCCTGTGTCCTCCCACTGTTCCACAGGCAGGCCACCGAGCTGCGAGGATGTAGTTGGCCAGAGGTGGCGCTCGCAAGCTGAAAACGACAGATGCCACTTTTTTCCAGCATGCCACAGCGGCGGCCTGTGTCAAAGTCTCGACGCTCTAGAATTCAGCTCTCGCATGGAAATCTGGAATAGTAGTCTGATGAAAGGCAGTGACGACTGAAGATGACTTTTGGGGAGGAGATTATTGGACAGTCTTGCAGTGGTGAAGGGGGCTATATACGTACTGCTGCTAGTGCCTTTTGAAAAGATGGCCTGGAGAAATTTTGCGAATTTTACTCTGAAATTATCGGGATTTGTACTCTGTACTACTGGCTGATTTTCAGTAGTTACATCCGGCACCTGTCAGCGATTTCTTTTGGGTCAATGGTCTCTCTCCAACCTAACTGACCGCTACTGTAGTTTCTGACTGGTTGAAAATGGTTTGGAGATTTTACCCACTTGAATCACTGAATCAGGATCACACAGTAGCAACCTCACAGACGGCTTGCTAAACGTTGAACACGGGATGGTCAGAATTTGACCCGACACACCAGGTTTTCAGATGAAGGGCCGTGATTTTGACATTGCTTTTGTGCCTCTATTGACTACTGCACTAAGAATGTTCTGGTAGTATAATTAAGTGGAAAAAATTGAATAGTCCCTTAAACAAACGAACTTCAGTTAGATCCATCTTTCGTCTACCCAACCACCTTTGGTCGGACCCTTGACTTCACAACAACATAAGCATGGGGTTTTCCTCCTGAATAGCCCGAAATTCTTCAACAGGTCAGCGAAAGTCAAAATTCTCCTTGTATTTTACTCTAGTTTTTGTCATTGTCACACCCATCGTCGTTGAACAAACATGTATATACTACTAAAACAAATCATTGTCTTCTAGAATTCTTCCTTACAAGAAAAAGGAAAAAAAAGAAATGTGAAAAAGCAGGAATCTTTGAACACTCCGCCACCTGTTAGCCTCAGCCCTCAGTCCATGCTCACAAGCCACAACCATATCCGGGTCACAGTTAAGTTACTACAAACTTTAGAACCCCAAATATTGACCACAGGAAATAGGAGAAAACACAACCATGTGGCGGCCATGTCGTCAAGAAAAGCATCATCTGGTAACTCGACATGCAATGCATGCGTCGTAGTCCTGTCCGCTTTCCTTCCACAAGCCGGCCACCGGGGCGCGAGGATGTTGGCCAAAGGCGACGCTCGTAGGCTACACTGAGAGTGACAAAGGCCACAACTTCTTTTCTTTCACTTTTACGTTTCTTGAAGAAAAAAAAGGAATGCCTCGCTTTCCCAGCATTCAACATCAAGGTCAGTATCAAATTCTCTCCAGAAAAGAAAATGAATAAACAGGGAGCTCTCGCATGGAATAGTGAAAGACTAGTCGTTTGGCCCATGAAGGGTGATGATGACTTCTGCAATGGGTGTGGCAAAGGTGAAGGCTGCTGCTGCTAGTGCCTTCTAAAAAGATGGCCTTAGGAGCTTATGCTAATTAATTTGAACTAGTTGGGATTTGTACTTGACACAACGACATGTACTCATTCTCAATGGTTACATCCGGACCTTTTCCAACTGAACTGACCAAACATTGCAGTTTCTGACTGCTTGATGACAAGGATTCGGGGATGTTGCTGACTGGTACTATGTGCTGTATACTTCTGACGACTGATGCCAGAATTAGCGCATAACAACAGCCCGTGTGTTACATTTAAACTCTGTGATTACTGCAGTTACGTAAGCTTAGCTCCCCAAATCCAATCGTTCTATGTGACAGGCAAGTGCTCTACGGGTTGGCCGGCGAGAGAAGAAAAGCAGACGACAACCAGTCGACCACGGCGGTGATTCCACAGGACAGGACGTGTCGTAAGCTTCGCAACTTGCAATGCGAGATGAGATGAGATGAGAATATGAGATGATGGGAATGCACCAGTGCCGCGGAGCATCTCGCTTTCTTTTCTGATCGTGCTGTTGGCTTTTGGCGCGAATCGCAACATGTTCCCTTGCCTCTCGGGGGCGCCTTTTGGACTGGCCGTGTTTTCGTTCTCCTCTCCGTCCATGTCCTTGTCCTCCATGTGAGGAGCTTTCTCGAGCTGAAATGTGAAATGTCTACAGTCTCTAGATCGATGTGGACAAGCAGACTGTTCACAGGAACCCGGCTTTTCATCAGAGACAAGTTTGTGGATATATATGAACGACATATAGTTGATTAAAATAGGATTTAAGATCTTTATGCTTATGCAAAACATCTGTCCTTAATACTATTTGACATGCAGCGATGAAACTGCCACTCTCGTCATGAGTTTGACCATGGTGAGAATAATTTGCCTCATATTGTGGTAATTGGCAAGCATACGTTCATGTAAGAATAAGCAGCCTTATAATAAGGGAAGCGGGCCCTCACCAAAAACTTTACCATGACTCTGATTTCTCAATGGTCATGCTCACTGATAAGCTCATAAGCATATGTTTTTTTCTGATATCCATCATGCTTTGCAGCTTAGAATAGAGATCCTTCAAGACATAGGGTTGTGGAGAACTGGGAGCAACAACAGCAACTAGGCTGTGACATCATACGGTGTTTGCGACATATTACCAATGGTACATAGTGTTACAAACAGGCCGAGCAAGAGATGTAAGAGACACCGAACTCATTGTCTTTCACTGAACCTGAATGGGTTACATGTTACACGCTGCACATGCAAATTAACAGTCATGATAGTTTATTGAAACCTTGCGCAATTTGGATGAATACAGGATTTCCTGAGAGGGATTCTCATTTCTGCATCTCATGCAGTCATGCGACTCAACCCGTTGCTGTACATTGCAATGCACTTCTCTTACATGATGGCACATCTAAGAGATAGCCCTTTCTGCTCTACTCTTTGGTCTTCATTACCTGCAGAGAAGAAGCTAAGGTTAAGGAATCATGGGGCCATTTAAACAGAGAATTGTCGCAAACACGTGACCTCATAAATTCATCCCACATGCTTCCATAACTAAATAATATTGATTACATTGCATAATGGAGAAGGTTGCTGGTGACCATGAGCATTAGGTTTATGTTTTTGGCCATTCTGCCAGCTGCTGGCTCGACAAGCAAACTATGTTGTGGCTTGACAAGTACCCTTGACAAGGATTTCAGACATTCAAGACAGATTCCTTGAAGTAGCTACAGTTAAACAACATTCCCATCATATCAGGTACTGAGGCGATGTAAAGGAGAATACCTTCTTGAGGCTGGTGCAGCCTGCGATTCTGAGGAGTTGACATCTCCCTTTTTAAGCTGGTTAGGATGTCCTCCATGGTATGTTCCCTTTGCCAGTTTCCAAGCATAGGAAATAGGCTTGGTTCAACCTATAAAAGTTGCTAATTAAGTATGAGGCCTAACATCATTTATAAATAGCCTCAGAAGTTGGCATGTATGAAAATAAATGCATGAGTACCAATCCAGTCTCTTGGTTCACACATGTCATATTGATTCGAGTCTGAAATCGAACAGTTGGTGGTTTATCTGGATAATCTGTATCACAGAACAGCTTTAATTGATAGATTCGTCCATCGTGAACAGTCTGCAAAAACAAATTACAGTAGGTCCTCAGGTTTGAGCATAATAAAGCAAATGTATTATGTATACAGTTATGGGTATTTCTGCAGCATACATTGGGAGGGCCAATGATAGTTCCTGTCCAGGACCGCATATAAATATCATCAGCATCATCCATCCCATAGCTCACTGTTCCATCACCAATGCCCTTCTCACCACGTTCTAGTTCTTCTAGCAGCCTAAAGTTTCTGGGAACTGCAGAAAACACAATACAACAAAGTATGAACGAAATTATTACTAGGCGACTAACAACTTGCTTAGCAGATGTTCTGAATCCAAATTCATCGTTCCTATGAATAAAACAGAAATGCAATAAAGTTTCGCAAATTATGGGAATTTCGTTCAGCTACTCATGAGACTTCGAATTCCCAAAACAATTCATATTGTATATTTCTATAAAATTAGGGAGCGGCAAGTATCAATACAATATACTGAGCCTGCTTAATGTGTGGATTAGCATATTTCCAATACATTTTGAGGAAGGGTACCAGTTTCCGAAACAATTCATATTCCAGATTTCTATAAAATTAGAGAATTATATCATTATATCAATACAATATACTGAGCCTGCTTAATGTGTGGATTAGCATATTTCCAATACATTTTGAGGAAGGGTACCAGTTTCCGAAACAATTCATATTCCAGATTTCTATAAAATTAGAGAATTATATCATTATATCAACGCATTATACCGAGCCTGATTTATGTGTGGAATATCATATTCCAATACCTTTTGAAGAATCATGCCATAAATACAAACAGCAAAATAATGGTGAATTAAGATGCAAGAAGGCTGAGTTTTTGGTTAAAAAAAGGCTGAGTGGTCAATGGCTGCAACTTTAATAATCCACAAGAAACATATATGGACTTCCAGAGACGTTAAAGCTAGAAAATATCCCTTGCTTTTCCCCTGCTATTTCCAAGGCATCCTTTTGTGGGAATGAGAGCCAAGTGTTTAAATTCAGTATCATAAATACCACCATATGCGCAATATAGAAGCAGTGTTTTCCTAAACGGCCTAAACGGACCGTCTAAACGGGTTTAGACGGTAGACGTAGGGTAACCGTGTAATTTAGGCCCTAGTCGGACTTGTAAACGGTTGACCCGTTTAGTCGGTCCAAAACGGAGAAAAACGGGCTGAACGGGCTGAATGGAACGGTGTCTGAACGGGTTTAAACGGTTTTTAGCCCGTTTATGGGGACGTTTAGGAAATAGGCTGGTCATGGGCTGGTTTATGGCCCATTAGAGATAGGGTTTTACTCCACTCCGCCGCCCGCGCGCGACCCAGGCTACCAGTCCACCCCGTTACTAGTAATTTATTCTCATTCATACTAGTAATTTATGCATTTTACTAGTAATTTATACTAGTAATTCTCATTCATACTAGTAATTTATGCATTTTACCTGCTACAGTACCAAAATCGTTTAGCCCGTTTAAACACCGTTTAAAACCGTCAAGACCGTTTAAACACTAAACGATAGGTCACCGACTAGCCTCCGTTTACCGTTTACGTTTTCATTGTATAGAAGAGCTTTTCTCATATATAATAAACAGGTGGCGGATAGAATTTGTAGCTACTCTAGATAAAGATGAAGGACCAACCATATAATGTCCAATCACCTTATGAGTACAAATTGAGCAATCTTAGCCTTCCAACAACTATTTTGACACTTGAAGCTTCATAAGCCATAGTATGAAAGTAGTTTGGAACAATGGAGCTTTGAGTGGAGAATGAGCTTAAACTTACCAAATAAGCCACATAAAAGGCTGCTAAACATGTTTCACTCTAATTTTGTAGTCTTAGAAATCAACATTGGTGTCATCTTTCAGCATGCGCTGATTATGAGATAATATCAGGACTGTTTTGTCAGAGTAATGTAAATCTATAGGTGGAAATGATCCATGAATAAATGACATGGAACTAATTCTGATTCGACTCTGCTTGATAATTATCAATTAGTAAGTACAGTTGTGGAATTGTGATTTTGGTTTAAAAGAAGACTATTGGTTAGGACCATTGACCACCCCAACCCCTCCGACGCAAGCATGCGCACACACAATTTTGAGTTATTTTGTTTAACTTTTACTGAAGACACCAAATCAACAACCCTACACTAAAATATTCATGTTATCTCACTACTCTTTCCTCCAAATATGTTCAACGGCCTGAGGCTCTTTGGCTCAGAGACAGTGAATGCCTACCTATCCACTGTTGGCAAGCAGAAGTGGATACTATCTTCAAAACTTTTAGCAAGATCGCATAGAGGCTCTTCTACATAAGGCCCTACATCAAATCATCAAATCAATATATTCTAGGTTCAAGAAATTCAGTTGATCGTGGTGAGTTGTGGATTGGTGCAACTTTCATCAAGGAATGAAAGACAAAAAAATGAAGGAAAATGATATGATAGCTAGAAGTAGGACTAACGGTAGATAAAGGTCAATATTGGAATCACCGAATTAGCATCGCTGCCATGAAAAGCAAGCATCCAAGCCAAGTGGAAATGGAAGAAAAAAATACAAATGAGTCCTATTTATTAAATGTTAAAAAACTGTTAGGAGTAATTTTCATCTTAGTTCCTTTAACGCTTGGAGAATTATATTTTGGTTATTTGGGCCAAACTTGACAGAAATAGCTAACCTTGGCTCATTCTGGATACTATTAGTGTAGCTACTCATAAGGATCTATAATCACAAGATCACTATATACCCAAAGAGGAATTCAATTCCAGTTACCAGATTGCACTTAAGGATTAATGAGTATTCATGCTGAATAACAGGCAAGTACGCACACTAGTTTGGTACCACACTATTTACACTATATTTACAGGTACCCAAATGAATACATGATTCATCTCACCAGAAACTTTAAAAAATAGTTCTCAAGACTACAAAGCCATTTCATGAGCACTGGTTTCTCCAAGAAAAGATGGGTGTGAGTGTGTGTGACTGCTCAACAAAATTGATGTGGTCCCTCAAAGGGCCAAGCCAACCCATCCATCTAGAGTTGCGCCAATAATGAGGAACTGAACCCATCTTGCTTATCCATGAAGGAACAAACCTTCCAATTCTCAACCAAACACACAGCATAATGAATAATGGTCATATTTAGAAGGAACGGTGGATTGCGCCTGGCCAACAAGTACAGGGAGATGCTAAATCTACTCCAACGTTCTATCTTCACACTAAAAACAATCCTAACCGAAAGAAATCCTTATTCCAAGACACCAATATTTTGCGGAAGAGTTTCTTGGCGATAGAAACGGTAAGATTGCATCTAATTTGAGCCAAGGCAAACTTCACATGGCATGAATCAGAGGCATTGGCGGATCGGGTTCCCAAAGCAACCCAGATGACCCTGACCCTGAGCGCAATCCCACCCAGCCCCCCTCCTCCCCTACTCGAAGCATGGGCAAATCCAATCAGGAATCCAAGCAGCCATGACCTCCTGGCCACACAGATCCCACCTCTTCACTTGAATTCGCAGCCCAAGTAACAAACAAACCCACTATACGCAACAAGGCACCTCAGCAGAAATGATGGACAGCGACTTGCTACTCACCGACGACCGGAGCCGACGGTCCCTCGGACCCCATGGCGAGCCCCTCCGCTTCCTCCAGCTTCGACTGCTGCAACTGCAATTTCTTGAGATGGGAGGAGTGGGGGACCCGTACTGGAACCGAAGCGGCGGGGATGCCAAACCGAGCCGCGAAAACAAGGAATATTCGATCCCCCGTGGGAGGTCGTCTTCCAATTCCAAGTGTGGGTGTGGCCGAGGGGGGAGGGAGAAGAAGGGGAGACCTGGGAGAACGAGCAACTGAGCAAGGGAAGGAGAACTGCTCCAGAAAGCGGAAAGGAGAAGGGACACAACTGGCAAGTGGGGACAGCATAGTGGAGTAGTTTAGGGGTAGGATAGGAGGACAACCTGTCAGCCTTCCCCTCGAAAAAGACATAATAAAAACCTGAAAAAGAACACATATTTTTTTTCTCTATTTTCAGGAAGACATAATAAAAACCTGAAAAAGAACACATATTTTTTTCTCTATTTTCAGGAAGACATAATAAAAACCTGAAAAAGAACACATATTGTAACTTGCTAAACAGTGCAAAGACGCTAGTCCGATCTTGCCAATGCTTGTGAGGGGGTTAAAGTTTAGTCTCTTAAATAAATAATAATTACACGTATTAAATATAAATTAATTATAAAACTAATTGCATAAGTCACGAAACTAACAAGTCTAATTAAGCTATAATTAATGCATAATTATTACATGATTATTGTAGCATTACATTATCTAATCATGATCTAATTAGGCTTAATAGATTCATCTCACAAATTAGTTCTTGATTATATGTAATAGGTTTTTTAATTAATATATATTTAATACTTTTAATTAGTATTCTTACCTCTGATGTGACGGGACTAAAGGATCCAAACATCCCTTGCATTTGCACTATGATGCAACGGATTGACTTCCACTAGTTTAACAAGTTTGATCTAGGTAGACAAGCGTGACATAACCTTTTTTGTTCTAGGTTAGTCCCGACACGTCAAACACCAAAATCATATGTTGTGGCTTTTTCTATGCCACAACTAGCAAGTTGGGCAATGAAAGTGTGACAACCCTGGACGATCTTAGACAATGAACCAGGCCTTAGATCTTGGATTTGTTGTAACAACCCTAAAATTCCCTTAGGATTTGTTGAATGCAAAAAATGTGAATTTAAAAATTTTTGGTGAATTTTGTGCAAGACAACAAACATATAAGAGTGTCTTATAATTGCTCCCTAAATTCCTAGGCAATTTAAATTCAAATTAAAAATTAATTGAAGTGCTAAGGACCAAATAGAGGTGATTTGGAGTTAATTTGGTTTTATTGGATTTTTGGTTGTGTTTGAATTTAAATTCTAGATTTGAATTCAAACAAATACTGACTAAACTAATCCAAACCCTAGCTAACCCTGTTGGGCCGAAACCCGTAGCCAAAGTCCAGAAAGCACCCTCGAATTTCCTTTCCCGAGCCAGCCTGCCAACCGGCCCAGCCGGTCTTTCGGCCCAGCGCGGCCCAGCTCCTCCCGCGCACCCCTTCTCCTTTCCTTTCTCTCGCCGACGAGTGGGCCCGGCCTGTCAGCCTTTTCTTCTTCCTTCCCCTTCTCTCTCATGCCCGGCGCCGCCCGCTCTCTCCCTTGCGCGCGCCCGTGATCCAACCACCCCAGCCCGTCCCATCGCTCCTGTGCGGCCCGTCGCGATGCGGACACGTGGTTGAGGTCGAGAGGGAGGGCCATCTCGCCGTCCAAGCCGGGTTTGCCCTAGCCGCCGCGGCTATAAAACCTCTGCCATGGAGCCCTTCCCCCCTTGAGCCGCCGCCCCGTTGGGGTTTTCTGTCCACGATTCGAGGGAGGAGAGGGAGGAGGAGGACCAGTGGAGGGAGGAGAAGAGGGAGCTGGACCAAGGAAATCGCAAGGAAGGCCGGTGCTGCTTCCCCACGACGACGCCGAGAGCCGCGGGCGCCGCCGCCCGTGGGAACGCCGAAGAGGAGCTGGGCCGGAGCCGTTCGCGGGAGCACGAGGATCGCCGGAGCGCCGCAAGTCTTCCCCGAGCTGCAGCGAACCTCGACGAGACCCAGGGTGAGCTGCCGACGACGACCCCCCTTTCTCTTCCCTGTTTCCGGCGAAGCGCCGCCGCTCCGCCGTGCTAGCCATCTCTGGGACCCGGTCTTCGAGTCGTGGCCGTCGTCTTGTGCAGGACACCGTCGCGCCGCTCCCCGTACCGCAAACCGCCGTCGCCTCACTGCCGACCCTGGCCGCCGTGGTGCGTCGCCGCCGAGACCGTTCGGTCGGAGCGCCCGCCATGGCCGCGGCGCGGTCAAGCGCGAGGCTTGAACTGCGCGCGTGCGCGCCAAACACACACAACGCACCGCACAGCCGCGACACCTACCAGGATCACCGCCTTGAACTTATGCAGGCGTTGCCGCGGAGCCGGTTCGCCGGAGCACACGCGTACACGCCGGCCGCCATGGCGCCATGGCCGCGCCGTCGCCGCACGCGTCGGGAAGCCAAAACCCCAGCCGAACCTTCCGCTTTTCCTTGCCGTTCATGTCCACCGAACCCTAGCCAAGCCTTTCCGGCCATCCTTGAGCCATGCCGACCTTTTCCCGGCGAGATTCGCCGTCGACCAGCGCCGCCGCCGTGCTCTGGTGCGCGCCGCGTCGCGTCGTGGCCGGGCCACACCGTGGACCACACCAACACGCCACACGAGCGGCACAGCAGATCCCGTGGCGGCCACACCAGATCCGTGCGCCCGGTGCACCGTGAACCTGTGACTCGGCTCACCGTGGACCAAGTCCACCCGAGCGGTTCCGGCAGCCTAGCCTTCTTGGACCGAAAGTTCGCATCCAAGTCTGAAATCCACCCCTGAACTTTCCTTTCGGCCCAGTTCCAGCCCAGTTTCCTTTATCTTTTTCTTTTTCTAATAATTGCGCTGACGTATGGGGCCCACGTGTCATACACTGCGTGTCACTGACCAGAGCTGACCGTTGACCGTTGACCGCTGACCGGTGACCGTTGACATTTGACCAGTCAACGCTGACGTCAGCAGGGGCCCACTGCTGACGTCATCCTAGGCGGACCCCACTGCTGACGTTAGCATGACATCATGCTGACGTCAGCAGGCTAATTTCTGCCTGTTTTCTTTTTTGGAAATTATTTAATATTTTCAGAAAATGATTTAAACTTGTAAAATTAATAATAAATCAACCGTAGCTCAGAAAAATATGAAACCAGTTTCTATATTTTTCTAAAATCATGACCTACGTGTTAGTGTAGAGTTTGGTGTTCCTTGGGACTTCTTTCATCGCTGTTTTGGTGTTTCTTTGCTAGTAGCCGCGCCTTATTTTATTTTTCCGCGGCCCTAGGAGTTCCGGAGAGTCAGGAGGAGCCAGACCACTACGACAACTGCTTTGACGAAGACGAAGACTTTTGCTCAGGTTCACGCCCGACCAATCTCTGAAATACCTATTAGACATGCAACTAGTATGCTAGCGCTTTACTTTACTCGCATGATAAACCTGCACTGCCTTTGTTAATATCCCAATACCTTGCTACCTACTACTCACTTTATGAAATATGCTATGCTATGCATGTGTTGGGTTGGTTGTGATTTGAACCTCTTGGCGTGAGTTGTGGGTGGTATGGGAGGAGTAGTGCAGCTAGGCGGTGTAAGCGAGTAATAACAACTCGATCGATTGATCGGGGTGCTTGGGGACTACACTCGGGCAGTCCCTACGGGGTACCTGTTGCGGGTACATGGTTGCTGGATACTTGGGTTACTTGAGGAGTTTGGGCGGCAATACCTGTTATGGGTGCCGATTGCGGACCGTTGCGGCGGATCGCTTATGACGCTGATACTCGCTTTACCGACAATTAAGGACCGAGTCGAGTTCCACCTTTGGACGTGGGAATACCGTGCTCACCATCT
Source organism: Echinochloa phyllopogon (assembly GCA_033239725.1). NCBI lineage: Eukaryota > Viridiplantae > Streptophyta > Magnoliopsida > Poales > Poaceae > Echinochloa > Echinochloa phyllopogon. The sequence continues at coordinate 8,190,879 of BTCW01000018.1, forward strand.
ACCCAGTATGGGGAGGGTTCCAGCAAGCCTACTCTAGTGCGGCGCCGAGACTGTAGGAGAATCGAGCTTGATATGTGTAAGGGGGACTCGTTGCGGCGTAATCTCCTTGATTTACCACGGCCCCCGACTGGCCCCGGTGGGAAGGTTTCGCATCCCTGGGGCAGATGTTAGATGAGATGTTTCCCGAGCCCAGGGAGACAGGATTGGCGCCGTTACTGTTTAGGGTCTTTGCTGTGGGCTGTGTCTCAGGTTGGTTGCGGACTAGCCTTGCAGCCCGGATGGATTCCTGGAGTGCCACCTCTGCAGAGTGTAAACTATACGTATAGCCGTGTCCACGGTTACGGACGACCCGCTTCTGATAAGTTCCGACTATCATGGGAACCTGCTTTCTTACCTCGTCCTTGATTTGGGTTATGAGAGATTGGTCCAGCGATGCTGATGAGACAAGGTGGGGAGGGAGCTCACCGAGTCGACTAGTGAGCGAAAGGCGTTGGTGGATGATGTTTGCGGGAACCTGCTGTGGCAGGACGAGCCCGATGGGAATGTGAGGCTGATGGATGGTTTTGGGGAGTGGATGTGCTTGTGAAGGGAGGAGTTGGTGATGAGATGAATTTGGGTTATTGCTGCTGCTCGCATAAGAAAACCCTGGCTCAAACCTTGATTATTTCTATACCTTAGAATAGGCCACTGTAAAGCTTGCTTCATATTATGGTTGGTGACGTGGACTTGTCCCATTTCCTTGGGGACAGACTTTGGGTTCTCAGGTGAAGACCCTCGACCACGAGTTCAACCAGGACGGGTGGTACGACTGAAGGGAGCGCGCTACGCTCAAGGATGCCTGTGGAGGAGTGGACCCTGATGATCTAGCTCCCGCTGCGCAGCTGTTTCTTATTGTCGATTTAGCCCAGAGGGCTTGTACCAGACGCTATGTTTTATATATGTCATGTATTGAATCTTTTATCGTTGTATGGATGTGATATTCGACTGAGATGAGTTCTGTACGAGATAGCTGCTATTCCTATGACTATCTCGAGGGTACAGGAGTCGGATTCTCGTCGTTGAGAATCCGGTTCGTTTCATTTGTGAAGTCAAAGAATGTGCATTCTTCATCATGTCAATCCCATTAGCTACCATCTTGCTTTTACTTCACAAAATTAGAGGATTTAAACATCATCCTCAGGATATTTTCTTTTGCGTTTACATCTTCAAGCGAATGGAATAAAAACTCATTAGGACATATTATTCCAAATGCCACTTACTCCCCTGCTATTGTTGATCCACCCAGCAGCAATCTAGAGGAGCTTGAAAATGGCACTATGTGCAGCTCAATCACGCACAGACTCCAAACAAAATAACAGCATGCCATCTCTGAGCAGCACATAAAAGAACTCCAAAACATCAATCGTACAGTTTTCGGTGAGCTTTTACATTTTTACCTGAATTTCAATAGCTCACAAAGACACAAATTTTACATATGGTAATCCACAAGCCACACGCATTTATAAACTTTGGTTAGACCTTCTCCAGATTTTTATTATTAGACCCACCTGAAAACCATGAGGCAATATCATCATCAGAGTCAACCAGCTCCATGCTTCTAGGAAGACGGACAGGGCTAAAATGTCGACTGCATTCCGGTGATTCCTCCGTTGGTAGGCCTTTGCTTCTCCTAGACATTTCATACTTCCATTTTTCCCTTGCAAGTGGATCTTGGGAAATAGAAGTCTTGCCCCCAACAATAGGAAAACTCTCAAGGAATTTGCAGTCCTTCTGTGGCGGAAACATATCGTTAGCCCTGCTATCACCCCCTTCATCATCTGCGCTCCAGAAATCTGAATCTGAATCTTCATCGGATAGTGGAGCATTCTTTTGTGGATTTTGACACCTCTTCGATTGGACACCATCCTGAACAAATGAAATAGCGGGATTCCTACTATGCTCTAAATCATGATGTGATTCGATACTATCTTGACTGTTCAGAGATTTTGGTCTTTTCCAACAACATTTCAAGCAGAATGCATTCCTCTTGAAGTTCACATAGTTACACCTGTTATTAAACATTTAGCACATAATTACCTTCCATATTCTGATAAGTACTAGAAGTTAACATCATGGCAGTGAAAGGATAGTCACACATCACAAACAATTAAATGCATTGTTTCTTCCAAATATAAGCTCATACTGGCAGTAGACATCAAAACAATGCAGTGCATAAGCAGATATAATAGTAGTGGAAATAGGCACTCACGAGACACATTCCCATTCTCCTGGATTGAGTAAACGGTTTGTTGGTTTCTCATGGCATTGCAAACATCGTGTATTCTTTGCAAAATTCAAAAAGTTGCACCTGAAAATGTAAGGTCAATACAAGAGAGAGAAAACAGTAATTGCAGTAGATCTTTGTCGCAAACTAGAGTTATAAGCAAGCTCACTTTTTGCATATCCAGTCACCCTTTTTGAGAGGTAAATGCTCTTGGTCTTCATGCAGCAACCGATACCTCTCTTGGAATTCTCCATCGCAGCGTAAGCATTTGATATTCTTTGCAAAGTTCAGGAAGTCACATCTGACAACAAATGCAAGGCATTGTGACCAAGTGGATAGGTTGCAGAACACAAATATTAGCTTTGCTGACATACTTGGGACAATTCCAATCACCCTGCTTCATGGGCAAAGCAGATTGACCTTTGTGTTGTGCAGATTTCGCGGTGCTGGAACCAGGTCCCCTAGAATCAACCTCAACAACCTCGTTCAGTAGGCTCTTTATTGATTCCTTGATAGTTTTGTTCAGGCATGCTCTGTTCTCTACATTGCCAGTAATAACATCAAGACCATAAGTCAAAAGGATGCGCATAACATCTACAGTTCTTCCAACTTCTTCTTTCCGAGCCTTTACATATGCTCTGTCACAACTTCCTCTTAAATTACATTGGCTGCAAACCTGTCAGGATAAGCTGATGCTACATAAATTAATGTCACAGACTTAAATCTCTAAAAATTTGAGTTTCGAGCATTAACAAAATCATGGAATTTACAATACAAGGATCTAATGGTTTGGGAAACTAGACTGCATGACCAAGTGAACTTTTCTCCTTGTCGCAGAGAGATATGATCATTGATTAATTTTAATGTACGAGTTCTCAAGAAATGAACAAATAAAATCCAGTTTGCAAATATTTTCTACTCGCTAGTTCGCCAGTGTGCACTGGATTTAGTGAAAGAAAGGCTACTGAAGAGATCAAATAGGTGATCAGTTTTATTTCTTCATACCATATGTTTGGAGTCAAAGATTTCAAACATGCAATTTAAAAACAAGCATATTAAGATCACAAACAATTATATATTATATTTACCCAAACCTAATAACTTGTGCATGTGCTAAATTTTCTATGCCTTCTTAAATTGATGTGAAATGAAAAAGGTGGTGCATCAAGAAAACTTTTCAACATATATTTCCATGTAGTTACCTCTCCTTCATCAAGGCCTACATAAGCCCGCAATCGCTTCCCAGAATTCACAACCTTCCTGTCAATGCTGGGGCAACCACACCGCAGGGCAACTTGAATGTCCCATCTTGATATATGCCTGCAACAAAAGACTTTCAAATTTATCTGCACTGCATCCATTTAAGTCCTTTAGTTAAGTTGGGAGTCATGATGAAACAAAAGATAACAGTACTACTTTACATGCTGAAACCATGACTCCGAATTGCACATGTCTAAGCATTTTTACAGTGTAGTGATATACTAGTCGTGCAGCACAATATGATACTTTGCGCTGGTTACTGATGGAGATAAACCCCTTCTTAGCAAAAATGCCCGGGGCTGTCTTTACCCCCGCGGGTCAAGTTTTTTTTTTATGGAGATAAACCCCAAAATTACACTATTAGATAGCTTTGTTCTGAAAATTCCTAATGAAGTGCACGGTATCAATTTTGTACAGCATAGGTGCACAGACCGTAAGCTGACATGCTGGAAACTTGCCAAAATATGCGTGTTTATGGTAAATGCGCAACTATCTTGCAACTAGCAGCCAAGCACCAACAGAGTGTCTGACGAAGAACTAGAAGGAAAGGCAAATGGGTGTTACATTTCCACAAACACCTCGCGTGCAGCTAAAACTATAGCCTCGACAGAGACAATGGCCTCAATGCGCACGCCAACTCAGACCACAAACCTCACCCAGCATGATCCCTCCGAGCTAGGCCACTTCACCTGATGAGCTCAGGCCGCTCGCGCCCAAAACGGAGGCAGGCGGTGCGGACAGCATTGGCGTCCTTAGAAGGCGGCGAGCCGGCGCCGAAGGCGGAGGGGTCGACATGGCCCCGACGAAGGAGGAGCTCCATCAGCGCGACCCACTCAAGCCACGGATGCGCTATATCCACGGCGGCCGGTGTCCCTCCGGCGCGAGCAAGACCGCTTCTTGGCTCTTCTGTCACTTGGCATTGCTCGCTAGGTGGAGGTCGTGGTGTTGGTTTATGTGAGTGAGAGGGGGAGAGGTCGTCGAGCTCGGAGCGGAGGAAGGCGAGCTTTGGGTCAGGCCGGGGAGGCGCGCTGCGGTGCGAGAGCCGCCGGAGCGCCGGCGGCGCGGCCGCGGTGGCAAGACGGCGGTGCATCACTTGCAGAGTTGCAGTTGGCAGGTAAAGGTCTCAAGTTGCCCAACAAAAATAGTGTAGCCTAGTCGGCCTCGGCCCAGTTTAGGAAAATAGGCCTTGTTTGGCCCAACTAAAGACGGCCTTGTTTAGATGTCAAATTTGGCACCCCAAATTTCGGAGTTGGGAAACCGAGACGCACTGTAGCATTTCGTTTGTATGTGTGAAAAATTATCCAAAAATTGATTAATTAGGCTCAAAATGTTCGTCTCGTAGAGGACAACAAAACTGTGTAATTAGTTTTGAGTTCATCTATATTTAGTAATTCATGCATGCTATGACATTTTGATGTGATGAAAATCTTCTTTTTACACAGTGAACTTTGAGGGTGAAATTTGGGATCTAAACAAGGCCAGCTTCAGCAACGGGAACGTTTGGCTTTTATTAGGATTTATTTACTGAGATTTCAATATGCAAGCAAGCTTTATTCGGGGGATATGTGCAATTTTGTTTGATCCCCGCTGAATCATACTTGCAAAATACATGCGTTGCCATAAAATGCTTTAAAATATGAACATATATAGATTTTTTTTTTTTTTGCATTCTAGCTCATCATATGCTAGCTAATAGCTGGAGTCATTTTGGTGACTCTGTCTACAATTGTAAAGATATGACTAGCCATATAATTCAAGACCGGTAGGAAAATTATACTGATACAAGATACCTGGTTCTATCACAGAGACACAGATACAGTAACATGACAATTTTCATCAAGTCAAAGACTTAAAAACCAGCAGCATTGACTGATCCCTGAAACATCTCATAACTGAACATTCCTAGCTTCACATTCTTGGGCACAAAAGTGTACCATTTCAACAGAAACACTTCTCCTAAGAGGATAATATCATCACTGAAGAAGTGAACATGGGAAACATAGCCATCATCGGAATGCTTGTCGCTTCAGCCTGTCCATGAGAAGGTGCGCAACTGACTCGTATCCTTGCTCCCTTGCTGTTGCAATGACAAAGAAAGTGAAAAGGAGGCACAATATGGAACAACATTTGTTACACATGTTTAACAGGAGTAGAAACAGAATTACCATTGTATATGGCAATCCCAGTCGGTGGTATCTTCCTCTTCTTCAAGCAGAAGGAGCTGCATCGTTGTATGACCAATTGTTACCAAGTGAACGATGTGAGATTGATTTTTTTTTCAAAAATTCTACATATCCTGACAGCGCCATTTCAGGCCTCTGATGGTAGAACAAAAGAGAAAAGGAGATTGGGAAACTCTCACCTGTTGCATATCCAGAACTTCTTGATGCCCTTCTCCTCAATGCAGTGAGGGCACATCCAGTTCTTGTTCTTCCTCACCTCTTCCATCTCTGCTAAAGCAGCTCAAAATTCAGTAAGCAGGCCAATAAAATCCAGCAAGAACATCGGCATTTCTTTTTTAAGACAATCAACAAGGAGTTCAGGACTTTTGCATCCCTGGTCCATACTGCCCCAGTTCAACAACATCATTTCTTGACAAAATTGAGCAAGTTCGCTTACCTTCGCCGTACCTGACTTTCAGGCAAGCACGGCAGAGTATCCCATTCGACGAATGGCAAGATGAGCAGTCCGTTTTTCCTGTCAAATATATATCAGAGTAATGAGTATTGACCATGATCAGACTAGTGCATACGATTAGAGAAAACAAAGGAGAACTTTTTTACGGGTTCTTCTTTACCTAAACATGGCTGCTTCAGGTTGCCTTCCCCGCAGCGCTTGCAGTCCTCCTCACCGCACAATTTCTTCTGCCTACAGTCAGAGAAGAATTTTTCTCAACTACTTGCACAAAGAGCCTAATCCCACGCAACAATGCAGCACAAATCAGTGACAAAAGGTGATAATGGTGCGAGATTGCGAGTCCACCTGCAGAAATGGCAGCAGATCCCAAGAACAGGGTCGTACACGGCACCCCTCGCCTTGCTATCGCATCGCCTCTCCTGCAGAGCCTGCACCCTCTTCTTGTCTACCACCAACGACAGATCATCTTCATCATCTCCTTCATCTGTATCCTCCGCCGCAGCCGCTGCCAGTTTACTCAAAGCTCCTACAAGGCGACCAAAGAAACTTGCTCGAGTCGTTTCCCATCACATACAACACGAACCGGATCTATGAAAGGGCACGAATTGAGCAGGCAACCTTTGTGAGGCAGCGCCTTGTGCTGAACAGACTGCCCGTTCAACCGGGCGGAGCGGCGGCGTGTCGACGCGGATCCGGTCTGCCTAGCGGCGACGAGGCGGCCGGAGCGGCGGAGCGGGGTCATGCTCATGACCCGCGGCCTGGGGGCCTTCCGGGGGGTCGCGCTCCCGGCCGCGCGGTGGGTGGAAGCGGAGGCGATGTCGCTGAGCTCCCCCGCGCAGCGGCGCAGGCCGAGCATCTCCATCCGGGCCTGCACACGCGCCAAGAATCAGTGGCGCAGCAAGAAATTCCTCATCCGGTGGAGATCGAATCTGGCGAAGATGCTTGAGACTTACCATGTTCTCGGAGATGCGGGCGTCGCGGAGACTCTCGTAGTCGGACTTGGCGCTGAGCCTCCCCATGGCGGCAGCTTCGGCTGCGGCGGCGCGGCGGCCTTGCCTTGCAAAGATTGACTGCGATGGTTGGCTGATTGCAGACACGGGTGGACTGGTGGGCGACTGGGCGGTGGCTCAGCGCTGACCCAAACGGCTATGCTCGAAGTTTGAAGGAAAATGTAACAAACGGCTCTATTTATGTGCAGTCTGCAGTATTGGCAGATCTTTTTCTACCATTTTAACCATGACGCTTACAGTTCTTTTTTTTCAAGGAAGGCAGCTAATTCAAATAATCATATCCATGATATAATGAATTAGGAGCATATGGTAATTGATTGCACGTGTCAGACCGTGAGCTGGGTCTATCCTTCTAATGCATTGGGACCAGGTTTCATGCATTGGGTCTATCCTTCTAACAAAAACATACCAGAGCATGGGGCATTTACACCATAATCAAAAGTTCAAAATAGTTGAATATTAGTTTCTTCGCTTTTTAGCATTCTACTCTCAAACAAATGCACGATGTGCATGACCGCATGCTGTGAATGGATTATATTCGGTTCACATTCCAATACATAGGAGTTGAACAGAGACTCGGCCCAAAATTCAGAGGCCATGCTCCAAAATGCTTGCGGGGTTGCATTGACCGCTATCTTACTCCTTATCTGAAACGAAATCCCTGGAGCCTCATGTAATGGACTGAGTTTCTTCAAAAAAGTCTCATCCCCGTAGCACAGAAGATCAAGGGGTCTTTATATATTTAGCTGGAGATCAAGGCAGAAGCGGTAGACGAGCACTCCACCTGTCCATCGTGCCTGTATAAAACATTAGGCAAAGTAATTGCCATTATCAGACGAGGTGGACACGATAAGGGAAAAGAAAATGAGAGATCTTTGTTGGTTCTTGATTTTACATGAGCATGGCTAGTTCGTGTTTCATCCCCGTAGCACTGGCAATCATTCATCCGCGCTGCACGATTTCCTCTGCATCTGATCACACAACCAAGTTTTCTCAGCAAAGATAATCTGATTCCATAACATTTGCTCTAGAAAACAATTATCTTTGCTAGTACTACTACTTAAAAGTAAATCAGCAATACATACCCTCGAGTATGGCATGTGTACCTGCAGGAATGGCAGATTCCCCATGAGCAAGGTCGTACACGGCCCCCATACCCTCGCCGTTACTGTCACTGTCCTGCGGCGCCGGCGCCATCTCGTTGACGACCGCCGGCGCCATCTCCTCGTCGACGACCGCCGCCGCATTGCGCTCGCCCTCCTCCTCCTTCTCCTCTTCCTCTTCCACCGCCACAGCCGTCGCCTTGCCCAGAACCCCTGCAAGACAACAGCAAAAACGTGTGCCCATCTCAAACAGCCCAGAACAACCTCGGATAGAGGACGAACACAAGCCATGGCGAACAGGATGGCGAACCTGTGAGAGGCAGCGCCTTGTGCTTCACGGCCTGCCCGTTCAGCCGCGGGGAGCGGCGGCGCGGTGTCGTACTGCTTGTGGGTGTAGGGGCGGCGGGCGGGGGCAGCGGCGGCAGCCATCGCGTTGAGCTCCTCCTTGGTGCGGCGCAGCCCGAGCATCTCCAACCGTGCCTGCACGCAGCCACATAGGGAACAAGGTTCAGTGGCGCCGCGCGCAGAAATTCCTCATCTGGCGGATGGAGATCGAGTACGGGAGACGCGTGCTTCTACCTTGTTCTCGCAGATACGGGCGTCGCGGAGGCTCTCGTAGTCGAACTCGTTGCCGCGGTTCCCCATGGCGGCGGTGGCGGCCACCGGCCAGCGAAGTTATTGGATTGGAGGGTTGGTTGCTTTGGGCTTTGAGGTGAAAGGCAGGGTAGCAGGTAGCTTGTGGTTCAGCTTTGAAAAATGAAGCGTTTTTCCAACTTTAACATGACATTTTATCATTAATATACTAATGTAGCATTTTATTTGTATTTGTAAACAATTGTCCAAACATTGATTAATTAAGTTTAAAATGTTCGTCTCACAAAGTACAACAAAACTGTATAATTAGTTTTTAATTTCATCTACATTTAGTATTTCATGCATGTGCCGATATGTTGATGTGACGGATTTTTTACATAGTGAAATTTGGGGTAAATTTGAGAACTAAACAAGGCCGAATGTGAAATTGCGAGTGGTAACGTGCAGGTGAAAACGTGGCAGAGATAAATGCACCCAGCACCTCCGTGTGTGTGGTAAGGCCAGTCCCAGTGCTTTTCATAGAGTTTCATGCACATTAAATAGGGTGTCAAATCAGCATTTTAGATGATGTGGCAAAGAGTTAACGATGAGAGAGATGAAATGGGTTTCATCTAGATGAAACTCTGTATAGACAGTTTCCAACAAGTTTGTGTCTTGCATGCATTGCCTACAAAACATTAAAATGAAACAATGCGTTGTATGAACCATTTCATCTATGAATTAATTGTCTACTTGCTTACGTGGCATTCTTGGAAACACAAAAGTTAAATGCATCATTAGTACATAAACTTGACGGATAGGTGCGTTTAGGTACATCATCTTTCTAATTGCTCATTTAGGAGCAACAACTTGGCATGTATGTGCAAATAGGTCACAAAACAACACACGGGCAAAATGATGCCACGTAGGCAGATGATGTGTTAGCCGATTTTTTTTGGAAAAGACTTTACTCATTGGGCAATTTAATTGAGTTGATTAACATTCTGTTTTGGGTTTTTTAGGATGTTGTATCGAAAAAATATTATAAATGTTTCAAAATCATATATTTTATAAAAAATAATTATTTTTGGCTAGATTAAATAAAATAATAAAAAGCACGATATATTCATGTTTGTCTATATCTCATCAAATCTTTTCCGTTTCACTACTCACTTATTGTTTTGAAACTCATACCGTGAAGTGATGAGTACCGGGAAGGACTACTGACGTGCGGCATGGAAAGACTGGCCGGGCGGCATTGGACATGGAAAAGACCTGCCGATGGCATGCCGTAGAAAAATTGATCGGCCCAAAAACTTGATCTCCGTATAAACTTGTAGCCGTAAAAAACAGTCCTAACAAACAATAGAAAAATAAATGGGGGGTAATTTGCAATAGTTTTGCCCGTATGTCTGGTGACCTATTTGCACCCACATGTCAAGTTGGTGCTCATAAATGAGCAATCAGAGAGATGATGTACCTAAACGCACCCACTCGCCAAGTTGTTGCTCATAAATGAGCAATCAGACAGATGATGTGCCTAAACGCACCCACAAGCCAAGTTTACGTACTAATAATGCATTTAACTCAAAATGAAATCCCACTGGGAATAGCCTAACACGCAGCTTCTATTTTCCCTATCCGATGCCATTTACTTGATATTTTTCGGAAATGGTGAACTTACTTGTTTGAAATATAAATGTGAATGCTTGGCCGTGGCTGTACTTGTAGCCTTGTGGGCAAGAGAGTAGCCTTATTATTATTTACAACGAAAAGTCAGATATTTCATAACCATGTTACACAATTTTTCATCATTTTCATGTCCTAGGTCATCGTCATGTTCATGATCACCCAAGAAAGCCCTCACAAGCTCATCCCACTCAAATGGTTCATTACTCCTCGTTTACGATGAGGTGTTGCTCAACGTTGTTGAGGCCCTAGGGCTATCAAAGTCCAATGATGACGATGAGGAATTGCCTTGCAAAATTTCCTCCTCAAGAGACACCAGATGCTCGATACTATGAAGTCCAGTTGCACCCTCCTCTACGTTGATTGACTTCAACTCCGGTGCTCTTAGCATCTTCTGTTGCGCTGGAGGCGATGCTGACTTTTCTTCTTGCTCCATCAACTGATGACAATCAAAACAGATGAACTAATGTCATAATTCACATAATCACAACATATATATAGAAGGTAGACCAGAGAAGAGAGCATGGGATGAACTCACATCTAAAGCCTTCTGTGCCTCTTTTTCAATCCAAATAATTCCATGGTCAGTGGCAGCATTGCACGACAGAACAACATGCTCGAATCTGCCCTCTGTTGGGACTGCCATTCTGACCTCCGGTGGAAATCTTCCACATCTGCGTAAATAACAACATGTTGCAGGGCTAAATAAAGACTCCATAATACAAATTAAGAAACCAGAGATTATGGATTTTGTTTCTGTGCAGAAACCAGAGAAACCTGTCTAACAGGTATTTTTGTTTCTAATTCTTGCAAAGATTAGGAGAAACATTTCTACTCTGGCATGAGAAGAATGACCCTGTTTCTCCATAGAAATGTACCATGGAGAAACAAATCCATAAACATAAATGAGAGAATCAAGGACCGTAGCAAATGACGCCTAAATTACATCGGAGTGTTCAAATTCAGAAGGTACGTGATTGTTCAGAAGCTCGCTAAAATCTCATATTTTTTGAGGAAATGTTCAAATAAACCCTATCTTACCAGCTAGCTGTATGCACCATTAGTCCATTGCGATATCATCCGGTGACCCCGTTTTGTCAAAGTCACCCTAGCTAGAAATTTTAGAGGCAATGGAAACCTGGCAAGAATACCTGCAATTCTTTCGTTCCACGATATGGAACACTGTGCCAGGAGAGTAGAGTTTAGCTGGATCCTGGAGCTTCCCTTCTGAGACAAACGTGTCTCTCATGCAAACGAAACATAGCAGACACGGCAAACTGCAAAACGAAGCGAGGCAAACTAGTTAAGAACAACATGAACTAAGCATAAATCCTTGGTGATTTTTTCTTGAAATGCGTCTGAGCATTACCAGAAAATCGTTCCAAAAATGTGCTGCAGGGGTGCCGGAGTTCTGGGCAAGAAATCATCCTGCAGAGGTTCCACAGCGCATGATCAGGACGATTCTAGATCGCCAGAATATTACAGATAATATCAACACTTCATTACTACTTGCTGTATCAATGTTCAAAAGAAATGGATAAGTTATAAAAAAAGATAAATGGATAACTGAGAGGAGCAAAGAAGCATAAAGAGGCAGGAATCTCAGCAGACTTGCCTGCAGCACGACGGAGTGGACGACGTCGGCGTACTCGACGGCGAGCCCGAGCGACATGCACCGCGGCGGCGCCATGGCGTAGCACCTCACGTCTTCGCGGCGGAGCCCGAGCCTTCCGAGCCAGCACCTCACCGCCACGACGGCCGCCAGCGCGGCCACGCCCGCGCCGAGCGAGTGGCCCACGAACACGAGCCTGCACCGTTCGGGCCCGGCCTCCGCCACCATCCGCCGCAGCGCGGGGCCCTCGCGGTCGAGCAGCCAGACGGCGGCGCGGAGCAGGCCGCGGTGCGCGTGCCCTCCCGCGAAGGGCTCGGGGCCGCCGGCGTCGAGGAGGAGGCGGTAGTCCTCGGGCCGAGCGAGGCCGAGGCCGCGCACGGCGAGCACGACCTCCCCGCGGGCGCGGTCGTGGAGGAGCCGGTACGGCGGGCAGAGCGGCGACGGCGACGGCTGATCGTCGTCGTAGGCGGCGAGCGCGGCGCGGCAGGCGCGCGGGACGGGCGCGAAGGAGGCGGGCGAGGCCGCGGGCCACGACGCGCTGTCGTCGGCGCCCGAGAGGGACAGGCGGCGGGCCGCCCACCGCGCGCAGGCGAGGGAGAGCGCGCACTCGGCGGCGCAGGAGAGGGCCATGGCGCGCGCGTGGCGGGGAGGCGGGACTGGAAGGGCATCCTTGGGGAGCAAGATTTAGGGGAGGGAAGGGATTAAGGGAACGAGGCGTCGTTCTCGAAGGCAGGGAGGTTGATTTGGACAACGCGGCAACGGAGGAGGCGAAGGAATGCACGGAAGAGGGAGTTCGAAAATTCGAACTTCTAGATCGGAGAAATCAATATCCGGCCGTCGATGTTTGGATTTTTTTTTAAAAAGACGAAAACAACAATTCTTATTCATCGACCGGGGGGAATGAATCTTTGACCGTGCACACTCCAGGAATCATCCATCGGCCAGCCCACGAAACTCCCACCACTAGCCCACTTCCACTACGAGCGGCCGTGGTCGTCGCTTCGGCCTTTTCCGAGCCCAGCTGTCAGCTAGACCAAGGCGGCCCATTGCCACCTGCCAGCCAAATGCCAAGTGCCCAACGGACCTGACTCCTGAAGACTTGAAAGAAGAGGAGTCGTCGTCGCTGGTGCTGAATCGAGTCAAGGCGAGATCGCCAGGCAAGCGCAGCGCATCACCGCCGCCCTCGCGAGCAACGACCTCTCATGCGGGCGGGCGCAGGCGGAGGCGGAGCCGTCGGCTACCTCTGCCGGTAGCGGCGGGTTCTCGTGGGCCGGTGGACGGATTCCATTAGCAGTGCCTTCGGTGGTTGTCGCTGGAAGAGATTCCGAAAAAAAAAATGTGGTTGCCGCTGGAAGGCGAAGCTGACGGCCGAGCAGCTGTTGCGGGGCCGAACCAGCGTGGCAGCAACAGGTGTCGATCTCGATCCTATTCCTGTTATTTTCGCCTTCTGCAAATCTGTTCGGAGTTTAAAAAAAAACAAATCTGTTCAGAGTTTGACATGCTTTTTTCACGCTGTAGATGCACTGATGATGCGTACACTTATCTGCGTTACCATCTTGTTCCGCAGTGCGCATTTGAGATCCCAGCGTAATACCGAAGGGATCCTAGTCTCTTCACTTTGCAACCAGAATGTAGGCTCCCAGTGGTCCAGGAAATGGAAGCTATCAGGCTGTCAGACACTGGTCTGAGTCGGACCAGCCAAATATTTGCGAAGATGGTTCAATAATGTGCCGCATATGCGAAAAGTATGTCCTGACAAATTGGTTAGAAGATCACTCTAGGGTCTGTGCAGTTGCTGCTATGTGCGACCAGAAAGGTTTCACGTTTCAGCATTGATGAGCGTCATATTTGCTGCATGACCCTCCAAGTGCTGTTGGCTGCAATGCTATAGAGGTTTCAAATTCAAGCATCAATGCAGAGTCCAATGGTGCCACCCCGAAATTATCTGATTGGTCGAGAAGAGGGTCTGCTGATAACCCTGTCTGTCTCCAGGAGAACTCCGTGTGAGGACATAATAAACCTTCCTTCAGTGACATGTGAGACCCCTAGATCATCTGCTGGAAGCATGACTCCTAGATCTCCATTAACAACTCCAAGGTCGAATCACATTGACATGCTTTTAGCTGGCAAAAGTGCAAATAACGAGAGCAATGATCTTATGAAGGTCAGACGTGTATATGATCCCCATAATTATCCCTGTATGTTTTTCTCATCTGTTAGTCATTTTGACATAAACTTCTGACTTGATAATGTCCATGACTGTAGAAAAAGCAGCATCTATGGTAAATCTTTTTGTATCGGTATAACAAAAATCTAGTAGCCATTTCGCGGACATGTGATTCTATTGTCCGTCGTTATGGCAATGTGGAAATCAATTATTCAGTGCAACTGCATAAAATCAAGCACTGAAAATAAACGAGGATATACCAGGAGGTGCTTCAGAAAGTCTGAAAGCCACCTATCGGTTCATCCTATTAAAGTGTGTGATGTTGGATTTCAAATTAGAACTACATAATATCCACAATTTGGATGCCACTGTTGTCCTTTATTAGTATGCCATATGTGCTTTTATTAACATATGCCATATGTGATACATGCCTTTTAATTTTGATAGACTGATTCTTGTTAGTTTATAGCCCTTGCAAACCAAGAACTGTTGTCCTTTATTAGTATGCCAGTGCTGTGCTTTTATTAATATGCCATATGTGATACATGCCTTTTAATTTTGATAGACTGATTCTTGTTAGTTTATAGCCCTTGCAAATGTGCAGACCATATAATATTACAGTTCTTGGTACGAGGTTTGGCAAGAAAAGGATTCATTCATCATCTCACTTATTAAGCCTGACCTTCTGCTTACCAAGGATACCGTGCATGTATGGATAATATAGAGCAGGCTCTGACCAGCCAACGTATTGAATCTTAGCTAACCATCCAACTTGATACTTTGGAAAACTAATTACTGTTTTGATATGGTAAATCTAGGGATAGCCCGAAGAACCTATTCGTCGCCCTCCCTTGGAGGCTCTGAGTACTTTTAGGGTTCTTCTTGCTTGCCTTGATTGATACAACTCCTCTCATTATATAGAGAGGTTGACTTACCCCTAACACTAGACTCTCAATCCGGTACTATTATCTCTAACTAATCCCGCTACTGTTCAGGGTACTGTTCACGCCGGGTACTGTTCACGGTCTGGGCCGCCTCCAGCCGGCCCACTGCCCATAACACTTCACCACCCCTCGAAGACAGCTCGTCCTCGAGCTGGGATAATGCGCAAAACAGTAGATACCTAACTCAAATGACTACTTGACACGACACGACTCGACACATGATTAAGTCTTTTACATCTCGACTTAACCATGCTGTAGCTTCAAGGTGGATGTGCCTCCCTTGCGAACGGCAGGTCGTCGAGCTGGGCGCGGACGATGGAAGCGCAACAAGATGGATACGCCTCCCTTGCTGCGGCGACGAGGCTGCGCACAGCGTGATAGACGTGACAAATCCAGGCGCGGGGGTGGTGGGCGCGGACAAAGCCCAGGATGAGGCCATGCCTGGCGTCGAGGCCGAAGATGAGGCCCATGGCGCAGGGATGTGCGCGACTGAGCTGCACGAGCAGAACACCGGGGCTGCTTGTGGAATAGCGGACGAAGAATCCCGGCCCGGAGACGAAGCCGCGCGTGGCGGGGGACGCGGGGCCGGTGATTGGGCGATGGGCGCTGGCGCGAACGGGGCGGCGTGAGACGCGCACTTGCGTGGCGTCATGCGGGCACTACGTATGTAGTGGCCGCAGGGCCGACCGGAGCCATGGGCAACTGGGCTCCGCCAAGCGCAGGTGAGGAAGAAGCCACTGAAACGGGCGCCGTCGAGACAGTTGCCGCGGGAGTCGCCGCGACGCGTGCCGCAGAAGGCGCTGCGAAGGACGAGGCCGTGCGTGGCGCAGCTGGGAACGTCAGGACTGGTGGAGCCGTTGCCGTAGATGAGGCCGCGGTCGTTGGCGGAGACGAGTGCGCCGGCGCGGGGGCGGTGGCCGCAGATGGCGTGAGAACGGGCGTCGCGAAGCGCTTGGTGATGCCGTCCGCGAATTCCGACCAAGACGACTCGCCATGGTCCTTCTCCAGGTGGACGTACCACTGTTTGGTGGCGCCTTCCATCCTGAAAGAAGCTACGAAGACCTTCATAGTCTCGTGTAATTGCCCTGCATCGAAGCATTGATCGCAATGGCTCAACCACTGCAATGGATCAGAACTCCCATCAAAGGCTGGGATCTGGAATATGGAGAATCCTATAGTGGCTGGATTGGATTAGGGGTGGGATCTGGGTGATGATATGGTGGCGGTGGCAGAAGCAGATGCGATCCAAGAAAGCTGGCTCTGAATACCAAATGATATGGTAAATCTAGGGATAGCCCGAAGAACCTATTCGTCGCCCTCCCTTGGAGGCTCTGAGTACTTTTAGGGTTCTTCTTGCTTGCCTTGATTGATACAACTCCTTTCATTATATAGAGAGGTTGACTTACCCCTAACACTAGACTCCCAATCCGGTACTATTATCTCTAACTAATCCCGCTACTGTTCATGGTACTGTTCACGCCGGGTACTGTTCACGGGCTGGGCCGCCTCCAGCCGGCCCGCTGCCCATAACATGTTTAGCCAAAATTACTTTAGACGATAACTGCTGGCTTATCTCTGAAGTCTAAACCTGGGCCATGGACAGGGGGCATATTCAGTGTCGCTCACTGTGCATAGACATGACCCCTCACACGACAGTGGAATGGTAAATTTTAAGTGGATCCACACCTTGGTATGAAGTTTCATGAATTTATCTCATGTAATTTTTTATGATGAAATCAGGTTACCTAGAGGTATTAGTAAGGAAGTTCCTAACATGGTTAGATGGTGGTATCCTGATGTAAAAACTGAGATGTTAACGTGTTTATTGTAAAGCCACATGATATAGAGAACAAGGATACATGATTCAAACAGTCAACAATGCGATTATACTGCAGGCCTTCCAAGTTTCAAAGTAAGTTGTAGAATTTTATTTTTGTTGGTTTTAGCTGAGAAGGTTTTCCTTCTTGAAGTCACATTAGCCCCTTTGTGTACTGATGATTTTATACTGGATATTTCACTATACCTTCAACTCTAGACATAAAGTTCTTAAGAGTAGCAACAACGACTCCTCAACTCTGTACAGATTGTTGAGCTAGCTGATCTTGCACGACGCGTCGCGAATATATCTCTTGATGAAGAAGGTGCATTATCCAAATTGGTTACCTGCATAGAGGATATGCAAGAAACTATCAATCATATCAAGCATCACTCACTCACGGTACAGCCATTTGGTGCAGGCATAGTTAAACTATACCGGTAAGAGCTGCAGATTTGAGTACGGAGTTGTTTATTTTTAGTTTGCTTACAAGAAAATTTAAGAAAAAAAGTCATTGCAGGCCACTTCATTTTAGCAGTTTTAATTTTTTTTAGCATGCTAAAATTTTGCAATTTGTACTTTATCAAATGCAACTACACTTTTGCATTTTCCTTAAGGGAGAAGTACCTGCAGGTCTGTGATTCTGTTAATATGAACAAGATTGATTTGGCAAGTACCATAACAAAACAAGATGATGTTGCCCATTGATTACAAGCAAGTCTTGCCAATCCAATGAACATCAGATTCGTTGCTCAAAGGATAAAAGGGCATTAGGTTTGTTGTAGTGTCATGCAGTTTCCAAATAATTCAAGTGATTATCGAGGTCAATTAGGGACTAGTGCAATGCTATTGTCACAGTACCATGTAATCTCTGTTCAGTTCTGTTCTTGGTTTTAAATTACACTAGTTTGTTTCGCAGGGGTATAATTTCTCATTAACACGTGCAAATTCCAGTTACAGAAGCTACTCGGCTGGTTCCCGCTTAATTTATAATTCTTTGAGCAAATTAATTTTGATAGTTGATAGAGTTTGAGTAAAAACTTATTTGATAGTCAACAATGCTAGAAGTATATTTGTGAACTTGTACGTGGTTAAGATGGGCAGGCCCAGGTGTGGCTGCCTTAAGGGTACTGCCGACCTATTAGGCCTTGATTGATTAGAGATAGGCGTGCTGTTTCCACAAACCATATCCAGGACCTCCTTACATGTAACCCTCATTCTCATCAATCAATCAATTGTTTCCACGCAATCTACGTTGCTTACAAACGACTTGCTTTAGATTATTGACAGAAGATCCTCATCAACGGATAGGAGCAAATGGTGCCTTGGAGGTAATTTAATGGTTCTAGAATCCTTTGTGATATACTTTATTCAAATGTTTATCATATGGACATGAATGATGTTAGGAATCTTATTTTATTTAGGTTAAACAACTTCCTTTCTTTAAAGACGTTAACTGGGATACCCTTGCTTCGCAGAAGGTGCGAAAGCGAGAAATGGGTTAACTGTTACTTCTTCTATTGCCTAAGAACTATTACTTCCATTTTCTCCGAACTTGTCCTGTGTATCTCTGTGTAGCATGCTAGGGATAACACGAGACGATTGCAGGCTGCCTTTGTCCCATCCTCAGATAGTGCATTTGATACCAACCAGTCGTTCTTGGAGTCTGTCGGATGAAGCCATATATGAACAATATGATTTTGAGGAATACACTGATCATGGAAATCATAGGAGAAGCAGTAGCTGTGCAAGCAAGCGCACACAGTATGAATAATTTCTAGTAGTAGCAGAAAGTAGAGGGAAATGATAACAAAAGAGTACTGCATTATGAATAGATGAGCTTCGTGTTCTTCAGTTGCTTTACTAAATTGTTTTACAAATTGTGCAAATTAGGGAGATTGTTGCAGTGCCCTTGCTGAGTTCGAATCTGACTCAGATGTCAATTATTATTTCAGAAGGTAAGCCTACAGATCCATTCACAATTTATTTTCCTTTCATGTCTTAACATTTTTTTAAAGCATGGGAATATGCAAGATTGAATCTACGTCAATGGATGCCCAAGTTTGTCCACTGTATTGTTCACTGCCTCTATATCTCCTCTCCTCAGTAATATGCAATCGATATGTGCACAACTGAAGTAGCAAAAATCATCTTATGTAGTAAAACATAGTACCGGCGAGACAGATGCCAATTGCCAAAAGGTGTTCATCATCCGATGCTAGAGACAAGTAATTTATCTAAATTTTAGGCATTCTTCTAACTTCATTTTTGCTGCAGAATCTATCACAACTTGCCTCCATCAATTATGATTTGCTCACTAAAGGATTGGAGAATGGGCCTGTGAAATCTGACATGTAGCTGTCACTCTAAGCTCGGTTGATTCATTTACAAGGTGATTGCGTGATTCAAATCTTATACATCCAATTGTATTTCCTTTATTAGTTGTCTAATCAAGTAACAACAGCCGATTTTGCAGATGCATGAAGCATGATCTGTTTCCTGTTGAGGATGTCTCCGTATACTAGCGGAGGATAGCTGGATACGAGAATAGTTTTGCTGTTTCCTTATTTTCACAATAACCCCCGTGTCATCGTGAACGAACGGTCTTCTCCTACAATAATAATTTGGCTTTATTTTCCCTGTCTGCTCTGCCACAATCCAACCCATTATCGGATACAAAGTATTGTACAAACCAGGAACTTCTCACAGAAGCCATGTGTTTTTTTAAAGCCAATATACTTCTCCTACAATAATAATGTGTTTTTTTAAAGCCAATATACTTCCTCCGGGATTAATGGCTGTTGACGTGCGAAACAATTTTTATGTCTAGAACCTGGTGATACTCTCCAAACTGTACTAGAATGGAATGGATCACACGACACAGGCGTTGAGATTTTTAAGAGGGACACCGCATATTGCTGTGAAAGGACCAACACTAGGCCTAGAGGGGGGTGAATAGGCTCTGTAAAAATTTCTGTAAAATTGATCTGAAAATGTCAGATGTCGGATGATCCGACGCAGTCTCGGATCTTCCGAAGATCCGACACTGTGTAGGATCTTTCGACGGGATAAAAACTTTACTTCGTAATTTGAGTTCTAGCACACTTTTTAAAGATTCTACTTGAATAAAAGTGTGACAATAAGTGTATAGAGCCTTCTAGATATGATCAATGCAATGGAATAACAACAGGCACGTAGATCGGACCAAATCAAGCAAATCCAACAATAAAACAAATGAGCACAAGGAGACAATGGATTTACTTCCGAAGTTCACTCCACAAAGGAGCTACGTCTCCGTTGAGAAACTCACAAGGAGCCGGGCTGTCACACTAGCCCCAAGTCTCCCTCAATCAACCACAAAGGAAGATTGAATCACTTACTATTGGCTCTCACAAAAAGAGGGGTAATACAAACTTCCGGGGCTCAACCACAAAGGAATGGGAGCTCACCGGCACCTCTAACCGTCTAGGAGCAAAGCTCCAAGAGTAACAAACGTGAATCGACGAATCAAAGTTACTTCAAGTGCTTCAAGAGATGAACAAGTGAGGGCTCAAAGTTAGCACAGGCTTCACACCTTCAATCTTCTCTCTCACTCAAACCCTAGATGAATCCTTGCAAGAATCAAGCTTGGGAAGGAGTAGAGGAGTGAAATGAATGCTCAAGTGGGTGATTGTCACAAGTCAGGTCAGTGGAGGCAGCAGCAATGAATGAGGGGGGGTGAGGGGGTATATATACCAACCCCCAAAATGTGACCGTTATGTGTTCTGCGAAGGGGTATCGGATCTTCCGACCATGAGTCGGATCTTCCGAAGAATGACAGATTAGTGTTAAAAAACCCCAGACAAATTCCAGACATCAGATCTTCCGATGAGGGCCGGAACTTCCGGCAAATGACAGAACATAGCAAGAAAGCCCTCAGAACAGTTCCAGGTGTCGGATCTTCCGACAGGCGTCGGATCTTCCGGCCCCGGAACAAATCCAAACCGAGCTGGCCGGAACTTCCGGCCAGGGGTCGGAACATGCAAGTGACACACAGAAAAGGCTGAAATATGGCTAAGTCCCGGAAGATCCGACACAGTGTAGGATCTTCCGATGGAAGTTCCGATGCTAGGATCGGATGTTCCGAAGGGAAACAACCCGAAACCGAGCCAGCCGGAACTTCCGGTCGGATCTTCCGGCCTAAGTTCCGACCAAGCAGACAACATGTGAATGTGAATATGTGTGTCTCTCAAGTGGATTTTTATCTCAAGCATAGCACTTAAAACGACTAGAATTTGTCGAACACGTCCCCCTTGATAGTACGGTGGTCCTATACTCAATTTCAAACCGAAAATCAAATTAAGTTCTTCAATCGAATCCACCACCATAAGAAATTGAATTGGGGACCTTCTTTTCACATTTCTTTTCTTTTTTTTCATTTTATTCCTGCACAACTCATTCAAAGTATTATATCCAAATTTCTATTATCATTAATCACCAAAATAGATTAAGTCTCTAGATGCACTTTCATGTTGTTAGGCTTCTTGCATCCGTGTATGCCTCCATGGATACGCAACTGCAATATTTTCTTTTGTACCATGAGAACAATTACTTTTTGTTGTAGAATAATTCTTTTTACTTCTGGAATATTGTGTTGCACTCCAAACCATCAATTGTTTTTCATGGTACAGTTATTTTTATTTCGCTGTGGATCACCTCATAGGCCTGGCGAGATTTTAAGAGGGGTGATCTTATATAATGTTTTTCACATTTTTGTTTTGTCGCAGGCTTTTGTAAGGCTGCTATGGAAGTGATTATATTTGAGTTTCATATTTCGATGCATACTTATTCTGTCACTTCGTTCTCTTGTGCAATATGATGTCGTCCCATCAATCGATGTAGAGCAACCCTCGGGCAATCCATCCGACCCCCTTAGCCCTATGACATCCTGGTTTAACTCATCACTTGTCTACTTCTACTTAGTACTTGTTACAATTCTTCTTTGCCATCTTTACTTGCCATCTCATATCTTTGTACTAGTTCATCTCACTTTTACCACTATATCTAGTCTAGTCGATAGCCAACAGTCCGACACACACATAAAAGAAACTTCGGCATGCATAGACACAAGTATGAACATACAATACGCATAATAGCTTAGTCTGTTAGCCTACTTTTCTTCCTTGCTATCCCTTAGCATGCTCTCATCTCTCGTTTTCTAGTGTGTTTCACTTTAGTAAAACATACAATACACAGAATAGCTCGTAAGTGGACACACAAGTACAATCCACTCAATCAAGGAGCATTGAGGTTCGTCTCATCGATCCTATGTTAACTTCGATTTGCTAGTCGCTACAATCTTTCATGTTATCCCTGCTTGCATGCTCGGCTCTATACCTAGCCAACGATCGATATAGACAAATGCTCACATGCAAAGGCGCAAGGGCGAACCATTTGATGGTGGGAGGGGGGGGGGGGGGGGCGAGGGAGTTGAACCTAATTATTCATATGGTATCATAGCTTAGCTTACCAATCATTAGATCGATGTACACTTACTGCTCACTAAATTTCCTTTATTATGTCTCTGTTCGCACGGTCTTCTTTTTCTCTACTAGTTTGATTCTCTCCATATGCATTTCGGTTATCAGGTTATTACATAAAAATCTTGCATACCATGAGCGTGACCCACTTGACCTTGGTCCTTACAATAGATCCAATCTTCAATGGTTTTGTGGGTCGGCTTATTAGTCACGTCAACCCTTCCAACCTAGAATACTCTTTTTCAATCTTACCAAGAAACTCCATAAAATCCCGATAGTTACCTTACTCGCACCCTCTCATCTGTATCGACCATTCTATTTATATACATCACCATATATAGTCTAGCTATTTAACGAGTATCAAAACCCTTAAACATATATATACAAATATAACCTATTTAATCCACGGGTGAATCCAACCACCCCAAGATCATTATGGCTGGACTTACCTATTGTCACTATTTTGCATGTTCTCCTCCTATATCATTACATCTCACGCCCCGATGCAAAATTATACCTTTCTTTGTCTTCACAAGCATTCTAGTTGTAACTGGATGTAAAAAAACATCCACATATATAGAGGCAAACACGTCCTACTTATTTATCGAAGGACTCAACTACACTACCTGTCTATCCGCGATTTATTCATATTGCATTTTTTATCATATCTCTATTTACATAATTATATCTTTCTTTTCTACGTATTTTACTGCATCATTAAATGGATGTCTATCATCGAAATGGACTCAACAACCTAACAATATCAATTTAACTGTACCATTACAGTGCATCGTTACAATTATATAATTCTTTTCTGCATAGTTTATTGTACAATTACAATTATTTTCCTCTATTATATTTTCTACATTTGTTTATATGGTACCTCCCCTCTCTAGTCTAGACTACAGTGCACATCTCACTCTGTCACCGCATGCACGCCTGCGGTCACGCGAGGGCGCGAGGCGGAGAAACACTACGCGGAGTCCACCCCACTGGTCCCTGTATTTTCCTCCCGGTGTCCCCGCTCGCACGCTCTCCTCTCTCTACCAGTCCGTCTCTCTGTCGCTCGCTTCGTTTCCACCACCTGTTCGACGAAACTCCTCCCCGGCGGGCGGGCCGGGGCGACGCGAAGCGACGCCATGGTGTTCAAGGGCCGCTTCTTCTCGTCGCGGCATAAGTCGTCGGAGTCCTCGTCTAGCCCAGATGGCAGTAACAGCCCGCGCACGCCCACCTCGGCGCCGGCCTCGGGCTCCGCGGCGTCGCCGGCGTCCTCGTCCTCCTCCAGATCCGACAAGAAGAAGACTAAATCGGAGACTCCAAAGAAGCGCGACAAGCTCTTCGGCTCCGCAGCCGCCGCCCCAAAGAGCGCCGCGTCGTCGGCCTCGTCGAGCCCGGCAGGTGATGGGAGGAAGGGGTCCGTGGTGCAGCTTAGGGATGCGGGCGGCGGGGGCGGGGGCGGCGCGTCGGCGGCCGCGCTGTCGCCGATCCTTGCGTCCTCGCTGGGGCTCAACCGGATCAAGACGAGATCCGGGCCGCTGCCGCAGGAGGGGCAGCGCATGGCCGCTGCGCTCGGGAGCAGCAACCTCTCGCGCGGGCAGGGCCAGGCGGAGCCTTCGGCTACCTCAGCCGGCGTCGGCGGGAGAAAGGGCGTGAGCTCGTGGGCGGATTCGACTACCAGTGGTAGTAGCACCCGGGGAAAGGGGAAGACGGCTGAGCTGCCGATGCGAAGTGCAGCTGGGGCGAGCTTGGGAGCAGAAGGGAAGAGCGCTGTAAAAGGTAGCAAAAATCTGCCCATGTTGTTTTTTTCATTTGAAAAGATAGTTTAGTTTAGCTTAGGGTTACGCAGCACGATCCTATAAGCTGGTTAGTGATTTGTTGAAGCTAGGGGCTTTGTGGTGTTACTCTTAGGCAGGATATGAGGGAAAATGGGTGAGCAAACACTAGCTATTTGATGCTCCTCTAATGCTTACTAAGTTGACTGTTTGAGAAAAGCAGTTGACATAGATGTCTTAAGCTGTTTGGAGTTGAGATTGCATGATTCATCTTGTTCTCTGGTATCCATATAAGGAACTTGAAACACTAGCGCAAGTTGAGTTAGCTGTCGCTTCCTCTTTTGGTGCTTGAGCGTAAATCATTTCTCATAAGCTCATGAGCCCTGTTTATTTCTATTATGTGTAGTTCATTGGATATGTGCTTGATTGACGTGTTCTAGCACATACTAGACGCTGTTTACACTTTATAACTTCCTTGACACTTTAGCAATTTGTACAGGAGCTGTGAAGGTCGATTAGCTGAATTTTCTGTTTATGCTTTAAGAAATCAAATTGTTCGAAAAATGAAAATCACAGCACACTGGATGTTAGTTTGTGGTTAGAGTGGGAGTGCTGTACTACAACATGCATCTCCTTCTACCCCAACTAGCTGATCATCATGTGATCTGTCCTTGTATATTTCTGCACATCCCACATGAAACTGCATTATGTTAGGCTTGCAAGGAACAAGTCTTGCTTTGCCCCAATGGGCCGCCCAGATGACAATATATATATTTGTATTGAGAGAGAGAGAGAGAGAGACGGAATATGGAAGGGTTTTCAAAGGAATCAGATGACAATATCTAACAGCTGCAGATTTGATTTATAAAAATTGGAATCAAATGCTTCTTCTGTTTGTTTGTGTGTGTTCATAATCTTTTCTCCATTAAAATTTCCCTCTTTAAGTCTGTTACAAAAAATATCCGTGCAACTAGTTAATGGCCTCTCTTTCGGGGCTTCATTCAATTTTGTCTCTCTTCACAATCATATGTGATATGTAGGCATCTAATCCATCTCATATACAGCAGCTAAACCTAGTGCACCGCGGAACCATTCTGGAGATCTGAGGACACCGACTCACATACCAGAGGCTGCGGTAGTGATGTTTCTGTCTTTTTTCTATGACTTACATTAAAGTAAACACTGGCTAATCTATCCTTGCCACTTTTGCTTCCATTTTAGTGTGCATATGATCCATGTGAGACACCAAAGGAATCCGAGTCTCCACGCTTTAAAGCCATTATGCAGGCTACTAGTGCACCGAGGAAGAGAGTCCCTGCAGATATAAAAAGTTTTTCACATGAGCTGAACTCCAAAGGGGTGCGCCCGTTTCCTTTTTGGAAACCTCGGGGCATTTACAACTTAAAGGTAATCCTGGTCCACGGTAGATGTGAGACGTTGATATATATGTCTGATGTCCTTTTTTCCTATTTTACCCATTCCACTTTTCAATATTTGTTAAGTAATAATAATATTGTCTCCTTATTTTTGTGTGCAGGAGGTAATAAAAGTTATCCAGGTGAGATTTGAGAAGGCAAAGGAAGAGGTAAATTCAGATTTGGCAGTATTTGCAGGAGACTTGGTTAGTGTGATGGAAAAGTATGCAGACTCTCATCCTGAGTGGAAAGAAACCCTGGAGGATTTATTAATACTTGCACGTAGCTGCTGTGTCATGACACCTGGGGAATTTTGGCTTCAGTGTGAAGGTATAGTGCAAGATTTGGATGATCATCGTCAGGAGCTCCCCATGGGTGTGCTGAAGAAACTGTACACCCGAATGCTTTTTATCCTTACAAGATGTACAAGGCTGCTCCAGTTTCACAAGGAGAGTGGCTTTGCTGAGGATGAAGTTCTTATTGATCAGCGTGATAAGATTATACAATCTGCAGATAGGCAAATTTTATCACAGCCAGATGACACAACATCCAGAGCCAGTAAAAGCGATGCGAGAAAATCATACAGTCAGGAGCAGCATAATTTGAAATGGAAGCGCAGCCAGGAGATAAAGCCTGTTAAACTTCTTCCCCCCCTTGATACAGATATTAAGAAAGAGGTTGACTCACCTACCAAAGAACGGATGTCTTCCTGGAAACCTTTTCCATCACCTGTCATAAAGGCCCCCAAAGAATCTACTCCCACTAAATCGGAATCACCTAATAAGAAAACAGATGCACACTCTACAGTCAGTAGCCATGTTGAATTAAGCAGTCCAGTCGAATCTATACCACAACAACAGCTTTCTGGCAAGCATCAACATAAAAGTTCGTGGGGACACTGGTCTGACCAGCCAAATATTTCTGAAGAGGGTTCAATAATGTGCCGCATATGCGAAGAATATGTTCCAACACATTATGTAGAAGATCATTCAAGGGTCTGTGCAGTTGCTGACAGGTGTGATCAAAAAGGTGTTAGCGTTGATGAACGTTTGATCAGAGTTGCAGAAACACTAGAAAAGTTGGTAGAATCTTATTCACAGAAAGAACTTACAAATGCTATGGGCAGCCCAGATGTCGCAAAAATTTCAAACTCAAGCATCAATGAAGAATCTGATGGTCCCTCTCCAAAACTCTCCGATTGGTCGAGAAGAGGATCTGCTGATATGCTTGACTATCTCCAAGAGTCTGAGAATACTATTTCATTGGATGACATTAAAAATCTTCCTTCAATGACATGTAAGACTCGTTTTGGACCAAAATCTGATCATGGAATGGCTACATCATCTGCGGGAAGTATGACTCCTAGATCCCCATTAGCGACTCCAAGATCGAATCATATAGACATGCTTTTAGCTGGTAAAAATGCAATTAACGAGAGTGATGATCTTTCTCAGGTAAGAGCTATTTTCTCTTTTGCTACCTGTTCATTGTGCCACAAATTTATAATTTGATACATTACTAGAGAAGCAGTACATACCTAATTATTTGTACTGTTGTAATGTGCAAAGCTATTGACCAGAACAAAAATCAACTGATTATTCTATTTTTCTGCTGTTTCTGGCAGTTGGCTTTTTTGCCATGCAACTGCTGCATATCACTTGTCAAAAAAATGTGAGAATGTTTCAGCAGGATCTTCATGCAATTAGGTTTATTCTATTAAAACCTATTATATTAGATAACTGCATGCGATCCACATTTTATTAAATGCTGGTTTTTATCAATATGCCACATCTCATCTGTACTACTTTTTAGTTTAAGAACAGTTTTCCTAGTTTCAAGCCTTTGCAAAAATGCAGACTTCTTAATTAAAGCTGTGAAATTTAGAAAATCACAATTGTCTTCTGATATCTCACTTGTTAATCCTTCCCTTGTCACCATGATCAAATGCTAATCCTAGTGGCATTTCACATTTGGTAGGGATGCAGAGCTCTAGCACATCCATATTATGCAATTCTGTTCAGACTTCAGACACTTCTGTGTTGCTCTTGAAAGTTTGATCTTTGTAACTCGTTGATAGTCTATGGAGTATTATGGATCACTCTATTCAATGAGATTCCATAAACCGTTCCATTCCCCCAGTACCCACATATCAGTGAGAGTGAGGTATCGAGTGGAATTTCCTAGAAATTTCCCTTCTTGTGGTCTATTTTCACTAGGATTGATGAAGCCAATGGAACTAGGCACTGCCATGAAGTTTGAGTATTTTGTGGATTCTTTTGTCAGCAAGTCCTACACGTGCTAGAAGATGCAGTAGGCATCCATGGCTTGAGCTGTTTGGTGTCAGTTTGTTAGTATGTTGAGTCTTTCTTATCCATGGTTGTGAGTTGTTGAGTTGATGGAATTGTTAGCTATTTGTTAGGAGCGATAGTTGGATTTGTTAAGGCTACCTCTATACATGAAGAGCT
This sequence comes from Echinochloa phyllopogon, assembly GCA_033239725.1. Lineage (NCBI taxonomy): Eukaryota > Viridiplantae > Streptophyta > Magnoliopsida > Poales > Poaceae > Echinochloa > Echinochloa phyllopogon. Next base: position 8,219,124 of record BTCW01000018.1, read on the forward strand.
CGACAGAAACATTTTAGATTAAACAAGGAAGTAATCTTCCATCTAAACTGGTTGCTCAGAGCCTCCCTCTGAGGGCGAGTACCCCTTCCTGTTAATCACCAGACAGCTCAGACATAGTTTGTCTTGCCTCACCAGTTTATCTTGTAAATTGTATTACTGACATGAGTAATCCTGGATATATTGGTATGGAAGTTTCAAACTTCGTGAATGTGGTACTCTGAAAGTGTGTAGCATAGTGTATTATAAAATGGCGTGGTTGATAAGTTTTAGGAATGCGGAAGCAGTGAAACTATACCCTGGAACTTTCAGAAATTTGCTGACTTCAGGGTGCCGGGAATTATTTGAAGGAAGTTTGTGACATGGTGAATCAGTGATAGTTTTGATGGTCTGAGATGTCCTCTTCACCGGTGGGTGCACACACTGCAAGAACAGATCTAAAACTGCTGAGATATGTGGTTATGGTATGCGAGATTTAGATGGGAAGTCAGCAACACAAGGGATACGTGATTGGAACACATAAGTCATGCAGAAATGATGTTTTATCTGAGAAGTGTAATTTTAGAGACCTTGCTAGCTTAAGAGTACTCATTCTAATCAGTAGTAGTCGAAAAGGTTCTCATTCTTGTGTTCACATTATACCTTGTTTGCCTGTAAGGAAAATGAATTCAGTTGTTAACACTTTTCTTCTGGATACTTGATTCCTTGAACTCTAGACATCAAATTGTAGGAGTTGATATAACAGTTTCCTTCAATTTGTGCAGATTGTTGAACTTGCTGATATTGCACGATGCATCGCAAATACTCCTCTTGATGAAGAAAGTGCATTATCCCAAATGGTTACCTGCATAGAAGATCTTCAAGAAATTGTCAACCGCAGGAAGCATGAGGCCCTCACAGTACAGACATTTGGAACACGTATAGAAAAACTACACCGGTGAGACTTCCTTTTGGACTTAGCCTTCAATTTTACTTGATATCCTGACCAGATAATAAAAGTTATTCTTGCGGGCCAGTTCATTTTTTGAAGCTTATCAACATAGTAATATTACTTTCCATTCTTTAACTCTTTTAATTGATCCATCCTTCATATTTGTCTAATCCCTTAGGGAGAAGTACCTGCAGCTATGTGATTCGGTTGATATGGACAAGGTTGATTCAGCAAGCACTATAATGGATGAAGAAGATGATGTTGTGCGTAGCTTGCGTGCAAGTCCTGTCCATCCAGTCAAGGATCGTACTTCAATTGATGACTTTGAAATCATAAAACCTATCAGCCGTGGAGCATTTGGACGTGTTTTCTTGGCCAAGAAAAGAACTACAGGAGACCTCTTTGCTATAAAGGTATTCATTGGCTGATCTTTTTTGTTCTTTCATGCAACCACCCATGTCTTTCATTAGGCACTGGTCTTATGGTTCATATCCTGGAAGTTGTACAAGTGGTTCAGGCCCAAAAGTTGAAACTTTTATGTATTGCTTCATAACAGTGGGTTTACACTTAGTGCTGTGACTGCTGTCCAATTAGTTTGATGGTCTTGTGGCTCCTTTGGATCCACAATGTGAGTCTGGCTGGTGCCTGCACCATCTATTCATTGACAATTTGCACGGGGTTAAACTCAAGCCAAATGGCTGTCGCTGATGGGCGTATCCAACAGTAACTAGTTTTCATTGAACACTTCTCTTTTTGAAGGGGAAAAACTTCTTGCCATTTGGGGGATATTCCTACATCCATTATGTTTTGACTATCCAATTAAACATTAGCATTCTTGTGCTGCAAGTTGTAATTAAGTTTTCTGGACCATGGCTTTGTCTTTACATGGGAACAATTTCAACGTTCTTTTCTCTACTGCACACATCAGAGAGCACACAACTGGTACCTGCAAATGTCAATTGCAGATTCAAACCGCACTCCGTCATGTTTGTGCTGTTCTTATGATAACTTTTGCAATATAGCTTTGATGCTGAAGTGAATTTAATGCTAATGATGATACTTCTGGTGTGGGTATCTTGTTGAACATATAACATCTTCCTTGCTTCTTGCAAGCATTGTAGTCTAAGATGTCTAGCGTAGCAATACAACACAACGGCAGCAATTTTCTTTTGTGTTTCATATCCATAAGAGTGGCCTGAGTTTTTATACTGGTTCGCCAAACCTATCACATCTAACAATCAGCTATGTTGAAACAACATAGGAGGGGATCTGGCTCTGCTGAATGCCTGAACATAGGTAGATTGCTAGCAAGGAGCAATACCATGGCACCAATTTCACTAACATTGCTCAGCTTATCACATCTAACAATCAGCTATGTTGAAACAACATAGGAGGGGATCTGGCTCTGCTGAACGCCTGAGCATAGGTAGATTTCTAGCAAGGAGCAATACCATGGCACCAGTTTCACTAACATTGCTCAGCTTATTTTTGTGTATATAGTAGAAAACTCTCTCATACATACTCATCGTGCTTCCTTTCATTTCAAATCGTGCATTGCTAATTTATTAGCTGATTTAACAATATGTCTTCCTTTAAGCAGGTTCTTAGGAAGGCAGATATGATCAGGAAAAATGCTGTTGAGAGTATATTGGCTGAACGTGATATCCTTATCACAGTCAGAAATCCTTTTGTGGTAAGTAAACCTGCAAACCTGACCCTGACTAGGAGCATTATAATTTGATTCTAAAGTCGTCGTGCTTTTTGAAGGTACGTTTTTTCTATTCATTTACCTCTCGGGAGAATTTGTATCTGGTTATGGAGTACCTAAATGGAGGTGACCTTTACTCACTACTGAGGAATTTAGGATGCCTGGATGAAGATGTTGCTCGTGTATATCTTGCAGAAGTTGTAAGTTTATAGTATCTAATAGTTTTCTATCCTTATCATTCCCTGTCTCATAATCAATTTATCCTGCAGGTACTAGCTTTGGAATATTTGCACTCTATGCAAATAGTTCATAGGGATCTAAAACCTGACAACTTGTTGATAGCCCATGATGGACATATTAAGGTATGGAGGCATGGGCATGGTCATTAAACCTTCTCTCCTTGTTATATATTTTTATGTTTCATGTTAGATATGGGCAAGCTCTAACATATGTTGTCTGATTGGTTGAAGAGGTTTGATGTATCAGTAATTTGGTATATTTTGTCCATGCAATCAAAATGCACAATGGTATGGTTCATAGCAGTTGTGAGAACAGCATGTCCTAAATTTGCAAGAGGAGAGAATAGCCAGCAAATGCATGTGACTATTGAGGAGTCATTCTTGGAGATTATGATGGATGATTAGAATGCTTGTGATGCCTCCATATTTTCTTTTGGACCTTACATACTGGATAGAAGGCTATGCTCAAAATCTTGGAGATTCTTTTCCTTGAAGAAAAACAGCACTTTGTTGTAGTTTTAACAAAAAGTCAAATGTCTGCTGTTATTTGCTCTTCAGTTTCATGTCACTATTTCATTGTCCTTTGCCCTTCATATTTCTATGGACATGCAAATTCATTTTTATTCTTAATCTGTGCTGTTTATTAATGTTCATTTCTTCAGTTGACAGACTTTGGGTTGTCCAAGGTTGGTTTGATTAACAGCACAGATGATCTGTCTGGTCCTGCTGTTAGTGGAGCTTCACTGTATGGAGATGATGAGCCTCAGATGAGTGAACTCGAGCAAATGGATCACAGAGCACGGAGGCAAAATCGCTCTGCTGTTGGAACTCCTGATTATTTAGCACCAGAAATCCTTTTGGGGACAGGACATGGTAAATGCTAAACATAGTCTTTTTTAGGCTTGGTGTACCTATTCATTTTGCTTACCTATTTTATACTAACTGTTTTATCATTATGTATATCCTCCTAGGTTGCAGTGCAGATTGGTGGTCTGTTGGTGTCATTCTTTTTGAGCTCATTGTTGGCATACCCCCGTTCAACGCAGAACACCCCCAGGTATTGTAGTTACATTAAGTGAATAATTCTTTGCAATAGATTATCAGTCTTCCTGTAATTTTTAAAATGTCATAAACTCATAACATCAAATTATAAGTTTAACACAGTTGCATCAGCCAAGGGCTTATTAGATATTTTCTGCAAGTGTTCCTTATTAATGTGTGTTGGTCATTGGAGCAAATATTTACCATTATACTATTAGATCTTCTCTATAGATCAATTATCTGAAAACTTGGTTTAGCTTAACATTATTATTCTACTTGGTGCTGTAGACAATTTTTGACAATATTCTGAATCGCAAAATACCTTGGCCACATGTCCCAGAAGAAATGAGTGTGGAGGCACAAGATTTAATTGACAAGTAAGAAATATTTCAAACCTTTTTTTAGCACTCAATTGCTTCTTGTATAGGATTTCATGTTATAGCTCCTTATGTTCAAATGTCTATGTGGTAGATAATTGTGCTCGGTTGCACAGGTCATATAGCGCACACAATTTAGGGCTAAACATATCATGTATGTGTGTGTTTATTATGCTGCATTTTTCTTTTCCTTTGCAGCATTCTTTTTAACGAATTGCAATTTGGGCTTCAAATTCTATGCATAACTACCGATGTTGTTTGATCCATAATTGTTGAACTATGCTTCAAAGAGAACTTAAATACGTTCTTCCATAATTTAATTATTAAACAATCATTTTAAGTATTAGTTGTTTTGGATCAATGTATCTGTTAGATTCTGAGTGATATCACCAAACTGTTAATTTAGTTGCCTGTGAGATCCTAGATAGCTTGTCATTTCCAGTTTGCATCTGTAGGTTAATGGTGGAATAGTAAACCTGTATGCTATCTCCCTTCAGTTGTATTCTCTTGTTTTAAATTACTCTAGTTTGCTTCCTCAGAGGTATGACTTTTCACTAGTATGTAAGTATGTTGGTATTCTATATGTTAGGACAGGCATATGCTATCAACCCATCTACTTCATACTCAATTTCTAAATATTTCAGCAAGTTAATATCTGATATGATTAAAGTAAAACTACTCTGAAGATCTTACAAAAACTTTGTCCAGATTACTGACAGAAGATCCTCATCTACGACTAGGAGCAAATGGTGCCTCAGAGGTATTTTAAAGACGCTACAGACCGTGTTTCTTGGTAATTTTTAAAAAAAACTTATGATATGGACATGATGCTGGGAATCTTGTTTCTTAGGTTAAACAACATCGTTTTTTCAAAGACATTAGCTGGGATTCCCTTGCTAGGCAGAAGGTGAGACAGGACTCTTCGAACTTGTAGTGCATCTCTTTTCTGTATGTATACCAGGGATAACAGAAAATCATTTGCAGGCTGCCTTCGTTCCCTCCTCAGATAGTGCATTTGATACTAGCTACTTCACTAGTCGCTATTCTTGGAATCCTTCAGATGAAAACATATACGAAGCATACGAGTTTGAGGATTCCAGTGATAATGGAAGCCTTAGTGGAAGCAGTAGTTGCGTGAGCAACCGCCAAGATGACATGGTATGAATAATTTTCATATTTAGTTGTCAAGTACTGTAACAAATAAAAACCTTCCTAAACATTTTAAGCAATGCAGGAAGTAGAGATTAAGCAAAATAATAATGTATTTTGAATAGTTTTTTATAAGGATATTTTGAATAGCTGATCTCCCTTTATGTTCTTATTCTTAAAGTTGCTTTGCTTTCCATATTGTGCAATAGGGGGAGGACAGCGGTGGCCTCAATGAATTTGAATCTAGTGCAAATGTCTACTATTCTTTCAGCAACTTCTCATTCAAGGTAAGACCACATTTACTGGGCTATGATTCCCTATCATGCCTTGACGGTGACTGAAGTATGGTAACCTCCTTTTATCAATTCACTAGGCTTGCTCCTTTCACATAATGCCCTCTAAACTTTAGCCGCATCACTCTTCTCTTTGTCTTGCATCTCAGCAATAGGCAAAAACTATATCTAAATAAGTAACATCATCTTTTTGCAGTATTACTGTAATTGTAGTACCACCGTACACCTGTACCCATGAGCCAGATACTGAACGCCAAAGCATTATCCATTGTCAACTTGCCTAGAGGATTGTACCACGATATTCTTCTAAGTTCTAACATCATTTTTGCTGCAGAATTTGTCACAACTTGCTTCCATCAATTACGATATGCTCACCAAAGGATTGAAGGACGATCCACCACCGCGATCAGAAACGTAGCAGTCAATCTAAATCTGGATTGATTCATTTGGAGTAATCCAACAGTTTACAAGGTGCTCGCGTGACGTAGGTCTTGTACATGTAAGTATATTGCCTCTTCTATTTACACTTACGTATCCCCTCTCAAATTGTTGTTTTATCTTAGCTAACAGCATCACTTTTGCAGATCAAAGTGTGAGGCATGGTCTGTTCTTATTGAGGCTGTTCCTACATCTCGCTGAGCCGAGTACAGTTTTGCTGTTACCTTGTTTTCATGACAATTGTCATGCCATCGTTGCTGAATCATCCTTGACCAAATTTGGCATGAGACCTAGGAGCGCTGTTTTTTTTTGGGGTTCTTTACTCTTTTTTTCTTCATCCCATTATCAGCCTTGGGTTCGCGAAGAATGGTCAAGGTTACTGTATTCAGAATACAACCCCTGAAGATGTAGGTGGGTTTCAGAAATTTGCCATTCTGGCATATAGTCGACAGTGGCTCGTTAAGCTGGCAGCCAGCAGGATTTCCTGCGGCCAGAACTGTTCACAACATTTTGCTGACCGTGGAACCGATCGAAAGAGATGGCAATTCGCTACTTCTTGATAGATGGTATTAACTTGAAGTAACTGTTTATCTGTTACTCCTTTGACCCCTAATAACATTTCGGCTTCTGTTCACAGACCAGGGACATCATAAAAATAATATATTGATCACTTACGTTAATAATATTGAACGCTGGCAGGTAAATGCTGCCTACAAGTAAGCATTATATAGAGTTAGCTGATACCATAACGAGAGTAGTCAACCATTGCATGCAAAAGATCGCGGCCTGTTATGGCATCGTGACTCAAAATCTGTCATGTCATGACCCGTTGATACTAGATTCGTTCCCAAACCAGTTTTATTGATTTCTTGAGACTTCTTAACCAGATTTGGTATCTGTTCAAACTAAAACAAGCCATATTGCCGGAAGGCTTGCTCAATCTTACAGATCAATTGTTCAAGTTTGGAACACCAGCACGATGTGCTTCAGAAATGTACTTACTAGTTACTACGGATATGTGCACATTCAATAAGATACACAAGGAATAGGCACAGGTTACGTCGAAAGGAGTTTGGCACAAAGCATGGGTGTGCATCCATCTAACACTGATACTTGGGCAAGAGGATTGCAGCTTTTTATTCTTTGAACTTGTGCTGGCAATTTGTGCACTCGTAGAATGTTGTCTCTCCCTCGTCTGCTGAACGCATCTGCAATTTCAGGTGTCAAGAGCCAGAACTGCAACAAAAAAATCAGGAAAGAATTGGCCATCCAATGCAGAAGGGTCAGGGGCCTAACCTGCCTACTGTAATATTCGGCTTTTGTATGGTTGCACTCCGGACAGAGTTGGTTAACCTAACACAGAACCCAGATTTGTGAAGAGCCCATAATAATAACTAAGATTATATTTGATGGACAAAGTACTTACCACAGGCCTTTGCACAACCACCTCCTCCATTGATGCTGATCCAAGTGTCACAAACGGCTCAATCTTTAGCTCCCTTCGAATATCCTGCAAACAACATGATGTAGTTAAAAACCATATTGACGGTTCAACCAGCCTAGTTCAACATGTGACAACACTTGTTCCTGCTTGGACAAAAGAACAGGGCATGAAATCCAGAAATCTGATATTTCCATTTAGTAACTATGGTGAACTGCGAAAGCTTAGTCTGATAGCGCATCTTATATAATTACTTGGTCAGCATATACATGCGAAGCTAGAAAACCATCAATGCTTAGTTCATTTGCTACACATGATTTTGTGCTAAATTTACACTAGAAATTCACTGCCAAATTTTCATAATGTAAGAAGGATGTACATCTAGTATTCTCTCAAAAAATCAAAGGAAATCACCCTAGAGCCAATGGCTCAGCAGCTTAGCATAGCCTAAGGGGAGAATTGATAAAACTGACAGGAGCAGAGAACAACTCTTTTAAAAATAATAAGTAACTGCATGTACGAACCGTACAAATCATTCACTGCTTTAAGCCAACTCGATTTGTTGCATCAGATAAGTACTTCTCAGAGGTCGCACATTAGAATTCTCTTCTATAGTTCTATTACCAGTTTTCGTTCTAGAACTGAAATACAAGGCCATGAGAAAAGCATCAGGACTTTTACTTAGGACCGGGTTAAGCTATTCGCGCGTTAAGCGACCGTGCGACCCCGTCCCCCTTCCTTCCGCCCCCGCCGTATCGTCTTTGTCCCCCTTCCTTCCTCCCTCGCCGGCAGCCCCCCGCCGCCGCCACGCTAACCCGTCGGCCTCCTCCGCCCCCGGCTCCGGCCGCGCCCCGCCGCCTCCGCCGCCGCAGCAACCTTCTCCTCTTCCTCGTCTCCACCCCGCCGCCTGCACCACCCACCGGGGGTCCCCCACCGCCCGACCGGCGGCGCCCGGCCCTCCGCCCAGCTTCCGTCGCCGCCGCCGGACCGGCCGCCGCCCCGGACACCTTTTCTACAAACGCCGGTGAGCTCCAACCCCGGGCCCCTAACCCGGCCGGCGGCGGCGCTATAAACTTAACGTTTACTTAACCGTGAGTTTACCTCGGCAGTGACGGTGTACCGTGTTTCTTTTGTTAAAATAAACGGATCACTAGCCACAGATCTAGAAGGGAATAACTTGAATCTTGATAGTAAAACTTAAAGAACAATAACAGAACCATAACAAGAACATGATGAACGAAGAACGAATACGATGAACCAAGAACGAGTAGATCCATACCATCGCCTCCAATGGAGGAAGACATGTCACGTTCTGTTGATGACGAACTGCGCAAGGCAGCGATGCGCAGTGCAGGTCGTAGGTCGCGGCGTCCCTCCGGTCGCCACCGGCTTTGGCCTGGAACGGCGTCGGAGGACGTCGTGGCGGCGGGGCTTCCCGTCACGAACTGCGCACTAACCCTAGATCGGATAGGTGTGTCGGTGGGTCTGACGGCTCACGGTCAACCTCGTACTTAGAGCCGGCGGCCCCCACCTCTCTTTATAGCGCAGGGTGACAGGGGCCCACCAACCAATGGTTGGGTTGGGCGCCCCCGATCAGGGCGCGGATCAAGGCCCACGGCCTTTGGGCCGTGTGGACCGGGAGATCAACCTAACAATCTCCCTTTTGATCTCACAATCGCTTTTCTTTTACCTTTTACAATTTTCCTTATTCCATCCTAGATTTGTGCAGAGAGCATATCTCATCGTCCCGACTCAATCGTCGATAGAATCAATAGCTACTGTACACGCCCCTATTCAGAAATAGATTCTTTAATCTATGGGCCCTGTTAATCCAGAGATCATAGGCAATACCTTAGTCCCATGCCGGCCACGTGTTCAAGGAACACGTTGGGTGGTAAGCCTTTCGTTAGCGGATCCGCGAGCATCTTCTCTGTTTTAATATGCTCGAGACTTATGGTGTGATCCCGGATTCTATCTTTAACAGAATAAAATCTTATCTTTATCGACTTGGTAGCCGTACTTTTCTTATTATTATGAGCATAGAACACTGCTGGCTGGTTATCGCAGTACATCTTTAGTGGTCTTTCTATACTGTCTACCACTCTCAATCCTAGTACAAATTTCTTTAGCCATTCAACTTGGCAGGATGCCTCGTAACATGCTATAAATTCTGCATACATCGTAGATGTTGCTGTCACTGTTTGCTTGGAGCTTCTCCACGATATAGCTCCCCCTGCGAGAGTGAAGATGTAGCCTGTCGTGGATTTACTATCATCTCCATCTCCCGCAAAGTCTGAGTCTGAATACCCTTCAATCTCTAGGGAATCTGTTCTTTTATACGTTAGCATGAGGCCTTTTGTGCCTTGCACATACCGTAAAGCTTTCTTCGCTAATTTCCAGTGCTCAAGGCCTGGATCTTTCTGATATCTGCCAAGTATGTTGGTAACAAATGCAAGGTCAGGGCGTGTGCACACTTGTGCATACTGTAAGCTTCCGACAGCTGAAGCATATGGCACTGTCTTCATTTGTTCCCTTTCATAACTGTTCTGAGGACTCTGAAAATCCCCAAATCTATCGCCCTTGACTATTGGCACAGGAGTAGGCTTACTCCTCTGCATACAGAACTTTTCTAGAACCTTTTCCAGGTACGTCTGTTGAGATAATCCTAATACCCATCTGATCTATCTCGGTGAATTTCGATTCCCAAAACGAATGAGGCTTCACCAAGGTCTTTCATATCAAAATTTGAGGACAGAAACTTCTTTGTTTCCAATAATAGGTTGACATTGCTACTTGCCAGTAGAATGTCATCCACATAAAGGATGAGGAAAATGTAACTTCCTTTCTGGAATTTTGCATAAATGCAATTGTCCTCAACATTTTCAGTAAACCCGAAACTCTTTATCGTTTCGTTGAACTTCAAGTACCACTGTCTCGAAGCTTGTTTTAACCCATAAATGGATTTCTTTAGGTGACATCCCATGCGTTCCTTTCCTTCCACGACAAAACCTTTGGGTTGAGCCATGTAAACTTTTTCTTCAAGATCCCCATTAAGGAATGCCGTCTTTACATCCATCTGGTGCAATTCGAGATTGAAATGCGCCACCAATGCCATTATGATTCTGAAGGAATCCTTACATGAGACCGGAGAAAAGGTCTCATTGTAATCTATTCCTTCCTTTTGTGTAAAACCCTTCGCCACAAGACGCGCTTTAAATCTTTCTACATTCCCTTTGGAGTCACGTTTCGTCTTGTAGACCCATTTGCAGCCTACTGTTTTGGCTCCTTTAGGAATTTCTTCTAAGTCCCAAACATGGTTGGTACTCATCGATTTCATTTCATCTTCCATGGCTTCAAGCCACTTGGATGAGTTTTCGCTTCTCATGGCTTGTTCGAATGAAATAGGATCATCCTCCATTCGAAACTCTTCTGTGTTATACACTTCATAATCATCAGGAATTGCTGACTTTCTTGCTCTTTGAGACCTTCTAGGGGCCTCTACATTTGGAACATTTTCTATTGGGGACTGTTGATGCTCCCCTTGATCTGCAGCAACATTTTCTATAGGATCCTGAGGGACAGGTTCCACATTTGCATTCGGTGTTGCCACAGGAGGAATCACCACAGGAGCTGGAGCCGCAGTGTCTGGCACCATCAGCGTAGGCTCAACAGGTAGTTCGAAAAATGGTTCCTGAATCATTGGATTGGGTGCGCACACCCGCCTCTCCTCAAGATCAATCTTTCGAACTTCCATGCTCCCCCGTATCATTTCTTCTTCTAGAAAAGCAGCATGTCTCGTTTCCACAAACTTTGTGACTTTGTCAGAACAGTAGAAACGATATCCTTTTGATTTCTCTGTGTAGCCAATAAAATGACAACTCACTGTCTTGGGATCTAGCTTCCCAATGGTCGGGTTGAATATCTTTGCCTCAGCAGGGCTCCCCCACACCCGTAGGTGATTCAATGAGGGTATTCTGCCTGTCCACAGCTCATACGGTGTTTTTGGCACCGCTTTACTGGGAACTCTGTTGAGAATATAGGTAGCGGTTTTTAAAGCCTCCATCCATAAACTCACTGGTAGTGTAGAGTAGCTGATCATGCTTCGCACCATATCCATAAGGGTACGGTTACGTCTTTCAGCGACTCCATTCTGCTGAGGATCGCCCGGCATAGAGTACTGGGCAACTATACCTTGTTCCCTTAGGTACCTCGCGAAAGGTCCTGGAACTTGGCCATATGGGGTGTGCCGACCATAGTATTCCCCTCCACGGTCGGAACGTACTATCTTTATCTTTAAATTATGTTGATTCTCAACTTCAGCCTTGAATATTTTAAACTTATCCAACGCTTCTGATTTTTCTTTTATTGGATAAATATATCCATAACGGGAATAATCATCGGTAAAAGTAATGAACGAGTCAAAACCATCTATGCTTTTAACTGAAAACGGACCACAGATGTCTGTGTGAATTAACTCTAAAATACCTGCGGTATGTTCAGCATTTTTCTTTGTAATCTTTATGTATTTTCCTTTGATGCAATCAACGCATTTATCTAAGTCTGAGAACTCTAGAGGAGGAAGAATGTCATTCTTAACCAGCCTTTCTATTCTCCCCCTCGAAATATGGCCTAAACGACAATGCCATAATTTCGACGACGTGTCTTGAGTTCTCTTTCGTTTTCTATTATGAGCTGTAGGTGGGGATACAAGCGCATTCACATCACATACGGAATTCACACTTTCACGTAGTGATAACAAATAACGATCATTTTTCTTGAAAGCAATAGTAGTCACTGTATCTTTAAAATCTATTACACACATGCCATTTCCAAAATGACATCCATATCCATCATCATCTAGACGAGATACACTTATTAAGTTCCTCTGTAAACTAGGCACAAAGAAAACATCTCTAAGAAATAAATCAAATCCGGTGTCGAGCTCTAGGAGAAGGTCGCCCACCGCCTTCACTTCTGCTTCGACTCCATTCGCGACTTTAATTCGGCTTTCGTTTCTTTGAGTGGTTCTCGTCGAACGGAATCCCTGTAAAGAGTTTGCAACATGAATTGTTGCTCCTGAGTCAATCCACCAAGTAGAAGTGGAATAATCTATATACAGAGATTCATTTATGAATGAAATAACATTCTCACCTTTCCTTTCCATGATCATCTTTAAGTAGGCAGCACAATTTTTCTTGTAGTGCCCTTTTTCCTTGCAGTAGAGACACTGATCTTTCTCCACTGTGGTTTGCCCATCCTTAGGCCTGTGCTGTTGGGAGTGCTGAATTCCTTTTCCCTTAGAGGAGGAGGGATTTCCTTTTGCGTTGTTAGACGCATTGTTGTTATTTTTCTTCTTTTGCACTTGGTTAACAGTGTTACCACGTGCTATCTTTATCCTTTCCTCCTCTTGAGCCAACATCGCTATGGTCTTTTCTATGTCCCATTTCTCAGAACTAACATTGTAGTTAACAACGAAGTTCTCAAACTCATCTGGCAATGAAGCAAAAACCAAGTGTATGATGGTACTCTCTTTCAAGTCCTCATCCATTGGCTTGAGCTTATTGTTTATGTGAATTAAGCGATGTATGTGCTCTCTGATGCCGCCTGTGTACTTGGCGTTGATCAACTGCTTGATCAACTGAGAGGCGTAGGTCTTTGAAGAGCCAGTGTACTGACTCTTTAACTTCGCCAAGTACTCAACGACATTATGACAATCTTTAATTGCCCCAAAAACAGAAGGCTCTATGGTGTTCTTGACCACTGCCAAACATTTCTTGTTGGCAGTGATCCATTTGGCATTATCTGTATCAAACTTCTGTTTGCTGACCGTATAGGCCTGCTCTGTCTGCTGCCAAACAGCATCTGTCATATCAGCCTCTCTGACTGGTTTCACAGGCTCAGCCGGAACTGGTGCCGTGAGAACCCAATCCAGCTCTGTCATGGTAAAGAAGAAATCCACCTTCTTGTACCATTCATTGTAGTTGTCTCCTTTTAGAATCGGAATATCCTTGATGGAGACCATCATGGAATTCGTAGCTGAAATTAAATCATATTAAGTGAGAACATTATATCATAATAACATATCCTTATTACATTAAACTTCATCACCTTTGGGCAGAAAAAGGAATAATGCAATAATCAACATCTATAAAATTATAATATTGTTATTATCAACTTTGGTCAGAAAATAACAATATCACAATTAATCTGAAATTTTATCTGTGACTTGAAATTAAATTATCCCTTTGGTTCAAATTTAAATGCAAGTCAAAATAAATATCTAGCAGCGGAAACTTTAAATAAATTCACATGGACAGTAGCAAAATACTCTATTTACCCTCTGAAAATTATCACTTTGGTTCAAATTTAAACAGGGGCAAATTCTATTCAAATTTCTATTGAAATTGAGCAAAAATTACTGAAATCAATTCAAATAAATGCGAAAAGCTACTGTTCATATGGGCCAACCCAACAGCGCGCGCGGCCTGCTCGGCCCGCCAGCGGCCTGCATGGCCCATGCGCGAGGGCACTGTGCGCTCGGCCCGCTGGCGCTGCGCGTGCGCGCGGCCTGCCAACCTTCTTTCGGCCCAGCTCGTGCCGTCCCTTCGGCTTCTGGGCTCGGAGCCCGGCAACCAACGGCCGGGCCGCCGAATCGGCCCGAGCGCGCGCTTCCCCCTCGCCCCGCGTCGATCCGAGCCGCTCGCTCGATCGGACGGCCGAGCGAAGAGTTCGGCGGTATATAATCGGCCGTTCGGCCGAGGGAGCCCAAACCCTAGTTCATTTCTTCTCCTCCACTCTCTCTCTGGAGCAGCTCAGAGCAGAGCTTCTCTCCGCTCTGCTCTGCTTCTCTCGCTCGCGCGCGCTGCTGAGCCGGTGGCGCTTCGCCGCCGTGCTCACGGCCGGAGACCTCTGGTCTCCGAGTCGCTCTTGAGCAGCGCCGAGAGCTCTTCCACCCCTCTCCCCCATAGCCCTCACGACCAAGAAGTAGATCAGGGCGGCCGGGGAAAGTAGATCTGGCGCCGCCGCGGGTCCCATCGCCAACGTGCGCGTGCAAGTCTGGTGCGCGCGCCGCCGTCGATGGGATTCGCGGTGGTGATCTGTGTGTGCTTTGCCACTGTCGAGTGGTAGATCTGAGATAAGGTTCGGGTGTTGAGTTTCTATTTTCGTTGTCCCGCGGCGCGGGTGATGTTTCTGTCCGATCCATCGAGATCGAGTTTTATTTGTCTGTTCGATCCATTGAGATCGACTTTTTCTCTGTTTCTTTCGATCCGATTCGGATCCTTTTCATCTGATTTTTATTCCAAACTACTAGATCTATGCGCTAGTAAGGCGACTGATACCATTGTTAAAATAAACGGATCACTAGCCACAGATCTAGAAGGGAATAACTTGAATCTTGATAGTAAAACTTAAAGAACAATAACAGAACCATAACAAGAACATGATGAACGAAGAACGAATACGATGAACCAAGAACGAGTAGATCCATACCATCGCCTCCAATGGAGGAAGACATGTCACGTTCTGTTGATGACGAACTGCGCAAGGCAGCGATGCGCAGTGCAGGTCGTAGGTCGCGGCGTCCCTCCGGTCGCCACCGGCTTTGGCCTGGAACGGCGTCGGAGGACGTCGTGGCGGCGGGGCTTCCCGTCACGAACTGCGCACTAACCCTAGATCGGATAGGTGTGTCGGTGGGTCTGACGGCTCACGGTCAACCTCGTACTTAGAGCCGGCGGCCCCCACCTCTCTTTATAGCGCAGGGTGACAGGGGCCCACCAACCAATGGTTGGGTTGGGCGCCCCCGATCAGGGCGCGGATCAAGGCCCACGGCCTTTGGGCCGTGTGGACCGGGAGATCAACCTAACATCTTTCCCTTCAATCTCTGCAGAAGGGTAAAAAAACATTCGACATCATTATCAATCAGTCGCATATATCAACGAAGAACACTGGAGGTGGAGAAGGCAGCGGAGGAGAAAGGAGACCTTTGGCCTTGCGCTTGAAGCCGCAGAGAGGGCAGGACGCAGAGCGGACGGAGTCGAAGGTGAGGAGGGTGCCGCACACGCCGCAGAAGAGGAAATCGCGCGCCTGCCAGAACGCCATGGCCGTCGCTTGCTCCGTCGGTCGGTCGGTTCTCCCCTCTGCCACCGCCGCCGCCGCCGCCGCCTGAAAAATATGCTCGGCCAAACCAGCCACGGAGCTAAACCCTTTCCCGAGTGGCCTGCTGGGTCAGGCCGTCTCATTTAGGGTTTAAGCGGGCCCGATGTTGGCCCAATGGGCCTGCCTAATCCGGAAGGGCCTCCTGACGTGCCACGTCATTGTGGCTATAGTTTTAGCTGGCAGTGACGAATCAAGCTAGGCTCTAATAAAAGCAACTAGTGATGCCTCGAGGGAGAAATAACATTAACAATGCGTATGGAATAATAGCGCATATCACTTTTAGCATAAAGTATCTTCCATTCTTCTCCAACAAGCACAAGCACAAGTTTGTTTAGTATTTTGTGACTTTTGTTTCTTTTCTTGATTGAAACCTGAATTTGACCACTTATACCTTTTCTACCGTCTAGATTTCGAGCCATGCATTGTTATCTATCGTAGCGTGAGATCCATCAAATTTCAAGTTTTTATCGCAGCGTGAGATTGTCAAAACAAAGTTTAATGTGGTGCCTCTACTAGAAGCGTAACGAACGCGGTATGAACAAATGACAAAAAATCGACAACTTACAAAAGAAACAGCGGATCATTTTAGATGCCAAGTACTCCATAATTTCTTGAGTCATCCAAACCTCCGTAATTTCTCAAAATCACGGAAACACTATGTTGTGGCTTGTATTTATTTGTCAGTTAGTTACAATCAATTTTTCCTTTCTCATACACATCATCAGTTTTCATCACATCCCTATTTCTTATCATTTCCTTCACACAATCATACTATGAAAAGCAGCATAAAAAGTTATTACGGTTTTATTCCTTTTCCGTTAAAAAGCCATAAGTTCACAAAAAGTAAAACAACATCAACAATGTGACAAAAAAATGGCAGTTTTAGAGGTGGAGTGACACGGCTCTCTTAAGTTACGTGAAACTTCTCCCTCCTTTTACTCGTTCAACACAAAAGGAAAATCCACATAAATTCGTATGGTTTGTCGTAAAATGATTTGCTCGTCTTCATTTCTGGGATCAGTGCATCACCACGAAACTTCCTTTTGCGCTCCTTTGCTTCATCGGTCGATTATCCAAAGCAAAACACCTCACCTCATATCATCACATCATGGTCTGGTCTGGTCTGCTCCGGTCAGCCGCCCCCCGGAAGAAAACAAAACTAAATGCGCTGGTCAGCCCACCACGGTCGACAGCACAAGCGCCGAACGGTCGAGCTGAGCCGAACCCACCGTTGGATCGCGACCGCGACCGAGCCGGGTCGCCCCCCGACAGATTTCTTGTCCAAACTGTACTTGCATTCCCTGAAGGCCTCAGCGGCAGCGCCCCCCGCGCTCAGATCCGCGTCGTCGCGGCCCCGCTCCCTCCCCCCACCCCCCCTCCTCCCGTGCGCTGCTGCGCCCCCCAATTCCCACTCCCACCCACTCCCAGAGAGAGAGAGAGAGAGAGAGAGAGAGACAACGCCGAGGCTGAGAGGGAGAGGAAGCGACAGCCAGCACCCAAGCCAGCCAACGCGGCCAAGGCAGGCAAGGCATGGCCACTCCCACTTCCAGTGGCGGCGGCTCGCCCCCCGCCGCCTCCGACCTCGTGCCCCCTTCCTACCCCGAGGCAAGCCACCCTCCTCCTCCGCTCCTTTTTTTCCGCCAGATCTGCGCCGATCTGCCGAATTGACTGACCCCCGCGCGTGCCGTGGCCCCCTGCAGATGATCGTCGCGGCGATCGCCGCGCTCGCGGAGGAGAACGGCTCCAGCCAGGCCGCCATCGCGCGCCGCATCGAGGCGGAGGCCCGCGGCGACCTGCCGGCCTCGCACCCGGCCCTCGTCGCCGCGCACCTCTCCCGCATGTCCGCCGCCGGGGAGCTCGTCGCCGTCGCGGGGGGGAAGTACGCGCTGCCCCCGCCCCCGCCGCCGGCCCCGCCGGCGCCGGAGTCGCCCGCTGACGACGACGAAGACGACGACCTCGCCGACGAGGAGGAGGAGGCGCCGGAGCCTCTGCCGCAGCCGCCCGCTAAGCGCGGGCGCGGAAGGCCCCCGAAGGTGCGGCCCCCGGGCTACCCCGCCGCCGGGTCTGGAGCTGCGGCCCCCCGCCCCATCGGCGTGCCCGGAGCTGCCGCCAACCCCGCGGCCCCGCCGCGCCGGCGCGGCCGCCCGCCCAAGCCGCGGGACCCGCACGCGCCGCCCAAGATCCCGCGCCCGCGCGGCCGCCCGCGCAAGAACCCGCTCCCGGAGGGGATGGCGCAGCGGCCGCGCCCCGGCGCGCCAACGACGGCCAAGGCGGCGCGCCCGCAGTTCGCCGAGGTCGGCTTCGTCTGATGCGAGGAGCTCTCACCGGCCGACCCGTTGCGGCGTGGAGCAGAGCAGGCGCTAGCTAACATTTTGCCCTTGTTCCGGCTGCTATCTGATGTGATGGGGTTCCTCTCAGTTCGTGTTGTTGTCTAATTCCGGGAGCGTGTAGGGGCAGGAGTGTCTGAGTGGACGCAGGGCGGCGGTGGCCGGCGGTGTGTCGTGTGGATCGTGGTGTTGCTATCTTACTATTGGCGGTGGCCGGAGGGGTTTCCCTCCGGCGGTGTATCTTGCTTGTGTCTCCTTGTCGCGCACGCGCAATGCAATGCAGTTAGTCTAATCGTTTCATTTGCCAGTCTCTGTCTATCTGGATTCAGTGTGATCCATCAGCTCATGTTTAGCTCGGCCACCCAGCCAAGAATTGCAGTGATCTCGCGGTGTCTTCTTGGCTGATGGTTGGGTTGTGTGTGTTCTTGCGGCATATTATCCTCCTTTGGTTGTAGTTTTTGCTGTTGTTGGATTGTCCTAAGCTCTCGAGTCGAATATGCGTGTTTAGTGCTTTTCCGAGATTGCAATCAGCCTATTTCGATCTGCGGCCTCGTCAGAAACGATAATCTGCTGATGTTGCAATCTTTGCAGTTTGCTGGTGGAGTCATAGACGGAACACTGTCAGTCTATCTACTGAAACGCGTGTGATCTGCTGATGTGTAGAGAAGCGTGCGTAAACAGGGTGAGCAGATAGCGCCCCACCTGATGCGACGATCTGATGGCAGTTCTGGCGATGGTGACGCACTGACACTGGCTAGTCCAAGGTTTCATTCATGGTGGCAAGCAATGCAGCAGCAGAATGCTGTTGCACTGAAGACTGAGGTTGGTAGGTGTCTGAGCATGACACGTTATGATGCTTGTTAGTTACGCAAGCTGCAGGGCTGGAGTAGTCGCTTAAGATCACGATCTGTCAAACAATCTCTTGCGTAGACTGCTTCAGTCTCGGCAGCCTTGAAAGTAACGGAGTCTGTTGGAATTGCACTGACAGGCTGGTTTCGCGTCAACTTCAATGTTTCTGCCGGTTCACTCATGCCCAGTTCGGTTTTCTGGAGAATGTGCTGTTTAACTAACTTTGCTTGAACTTTAACCTTCCCCGATGTCTAATTGAGCTGTCTGAAAAATAAAACTCTGAACAAAAGCGCGTCAGGGGAATGGGACGAGTGGCACGCGTTCTGAAACTCTGAATATCTCCCGAGACATTTTCGCCTATCGGATGCGGGATTCCCCTGACCCGCCATCTCTTTTCTGTTGAAACTATCTGATTCGAAAGCAACGCTCGAGATCCTTTTCAAGCAATGCCCGATCTCTGGCACCGAAAGGAACAAGATCCGTCCTTGTAACGTTTTCGAATTTGTTCGGTTGAGCTGAATTTCAGGCTAGCGATATAGGTGAAAATATCATCGGCAGCCTGAAACCGCGAAACGCTCGGGACCGGCCAGCGGCAGCATGTCCTTTTTATTTCTACTAGAGGAAAATTTTGCTCCGAGTCAATGAGTCATCCACTGTTGATGAATTCTACTAGAACACTGCGTAAAAACGCTCAGCATATGCCGAGACACAAACCACAACCACGAACCGTTGATCAGTGAGTTCCAAAACAGCAGTTTGCCTAGTTTCTCACGGTGGACCGACTAGAGCCTTGAAACTTCAAAAATCATTGAAACTTTCGTCCCAATCTAGGTTCGAAGCACAGAACCTTCTTCGAACATAGCCTGGGTAGATTCTCCTCCTGTGGTCGAGTTATTTTTAAAACAGCAGCGTCCTCTCTGTCTACCTTGCTTCATGTCATTTCTCCTTCTAACCAGCACGTCGTTCATTATCATCCATGGCGATAGTGGGTGAACTAGACGGAAATCATGTCGGAAAAGCATGAGCAAATGAGACCATAGTGAGATCGTAACATTAAAAAAAAACTCAATATTACAAAGAGAACAGCAGCGCGTAGAATGCGTAGGCCAAAACAGTCCGACCTTAGTAACAAAGTTTGTCAAATCACGGAAACGAACACATAAGAACATCACTTGTTTAACGTCCAGGCATCGTCAAATAAGAGTGATATGTGCTTATAAAAGAAACTAAAGAGTAATCTGTGCAACATCACGAAAATGAAACCATGTTTAGGCTCTGTAATATTTTGATACCTTTTGTGCTTTCTTGAAAGATTGTAGCTGAACCAAGCAGAAGCAGGGCAATCTTCCAAGGGTATTTGCCAGCCGGGGAGTGCATCATATGACGGAACTGGCAATGGTTGTCTTTGCAATTATTTGGAACATTTGGGTAATCTGGTAGGCATCATAATTACGTAGCAAGGAAACATTTACAAGATTATATCGTGCTGGTCCCATCACAAAAAAGACAGCAGTCTCGAGCTCATAGCTGTGCTCATGACATTCGCAGATAAGTCATCAAACAGGTAACGTTTTTCCACTGTTTACCTGATCAGGTAACGTTTTCCACTGTTTACCTGATGCCGTTTGTATCAGATGGAGCAAAATGGGTGGACCGATAAATCAATCAGATAATTTGAAGAGTACCCGATGCAGAGATCAAGACACGGCACCTAGTCCAGAAGACCAGAAGCCAGCTAGCGGGTAAACGCTTGCAGGCTTGAGGTGTTTCGACATAATCACATAAACCCACATATCAAGCAAATATTAGCTCCATATCAATTGAATGCAGCGCCGAGACATAAAGAATAAATTTTAAAGAGTGAAAGAAACATCGCATACATCAATGTCCAGGGGTCGATCAAAAGTCTAAACCATATGACAAGTGATCACAGCAGCCTCTAGGCAAACGAAAATTATGGGTAGCAAAACACGAAAAAAACTCTACAAAACCATGTATAATACTTATTCCTTACAACCAGTAAATTTCCTGATAAAATATAGGAGTCTTAGAATGTTTAGAACTTTAGACACTAGAAAGAATATATGGGGCCTCTAACTACCATTGCTTATCTCAACTGTGTAGGGGAGCAGAGGAGGCCTGATGCGTCTGCCCCAACAGTGGCAAGCTCGCATATGGTACAAAGCTGCCCTTCAATGGAAGGAACAAACCGGGTTGCACAGTATGGGCAGGAAACATCCTTTTGGCCCCGGTAGATAGGAACATATGTAGCGCCACAGACAACGAATGGATTTCTAAAATCATAGTTCAGTTCTTGAGAATCATTCTTGTCCTGGCAAGCTTGCAGCACCTGCCGAGCCTTCCTTGCTTGAGCCTCCTGAGGGCTGTTCTCAAGAAGCATCCTTGCAAAGTGTGCTGCAGTAGCAAAGTTTTTCTGCCTGAAGCAAAGAGACATAGCACTTGCAAGCACAAGCCTCATATGAACTCTCTGAAGCTTGCAATTAGTGAAGTAAGCAGCCAACTCCTGTTGACGGGTCACATCATCCCTCAATTCCTTTCTCTTGAGTTCCATTTTCAGACCAAGGACATACTCTCTCACTATTTCAATTAGTTCCTTCACTTCATCAACTTCCCTCCGTGAGTCCACCACAATAACAGGAATGGTATGTAGGATGTTCAGGAACTGCCTCAGCGCTTCCGGGAACCTGCCCTCAGTTGTGGCTTTGTAGGCAGCCTTGAGTCTGTCTTCCAATTGTGAGAAGCTGAAAACAAGTGCAGGAGGGCCCCTCACATTAGGACTTGTAGACTCGTTCCAACCTTTTTCAACAGCAACTGATATAACCGGAGCAGCAGCAAGTGCGCGCAGATATGTGTGACTGCCCATGTGCAGATCAAGAAACAACGGCTTCAGGGGAGCAAAGTTCTTGATACCCAACTGGCGGCTAAGCAACCGCATTGCTGTGTCAAAGTTCCCTGCAGCCGCATGCTCCCCAGCCAGAGAAGATCTCTGAGTCCAAATTTGGCTGACAGGGATGCCTGGTGTAGGAGCAACAAATACAGCAGAGCGAGCATTGCCAGCAGCTCTTGGAGTCTCTGTTTCAGGCGGAAGTTCCAGATCTTCCAGGTCCCAGCCACCTTCCTCACCATCCTCCTCATTTGGTTCACCCTCCTCTGCATCAGCAAAACCATCACCACCATTTTCCACCACCTCACTTGCATCAACAATATCCAAGTCTTCATCACCCCAGTCAGCACCGGCAGCTTCATCATCTTCCTCAAGCTCTGCCTTTCCAGTAGCATCCAGTCCACCCTCGAAAATTCCACGCATCACCCGCAGCAATGGCCAATCACCACAGGCTGTAAGAGGTGCAGGAGGCATCAGCAGTGAGTGAGGTTTTCCTTCAGGCAGAGAGGGAACATTTTCGCCTAATTCAGAAGCAATCCTCTCGGCAATTTCAGTGAGCCCATGAGTGACAGCAGTAACATAAGCAAGCGGTAGCTGCCCAGCATTCTCCAAGATCTCAACTCGCTTCTTAGCATCCCCAAGATATAATGCGTTGTGAAACTGTCCCATCAAATTGTTGTTCTGTCCAGCAATTTTGCACATGAAGCCCACCTTGTCCAAGTAACCAGTAATAAGATACAGAAAAGCAAGCCTCTCAAAATTCTTTGTTCGTTGATATGCATATTCCACAATACCGACATTTCCTTGCCTCAGGGCCTCAATTCCCAACCTGTACCAGTGATCCTTGTCATCAATCTCTTTTGCAGAAGCAACTGCAATTTGAATGTTACCACTCTCAAGAGCTAGGTTAAATCTGGTCTTCTCATCCTTCACAAAGTGCAGAGCAACTTCTGGAAAACCTTTCTGTTGTAAATAAGAAATCACAGCCTGTCCACATAGCTGTGAGTTCTTAATCATACTCATAACATGATCATAGCGTTTTCTGAGAAGGGCAAGCTTGAAAATGTACTCAGATGCATCAACTGCAATCAGCTTGTTCTTCCCATCACGATCTAGGCAGAAAATGTTGTTCCCAACAACCCTTGTTATGTAAATAGGAACATCGAGGGTTTTTATGATCCCACTGTCTCCATTGGGAAGACAGTACTTCATATGGTTCAGTGTAGTGTAAATGAATACACCATTCTCATCCCAGGCGCCGCTTTTCACACGGATGGTTTCATGCAATGTGCATCGGTGGACAAGCTTCTTGCTAGCTATAACCACTGCATGCTTGCTCAGCAGTGCAACTGATTCCATATCACTGGACCAAGCAGCATATTTAACAGCAGGTGTCTGGAGCTCACCAAGAACTAGCCTTTGTTGAAGATCAAAGATGGCCACCCGGTCTTCAGCTTTGCACAGCAAGTTACCGGTCCCAGCATAGTATATTACATCAGTCGCAATTGGAAGAGGACTTTTCTTCACAATTTCATTCTTAAGATTCTTCACCAAAACTTGATTACTACTCTTCTCAAGGACTGCAAACCTGTTGCGCGCCACAAAAACAGCAGAACCACCAGCTCCCTTCTTTGCCTCTTGCAAATAATCAGACCTGCCAGCTGAATCCTTAGGAACAATGTAGAGTTCATATGAGCCCCCATCAGCATCAGAGCAGATCAAGACAGCATTTTCGGTTGGACTGTATGATAGTGTCCTTGGTGACTGGTTCAAGCTAACTGATCCAGGTCTTCTTATTGGAGCCACTTGAACTTCCTTCTGGGTGGAGTATTCAAAGAACCGGAGAAACCGATCCTTCGCATAGAAAACAGTGTCACCACTAACACAGAAGGCTGGACGTTCTCTCTCAAGTTTGAACACAATCATGCCGCTGTCATGACCAGCAGCAAGAAGATTCATTTCAGGGTGAGCAGCAAGAATCCAGAAACGGTCATGTTCCCGCCTAAATGTCTGAATACCGGTTCTCTTCGTGGCATCCCAAATGCGAATGCTTTTGTCTTCTGAGTTAGACACGATGATGTCTTGCTTTGCATGGAACATCACGCAAGACACATTATTCATGTGGCCCCTCAAAGTATCAACTTCCCAAGCCTTAGTGTCTGCAATAAAGGGCAGGTACAAATCATTACATTTCAAATATTTCCTTTGTAATGATGTACATAGTTTTTTTCATGTATGTAAGTTAGTAATGAGAAACAAAATTGTGTGCGCTAAACTTCACCTCAAAGAGCCATTCTTAAAAATAAATCTGAAGCAAGAGATCACTAATTGTGAGACAAGACTTGTATTTAGCAACAAGTTACATCATATTATAATAGGCACAATAAGCATTAAATGGTATAACTTTCTGGGGAGACAAGATATGTTCAACAGAACGGAAAAAAGAACTATGACTAAAAAACATATACTATTAGGTAATTCTATCATATGAAACATCAAACCATACATACTTAAATTGTTTTCGGACACACGGAAATAGAAACAAAACGTGCTAAGTAAAGACCAGGAAGTAATTAAACTTACCATTCATTCTCCATAGCTTCACCTGCCGGTCATCTGCCCCAGAAACAATGAGTGGCAAACTGGGATGAAATGAGGCCCAGTTGACCCCACGGTCATGGCCTTCCAAGACATATTTCACAACAGCATCAACACCTCCGAATAGATCTGTGTTCATCTGGGTGAGACGGAGGATGTCATCTGCAGGTGACACTGTCTTCTTCCTCAAAGCTCCAATATCCCAGACACGGACAGTTTGATCAAGCGATGCCGATACAACCAGGTCCTCTTTGGGATGGAAAGATGCACACATTACATAGTGGTTGTGCCCAGTCAGCACAGCCACACAGGTGCGTGACTGCCAGTTCCAGATCCGGATTGTCTGATCGTCACTAGCACTTACAATCCATGGGTACTCATGATGGAATTGCACGGTGCGAATATAGTCAAGGTGTCCATGAAGTGTGAAGAGGCAGCGATGTGTCTTGTAATTCCATACCTTAATCTTATAATCATCACCTGCATCACATCAGAGTAACCGGAATATTAAAAGATTCATAAGTTCAAGCATGGGATGTCAAAGTTTAGCTGTTTTACAAGTAACAATGGTAAACACACTAAAGGATGCCTTAGTAGTTTCATAAGTCTGAATTTGATGATTGACAGCATTTAAACGCTTCATTTTGGTGTGTGCTAATGCGAATGCATTTGTGATTTGTGACATCAGGTATTCTACCTCGTGTTTCAAAAGATCATAGAATCCACTGACTACAGTGACAGGAAAATTCAAGTACTAAGGAATTATTTATCACGCAGATCATGTTAAGCCCAGATGATAAAAACAAGCACCAGATCTGACCAACCTAGCTAGCAACTGTTATTCCTTAACCACTACGCTTGCCAGAGAACAAGATCCAATCGAACATAATAACTCATAAACAAGTTAGTTTAAGAGCCCAAGATTACACAACCGACGGATCGCACAAACATCAACAGCCACGTAACCCGCCCGCGCGCCTCCAATCCGAGAGAGAGAGAGAGAGAGAGAGGATTGGGCTAAACATACGAAGCGCCACAGCAATATAGCCGGCCATGACGAGCCACGCAGCAAACGGGCGAGGCGAGGAGAGATCTAGCTGATTACCTCCGGAGACGAAGAGTGGCTGGGTGGCGTGGAAGTGGACGCCGCGGACAGGACCGTCGTGCTCGTCGAAGCGGTCGAGGAGGGTGCCCATGCGGTAGTCCCACATCTGGATCACCCCGCTGTGGAGGCTCGCCAGGATCCATGGCCGCCGCGGGTGGAAGCTCAGGCCCTTCACCCGGTTGCTCTTCGTCTCGAACTTGGTCAGCATCGTCCCAGCCCGGCCTCCCCGGCCACGGCGGCGGAGAAGCACGGGACTCTCTAGCCTTGGCCGCGGAGGGGAGCGGCGAGGAGGTGGTGGATCTGGAGGGGAACGGGAGAGAGAAGGGGGAGGGAGGGGTATGCAGTGCACCGGACGAGGGAAGGAGGAGATCTAATGAGTGATGAGCCTCGGAGCGGTGTGAGGTGGCGGGAGGGTCCATGGCCGTTTGATACTGGGCAAGGCGATCTGAGACGTTGGAGAGGGTGCGCCCGGGTTGTCAGAGGGACATTTGCATTACCGTATTGCCGGATTGGTCTATTTGGATCGGAGGAAAAATCAAAGGAGTACGAGAATCGATCAGGATTCCTCTGGTTTGACCGCGGTTCATGCTGTTTGGAACGCAATAGCACCGGCCTATCCCGCGATCCGTCGCGCTACAAGGCGACCGCGTGACCCCCACCGTCGTCCTCCTCTTCTCCTCACCCCCCTCCTCCGCCCCCGGCTCTGGCAGCCGAGTCGCCTGCGCCGCCCGCCTCCACGCTGACCCTTCCGTCACCGTCTCCTCTTCCTCGTCTCCGCCCCGCTGCCGGCATCGCCCACCGGGGGTCTTCCACCGTCCGGCCGGTGGCGCCATCGCTGCCCGGCCCTCCCCCCATCCCTCCTTCTAGGTCCGTCGGTGACCGGAAGCCCCCGGGTAACATCGGAACCCTAACCCGACGCCACCCTAACCTCCTTCACCGGCTCCGGCAGCGGTGCACGGCGGTGCGAGTGGGTCGCGCGCAAGTCCGTTGGTTCGGAGGAAATAAAGCCAAAGGAAATTTTCCTACAACTGGACTATGCTAAGAGATTATGGAACAAAAGTCTGGAAAGAAATTTCATTGCTAGAGCACTCCATAAGCATAGAGCGCCATCGTTGGAGCCAAAGGGAAGAAGCCATTGCAGAAAATTATTGCACCCTCGCAAGAAGGTCTCGTAAGAACCGACGAGAAAGAAGAAAAGCATAGTTGCTAATTGTATTGAATTAGTTTGCGATTTATTTGTCATGAGTTATTATGTTACAGGCATATCTTAATATTTTCATATATTGTCTGATCCCACCATTTTAACATCGTATTCTAATCATTTGTTCCACTTCAGTGGTTCCATCCTTTGTATAAAAAGGTTATTAAAATGGTTTCACCGAGAACATATTACAATTTATATATTGCATATATTGAACCCACAAATAACCAATTGAGGGTTTCACACCAACTCGGCACTTACACTTTTTTTAAGTAAATTACATCCGTCATACAACAGCTTGTATTGTTGTATCATTTTGGTCTAATAAGTTGCAAAACATATAAACAAGTACACAAACTTATCAAGTGTGCACATGGTCAAATATACGCCACGGAGTGTATTTTGCCATGATGACAATCTACGTGGACTACAGTTTGGTTAACGATCATTGAATTTAAGGTAGCAGGTAGATGACATCATATTCTACGTCCAATTTTTTAAAATTTGTTGATTTTATTAATACATATTCAGTACAAAAATATGAATGTCACCCAGAATCAACTCTAAGCAATGTGCATGGATGGGTTGATCTTTGGCACCATCACAAACACTAATTTTCATATTTGTTTTTTGCGGGTAATTTTTTCATTTATTTGCTATTCACCCTCTCGTTGCTCAGCATCGTCTTCTATGTATGCCTAATTGCCTATTTCTTTAGAAATTTGGTTAACCATTGCAAAGAGGTGTTTGTAGTAAAACTCTATTATGGTGTTATCCTTCGGTGCTCCCTGGAGGGAGAGGCTTTTGTTGCTGGCTTTATCAACACCCACAATGGATATCTTAATTGTTTGAGTCTTTCTATTTTATGTTTAGCTCTTTTCAAGAAGGGAATATCTTCTAGAACACCGAAAAGTTTTCATTTTCAGTGATATAAACAGCATTATTGTCATAGTTTTATACTTAACATAAAGTAGCAACTCACAAAATACGCTCTGTGGTATACATGCGACTGTACATGCACAAATATAACAAGTTTGTGTATCAATTTACACGTTTTACAACTAATTGGACCAAAATAATACAGCCACTGTTGTAAGATGTGTGTAATTTACTCTTTTTTATCTATTATTTTGGTTCATCTTCTTAAACACTTAGTTGAAAAATAATGGATTCATCCATTCAAGTGTACATGAGACATTAACCTTCTATACACTATGCTCGTTGGTTGAGAAGGACAAATATTATAGAAGCTCATGTACCGGTCGTAGACCCACTAAGGACCTGTTTGTTTTAACTTTTTGGCTTCTAAAAAGCTGAAACAAATAGTACAGCTAGAAAGTTGGCTTTTAGAAATGAACTGAAAGCTAAAAAGCAGGTTGAGATGAGCTTTTTCTGTCTTTTGGTGTGCTGAGACAATAAAAATTATTACAAAAGCTAATAGCAAAAGGTCAACAGCCAAAAAACCAGCTTTTCAGCCAAAAGACAGAAAGCCAGCTTTTCAGCCAAAAGCTGAAAGTTGCAGCTCAAACAAACAGGACCTAACTCCCTTTTCAATTGGTTGCAAAGAAAAAGTAATCATACAAATTACATACTAGAAAGTTGATAGGTAAGATTTTTTTTACAAACATGCATTATATTTTATGTATTTATTCTATCCAACTTTCCAATACACATTATTTGCATACGCAATTTTTTTTGTCAGTAATTAGATGCTACAAAAATAAAAAAAGGTGAGTATTGCTATCACTGTGCTATTCTCCGTCTACAGAAGCTCGAAAGAACAATGCGAAATTGCAAAGACGCTTAAAGAATGTGAACGTCCTAGCCTACAATTAGGAACAATTATTTCGTATAGATGCTTATAACGATAAATTTAGGAGCCTGTTTAAGATTCATCATCTATCTGATGCTTGCACAACATTTTCTAGTATTTTTTGGAAAAAAATTAAATTACTATCCTCAAGAACGGATAAAGTCTGAATAACCTTTTAAAATACGTTTTGGTTCATTTTACACCCACAACTATCTCAATCATTTCTATGTACCTCTTTGTAAGATTTATTTTTTTAATAATAATAAAAAAAATCATATTATATTTAAATACTTTATGTGGTCCTATGTTATCTCACAAAACTTTAACTTGAAACAAATCTTGAGAAGGGATAGAATGGATCGATTGAGATAGTTATGGGTGTAGGGTAGTAATTTTTTTAATTTTTTTTACATCACCTCTAAGCATTTCACGTCAGGCACGACCGAAGCGCTCGAGCGGCCGATTCGGCCTGCGCACCTTCCGCTACTCCACCTGGCTGCAGGCTACACACCAGTCGAAGCCGCCCTCGCCGCAATGTCGTCGAGAGGGCCAGGATTCGATCGCTTGGGCTCCAGTTCTGTGTTCTGTCCTCTCCGGCGTCTCCGCAGAGTCCAGGAGCGCGATAATGGTCGAGACCCCAGGCTTCCGTGCGGCTGTCTCCTGGCGCAGCTTCGGCTCGATCTTGTCCGATGGCGCCGACTCCAAGCAGGGTCGCGTTTTTTCCATTTTGCATATCAGGGCGCTCCGGACCAAGGAAGCTGCTTTTTGCCTCGCCTTGATGAAAGAGACCCTCACTGTAAGGGTTGAGCAGTTTGAGGCGATGAAGAAAGAAACCGACAAGTTCTACGAGATACCGCCGCGTGGGTGATTGTCAGACACCGTGGTATGCCCTAGCCTCTCACATGCACCTAAAGATTCGCTGTATACCCATAATCTTTGGCAAATTCAGGCCTTTTTGAGAGAGTATATGGACGCGGGAACGGCGTTTATCTTGGTGCCATCATCTACTCCACTTGCAGCATGATTGTTTCAAGTGTATCATGAAGAAGGCTGTAGATCTTCACTTGTGAAGGTTGAGGCCGGATTCCCTTTATCTAAAAAAAAATGAAGAAGGCTGAGATGATCCTTGAGCAGCTGAGATAGGCGTCCCATTTACCACTATGACAAGTTGACAACTCATTGAGCCATGACATTCGTACTCAGGTGTTTCGTCTTGTTAAAAAATATTTGCATGCAGACAATAGTATTTACTGTTGGTAAGTGTTGCTAGACCAGACAAGAAATGTTATATCTCATTTGTTGTATACTACTAGTATTTACTGTTCTATCGGTGCTTATCAACTTGCTTGGAAAAATTACATGCAACGGTTCCAAGGGATCCACAAAGGAAGCTGAGTTGATCTGCGAGAAAGCTGATGAAGGAGGGCTGTCTCCATTGGAGAGAATGCCATGAGTAGAATTATCCGTTCGTCTGCCTTAGATATGTTGTCCATGGGAATGGATAAACATGTGCTTAAGAGAGCCCGAACTGCAGGCTTTTGCTATAGATCTTGACCCAGCAGTTACAAACAAACCTACATGGTATTATCTCTTAAATATTATCATGTTTCTTACTTTACTATATTGGTGGATATATATTTCATTAAATGTGAGAAGTGATTTGGACATAGTATGATGTTGTGATCCATGAGAAGCCTGCGATACCATTTTCCTCTATCTACTGTCTCCAGGCATAAAAGGGAACAAGGAGATGCTGAGGCTCATCAACAGGAGGAGGTAAAGTGCACACCAGTGGCTCGCAAGAGTTAATAAGTAAAGCAAAACATTTAACCAAAACTGAGGTAGAGCAATGACTCAGCGCAATTAATGATTTTTGTTTTTTCACTTTTGTAATTGCTTTACTGACTTAAACTGGTTGCTAATCGGATGAAAATTTGATAGTCTACGACTTAGCTGAAGGTGCATGGAGGGAGGGCTTGTATCCTGAATGGAGTGGTTATAGGTGAGCGAAAATTTCAATGTTAAGCTAGAAGATGCCCATGTTTCTTCGTTGGTACAATTACCTTGTTTTTTTCTCTCCTGTTGGTCCTGTGCAGCTAAAACTCCAGGAGGTTTACACAACAGTCTTTCAACTTGTTCCACCATCATAAACTTTCATGTTTTCAATCTCAGATTGACAAATGCCGCTGGTCATGGTAGGTTTGTCCTAAGTTACAGAGTTGAGCTGAGCCATGCTCTTACACTTAATTTTTGGGAGTTTTTGTTTCAGTTCACTCTGTGTTTTTGCACATGTAATGGACCATCTCCAGTTGTTAACCAAGCACAGGTCTTAGATACTTGTTTCAATATTTAGACAAATAAACCAAACATCGCATAACTTAAATATACTATGTACTTTTCTCTTTGTAGTGTCTTTTGTGAGTTTGTTACTGTTTACAATCTCATTATCGCCCTACTTTTTTCCTGTGCTTTTCAGTCAGGCCATGACTTTAGTGCTAGACCATACACCGTCGATATGGATGACGATGCGCTGGGCAGAAGCAGAAAGTAGCAGAGAAGATGGTAGGGTAGGATCACCTTCCAGAGGCGCTGGATGTGGCTTTCTGCGGATACCAGTGAATCACTGGAAGTGATGGAACACTGGAGTCTGCAGTTACGTTCTGTGCAACGATGTTATTCTAGTTCCCAAATTTGGGAGCCAAATTTTAGTTTGCTAGGGGGCGTGCGCCACTGTAGCATTTCGTTTTTATGTGTGAAAAATTGTCTAAAAATCGATTAATTAGGCTCAAAATGTTCGTCTCGCAAAGTACAATAGAATTGTGTAATTAGTTTTTGATTTCATCTACATTTAGTACTCCATGCATGTTGTGACATTTTGATGTGATGTGAATCTTCTTTTTACGTAGTGAAATTTGGGGTTGAATTTAGGATCTAAACAAGGCCCTAGAGGAGAATCCTGGTTCATTCAAATTCAAAATAACGCAGTATTAAAAGTTTTCTTTCTGAACACTATACTCATTATTTTCATTTCATGAATGAATGATGGCTAGCAGCAGGAAAATTTGTTGCAAACTTATTGCAACGGCAGCCTTGTCGTGTTTATATGGTTGATCAATCAATGACCATAAATGCGATTGAAATGATGTGAGTTAGAGGTTCTGAAATTTCTCAGATTGGGGCAAAATCTGTCTGAAAAATCGAATCATCATGCACTTTGTTCAAAATGAAATTTAAACCTGTCTGGTTGTTGTCTCTATGCTCCACACACATGCCTACTGTACAAATCACGCCAGGAGAAAGAACTTTGTACTCTTTATCAAGGCCTAGGAGTTAGATTACTGGTTATTGTTGCAATATACCTTCTTGCTCCTTACGGTGATCCATCCATTCATGATCAGAGTGTTGGTAACTTGGTATGACCTTACAGACGGACAATGCAGTTCCAGAACTACTTGGGCGATCTCCAAGTAGGTGACGAACGTATCCAAAGTAAACGAGAGCATCGAACCTAAAGATTCGCAATAATAAATCCACACGTCCGGACCACTCTCCGTGGACAGACAGCTGCTGCATCAAATGGCAACATTACCATCTCACGCATCGCATGAGACACCACACCACCGGCCGCGTCGAAATCCCCTCGTGGCCTCGCCCTCCCTGGTTTCTCAATACCCGTCTCGCGTCGTCCTCTTCCCCGAGACCCCCCCGACCGCACCGCGCTCGGGGAATCGCATCGACGTCGCGCGCCTTTCTTCCTCGTTTCCCTTGCCCGACTGGCTCCGCCCACCCGGCCCCAAAACATTCGGCGGCCAAGTCAACCGAGAAAATTAACACGAGCCGTCCACCCACCCTTGTCCCTTCCCGGCTTCTCCCCCCGGTCCTCGGCTCCACCAATCGCTCTCGCGTCAGTCGCAGGGAAAAACCAAGGGGAGGGAGGGAGAGAGAGGGAGAGAGGGAGGGAAGAGCGCATCTCCGCCCCGCCCGCGTCGCCGTCCCCGATCCGCCCCATGATCTGACACCGCATTGCCGCCGCGGCGACCCCTCCCGCCCCCACCTCCGAAATGGAGGCGCTCAACGAGCTCTGCGACCTGGTGGCCGCGCACCCGGATCTCCTCCTCGCCGACAAGCTCGCGTGGCTCTCCTCCCGCTGCGCCGCCGCCCCGGCGGCCGCGGCCCCGCAGCGCGCGTCGAGGGCGCACCTCCACTCGCTCCTCGCGCTCGCGCGCCTCCTCCCAGCGGGCGGCCCCGGCGCCGGCGGCGATGCGGCGCCCCCGGCGCCGCTCCTCTCCTTCCTCAAGTCCCACGCCTTCCTCTCGCCGGCCTTCTGGCCCCAGTCCTTCGCCCCGGCGCCGTTCCTCTCCAGGCTCCTCCCGCTCCTCGCAGCGGCCCCGGCCTCCCCCGCCCTCTCGTCGGCGCTCTCCGCCGCGCTACTCGCGGCGCTCGACGTCGCCGACCCGGCCTCCGCGCCGCTCGCCCGCGCGTTCCTCTCCGCCGCGGCGGCGGCGGCCCCTTTGCCGCTCCTCCCCACAGATGCCGCGCCCGTCGCTGCCCGGCTGCTCCTCGAATTTCCTGGCTCCGAGGAGGCCCCGGCCAAGGCCAAGGGGAAAGGGGAGGACGCGGTGGGCGAGGAGAACGGAGGGGCCAGAGATGTGGTGCGGAGGTTCGAGGAGGAGGAGGTCGAGGAGCTGGAGCGGAAGGAGGTCGCATTCAGGCTGATCGTGCATATGCTCGGGGGCGAGGGTGGGCTAGAGGCCGAGCAGGTTGGGAAGGTCAGGAATGCTGCCGCACGGCAGGTCCGATCACTCACGGATTTCCTCAAGGTGAGGCCCTTCCTTTGTTTGCGCCTGTGTGTATTTCTATATGTGCTGTGGTTTGCTCATTATTGTGGTGATGATTTGCAGATTAGAAAGCGGGACTGGAGGGAGCAGGGTGCACATCTGAGGGCAAGGATAAACACCAAATTGATGTGCTGCCAAGCTGCAGTGGTGGTGCTGGTGCGAAGCATTTCCACCATGGATACTGATAGCAAGTCTTCCAAGGATATGCTCCAGCAGACTCTAGCTTGGTTCATTGAGGCCACCAAGTCATGCATTCTGTCATCCTGGCGGAAACTGAAGATCTGTGAGGAGCTGTTTTGCACGCTGCTCAATGGGATCAGTCAGATAACTGTCTCACGTGGGGGTCAGCTCCTGCCGGTGCTGCTGATTCCGTTAAAGCCACTTGTTGTGAGCACGTGTTCACAGGCATGTTTCATTTTCACGTGTCTTGCTTGGACTAAAGAAACTTTTGTGCTCATGGTGCGTGGTCTAATGTGGAATTGTTATTTCGATGCAGGCTGATATGACAGGCGGTAGCCCTGGGGCTTTATTTGAGGCAGTGGTGAAGTTGAGCTGTGAGATCATAGAGTTTGGCTGGACAAAGGATAGGGCCCTTGTTGACACATTTATTATGCGTCTAGCTGCATATGTCCGTGAGCGGAACGATTATGAGGAGGAGGTATTACCCTTTACTTTTCTCTTAATTAGCCCATGGAAGTTCTGTGCTCTAGGAAGAGTTGCTGGGACCCAGGATCCTTTTTGTGCTATATATTATGACAGTATCCTCAATAAATACATGTCACTCCGGTGTTTTTTGTGAAGTGTTTTTTCTCAGGGAAACTTCAGTTATAGCCTTTTTTTTATTGAACATGTAGGTGAGCTGCGTATCATTATATTAAAGAAGAAGAAAGGGTAGAAACCCTGATTACACAATCACTCACCCACACCAATATGGCATAGTCAGGCATGACATAGTGCGTCCTCGATCTATTTAGATATTTTGATATGGCATTCTGGCTAGTTGGGTGTGCTTACAAAAACATTTGGTTATATCATGAGCCTTGAGTGATATAGGAATCCCATTTCG
This sequence comes from Echinochloa phyllopogon, assembly GCA_033239725.1. Taxonomy (NCBI): domain Eukaryota; kingdom Viridiplantae; phylum Streptophyta; class Magnoliopsida; order Poales; family Poaceae; genus Echinochloa; species Echinochloa phyllopogon. Next base: position 8,253,597 of record BTCW01000018.1, read on the forward strand.
AAGCAGGGGTGTTTTGATAGTTCCAAGTTTTTGTGTGAATAGGTGGATGTATCAAGTCATCTATTACAATTCTATAGTTGCTTAAAAAGCAGCACTTTTTACTTATTCGAAACTATCATGCTGCGTTAGAACGACATCTGTAACATCTGTTAATATTTCAGTGTTGTGACCTGATGCATTTACGGGCTTCATTTGACAATAATTATAAAAAAATTTAAGCTGCAAGGAGAGTCAGCTGCTATTGCTTAGTTGGTCTTTATTTTGATTTTGTCAGTTTGATCTGCCGTATCAGATCCAGCACACTTTTGTCCATCTCATTAAGCATGTCTATGGAGTATGGTCGGGGCGAGATCATTCTGAAATTGAACTTCATGTCTATGGTTGGGACTGAACATTTGTTCCATCACAGAAGTAACCTTACCTGCTGCTGGCAGATTTTATATGACTTCATCTGACTACTTAAAATGAGAAAACATGTGTTGCAGTAACATTGATTAAAATTTCAGTCCTAGTTGTTTACTTGATTGTGAATCTGCTCCAGGATGGCAAAGGAAAGGAAGCAGTTCCAGTTATTCGACTTAATGTCATACGCCTTCTGGCAGAGCTATGTGTTTGCTTAAAAAAATGGGAAGTTGTAGACATGATTTTGCCCCTTTTCATTGAACATCTAGAAGAGGGTGATGCTTCATCTCCAAGTTCATTGCGTCTACGAGTATGAAACTCCGTCTCTTACTCATTTACATAATCCAGCTTCCAGCCTTGCAATTTTGGTTTGTTTTTCTTGCAACTTTTCTTTTTCAACAAAGGCACTCTTTTGGAACTCACTTAGTTTAAATATTGCAGTTATTAGACGCAATATCTCGTGTTGCATGCTTGGGTTTTGAAAAGTCATATCGTGAGAGTATTGTCTTGATGACAAGAAGCTATCTTGACAAAGTTAAAGCTCTAGGGGCTTCAGAAAACAACACATTGCCATCAGAAGCAACAACTGAGCGTACAGAGGTATGCGTGAGTTCTGTAAGAAATTGATTCTATATGGTTATCTTACAAAGTGGTTTGACTTCTTCTCCATGTTCCATGCTAACTATGTCAAACGATATTCTAGACTCTTCCTGCAGGCTTTCTGCTTGTTGCTTCAAACCTCACAAGCACAAAACTCAGGTCTGATTATCGTCATAGATTACTGTCTCTCTGCTCAGATGTGGGGCTAGTTGCTGAATCTAAAAGTGGGAGGTAAGATCCTTTGCAGTTAGTTTCAATCAATCATATATATTTTCTAGGAAGCTCGAATATTTTTGGGTCTTAAAAAAGGGCATATGTACTATTGCCGGTTGCATTCACAATCTCGATATGTCTGTAGTCTAATTTATGTGCCTCAGTTATTCATATCAAAAGCAACAATTTATGGAAGGTGGTTTATCTTTGTTATACTTACGCACATGGTTGGGTGTGGGTCTAAGATCCGAGGTTGGGCTCTCTCCCTTGACAGGCTGGTGAGGGGATGGTCTCCCGTGACATCTATCTAGTCTCTGAGGCGAGTTGGAGGGAAACTACTAATTCTTTGTACCAACTCTTGCTTAGTCAATACAAAGACACAACCCTTTAAACAGGCATACAGCTCCTATAAGATAGAACTACCATATGATGTGCATCAAACCAATTAACGAGATCTTGACACAACTGATACCAAATCCTGAGATATGCTAGCTAATGCAACCTTCTAATACTAGCTTAAGTAGATAAGCATTCAAACAACTAATCACTGCCCTCACCTGTTGCCTCTGAGGGTGCTGCTTCCTTGCCTTGGGCCAACCTTGCAGGTATAGTTGTTTTGCCTGTGGCAATGTGCATTGCTGCCATTGCACGACATCCTATGGTCTCCACTCCAGAACAGTACTGCCTGATTTCAGTCATCTTCTAAAGTTTTTTGGTTGCTCGCATGAAAATAACATGCGTAGATTGGGCATATAAATAATTGGGTTGATACTTTTGTTACTTGAACCAACATATGATAAAAAATATAAGCCAAAGATAGTATTGTTTAGACTGTTATCTACTTAACCTCTGTGTGAAGTCATGCACACCTGTCTTTGTTCATCTCTGATTTATATGAATACTTTTCAAAGAATATGTTCTGTTTTCTAGCACAGCAAGCTATACCCTAGACTAGGATATACAATATAGTCCTTGACTATATATCTTAACATTATAATGGTCTTTGCTAGAATTCATATATTGGGGGTAGCAAAGCATCAAAGCATTGTTCTTAAGGCGTCACCTAAGTGACAAGGTGTATCCAAAGGCGCCACAAGAGCCTAATTCTGCCTTGTCGCCCAGGTGCCGCCTAGGCGATAAGGCGTACCCAAGGCACCACCGGAAACCATTCCACCTTAAGAACAGTGCCTCAAAGTAGTAAATAAACGCAAGTTTGACTGTTCTATGTAACTATTTATGTTTTCAAAGGAAGTTTTACATGATGTCTCGATTCTAGCCCAAGACGAGCCGTAGGGACATCCACCTTACCCTTTAACAACCGAAAGGTAGAATTTGAAGTGAAGAGTAATGACTAATATGCAAAGCGAATAACTCATGGTGCTATCTGTTATCACGTGGTTCTGTATGCTGTATTGTTTTAGTTCATTTCTTCATTTGTTTTACACGATTTTACCATGTCTTGTGCTTGTCTATTTGTCATAACAAAGTTAGCTGAAGAATAGTTTGCTTTCATGTTCATTTTCATTAATGCAGGAGTGGTGCTGATTTGATGGGTCCGTTACTTCCTGCAGTTGCTGAAATATGTTCTGATTTTGATCCAGTGTCCACTGTCGAGCCATCATTATTGAAATTATTCCGAAACCTTTGGTTCTACATTGTATTGTTTGGCCTAGCTCCACCCATACAGAAAAATGAGGCACCTACAAAACCAGTTTCCACTTCATTAAACACAATGGAAAGCAGCAACATAGCCCTTCAAGCTGTAGCTGGACCATACATGTGGAATAGCCAATGGTCTGTAGCAGTGCAACGTATTGCACAAGGAACACCTCCTCTGGTAAGTTAATTCAGAGCATAGAGCTAGAAGCGGTTTGTTTTCTATGGTATTCGAAATTTGAACATCTTCTCCTGGAACTAGTGAACATAACTTTTGCTTTGAATGGCGGTGGCAGAGGAGTCTCTTATTCCGTCTCCGCCTATCATGAATATTTAGATCTTATTTCATCTTGTTCAGCTTTACTTCAGTCACCCCCTTTTGGAAATGCCATGCTTTAAAGCCTTTGATATTTTCTATAATAGTTTATCAGGATTCTTTGATTACCAATTCTTGATTTTTTCCTCTTTTATGTTGAAGTAAATTATGATTAATAATCCATTGTCAATCATTCTGTGCAAATAGCTAGTACTCTTGCTGTTATCAACATGTTGTTTACATCCTGTATGCTTTCCTGATTTCAGGTTGTCAGTTCAGTGAAATGGCTTGAAGATGAGCTAGAGTTAAATGCTCTACACAACCCAGGTAGTCGTCGTGGTAGTGGTAATGAAAATTCTGCTGTTGGGCAGAGAACTGCACTTTCTGCTGCTTTGGGAGGTCGAGTTGAGGTAGCAGCAATGAGTACTATTTCAGGTCAGTGTTTATTCTCTGATGAGTGCTTCACAGTTTATTTGGTTTTTATTCTTGGGGAAAATAATATTGCACACCAATCAAATACATTGATGTGCACAGCCAAAGTAACTGTAGGTCCTTATCATGTTCCGTATAAGGTCTGTAAACTTCAGTCTTTCTTGTACATGTAAATAATCGTGCAAATAAATAAGCTATGTTCCCTCAGCTTCACGTTTCCAATATGCCTGATGTGTTTTATCTGTTGCATGTTCTTCTGTATAAATGGATTTCGTTGGGGAACAAATTGTACAAGGAAAACACGCTAACAAAAAGAGAAGCAAAAGATATTTGTTTGTCCATAAATGTCCCCTTTTATAACTAGACTGGATTGTTGGTATTAACATATTCCTGCCATTTTTTAAGTGGTATAGTAGGCATACGAAAATTTGCTGATGTATCTGTACTGATCCTTGTTAACTTTATTTTCAGGGGTAAAAGCTACTTACCTCCTTGCAGTTGCTTTCCTAGAGATATTGCGTTTTAGTTGCAATGGTGGCATACTCTCAGCTACATCTACATTGAATAAATCAAATAGTGCATTCAGCTGTGTATTTGAATATCTGCTTACTCCAAATTTGACACCGGCAGTATCTCAGTGTTTGACGGCAGTTGTGCATAGAGCTTTTGAAACAGTGTTGTCATGGCTGGTACACTCCTCACTTGAGCAATCTTTTGGAACATCTTTGGCATGTGATACTCTATCTTGTATCCCATCATTTACTTTGATATATGTACCAAACTGGAGGTCCTGTTCGCCATGTGTTTAACTATGTACTCTGTTGTTTTCTGTTTAATTTAGTTTATATGTAAAATGCTATAGTCAAGGTCATTGCTGCTGTGTAGATATCATTTAGTAGGTGCTAACATTTCCTTTTGCACTGGACACATTAACATTGATGGTTCTTTTTGAGCTATCAAGTTGTTTGGAAATGTATTGTGACAGAAGGATTATCAAAATGTTCAAACTGTTACTTTTGTTGATCTGAAATAAAGAAATTGTGCCTCACAAGAAAATGCCCCATCCACTCATGAAGAGGTGTTTTACTTATCCGTTAAGCAATATAAATGGGGCATTGACTATAACTTGCATCTTGTATTCCATAACTGCAATCTGTTTTGGATCTTGTTTGCACCATGAAATTTCTTTGTGTTCTGTTCTGCTCCATTTAACTTGGAGATATTCCATGATCCATTCATTGCTGATGCATTGTATTAATTTATTGTGATAAGAGTAAACTGGTACTACTAGTTGTGCAAATTGATGATATGTTTTGTTTTGGTGGCCAGGAGGATCGCATATCTGACATAGGTGAAGGAGCTGATGTTAGAGAATCAGTTCTTTCTGTTCATGCCTGCTTCCTCATAAAGAGCATGTCTCAGAGGGATGAGCATGTTCGTGATGTGAGTGTTAAGCTGTTAACGCAGCTGAAGGAAAAGTTCCCTCAGGTACCTTTATTTGGCTTGTCATGTGTTAATTTTATTGATTTGAGACACATTGATGCACACTAGTATTCTGAATTTCAGGTCCTCTGGAACTCTTCATGCTTGGATTTACTTCTTATTTCTGTTCACAATGAGTTGACTTCTGGCCCAGTCAGTGATCCTGCCTGGGTTGCAACTGTTCGCTCACTGTATCAAAAGATTGCTAGGGAATGGTTAACAAGTGCTCTTTCATATGCTCCGTGTACCACTCAAGGCCTTATACAGGTTTAGTGAATATATTCAGCCTGACCTTTGTTCCAGCAACATTGTTCTGGGTTTGTGTGAGGCTGATGCTGTATTTCCTGTTAGTAGATGGTCACTGTCCTGTCAATATTAAGGTTGCCGATTGCTTGTCTGGTTGAGGCTAAGCTTGCTGATCATGTAGATCTTTTTTCCTTTATTAGATTTCTTGTATAGTATGTTCTTAACTTCATTTGGGCTAGATTTATTTTCTTCTTTAATTGCACTCATTGATTATGTTGGGCTGCCTGTTTGATTAACTCTTTGATTGTGCATGCATCCATAGTGTTCACCTGAATGTTTTCTTTTTTCTTTCTGTTTAACCTTCAAGATTTCATACTACTTTCAGTAATAAACAAGTGGAAGTTCTTACTATTTGATAAGGAAACTTTTTTTATTGTTTGGGGGCAGTTACCAGACATATATTATCTTTGCTGGATATGGCATGTACAGAGAAACTGTTTCCTATGCTTTCTTATCAGTATAAATATATGAAAATTATTTTGCTAAATCAAAATAACTTGCTAAACTTTCACTAGTGGCATCAGACTGCCGTAAATTGTGCATCGCTGCATTGATTTAACTGGCTGATTATCCCATTGTTTATTATCTAAAGATGTCCATTGTTGTCATCAGTTGTGACAAACGATATACACATATGAAGTGTATAATGAACAAAAACGATTGGAAAAGAAACTGCCTGATTGTGTTTTGTTCTATATTTTCCACAGGAAACTTCACATCTAAATCAGCCTTTCTTTTAAATATCTACTGTATATCAACTTATGCCATAGACATTATCATGCTGACATAAGAAGTTCATATTTGTAACTCGTCCTTTTCTTTTTCCACCCTATGCCTGATATGGTTATTTGTGTTCTAGGAAAACTTTTGCAAGCCAAGTGGAGTACAAAGAACACAACATACAGCAGATGTTGTCTCACTTTTATCTGAGATACGTATTTGTAGTGGAAAGAATGATTGGAATGGCATTAGGACAGCTAATGTTCCTGCAGTTATTGACTCTGCTGCAGCAGCATCAGGAGCGAAGAAAGAAGCATCTGACTTCACTCTGGAAGTACTCTCTACTGCAGTAGTGAGTGCAACTGTGAAATGCAACCATGCTGGTGAGATTGCTGGTATGAGAAGGCTATTCAGTACTATGGGAGGCATAAACATGGGCATGGCTCCTCCTGGTATGCAGTCTGCACAGCCCCATCAGTCATTTGATGAAGTTTTTGGGTCCAAGTTTGTTAGTCTTCTTCAGAACTTTGTTGTTGCGGCGGAGAAACAACCAATAGATAATTCACAATTTCGTGAAACATGTTCTCAGGCTACAGCATTACTTCTTGATCATATGGTAAGTAATTTTTGCGCCTAGGTGGCCTGTTGTTTCCTTAATTTTGGATTTAATTGTACTTTCCTATATTGTAACATGTAGGTGTCTGATTCTAGAGGAAATCTGGAAGGATTTTCTCAGCTTATACGGCTTCTATGCTGGTGTCCTGCATATATTTCTACTCCTGATGCAATGGAGACTGGAATCTATATCTGGACATGGCTAGTATCAGCAGCACCTTCTTTAGGCCCCCTTGTGCTTGCGGAACTTGTTGATGCATGGCTGTGGACCATAGATACCAAGCGTGGATTGTTTGCATCAGATATGAATTACTGTGGCCCAGATGCGAAATTGAGGCCGCACCTTATCCCTGGTGAGCCCGAGGCACCGCCAGAAAAGGATCCAGTCGAAGCAATAATCGCCCATAGACTCTGGCTTGGCTTCTTTATTGATCGGTTTGAGGTATATTCACCTTTACTTCATTTATGTTAGATATTGCTACTGTTTCTCTCTATGGCTAACGATGGTACCAGTGTGCATGCAAAGCATATTCATTTGTTCTTATCTGAGCATGTTCCATTGTGGTTTCATACTAGTGTGGAGCATGGAAGGTTTTTGCACTGAAGAAATCAATAGTGCATTGTGATCTTATACAAGACTGCTTCTATTAAGTTTGTTTCGTATGATCTTTTGGACTGTGGGATTAAGGGAAATGACATAAATGAAAAGAAAAGCAAATAATACCAGAGCTATAGGAAAAGAAAAAAATCTTGAGTTGTCCGTATTTTATCTCCTCTGTTATCCATCACTTATTCAAGGGTTGCTTCATTGTCTAGAACTTCTGTCTCTCTGAATTCTCCTGTCGGCATGCCTGCAGATTCAAGTTCACTCTGATACTAATGAATACCTATAAATAGATTCATAATGCATTGACTAAATTTAGAGTATGTTTATATATGCATACCTATTTGTTTCATACTCCATCTATTGAGATCATGTTTGATTTACTAATGATAAGAAACCCACATTATCCCAATTAAAGCTTTTGCACCATCAGAATGAAAGAAACCAACTTGAACTGTTTCTTTAAAGCGAGTTTTTTTTTTTCTTGAATACGCAGGAGAGCTGTGTATGTTTGTATTATAGAGAGGAGAAAAGGCCCATATACATTACCAACTCATGCTGGTACCATACATGAGAAGGTTGGGAACACTTACAACACCATCACCTGGAGGACAGTTTGACAACCAAGAACCAGGACACTCAAACGAATGTCCCTACCCCATCTAACCATAGTGCACTAGTGCTTGGAGCTTCCTAGCTCCAGCCAAGCACCCCAGCTTGTACTCATCAAAGACCTCATTAATGGATGGAGTAGTTCCATCAAAGACACAAGCGTTGTGGTGCTTCCATTTAACCAATATGTCAAAATGATTAGAGAATTAACCCCTTTTCTATATTCCTTCTTGACTCTGGCGAAAGAATATTGAACTACACTTGCTGCGAGAACACACAATTAGTAAGCAGATTCTGAACTGTTTCCTCCTCTTGGTCGCATAAGGGACACTTCTGTGGATGTGGCATTCCTTTGGCGAGCAAGTCTATGTGCCGTCCAGCAACAGTTTCTGATGGCAAGCGAAAAAAAAACATTTGCTAGGGGCCCATGACTTCCATAAGCCATGCCAAGGTTCAAAGGTCGCCGAACTGTTGAAGTAAGATCAGTAGGTAGACTTAGCAGTAGGTAGACGCCAGGGCTCTTTAAAATGAGTTAACCTGCAATGCTCCACAATATTCTGAAGAAGCAATACTGTACTCCTTTCCAGTCCGAGATGTATGTTTGGATTGTTACCTATCTATGTTACATTCTCTTGTTGCGGTGTTTAGGCATTTTGCATCAATCTTTCAACTCTGGACCTTCGCAGCCTTATACAAGTGCTATTCTGGCAGGTGGTTCGGCATGATAGCATCGAACAACTTCTTCTTCTAGGTCGGATGCTGCAAGGAACAATGAAGTCTCCATCTCATTTTTCTCGGCATCCTGCTGCTACCGGCACTTTCTTTACTGCGATGCTCCTTGGATTGAAGTTCTGCTCATGCCAGTCTCAATCTAACTTGCAGAAATGTAATATGGGGCTTCAGTTGTTAGAGGACAGGGTATACCGGTAAAGTTTACTTCATTGCATTGATTCTGTGTCCTTACATAATTCTAATGATTAGGTTTCAATGTTTCATTATATGCATGCTGTAATATTGCTTGCATCTCTTTCTATATTGTAAAATCTTGATACTTTAAATGAAAATGTAAAACAAAAGTAAGTTTGATGTAAAGAATTACAATGTCAGAAAGTCTTGCGAAACTAGGGATAGAGTGAACAAACTATATCAAAACTACATATTCAAGGTAGTTCATAAAAAAGTTACAAATTTTGCAAGAAAATTATGGCAAAACTCATGGTTAATTATTGAACTTCGATTGTGATTTCCTATTTGGTGATTTTGCCACATGGCATATATATGTAAACAAAAACTCAATGATATTTATTATACCTCTTTTTAGTTTAGGCATCCAGCTGAGATACAACACCATTTTTCTCTTGTGTCTCATCTCCATATAAGAGGCTCGGCTGGGTTTTTACATTGGCTCCCCATCACAACCTCCTCCCCCTATTGGGGAAGGGACCCTTCCTCCTCCACCTGTGCTTGGGACTGGCTATGTTGAAACAACACAGGCGGAGTAACATTTATCCCCATCTTCCTTTACCTTAGTTGAGATAGCTTCAGCAATATTAAGAAATATATTGGCATGTATTTCTTGTTATTTGGAATGGTTATTTTGCAATTGAGTAATTATGCTTCAAGTATCTCTTATCATTAACTAGACTATGTAATTATTTCCTAATTTTATTTTTCCATGCTTGTTTCAGCTACAAGTTTGCATCTTTGTTGTTTTCTGCTTTGCTGATGTACTTTTCTTTGCTCGTCTTTTCAGTGCTGCTTTGGGATGGTTTTCTTATGCGCCTGAGTGGTATGAATCTCAGAACAAAACATATGCTCAGAGAGAAGCTCAGTCAGTGTCAGTATTTGTCCATTTTCTACAAAATGAGCGCACCAATAGTCCTGTTGATTCTGTTTCAAAGTCACAGGGACGTGAAGACGAACATAATATGGTATGACTGAACAACATGTTTATTCCCCATTAATCTCTCTGATCTCTTCCCCAATTCAGAGAATTAAAATGCCTCTCTTCCCCCATGTATCTCTGATAAATGTTTTGAAAATTCAAACTTTTCTCTCCCTGTCATTTTTCTTTGGTCGCAGGCAGATCAGATCCACCCTGTCTGGGGCTGTGTTGACAACTATGCAACTGCAAGGGAAAAGCGTAAGCAATTACTTCTGACACTTTCTCAGAATGAGGCGGACAGGCTTGAAGTCTGGGCACAACCAATAAATACAAAGTACCTACGCTACCTTGAGTTCTTCCTTTTGTTTGTATGGGTCCTATTGAATCCAAATTCACATGTCTTATGTTATCTTTGACCAGAGATACGACAACATTTCGTGGTAAAATCAGCTCAGATAAATGGATTGATCATGTTAGAACTGCTTTTGCTGTTGATCCTCGAATTGCTCTCTCTATGCCTTTGAGGTTTCCCACAAATACAACAATGCAATCCGAGATCACTCAGTTGGTACAAGTATGGTTCTTCTTTCCTATAGCTACATTTTCAAATTATATTGCTACTAGGTTTCTTTTTTCTTCTTCACAAGTTCTTTTTATAATATATTTGCTTTGTATCATGTTCCATCAGTTGTTTAGAGATTCGAATAATCCTGTAGGAATATACTGGTGGATTTAGGTTCCATCCATTTTGATTGGGTTATGTGACTGGTTACCGAGTTTGAGTGACTTATGATGCATAGTTGATATTTTCTAATTACAGGTTTCTTTCATTGATAAAGCTAGCTGATTTTGATACAATTTATCATTTTTTTCTTCATAGACGCGGTTACTGGAGCTTCGTACAATTCCTGAGGCATTGCCCTTTTTCATTACTCCCAAGGCAGTAGATGAGAATTCAGTGCTGTTACAGCAACTACCACACTGGGCTCCATGTTCTGTTACACAGGCATTGGAGTTTCTTACTCCTCCTTATAAAGGACATCCGCGTGTTATGGCATATGTCCTTCGTGTCCTGGAGACTTACCCACCTGATACTGTTACCTTTTTTATGCCACAGTTGGTGCAATCTCTCAGATATGATGAAGGGGTGAGAATTCTCAGTCATATGCATGTCTCTATCATCAATGCAGAGTAGAACTTCAGTCTACATCTTTTACTTTATCATTGCTTATAGAAGCCATATTATTCTATTAAATAATTTGACACGTGTATCTCAATTTCCCTACCTTTTGACTCATCAGAAACTGGTTGAAGGGTACTTGCTTGGAGCTACTCGAAGAAGTAATATATTTGCTCATATCTTAATATGGCATCTGCAGGTGAAATTTATTTAGACCCTACTCTTTTATAGCTAGAATGACCCTGTGCTCTCTTCTTTCCCCCATTTCCTTTAAAAATATTTCTTTTCTGTAACTTATTCCTCATGTCAAATTCTTTGGCTGAGTTTTTTGGGTCTTTGAACTTGAAATGCAGGGAGAATATGTTGATGAAAACGAGAAAGATGCAGCCGCTCAAAAGGTATCATCTTCTTTTGTTTTTGTATAGCTGGATTCTCCATTGTCTTTTTTGTACCAAAATGTGCATTAGCAAAAGAAGTATCATACAGTTTTATTTCCAAGGTTGAAGGTCACAAGTATAATGCTCATGTTTCAATTTTTTTTTCAGGGCAGTGCATTCCAATCCTTGCTTCCTGCTGTTAAGGAAAAAATTATTAACAGTTTCACACCAGAGGCTCGTGATATGTTTGAAAGAGAGTTTGATTTCTTTGACAAGGTCACCTCTATTTCTGGTGTTCTTTTCCCTCTTCCCAAGGAAGAGCGGAGAGCGGGTATAAGAAGGTAATTATAGATTGTTGTTGTAATGTTTAAAAAGAAAGAATTGAGAACTTATATAATTTTGAACTTTCATGCAGGGAACTGGAGAAGATTTCCATTCCAGGTGATGACCTCTACCTACCTACTGCAACAAACAAGTTTGTACGGGGTATACAGCTGGACAGTGGTATTCCTCTCCAGTCTGCTGCAAAAGTTCCAATAATGATCACTTTTAATGTTGTTGACCGTGACGGAGATCCAAATGATGTAAAGCCACAGGCTTGCATTTTCAAGGTAAGTCTTCTTGATTTTCTCTCTCTGTTCCAAATTACTATTCACTATCATGATGTTTGATCATTCATTTTATTCAAATTTTTTGTCCAAATATATGAAAAAACAAGGAAAAAGTCCATTTTACTACCCTCACCTATTTAAAGTGCCTTTGATGATAAAGCAAGCCACAGACAAAATAAATTATACTTGTATAATTTTTTTTGGGGTCAAACATTGTGAGAAAAAGTCAATAGCGAATATTAATTTGGAACGGAGTCAGTGCAATGATGTGCAGCTCTCCTGCATATTCGAGAAGAAGAAAAAACCTTACTTCTCGATATCTTTTAATCATGTATGAATCTGTAATCCTTATGATGTGGCTAGTTTATTGGTTGGGATTAGCAGAAAGGTGGAGCGCGTTCCTCTCATTAGGAGGCTCTGAAAAGCTATTAGATGGAACTAGGGTTCCATTCTGCTAGAGTAGCTGGATCGCGAAAGCAGGTATAGACCAACTAACAAACAAACAGAACTAACTTATCCCACAAGCTAACAATCCTAACTAACTGACAATATGGAAGAGCTAAGCTTTTGTTGCTGTTGTGGGTGCCAAGCTGGCATAGCTTATTGCGGTGCTGATAAGTGCAGGCGTGCAGCCTGTTGGAGTATAGAGTTGTAATAGGCCCATCTAGGCCCATGTATGGATAACTATATACTCACCCCTTAGGGTTGGATGAATACAAGGAAAATATCCCCAATAACATGGTATCAGACTAGGTTCCCTCCCCTTCTCTACAGCCGCCGCCGCCGCCGCCGCCATGGACGGCCGGCCGCCGTCGCCTCCTCCCCTCTCTGCCTACCTCCCTCCTCTCCTCTCCTACGCCGCCGCCGTCGCGCCCTCCTCCCCTGCTGGCGCGGACGCGCGTGCGCGGGCCCTGGTCGTCGGCGTGGGGCCTGCTGCCGCGGGCTCTGCCGCCGCGGCCGCCCCTTCTCCTCTCGCCGGCGCCGCTCCTCCTGCGCGCGCGGGCGCCGCCGTCGCAGCCGCCCCTGCTCCGCCCGCCCTTGCTCCGCCCGCCGCCGTTCCTCCTACGCGCGCGGCTGCCGCCGCGGCCGCCTCTGCTCCGCCCGCCGCCGCTCCTCCTCCTGCGCGCGCGGGCGACGCCGTCGCCGCCGCCCCTGCTCCTCTCGCCCCTGCTCCGCCCGCCCCTCCTGCGCGCGCGGGCGACGCCGTCGCCGCCGCACCTGCTCCGCCCGCCCCTGCTCCGCCTGCCGTTGCCCAGACAGGGGTCCTTCCCCCCTCATGGCACGGCCTGGGGATGCATCCCTCTGATGTGCCCCTCTCCTCAGCGACCTTCCTCGGCGGGCAGCAGCTTCACCTCGCAGGAGCGCCACCGGCCGCCGCGGCACTGGCTGCCGCCCTCCTCGCCGCCAAGACGGAGGCCGCCGCTGCCCAGACGCGTGCCCGCGAGGCCGCCCTGGCCTGGGAGCGGGAGCAGCTCGCGGCCGATGCGCTGGCAAGTCAGGTGGCCGAGGCGGAGCACTTCTTGCTCGCTTCCATGGGACAGCAGCCATCTCCTTCAGCTGCGGTTCCCGTGGTCGAGCAGGCAACGTCTTCCTCTCGCCAGGCGCCGTCCACTGGTTCTCAGCTGGGTCTGATCGATCCTTCGGTCGCCCAGCTGCACAGCCAGGCTTCCGGCGTGCTTCACATCAAGCACCTCGTCTCGGTTGTCCTCGACCCGATGTCCACCTCCTACGCCCGCTGGCGTGATCAGGTCCTCATCGCCCTCCGCCGCTACGTCCTCGACGACCACGTCCTCCTCGACACGCCGGTCGAGGCGCGTGACATGACGTGGCAGCGCCTCGACTGCGTCGTCATGTCCTGGATCAACGGGACCATATCCCTTGATCTCCAGGACCTCTTCAGGACCCGCGGCGGCACGGCTCGCCAGGCGTGGCTGGCCCTCGAGGGGCAGTTCCTCGGCAATGCCGAGGCTCGTGCCCTCCAGCTCGACGCGTCCTTCCGGACATTCGAGCAGGGGGACCTGTCGGTGGGTGAGTTCTGCCGGCAGATGAAGACCAAGGCGGACGCTCTCCGCGACCTTGGGCACCCGGTGCCTGAGCCCACCTTGGTGCTCAATGTGCTGCGGGGTCTCAACAGCTCCTTTGATCACTTGCGCACGTGGATCACCCGCCAGAAGCCGTTCCCCACCTTTCTGCAGGTCTGGGACGACTTGGTCTTGGAGGAGATCACTCGGGGCACCAAGGTGACTGCCCCCCCGACCTCGTCTGCCTCCATGACCACCAAGGCGCTGGTTGCTACACCGCCGGCTTCTGCCTCTCCGTCCAGCTCCCTTCTTGGTCCTCCTCCCTCCGGGCCGAGCGGAGGTGGGAGGGGGCGCGAGCGCGGGAGCCGGGAGCGTGGTGGCGGTCGTCGGCGTGGAGGTGGCCGCGGTGGTGGTACCTCCTCGACCGGTGGTGGCCCAGGTGGTGGTCGTCGTGGGACGTCCACGCCCGCTTCTCCTCCTGCCTCTGCCCCTACTCCTGGAGGTATGCCCTGGCCATCCTTCGCCAACCCATGGTCAGGGCGTATCTCGATGTGGCCTTTCCCGGGGCAGGGGGGAGGAGGATCCCGTCCGTCGCCGGCCATGTTTGCCGGTCCTCCTCTTGGGCCGGCCTGGCCCCAACCCTGGCCGGGGTGGGATCAGGCTACCCTGGCTCAGACTTTCAGCACCATGGGCCTGACTCCACCCCTTGGTCCCGAGTGGATCGCCGACTCGGGGGCCTCTTTCCACACCACTCCAGATGCTGGTATACTCTCTTCTGTCCATCCCCCTCATCCCTCCTATCCCACTTCTATCATGGTTGGTGACGGTTCTTGTCTTCCCGTCACCTCCGTGGGTTCTACTTCTGGTCCTTTTCGCCTTTCCAGTGTTCTTGTGGCTCCTCAGATGGTCCACAATCTTCTTTCCATTCGTCAATTCACTGCTGACAATTCTTGTTCTATCGAATTTGACACTTCTGGTCTTACTGTGAAGGATCTGGCCACCCGTCGTCCTCTTCTCCGATGTGACAGCGAGGGGCCCCTTTACACACTTCGCCTTCCGTCTTCCGTTGCGCCTCCTCCGTCAGCTGCTTTGGCGATGACTCCCTCCACCACCTGGCACCGCTGTCTCGGTCACCCTGGTCGGGATGTTTTGTCTCAGCTTAGTCGTAGTGCAGACATCTCTTGTACTAGGACTTCAGCTGAGCACTTCTGTCATGCATGCCAGCTTGGTCGTCATGTTAGGCTTCCTTTTTCTTCTTCTTTTTCGCATGCTTCGCATGCTTTTGATCTTATTCACTGTGATCTGTGGACCTCTCATGTATCCAGCATTTCTGGCTATAAATACTATCTTGTGGTTGTTGATGATTTCTCCCATTACTCCTGGACTTTTCCTTTACGTGCGAAGTCCGAGACTTTTCCCACCCTCCTCCACTTCTTTGCCTGGGTGTCCACTCAGTTCGGTCTCACTGTCAAGGCCGTTCAGTGTGACAACGGGCGTGAGTTCGACAACCACACCTCTCGTTCTTTCTTCCTCTCTCGGGGTGTTCAGCTGCGCATGTCTTGTCCGTACACTTCCGCTCAGAACGGCAAGGCTGAGCGCATGCTTCGCACCACGAACGATGTCATGCGCACCCTTCTGATCCAGGCCTCTCTGCCCCCGCGCTTCTGGGCTGAGAGCCTCCACACCGCCACCTACCTTCTCAACCGCCTCCCTTCCACCGCTTGTCCTGCTCCTACTCCCCACCACGCTCTCTTCGGTACACCTCCTACCTACGACCACCTTCGTGTCTTCGGTTGTGCATGTTACCCTAACATCACCGCCACTGCTGCTCATAAGCTGGCGCCCCGTTCGACACGTTGTGTGTTCCTTGGTTACTCCCCTGACCACAAGGGGTACCGCTGCTATGACCTCACCTCTCACCGGGTCATTATCTCTCGACACGTTGTCTTCAACGAGTCGGATTTTCCTTACTCCACCTCCCCCTCACCTTCTCCTGACCCTGAGCTGGAGTCCATGTTTTCTGACCCGGTGGTTCAGCCATCATTTCCTTCTTTTCCTTCTCCTGCAGGTTTTCGTGGTGCGGCATCGACACCTACTCCTGTGCCACCGTGCGTGGCCCCGGTGCCACCTGCAGCGCCACCGTGCGTGACCCCGGTGCCGCCTGCCGCGCCGCCGTGCGTGGCCCCGGTGCCGCCGTGCGTGGCCTCGGTACCGCCGTGCGTGCCACCGGTGCCGCCTGCAGCGCCGCCGTGCGTGGCACCGGCGCCTCCCGCCGCGCCGTGCGCGGCCTCGGCACCCCCCACCTCTTCGTCGCGCTTCGCCGAGCCGGTCCAGGTGTACCAGCGTCGCTCGGTACTAGGGCCGGCGCCCGGTTCTCCGGCTTCGGGCCCCGGCGCCCCGGCACGCTTCGCCGAGCCGGTCCAGGTGTACCAGCGTCGCTCGGTACTAGGGCCGGCGCCCGGTCCTCCGGCTCCGGGCTCGGAGGCTCCTGCTCGATACGCGCACCCTGTGCGCGTCTTCGAGCGTCGTCCGACGGCCCCGTCTCCACCGACACCTCCACCGGGGCCGTCACCACCGCCTCCACCGCCGCCCCGCTCCCGTGTCGAGCCGCCCGTGTACCACCCGCCGATTCTCCATCGGGACCCTCGCCATGTGCACCCCATGGTGACTCGGCAGGCGGCTGGTGTTCTCCGACCCGCGGCTCTCTCTATCACCGAGAGTGAGCCGCGGATCTCCCCGGTGCCCTCCTCTGTCCGCGACGCCCTGGCGGATCCCAACTGGCGTCGCGCGATGGAAGAGGAGTACGAGGCGCTACTTGCCAACCAGACGTGGGACCTCGTACCGCGTCCGTCTGGTTGCAATGTGGTAACGGGCAAGTGGATCTGGACACACAAGCGTCGGGCTGATGGTACTCTCGAGCGCTACAAGGCTCGTTGGGTTCTCCGGGGTTTCACTCAGCGGCCTGGAGTGGATTATGATGAGACATTCAGTCCAGTGGTGAAGCCTGCTACAGTGCGCACGGTCCTCTCGATTGCTCTCTATCGTTCGTGGCTTGTGCACCAGCTCGACGTCAAGAATGCCTTCCTCCATGGCACTCTGTCCGAGACTGTCTACTGTAGCCAGCCAGCAGGGTTCGTGGACTCCAGTCGTCCGGACCTGGTCTGCCGGCTCAACAAGTCTCTGTATGGTCTGAAGCAGGCTCCTCGGGCTTGGTACTCTCGGTTTGCCACATTCTTGGTGACATTGGGGTTCACGGAGGCCAAGTCCGATACTTCTCTGTTTGTCTATCGACATAGTGATGAGACCGCATATCTGCTGCTCTATGTTGATGATATTGTTCTCACTGCCTCCAGTCCGCAGTTGCTTCGACGCATCATCTCCTCTCTGCAGCAGGAGTTTGCCATGAAGGATTTGGGTCAGCTCCACCACTTCTTGGGTGTCACTGTGGAGACTCGCCCTTCTGGTCTTTTCCTTCACCAGCGACAGTATGCTCTTGATATCCTGGAGCGGGCTGGCATGTCGGACTGCAAGCCATGTTCTACTCCTGTCGATACTCAGTCGAAGCTGTCTGCTGATGCGGGTACTCCAGTCGTTGATCCTACTGCTTTCCGGAGCATTGCGGGAGCCTTGCAGTACCTCACCTTCACCAGGCCGGACCTTGCCTATGCTGTTCAGCAGGTTTGCCTCCACATGCATGATCCTCGGGAGTCTCACCTTACTGCCATGAAGCGCCTCCTTCGGTATGTCCGTGGCACGGTTGACTTCGGGCTGGTCCTCCACCGGTCTCCTCCTGCTGATCTTGTCGTCTACACCGACGCTGACTGGGCTGGGTGTCCGGACACTCGCCGCTCCACCTCAGGGTACGCCGTCTTCTTAGGCGGCAACCTTGTCTCCTGGTCGTCCAAGCGGCAGCCGGTTGTCTCCCGCTCCAGTGCCGAGGCGGAGTACCGGGCTGTTGCTAACGGCGTGGCCGAGGCGTCCTGGCTTCGACAGCTCTTGGCGGAGCTTCACAGCCCGCTCGTCAAGAGCACACTTGTCTACTGCGACAACGTCAGCGCCGTGTACCTCTCCACCAACCCAGTTCAGCATCAGCGGACGAAGCATGTCGAGATCGACTTACACTTCGTCCGCGACCGGGTTGCCATTGGCGATGTTCGGGTCCTCCATGTACCGACCACCTCCCAGTTTGCAGACATCTTCACGAAGGGTCTTCCCTCCTCGACGTTCTCGGAGTTTCGCACCAGCCTCAACATAGCGGGTGGCTAGTTGTGGCTGCGGGGGCCCTGTTGTGTGGTGTCTTTCTTTGTTGTCCAGTCTTGAACACCGCTGCGTCGGTAGTTCAGACTGCAGGGGGGTGTTGGAGTATAGAGTTGTAATAGGCCCATCTAGGCCCATGTATGGATAACTATATACTCACCCCTTAGGGTTGGATGAATACAAGGAAAATATCCCCAATAACACAGCCCACAAAAGCATTCACAACACCTCATTTCATCTTTCTGCCTCCAAGTTCGTGCTTTTTAAGTATGGATATTATTAATTAATATTAAGGACTCTAAGATTACCTGTACTTTATAACTGACTAGAAAAGTTACAGGCCCATTTGACTATATGAAGGCACCAAAAGTTAAAGTATGTAAAGCAAAAGTACAGTTCATTTGTTTTAATTGTGATTTTACCCTATCCGAGCTGTAGTGTAGCTGTCCTATTTCTTTATTTGGCTAGATTAGTAGCAACTCATCCACTGTGCTTAACACAAGCTGGTTTCTATGATATGTCAGGTTGGTGATGACTGTAGACAAGATGTGTTGGCGCTGCAAGTTATTGCCCTATTAAGGGACATATTTCAAGCAGTCGGATTAAACCTGTATCTTTTTCCATATGGTGTTTTGCCTACTGGACCAGGGCGAGGCATAATTGAGGTGAACATTTGTTTGCAGCTTTCTTTAAAATAAACTACATGGACTATGGAATCACCAAGTGACAATCATGTGTTTAATTGCCTTTTGTTTCCACTCAAGTGTGAGGTGGACAGTTTCAAGCCTTGAAGATCTAGTGCATAAGGCCATGAGATGAAAATTTTAGTAACTTGTATAGCAGAAAAATTCCCTTCAATTAACTAAATTGTACTACTTGATACTTGTACTTCTCACCAATATAACACTAAAAAAACTCGACCATGGTGAGAAACCCTTTTGGGAGGGTCCTCACATAACCTGTGAGCACCTGGGTTCGAGCCCAGCTGGGCAGCCCCTCAACTAAAGGCTCTGCCAACTGAGTTATCACTTATTTCTCAGCAATAACTTTTACATTCCTTGATCTCCGATATTTGAATTTAGCTGTCAATATTGGTAGATGTATGATAGAATGCCAAAGGTACTGATTTTGTTTTTGTTGTGGTCAATCTCAGTATATTTAAGTGTTAGTTTTCATAGTCAGGGAAGATTTACTTCACTGTTTCCGAAATTTTTGCTTTAGCTATGAGTTAAGCAACAGAGTTCATATTTGCATTAAGAAGAATTAACTATGTGCAAGTGCACATCCTTCGCTTTTGTTGATATGTTAGAAATGGTTATTGGCCAGTTTCTTTGGTTTCCACTATTAATCCTATGCTGCTGCAGGTGGTCCCAAATACTAGGAGTAGAAATCAGATGGGTGAAACCACTGATGGTGGTTTATTAGAGATATTTCAGCAAGACTATGGTCCTGTAGGTTCACCTTCTTTTGAAGCTGCTCGAGAAATGTTTATGGTCAGTAGTGCTGGATATGCTGTTGCTAGCTTACTTCTTCAACCAAAGGACCGGCATAATGGCAATCTTCTCTTTGATAGGTATGATGTACTGAGCTTTTTAAAATGAATGGTTGAATCTAGAATTTGCGGCTTAACCATTACCTTGTTCATGCAGCCATGGGAGATTAGTTCATATTGATTTTGGTTTTATTTTGGAGATTTCACCTGGAGGTAACATGGGGTTTGAGAGTGCACATTTCAAGCTAAGCCACGAGATGACACAGTTGCTTGATCCATCTGGAACTATGAAGAGTGATACATGGAACCAGTTTCTCAGGTAAGGCAATATTGCACACTTGACACTAATAATGAATTAGAATTATAAGTTATTGGTGTGCAATAGTAATCAATGCACTTGTACACACTTTTGCCACCATCCATTTTTAGTATCAGATGTTTGAGCTAGGGAGCTCGAGAAAATGTAAGGGAAAGGATTGCTTAACTTTTTTTTTGTTATAAAATGCATCTAGTCTTCAACAGTAACTTATTGTTATGGCTGGGAGACAATAACCTCAGTGCTGATCATAGTTTGGCTAGGTCATTTTCTCCATGGACTTCAGGTTGCACTTTAACTTGTTAGCAAATCCTGATCAATATTCAGGCATGAAAGTACCAACATATGCAGGTTATTGAAAACCTGAAACTGTTGATTATCAGGACTGGACTGTAATCAGTTAAGGAGAGTTATTGATCTCTAGAAAAAACTAAAAAAGATTATACATGATTGGGTGAATGTCGTACTGAAGAACTGAAGAGCAAGCATTCATGATAGGAACCAACTGATCAGTAGTTTCTGAAATTGGAAAATTCTCTCCCTAGCAGTTTGCCCTTTTTTAGTGATATGTACAGTGTGATGTTCTGATTCGAGTATTGCCCTTTCAGATTGTGTGTCAAAGGATACCTAGCAGCAAGGAGGCACATGAATGGGATTTTAACTACAGTCAACCTAATGGTGGACAGTGGGCTTCCTTGCTTTAGCAGGGGAGATCCTATCAATAATCTTCGGAAACGGTTTCATCCAGAGATGAATGAGCGCGAGGCCGCTAACTTCATGGTACGAACATGTGTTGATGCTTACAACAAATGGACAACCGCAGGGTATGACTTGATTCAGTACTTGCAGCAGGGTATTGAGAAATAGTTTGTTTCTCGTTTTGTAAATGGTATGTTCGTGTACATCAATTGTATGTAGCCACTAATTTTCTTATGTAGAATTGATTTTTTGAGTTGTACCATTGTATGGCAAGGACGAGGCAATTCACGTGATTAACAGAGGGATGTTTGTTGCACAGAAGCAATTCTTTTTCATGCACTGTAAAACTGCCTAGACAGTAGCTAGTAAGTAGCTCATCGAGTTTTTGTATTAGGGCCTCAGAATCCAAAACTTGGTGCATTTGCACTTGATATACTCCCAACTTTACTACATGTATGATTCGTAGTTTTGTCATGTGGATTTATGTTGTTTTGTTCATTATGGGATGCTTGTTCAACGCTGAACGGCGTATGTATTGGGCAGTGTCGTGTGGAAATGACTGTAAGATACAGGCCGAGTCTGAAGTCTGAACAGAGAGTACGTATGAGCTCTTGGCTGCCAAGTCTGGAACAAGTTGTCTGCCCAGGCAAGACTAATGGTTGGGCTGAACTGATTGGTACTAGAAATGAACTAATGGGTGTTAATGGAACCCGTGGCTCAGGTAAAGATCGAAATGCCACATTGCCACGAGTCCACGACCTTCCCATCCACGCACGCATTCTGTGTTCGTCCGTGAGACCCCGCCACATCGGGGGCCTGCGCGGGCGAATGAGAGATTTGAGAATACGGGTCTCAATTGGCAAGCCTTTTAAATCTAGGACTCAATTTGCATGGCTTTTAGAATATAACATCGGGACTAGAAATTGTTTCATTTTAGATGTTTCTTCACTCCTTTTCTCATTTTTCTTCCTTTCTTTTCTTTTTCTTTTCCATTACCATCTGATCTGACCAAATTGACCCTGATCTTTCTTTTTTCTTTCTGTCGGACCATAGTTGGATTGCACTCAGAACAGATCAAATCGTTTGATTTTGACCTCACCAAGCCAGCATCCGCCGTTTTCTTTCTCGAGAGGATCCAGGCATCCAGTGCCGCTTCGCTGCTGCCACGGAGGGCCAACTCGCCGCCTGCAGCGCAGTGTCTCGCGCGGGCATGGTGACCCGGCCGCGGAATCGCCCGTCTGCTCGCCGCTGTTGCTGTAACATTGCACGGCAATTCTGCCCTCGCGGTGACCGGCAATGCCACGGAACAACCGACAACCACCCACCTATCACGTCCTTCGCTTGGTATTGCGAAGAGTCGCTGCCGCTGCCGCCTGCCGATGATGTGGCCGCTGCCGCGAAATCGATTCCGGGCATAAAATATTGTGGCATCCTTCTCGTGATGAACACTACTAGTGGCGCAAGAACCAAGGGACGAAACCATGTGAGTCTGCTAGCTGGTTTGGCCGCTCAGAATTCAAGACGTTGGATCGAGTCTGACGAATAGAAGTAGGGGGGCAGAATCGCCACTTCACTTTGAGTTGGAGAAAGAAAAGGAGAAGAAAACAAAGGAAATAAGAACAGGAGAAGATAAACACTCATAATGAAACAATTGGCAGTCCTGATGTTATATTCTAAAAGGCATGCGAATTGAATCCCAAATTCTGAAAGTCTTGCGAGTTGAGACCTATATTCTGAAATTTCTCGGCGAATGAGGCGGCCGGGATGAGAAAAGAGAGAAAATATCTATCTATCTATACTATAAGATCTAGAACTTTCGAGGATCGACGGATCCACCAGTCATTAAACCATTATCCCTCTTATGACCCAATCTGCCAGGCTTTTTTTCGTTAAACCACGCTTGACGAAAGACTACTCATCGTTAAAATATATATGAACCAAATGTGACATACCTATGAAGTATGAATCCAGAACTCATAATCGTCAAAATAGCAACGTCGTGATCGCCAACATAACAAATGTAGCACACGTGTGTCGCGCGGGCATATTTGCTTGTATATATAAAGGACTTCTTATTTTCCTAGGTAAAGGGGTACGGAGTAGCTCTGAAACCAAAAGTTCAAAAACAAGTTGCTCAACTAGTGCAGATTCGGTCACCCTCTGCCGTCACAATAATTTGTGACAAAAGTTGGTGTTCGGTGGATGGGTCCTGGGCTCACTGTCCAGCTTTGCGTCACCGTGCAGTATTATAGTCAAGCCTTTACGCAGTGCCTATGATAGCTCCGATAGGCCTTTTTATACAACACATTCTTCCATGTACGTCTGCCCTTACTTGAATTTCATACTATCATATCAATAGAGTAAGTCTGTCGCACGTCCAGACTCTTAACAATGATTGATGGACAAGCAACAGAATCATTGTACCCTCGGCTAAATTCCGGTGTGCAATCCTAGATAGACTTATATTTGAGATCAGTTGTAGTAGTAGTTTATAAAAATATCTTCATTTTACATGGGAACATAGACAAGCGAAACGCAGTGAGGTAACCTTGGCTTAGCTCACTGTCGGGGGAGTAATATTCTCAATGGCCAAAATGTCGTCCCAGGTAGGTCGCATACAAGAGTAATTGGCCATGTGATTCAATTTGTGCCCTATGCAAGCAGGAGTGTGAAACAGTTGCTCACTTATGTCTTGACTGCCCCTTTGCTCAATCGATTTGTAAGAGGATTAGAACTTGGACTAGGAATATGGTCACAATACCGATTCCTGGGTCACAGGTAGACCATTTGGTGGAACGACTCTCTTAAGAACATATCGCTGCAAGCAAGGAGACTAAAAGTAGCGGTGCTTATCTACGTATATCTATACCACATGGAGACTAAAGAGCGAAATAGGCGGATTTTTTAAGGGAAAGAAATGCAACCAGCTCAAGTATGGTGTTCGATCATTCAGGAAGAAATAGTGCTCAGGAGCTAAGCTTATGGGAGTCCAGACTCCAGAGATTCCGTAGTCATTTGTGTTAGCCATTCGCTCAGAGTTTCGAGAGTTTCTATATTTTTGTAGTACACAACCCATATTCTCTTCTTACTTAAATGATATGGCAGAACTTCTTCCTTTACCTTAAAAAAAAGGGTTGCATACAAGAGAATTGAAGGACATATAGCCACATGCATCAAATAAATCAAAGGGTCGCAGAATTACACACTCATGTAGCAAAACAGCGTGTACATATACAAATTACAACCCTAGTAGAAATCACAATAGTATGAGGGGATTGATCGGACTAATTTTTTTTTCCGGATGCATGCATAACGACGTAACAGCGCATTTTGCCACGATCACGGCCACCCAAGATCCGAAGAAGAATGGAAGACATGCATAAGTAATTAAGAACACTACTAATCAAACCACATAGTATTATCATCTCACTTTTGATCTTATACAGCTTTGGTTCAGACTTCCAAACCTTTACACATGTACTCCAATGTTCTTAATTGTCGACGAGTTCGAGCATCAAAATCTACACCCGTAATTCTTAATTAGTAGATCCTTCTTTACAAATAGAACAAAAACACCCAACCTAGTTATACATACTGATCCTTAGCTACTTTGCACATTGATTAGATTCTGCACAGCTGCATACAAATATTTCTGTCATATCAGTAAGCATCTTGATGGGGAGCCCTAATAACTCGGGATTCTGCTCAAAACTAACACTAGGTACGTTCATCCCCAATTAAAAGTAGAGTAGAAAAACAACATGCTACGTGAATACGTGATAGTGTTTACTTGCAGTGATCATGTATATAAACGTGCAGATGTACCGATCGATGCATCATCATGCACATAACTATGCTTGCACGCGTGGCCTCAAAAACGGTAGCGCCCGTGCGCGCCCAGTGGTGGCGCGAGCACCATGCCCACGTGCGGCGGCTGCTTCTGCTGCTGCTGCGGCGGCGGCGGCCTCGGCAGCGGCGGCAGCGACGTGCGCTTCACGAACCGGCCCTTCATACGCGGCCGCTTCTCGGCGTTGAGCTTGCGCACCTCGTACCGGATCTTCTTGGCGAACAGCCGCGTCCGCCGCTTCTCCCGGTACCGCGACACCCTAGCCTCCCTCTCGCCGCCGGTCACCGCTGTCACGGCGCCGCCAAGGAGTCCCCTGCTACCCGCCTGCACACGAACGATCCATGGGAAAAGGCAACCGATCAGTTATTATTCGGATCCCAAGGGGAAAGACACAGTCTATGGAAATGAAATGAAGCTAAGAAACGTGTAGATCCCATGCTTGAACCGTAGTACGCTTACCGGAAAGTCCGACCATGACTCGTACGAATCGAGGTGAGGACGCTCGCCGTGGAACCACGGCGATCCGCCGTCGCGGACCCACGAGGCGATGACTCCCTCGTAGTTGAGCTTGAGTATCATCTCTGGCCGCTTCCTTTCCTTTTCCTCTCGTTCCGGCGCCGGCGCCGCCATGGCCTCGAGGTTCACGCCCAAGTCCACGTTCACCTGAGGCTTCTCCTCGTCCAAGAAACCCAGATCATAATCAAACCCGTCTTCGACCCCCATGAGGAGGCTCTCCATGTCCACCGCGAAGCTAGCGAGCTCCATGTCCGGGACGTCGAACCCGGAGAGCCCGTCCGCGTCCGCCGAGCCGGAGGCGAACTCCGGCGACGTCTCCGCGAGAGGCGGAACCATCAGGCAGGTCGGCTTCTGCTCCTCCAGGTCAGGCATGGGGTTGTAGAGCTCGGCGAGCATGGGGTCGAACACCGGGACGCTGTAGAGAAGATCCTCGTCGTCGTCCTCGAAGCCGTGGTAGTCGTTGTCGCCCACGATGCCGGAGCCAGCTGACTCCTCCGCCTCGAGGTCGGGCACCGCCGCCGACACGGCCGCGGCGGGCGTGGCCTCGTGCTTGCCTGCCCCTGGCTTGGACCGCGGCGTCCGCGGCCGGCGCTTGAGGCCGTGGAGCCACGCGGGCGCGTCGGGGTCGCGCGGAGGGGAGGAGCAGCACGACGCCGAGGGGAGGCGGACGCGGTGGTGGCGGCGCGCGAGCGGGTTGGCCGAGTGGACGGAGGCGTCGCAGGCCTGGCACAGGAAGGCGTCGTCGGCGGGGCAGTGCCACCGCGCCCGCCGACGCATGCAGCCGTCGCAGGAGCGCGCCGTGCGCGCGCCCAGCGCGGCGCCCGTCGCCGCTCCGGTGCTCGTCATTTCGTCGAACACTTCGGGCTTCCGGGCTGTTAGGTTAGGTTAAGCGAGAGCTTAACGAAAACGGGGGAACAGTATGGGGGGCGAGCTCCAAAGCCCTTTCCTTTATAAAATTGTGGAAGTGGCCGCGAGAGCCCGGACCCACCAGTCAGTGACGGCTGGTGCCTATAGTCGTGATCGCTTAGCGGGTATGTGGGGCCCTTGAATGCGCTTTTGGGCTACGTGGTGCGAGGAGGAGCGAGGGCCGCGTGCCGTGGGCCCAGGAAAAAATGCTTATCTCGAAGCTGATTGGCTGGGGGACGCGGGGAATCCGCTGGGCTGGAATGCTATTGGGCTGCCTGTCACGCAGTTGGATTTCCGGCGGGGCCCATGAGGTGTCGACGATGACGTGGACACCTCCGCGAGCCGTGTCTTTGATTGCCTCGCATGCCGCATGCGCAAGGACGTTCAGCATGCATGTGATATTGGGTGACTCAGCAGCTGGTGTCTACGGTGTACCATCACGGGCACAGGCCGCTGACTTGTCTTCGCTATTAGCTCCCATGAACAGTAACTCTTGAAATTAACTGTCAACATATTATATGTGGATCATGTGCCAGATGTAGAACGATATACCTCCACAAATTTGGGGAGAAACCATTAGAACCACTATTAGCATTTTGAATAACCAATTTTCGGCTTGATTTTCAAATCAACCCATAGGTTGTTTTTAATAATAAAAAAGTAGATACCTAATGTCAATTGCACAATACAAATATGCATGACCACACATCACCTTATGTAGAGCACATGTTAATTTAATTATCCAGTATATAAGTGAGTGTAAAGTATGTTTGTGATAAGGCAAGCAGTATGTTTGTGTTTGTAGAATTTGTATCTGGAACTTTGTATTAAGATTATACCTTTTATTTTTAAGCAGGGGCAAAACTAGAATAAAAATAACCCAAGTGCACTACTAGCACTGTTGCAACATGTACAAGGTTTTAAGCAAAAATATTAATTTGAGTTGGTTTGGAGCGCTAAAGTTCTAGCTATAGACGGATGCACATTTGGTCAATATATGCTAATTAGTACCAAGGAAGGTACATGCAGCTCGACTAAGGATATTAGTGCAGCTGTTATTATCGATAACATGTGTTTGGAACTATTTGTGAGCAGCTGTTTGTTGACATTACTCATGTGCAAAAAAAAAGGCTTCACGATAGACTTGTTTATATATAAAACGTATATTCAACAGTAGCAAAAGGAATGCAAGATTCTTTAAAAAAAGTGTAGCAGCAGAAAGTTCCCTGAGGAAACGGCAAAAGTAAACAGTATTTTTTTTCTTGGAAATGGTAGAAGGGAAGTTATTATTATTGTTTCTGTTCCGTACATATATGTATGTGAATTTATTATCACACATATATATTACCCTACTTTTGAGAAATACGATAAATCCCTCTTATTAGTCCCAATCAAGCAAGGTCGCTATCTTTGCTCGCGCACACAGATACTCGCAAAACCTACCATGGTTGGTTGTATATGCAACTATGTACGATAACTCTCTCTTTGTTCTCATTCCTATATACGCTCGTCCATTTATTTTTGAATGGTTGAACAACTCTGGCAAAAGGAATTCTGTTCTCCTACTAGTCCTACATGTGTAAATTCAACTATGAAACATTTGGGATACAAGTTGCAAGTATATTCGTAAAGTGTGGATCGCTTTTGTTTTAACCTAGCAAGTCGTCAGATCCTCTAGAGAATAACTAAACCTAGTTAAACAAAAAAAAACTCAATTTATGTGGCTGTGGTCCGTATGTACATCTAAAGATCCAAGTCTCAAGTTATGCTCCATTAGGGTGAAGAGACAACTGTGGTACTGTGCCACTTACGTTCCTGGTCCTCATTTGATCTCATCAAGTATCTGTGGCCCCCGTATATATCAAGGCTAATGGCTTTCGGCTCCGGCTCCAAATTTCCCCTCGCGGCGGCACACCACTTGACGGATAGGCACGCCAGATCACGACGACGGCGACCCGCCGGTCCCACGGCGACGCCGCGCCCCCGCCCTGCGCCCTCCTCCGATCAGCGGCGACGTGGCCGCATCCATCCCATGGGACGCATGTGGCCCGTACGCAGCGATCATGCCACGACCGGTGGTTCCTCCCCACCATTCTGTACCTCCCGGGCCCCTACCTCCCGTACTGGCGACTGGCGAGAGGCACTCGCCGGGCTGCGGCTATTCGGCAGCCAGTCGTTGATGGCTGCCCGGGCGTTTGGTGCCTTCCCCACAAGACCACCATCAACTGGCCTCGTTGGCCGTGGCCACAGTGAATGGCGACGATCTCGTCTCTTTCTGGATCTGGAGGTCTCTTG
This sequence comes from Echinochloa phyllopogon, assembly GCA_033239725.1. Taxonomy (NCBI): domain Eukaryota; kingdom Viridiplantae; phylum Streptophyta; class Magnoliopsida; order Poales; family Poaceae; genus Echinochloa; species Echinochloa phyllopogon. Next base: position 8,281,957 of record BTCW01000018.1, read on the forward strand.
GTACGACTTAGTAATCCTTCGTTTCGACGCTTGGCAGGGCTATTTGGTCGCTGTTGGCAGTTGCTGCCGCTTGTGAGCGCCATAGGGTTGAGCGGCAGCAGAAATAGAACGGCAGTAACAGGTGACGAACCACGCGAGCCATAGGGCCAAGCGGCTGAAATAGATGGCAGTGATAAGTGAAGAACCACGTAGCGGATCTGGATGTCTTGCTTGGTCACTGTTCCATATTTTACATGGAAAAAAAATACGATGCTTTCTTTCTTACTCTGTTTTTGGGTTCTGGTTTATTTTAGTTAAACTCAATGGTATTACCTAAGCTTTGAAAACTACTAGTATTAACTGAGACTAGTGAAGATACACGTCTTAGCCACATATTTTTTTTAAAACAATATATGCTTTCATTTACCAATAAAACAATGTATGCTTTCATTTACCAATAAAATGGCAATTAATAATACAACAGTATACAGAGACTTCAAAGTCCATGGCCTGCCCACCCCTGCCCCAAAAATGGGAAAACTTTTATCTACAGAAACATATCCGGACACCTAAGGGAACAGAGAAAACTAACCATTGCAATTTCAGTCATGATCCTATGAAAAGATCCTATAGATCAAAACCAAGATCTCAGCTTCTATGATACTGTAACATGGAACTTCAACTTGACTTAGAGCATGTGCGATAGCGTCTGATTGCCAGCATCCAGAATGATTTCATCATGTCCAGGGGTCATGCTGTGGAAGTAATTCATGTTAGCCAAGCTCAAGAACTTGGTCAAATTTTGTTTCAAGGGAAAGTCTGAGCTTAATTTGCTATAGCACTGCATACTTACTGGAGATAGCTCAAAGCTGACATTCTGTACAGCAACGTAAATACAAGGAGATGCAATCCAATGCTGTAGAAGAATATAAATGTCCGGGCGTATCTGTGAGTAGAAATAAAGTGCTGTAATATTAATCTCGTGTTCCAGTCCAATATAAGCCGTGACTGAAGTAAAGAAACTCGGCATCATGAACACAAACGTATCTGAACAATCATGCATCATAAAAGATCTATATGTATTTTTCAACTTAAAATAAGTTTCTCACACTACAAAGCTCAAGTTAATAAAGAGTAACAGCTCTAGACATTATATATCGACCAAACATATGAAATCAGAGCATACCTGCTATGGCCAGAGCAAAAACTCAAGCTATAGCCACAGTAACTACTTTCGTATCATTAGTAATGGACCCCCCAAGTCACTGGGGTCGTTACTATTTGGTTCAATTTTCAAATGTTCTGGCAATACAATCTAAAATACATGATGACAAAATTGAAAATGGTCAGATCGAGATAACATCTTTAATTGTCTCTACAATCACATAATGTTAATTATCAAACATAAGTATAGGATGAAAACAAAAACAAAAGGACAGAGACTGAGTTTTACACAAACAGAAGAAGAGAGTCGTACTTGTTACCGAGGAGAAACCGACCACTACTAAGAGTGATTTTATCTCTTAAACCAAGTTCCTTGTATCGCTGATCCTTTTCCTGTGTATGACAAGAGAAGTATGAACAAACTATGTGGAATATCATGCATACAAGCGATGCTAAGATATGTTACAACACATGTGTACCTTCTTAGAAAAAGCAGCAAAAGGATTTATGTCATCCTCGTACATTTTCTTGTACTTTGCTTCGACATCTGAAGAACCACTTTCAATATCTTCTGCATACTGAAACAACACAGCAAATGTCATATGCTAGAAAACATAAATAACACAATTTATATCATAAAGATTTATGATAAACCTTCTTTGGTCCTCTGGAAACAATCTTGTCATGGCTGTAGTCTTGGACGTATCGAATCTTTCCATAAAGTTGGACGTTATCAGCTTTAGTTTTTTCCAGTTCTACAGTCAGCATCTCATACTTCTCCTTTAATTTCCTCAATTCCTATGATACCAAAGAATGATGATCAGCGGTGCATATGCTGATGCACCGTCATATTTCACATAGCAAAGACGAATGATCATTGGATATAAGAAAAATCCCACAAGAAGCATAACAGAGCCAAAGCTTGGAAGATAAGAGAGCCAGATGGCCCTATCATCTGAAATTCACTCTTATAGTCCTATATCCAATATCAGTCTAAAGGTCAGTGTGGTCACCCGATAGAGCAAAACCGCACAGCGGCTCTCAAGCTTTGTCCAATGCGGTAGTAAATTGTAGAACATGCTGCATGTACTAATCTGAGGACTAGGCAACCAATTTCACTTATTTCACTTAACACTAAAATGATGCAGCCATTTTCTAGAAATCATCAAATATACCTCCTCAGTTTCACGTAATCTTGCACGGAAACGATCCCTCTGGTTGCAGATAACCTTGAGCATAGAATTTTGATCTTGATCCGGTGATGCATGCCTTGGATCGGTACCCTGTGAAATAAAAACATACGCATGAATTTGAGAAAACGCGACCCTCCCATTATGCAGTATGCACATCAAGGGAAGCTAAACAATCAGAGTTATAGTCATCTATCTTGGCAGGCCTTCATCTCTCCTCTTAACTGAAATTGCAACCACATATAGAAGACCTAAGAGGCATTTCCTTAACAGAATGTTTCAGCAGTCAAAATTCTAACTGTGGTACATACATTTGTAGCCAATTATGTTGCTAATATTACATGTTTGGAACAAATCCAAAGGTACAGTATAAGCAAAATTCTGGCACATTTACATATTGGTGTTAATGTCTAGAATGGACTCGGGTAACAAATATCTGCATATACTGCTAGACAACAATCATTTTTTAGGGGAAATGCTATATGCTACTAGCACGTTAGCAAAATCAGATCACTGGAGGCAATAGATCTTTTTATTAACAAACTGTCAGTACAGAACCAATTATACTTATTGGCTCAAATGGAGTGACACCATGTGTAAATGGTTACAGACTTGAAACAAGATGATGAGGAAATATCCTGTAAAGTGCACACAGCAGTATAGATGGGCATATGCACAAACTCAATCACATGATCACACCCCTCAGATCAAACCTGAGTGACCCAAGTTCGGGGTGGGAGTTCTCTCATTCCTCTGGAGCTGACTTAGGCCCGATTGGATTTAGTCGAAGGACGGTGAGGGAATTCCCACCTTTCACTTGGGCCATTCACATCAGACCCAATGGATGAGATTTAAGTTTGTGCATTGTGCACTGATATACGCTTGTGCACTTGATAATATCTCTAAGATGTTAGCCATTAATAAAGGGGCCAATTGTAATACAAATACTCTAAAACGAATTCCAGCGACCATATCTTTGGATAGCAGGAGGTTAAAGAGAAATTACCTCTGATGCTTCACTGGAGCCAATTTCTTGAAGGTCCCAGTCATTCAAAAGTGAACCCCTCCTATCGTTTGAATTATAGCCCTGCACATAGGATAAGGAACATTAGTTATGTGGGCTTTTGAACATGAAAGTAGAGCAATATACCAACTTTCTAGTTTCTAAGACCCATATTACAGAATCATGATATCAACATAGTAACAGTATTTAGACTGCAGTTACAAAGTGTTCATGAATGCAAAAGAAAAGAAACCTTGTGTATTCTATGAATAATTGTAAGAAATCAAGGATTAACTGGTGCTAAGAGAGTAGTCAAAGGATCATGTTTCACAACCTTTAGTATGTCATCCTCAAGTTTCAAAATCAACTTTTGCTGCTCCTCAACCTTTGAAGTTAGTTCAGCAATCCTTTTTTCAGCTTCCTCAAGAAGACTTGTCTTCTCTGATATTTTAACCTTTAAAAACAACGTGTTAGTTCCAGAAGAAAAAGATGCTTTACAGAAAGAATTACTTAAACAGCAAAACCACAGCTTCCAACATCCAAACCAGAGACCAACCTTCAGTTGTGTTAGTTCATGCTCCATTTTACGGTTCTTGTCAAGAAGAAGTGCTTCCAACTTGCTCATTTCTTCACCATTGGTAGCTAGTTCCCAGTCTTCAGCTTCAATGGAGTTATAACCAACAGCCTATTGAACAAAATACTGGTATCAGCACAAATAAGGACCAAAGAGTCAGAAGATAGTAGTGAAATATAGCAACAACAAAGTGGCACACTCCACATAACCATACCACAAATATAACATTTTCGAATCACAACCACCAAGGCAACAACCCAGAGGGGGTCATCTAAGCATAGGATGCAACACAGGAAAGCTGATATCATGTCTTATGCAAATTTGAAATCGCATTGGTAGATTTGAGTTCAGAACCAACTTTTATACATGGAAAATAGATGTAGTTAAGAACTTAGAAATTGGCATACTAAATTACTAATGTTGGTCTCAAAATAAAGAGCGTTTATTGTTGTGATGGCAGTACGCAGATGTATTTCTGTTGTAATACCTGCAATATCTGAACCTTTTTCTTGAGATCATCTACCATTTTTTGCGTAGGTCGTTCTTGAAGTTCTTTCTTCAACTCCATAAGAGCACTTTCCTACAGATGGAAATTAATTAATAAAAATTATAAAGAAAAAGGTACAGTTTAGTTGCATATAAACAAATAGTGAAAAAAGATAAATAATAGAAGCAATAAAATATGCGCCATCTATTTTAGAACTGCTCTTGTAACTGTGTTCTACGAGGAAATGCAAACCTGCAGGATACATTGATGTATATCCAACCCACCCATAACAATTTAGGTGAATGAAAAGTGCCAGGTGAACAGTTACAAAAGCGAATAAATTAGCAATTACTGAACTATTTTCGAAAAATGGATCACACTTCTTAAGATCCAAAAAATGAAAAAACTAATACAAAGGTTTTCGAAAAATAAGCCCCTTACAAATTCTACTTTAAGAACTCTACAAAATAAATAAAATAGCTATAATTTATATTTAGTAATCAGCACCAAGAATACTTTGTTGATTCAAGAACACCATACCGAGTTTATACATGATAACAGTCTTTTAGAAATTAGTACCTTTTCGGTGAGTAAAGCAGTCAACTTCTTCAGTTCATTCACATGCATTTCTCTCTCGCTTGATAAAGTACTTTCAATATTGCGAAGTTCTGCATTTAACTCCGAGATAATCTTTTCCTTGGCGTTCAGGGAACTCTCAAGTATATTGCTTGATTCCAAATAATCACTGGAGAATTATGTAGTTCAGATAACAAGGCCAACTTTTAAAAAATAAACCCCACTGCTAAAAAGAAGCATTACTGAAAATTCACAAAACGTACATAGGCAAAATGGGGTAAAAAAAACTGACCTACTCTTGCTTGCATCTTCATTTGTTGTCTGCAACTGCGAGCGTAGATCCCCCTGCAGGAAAAGGGAAAAATGTATTACAAAATGGTATCTTCGGGTCATGCACTCTGCGAGCAATAGCTTTATGAATTTCCGATCAACAAATCCTATGTTATTCGCTCTGTCCACGAAGTTAGGGCATTTTAGTTCCATGGTGATTACTGGCTTCACACAGTTTAGGTAAGCCCCATACTGAATCACAGTATTTTCATGAAATACTCCCAGGAAAAGAGTTTAAACCCCCATGAACTTACAATGTTCAGCCATTGCAGAATTCAAATTTTAGGTTATTTTCAATGGGTTTTTGTTGAGTAAAGATACTAAACGGCAGGTTACAGCCACCAAGTCATCCACAACTCGATGCTGACATTTAGGAAACGTAATTCACATAGTGAATAAGAAAAAGGTTAATCCTTAATATAGATCACACTTAAGGGCATTATTTCTTGGGAAAATTACATGGCCAGTCCCTCAGCTTCTATATAACGTAGCTCCATTAGGTCCATGAATTCTAGTTTGGTTAATTTGATCCTGCCTCCACTGGATGCAAAATCATCAGGAATTTTTGGTGGGTGAGTGGGAGACAAATCTGTACGGTTTCTAGAAGTACCTCTGACTCATACAAACAGTATATTTGGGGGAAAACATTTAAAAACAGAAGTGACCGCCAATAGATCATAACAAATTGACACCAGTCCATATGTTAGAACCATCCACATAGGAAAGTTATGCAGACAGAAACATTAAAGGGGAATTGCAAATCGTAAGGCTACCTTTTCCCTCTCAAGACTGACTAACCGTGCTTGAGCACGTTCAACTTCATCCATCAGAAGGCTGACTTCAGACTCCTTTGCAGCTCGATCCTCCTCTGAATAAAATGTGATACTTCAGTTCACTAGAACATTTAGAATATATTGTGCCCACTAAGTCAGGAGATGATCATGGTAACTCAGCTTAGAAATTGACCTGACTGAGTACGAAGCTCAAACAATTGGCTTTGAGCCGATTCATGTAACTTCTGCATATTCTTTACACTTTCTGTAGCTTGCCTTAGTTGGTCCTGCAATGACCGTTCCCTACAATTACAGCAATATAAAGGTCAAAATATACTGTATGCGTCAAGGTATATGAATCAGCCTTTAGTGCCAGGCTATTGCAGTTGTGGTGATAACAGAGCGATTTGTTTCGTATTTACTGCTAATTTTGCTTACCTATCTTTAAGGGCTTCCAAAGTTTTCTGACTATCTTCAGCCATGCTTCGCTGCTTCATTTCAACCATCTCCCTCACTTTCTCCTCCATCTAAAATCATTAGCAGGTTATCGAATACGAAATATTGCATAGTAAAAAAATCTAAAATTTGAGCAATAAAGCTGGCATTTAAATATATCTGGACTAGTCTAAGTTATATTTACAAATGTTATCATACTAGTCTAAATGGTAACTACTGGCAGACAAATGTCCACCCCTCGATACACTAATTAGACAATATTCACATAGAAACATACTTATAGAAAACAAATTTAGGTTAATAATATGACGATCAAACAAAATTACGTACACAATGACATTAGAAGCAATTTAGCATTTTAATCACCATCAATCTATGCATAAATTGCCACATTTCACTATTTAGGAAGAAACAGAACACGAAGAAACTCATTTTTTAACACAGATCTCCTAGTAGACATAAAATAAAAATACAAAGAAATGAAAATAGTGCAGGGCAACAGGGCATACCTGCTGTTCTAGTTGGCGGTTTCGCTCTTCAAGTCGCCTAATTGTTGCCTGCTGGTTTTTCAAGTGCGCAGCTTCAGCACGGTATTCTTCAAGCTCTAGTTTCATCTTACGGTTTTCAGTCTCAAGTTCAGATAGTTTCTGGTCTTGATCCTGCATGCATTGAAATCCTTAACACTAGAATTAATGATTGCAGATGAGCTTCTTGTTAGGAAAACTGATTCAAGATCAAACGTAAAATAAAGTTAAAAACACATGAATTTTATCAGAGGAAATCATTGCACACCATCTTTTGCCAAAACTACTACCAGTATACCACATTTTACAGTTTGAAAACCTACTGCCTATATGTTTCCATGTTGCATAAACTAGATTTTGTTGATGGATGATAGAATACAGTTGGTTGAAGGTGATTTGCTACGAAAGAAATATAATATAAGAATTTTAATCATATGAGACTACCTTATGCGTTTGAGAAATTACGAAGAGATGACAAATGTGGTTTCTTCATGTTAGCATGAAATATGACAACCTTGGAAATGTAAGGAATGATTTTTCCAGTTTTTCACAGTATACTTGCAGGTACAAGAGATAATTGAATTGAAAGAGAAACAAAAGAAAAAATTTAAAAGAACATACAGCCATAGAAGCAAGAGCTGGGTATGGATCAGGGGCTTCATAGAGCTTCTGATAGATGTTGAGAAATGCATTTTCTCCGAACTTTGCTCTCTTTGTGAGTTTATCAACTTCTTCTTGATAACTCTTCAGCAAAGAGTTAAATAAACCCAGCTTCTCATCTGAAGATGCCTTCTTGAAATCCCGAGTATTCTCAGCGAGCTTACGTCTGTTCTTCTGGCTAGTCTCTTGATTCTCCGCAATCTTTAAACCCTGCTCATCCAAACCACTTCTTTCCTTCTCCAAATCGAAGTCTAGTGTACACAAGAAGATAGAGTCAGAATTACCACATAATAGCATTCCACAGTGCAAGACAATTCACAGTCAGAGTTACTTCAGCGTTGCTAAATCACCAGATGAAACCACAATTAGCACTGGAAATACCAGAAGTTCACGACACTTGTTTTCAATCTCTAACTCATCACACGGACAATTGTGATGTTGCGCATTCTACAGACAAAGATAATGTAGGGAAGTAAAATTTTCTAAGCTTCCCAGAAATGGGAGGTCTAGGTTTGAGATGGATACTAAAGTCTTCTGCACTAAAACTGCTTTCCGTACTTGGGCCGGTGCACAAGAAGCTAGAGTGAGAATTACCACCACTGCAAGACAATTCACATCAGAGTTACTTCAGTATTGCTAAATCACAAGATCAAACCACAGTTAGCACTGAAAATACCAGAAGCTCACGACACTTGTTTTCAATCTCTAGATCGTCACTGAAAGACAGTTGCGATGTTGCGAACTCTATAGATAAAGCTAATGTCGGAAAGTAAAATTTCCCAAGCTTGACAGAAATGTGAAATCTGAGTTTGGAATGGATATTGAAGTCTTCTGCACTGAAACCGCTTTCCATACCTGTGGCAGTGGAACATAGTAAATAATTTCATGAGTCACAAGGTCTTCACTCTTAGAGACCCATTCAGACTAAGACATGGAGCAATCAATTTGAGGAAGTGCAGAGCAAATGCGGGTTGATGGCCATGGCAATACCAAATGCATGTCAACATTTCAGGGCAATTAAGATCTATTCAGCCGAAATTAGCAACAGATTCTAATAATACCTACAGCTACTACGGGCCAGTACGAGCGGGCGCGAACAGGAATCGCGACTCCACACAGCTAACGCGGCATGATCCAACCCAGCTGCGCCCCGGAGCTCACCAGCACAGCCTACACCCCCTACTGGACGAGTGGAACACATCCGTCAGGCCCAGGATCGAGGCGCACCTTTCCAGAAGCTGCAGACGACGGCGAGCGGGGACGAGATCGCCGCCGCGGCCGAGGACTGGGGCGGGGGAGGCGGCGGCGAGCGGTCGCGGTCCGACGCGCCCGCCTGCGCCGGCGAGGGCTCCATCGGCGACGCGCGGGTGTTAGGGGATCTGGACGCCTGGATCTGGCAGGGCCGACGGCGACGACGCTCGCAGTGGAGTCGGTATATATGTGATCTGCTTCTTCAGAGGTGGGTTTCGTGTACTTGTCGCAGGTCGCAGCGACGGATTGTGTTGTCTCGTGGAGCGGTGGAGACGTCGACGCCGCGAGGGGAGGGGGGCACTGGGTTTGGTTTGATTCAACTGCCGGTTTTCGGAGGCTGTGTTGTTTTTTTTTCTTTTTTTTTCGCCGCAAACGTAAGTGAAGAATGAACTTTGAAGAAAATATTGGCTGTTCTAATAACAGTGTAGAATCCTATTGGCTGTTTTACACCAAATATGTTCGCTGCTGTGTCCCCCATTTGGATGTGAATCGTGCTAGATCATGTGAATCTATCTATCTATATACTATGATATATATACTATAAGTATCTAGTAGAATTGAAAACGCTTCTCACCGAAATAATTCCTACCCACCCCTCACGGAGGACCCACGTGTCGAGCCCAACGGTGGAAACGACGTGAAAAGTTTTTAAAAAATGATGTTTCTAGAGAGTTTTTGGCGTTCGGGGCATTACTTTTCTCACCATAAAATTTCTTTACCCACCCCATGTACCCACCAATCAAATAAAGTAGTCATCAATCAAATAGTATAAAATAACCCATAAATATAGGAGCGAGTATCTCATGCATACAGAGACCACAAAGGAATTTCCTTCCTATACGTACGGGGGAAGGAAATTGCATGCTGCAATATTTTTCCCCAGATTTTCTGCATGCACGCAATTCCTTCCTATAATCTCGAGCCGGATTTGTTCCCGTGGTTCGTGGTGCGTTGTTTCTAATCCATCTTCCATTGCCCAAGCAGGTTCTTCCTCCTCTCCAGGAAGGGCGTGACGTTCCTGGCCGGCCACCGACTACTGGGTGTGGGCGGCCTGGTGGTGGCCGTGCTCCCCGACGTGCCGGAGTCCCACCGTACGGCCGCATCCATGTCTCGCCGGGCTACGTCGTCCGCAAGATCGAACCCATATGTTTGAGAAACGCACGCAGTTCGCCATGGCCTACTACGTCATCAACTACTCCAAGCTTCGTGTCTGAGAGTTCGTGGAGTACGAGAGGATGGTGTATCTGGATGATGGACGAGGGCATCCTGGTGTTCCAGAACATCAATGAGTTGTTCGAGTTGGAGAAGGGCCACTTCTACGCGGTGATGGACTGCTACTGCGAGAAGATGCGGAGCCACACCCCGCATTACAAGATCAGATACTGCCAGCAACCGCCGAGCTCGGCCATCCGCCATTGCTCTACTTCAACGCCGGCATGTTCGTGCACGAGCCCAGCATGGGCACCGCCGGCTCTGCTCTCAACATGTTCCGCGTCACCCCAACCACCCCCTTCGCAGAGCAGGTGAGTGATCGATCTGTGTATAAGTTCACGCAAGCGCGCGCTATTGCATCCGCTACAGCCTTTTCTTTTCTTTTTCATCAAAGCTGGGGAAACATCACAAACGTAGCGTAGCTTTAGGCGCTTGGAGCTTTTTCTTCTTTCTTCGCGGTCGATTAGATCGATCGGCAAGGCAACCTTTTAATTAGCTTGTAGTGTTGGATAAGCAAGCAAGCAGTGCGATCTCTGGTAGACTACACGCCAACTATATATGAGTTACTGTTGATTTCTATACTAAAGTAGTGTTTTTTAGCAATAATGATACATACCTCTCGTGAATCGCTCTCGTCATTGTGTATGTATCAATCACAAGACATCCATGTCAAGATGCTCAGAAGTCAAGGTCACCATATCCATCTTGGGCCTCTCTTGTGTATGTACTATCTCCTATTATAATAGGAGCATCGGTCCCTCGCTTAGTATTATTTTGCAATGATGGTTAAAATCTTTCTTTTGTACTTGAATATGTTGTTATTTTAATATATAGGGAGTTTCTGCTATTTTTGCATTACTTTTCTCACCAACCAAATAGTCTAAACTAACTCCATAATAAAAGTAGCACACGCGTGTCGCGCGGGCATATTTGCTATATATTAATGTGTTTGTGTTATTTAGTATATTGGCAGTAGTTTTTGTGTATTCACGGTATTGGTTGCAAATGACAATGTCTAGAGAAATAATATTTTTCTCTACATATTTTGTAGAGTAATTATTACTTAAAGGAGGCACATATATTGAAGAAGGCACGTCGATAGGTGTGGATGGAAAAGACAAACTGAGCTAGGTATACAAAATTATTTTAGTTTATTAAAGTTGAAAGTGGATAAAAACAATTATGACATGGGCCGTGTGTTTTGGTTAATTTTGATGTGTATGATATTAAATTATTGGTTATTGGATCTCAAATAAGTCTTTACCATATGTGTATTTTCCTATAAATATAAAATTATTTTTGATAGATTTTTCGTGAATATATAATTTGGTTTACCATGTTTCTAAAAGATACTACTTCCTCCGTTCCAAAATGTAGGTCGTTTGACTTTTTTAACCCCAAGTTTGACCACTCGTCTTATTCAAAATTTTATGCAAATTATCATATTTTTTATGGTGACTTGCTTTATTAATATATAATCTACAAAATAACTTAAATTTGACTATATTTTCATAAATTTTTTGAATAACATGAGAGGTCAAACTTGAGATCAAAAAGTCAAATGACCTACATTTTGGAACGGATGGAGCACGTTTTTTAAAACACGCACATGACTTTTCACCAAGTTATCGGTTAATTTGTCAAAAATTGGTTTAAGCTCACCCTCAAATTAATTCTTGTTTACTATGTATTCTAATACATGCGCGTGTCGCGCGTGCACTCTGCTAGTAGTTAAATAAAAATTGAAACCAATCTTTTCGCATTGTGTAAAGTATTGTGCAACTTATATGTTTCCAACATAGATTCTACACTTTTAGAAATCAATTAATTAAGAGCAAAAATATTAGCAGTGAATGAGTTTCTTTTGACTGTCTCTCTGACTATCGTTACTCATTTGCTTGCAGAATATATGTTATATTTAAATCAGCGGGGTCTGCAAAATATTTTGATTTGATTTTCTTACATACTATAATGTTTGTAGCTGATTATTTTAAAATGTGAATCCAATAATAGCGATTTTTAGTGCTACGTTTTTCTTATAATATATGTGAATCCAATGATATTAGACCATATTATATGTTTTATATATAGTGAGGTTAATTAGGATTTGACCTATATATAGAACGTCTGCAGTCCGATACATTTTCTCGAGTTTTATGGGCTTGGGCAACAACTGAGTCGTCTGTGGCCGAATTTTTAGGCCGTGAAAGCCCACTAGCAAAAATGTTAGCGGCAGCCCTAAACAAATGTCAACCATACGGCGCGAGGCAACGATGGGTTCATTTCTGGACGCTGACTTTTGTTGTTCTTCCAGAAAGGAACTCCCACTGCACTAATTTTACTACTGGGTGTTCGAGTTGAAAGTGCAGCTTCTGGACAAGAAGACATCTCACATCCTTGCTTGAGTGGAAATCTCGGAGTCCCATTTGCGTAGCCTTTTTTTTCTTTTTGCATAGAGACCTTGCAGGCTTGCAGCTACATACTTCCATGCATCTCGAAACAGTTTTTCTTCTTCCAGAACAGGGCAGGGCCGAGAGAGCGCGGAATAAATATTAACGCATAACAAACCAGATAAAATTAGACGGATCAGAATCGGATATTCTGCGGTGCAGTAGCCAGCCTACTGGAGAATAACATACTACATCCGCAATAATGTGCAGCATGTGCAGCTAACCTCTGGCTGTGCGCCACCAGCCAACTCTCTCCCAATGACAGTTTGGGCGGTTGGGCTTTCGAGTTGTCGCGGGGCCTGCGCGGCCGACCGCGCCGGAAACGCTTCGCCGGCGCGGGTCCGGGCGCCGGCGCGGACGAGGCGGCCGAGATCGCCGGCCAGGTTGGCTGCCTGCAGGGTTTGTTCGCACGCTCGTTGTGCCCAAAAAATGATTGGTTTTGAAGACGGCCGTGGTCGCTTTTTAGCATCGCTGAATCGCTGATTGCATCATCTGCATGTATTGGGTAGGTGTCCAGAGTCCAGACTGTGTGTGTCCACTGGTGCACTTCGCATCGGTGCAGTGCATAGTCTGACGTGGGAACAGCTCCATGCGTGCTGAGGTGGGGCTCACGCGCCGTTGGCGTACAATGACGAAGAATACAGCGATAGGTTTGGGAAAGAAAATGTCCGGGAGCTTAGGATCCGTTTGGTTCCGGAGATAATTTTGCTAATTAGAAGTATTAAATATAGATTAATTAAAAACGTATTACATAAGCGATGGTTGTTTTACAGTACGGATCTATTAAGCCTAATTAATTTATATTTAATGCTTCTAATTATCATATATTTGAGAGATTAAACTTTAGTCCCTAGAATCTAAATACAGTCTTATTCAAACAGATGGTTGTTTCACTCAGCGCTCTCTTGGTGAATAGAAATGTCACTGCCACTAGCTATATGCAAGAATAATTATCTCAACCTTGGTACTTGCGTGCACAAGTCGAAGACAGCATGTCCCACGCAAAACGATATTAAGGCCTTATTTCTCAAAAGTTAAAACTTCGTCATAAATACATCATTATAGCATTTCGTTTGTATTTATGAATAATTGTCCAAATATCGATTAATTAGGCTCAAAATATTCGTGCCGTAGAGTACAATAAAACTGTATAATTAGTTTTTTATTTCATCTACATTTAGTACTCCATGCATGCGCCGACATTTTAATGTGATGAGAATCTTCTTTTTACGTAGTAAAATTTAAGGGTGAAATTTGAAAACTAAACGAGGCCTAACTCCCTCCGAAAGTGACATGTCTTTTAGATAAGACTACCCACAGCGTGGGATTTTACCGATGCTGAAACGGGGAGAGAGGAGATAAGGGCATCGATGCTCACGCTGCAGCCGATGCTGAGAAGGAGAGAAAAACATGCATCGATGCATGTACTTGCATCGGTGCCCAAAAGTTAAACAATGATGAAAATTGCAGTTGAGCTTCTGTTTCACTACATGATACGCAGACTACCAGCAACTCTATTCCGCTGTCTAATGGCCCCGTTTGTTTTTAGGCATCGATGCCCACGCTGCAACATGCAAGCTTGAAGACAGATTATTCCTTACGGGCCCAATGTTTTTTAAGCCTCGATGCCCACACCGTGGGTAGTCCAAGGCAACGATTTCAAAATTGACGAATTGAGAATAAGGAGGCCAGAAGGGGCACCCTAAATATGTCTCTCTTTTTTCTCTCGAAACGAAAACATAGAAACAACGTGATTCTAGAAACCGCTGCTCTGTACAATCTGCGATAAACTCGATAAAATTAGCTTAGTTTGTGACATTCCACTCCAAACTTAGAATGCGGTTTCACCGCGATTCTCCCGTGTTTAGAACATGTTCTGTTTTGTTTCCCTCCCGGCCAGTCCGCCACTCCACCAGTGGCCGGCCAGTCCCTTTCGATTCGGTTACGACTCCACCTGGACTGCTCTTCAATTCCCCACGAGACGTGCCTATATAAAGCAGCGCCAGAACAGATTCGCCAAGCCGTTGCCCCTCGAATCCTCTCTCTCTCCCACCCACGGCAGAGTTCTAGACTTCCGGCCGCCTCCCCCTCCCCCTCCTATCCTATACATAGCCAGCCAGCCTCCCCTCCCCTCCCCCGCACCCCGCCCTGCCAAGCCAAGCCGCGCGCGGAGGTGAGGCGCTCGCATCGCGCACCTCTCGCCGCGCTATATCCCCGGGCGCGCCGGTCCTCCACCCAGCCGCGCGTTCTTCGCCTCGATCTCCCCTTCCCCCCGCGTGCGCCCGCCCGCACGTCAGCGGTTCCTCGAGAGGGCAGAGGATGCTCGGGTTCAGGACGCAGATGCCATGGTCGTCGGCGCAGGCGGCGCCGGCGGACCAGCTGTGCGAGGGGGCGGCGGCCGTCGTGGCGGCGCGGCAGGGGATGGAGACGCCGCTGACGGCGGTGGCGGAGGCGTTCGAGGAGCTGGCGCGCGGGATGGAGGCCGACAGCGGGGAGCTCCGCCTCGCGCCCTTCGGCGACACCTGCGCCCTCGTCTCCGTCCTCTTCAGCAGCCTCGGCATGGCCTTCAGGTTCGCCGAGATCGAGTACGTCACCAAGGTGAGCGCCTGACGACGACCACGTCCCGCCGATCGATCCCCTTCGCGATTGTTACGGGCAATCCTTTTGTTTCTTTTTTTATTTCGTTTTTCTATAAGATCGCTTTGCTTCGCTCGTGCCGTCGTTTCGATCTCTGGGTCAGAGATACAAGATTTGACACGGTGACGAGGTGAAATCGTGCGACCGACGTCTGGATTCGATTGCCACGTTGTTTCTGACTTTCGTCAGATCTTTCACCGTCCACGGACATTGCTCCGTAATAAATCTTGATCTATCTTTCCTTTCTTTTACCCGAAAAAAAATGAAACTTTGCATTCTTTCCTTTCAAGAAAGCTCCTGGAAAGAACTTTGCCGCGTTGATTTTGACTTGCAGTCGATTGCGTGTAGACTATCTCACGATTCAATGGTCGGCGTTCATCAGTAAACAAACCAAAGTTGCTCACGTATACTGACGTACTCTTGATAGGCCATTTGGCCCGTGAGGAATAGCCCCGTCAAGAAATGTAACGCGTTTTCCCGTGCGAATACTGAATACTCAATCAATTCATCCATCCATTCATCCAGGTGAACGACCTCATCGGCGCGGGCAAGTCGTACCGCACGCTGAGCGACATCCTCGAGAAGGACATCGAGAACGACTCCGTGAAGAAGCAGGGCAGCCACTCCCGGAACCTGCGCAGGGTCCGCCTCGGCCTCGGCCTCATCAAGGCTCTCTTCGAGCAGTTCCTCACCACCGAGTACGTCTCCTTCCATTCACCAAAACACCAGCATCTCATCACTAAAATCTGAACATTTGGGCCGTTTGTTTAAATATTGTTGTCCCGTATGCAACGTCTTCTGTCATTTTATATGATGGCAACTGCATGCATGATCCAGAAATGGTCGTTTGCTGATAGATCTATTTGCCAATTGCCAACTGGTGCTCCTAAGATATTGCTTACATAACTGTCAAGTGCTATGATTGATAGGTACTGGTTCTTTCTCTAAGAAAATTATTGACAGGTTGCTCTGTTCCCTGGCACTTGATTTTCAGGGGCTGTTCATTGTATGATGCTGCCACGACAGCTTACGGGCAGGTCTGCGCACCTTTTCATAGCTGGGCAATCAGAAAGGCTGTTGGTGCTGGCATGTACACTCTTCCAAGCAGGGAGCAGTTGATAGCGAGGCTGAACGAAACTGGTAAGCAAAAATGATCGCCCATCATGTTCTGAAGGTTCAAAATGCTTATCTATTTTCGAATTCCAAATTTCTCAAAAGGAAAGTACCTTGAATTATCAAAAGAAAAATGCAGGAAGCTGTTATCGACTTCTAGGAGTGTCTCAGGTTCAGATATTGTAGCAAATTTTCATGTCAAGCGTTAACAGTACCCTCTATTGATTGTTCCTGCAGATTTCTCTGTGCAGAAGGAGATGAGGAGATACATTGACGCTTCTAGTCCTATTATAGAGTACATCGATAACCTCTTCCTCTCGAGGAACATTAGCCTAGATTGGTGAACTGATCTGAACAGGACTGAAGATCGAGTTTGTAGCTTGTTGACAAGCTGTTGTCACTGCCATCGATTTGTTCTGTTCATAGTTATTTATTCAGCCTCAGCCTTGGTGGGTGGTGGATGCTCCCCTTTCTTCCTTTGTTGCACGAACGGTCTCGTTCTTGTATTGTACAACTGCATGATAATTCTAGCACGACCATTGATATTCTTTCCTACTGTCCATATATAAATTGACGATGATGCAATGGACTATCGGGATGTCCATGAGTTCTCTACGTCTCGGATCCACTAGCAGATCTTTGTTTTGGTTATCCACTTATTCGAAATGCCGAAAGAGATTTGACGCCTGAAATGTAGAATGTCATCTTAATTATCAATGTCAAATATAGAGTTGCCTTTTAAAAAAAATTAAGTTGGCTACGCCTTGAGCATACAAGGTGTTTAGGGGCAATTTTTTGCCATGTAATTCATAAAAAGTACTATCTCCAACACAAGCACCTGTCCGATTTGGCAACATTACCTCTTCCTCTCTACAAGCACCTAAACATTACCTCTTCCTCTCTACAAGCACCTATTATCTGAAGAAAAGGAGACCCATCATTACATAACCCATTATTACATAGCGCCCTTCTCTAGGCAATCTTATTTTTACGTGCTCTTGGAGCTCCAATATGACGTGAGATAAAAACAAACCCATTATTACGTAGCCATCTTCTTCAGGCAATCTCATTTTTACATGCTCTCAATTGTCCAATGACTCCCCTCGTTTTTTATAGTGTGTATTAATATTTGGAAAAAAAACTAAGCTCATTAACCTTTGATTAATTAATAATTGGTTAAATTATGAGCATATTTATTGTGCAAAAATTGTATCAATAATTTCACACACGACATTAATTTTTAGCAATTTATAATAATGTAAGAGAAATCGATGTCCACAATATCATTCTAAAGAAATTTATAAATCCTAATGTGACTAATAAAAAGAAATGGAGGGGTAATTACAAGTATTTAAGGCAAATTAATCTTGGACCAATATTTTTATTTCAAACAACGTCCCTTTTTTGCCTCAAACTATCTTGGAAGCTTGATTTTCGCACTTGGACATTAAGAACAAACAAAATTTATCTTGGACAAGACATATCCTCAAACTCTTAAAACCTTTCACTTTGCACCATTTAATATAAACAACAAAAATCCTAGTTTGAAGAAGTGACAATCCACCTGGTATCCATGTGGTCACATTTTGCCAAACCATCATACAAGTTGCACCAAGAATCAAGTGCAATATTCGTTGAAAAATAATTCTTTCACTTGTCTGCCGGACCCACTACCAAGTTAATTATTTTTCTACTCTTTGATGGGTAGGTTGAAAAGTCAATAGAAAAAACATGAGGCAGGGCTGCTAACATATAGCGAGAATCACATATCAAACTATGGATAGATGATAAATCTTCTTTTGCGTCTGACACGATGCATTCAAGGGCGAATCTAAAGAGAGGTTTGAGGGTTGTTACTCCAAAACCACGTGCTAAAAGATGTCAAAAGTTTTAAAAAATATGATAGCATATGGCACTGCTATGATCCATCATCCCGTAAAATTTGAACGCAAATAGCAACATTTTATCTAAGCTCCGATTTATGAGATGATATATTATGGTCAAATTGCTTGGGCTCGAATTTTATAAGATGGAAGAGTATAACAACTCTTTACATTGTCATACTTTCTCAAACTAGCAATGTGGCCCGCGCAAATTTGCGCGGGTAGCTAGTTTTTTATACTAATATTTAGATTTTTTAACTTAAATATAAATTTATTTAAATATCCGTTGATCTACTGTCAATACGATTCGTCCAAGTGTGCCCAAACTAACATATCATTTTTATCATCATGTGGCACATGGTATGAATTAATGATGCAAGCTTATATTTACTAATTTTATTTGACATTGATTCTTTGATCAACTTATAATTTCCTTATTTATTTAATTTAGAATTTAACTATTTATTTACTCTAATCAATGGAATTTAAGGGTTAATATAGATTTTTAGATCTTACAAAAAACCAACAGGGTGTATTATTTTTATTTCAATTAATATGATAATAATATTATATTATTAAGATTAACTCCACCAATACCTCTCAAACCAGACTGTCCAAATACTAAATGGACGCTACCTCTATTTTCTAAGGGCCACAAAAACGCTACAACTCCAGCAATAGCTCTCATAAATATAGTGCTTTCTATAGACCCCGAGAATGGAGGGTAGATTCCTGGATTTGGAAGCCTCCCAAATAGGGCGGGGTGTCAACAAATAGGGGGTGTCAAATAGAGGGCCTAGTGGAGTGCAACTTTTTTCTACACCCTCTAAACTTGGGATATGAGCTTGTTGGGTCTGCTAGAGTGCAACTTTTATTTGGACCCTCTAAACTTGTGACATGGGCTTGTTGGGTTTGTTGAAGTGCAACTTTTTTCTAGATCCTCTAAACTTAGGATAGGGGCTTGTTGGGTCTGTTGCGTTGCTCTAAGATAATAGATTGTGTGACCTAATATTGAGGCGGTGATCATGGGTAAGTGAATAAAGTAATTCATATAACTTTACATACACAAAATGTAACTTACTGACATGAGATACTCCCTTCATCAATGGATACACGAACTACCTCGATGAACTTACAATATTGTAACACGGAACGATTGAATTAAAGTAGAAACCTTCCACAAAACATAATGATGTTAGGGTCGACCTCCTTCACGAATCGGCAGTATAATTGGTAGCCTAGCTTGCTGCACAAATCAATAATCAGAATAGCATAGCATGAAGGAAAGCTTAAGGAGGGAGGAAATAAAATATATATGGTAATGAATCACACCAGGAAAATGTTATCCGAGAAAATATTATGAGAAAAATGCTGCTATTTTGCTAGTTATGCAATGAGAACTTAGGCTGCAGTAACCAATGGGTGCCTACCACGGTTGAACGCCCTAAATCCGAGCACCTCTCATCAGGTACACGTGCAGATCAACGTGTTGTCCTCCACTTATTGTTGAACGTTGTCTCCTATCCTCTTATATAGAGGAACATGCTAGGGTATATGGGGCTTTAGGTTGTTGTAGGATCTAGGATTACCGACTAGAGGGGGGGTGAATAGGCGGTTTTGAGAACTTCAATCACAACACTAGAGAAATTTAATTAGAACCACAGGGAAAATTAAATGTCTAGCTACTCTAACCCTATGTTGATGGTTTTGCAACCTAGGATGACAAGATAAGAATCAATCTCTATGAAATTAACTTGTTTCAAGTAAATAATCAAGATAACAAGCAAGCAATAAGAACAAGTGACACAAGAACTTATCCCGTGGTATCGATGACTTGCCGGTCACCCCTAATCCACGTTGAGATGGATTCAATGTTCAACCGCTCCTCTATCAAGTCTCCACTTGATGTATGAGCCGGTTTGAAAGTGCATCTAGGCATTTAATCTATTTTGGTGATTAATGGCAATAGAAATTTGGATATGATGTTTTGCATGAGTTGTGCAGGAATAAAATGAAATAAAAAGAAGATAATACTAAAGGAAGGACCCCAACGCTCATTCATATGGTGGAGGACTCAATTGGTGGATTTAAATTTAATTTTCCGTTTGAAATTGAGTATAGGACCACCGTACTAACAAGGGGGACGTAATTGATAAATTCTAGATGCTAAAAGTGCTTTACTTGAGATGACAAACTCTTGAGAGACACAAAAACACTTCACAAACACCTTTTCTGCTCGGCCGGAACTTAGGCCGGAAGATCCGACCGGAAGCTCTGGGCGGCTCGGTCTCGAGCTTCTACGGGCCGGAAGTTCCGGCCGTAGCATCGGAAGATGCTTGACTTAGCCGTGTTTCGAGCTCACGAGTGTCCTGTTGCAAGTTCCGACCCTAGGTCGGAAGATCCGACCGGAAGTTCCGGCCGGCTCTGTCTTGGCTTTCTCAGGGCCGGAAGTTCCGGGGTCCCCCGGAAGATCCGGCTCCTAAAATTTTTCTGGGATTTTTCCTAACACACATCTGTTGCTTGTCGGAAGATCCGACCAAGTGTCGGAAGATCCGGTACCCCTTCGCAGAGCACATAACGGTCATATTTTGGGGGGTTGGTATAAATACCCCTCACCCCCCTCATTCATTTGTTGCTGTATACACGAGCTAATATAAGTCTAAAGCATTCACTCCCCTCCTCAAAATCCCTTCCCAAGCTTGATCCTTGCCAAGATTCACCTAGGGTTTGAGTGAGAGAGAAGATTAGAAGTGAGAACTCCCCTTGTTCATCTCGTGAAGCACTTCGAGCAACTTGAGTTCATCGATTCACGTTTGTTACTCTTGGAGCTTGCTCCTAGATGGTTAGAGGTGCCGGTGAACTCCCATTCTCTTGTGGTTTGAGTCCCGGAAGTTTGTATTACCCTCTCTCTTCGTGGGAGCACATAGTAAGTAACTCAATCCTCCTTTGTGGTTGATTGGGAGAGACTTGGGGTTAGTGTGACAGCCCGGCTCTTTGTGAGCATCTCAACGAAGACGTAGCTCCTTTGTGGAGCGAACTTCGGTAGAAAATCCTTTGTCTCCACCTTTGTTCTTGTTCATATTGTTTCTACAACTTGATTTGTCCCGATCTACTTATTTGCGGCTATACTCTGATATTGATCATATATAGAAGGTTCCTTACATCATTTGTGAGCTTTGTATTCAAGTGGAATTGTCAAAAGGTCATTAGATTTCAAATCTCGAAGTACACTTGAATTGCCTGTCGGAAGATCCGGCTTATCATCGGATCTTCCGGTATTCTGTCCCAGTCGGAAGATCCTGTACAGTGTCGGATCTTCCTGGCCGGAAGATCCGAGACTGTGTCGGATCATCCGACTTTCTGACATTTTTCGGAGGATTTTTTCAGGAATTTTTAAACAGGCCTATTCACCCCCCCTCTAGGCCTAGTGATGGTCCTTTCACGGTTAGAACCAAATAACCGCTCCAAATCTCGATTCCACTAGAGTTGCTCTTCACCGCTCTGGTGAGGTGAGCACAATGACCTCTCACAACCAACCTCCACGGCAACTTCACAATCTTCTTGAAGTGCTCGATGGAATCACCAGCTCCAAGCCATCTAGGAGGCGGCAACCTCCAAGAGTAACAAATCAATGACCTTGCTTGAAGTCTCCCTAGTGCCGCAAAGCTCAAACTCTTGATGCAATGCACTAGGATCCTCTCAATCTCACAAAGATGCAACCACTAAATCAAGTGAGTGAGAGAAAGGATGGGGAATGCTCAAATGTATCAAGGAAGCTTTCAAATGGGCCAAGAGACCCTTCCCAACCCCGGGGGTGGAGTATAAATACTCACCCCCTCGAAATCTAGCTGTTACGTTCAAAACAGGGCACTGGCGGACTGTCCGCCTCATACCTGGCGGACTGTCCGCCCTTCAAAACCAACGGCTACAACGTGTGTGAGATGGTGTCAGAACTAGTCGTTACGGACCTGCGGATCGTCAGCCATACAAGCGCGGACCGTCCGCCAGGCCATGAGAAACTATCACAAGTTTGCCTGCGGACCGTCCGCCTCACAAAAGTCTTCTAGAATGCTCGGAAACGCTTCTGTGTTGATGGTCTGCCAAAATGGTCCGCCTCTCATTTTTTGTACTGCGGACAGTCCGCCACTCATGGCCGGACAGTCCGCCTCTCATTTTTCAGCCAAGCACATTTCATACTTAGACAAAATTATCACACGGAAAAAGCCTGCGGACCGTCCGCCACACCAGGACGCGGACTGTCCGGACCCCCCAAACAGCCCGCCACTAGCCACGCGGACAGTCCGCCAGGACGCAGTGAGCCCTCCACACGATAGTTTTTTTGCTTCTTGTATTTCCCACTTTCACAAACGTTGTTAGCCCTCATGCATGCAATGCAATTGTTTGAGCAAAATGGCATCATGGACTCGTCAAGCCAAGGACATTGACCCCTCTTGATAGTACGGCTATCTAGCCTATAATCCGGTCAATGTTCATCCACTAAACACCGCTTGACCGGTAAAATAGGATACCCTATCTTATACCTTTGCCTTTAGCTCCTTTCGGTCCTTATCACACCCATCATGATCATGACATACCGCAAGAGCTCATCCAATCCCAAGGACTAACCTGTTCTCATATCTCAATGAAATTGTTAGTCCATTTTGATTGTCATTAATTACCAAAATATAAATTAGGGGCCTAGATGCTTTCAGTTGTCTGCACTTGTCGTACTCTATTCTCATCCTCTAAAAGAAACATTCCTGCCTTGTCATTGAGATTCTCCTCTCTTTATCAATTTTTTCTGCACCCGTTATCCTCTATATCATATATTCTATATCAACTACCAACACGTGAACCCACACATCTCCTTTTCTACTTATCTTTCACCGACACCACCAATCCCCCCGCTCTATATCTCTCCCCCTCTCTCTAGTGGCGGCGGCGGCGAGGGGTGCCGGTCTCCCCGGTGGCAGCCTTCTGCCCCGCCGGCCTCCGGTGGCGTGCGGAGCGGCCGGACCCCGAACTCTGAAGGTGTGCGGGTGGCTTCCGCGGAGGCGGACGGTCGCGCGGCGATGGCGAGGACTCCCGCGGTAGCCACGGATAGTCGCGCGGCGGCGGTGGAGGCATCCCACAGCGGTCGTGGACGGCCCCGCTGTGACGGTGGAAGCCTCCTACGGCAGGCACGGGCGACTGCGCGGCGGCGGTGGCAGAGGGCTCCCGCGGCGGCCGCGGAGGGGTGGTGGTGGTGGCGGCGGAGAGGGGTGTTGGTCTCCTCGGTCTGCAGCCTCCAGCCACGCCGGCGGCGAGCGGCCGAATCCTGATCTACGAAGGTGCGCGGGCGGCTCCTGCGGCGGCCGTGGATGGCTCCCGCGGCGGCAACGGTGGTGGACGGCCTCCTGACGGCGGACGGTCGTGCTGCGGCGGCGAGGACTCCCGCGACAACCACGGATGGCGGCGTAGCGGCGGTGGAGGCTCCTGCGGCGACCGCGGAAAGCTGTGCGGCAACGGTGGAGTCGTCCTACGGCTGCGCGGCGGCGGCGGCGGAGGCGGCGGACGGCCGTGCACTGACCACGTAGGAGTAGCGGCGGACTGAATAATATAGACCATTAGATCTTCATCAAATCCGACGATATATTTTTCTCTTTTTTGGATTAATGGAATAATATAGACCGTTGGATCTTTATAAAATCCGACGGCTTATATTCTTCTCTTGTTTAGATTAATGGAATAATATGGACCATTAGATCTTCATAAAATCCGATGGCATATATTTTTCTCTTTTTTGGATTAACGAAATAATATGGACCGTTGGATCTTCGTAAAATCCGACGGTCCATGCTCTTCTCTTTTTTAGATTAACGTGGGAATTTCTTGACCCTCTCAGCGAACGCGGTGGCTTCTTTTAACACTATTGTATTAATATAATAGATTTCCATGGCTCCTAGTTTGGTGTTTGGTCGGTTGATGTTTTGAGCTCAAATTTCTTTACCTAGCTTGTTTGTATTTCTTTTTTTTCATTGGATAGTGCACCTCAAAGTTGACAAGAAAGATATTTCTATGTCAAGAGTTACTGAAACTATCAGTAAAGGGAAGTAGGTAAAGGAAAATGAAACATTTAATAGAAAAACGCAAACAAAACAAAGACTAAAAAAAGAAAACGAAAAATCTTATCTCATCTCCCTCCCCGCTCTCCCAGCTCGAGACAGGCATCCACAGCCAGGAGCTCCCCGCTCCAGCTTCTCCACGCGACCTCACAGGCTCACACCTTCACAGTGCCACGCTACCGCGCCGTCTCAGCCTCATGTCTCTGCTCACCTCCCCCACGCCGTTCGGCGCGGCCGCCGTCCGCCGTCGCGCTGCGCCGCTTCCTCTTCTCGCAGCGAGCGGTCGCGCTGCCCTCCACGTTGCCCTCGCGCGCCGCGGTGGGGTCTCGTCCCGCACGCAGCGGCGCCTCGAGGAGCGCGGCGGCAAGAAGCGCCGCGGCGGGGTCGCGGCGCCCGATGTAGACGAGGAGGCGGCGGAGGCGGGGGCAGCAGAGTGGGAAGGGGAGCCCCTGGGGTTCGAGGTGTCGACGGAGCCCATGCCGCAGCTGCCGGACCCGGAGACGCCCGACTTCTGGGAGGGGTCCCAGTGGGAGCCCCTCGGCTTCTTTGTCCAGTACATGTGGGCGTTCGGCGTCGTGTTCGGCGTGAGTACATCCTCCCTTCCCGTTGATTCTTGCTTGTGTTGTCCTTGATTCTTTGTTATCCATGCTCATTAGTCAAGCGCTCAACAAAGTTAAATCTTTTGTTTCCATGACCATCCAAGATATCTGTGCACTAATTGCACTCCTCCGTGGCTCCATGTTGAATTGCTCTGCGTATAGATGTTATCGTGAAACAGTCCACTCTAAACTGTGTGATATTATGATCTTAACTCTAGCATGACATGTCAATCTTGATTGCTCTTGTGAATTCTCTGTTGTAGTAATAGCTACCGTTCAAAATTCTTTATATAGAGGTTTAGTTCCACTGTTTGTTAGTGGTTATTTACCGAATCTGGGCAAAAAAAATTCCTTTCCAGTGGCTAGTGGGCAGCAGGATGTGTTTCTGAAAAGTGAAAACAATCGTGCAATTGTTTCTGTGTACTGCTTAATAAGATCTAGTGTAGGGTCCTTAGCTGTTTCCTGGTGCCTTGCCTCCTTCCCTGCGTGGACAGGATGGTGAGGGTGGTTTTGGTGGTGGTTGTGTTTTTGGTTTCTTTTCTTCCTTCTAATAAAAGTTACGGCAAATCTCTTGCCGTTCCGTTCAAAAAAAAAGTGTAGGGTTACTTTGTTGAGTTACATCATTGAATGAAACATTCTGATTTTTGTTTATCGGAAATTGCCATACATCCTTGTTGAACTTGATTTTTTTTTTGCTTCTTATGATTCCTCAAGTATGCATTTGAACTCTCCAACAATGAAACGCGATAGTGATTTGTGGGTTCTCAGCTTTGAATCAATGTTGCTTACTTGTGCAGCTCATCGCTTGCGGTGTCGCGGTGGCTACCTACAATGATGGGGCAACAGATTTCAGAGACACTCCTGCTTACAAGGAATCACAAACACAGGAGTTCCCTGAGGAGTCCGAATCATCAAGCGGTGACGTGTTTGAAGGCAACCCGACTGAGGTAGCACCATCTCTTGAGTAGGACCGTCGAGGAGACACGGGGAAGAGAAGATGATGGCTCTCTATTTGGGGTATAGCCTATAGGGCTTTGCCTTTACAGTAGCTGGTAAGACATGTAAGGTTTGGTTGAAATCATAATGCTAAGAAAATTGGCTGGTAACTATTGTGTACTGAATTTTCCCTTGGAAGAAAATATAGATGACTAGTGGTGATGGGATCGGAGTTCACCTGTACTTTATACTCAGAAGTAGGGAAAATGAAAGAGAGCAAGCATTGCCATCTTTCCTGTATACAGCACCCTTTCCATCATAGGATGGCTTTTCATGCATATAGTCCAAGGAAAATGTATAATGCAAATCGCAAATTACATTATCTGCCAGCACAATTCATCATTTCTATTGGAAACTTTTGCAGTTCTGCTGCAAATTCCCTTACGGAACATGTGGCATCATTTTTGAACTACATATGGCTCATCAGCTTTCGTTTGTCTTTCAGACTGCCAAGCATCCTCTAAATCGTGGCATGTAGTTTGTGCTTTACTGCAAATCAACCAATGCCCACGTTACCCCACGTTACCCCAAGGCGGGGCACTGGGCTAATGGCTTTGGCTGAGTTGTCTCAACCGCTAGACTGCTGGAGCCCCCAACCAACCCATCCCCACGGGACGAGCACCGGAGCACACAAAAGCGCCATGGCTGGAACGGAATTCCCAGGCAGACAGGGAAACCATCTTTAAAGTCGCCAAGCAAATATACGGATCGCACGCTGCTGCTCTTGGGCCGTGGCCTAACTTTTCATGATCCGGGACAACAAAAGAGGGCGAGGCCGTCCTCTTTGTAGAGCTCGCTCACACGATCCATGGCGCCGGTGGTTGCGCACGGCACGAGAAAGCTATGGCGGCGTCCTCTATATATATGCTCGCTGCCCATTCGCCATTCCCTGGCAGCTCAAATACGCTTTTACCTGAAGTCCCATCCGCCGAGGAACAATGGCTGCGTTCGCGAACGCGATCGCTGCCGCGGAGGACGCGGCGCAGCTGGTGTCCGTGCTGGCGCCTCTGCTCGTCGTGGCGCTCGTCGCCGCGGTGGTCGCGTCGGCGTGGGCGGACGGAGGCGCGCGCGGGGCCGCGGCGGAGGTGGACGCCCAGGCCGGGGAGTGGGCCCGGTACGTGTTCGGCTCGGAGGCCGCGGAGCCCGCCGCGGCGAGCGCACCCCCGGTGGTGTGGCAAGGGGGGCACGGCTGAGGTGGAGTAGTCTGCTAGTCTGGTGCGTACGTACAATGCAGGCGTCCTTTTTACTTCGCTGATGCTCAGACGTGTGCGCGCGGTGCTTATATTATGTCAAAAAGCATCGTCTTCGTCTTGTTCACGGATCAAATATTATGGATCCAAGGTTCTTGCAAGTGTCAGTATAGCGTCTTCACCGTTTGATTGATAATGTACTGTGCTAAGCTCCGTTCGGTGGCTGGTGGTTGATTTATGCTGAGAGAAAAATACTATTGGTTGGTTGGTGTTGGTTTGTGTAGAGAGAAAAATACTAACTATCAATTAGTGAAGAAAAATAATGATAAGAATTAACGATGAAGAAAAGTAATGATCAGCAAGGCCTTCACTGGATCACTTTACAAGAAGGAACTTTATGTTTACATTACATCAGGATTCCCTCCTGAACACCCAGAAAACTCTACAGCTCGCCACCTAGAAAACTCTACAAGGGAGCAGCTGGCGATCAGCCGGTCTCGATCACTCTACAGCTCGTTCACGTCGTCCTCGTCCGCGTCGCCGGCCGACACGCCCCCGCTCTTCTCGTACACCTGCTTGATGATTGGGCCGCACACCTCCTCCACCTCCCTGAGCTTCTCCTCGTAGTCCTCGTTCTCCACCGTCCGGCCGCCCCCGTCCTGCTCCTCCAGCCACTCCAGCGCCTCCGCCAGCGCGGCCTTCATCCTCTCCCTGTCCTCCTCCCCGATCTTCCCCGCCACGCCGCCGCCGCCGCCGTCCCTCACCGCCGCCCGCATCCGGTACACGTAGTTCTCGAGGCGGTTCCGCGCCTCGACGCGCTCCCGGACGCGGCGGTCCTCCTCCGCGAACTCCTCGGCCTCGCGCACCATCCGGTCGATCTCCTCCTGGCTGAGCCGGCCCCTGTCGTTGGCGATGGTGATCGACTCGGCCCGCCCGCCGCCGGCCTTGTCCGCGGCGGTCACGTGGAGGATGCCGCTCTCGTCGACCTCGAAGGTCACCTCGATCTGCGGCACGCCGCGGGGCGCCGGCGGGATGCCCGTCAGGTCGAACCGGCCCAGCTCGCGGCAGTCCTTGGCAAGGCTCCGCTCGCCCTCGAGCACCTTGATGGAGACCGTCGTCTGGTGGTCCTCGTAGGTCGTGAACACCCGCGACTTCTTCACCGGGATCCTCGTGTTCCGCGGGATCAGCGTCGTCATCACGCCGCCCGCCGTCTCGATGCCCAGCGTCAGCGGCGTCACGTCCAGCAGCAAGATGTCTGGCCACCATTGATGACAACATCAAGAATTAATTAATTGCACGCCAGCACCTGAACATCTGAAGCAGTCACTCATCAGTGTCATCGATAAACAAGGGGAAAAGTACATTTACCTTTGGTCTCGGCGCCGCCCTCGCCGCTGATGATGCTGCCCTGGACGGCGGCGCCGTACGCGACGGCCTCGTCGGGGTTGATCCCCTTGGTGGGCTCCTTGCCGTCGAAGAACTCCGTGAGGAGCTCCTGCACCTTAGGGATCCTGGTGCTGCCGCCGACGAGCACGATCTCGTCGATGTCCGACTTCTTGAGCTTGGCGTCCGCGATGGCCTTCTTCACGGGGCCCAGCGTCTTCTTGAACAGGTCCATGTTGAGCTCCTCGAACTTTGCCCTCGTCAGCGTCTCGGAGAAGTCCACGCCGTCGAACAGCGACTCGATCTCCACGCGCACCTGGTGCTGGCTGCTCAG
Source organism: Echinochloa phyllopogon (assembly GCA_033239725.1). NCBI lineage: Eukaryota > Viridiplantae > Streptophyta > Magnoliopsida > Poales > Poaceae > Echinochloa > Echinochloa phyllopogon. The sequence continues at coordinate 8,310,825 of BTCW01000018.1, forward strand.
CGCGCGCTTGGCGCGCTCGCACTCGCGCCGGAGCTTGCCGAGCGCCTTGCCGTCGTCCTTGCCGATGTCCCTGCCGTGCTTGCGCCTGATGAGCCGGATGAAGTGGTCCATGACGCGGCGGTCGAAGTCCTCGCCGCCGAGGTGCGTGTCGCCGCTGGTGGCGAGGACCTCGAAGACGCCGCCGTCGAGGCTGAGCACGCTCACGTCGAAGGTGCCGCCGCCGAGGTCGTACACCAGGACGTTCCTCATCTCGGCGCCCTTCCTGTCCAGCCCGTACGCGATGGCCGCCGCCGTGGGCTCGTTGATGATCCGCGGCACGGTGAGGCCGGCGATGGCGCCGGCGTCCTTGGTGGCCTGCCGCTGCGCGTCGTTGAAGTAGGCCGGCACGGTGACGACGGCGCCGGCGACGCGCCGCCCGAGGAAGGACTCGGCCGTATCACGCATCTTGGAGAGGATCATGGCGCTGATCTCCTCGGGGCTGAACGCCTTGCTCTCGCCGCCCTTCATGGGCACCTCCACGTACGGCTTGCCGTCCTTGTTGACGACCTTGTACGGGAGGTACTTGACGTCACGCTGCACCTCGGCGTCGTCGAACCGCCGGCCGATGAGGCGCTTGATGTCGAAGATGGTGCGCTGCGGGTTGAGCGCCGCCTGGTTCTTGGCGGCCTCGCCGACGAGGCGCTCGTCGTCGGTGAAGGCCACCCACGACGGCGTGATCCGGTTTCCCTGGTCGTTGGCGATGATGTCCACGTGCCCGTTCCGGTACACCCCGACGCACGAGTACGTCGTGCCCAGGTCGATGCCGATCACCGGCCCAGACGCCGCCGCCTTCCCCTTCGGCGCCTCCGCGCCATCGGCCACGCCGCACAGGTAGCCTGTGCAGAGAAGAGAGAGCAGAACGAGAGCTAGAGCAGAGTGCTTCGTCATCGTCGTCTCTGAAGGATCTGACTGATCAATGAATGTTCACTTCGTTTGCCACTTGTGAGCTGCGTCTTGCTTGGATTGGAACTTGGAACATTGTGATCCTGCGAGATCAGCAGGGTCTGGGATTATATAGGTTCTTCTTGCCGGCGATGAGCGTGGTAGTCGCCAGAGTGTTCTGGCCCGTGCCGGACCTCCACCTCACAGGGCACCGTAAATGGAGGTCCCAATGGCGCGTCGCCACGTATCAGCGTGGTCGCGGTGCGGTCAGGTTCTCCGATCTGGCCAGAACGTTTGGGGTCGTTTGGGCTTTGCCGACGATGGGACGGACGGGCGCCGCCGTAGGAGGAATTGGGTTACGTTTGAGCAGGCTGGATTGATGATGCTCTACAGAGTTGGGCTAGGCAACTCATGGTATCTGGATTCTGGGCCACGCGTCGAACAAGCTGACGGTGGACTAGGTGTCGATCCTTTCAGGGCCGTCCTCGTCGAGAATACTAGCAGTACTAGATTTTATACAAAACTAAGAAATGTTAAGATGCTGTACTTAACTCTATAAACTATACACGATGTAAATTTACTAAGTTTAAATTATTCAAAACTAATAATATTTTATCATTCATCTTATATAAACCATTTCTCAATTACTTTGTCATAAAACATACTTTAAATATAACTTGTCTTTTCATACATTTGCAATATATTTTTAAATAGAACGGGTGGTTAACGTTGTGAGGAAAAGTCAATAAGAATAAATATTTCAATACGGATAAAGTATTCTTTAGCGATAGCATACCTTTCGAAACTACATATCCCATGTCCTTGAAATTTCCTAAAACCAAAACAGTTTTCAAAATTTGTGCTATTCCATTACTCTACAACAGAATTTTTCATCTAACTAGCATAGATGCACGTACAACACGTATGTGATTATAAGAAAAATAATCACTTATTTAGATGGTTCACTTAACTGCATGTGCCAGCTTTTTAACTCAAACCATGCGCTAAGGCCAGTCCCAGTGCAAGGTTTCATAGAGTTTCAAGCACATTAAATACGGTGCCAAATCAGCATTTTAGATGATGTGACAAAGAGTTAACGAGGAGAGAGATGAAATGTGTTTCATCTAGATGAAACTCTGTATACGCTGTTTCCAACAAGTTTGTGTCTTGCATGCATTTCCTATGAAACATCAAAATGAAACAATGCATTGTATGAACCATTTCATCTATGAATTAATTGTCTACTTGCTTACGTGGCATTCTTGGAAACACAAAAATGAAATCTCCTCTGGAAATAGCCTAATATTAGGTGTTTTCAAAAGTTTCTGTTATAGTATAGATAGCTAAATATGAACATAAACCAAAATGAAGGGCAGGAAAACACAAAGTGGGTTGGCAACTTGGCCACGCCTTGTAAAATAATTAGGTAATGTTTGGATCTCTTGGATTGAACTAAAGATTAATTCGAACTAAAGTCAGACGAGTAAAATTTGGACAACTAAAAATGACTAAATTTAGCTCATACTTTATTTGAATCCATCTCTACTCCTAATAATTAGACTAAAAGTTATATGAGAAACACATGGTAGAAATCAAACATGCATTTTACCCCTGCATTTTTCCGATCTGGAATTCCGGTTGCTGTTTGGACAATAGTGTAAAAGGGGCAGCATGGTCTTTTCATAGTCGACTGTCACTTTTTAGTTGATTCTTATCCTTTTAGATGGGTATGACAGAATAATTAACTAACTGTTAGTTACAATTAAAATTTGCTCGTTTTTATTTCTTTTATTTAAATTATCTAATGGGCTAAACTTTGTATCTAAGAAATTAGCTCATAGATCTAACTCTAAGATCATTATGTTCGATAAAGAGCTATTTTGTACGCTGAGTTTGAACTCTGCCCACATTTGACAGATTTGGGTACGGTTTGATTTGATCTTGCAACAATTGATTTGATGTAAAAAAATTGGTAGCTCCACTAGTTTATCGATCACTCGAATTAATTCGAGAATAAAAAGATTCACAATTTAAGGTGGTGTTTGGATCCGGTGCTAAAATTTAGCGCTTTAAACAAGTGATAATTAGATGTATTAAATATAAACTAATTATAAAACTAATTACATACGTTATGTCTATTACGCGAGACGAACCTAACAAACCTAATTTCACTATAATTAATACATAATTACTATTTGTTTACTGTAGCATTACATTGTCTAATCATGGTGTAATTAGGTTTAATAGATTCGTCTCGTAAATTACTGTAATAGATTTTTAAATTAATCTATATTTAATACTCCTAATTAACATATTTATATCCGATGTGACAGCGCTAAAGTTTAGCACCTGGGGGTGTGTTTGGTTGGGCCGTGGCTTTTGAAAAAGCTGCTGTGGACTGTGGAAAAGCAGCTGTGGGAAAAACAGAAGACCGTTTGGTTAGCTAATGGACTCCATGTCATTGTCTCCCTCCCTATCTGTCTGACGAGTGGACCCACTCATCAGCCCCCTTCTCCTTCCTCCCGTGCTCCATGCTTCGCTCGTCGGTGCCGCCGCTCGGTACCGGTGACCCCGCTCCTCCGCGCTCTCGCCGAGCTGCCGCTCAGCCCCGCGTCCCGGCCACTCCGCGCTCTTGCCGCGCCGCCGCTTTTCCCCGACGTCCCGACCGCTCCGTGCTCTCGTCGCGCCGCCGCTCGACTTCCCGTGCGGCCGATGCACTGCGCCACCGAGCTGCTACCTCAAGCCCTCTCCAATCAATAGCCACCAGCGGCAGCCCAGCAACAAAAATCCCCTCCTGTCCTCCACGCAAGAAACAACACAATCTATCTTCAATTCAAGGGCTAGTAAACAAATCACCCTCAATCTCTCTCTTTCTCCAATTCGAGCAGCAAGGAGCTCCTTTCCTTCAATTCCCGGACAGAAAAATCCACCAGCAGGTGCATCTCCTCTTCCTCTCTGCCTTGTTGTTTTTCGTCTCCGAACGGCTCAAGCATGCTCCATTTTCGTCGGGGAGGCGTCCCCTCAGCTCGAGATGGCGGAGGGCCTGCAAGGCGGGGATGTCCACGGGAGAAGGGGCGGATGGCGACCTGGCACTGGGCGGCAGCGGGGGCGCGACGGCTGGGGAGGAGGCCGGCGACGGCGGGGGCACGATGGCCGGGGAGGGGACGGGGGAGGCGGGCGGCGTCGGGGGAAGACCCGGTGGAGGGAGGGAAGTGCGACGGAAAAGGGAGGGTCACGGGAGAACAGAACCGACCGTTTTTTTACGTAACAAGTGGCATGGTGGGTAATTTTATGACCCAAAAATAGGTGAAAGTAGGGTCTAAGGGCACCCGCAATGGTTAAAGTAAGCTGCTTTCTGTAATCATGTACACGTAGGATATAGTATGTGCTGTAGATTATGTGTCTAATGGTCTTACTACAGCACATATTTCTAAATAAAAAGTTCCCTGTTACTTTATACACTCCGGTCCCACTCTCTCCTCAGAGCCGTGCGGTAATGCCTGGCTCCTCCGCGTCCTCGACTGCTGAGCTCCGACTACCTCGGCACCCAGCAGCGGCCCACCTCCCAACGCCGGCATCACACGCCGCGGCTGCCTCCGCGGCCGCATCCGCGTCGCCCGCCGTGGCCGCCTCCGCACGCCGAACAACCAGAGCCGACGTCGCATGCCGCGGCTCCGCGCACTGGACTCCCCCGTCAGCGTCGCCCACAACGTCGTGATTCCGCGCGCCGGACGCGCCGGCCTCCGCCATGCCTGCAGGAGAGGGGCATTCCCGCCCGCTCGGCGCCCTCCAATCCGGCGGCCCGGCGCTTCGCTCCGCCTACGCCGATGACCTCGTGGGCACAGCCCCTCTGTGCTCGCGCCGATGGGCTGACAGGTGGCAGATGCATCCTGGTAGCCCGGCGAGCTCTGACTCTCGCCTCCATTCGCATCGCCGGCGGCGAAGGCTTGACTTGACCCCATGCCGTCGGGCGTCGGCCACGCCCAGCGCAGGCGGTCGAAGCTGCAGAGGAGGTGACGAACGGACCACAGAGTGAGCAGAGAGAGAGGGAAGAAGAAGCGACACACGTGGTGGGGCCCGATCCACACCGGGGCGCGTGCCAGTGGCGCTCATAAGCTCAGGCGACAGTTGATTCTCTCTCTTCGTCTCTCTCCTATGTGGCTCTCTTATAGAGAGCTTATCGGCGCCGTTGCGGGTGCTTTCAAATTTGCACAGACAGAAGCTGCTTTTGGCTGTGACTTTGAATGGCGGCCAACTTTTGTTTTGGTTGGGCTTTTGGTTTTTTTACGAGCAAAAGCGGTTGGAAGCCCAACGCACCCTAGCTCGCTCCTCGCCGACTGCACATCCCGTCGATGGATTACTGCGGGATTGATGCAACGCGTGTGCCCAGTACAGTGCATTGATTCCGTTCACCGGCACGGTCGCTCTCGCGGTGTCGCCGAGGCGAGCCAGTTTCGTTCCCGGACCGGGGCTCCCCGATCGATTCGAGGGCGTCGCCTCCTCTGCGGCGGTGCCGCTTACCCGTCTCCCACCGACCGTCTCACCCTCAGCAAACCCTACGTCCCTACCTAGCTCGCTGCCTCCTCCCGCGACCGCCTCCATGGACCGCGGAGACGCGGAGGAGGGCTCGGCCCCGAAGCGCCACAAGCTGAGCCATCATCGTCCTCACCATCACCGTCACCAGGGCAGGGGTGCTCCGGGGGAGGCAGCGAGCGCGGAGGTGCGTGTCGGCACGGCACAGCTGGCGTCGGGGAAGCCGGGGGAGGGCGCGATCGCACTGGACGAGGGCGCCGCCACCGCGGATGCGGGGAGGGCACTCGCGCCTGCTCCGGTCTGTTCCGATCCGCCCCCCGTGCTCTCTGTTGCCGTTGGGTAATGTACTAATGTGTATAGATTATTTTCGTTGCCCTTGTCCTCTGCTCCAGAAGCTGCTGTGTTATTGTGCATTTTGGTGTTGCTTGCTACCATTTTTGAGTTGTGGGCGTGCAGGAATTGTGTGCGAAAGCCTATAATCTTCATACGAAATCAAATGGTAGCTTGTACTAGTTTTATTATATTTTATCGAATGGACTGATAATGCGATCTATCAGTGGTAGAATTTATCTTGATTACTAGTAGTGAAAAGAGTTGTGCATGCTATTCTAAGCTAGTACTCTGTGAAATATTCTAAGAGAGAGAGGCAGCTCTCTGCATAGAAGAGTCATGGATTAATAAAAATCAAATTTACTGTATACCATGTTTCTCTGAAACACATTTTTATCAAGAGATATGATACAGTCTGCTAGAAAGTGTTGGTACGTTTCTATATCAACTGTTTTTTTTAAGAAAAAAAAGTTAAAAGTATTACTATAGTTTTGTTCAGTTGTAACCAGAGAAATAAATATTAATTGCTTCCCAACTGATCCGCAAATGTGTACAAACAATATTTCACCATAATCAGTGAACAATATGGGATCTTGATATTCACTTGTGACTCCTGCTAATTTGATATTTCCTTGCTTTGCTATTTTCTCCATGAACTAACTGTAATATTTGTTTCACTTTAGGAACCTGATAATAATTGTGATGCAAACTTAGCAAGATCTCCACGATCACAAAGGGTGAAGGTAGAAAATCACAAGGATGCTGATTTTAATGATCCAAAATCAAGGTCAGTATTGAGATAACCTGTTTCTGAACTGGTGATTTCTATAATGCATCATGGCCAATATAATGAGCATGGTGCTAGATCTTACAACATGTGGAAGATCATTCTAGGATGTCTATACTTCAGAAACCATATTGAAAGCTCATGCCCAAGATTGCTCTAGTTATAGCCATGCTAACAGATAGACTAGCTCTCACACTATCCGATCACAGTCGCAGCATAGTGTGAGGCAGTGAAGGATAGTTCTGATCACAAGAATATGCAGTGAGCATTAGATATATTCAACTAGGCAGTGTGAAACTGAAAGATGGGGCAGCAAGGAAAGAATAATGAGTATCTGACACTGTGGACCCTAGCGATGGAGAATGTAGGGAGAGGCATAGACGGTAAGTAGAAAAGCACAAGGCACAAAGATGAAAAAGCGCAGAAGTATACAACTGGGGATAGGTATAAAGAAGTAGATAGTGTCAGTAGTAGACATGAAAAGGAAAAATTGATGCTCGTAGGGATGGAGTAGATGGCAAATATAAGCATAAGGACTCTGCGCACAAACTATGGTATGTCTAATGGTCAGAAAGACATATCTAGGTCTGGGGATAATGATAAAGAGGCCATACATAGAAGAAGAGACCTGAAGAAGCAAAGGACAAATCTTACGAGTAAAATTTCTCATACATATAGTCATATTTGATGACCTTATTTGATTTACTTGCCATTAATTTATATTGTTATAATGTGCCAGGGAGGAGGTGGAAGAGAAATTTGAACTACTTGTAGCAAAGCTAGGAGGGTCCGATCCTGAAAAACATAAGGTTGAGGGAAGAAAGAGGACATATGTTACTCCGAAGAAAGATGGCAAGATACAGTTGCAGAAGCAGCAACAGGAAATTGTTTGTTGCAGTAATAGTGAAGGTAGCTTGTTTTGACTTAACTGTATCATATTTCTATATGAAACATTACTTGTGTTATGTTTAAGTGGTCAGGCTTGCTGGTAGTCATATTTTGGTGACTAGGTTTTTGATAAATAGAAGTACCACAGTGGATGCAACTACTGGTCTGATAAAACCTAAAGATGATAAATCTAACACCTTAATGATATCGGAGGGGTTAAAAATAATCATTAAGCATATATTGTATTATCATACTGAGCTTAATGTTTTGATTGGCTTAGGGACATCTAGTGATGAGAAAACAACGCGTCTTTCAGGTCTTGGAGAGGATGTTCCCATGGTAATAATATTTCTGACGCAGTTGCTCAATATTTTAGCATTCCATCATCTTAACACCCTTGAATTCGCAGTGTGAAAGATCAGAGGATATATTTGTTGATGTTATCTTTGGAGAATCACCTATTGGATCTCAAAAACTGGTGAATTCTTATTTCCTCACTCTTTCTAGTATTGCCCGATCTCGAAGTCTGATTACCACCAAAGTTTATGTTTGCTGTCAACTGTCTTACGTTCTTGCTAGTCCTTTGTCCTTTGGCAGTTTATGATCTTGCTAGAGTTATTGGTCTTGTTTGCTTAATGGTAGATACTTGTATTTGCAGGGCAAGGAACGTGGCTTCCACATCAAGGAAAATGCTCATTGTGACAATTGGGACGATCCAGGAGGGTATTACAGTAAGCTCCATCATCTGATACATATATATTGCCTTTCTTTTGCCCCTTTAACCGTTATTTCTATGTTATTTAAGTATTTTGCAACGTTATACAGCTTACCGCTGTGGAGAGGTGCTACATGGACGTTATGAAATCATGTCAGGCCATGGGATGGGAGTTTTCTCTAATGTTGTCCGGGCAAAGGATCTTAAAGCTGGGAAAGGTGATTCCAAAGAAGTAGCTATCAAAATTATACGGAACATTCCTGCAACGTAAGCTGAGTTCATTACATTTTTATTTTTCCTTTTGGACAATATATCCAGTATAAAATATACCGTATGAACTGGTAATATGGTTTACTGAATTTCTCATAATATAGGTACAAGGCTGGTAAGAGAGAAATTGCTATATTGGAAAACCTGGGTAGGGCCGATCCTAAAGGCAGCCGACACTGTGTGAGGTTTATTTCTAGTTTCATGTATCGAAACCATCTCTGTTTAAGCTTTGAATCTCTTCACATGAACCTTCGTCAACTTCTAAAGAAATTTGGTTCTGATGTGGGGCTTAAGTTGACTGCTGTAAGACATACTCGAAGCAACTTTTCATCGCTTTGAAGCATCTTAAAAGTTGTGGTGTTCTTCACTGTGACATCAAGCTGGATAATGTGCTGGTATGCAAGTTTGAGGAGTATTTTTTCCCTTTCTGTTATTTGGGTGCTAGAATTATCTAGCATAATTTTTTCTACTTATGTTGTTCTGTAGGTAAATGAGGCTAAATCTAAGCTGAAGCTGTGTGATTTTGGTAGTGCTATGTCTGCCGGAATGAATGAGATCACACCATATCTTGTGAGCCGCTTCTACCGGGCACCTGAGATTAGTGAGTTCTTAGTTTTATATGTACCTTGTACTTTATTTCACTATTTGTTAGGGTACTGTCTTGGATCTTTTAAGAACACCTTTCTAATGTTGAAATACTTATTGATTTGCGGTTATACTTTATAATATGTTTTCTTCCTGCAGTTCTTGGGTTGCCCTACGATCACCCATTGGATATGTGGTCAGTTGGCTGTTCCTTATTTGAACTTTACACAGGAAAGATCTTATTTCCTGGTAAAACGAACAACGACATGCTTCGTCTTCACATGGAATCGAAAGGTGCCATCCCTAAGAAGATGCTTCGCAAGGTTAGAAAATTTGATTGATGAGATGTGCATTTAACTTTTTATGAGCGCTTATAGCTTTCATATACTCTTTGAAGCAAACGTGAATTATATTTCTAGCGTGTATAGGAGAATTCCTGCGAACCCATCAACGATCGACCATATCATAGTTGTAAAAATTCAATTCGGAATCAGTGCCTTCAGATATCAAAAGATTATATTTGCAGGTGCCAACCGATTGATTTTAATCCTTTTGTTCCATTTAGCACTCCAAGTTAGGTCACCTGTTGATATGACAGTTTATTACATTAATTTTGTATACTAACAAAATAAGGCGACAAATTGGGTGTGTGCTAACATGAGTTCCTCATTAAACAGGGAGCTTGCACAAAGGAACACTTTGAGCAGGATTTTAACTACTTCCATGAGAAGGACCCAGTGACGAGAATGGTACGTCTCTTAGTCCATATTGCGAGACTGTGATGGTATTCTTCTCATATACTCCCTCTGTTCCAAAATGTAAGCCGTTTTGGCTCTTCTAGATACATAGCTTTTGCTATGAATCTAGATATAATAATAATATATATCTAGATACATACCAAAAACTACGAATCTAGAATAGCCAAAACGACCTACATTTTAGAACGGATGTAGTAATAATTTCAATCGTTGAATGGTCTCTTCCTTTTGTGTAGACTGTCAAGAGGCATCCGGTTATCAACATAAAACGACACGATGTTAGTTCATTAGATTCAAGCTTCCCTGGAGAGGACCCGAAAATGCTATCCAACTTCAATGATCTCCTGAAAAAAATTTTAGTGCTAGATCCAGAAAAGAGGTTAAAGGTGGAACATGCACTTAGCCATCCATTTGTATCTGGCAGGTGAAATTCAAAAGAGGACACTTCCTACTTCGAAACTGAAATTTTGGGTTGAACTCGTTTAAACTCGTCTACATGATAGCCGGATGAGACATCTAACAGATGACCAGCTTGATATCGCGATGTACAAGCTTGTATATATTCTGTATCTCATAATGCAACTCTAGCTTGATTTTCTGTCCCAAGGATATCAAATTATCAATGGCTAAACATGAGAGTTTGGTTTGATAGGGTGCAAAGTTTACCTAACACCACAGTACCAGATACGAATATCATGTGTGCGTTTATTTCTGAGTTATTCGTGTCAAAGATTGGTGCACTCTGCACTGACATCATACTATTTCAAAGCATGCTCTCGTGCAAGGTAGTTTTTTTTAGAAACTCGTGGTAGGTAGCTGATTTACGAAGCTGGTGTCAAATCGGGAAGAAAGTACGGTATCTTACTGGATTCGGTTTCTCCGCGGCAAGCCAGCAACGGGCTTCCATGGGCTTCATCAATGCTTTGCACCTAGACCACGAATCGAGCGTGCAACCACGAGGCCACTGCCTATATTTTTGGCGGGAAATCTCCCGCGTCACCGACTAATGTGGCCCCGCGTTGTCAGTGACCCACACCACCCCACACAGCAGAGGCCACGAACAATCGTTCTCCGCGCCGGCGCTCTCCTCCGCCTTTTCCCCTTTGTCTCCCTCAAACCGCCGAGCAGCAGCAACTAAATCCGCGCCGGCGAGCGGGCGGGCGGGTGGGCGGGCGGGCGAGGACGCAATGCCGCCGAAATCGGATAGCGTTGAAGGTATCGACCCCTACCCCCTCCCTACCGTAATGGATCGTTTTTTTTTCGCTTATTAAAACCTTACCGATTTTGACCGTCCGTAGCTTGGCCTGATCAATGTTTCTGATGATTTACGGCGCTGTTTCTTCTATCATTTTTGCAGGAATCGTCCTGGGTTTCGTCAATGAGGTGGGATGTCTCCCTGAAACCGTACCCCTAAACCCTAAACCCCTGGTCCTGTTTATGCTTGCCCTATTCGGATTCGATTTTGCCCCCGTGTGGTGCCTGTGGGAACTTGTGGTGTATAATATTTTTTCTAGGATTGTATTGATGTGACAGTTAACTATAGTACTAGACAAAAGCTGGCTATTGGTTGTGTGGTAGTTCATGATAGTAGAGCAGCATGCTGTTTGATGAATACCAGTTATTGTCAGATCCAGGTGGAATCAGTTAGAATCATGTAAAAAACCTTGGCCACCATCCTGGATAATCTATGTATGTTAGTGCAACTGGCATCACTTCGTTTCTTGATCACTATTATTCTGAATGATTGTAATTTCAGCTGTCCTCCAATTAAGCAGCTACCTGCAATCACTTGCTGAAATGTAGCTGGATCACTTGGGAGAGTGAGCAATTCCTGTGACCAGCATATGAATTCTAAGCTAATCCCTAGAATAGAACAAAGTTTAGACTAGTTTTGGTTTGAGTGTTGACTTCTTGGTGTCACTTGCAATGTGGTTTGTGTTTGCCCTTTTTGTAAGATAATTTATCAGTTTCTCTTTCAACTATTCCCTTCCAGCTTAGCAGCATCATTTTCTGATTTAGCAGAAAACTGTCCCATTTAGTTTGTGACTGCAAAGTAGCTCACAACAAATGCTTACAAATGGTAACACAAGGCTTTTGCGGATCAGTTTTGGTTTTTGCTCTTCACTGTGGTCTGTTTTTTTCTGCCTTTTATGCTCACAGTAGACTGTTTGCCCATTTCAGAGAATTGTATGTTTCTAGAGCATGCGTTATCATGTACTTTTATTAGTTCTGCTTTGTTACATTGTTATTTCCCAGTTAACTTAGTCTAGCTTCCTTCTGAATTCAAATAAATAAGATGGGGAGGAAGTTTTAACCAAACAGGATAAGAGCTATATCTTATGGTTAAAACTTAAAAAAATAATCTGTTCTACTTATGTGCCTAAGTAGTGTATGTGACTGTCAGTATGAAATGAGTTTATTCAGAAAGTGCTTTGTGTACAATTTTTTAACATTATGTATAAGATATAAAAAACAATCACCACACAATTTGGTCAGTTTAGACTTTGGAGTACTTCAAATCCTCACTTTCATAGTTGATATAATAACACATTACCCGCACATTTTGTTCTTTTAAGCTCTGGGCATCACTGAGTTGACTGTTACCATGACTCTGCAGCAAAACAGGCCATTGAATTCACAGAATGCAGCTGATGCGCTACAGAAGTTTAATCTGAAGAAGACTGCAGTACAAAAGGCACTGGATGCATTGGCCGACAGTGGGCAGATTTCATTCAAAGAGTATGGTAAACAGAAAATTTACATTGCTCGGCAAGATCAATTCGACATTCCAAATGGGGAAGAACTTGAGGAGATGAAGAAAGCAAATGCCAAGTTGCAGGAAGAACTTGCAGATCAAAAGAAAGCAATTAATGAGGTTGAATCTGGTAAGTTCCTAACTTCCAATTTGTACCATGGTCTTCTTAGTGGTCTATCAAATGCAGTATGCAATGATCATAGTTCAATGACATCTAAATTTAAATCTTGTACAGAGGTGCGTGGTCTGCAGTCAAACTTGACGCTGGCAGAGATCAAGTCAAAGGAGACTAAATTACAAAGTGAAGTACGTGCATAAAAAATGACCCCTTCTGCTCCTTACTGTGTGTCTGTATTCGTTTGGACCAGTTTAAATTACAGGACCCACGTTTGTTCAGGTCGAGGAAATGGAAGAGAAACTAAATAAGTTGCGGAGTGGTGTCATCTTGGTGAAACCTGAGGACAAGAAGATCATTGAGGATTCCTTTGCTGAAAAAGTTAACCAATGGAAAAGGCGGAAGAGGATGTTCAAGGAGCTTTGGGATAATATTACTGAGAATAGCCCAAAAGATCAGAAGGAATTTAAGGTTTTTGCTGCATTCCTCCTCTATATTTTTTCCCTTCACTTGGGATTTACTCCTGCTGTTGCTCCTATCTAACTATTCACAATGCTGATGAACAATATGCATCTGCAGGAAGAGCTTGGTCTTGAGTACGACGAAGATGTGGGGGTGAACCTGCAGTCATACACTGACATGCTGGCAAGTCTCAACAAAAGGCGAAAAATTTCTCGCTGATATAGCACGAGTATCCGCATCTCAGTCAAAAGACAGAGAAGTTTTACCAACTACACAGATCATGGTTCTGCTGTTTCTTACGGTTTCTGTAATGAGCTGTCCCAGATAGATGATGTTGGTCCTCTGTTAATATTTAATTATTTATTGCCTTAGTGTTCTAGTGGGTAGCTTCAGACCTTACAGGATTTGTTAATCCTGACAGCTATGAACCAGTTGAGTGGCAGCAAATTATCCATCCTCTTTGATGTATCTGCAACCAATGCATTCTTTACCAATATACACTGTTGATCTTGAACCCTGCTTACAAATTGGCAACGAATCAAATCTCTCAATTTCCCCTTTTTCATAATTTACATTGCATATATGGCATGAGCATATGCCATAGTATCTAGCTACACGCATATAGTGAAAATTGAACTAATTATATTGGGATCAAGAAACCTTCTCTGTTGCCATTTGGTTGCAGACTTGCAGCTAAAACCCCCACTTTGTTCTGACCGACGTCGGCCTGCCCCTGGCAGGCTCCCGCTGTTCTGCAATGTTTCCATGATTTGCCTCGTCCTCCGGCAGGATCTCCTCAATCTCAGAGCTGGGATTCCGGGCAAGTCCAATCCTCTCGGATTTCTTTCCATCAACTACCTCATCTTCTTCCCTGCTCTCATGATCCATCTGCATCCTTGCTGGCTTCCTCATGTCCCCAGGGCCCCCGGACTCCCCACGCGAGAGCTCCACGGCTGCCTTCGCGGCGGCTGCGGCCGAGGCGGCCGACTTGAACGCGGCCTGCGCCGCCGCTTCCACGTCCTTGTACCTCTGCGCCGAGTCGGCGGAGACGTCTTCCTCCACGTCATCGACTGGTGGCGTCCTGATCCTCTCCTCGCCCTGCTTCGTCTTCCTGTGGCCGTGGTTGGAGCGCCCGTGGTCATCGTGGGGAGGCTCGTAGACGCGCAGGACGATCCCTTTCTCCGCAGCGATCTCCTGGAGCACCATCTGCCGGCTCTCGAGGCTCGGCTGCTTGGTCGACAGCTTCTGCACGATCTGTTCCATTACAACAAGGGAAACGTTAGAATTCATCGTTGCAGGCAGATAAATTTAATTTCGACTGTTTCGAGGCAGGAGGGTTCGTTCGTGGGCGATCCTCACCTTGGGGTTGATCCCGCAGCCGCTGCGGAGGTCGGCGGCGGCGGCGACGAACTCCCTGCCGAACTTGGCGGCGAGGATGCCTCTGACCTCCTGCAGCTCCGGCAGGTCCCCGCACCTGGCGGCGGCGTAGACGAGCCCCGCCGCCGCCTCCCGCAGCTCCCCGGGGCACTCCCTGTGCGAGTCGACGAGCGCCGCCCGCTCGACGATGAGGCCGCAGTAGCCCTCGAGGTCGGCGAGCACGTCGAGCGCGTTCTGCTCCCGGACGACGTGCTCGGCGCGGGCCAGCGCGCGGTCGTGGCGCCCCAGCCGGAGCAGCTGCTCCACGTCCCCGCGCGCCTGCGCGCACCGCACCTGGCGGTGGCCCCGCACCACGCCCAGCCGCGTCACCGCCAGCCCCAGCAGCGACCGCAGCCGCGCCGTCTGCTTCGTCGTCCGCCCCAGCAGCACGTCCAGCCGCCTCCCCATAATCCCCCGAGCGGCCGAGCTAGAGCAACCGCCCCGGCGCGCCCACTCCCCCGAGTCCGGCTGCTGGCTTATCTGCTCTGCTGCCGATCGAGTCCGCCCGGCTCCTGGCGGTTTCGCCCTGGTGTTTTATACCCCCTGGGGGGTGACGCCGTGTGGAAGCGTGGAATGGGTAGTAGTAGTATGGAAGCTGGCGCGAGAAATTAGGAGGGTGGCGATGCGCTTCCTTGTGGGGGGTGGGTTTGCTTTGTGGCTAAGGAGGGGCGAGCGCGACGGGCTTTAAACGTCGGAGCGGACGCGTGGTGGGCCGATCGAGCCGCCCATGAGCTGTCACCGTGGCCCGTTCAGCGGCCGCGCAAGGGGACCGTGACCCGAGCCAGTTTCCTCCGGGATGGTCGTGCGCGGGGTCTCGTCGCGGCTGGTGTAGTTTAACCGCCACTTATGCTCGGCGACGGCGAGTGGCGCGTTTTTTCGTCGTGCGTCGTTTTGACTGGGGGCGGGATCGGGAGCTTCGTGTGGGAACGGACGGAGATGCAGTGATGGAAGGGTCGAAGACGACGGCGCCGGTTGAAAAGGGAGGGGGGGGGGGGGGGGGGGGGGGGGGGTAGCGCGCCAGATATTAGCGAGGGTGGATACGGGTCAGGATGAGCACGTAGTACCTGGACGGGAACTGCATCCGTATAGCATCTTTCGTACGGCCTGGTCTGTATGGCTGCGTCTCGTCTCCTCCTGTCCCAATCGACACTGTCATAATAGAGTGAAGAACGTACGGTTCTTCTCTTCGTGAGGGCGCGACGTACAGGATCGGAGGCGCGGCTGGATAGCTATTACGGCAAACGCGGTTTTCCCCTTCATCCGGAACATGATTTTGTCACTTCCTTTTGTCGATTGCTTGAGATCATATAGTCCACAGTTGGTTCTTTTTAAAAATTTACACAGGACAAGAAACGAGATTTGTTAATTAGAACACAGGTAGTTTCCACAGTCCCACATCGACGACTAAGTAATTAACTTGTGGTAGGATACACACGAGCTAGGGGCTCCCAAGTTCCTCGACTCGACAGCTACGGACCATGAATACTTTCATGAGCTAACTTAATTAGCAGATGTGGCAAATTGTTTTCTGGGACCCATCTATGGAAGAAAAAATGCCGCCAACGAAAGCTTTGCTGCCACAGCCACAAATGTAGGCAACATCATATCATTCAGTAAATTAAATCTCCGCGAAGTAGTTGCCTTCACTATTATGCCAAGGGTTGATTGATCGATGCGTGCGACGACGAGCGTTGCGCGCGCGCCTATCCACAAAGTGACCAAGGCACGGCGATACGGATCCGTGTGTGCACCATCACCAAACGATGGAAACTCTAGCCTCGTCTCCAGGCATATCCGAGGAAGGTTCGGTTCCGGCGGCTACGCATGAACATGGACAACGGCGTTCGACGACGCGTCGAGCGATTTGCACGGACGCACAGGCCAGCAGCAGCTTGTCCCGGTCCCCGGACCACGCGCACGCACGTGAATCCATGGGCCGGTGCTGACTCGGCAGTTTGTTGTCCGATCCCAAGCACTACATACGTACCTGGGCTGAGCGAAATATCGATCGGGGCCCAAAACGATAGGAAACCACTCGTAAAGTCACGGATCGTGTGCGTTCTGGGGCGACGACCAGACCTGCCATTGTCACCGTTGACCGCGAGGTTTTCAGAGTCAGCGAAAGGCTCGCATGCAGAGACTGTCAACGCCGCCGGCCCTCGCTCGCTCGATCGAACGCGACGCGCGCGCGCGCGGGCAATACCCAAGCCGCCGGCAGGCGGCAGCGTGCACTAGCTAGTACAAACGGAGTATGAGGTGATAGAGTACGTATTCCGGCGGTCAGGTAGTACAAGTACTCAATGGGAAAAGTGGGCGCGCCGGCCGTTACACTGACAGGAGTGTTAACCGCCACGTACGTACGTCTGCACTGCACGGTGTCGTCGACCGCGTGGCGCAGTTTCTCTTCGTCTTCGAGTCCTTTTGACCGGGCGAGCTCTCGGTCGGTAGTTTTACAAGTAACGAAACTTGACTTGGAGGGGGGTCGAAAACGATGGTGAGGGCGGAATAGTCGCGCTAGATGTGATATCTGTGCCCGGCCTGCAGCCTGCAGGGTTTCGTGCGGCCGGTAGGGACTGGGAAATTAAGATGAGTGCACTCGGTCTTCAGCTAGCGGAAGTACGTCTACGCAACATTGTGGCTCGATCTTCCTGTTACCGCCGATGCTATGTGGTCGTGATCGTGATAGAGTGCCGATTGGGAACGCTGGCTGAACGGTTCGTCGCGATCGTGACCGGAGTCCTGGTTGCTACGGCGAACACGCTCTTTCTTCGATTTCAGCACTACAACTTCGTTTCGTTCCAATTGTTCAATGGATCAAGGGCCTCGTGTCGTGTGCTTACACGCTGTACTATATATATATATATATATATTCTGGCCGGCCTCTTCACGGGGTAATAAGTAAGTGCTCTTCAGAAAAAGAAACTGCTTCAGTAGGCATCGTTTAAACAAGCAGGAAAGAACTGCTTAAAATGCACACTTCAGTTGTAAACATCTATGCTCCGCGAAGAAGTCGCCTTCCATATAACGAAGGAAATGAAACAGCTATTGATGATGCCTCAGCATCCGCCCTCCGGGAAGTATCCCCGGAAGGTTCCGTCAGTTCCAGCGGCATGCATGACCCTTGCAAAAACGGCGTTCGACGCGTCAAAACGATCAGCTCGTCTCGTGCCGTGCACCGAGTACGTTGCCGACCTGGCAGCCTCCTCGCAGTACGTGCAGGAAGGCGCAGCGCATGCACCACTCCTCACAGTTGCCTGACTTTCTGAATGCGTTCATGTTCATCCAAATATCCGATCAGCTCGCCCCGGGCGGATCTGAATCGAAAACCACTCGCTAGTCGCGCTACACCACGAGTTGTATGCGCGTTTTTTTTCTGGGCGACCGCACCTGTATTGATTTTTCACCGTTTCGGTAAGGTTTTCGATCCAGAGTCAGCGCAAGACAAGACTTGCAAAGACTTCAGAACGCTCGACGCGATCGACGCCCTCACCTCTTCCAGAAACGCGACGCGTACGGCCGGCCATCATCGTCAACTGCGTGTAGCCGCGGTGGAGTATCCAGCGCGGCTGCGTATAGCCCAGTGCAAGGATCGGGACGAATATTCCGCGGCCTTCAGCTTACGTTACGCTCTAGAAAATGGCAACCGATCACCGCTTCGAGCAGCTAATAGCAAAGCCTGTCGTGCGCCGCCGCTAGCTAGAGAGGACGTCTTTGGAGTCAGGCCTTTGTTGCTGCCAGCTATTGGCCATTGCTGAATTAGCAGCGCGACTCCGTGTGGCTTTCGGTTAAAGCTCCAACCGAGCCAGCATGAAAAATAATACTGTATATTATTAGACGTGCGAATTAATATGAAACTCGCTTTTTAAGGGAGATCATTTGCAAAGGCAGGCAAGAGAAGATCAAGCTATAAAGTTGATGAGTTTCGTCAGGAAAGAAATAAAAAGTTTGTAACATTGTTTCCCTTTTTTTACCCGCAAAAAACATTGTTTCCTTTTCAAAATGTAAGGTTCATAAACTGCAAAATAATGAGGAGGAGGCCTTTTTCTTCTTCTTTTAGTTAGTCATATCATATTATATATTAGAGCTTCAACCCAAGATGGACTTGATATATACACGTGCGCACCAAGCCACCAAGGCGCCACCTCCTGCTGCGCCACTGAGCCACTGTATATTATCTGTTGTTTCTGACGCCGCCGGCCTGCCGTCTTCTCTTGCGAACGGGGTGGATGGACGCCTGGCCTGCTCCGCGGCCCTCTTGATGGCGGCTCGGCCCATCATGCCGCACAAGTGACAAGACGGCCGACATCGCAAATTGGTAACAGAAGGGGATTCACTGGGCTGCTCTTACCGTTTCTAATGGGCTAAATTCAGTTAACACGATCCGCGTTTGTTGGGCTGTGGGCTGAGTCACCACAGACAGACGCCGTGGCGGCCTTGGCGCTGTTGTTCCTTCTCTCCAGCGTCTCTCCTCCCCTCTCCAGTCTGCTGCCACCGGCGCACCGCCTTCTCTCCGTGCCTGCGGAACGCCGGAACACCTCTCGGCCGGCCCAAATCCGCGCCTCTCCCTCCTCCGCCGGCATCCTCTGGACCAGGGCGGTGCGCGGGTAAGAAAGCTCTACCTTTCTTTGTCTGGACGGATCGTTCAGTTGAATCTCTTCAATCGCGTTTTGCTACGCGGCGGATTGCTTGGAGATGAGGTGATTCCCCCAACATTTTGCGGGGTTTTCTCTTCACAGCCCTCGCGTCAGGACCGCCCCTAATCGTGGAGTGGGGGGCTTTGCACTTCTGTTGTGTGGTTGTTCACGAGGTTAGGGCAGGTACATCGCTGCGCGTAAGCGGTGTAACATGTCGTAGAGAGGTAGGAGAGAGAATTATGTCGTTGTTTTGTGAAACAACCGTAGCAAAATTTTAGGATTACGAGACAACTCCTCCACCATTGTACGAGTTTTGTTGCCATGCAACCAATAAAATTTCATTATTTCTTCATAAATTAAGGGATATTGTATTACTACCAGACAACCAAAATAATAACCTAATTGTATATGTTGTCTGATAAGTCGACTCAAGATTACAAGTCACGAGACCGCCTATGAAACGGCACCAATGTACTTGCCCTTAGGAGGTTAGGGCGATCAATAGGAGGGATTTTCGGGAGTGGAGGATACGATGTGATGATAGGGTTACATTTGGGCACACATTCTCTATTGGTTTCTCATGTCGTGGGAAAGCGATGTTTTTCTCCCCTGTTGCGGGGGAAGGAAAGCAAGGTCTTTGATTAGACGTTGTCAGAAAAATGCTACGGGCTTTTGCTTCATCTGGAGCTGGGATGCAGGATGTCATATCGGTTTCTTCATGGGTGCAGTGTATTTGGGGTTACTTTCCCAAGGTTTATAGTTGTGACTGATGAGAGCTATATAAAGTCTCTTGTTTATTTATAGTAGTATAAACTGTTCAAATATTTTGATTCAAACTGAAAAGATAAACTAGAAAACAGTGATTCAAAATATCGGACGTCTTGTGTGTGTTCATGTTGATTTAGTGAAGGACTATGACTGATTGGATAGATAGAAGGCTCTTTTGGTACATTATTTGCGCTGCACTTATGTTATGAATTCAAATATGAATATGTAGGTTTTGGCAAGCAGAACTTACGCTCATCCTTTGGGTAAGAGTCTTTACAAGTTTTGCCAATGGATCGAGTACCGAATGGAAAACACAAGGGTCCTCTCAAGCAAAGATTAGTTGTGATTGATTCATCAGACTCTGACTCTGGCTCTGACTCTGAAGGTAACAGCCCATTCAGTTTTCATGAAACCAACCTTTTGTCATCCTATAACTCCTGAAACCCTCCAGCTTCCTTTTAACATGAATTTTTTATTGAACTCTTGACATTCTGGACATGCCATGTAGGACGTGTTTGCTCTTCTCTAGTATAGCGTTCATTACATGTAAGGAGGCCTCTAGGATATTCAGCAGAGGAAAAAAGTACCTTGCATGATTGTAATGATCGTTTGTTTGTGTTTGGTTGTAGTCATTTGATTCCAAAACCCTATGGCAGTGTAGTCATTTGATTTGAAAATCCTATGGCAGTGCCCATCAGCTTTTGTTGGCAGCTCCGTACAGTTGATATACTACAACAACAACAACAACAACATAGCCTTTTGTCCCAAGCTAGTTGGGGTAGGCTAGAGGTGAAACCCAAAAAAAAAAGAGTTAGAGGAAAGCAGAAAAGAAAGCAAAGATCACGGCTCAGGCACATTAATTGCTAGTCTCCAAGCGCTCCTATCCATAGCTAAATCCTTAGAGATATTCCACTCTTTAAGGTCTCTGATAACCGACTCGTCCCAAGTTAGTTTGGGTCGACCTCTACCTCTCTTAACATTATTGGCCCGCTGTAGAACCCCACTACGCACCGGCGCCTCAGGAGGCCTCCGTTGGACATGTCCGAACCATCTCAACCGATGTTGCGTCAATTTCTCCTCAATTGGTGCCACTCCGACTCTATCTCGAATATCTTCATTCCGTATCCTATCCCTTCTTGTGTGACCACAAAACCAACGCAACATACGCATCTCTGCTACACTCAGTTGCTGTATATGTCGCCTTTTTGTAGGCCAACATTCAGCACCGTATAGCATCGCCGGGCGAATCGCCGTCCTATAGAACTTACCTTTTAGCTTTTGTGGTACCCTCTTGTCACAGAGGACACCAGAAGCTTGACGCCATTTCAACCAATCGGCTGAAATTCTATGCCTAACATCTTCATCAATGTCACCATCCTTTTGCAGCATCGATCCTAAATACCTAAAGGTATCTTTCTTGGCCACCACTTGCCCATCAAGCCTGACATCTCCATCTTCATATCTAGTCCCACTGAAATCGCACATCATGTACTCGGTCTTGGTCCTGCTAAGTCTGAAACCTTTGGACTCTAACGTATGCCTCCACAACTCTAACTTCCTATTAACACCTGCCCTACTCTCATCAACTAGCACCACATCATCAACAAAGAGCATACACCAAGGGATATCACTTTGTATATCCCTTGTGACCTCATCCATCACCAGAGCGAATAAATAAGGGCTCAATGCTGACCCCTGATGCAGACCTATTTTATTTGGAAAATCACTACTGTCTCCACCATAAGTGCGGACAACCGTCATCGCATCCTTGTACATATCCTTGATAAGGGTAATGTACTTAGTTGGGACTTTGTGCTTCTCCAAAGCCCACCACATGACATTTCTTGGTACTTTATCATATGCCTTCTCGAGGTCAATAAAGACCATGTGCAAGTCCTTCTTTTGCTCCCTATGTCTCTCCATGAGTTGTCGTATTATAAAAATCGCCTCCATGGTCGACCTTCCAGGCATGAACCCAAACTGGTTTTGGGTCACACTTGTCACTCTCCTAAGGCGATGCTCGATAACCCTCTCCCAAAGCTTCATCGTATGGCTCATCAGCTTAATCCCACGGTAGTTAGTACAACTTTGAACATCTCCCTTGTTCTTGAAGATCGGTACTCATATACTTCTTCTCCATTCTTCAGGCATCTTGTTTGACCTAAAAATGAGGTTAAAAAGCTTAGTCAGCCATACTATTGCTCTGTCACCCAGGCATCTCCACACCTCAATGGGGATACCATCAGGACCCATCGCTTTACCTCCCTTCATCCTCTTCAAAGCCTCCGCAATCTCTGCCTAGTCATTGACACTGAATAAATGTGAATGCACATATCAGATTGATTGCAAGTGCACTACAAGCTACTCTTGAACCATGATTTGTGGTTGCGCTGTGCACATAACAGCTGCCTGGTGGTGATAATTGAGCTGCATATATGCTGTATTTTATCCTCAGTATTTGATTAGAGCAAATATGGAACATTTGGACCCCCATTACATCAATGAAATTCTGAAATATATAATATAGTTGAATATTACTGTCCATGAATAATGTGATGCAATGCACGGTTGGAAGTTGAAACTTGCAGCACTCATATAGCACCACCCGTTTTAGGTTTTGTAGAAGATCTGACTCCTGATCACTCCAAGTCACACGGGAAGGCTTCATCTGGGAGCCTAAAAACTGGTGGAAAGGGTTCATCCTTCTCTAAAGGTACTCATGCACAATGTTACTACACACCACCCCCTTTGGAACTTAAATATTTGTGTTATAGATCAGAATATTTGCCTTTGCTGTTATTACATTTATTTCTTTGTTTCACATGTTATGCTCTCAGTGTTAATACTTCTCTCCTTTTTAGGAGAAGCAAGCCAAGGAAAGGCATACAGTGGTGGCAAAGGTGGAAAGGGTTCTTCATCTAATGTTGTGCCTACTAAGTCTGATGCAGAACTAAAGCTGGAGCTCGGTCAGTTCCCTTCAGTGAAATTACCAAAATGCAGATTATTTTGACACTAATTACTCAATCTTGTAATTCTGAAATAGACCATTAGAGCATCTCCAAGAGTGCCCCAAAAAGACTCTCACTAATTTGTTTTGGTATAAACTGAAAAAATAGCACTCCAACAGTAGTCCAATCTCATACCCAATTTTTTGGCGTACCCAAAACTAGAGCTATTCTGGGCCAAATTTGAGCCTTCTTTTGGCACTCCCAATCCAGCAATCTCCGTCAATTTTTTTCCGTTCCGCGGCCTTTTCTCTCGCGCTGGCTTTTCCAGTTGCATTGTTCTCTCGAGAAGGTCATGCGACCACAGCATTTATTCCATCGAAATCTCTGATTTTTCTCATTCTCTTCGTCTGGGCATCTGCACCGCCGACGGGCAGGCTCCTCACGCGAGCTTTGATAGTTGCACCAGATAGATGCAATGATTAAAAAAATCACAGAGTATTGATAGTGTTGGCGCTAGATGCAGCAGAAATAAATAAAAAAAAGCTCAGAGTTTTGATTGGTCCGCATCTTTAGATGCAACAGAAAAAAGGCCATGGAGGAAGTCCCACTTGTGATGATGTGGAAAATTTTAAAATTTTTGGGAATAGAAAATAGGGCTACTGTTGGAGAAAGTAGTATCTTTTAGGCCTAAAACTTTTTGGCAAGGTCCCAATCTAGAATTATTGGGAGTATAAATATTAGGCACTCTTGGAGATGCTCTTAGTGATAGCGGGCTAAGATTTTCAGCCTCCTTTCTAGGCTCAAACTTTGGCAATTCATGTTGTGAAAAGAAGGTCCGCTTGTGTCTGGTGCGGTAATCCCTAGGTGTGTTTTGGTATCGGAAATTCTCAACCCGTGCTTCTTCTCAGCTTTGGGAGTTCTTCCCTGCTCTATTGTCTCTGTCTTGAGAAAACTAGAGTTAGGGAGGGTCTGTATGAGGACTACTGGACTAGACTGTAGCATTTTCCTCAACATATTTTCACAATCAAGTTACTGATTGTTTGAGGATTAGACAGTGGTTTGTGACAGACTGGAACATGTTTAATTTGTTGCCTACACTTGTATTTTGTTATCAAGAGTGGATTAATTGCTCTTACTGGCTCTTGTGTTTTGTCCTGCCTAATTTTCCACTTAAAATCATCTTTTCCCTTCCATTTGTAAATCTTGTCATTTTTCTCTTAAGTTCCGCTTGCTCTGGTTCTAGCAAGTATCTGTTTGTAGAAGTGTGCCTCGCATACCATTAAGCTATCTTTTGTTTGTTGTATGCATGAGCGGTGTTTGAGAAAATGCATTAAAAATTTAGCTATATTTGGCAGAGTGTTGAGCTCAAATGTCATCCTAGTGGTATGTGAGGCATTCCTATGGTTATGTAAATATTTTGTGCAAATGGGGTTGGTACATTTTACGCCATTCTGACTGCACAGTAATCTGATTTCCACGAACCGTTATAACAAACTGTGTAATCTTATCCTGCTACCTTCCCATGTAATCGCAAGAATGGAGATAATTTAGTGTAGTTATTGGTTGCAGACATCCCTCCAAATTCTAGGATGATAATGAACTGTGAAGCAGCTGAACTGTTGCTAGAAATTCACGAGCATATGGCTATCTTATCAGAGGATCCCAAGATCAAAATTCCTGAGTAAGAGAATATTTGCTGTTTGTGTTTTTTCCTGCCGGCTAATCATTATCTGTGCTATGTTCAAGTCTCTTAGCTGTTTGGCTTCTTGTATAATATATTTTGTTGCTTTTGCAGGTCATTTGACAAAGCTTTCCAAAATGCAAAAGATGGAAAACATTTTACTACTGCAAGCTCTGTGAAACAAGCTCTGGAGTATCCTGTTTATTCTATTCAGACTATATAGATATTAGAACTTACATCTTATTATAGAGTTATATCACTTCATCAATTATGCATTTTAGCAGTTCAGTTCCTTGACTTGTTGCTGTAGACCTCTTAAAAAATGTGATGTTAATGATGGCGAGGTTAGTTACTGAATTTCCTTTTCTTACTTTTCTTTATGTAGCACCGTCATCTAACTCTACCACTATTGTGCATTTGTGCGCCTGTTACAGATATGCATGATAGCAAACATTGGGCCTGAGACCGTTGAAGAGGTCTATGCACTAGTGCCATCTCTCAAGGTCAGCCTCTTCGTTGGCACTTTGGTACTTTTATGTTCTGAACCTACCAATATCTAGCTTTTGTAAAATCCAAAGTTGTTTATATCCAGGCAAATAGGTCAAGTAACGAAGCTCCAATCACCGAGGTTCTTGCTGCTCTCACCAACATAAGAGCAGCCAAGTGAATCTCCAATGGAGCTAGGCAGGTAACCCCCATCACCATAAGAATAACTCACATCCGCACCCCTCTATGCCTCGGTGCACTTAAGATCCGGTGCTAATGTAACGTTAGCACCGGGTGCGAAATTGGGGCGCCCTCGGGAACCCTTTAGCACCGGGTTGTAACACCAACCGGTGCTAAAAGTCCCCTTTAGCATCGGTTGGTGTTACAACCCGGTGCTAAAGGAGGGGGACCCTTTAGCACCGGTTCGTAAATACGATCCGGTGCTAATGTAGGTGTCACATGCTACTTCAAAAGGAGCGCATCTTTAATCATATCACATGCGCTGTGTAGGTGAGATGGTTAGGTGGGTGCACGCGCGCGAGCCAAGAGGTCTTGAGTTCGAATCCCGCAACACGCAAATATGCAAATATTTTTGGCTAGTGCCCCCACCTTTAGCACCGGTTATTTGACCCGGTGCTAAAGGGTCACCTTTAGCACCGGAAGATTGGCACCGGGTGGGAAACCCGGTGCTAAAGGGCTTTCCCACCCGGTGCCAATGTGCATGATTCTGGTAGTGCATGCAGTTATTGAAATGACAGCCTGATCTATCCTGATTGTGCATTTTTCTCACTGGTCTCCATTGTCTCCAGAATTTGAAGCAGACATGTTGCAGGGGCGGAGCTAGAAATCCAAAGCACCGTAGTAGACGCACAATGAACAGTGATCTTCTATGGAGATTGTATTAGGGTCAGCTGACCCGTTAAACTAGCCTGGCTCTGCCCCTCGACTGGAGTAGTGCGGGGCCGGTGTCGCACCTTAATGTTCTGCATTTTGACTGGGAATCAGCAGCGAAGGCTACTGGGGTTATAGGATGGTGAGTTGCTAAACTATCAACACTAATAGCACAATCCAAGTACACCGTCTGAAGTTACCAAGCCCATAGTCTCGGCACGATAGAAGTGAGCCTGGCTCAACTGGTTAGACGCCTCGGTACTCATACCTACGTGATCATGACGCACGTCGTCGTCGTCACCACCACCACCAGGGCACCAACAGAAGCTCCACCGGCGCGAGCGCGACGTCACGGCGCCCCCTCCTACCGGCATCTATCGCGACCCGACGACGGGCACAACGGCCACATGTCCTTCTGGCGCCCGCACCCGGCGTTGCCATTTTCATTTCGCTGCACACGCGCGAACACGCACACCTGATCACCGGAGCGCCATACATCCACTGCCGTTCGATCACTTTGCACGATCGCGCCGCGGCACCGAGACCTCGACCGATCTCTTCTCATTTCGCCCGGCCGTGCCTTTTTTATTTCTTCGTTTCATCTGGGCAAAGCTGACGAATACGTGACGACGACGGCCACTCGGATGGACTTCCTCTCCTTCTGCCCTGGTAGTGCGCGGCGGGGGCGTACTTTCTCCGGAGATCGCGTGGGGTTCGGTGAGGTCTCGTGTTGGCGCCGAGCCGGCCCGACGTGTCCGGCAACGGACGTGGCGAGCCCGTTTTGCCCTGGCTAGTGCGCTGCGCGCGGCCGGCACGTCAGGAAGCGTCTACACGTCGCGTTGCGGGATCCGCGGCGTGGTAGGTGAACCCGGCCGGCCCGTCGCACCAGAGCTGGAGGGCTTTATATTAGCAGAGGCCACGAATTATTTAGGCTGACCTCGAGCCTACGTGAGATGGGCTCGAGGAACTGCATCACATGATGAGAGCGCTGCCACTAACAGTGTAGGGAATGAGATCGAGGACCCTGTGCGTCGTGTTACGGAACATGGAATGGTCCCGCCAGGTTTATCCACACGTACCTTTTCATCGATCTTAGTTGAGGCCAAATGATCGTAGATTCATGTAGCTTCCCTTGTTTTAATCAGGTCCACTACCAGTAGTGCAGCCTCGCTCCCATTTTATATCGTACGTAGCTTGTGGATCAGATTAGACGAGCGCACGTAAAGTATGGGCCGGCTATAATTACACTCGTCAATGCTTTAGCACTGTCTAGAATTCCAGCCATACATCTGGAATGTATACATGGGTTAATGGGTAGTGTGCGCATGTAATTATCTGCTACGATCGACTGGTATAGTAGTCATCACCGAGCAAGCTTTTTCGTTAGTGCAGGTCTATAAACCAGGCTCTTGTTTAGTTCTCAAATTCCTCTATACAAAAAAAATTCCCATCACATCAAAATATCGACACATGCATGAAGTACTAAATGCAGATAAAATCAAAAATTAATGTCACAGTTTTGTTGTACTTTGTGATACGAACATTTTGAGCCTAATTAATCAATGTTTGAACAATTATTCACAGATACAAACGAAATGCTACAGTGACGTTACAGTGGCAAACTCCCAACTTTGACATGTTAAAATTGGGAACTAAACAAGGCCCAGGAAATGTGTACCTGCCATTTACCTGACGTACGCGTGATGAACTGACGATCACATCACATTAAGCAGAAAGGGGCAAAAGGCTGATTTGTTTATTCCCCAGTTCTTATAGCATGCATACGAAATAATCTTTTGATCGAATTCAGCTTTGTGCTTGTGTCAGTAGAAGACTCTTGTGCTGCGGGCAAGCCAAAGGCAAAAAAATCCATAGGAGACGGATACACGATGGATGTTCTCTTCGCCGACCTTTGTACACGTACTGACATATACCCATCGATGTTGGTAGCACTTGGGTTGGCACCACGCCATGTATCGATGTTGCTACTGCTTGACACCGACGAACAACAACCAACACCACAATGACTTCGCCCTTTTCTTACGAGCAAGAGAGCTCTCTACCAAATTCGTCGACACGACACTACGACACATTTCAGTTCTTGCGCATGAGAGCAGGGGATAGGGATCCCAAAGTTCAGACATGGCCAAGTTTTCAAATAATATACCATAGCTGTTTTTCTGGGAGCCAAACTTTTCGCCAAGGTTGACCCAACCGGCTGCGAAAGGCGTGGGATGGAAGCATTTGGAAATTTGCACTCCAAGCTTGGACTTGAGGGGCTCGAGTTGACCTGCTTTCTTCGGCAGCTTCGCATGGCGCAATGTGCAGAAGAACTGCTAATTGGTTGAGGCCTTGTTTAGATCCAAATTTGAGGGTATAATGTCACTTTATAATCATTGCGTCACTGTAGCATTTCGTTTGTATTTGTGAAAAATTGTCCAAACATTGATTAATTAGGCTCAAAATGTTCGTCTCACAATAAAACTGTGCAATTAGTTTTTAATTTTATCTACATTTAGTACTCCATGCATGTTATGACATTTTGATACGATGGAAATCTTCTTTTTGCATAGTAAATTTGGGGGTACAAATTTGGGATTTAAACAAGGCCTGAATTGAATCATGAGTTTCTAGAAGGAAGATATAGTCGTCAAGGACAGTCAATTAGTGGCGAACGAGGAAAAACTTTCAGTTATGTCGATCGTCATCGAATTTCTTCGTGCGTTTATTATCGTGAGCGCACTGCCATTACGAGGACATAGGGACGCAAGTTTTGCTATCTCTGGATTGCCAATTCAATCTGAAACAGACAAAACTCATCCAGGGAACTAATTCGGAATTTAAAGAAATAATTGAAAATGAACTGAGATAGTGACCCGAACCTAAACATTTTAATCAGCCAGCAACGAGCCCCGCCTGCCCCTACAGACATCGCTCCTGCTGTCCAGATCCACACACTGACACACCCATTCCTGTTTTTTTTTCTTTCGTTTAAACGGGTTCCTAGCAACCTTCGTCCAACAGGAGACACATGCGCTCGGCTAGCTGTTGGCTGATACGAATTTGTGCTGAGAAAAAAAATTATTATTTAGCTGGTGACGGGTGCTTGGTGCTGATTCGTTGCGAGAGAAAAATACTGCTGACTGGTGATGATAAGTCAGACGAACGGGCGGAGCTTGACGCATCAGTCATCAATACTCCCTCTGTTCTGAAAAAACTGCAGCGACACGGTCTCCAAAACACAACTTTGACCTCTTGTTATTATAAAAAATATTTATCAAAGAGTGATATATGTATATTTTTACGAAAGTATTTTTCAAGACAAATCTATTCATATAGTTTTTACATTTGCAAACTCAACAACTTAAAAGTTATTGATGATTTATATTTCTAATGTTTGATCCAAACCTTGTCTTAAACGTCAGTTTTTTTAGAATGGAGGGAGTATGGGTTGGCGCCAATTTTGATCCGGTCCGTCGTCCGTGACTGACTGGCTTATGATGATCACCGAAATGGACGCACACCTGCAGGCCGGCCTCCGGCAGACAGCGAAGCTGCACGGCGGCCTCTTCCCCGGCACCGGGAGCGCTGTTTCTCCCTTACCCCATCCCCGGCGGTGCCTGCCCACTGCCCGTCGCTTTCCGCTGACTTGCTTCGCGCACACGATGCCCGACCGGGTCTCCTCCTGGTCCAAAGGGCTCTGTGCTCTGGCCGGCCTCACCCGTCGTGTCCTCGTGTGTCCTAGTGGGTGGGTGAAGTGGCCTCCTCCCTACCCCCATTTCCAGCATCCGTGAACGTGAAAATTAAACACCTCTGCGGCGGCGAGCTCTCGTCCCCAGCTAGCAGCAGCTCGGTGTGGGGCGCCACTTCGGATCCCCTGGAACAGCGCCGGTGATCCTGTAACAATTTCTCACTCAGCAAGTCGCGTTCACACGGCGGCGTCCCCCGCGAGTCCACTCCGCGGTGTTAGGCAAATGTGCAATAGCCACGAGTTTGATTGAGGAGTGGTGTCGAGCCGAGCTGCCTATAAAATAGGCCCCACGGCGCGGGTGCACCAAGCACTGCAACTCCACTCACACTCACCACTCGCCTTTGCTCGAGCACTTCTCCCTTCCTGAGCTCGGCTAGCGTCCTCGTGTTGGTTAGAGAGAGACAGACATGGCTCAGGGAAGGGGCAGTGCGGCTCGTGGCAGCGGCGCCGCCGTGGTGGCGCTGGTCCTCCTCTGCGTGCTCCTCCACAGCGAGCTCGCCGAGTCGGCGGTGTACACCGTCGGCGACCGCGGCGGCTGGAGCTTCAGCTCCGCCAACTGGCCCCGGGGCAAGCGCTTCCGCGCCGGCGACGTGCTCGGTCAGTAGTGTCTCCTACCTTTTCCCGTGCAAGTGGTTCCTACTATACTCTTGGCTGGCTATTCGATCTCTCGCTCGGTTCTGACTGAAACGGCATGCGTGCGTGCGTGCTCGCGTCGCGCACAGTGTTCAGGTACAGCCCCAAGGCGCACGACGTGGTGCCCGTGAGCGCGGCGGGGTACAGGTCGTGCAGCGCGCCCAGGGGCGTCAAGGCGCTCACCTCCGGCAACGACCGCGTCACGCTCAAGCGCGGCGTCAACTACTTCATCTGCAGCTTCCCGGGGCACTGCGCCGCCGGCATGAAGGTCGCCATCACCGCCGTGTGAGGCCGCCCCCGTCGTCGCATCCACCAGCCGGCGCCTCCACCGCCGCCGCCTGCTTAATTTCCTCTCCAAAACTACTGTAACTAATTAGACGGTGCATGTTGTTGTTCAATAATACCGTGTTGTCGAGTAAGACGTTACGTACAGCTAGGTGTTAGGTGTTGGCAGATGGCCCTGTAGAGGAGGGACAGATCGAGTAATGTACGTACGGATGTGTGGGTGCGTTGATGTGTGTGAGGAACAATAAAAGCATGTATACGGGTGCATTTGTCAGCGATGTATGTATCCTGTTTTCACTTGATGTGGAACCATTTTTTATTTTTGACGCTCAGAATGGTTTTATTGTTTTTCATCGAATATCTGTTCATGAAGCTAGAATATATTTTTTCTCATGAGGGTGCAATATTTTACACAAACATTACAATTCTTTCTACCGAACTCAAGCAGCTCTACATACGGGCAGCTGGTGGTTAAATTACAATTCTTGATAGATTGAGATGTGCCTGAATTAGGCAGCATGCTTTATTAGGCCGTTGTGGTTTTGTATCTTCTACAAGATTTGGTTTACACATATTCAGTTTTTAAATATTAATGCTATAGAAGATGGTAGACATAGATGGCATGGAGATCAATGTTACAGCCCAAATGACCTTTTGGTATAAAACATAAAGAAAATAAGAAAGAAAGCTAAGTGCACGCAGAGAAAAGTATTTGGGCTAAGACTCAGTACACTAGAATGGCTTTGTAGGGTAGACTGATCTCATCTCCCTATGAGTACATGCACATTCTTCTTTTTTTTTTGTGAAAAGGACATGCACATTCAATCCGTATAAATAGACTGGATCATGATATCGACAAAGTTCACATAAATGCCTAGGCGCGATCATGAAAAATTGTCCACCAAGGGAAATATAGCATATTGCCTTTCCGTCCTATACAACGTAGATGGTTTGAATGGCTAATATTTCTTTTTCGCTCTACGTAGTTGTGCAAGGGACATGTAGTGTTTATTATCTCAAACTGATCCACGAAAATATTTCTTTTGCAAAATATAATATAAATATAGACACTTACATATACCCATCACATCTAACTCACTCGATCGGCACTTGGAACATCTTAGAATTAACGGTCATTAAGGCATCTTACTATCGACGACATATTCTCTAACGCCAAAAGAATAACAAGGACAATTCTTAGGATAAATTTAGAAATATATGTTTTACTCATAGTAATCCGTAATTTAACCTAAAGGTCAAAAATGAAGACAGTGACATCAAATTTATATAGTTAAGTATTTAGGAACCCAGTCCACACTTTTTGTGTTCCTGTTGCCCAGATCGAAGACCCGTTCCTGTCAGTGGTGCCAACATTTGCCCAACAGCGGCCACAACACAACTACACAACACTCGATCCCCGTAGAGTTGGCGGGTTGGCGCCCGGCCACTTCGATCCGGTCCCTGACTGGCCGATCACCTCACCGAAATGGACACACGCCAAACGGCATCCGGCAGACAGCGAAGCTTCGTCGGCCTCTTGCTCGGCAACGGGGTGTTTCTCGGTTTCCCATCTCCGGCGACCGGCGGTGCCCACTAGCTCGTCGCTTTCCGGGCGCCGCTGACTTGCTTAGCACACGCCCGGCCGGCGGCGGTCTCCCTCCTCCAGCCTCCTGGTCCGAAGTCTCTTGGCCGGCGTGGCTGCTCCCGTCCTCGTGGCCCTGCGTAGTGGCTGCCCTCCTAGCCCCCGTTCCAACCAAAGAAAAAAAAACATGAAATTCCTCTGCGACTACGAGCTTCCACAGCTAGCAGCGCGCACTGGTAGCTGATCCTGTGAAAAGTTTCTCACGCACCGGCATGGTCAACATCTGTTGCATTCAGACGGCAGCGCGTAGACCATTTGACCGTGTTAAAAGTAACGTACAATAGCCACAAGTTTGATCGACGCTGCTCGTGTTGGGTTGCCTATAAAAGGAGCCCCCGGGTGCACCGAGCACCACACGGCTCAACTTGATCACACTCATCACTCACTCCCCTTCGATCGTTCACTCTGCTCGAGTGCTTCTCCCTTCTTGAGCTCTGCCAGCGTTTACAGGGTCACAGAGCAGCTGAGGCATGGCTCAGGGAAGGGGCAGTGCGGCTCGTGGCAGCGGCGCCGCCGTGGTGGCGCTGGTCCTCCTCTGCGTGCTCCTCCACGGCGAGCTCGCCGAGTCGGCGGTGTACACCGTCGGCGACCGCGGCGGCTGGAGCTTCAACACCGCCAACTGGCCCCGGGGCAAGCGCTTCCGCGCCGGCGACGTGCTCGGTCAGTGCTAACTCTTTATCTCCCATACTAAATGGTTGCGTTTTAGCCCTAATCTCTCGCTGAAACAAACGGCTTGTGCAGTGTTCAAGTACAGCCCGAAGGCGCACAACGTGGTGCCCGTGAGCGCGGCGGGGTACAATTCGTGCAGGGCGCCAAGGGGCGCCAGGGCGCTCACCTCCGGCAACGACCGCGTCACGCTGAAGCGCGGGGTCAACTACTTCATCTGCAGCTTCCCCGGACACTGCGCGGCCGGCATGAAGGTCGCCGTCACCGCCGCGTGAGGCCATTTCCTACGCAGCGACCATATATACGGCGCCCGGAGGGGCTCGCTCGCTCGTTATTAACTTGCTTAATTTCGTCTGAAAACCAAAATGCTGTAACTGTGCCTGTTTTTTGTTGTTCAATAATAGCATGTCGTCGAGAGTACGTACGTACGTGCTAGTTGTTAGGTGTTGGAATATTGGTTCCGTAGAGGACGATGGATCAGAGTAATGTACTTACTGAAGTGCGTGTATCGGTGTGAGCAATAAAAGCATATAGTATACAGTGTACGCCTGCGTTTGTCTGTGATGTATCCTGTTTTTAGTAGATACGTGATTCATCCGTTTATGATTGTTTGGGCTTAACGTAAATGCTCGCATCATGTACGCACTTCTGGCCTATATATCTGAATGCATGTGCTACACACACTCTGCTCTATGATTTCTGTATATTTTTAAAATATTGGTTGAATCATCAAATATCGGGACTGACAAAGTCACTAAATATACGTACGGAAATATATATAATATGTTCTCTCCCCGTGCTATACGAAGTAGATGATTGGATTGGCCGACTTTTTTTTTTGCACTACGTAGTAGTAAAAGGGGACGTGTGATGTTCGGTGAGGATTGATGCTAAGGATCTCACGAGAATGGAAGATGAGCTTGGATAAGATAGGCAACGACGGATGGCCTACGATAATGGCAAGTTATGACAGTAGAGTCCAATCAACGAAAAAATGTTACAACATAAACTAGTGTTTGAATTATATCTTGCAAGGAGCAAGCATTTTAATGGCAGGAAGAAGAGTGGCAGTAAGATATAATACGGGTGATAGAATACACACATTCATATATTTTTATACTAGCCAAATAATCGCACTAGCATTGGCATTTTACAATCCATTCACGTAATTAACAGCCTGTTTTCTTTAATTGCTTTGAGATATAGGAATGTAAGGTCACTCTAGTTGATCTCTTAACCTCGCGAACTGATGTTTGGTTCTTACACTGATTTAACCGATATTTTTCTTTCAATGATAAACGATGTGTCTATTGACAACAAAACACACATGTGCTAACTAATCGGCGTCTCCTTCTTTCGCAAAACAAAACGAAGAAGAAGAGGTTGATCTCAACCTCGTCCACATCAACTAATCCGGTTAAGGTCACATTTTAGGTAGTTTCTCCTGCCGTTTCCCATCTCCGGCGGTTCCCCCTTGGCTCCGGTCCTCCCGGTCCAAAGTTGTTGCCGTTCCTGTCCGGTGTCCTCGCGTAGTGGTTGGCCTCCCAATCCGGCCTCGTTTAGATGTCAATTTTGACGTGACAAAGTTTGAACTTTGTCATGGTAGTATTTTATTTATATTTATAAATAATTATTTAAACATTAATTTTTTTACGTAGAAAATTTTTAAGGTGGAATTTAGGAACTAAACAGGCCAAGCAAAATTTTCCGCGAAATTCCTCTGCGACGCTGCCACTGCTAGCGCGCGATGGCAGCCGCTCGGGCCGCTCGGCGGCGTGGGGCGCCACTCCTCTGTTCTCTCCTCTCCTGGACACCGCCGCTGATCCTGGTGCCGCTCGTGGCAGCGCCGCCGCCGTGCTGGCGCCGATCCTCTGCGTGCTCCTCCACGGCGAGTCCGCCGAGTCGACCGACGGCGTACACCGTCGGCGACCGCGGTGGGAGGACCTTCAACACCGCCAACTGGCCCGGCGGCAAGGCTTCCGCGCCGGCGACGTGCTCGGTAAATGCTACTAAATCTTTATTTTTTCCCTCTCTAAATGAACTGATACTAGTTCTTTTACCTCCCGTACGTATGATACAAATGGCTGCGTAACTTATCTTTCTTTATTATAGATAGATTTATATATCTCTTGCTGGATGCTGACACAAACCGCGTAACGTATGTACGTGCAGTGTTCAAGTACAGCCCGAAGGCGCACGACGTGGTGCCCGTGAGCGCGGCTGCTTTCGTCACAAAAAAGTTAAAGTGCTGTGACGATTTGGTCGGCGCTTACTAGTCAGGCTGCCAAATTCTAGCCCCAAAGTTCACTATGCAAAAAGAAGATTCCCATCACATCAAAATGTCATAGTATGTATGGAGTACTAAATGTAGATAAAATAAAAAACTAATTACACAGTTTTGTTGTACTCTGCGAGACGAACATTTTAAGCCTAATTAATAAATTTTTGGACAATTTTTCACACATACAAATAAAATGCTATAGTGGCGCATTTATTGTTTCTGAGCGCGTCATTCCCAATTCCGGCCATCCGGAATCGGGAACTAAACAAGGCCTCAGTGTATGCTTGCCTCGCGCGTACGTTACTTCCAAATTTCACCCCAAATTCCACTATACAAAAAAAAAGTTTTCATCACATCAAAATGTCGGCATATACATGGAATATTAAATGTAGATGAAATCAAAAATTAATTACACAGTTTTGTTGTACTTCACGAGACGAATATTTTGAGCCTAATTAATCAAGACAATTATTCATAAATACAAATAAAATGTTACAATAATGTATTTATAGTAAAATTCTAACTTTGGGGCATGTTAAAGTTGGGAACTAAATAAGGCCTTAGTGTGCAATTGGCAATTAATTATTAGTAAAATTGTTGGATTGCATGTGTACATGTTGACGACGGGCAACGGCAGAGTGTGGCAGCGCGTTACTGCAGTATGAAGGATTGCAGTTGCATCGCAGGGCCAGCTGCTACGTACATCATGAGCCTTGTTTACTTCTAGACTTTGTCATAAATATGTCATTGCAGTATTTTGTTTGAATTTATAAATAATTATTAAAATATTAATTAATTAGGCTTAAAATATTCGTCTCACAGAGTACAATAAATCTTCTTCTTTTTTAGTACTTCATGTATGTGCCGATATTTTAATGTTATGTAATTTCTTTTATAGTGGAATTTGGGAACTAAAGTGTGCCAAGCGACGCGCTGGGGTGGCAGCAGTCGCAGCGATTTGAATCCTTTGGTGTCCTACCCAATAGCAGCTGGGGCAGTAACTCGCTTGCCAGTTGCCATTTGCCACAACTCCGGCCTTACCCGTTCCCAAATTTGAAGCCAAAGTTAATTTCATTTGTACGTGTAAAAAATTATCTAAAAATTGATTAATTAGGTTCAAAATGTTCCTCTCGTATAGTACAATAAAATTGTACAATTAATTTTTGATTTCATCTATATTTAATACTCCATGCATGCTATAATATTTTGATGTGATGGGAATCTTCCTTGAGTGAACTTTGGGGTAGACTTTGGATCTAAACACCACTAGGGCACTACTGAATTTTGGGCATTTACCACCGTCGCCTGATCTCACGATCGAGGAATTGCCGTTCGTCTCCTCTGCTCCAGTAGGCAAAGTATTCTCACATATGGGCTGTGTTTAGTTCCCTTAAATTTCAAAACTTTTCATCTCATCAACGTCACATCGAAACATTAAATATAACGAATGACACAGGTATGAAACACTAAACATGGGTAAATAAAAAAACTAATTGCATAGTTTTGATGTACACGACGAGATGAATCTTTTGAGCCTAGTTAGGTTATGATAGGACAATGTTTACCGCAAACAATACAGTGGACTACAGTGTCCGATGTGACTTTTTCACCTCTTTTCACCTCGTCTAAACACAGCCATCAGCACAAATTGCCTTTTTAAAGCCTCAAGATTAGCATCAGATCATGTATGAATGGAATAATGCTGCTGCGAGGTCCCCAAAACGACGTGACTAGTTGTGCCCCGGCAGAATCTGCTGCCACCGGGAGGGGGAGACTGTCTCGTCTGGCGCGTCATGTGATCACGGACCCGTGTCCTTTGCATCCACAGCAGCAGCATTGAAGCTGCGCAGCCTCCTCCTGGCCCCTCCCTGCTGCTCACCTCTGCTCCGTATTCATGGCCTCGGACCCCGTGCTCCCCGAGCAACCAGCCAGCAGCCAGCTACGCTCACACTCCTGGAGTATTTCACACGCTGCCATTCAGCCAGGCGCAGGAAAGAAATTCTTCCCCAGCAGCAGCACTGCGACAAGTGAGCGAGCGAGCGAGCGAGATGGCTCAGGGAAGAGGCAGTGCAACAAGCGCACGGCGCGCCATCGCCGCCATGGCGTTCGCCGTCGCCTGCTGCTGCTGGTGCTTCTTCGTCGTCGACGCCGGCACCACCTACTACGTCGGGGACAGCAACGGCTGGTCCTTCGGCAGCCCCAGCTGGCCCAACGGCAAGCACTTCCACGCCGGCGACACCCTCGGTACGGTGCATCATCCTGAGCCAACCAGCATTTTCCTCCGTAGCGTTTTGGCACTGGACTGGAGAAATGCCCATGCTAAGTTTTGTGCGTGCGCGTGTAATATAACTGTGTAAAATGCTGCTTCTTGCAGTGTTCAGGTACGTGCCGTGGATCCACAACGTGGTGGCGGTGGACGAGGACGGGTACAACGGCTGCACGACGCCGGCGGGGTCGCGGACCTACACGTCCGGCGCCGACCGCGTCACGCTCGCCAGGGGGGACAACTTCTTCATCTGCACCCGCTTCGGCCACTGCAACCTCGGTATGAAGCTCGTCGTCTACGCCGCCTGAGCCTGAGCGTGGCCCGCCCGCGGCGGCGGGGATGCGTCTGATGCCTCCCTTCCGTTGGGGAACGGCAGCTGGTTGGGCTCTCGGTTATAGGCTAGGAGATTTGGCTGTGTGTGTGTGTGTGTTTTGACTGACGGGATGTGCTTTGATTAATTCTGCCTGGAGCGTGAAGTGAACTGCTTTGATTTCTGCTGTTTCGTGTAGCCATTGTTGATGGCATATTGCATTGTGTCTGAACATTTGATTCGCCGTGACAAATCGTTTGACATTTTCAATGCTGTACCGTGGACAGCGAACCACTACGTTTGGTTTCTCCGCTTTCCTGCAGCTTGTTTGTCAGAAAGGGCGCTTTTTTTGTGGATTGCGAGGTTTTGGTTTGTGCAGACCCGATTGTTTTTTTGTGCTCGATAAAATCGGCTGGTAACAGGGTCATCACTATCAGACGAGTTCATCGATGAAATCAACAACGCGTACAGATTGACGACCTGCTTCAGAATGGTCTTAGCTCCTCCCTATTTCGATGCATTTGTTCAAGGTCTCAAGTCTGATGAAGTCTGAACATGGAAAACCTCCTTTTCTGTCCGCTTCACATCAGTGCAGACTCTCTCCAAAAAAATCCTCTGAAGAAGACCGAGCACATCTGTGCTAAAAATCATCAGACGCGCAAGAAACATTTCGACAAAAGGTGAAAAATTCTAACATAAGTACTTCCAATACCAGGTTGCAATATGAAACAAAGGGCTGGAGGCCTGGAGCCTGTGAAGTGATACAGCAGTTACAAAATGGAGAGACAAATAAAAGGTGCCACTAAACTTATTACAACATTTTTCATGCTGTGAAAAATATAATCAGTACGCTGTTAGCAAGCTCTCTTAGGCCCTGTTTGGTTGATTACTGCTAGGCAGTTCCAGGCCACGCCGCAAGTGCGGCGAACGAATTTCACCACCACACTTCTGTCGATTGGTGGCGTTCAAAGTGAACCAGAGAGTAGAGACCATCGTTTGAAAAAAGAAAAAAAGAAAATCGTTTCAAAAAGAGAGTAGAGACCACCCCAAGCATAGGCGTCCAGAACTGTGGCGAATTGTGGAGTGTTCTGTTCTGGTCACACAGAGCAAGTTCAATAGTTGAGTTGAGCCAATTACTTTGTCTATGACAAACCAACCCATCATGTTAAAGCCAATATATACAAGATGCTAGAACACTTGTCTCATGATTGTATTTAACAGACCTATTAATATTTTCTGTTTCATCTACCAGGCCCACCTCTATCCATTCCATCCTTCTCTCCCGCCTTTTCGCCTTTTCGTTCGCCATTGGACATTTGGGCCTTGTTTAGATCCAAAATATGGGGGTGGGAATTTGGGGGTTTGGGGTCACATCGTAATCATTGCGTCACTGTAGCATTTCGTTTGTATGTGTAAAAAATTATCCAAAAATTGATTAATTAGGCTCAAAATGTTCATCTCACAGAGTACAACAAAATTGTGTAATTAATTTTTGATTTCATCTACATTTATTACTACATGCAAGCTATGACATTTTGATGTGATGGAAATCTTCTTTTTGCATAGTGAACTTTGGGGTTGCTTTTTGGGAACAGTAGGGAACTTAGCACCTTGCCTCTCTCTCTCTAGCCTCCTCCACCCCCTCCAGCTCAGTGAACAAAATGAGCTGGCAATGAGCTGGCGGTTGAATGAACCGCTGTTATACTTGCTTTTAGGGTAGACTTCTGCTTATATCCCACTGAACTTGATGTCACTCTCCACTTTCGGTGAGGAACATCTTGCCTCTGTTTGCATAGTTGGCTCTCCGCTAGTCAGGTGGTTGCCCTCACTGAGTGGAGAGGGTGTTAGCAAACTGGCATGCCGTTGTTATGGAAGCAGAATTGGAAACAGTGAGTTGCACGATACCTTCCGCAGGATAAACACAAGATATATATATAGGAAACCTCCCACTCATCTTGTGACAGCGTACCTGCATTTTTCCGTATTAGTGTTAAGCCGGGAAAAAGTCGACAGTATTCGAGGGTAGCAAATCTACAAGGTTGCAGTGAAATGCTTTGGTCCTGCCTTCTACTGCCAATGGAACCCAGTTCCACATCAGTTCAGTGAACTCTGGTTTTTGCAAGTACTCTGTACAAATAGAAGGAAATTCTTCACCAGAACCAGCTCGAGATCATAAAAGAGATATTGACGAGCAATATCTAACAAGCATTGTTTTGTAATCGTTGAGGCATAAGTTGCACGGAACACTGTTGAAGCAAGAGAACAACCCATACCTCCTCAGCCAATATTTTGAAGAGATGGAACGGAACAACCCATTCTGGACAATCAACAGCATCCTGCATGTTGCCTAAGAATCTTATCAGCACATTTTAGTTAGAATTTACAAATACAAAAGAAACACCAAAGGAAGCAATTGGGACTACTAATTTATACACCAGAAACTACAGGAGGGTACATACTCAAACTATTAATATTTAAATCCAGAAGATTATGAAAAACTAGTGCCAAGATTAACAACCTTTTCTGCCTTTCGAATCATACTGAACTAAAATGTGAGGCATAAATCAAGGAAAAAACTAGTCCGACTGTTACCTCTATGTGAAATTTGTACTTGATACTAAAAGGTCTGGATGCAGGAAATTTCGACATGATCATCAAACCAAAAGGATCAGTTACAAAACCAAAAAACGAAAAACATTAGAAATATGCTAGAAGACTACCTTTTCAGCATACTCACCAAACCTGATACGGTAAACACTGTTCCCGAATTCCAACCCTTCAACTGAGCATAGCAGAAGAGTTTATATACTTACACAGCTTCCAACAAGTACAGAGTGAGAGAGTTTAACCAATATACGATGACTAAGTTGTTTACAGCAACATACATTCTTGGAGCCTTTTGATAATGACATTAGCATCAGGCATTGTCCCAATAAAAATGCCTCCAGGACAAAGCTGCAGAGACATTTGCCAAGGCTCATCTAGCGTGTGCTTCAGTTGACTGAGATAGTGTAAAAAGCAAACTGAAATATCAGTACATGGGGAAGTCAGGAACTCCAAACTGCAAGCGTCGCATGTTTATGCCATTGAACTCCTTCCAGATGCATGAAAGGCTGCTCAACATTATAAAAGAATAAAAGTGGTCATACCAAAATGAAAAGGAGCGTTCAAAATATGAGTGTCAATCAAGAATTAAACTCACTAAGATGTCAGGACTGCTTTTAGTCATTAGCAAAGATCTATGTCTTAAAGATCCTAACACATTAAAATGGCAAAGTACTTATACCTGACGAATCCTACCTTGCAAAGGAACCTGAAATTCAGCATCTCCCAGCTTTCAATCTGATCCTGTTCTGAAATAGAATCCAAAAAGGAAAATAGCAACGTGAGAGGGGGGGGGGGGGGGGGGGGGGATTAGGCCGCCCAGCAATCGTAGCCTGCTGATCTTAAGTATCCAAACTCCTTGCAATGTTGCAAACCAACCCAAAACTCACAATCTCAAAGATATCCATTTGTCTGGTTTAAATTTGGCAGCCTCCCATTCAGCAGATGATATGAGGACAACTTGCAGACCTTACCCCTTAATTCTCTGATCTGGCAGAACAACTTTGTCTGGTTGAACAACTCTTTTGTACTCATAATCCACTTTTCACTTCGTGAGAGGCAAATTTATCACTTGGAGGAGCCTTGTCAGAATACTTCTTCAAAGTAAGGAATTTTTCCTCAGCCATTTTCTTATACACCCACACGGCCACACCTATTCACAAGGGCATCCAAATCAGCCTTGATTATGATTAATATAGGCATGCATAATGAGATCACCTCAAAACTACTGTCTCAAAACAACTTCCAAATGGATAGAGAGACATTACATGAAAATGATAAAAGAACTGCATGCTTTGAGTTTAAAATTTGAGCTCACTTCCAGGTCTCCCCTGAAGACAGTAACTGGAAGCACATTTCTTGTCTTTAGAGAACCCAAAGCGATGTTGGGCTGTCAAGCTGAACAACCTTTGACATTAATCTATTTCTGAACTGATACAATAGGCAATCATTTTGTTCTATTACATCATTATGATGGACTCTTAGGTTCTCTGAAGAGAATGGAGTCATCTTGATATCATGCCTTTTCATCTGGTGAGAAATGGTGTCTACCTGATCTTATTTAGTCCCCTCGGGTGGATAGAGACACTGCTTCCCTTTGGTATTATCAAATATCCCAATTAACATATCAAAGACAACAGCAGCAGCATCCAGAACTTCAGCTTACTCAAGGAATTTCATGCCGATTTTGCTCAGATGCTATCAGAACAAAAGAACATATTTGAAACATCATCACAAGAACATAATTAAATAAACCATAGATGTGCAGCTGTACCCATACCAACGGGACAAAGTTAAAGACGCACAAAAATCAGTTTGATCCTGTCCAACCACTACATAAAGGACTGAAAATGCTATTTTTTTTATGACAGCATAACAAACAGAAGGCAGTACTCTCAAGACCCATACCAACGGGACAAAGTTAAAGACGCACAAAAATCAGTTTGATCCTGTCCAACCACTACATAAAGGACTGAAAATGCTATTTTTTTATGACAGCATAACAAACAGAAGGCAGTACTCTCAAGACGCATGCACTCAGAGATGGTCAATCCAAGAAATGTTACTATAGTTGGAACTGTGTACATATGATTTTGTTTATCTCGACCTGCAGGCAAGAGCTTGTTTGCAAGTTATTGACATGATTGGCTCGCGGCATCTGACAAACTTGTTGGGCAGGGATGGACCGCCGGGGCAAAGAGCACCGAGCACGGGGCAGAGGAGGGAGAGATTAGGCTGCACTAGCGAAAAGCGTGGGGTTTGGAGGTGCAGGAGGAAGCGGCAGCGGTGGTGAGAGCAGCAGGCTTAGGCTCGGACAGAGACAACAACAAACTGGGGGAAGTACAGTTCATTCGATTTGTTCAAGTGGCATGGACGAAGCCCATGGCCAGCAGCGGCGTTCTAACACCATGTGAAGCACAGGCGGTAAGAAGACGTGTAGGGCCACAATTCGTGAGAAGTAACTTGGCCTATAGAGGCCAGTAATTTTTTCAGCGATAAGGATTTACAAGGAACTTAATTCAGTCAACTGTACAAGAACTGAAGAAATGTATCAACTGTTTTCGGCTGATCTAGGTAGCAACAGATACCACATTATTTAGCTGATGACCAAACAGATAATAACCAACATTGATTTCATTCCTACCATGTTTATCCAGTCTATACAAGAACAACTCTGCTGCTTCTGCTACCACTGGTTTGGGAATGCTTCCCTATAGCTCATATCTTCATTATGAGAAGCCTCTCTTATTGTCGCATCCGTGGCTCAAGTGTTCAGAAGTCTCTCTGCAATTCTATCCTTGGTGGTAACTTTCTTCTTCAGCATTGAGGCCAGTGTTGGTGCCTTTGTCTTACCTCCGCGACCCCGTCGACCCCGTGCTTCTGGAGGCTGCTCATAGGCTTCTGCAGAGTGGGAAGTTGAAGCAATAGCTGCCTCCCGCAGAACGTCTTCGTTGTGCTGACGGATTCTCTGACGTTGTGCTCTTTCCTGTGCCTTATGATCCATATCCCTTTTCCGGATGTTTTTAATTGCCTGTCTTGCTAACTGCTCTGCTGTAATTTTACCTAGATTATGAGTTCCAACAATATTTTCATAGTCATTACTTATGTCCGCCATTCTTGAAGAAGATGCTTCCTCCATATGATCGCCATCATCGTTTCCAGTCAGTTCATTTGAATTTCCTCTTATGTCACAGTGCTCATCAGGATGTACTTCAGCACCAGAACTATCACTGTGCCGCTCAATTGGATTTCCTTCAGCATCACGCAGGATAATTGGTCCATGAAAAGGACATACCTTAATATCCCTTCTTTGGCAAAGTCCTCCTTTCTTTAGAGGGGCATGGCATGGTCGGATCTCAATTGGGGCTTCTCTATAAATTGAGCTATGAACATTCAACTCTGCAATCTTTGCTGCAGGTATAACAGCGTCATTATCCACCCTTCCCCAATGACTCTCAAGCTCAAGCCCCCTCTGATTTACATGTGCATCCCCGCTTGAGCCCCAACGATCCAAGGCAGAGCTCCATGGCACCACAGGGGCTTCAGCAAAGAGCTTTGATTTCTCCGGATGAAGATTTCTAGTTCCATCATTAGCAACCGATGCCTTGCCAATATCAGGCTTCACTCCACCTACCACCCTCTTTTCCTTTTTGGTGTCCCTGCTGGTGCTTGCATCGTCTACCCTGCCCTGGACTCTGGCAGGACTAGGAACCTCTATGTTTCCCTCCACCCAGAACTCATCATCCTCTTCCTCTTGGTCAGCTTTCCGCCTGTGAATATTATCAAGGTTAAGGCCAAGCTCACTGCACCGATCTCTCACTGCTCGTATCTCATTCTTGACATCAATGAACTCCTTCAATGCAGAATCTCTGAACCTGTTGTCTGGAAGATTAACCCTGATAAGCACAGATATCCACTCCTTGACAGTGACCAAATGCTTAGACACAAGCAGCCGGTAAGCTTCCCTCAGTGCATCAAAAACTGCCTCGTTCTCCTGAGTCTCCGGCACCCACTCTCCAG
This sequence comes from Echinochloa phyllopogon, assembly GCA_033239725.1. Classification (NCBI taxonomy): domain Eukaryota; kingdom Viridiplantae; phylum Streptophyta; class Magnoliopsida; order Poales; family Poaceae; genus Echinochloa; species Echinochloa phyllopogon. The sequence goes on from BTCW01000018.1 coordinate 8,355,226, forward strand.
CCATGAATGAAGCCATCCTAATACTCCGCATCGACAGGGATGCAATCTCCTGCTCCGCATCATCATCATCATTCACATAGCCCTCAAATTTTTCATATTCAGCACGGATGATATCCAGCCCGTTGCGAATTTCATCCATCGTGGATTGGATTTCAGTCTTGATCGACGCAAGGTTTGCACGCAATTGCTCAACCTTGGCGGCCAGGATCTCCTGCGTGCGCGACTCACGGGCTGCACGAGCCTCAACGGTGCTCCGTAGGCCAGGGAACTGGACGCGGGCGGACTCCTTGAGGTACTCGACGGCCAGGCGGAGCTGGCGGTAGTGCGCGCCGAAGAGGTGGTGCCAGCGCTCAAGCGCCTGGACAGCGGCCTTCCGGAGCAGCGCCGCCGAGGCAGTCGGTGGCGGGAGCGGTTGCGTCCGGCGGAACCCGACGGCGAGCGGGACGAAGCTGTCGAGCGCGTCGGCGAGGAGGGAGCGGAAGAGCTTGGATCGCATGAAGAGCTCGTCGGCAATGGAGAAGGCAAGGAGCCGCACCTGTGCGCGATGAGGGGATCCGCGCGTTAGGGTTAGGGAGAAGGGAATTGGGGGCAAATTAGTGCGGAGGGATGTAGAGGTGTGGGAGGCTTACGCACGTGAGAGTGTGACTTGGACATGAGGGAGAGGAGGAGACGGAAGGCGTCGCGGATGGCGGCATCGGAGGCGCGCGCCGAGGACTTGATGGCGCGGAGGAGGACAGGGTCGACGGCGGGCGCGGTGGTGGAGGTGGCGCGCTCGATGAGAGACGCCATGGAGGACTCCGCCGCCGCCGCCGATGAGGATGAGGAGCGGTTTGAGCCCAGCTCTGCTTCGGCCGCCGCCGGCGTGCGGTGACCGGAGAAGGAGGTGGAGACCGTCGGGCGCGGCATGGAGGCGATTCTGATTTTGGAGGGGGCCGATCGTGCGGTGGTGCGGGCGACTCGTTGCCTTGGGGGAAGGCGTGACGTTGGACCGGATTTTCCTCTGTCCGCACTGTAGGCCCCACCCTTTCTTTGTCGGTTCATCTGAGGTTAGCTGGTGCCAAGTACTCTGTTCCAACTAAGGTGCTGTTTGGTAAGCGAGTGGTAACGTAAACGTTAATGAAACAGAGATCATAGGGGATCAGTTACGAAATGCAGGATACCCTATTGTTTAGTTTCATCGTGTAACGCTATATGTTACCGTCAACAAAGTTCAATCTGAGCTGATCCTTTCGAGACAGAATTGTAGGACTAACAAATTCCAGACAAGCAGTGTCACTCTACCAGAGATTAGAGAGAGATGGGTAAATAAAACACAGGACGGGGAAGGACCGAACGTACGGGAGGAAGTGGTCATCTTCGCGAGCGTCTTTTTTTTCTTTTACGGAGAAGCCGCAGCGTTATCCGTTTGCGATGGAAGAAGAGGTGTATCGGGATTGTATACGACTCTATCGGATACCAAGAAAATAGATTACGGAGCATACAACATAAACAAATTTAACGGGATCCAATAGCTCCGTGATCTATTTGGGCGTACCCAGTGCCGTAGGCTTCCCGCACCGTGCGGGGTCTGGGGAAGGGTTGTAATAGCGCACAAACCTTACCCGCACAAATGTGCAGAGGCTGGGGCTTGAACCCGGGACCTTCCGGTTACAAACGGTAGGCTCTACCACTGCACCAAGCCCGCCCAAAAATTTGTTCCAATAGCTTAGAACTTGCTCTTGTTTTTTTTTCTGAGGAACTGCAACGTCGTGTATTTCCGTAGCACGGTCCTCCAAAGTCGTAGCACAAGCCGCTATTCTTTTAGTTAAGAGCGAGAGTCTCATTTCTAAATTTCGCTGATCCTAAAACGTCGGTTCCTCAATCCTGAGAGTAATACTGGTACTTCTTATTTTCGGAAAACATTGAACCAATTCTATGTGCCTACAACTTCAAGCATTCTGAAAAATTATATGTGTTTTTTCTTAAATCACCAAAATTCGGCCTATCAAATGAATTATAGATGCCAAGTAGCATTCAATATGTTTATGTGCTTGCGGGGCACTTATTCGGACACGATACATTTTTTAGATGATGGAAAGTTTATTTTCGGCTTTAGTCATTCTCAACTAAGAATGCATCAGTTCACAATTCTTACAAACGGATGTCTCGTAATTGTTTGCATCCAAAATTGGCAGTTGCCTATCAGGCCGAGGGCAACCAGTCAGACCGGTTCTGGAAAGCGGTCAGACCGGTTTTACTGTAGCCGATCTGGCAACTGCCGAAACCGGTCTGACCGGTTTCTCCCGTGTTGAAGTAGGTTTAGGACTTTAGAGTTTTATCCCATATTGTAAACCGGCCTAAAGGGGTACGACTTCCCCACCCTATAAATATAAAGGGTCATGGCCGATTGAGATCCATCATCCAATCGATCAAATACATTTATCTTTCTATGTTTCGCATTACTTTTATCTCCAAACCCTAGCTCTTCCACCCCTCGTATCTGATGTTCTTCTCTCGTCTCGACGACGTTTGAGGACATTCTAGGTGGCCTGCCGACCCTAGAACAACCCTAGACTCTCAAGCTCCGACGGGGTCCCTCCCGAGCTAGAGATTTTAGGTTTTTACCGTCGCACTATCAAAAGCGGTCTGACCGGTTTCGTAAGGCGGTCTGACCGGTTTCGCTTCAAGGCAGCGGCGACTTCGTTGGCGTGGTTTCGTGTCAACATATTTTGGCGACTCCGCTGGGGAAGAAAGCAAAGAGATCCGTTACTATGGTTAGTCTACCAAAACCTAGTGACGTTGATCCTGCTAACATTACTAGGCCGATTGTTGATGAATTGTCGGCCGAGGATCGTCAAGCTTATGAGGCCTTCATGAATGGCCGTGAGGAGAAGGAAGCCCGACGCAAAGCAGCAGCAGATGAAAAAGCTACTCAGTGGTTTTTATCTCACTTCTCCAAGAATCGGAAGGGCAGCATCTCCGAGGACAAGGAGATGGTCATCGTTTCGAGCGAAGACGAGCATGATGAAGAAAAAGACATTGTGAGTACTACAGCACCACCTGTTACTTTGGAGTAAATTAATCAATTATTAGTCAATGGCCAAAAACAAATGATTGCTACTGTCCAAAACATGATTGATAATTCGTTAGGCAAGCAACCTTTGGTCAATGATAGTAATACTCCTAAGTTTGATGTTGCTAGTACTTCACAAAATAATGTCATGCCTCCTGGATCATCGGCAACACCCACACCTCAATTTGGCATACCGATGAACTATTTCGAAGGTCAAACGGCTCCAGAACAACACAGTCTGAACAATGCGGTCAGACCGGTTGTACAAACCGGTCAGACCGGTTCTGGTAGACCGGTTCCAACCGGTTAGACCGGTTCTGGTACTTTAGTTGCTTATCAATCATCTCCTGAACCAATTACTAGTGTACCTCCTGTTCAGGCTGATCCTAGCCGAACAAATGGATTTGCTGGTAATTTTGTTCCTCCATATGCAACTATATATTATCCTATACCTCCCCAGAGTTCAGGTTATTCATACAGTGCAGTGCCAAACAATGTTTATTCGCAACAAGTACCGTATGTACAGCCGAACCAGGTACCACATCATACGCCGAATAATATTACTTCTAGTGTGCAAAGGCCAAATGATCCTTATTATGATCAGATGCTTGAAAAATATAAAAGGGATTTGGCTATTATGTTTAAAGAAACTTTCGGCGTAGAACTTAAAGACAAAACTTTAGTGTGTCAAAAACCATATCCTTAGAGTTTTGATGCTATACCATATCCTCACAATTTCAAGGTACCCGAATTTGTTAAATTCACTGGGGAAGATAGTAGAACTACATGGGAGCATGTTAGTCAATTTAATGCACAAATGGGTATTCATGGTAATCTTGATCATTTAAAAATCCGAATGTTCCCTTTGTCATTATCTGGTACTGCTTTCTCATGGTTTTCAGCATTATCCCCTAATTCCATTCATACATGGTCTCAATTAGAGAAAAAATTTCATGAACACTTTTACAATAGTGATAATGAATTGGGACTTTCTCACTTAACATCGGTTAGGCAAAAGAGTGATGAGCCTGTTTCTGAATATATTAGAAGATTTAGAGATACGAAAAACCGATGTTATAGTTTGGTTATTTCTGAAAAGGATCCTGCTGAATTATGTCTTAATGGTTTGAGATCTCATATTAAAGAGAAATTAGAAGGCTATGAGTTTCTAACCATTAATTAAGTGTTGCAAAGAGCTTTGGCTCAAGAAAGTCGAAGTAAAGATTCTAAAACTAAACCCGATCGTTTTGGTGTGCATGTTATAAATTATGATTCTTCAGACGATGAGGGTAAAGAGGTTTATACTGCTGAATTTGTATGGTCATCTAAAGATGAGCCTAGCACTTGTTCTTCTCTCAAGCCGATTCATAAAAATCGGCACGAAGAAGTCAAATTTACTTTTGATGTATCTAAGTGTGATAGAATATTTGATGAGCTTGCAAAGGCTGGGAAACTGAAATTTTCTCATACTATACCGCCGAATGATGAGTTGAAACGGCGAGCTTATTGCAAGTTCCATAATACTTATTCTCATGCTACCAATGATTGCAATGTTTTCCGTAGGCAAATACAATCGGCCATAAATCAAGGACGATTATTGATTAATGTAATGCAGATTGATAAAAACCCTTTTCCTGTGCACACACTTGAATTGGTAAATCCGAAAGTGTTGATTCGGCCGCATCAAGCCGAAAAGGCTTAAGAGAAAAATGTGATAATTGGTGAGGAAAGGCCTACGAGTTCAAAGGTGCCACAAAGACCCCTCGGTTCAAGTTGAAGACTCAAACGCTCGGGGGGCAGGATAGGAGCAAAGACGCCAGTTCTGCACAAACCGGTCTAATCGGTTATAGAACCGGTCTGACCGGTCAGCATGGGAAAATCAAAGACAAAGTGAGGCCGAGCTTTAAAGAGCTCTTGGCCAAATATAAAAAGAAAGGGGCTGCTCAGAAACAAAAGAAGCTTCAGAACAAAGTCAAAGGTGTGAAGCCATGTCAGAAGCAGTCAATGAACAAACAAGAATCAGTGGAGCAACTTGCAAAGGTGGTACCAGCAAGATCAGCAACAATCAAGCAGGTATGGAAGCCAAAAAAAGTTGTTTCATCATCAACTTGAGTTAAAGCAAGGTATGGCCGATAATATGTTTATCGCCCTTAGAGCTTATATATGGCCGATGTATTGTTCATCATCGTCCTTAGATAATTTTGGGTCCAGAAGGTTATTTTTTGGCACGCAAGCTTCGCAAAAAACAGGGGGGCATAAGTTCGCACCCAAAATTGGCAGTTGCCTATCAGGCCGAGGGCAACCGGTCAGACCGGTTCTGGAAAGCGGTCAGACCGGTTTTACTGTAGCCGATCTGGCAACTGCCGAAACCGGTATGACCGGTTTCCCTATCCGGTCTGACCGGTTTCTCCCGTGTTGGAGTAGGTTTATGACTTTAGAGTTTTATCCCATATTGTAAACCGACCTAAAGGGGTACAACTTCCCCACCCTATAAATATAAAGGGTCATGGCCGATTGAGATCCATCATCCAATCGATCAAATACATTTATCTTTCTATGTTTCGCATTACTTTTATCTCCAAATCCTAGCTCTTCCACCCCTCGTATCTGATGTTCTTCTCTCGTCTCGACGACGTTTGAGGACGTTCTAGGTGGCCTGCCGACCCTAGAACAACCCTAGACTCTCAAGCTCCGACGGGGTCCCTCCCGAGCTAGAGATTTTAGGTTTTTACCGTCGCACTATCAAAAGCGGTCTGACCGGTTTCGTAAGGCGGTCTGACCGATTTCGCTTCAAGGCAGCGGCGACTTCGTTGGCGTGGTTTTGTGTCAACAGTAATAAAGAAAACCGTACATTCAGGAGGACATATAACTAAGACATCCTATGATCACTAATAAAAAAAGACTCTAAAAGGACCAGCAGCATTCATGTAGTCGTCCTGCAGCATTCCGGCTTGTTACGTGAGGTCGACTCCAAAAGGACCAGCTTCGCCACATACGGGTGAACGCAGAACCAGAGTCTGAGCCAAATCCAGCAAAAATAAAATAATAACTTCAACCACCGAACGAACTCTGACCACCAAGCTGAGAATATACTACTGTATGCCGTTGGAGACACTGGATACTGGAGTGGCAACCAAGCCGTAAAGTGCAGCAACCAACGTTGAAGACACTGGCCTCTCGCAGCCCGCAGCCGGCACTTTGATCCACCCAATGCGACGTCTCCAAAAAGAAAACAACATCAAACAATGTTGTCGTCACGCGACTGGATAAACTAATCTTGAGCTTTCACCTGAGAGAAATTCATCCAAAATTGTAATGTGCAACGACGCCTCCAGCGAGAAGAAGTGGCGCCCGCAGGCGTCACCGCCGTCAAGCATTGGTGACAAGCAATGGAGCATCACAACCGTTCCAAATCCACTACCTATTGATAAAAAAGACTTACCAGTTACACCAAGAGCCTACCGATGAGACAACCAATAACGAAGATGTCCGCGTTAACATTGGTACAGTACTTACAACGTCGAGGTTATGTACCCTTCTAAAATAGAAGCTCTGTCAGGACGTTGAGTGGGATTAGGTCATTTGTTTTTAATCTTTGGTGTTTGGTGCATCGGGGTAAGCTACTTGCATGAAAACTAATATCTTAGCCATGTGCAATGAGGTTTAAAGGCTTATGCAGTCAACAAATATATTAACAGAGGGCCGCGGGGAGGAGAGAGGTGTTTGTTGCGCTCAAAATAATAAACACACTTTATATCAAATCCTAAGGAGGGAGGAAGAGACAAAAAAAAAGAAGAGAAATGTTATAGCTACCGACAACACAACGTATCATAGGATCATCTGTAGACAAGCATCACGCATGACGTATGTACTCCCTACGTTTAGGTCGTTTTCAGTTTCCGACAAACATCTTTGACCAAATATATAAAAATATATATTAATTTTATGGTACATAATAAATATCATTAGATAGATATTTGAATCTAGTTTTTTAATATTTTTTTGAAGATTAAAATGTTACACATATTTTCTACAAATCAAAGTAAAATTGTGGCACAAAAATCAACGGCGATAGTTATTTAGGAACGGAGGAGTAGTTAATGAATCTCTCTGCCGTTGACTGTACTAAAATTTATCTCTACCAGTCGATCATCTGTAGACAAGCATCACGGATGACGTATGTAGCTAATGAATCCTCTGCCTGACTGTCTCTCTTTTTCATCAAGAAAGAAACGATTCTTTTCTTTGCACACGACCCAGCCGAATAAAGTAAAGCGGCCCAACGGGCATCATACGGCCCAGATGAGCGCGATGAGGAATCGGTCAAAGCTTTCTTGGGCCCGAGGAAAGTTGTATTCTAGAACCTTCTAGAAGCCGGCTCCGGCCGCTATAAGATGTGTCTATCCGTTCAACAGGCCTCTCCAAACCATCGTCCTCCCTGATCTCCATTTGCAAAGAAGAAAAAAAACGAGGCGGCAGCCATGGCGGTGTCGATCGAGCTTACGAAGGAGTACGGGTATGTCGTGCTGGTGCTGGTGGCCTACGCCTTCGTCAATTTCTGGATGAGCTTCCAGGTCGGCAAGGCCCGTAAAAAGTAAGCCCTCCGAAATCCGAATCGATGGTCGCTTGTCCTTATTCGTCTCCGTGATTATTATTTTTATGGAATTCTGTCTCAGTAAATTTGATGGTTTCGCGGTGATTTTCTTCTTTAGGTACAAGGTGTTCTACCCGACCATGTACGCCGTGGAGTCGGAGAACAAGGACGCCAAGCTCTTCAACTGCGTGCAGGTGCGCCCGAGATTCTCCCATCCTCTCCCCGTGTGATTAAATTGCTCTCGTGCGGGGTTGATTTCTTGGGAGGAAGAGGAGTTTGGCCTCTAAATTCCAGCCGGTTCGTGTGTTCTTTCGAGTGCAGAGGGGGCACCAGAACTCGCTGGAGATGATGCCCATGTTCTTCGTCATGCTGCTGCTCGGCGGCATGCAGCACCCGACCATCGCCGCGGGGCTCGGCGTCCTCTACACGGTCGCAAGGTTCTTCTACTTCAAGGGATACGCCACCGGCGTCCCGGACAACCGTCTCAAGATTGGGTAAGTTTGCATTCCTAGTGAGGCCAGCGTTAGACGCTGATGAAATGGCAAAGACGCACGCAGTTTTGGTGCACTTGCAGAAAACATATTCTACATCATAAATGGGACAATTAATAGAGGTTAACTTGATTTCTATGGTTTCCGTTTGTTAGAAAATATCAGTCTCCAACTCTCCATGCATGGAGAAAATATCCCGGACAAGTGTTCCCCACTAATGACTGCAATAAATTATATAATCTTCTTTAAAAGTGAGCCACAATTTATCACAATTCGTATCTACTCTATGTGGTTCAAAGCTTTTGGTAGGTAGCCAGTGCTCGGTAATTAGAGGATACCTGAATGCGGTAGCGGGTAGGTAGCCAGTACTCGGTAGTCAGGATACCTGAATGCCGGACAAGTGCATTTTTTATCTAAAAAAAAGAAGTGCGTTTGTTGGTGCTCATGGCTCAGCAACAACGTGGAGTGGGTTAGGTTTCAAGTGAATGTCGAGCTCGTGCACATTTTGTAGGATTTCAAAAGGGTCTTCCTGCTGAGTTGTGCACAATTTTTCAAACTTCTCAGTGTTCACTTAAGCCTTTTTCAAACTTCTCAGTGTTCACTTAAGCCATTACTGTGGCCCTGTGGGGGTAAGAACTTGGCTGGTTGGTGAATTGCAATTTACATTGCGCGAAACATTGCTGATTTGCTATGGGGTTAACTTCTGATAAACGGTTTGTCTGACCCTAACCACTTTAGTTTACAGCATATGATCTGAAATGAGTACCAAAAGTATCGCGTGGATGATGGGGGCCGAGCTTTTTGGAAGTTGAGACTGAGTCATGAACCCCAAAGGGCGGGGAGCAGCTTGGCCCCGGCCATGGCCATGATTGCTTCCACCAATGCACTGAACCACTAAACAAACCCTTACATCTAAAAGTTGTAGCAGGCGATTCTGACTGATACGCCTTTCGTTGGCTCTCAGGCTCTCAGCTAATGGCGTGGGGTAGCCATAGGAACATGTTGTGCACTTTTTTGTCGTCAACCGTGCTTCTGTTCTCATTTCATTTCAGCATTCTTAATATTGTTGTGACCATTTGAGCTACGTCAACAGCTACCTGCTACACAAGTGCACAACTGTGTCCAAAATTTCCAGTGTTCACATAATTAACTGTCATGGACAAAGATCTTTGTCGGTAGGTATAGTTTGTTCACACTGTATGTCTAAAGGTCGTCATTGAGTTGTTTTGAGTATAATTTGACCATGTATAGCTAAAGCACTACATATTTTCCACCAAATCTTTTCCAAGTCTACGGTCCCCTCCTAACTTGTTTTCAAAGAGAGATTTTGACTGTAAGGTTTGTTCACATTTGCGTAGGTTATAGGCCATCCGTCATTTGCTGTGGAAGAGTCAGCCATTGATTGTTAATTAGTCCTTTACAAGTGATAATCCGGAAGCCCTGAAAAGGGCAGCATGATGGATCACTTTAACGAGGCTTATCTGAACTTGCACCTAATACATCTGTTACAATGAAGTTCACATTGTTGCAAGTAATCCATGCCATATTTTACTGATAACGGTTACGAGTTCTTACCTGACTGAGTTGCTTGTGGACTTGTGGTGTGTGCTGTAGGGGGCTCAACTTCCTGGCTGTGTTTGGGCTGATCATCTGCACGGCATCTTTTGGCATCAACCTAGTCATCAGGGAGACACTTTGAAGTTCAGGTTTACAAGGGATTAACAGGACAAATAACTTCTTGTGGACTTTCCTGGGTAATGGAACTTTCGTGTTGATAAGCAAAGTAGCGGATGTGTGCGTGTGCGTGTCTCTCACTTTTGGTAATGGTGGAATAAGAGATGGCGAAGGTGGCTTGAAGCATGAATCTTAAAGTTCTTGCTACTTGTTAGTTGTTGCTCTTTGCTTTCGCTGTAAAGGATTGACGGGTTGCCGTCTTGTCGATGGCTTGTCTCACTTCTTAGCTGTACTTTTTATTTTTATGCTTGGTAAAGTCGGCTGGTAACAGCTCTGCATTATCTGATGGGTTTGTAGATTGTATACGGGGCACTGGCCAGCATTCCAATGCCCCCGTATATAAAATCGGCTGGTAACAATTCTCACACAAACCGTTCTTATACTCCGTATACTATAGCTGAGCTGTTTCCTGTAATGTTCCAATTTAAACTCAAGCCCTGAGATCAACCTGGTGCTTGTCCTTTTCTTACAGAACGCTTCTGCTCGTGATCAATTCCAACAGTAATGTTAAGGGAAAACTGACGAATCCTTGAGAACATCGCCAACGGTTTCCAAGCAAGTGACTTGGGCGTCTCTATGTCCATGGTCCCGCAGATACGTTCAACGGTGATCTTCAGAGAGATCGTTTTACGTCAATTTTAAACCATCTATCTGTTGGGTTCTAGATATTCTAGGATGAGCAGACAGACATCACGAATGACGTCGCACGAAGTAAATGAATTTCTCTCGTTGACTCTGCCGAAGCCTTGCATCTCTACCAGCAATTTCTTCTCTCAGCTCATCCTTGCTGCCACACAATACATAATTCTAGCTGCAAATCCACGGAAATTTCAACGTTGTAAAGCACCAAAAACAATGATCATTGTATACCTCGCCACACAGAAATGGCGACAAGAAATCTTTGTCAACAGCCAGTTGTACCGATGTGGTTTCCCTGATAATCTGTGTAATAACGGTACAAATAGAACAAGTTTGCGTCCCTCATCTGCACCTCAGCAGAGCGAACGATGTTGGCAAAATTGTTTCCAGATTCCAGGCAACCTATTATTATCTCACTAGCTCTCTACCAAGTAGTATGCAACCCGTGAATTATGTTAAGCACAGACATCAAAGCTCCGAGCTGCCAGGCTTGGCAGTGAAGAGACCATGCTTAAGATCAGTATCGCCTCTACTCCTGGTGGCGGTTCTCCTCTGGTTTGGTTTCTCCCTCATGCTTGCCATGTGCTTGCGGAACCCTTTGTAGGGTGAGGCATCGCCATCATTGTCACTGTCCTGATCAATATAGTCAAAACTTCTGCTCGTGCCAGCACCTCTCGTGTCTCGGGTGGTTATCCTGGGTATCATCCTCAGGGCGGTCCTGGTTGCACTTCTTGCAGATCCTGTTGCGCCGGTAGTTAACAAGATCGCATCTGTAAAGGGAGACAGCGGCTCATTAGCACGTTGAGAGTTGAGAACAGTCGTAAACAGGATTAGGTTGGCACATACGAGGGGCATTCCCACTCTCCAGGATTGAGCTGCCTCTTCGGACGAGGTTCTTTACATTTAAAGCATATCTTGTTGCGAGCGAAGTTCACTAGGTGACACCTAGAAAAACACAGAGTAAGACAATTCAAACAGTGCTGGAGTAGCAAAAGAACAAAAGGCTATATAATGCAAGGTTAGAGGATTACTGTGTACAGATCCAGTCACCCATTTTCATTTCGGTTCTGACTGCCTTGCATTCACGGCAGCGCTGATTTCGAGCAAAATTTGAGAAGTTGCAACTGCCAAGATAAGGGGAGTTTTAGAAACGATACAAATAGTAAATGATGAGTTATCAAGAATAGCAAGAAGCAAAAAGGTACCAGGCACTTCTACATGCACATGAAAGAATGAAAAAAAAATGAAGTGAACATGACTAGAGTCCATAAATTTGCATAACCATATGTAATGTAACTTAGACTAACAGTTAGCACATCATGATTATTTTGCATTATATCAAAATAAATTGCACCCTGCAAGCCAAGGTGTGTCAGCCATCAAATATAGATCGTCACGGAATTCTTGCAGTAAATTTTTTTAAACATGAACTAATTGTATAATAGTATTTTAAGCAAAAGTACATAGAATGACCAAATGGAGAACAATATCATGAGATTGGTTTGGAAAATAAAGTCATATGTTCAATGAGGATTACACATCCAGTTCTGCATGTGGATTCACACATCCAGATACTCCACCTGACATTTTCAAATCATCTGTGCCTCTCTGGACATACTTCCAACTTGGACTACAATATATAGACGACACGTCTGAACCTTGTTCGAGCTTGTACACATATTCTGTTACCGCACAAGCAAATGTACTTTGGTAACAGTGAAAGTTCGGTAGAATATCTCAGAATGCTACAGGATTGAAATTACTAAAATTCACACGAGATGACAAGGAAACAGCCTGTTGTTAACCAAAAAGTTCGTGGTGTTAATATCTGTATATTATAATTTGGGAAAAGTCCAATTTTCGCCATCAAACTATCGCAGGAGTATGATTTTCAACCCTGAACAACGAAATCGGACGCCGAAGGCCATTCAACTATTGAAACCGGACAAATTTGGCCCATTGAGTGGTTTCAAAGGCGGTTTTCCGTTTTATAGGCATTTAAAGAAAAGTGGTTTAACCTAAAAAATTCATAGCTAATTCATTTCAAACCAAAAAAAATATGAAACTGGTACACAGATTTTTCTAAAAATGTAACCTATATGTTGGTGCTCTTCTTTGAGTTATTTACATCTTATTTTTCCTATTCCTAGTGTTTTTACAAAAAATAATAAAGCACTAGGAACATAAAAATAATAATAGCCAAATGACTCAAAGTAGTGCACCAATAGAGGGGCTACTTTACAGAAAAACAATGGTACTGGTTTCATATTTTTATGATTTAAAATGGATTAGTTATGAATTTTTTAAATCAAACCATTTTTCTTTAAATTTTCATAAAACCGAAAACCACTTTGAAACCACCTAAAGGATCAAATTTCTCAGGTTTTGATGGCTGGATGGTCCTTAGTGTCCGGGTTTTTAATTAAGGGTTGAAAACTAGACTTTTGTGATTGTTGAAGGGTGTAAACCGGACTTTTCCCTTTCAATTTCAAGAAATCAAACATAGAAAGTAGTATATTGGAACATACAGAGACCAACAGGAAAGTTCAATAGAAATGCTAAAAAAAACTGGATGTCGCAAAATGAACAGAAAAATTGTGTAAGAAGAGAATAATGCATTGACCATAACCATTAAGAATGCCTTATGGAGTTATGGATACCAACAGTCTAAAGCACAGCAATGTCAAGTCATGGATAAACATAGCAAGCACTTCCGTGGAACTATGGAAGATGGAACTACTACTTCTAATGCATGTTGATGGTGTTCCAATAGAAATTAGTAATCAATAACCAACATAAGAAATGATGGTTATAAAGATGGCCTTATGTAGAATATTATGAAGTAAAATGCCATGCTCTTCTAACTGTTGCCAGCTCATATGGAACAATGCTAAGTTCAAGAGAGTTAAATTCATGCAGAAATAACTCATGCTAATAAGGGTCGCTAGCTTATACTTTCTACAGGTTGACAGAAATGACAAACAACATAAAACTAATCCTTGATACCTACCCTCACATGAACATGTCATTAAAGATTTAATTTGTTTAGCACAAAGAACTTACTTCTTGCACAGCCAATCACCCTTCTTCAATTCAATTTGCTTACTCGGGGTTTGAAACACAGGCTTAGGAGCAGATGGATCAATTGCTGTGTCACTAAGTATAATAAGCTCAGAGAGAAGCTTTCTTGCAGATTCTTGCACACTTTTGTTAACAGAGTTCTCTCCTGAAAGGCTGTTTGTATCTATTGCATACTCTAGCAGTATGCGCACAACATTAACAGTCCTAACTTCATCCTCGGCCTTTGGAGTGATAAAAGCTCTATCACAAGATCCACGAAATTTGCAAACATCGCATGCCTGGTGTTAAGGCACAATACAATGATAGTGTTGTCATGTAGTCAAATTGAAAACTGAAGTGGGAAAGCTATTATATGTTGGAAAAAAACAACAATAAATCATCACATGAAGGAACAATGTTAGAAATGACAGCTAAACTTACATCTTTTTCTTCGACCTGCACAAACTCTCTCAGCTTTTTTGCAGAATTGACCGATTTTCTATTAGTGTTAGGACAGCCGTTCTTGACTATAGCTCGAATATCCTCTGTTGGAAGGGGCCTGCAGCGGTAAAGCGCTCTGAGTAAAATTCAATCTATCCAGAAAGAATGCAATGCTTGTGGCCAGGTCAGAGACATGAACAGACTGAGGACTCGTTAACTGACTGAATCACTGATGACAACCATGACCCAAATGTTGATATTTAACTTGCATCATGGTTTCTGTGCGTACCATTTACTTCCGTGTTCATAAAGATGACAGATAGAAAGGGGTTCAATAATCCAAAATCAGCAAGTGCTTTACCAAATAATACTCATATGTAGGGAAGAGATGCAGTAGAAATTCTTCAGCCGACTAACTAAAATGGCACGCAAGGGGAGACTTATGGGCTATTGCTGTTTGGATCCTATTTCAGGATGACCCAAAGGTGAAATAAGTGATTGCTGCTGCATTCTACTAATTCACTGGTACGATCATTCGATCATTTGCATAGCCTTTAATAAATCGAATTCGAAGATATATGTACACTGTGCGAACGAGATAAAAATGGCTCCTGCGTAGAAGCAAGGCACAAATGAATCGCGAGGTTTCCTTCACCTTATGAGATCGTAGCGCTCGCGCGCGAATTTGAGGCACGCGTTCTTCACCCTGTTCTGGTTCCTGAAAGGGTAAGTGTCTGCCGAGGCGATATCAGAAGCAGCCGCTTCCCCACCTCCGGCGGCTCCCTCGCCAGCGCTCACGCCGAATGCGGGCCCAGATTGCTTGAAGTACCCCTTGGCCCGCAGCTTCTCGAGGAACTCGCCCCACTCCGGCCACGGGTGGCCGGTGGATACAGCCGCCACGGCAGGGTCAGCGGTGACATCGACAGCCGCGGGGGCGCCGGAGCAGAAGCGGAGGGAGAGGAGCGGGCCCGGGTGCCGGCGGGAAGCAGTGGGGAGTAGGGAGGTAGAAGCGAGGCGGCAAGAGCGGAGGAAGGATGAGCTCAGGGTGAGGTTTAGGAGCTTGGAGGACGAGGCCATGGCGGACGGGTAGCGGCGGCCGAGGAGATCAGGCGAGCATGAGGAGCGGGGACTGTTGGGGAGGGGAATGGACGGGGGATTAGTGTTAAGGGTTTTTTGAGTATATTAATATGCAGTTTCTGCATCGATCAATTCATACAGTTGTATCAAGCTCAAGAAGAAAAGATAAAGTTTCAATGTGCATACAAGTAATATGCAGTTGTTTCAATGTGCATACAAGTAATCGAGATGAACCATTTTTCTGTGATTCTGAGTGGATTCTTTGAAATTCTTTTTTTAGACTGATTATTTGAAATTTCTATGAAACGATCAGAAGTTGGATAGGGTTTCTTGTAGTCCTGCGGCACTTTAGGATCAATCTCAGTGTGTTGACAAGATATCCAAAAAAATTGTAAGTAAATACTATGATTTATTCTTGACTCTTTTGACACGGTGCTATTACTTTGCTTGAGCTTTGCATGTATTAAACGTGATTGAGTTTGACTTATGATTTCGTAGAAACATACATGCACCCTTTGTATAATTTAGATTATCTTTAAAAAACTCCTCACAATTCACTCACGAGAGTAAAAACTATTTGCTGCAAAACACGAAAAAGATATGTAAATATGTGGATGCACAAAGTTGCCGTAGCATTTTTTTGTGTGAAAGAAATGCCACGGATTTTCGACAGAGAGCTGGGCATATAAACAATTTTAATTGCCTTTTCAAAACCAGCAGCAATCTTTGCCTAACCCGTCTACGCTCGCAGGACGGCATGAGGCACGTCTCTCACCAAAAACCGAGCCCAACGCCACTGGTGTCCCGCGTAACCGCATGAAGATTGTGTATGTCGTGAGATCACTTCGCTTTCGCTATAACACTAGAAAAGCTGGGGCGCGGCGTTGCCGGCGCCAGCTTGGGCTCACACCATGGAAAGACTTTGCATGGTTATTGGTAAGATGGTGTATATTTCTTGATGATAGAAGTACGGATTGTCCATCAAATTCCAAGAGCTGTTGCACTTCATAATGATAACTCAGACAAGTCAGAGAAAATTCCATTAGCACGTGACTATGCCAAGTTTAAATAAATGAATCAATCAATATATATTATCATAAGTTCATAACAAATTAAAGGATCAGGCAAATAACACATATTGTGAGCAGCTCTGTAAGCTGTTTAACCAACAAATACGTCAAAAGTAGAAGCATCAGAATGGAGTATGATTTGCACAAAAATAATTGACATCTTCATTCCTCTGCTCCTACAACTTGAGAGAAACCCTGATGCTATAGAGTTCCTTGATTTATACCCGCTGCCTCACGATACAACCATTCATATCCATCCATTCCTTGATTTATGCCTTCTGGTACTATGCATTCATCCTCCACTGTAGTCGATTCATGCTCTCAAGAAGGGGGGGGGGGGGGGGGGGGGCAAGGCACACTGCACAAACTATAGCATCGGCTGCACTGGTTATAGTGAAAAATCCTGAAGTGAGTTAATACCATGATCGACACAAATACAATTCCTGGAGGTTGGTTTCTTCACCAGTTGATGGGCAGGAACAAAACACCAGTACTGGTAGCGCTCTGAAACTAATTCTCAGCTATCTACTATATATAATAGATATAGTGTAATTACTGTTATTTTATCCAAATAACAGCAAGACTTACTTTAGATTAATGTATATAACAACAAGGCTTACTTTAGATAAAAGATGCACGTAAACTACAGACATGCTTGGGATACATAATTTCAGTTGTTTAGTGGCTCATAATTTTAGATCTTTCACTTAATTGTAGTTAGGAAGAACTAACTTTGGAGAGAAAACAAAAGTGTTCACCTAGATTTATTTTGTGACCTGTGTAAAGCTCTTACCTTTTGGCATTTACAACTTTTTTCAGGAGCTCAGGTGTGCTTCGTTGGGTCATAAGATATTCTGACCTGTATCAACACCAGCACAACATCAGCATATCCGTAGACCGTAGCATCCCCATCTTCACAATTGTGTGGCTAGACCACTAATGAGTATATCACATTAGCAACCAAGGGAAACATATGGTCAAATTATCAGTTGCGTCAGAAAAAAATGGTGAAACATTCTCCTTTTTGCAAACTTAAATTTTGATAGATAACGTATCATCTCAACTCCTACAAACAAGGAAGGTTCTGACTTCTGCCAACAAGGTTTTGGCTTCTGAAGTTTTGGTGCATCTGAAAGTAATGTCCATATTGTACTTTATTATCTAAGAAAGATAACAGTAGGAATGCTTTCAATGGAACAATGTGATCCACTCTTCTTCTCTTCAACCACTCTCCTAGAATCACAGATCAACATTTCAGCACAAATCTCCTTCCATGCAATGAACAACGTACAGGAATGCTAGAGTCTAGAATACATCATCTGCTATAGCATTCATTCAAGCGAGAGTAAGTGCTGGGAAACAAGTAGGAAGTCGCAACTTACAATGTTCTGAATGGCCATTTTATCGAACACCGTGGGCGCGTCACTCCAGCAGCTCACGGCAGAGGAGGCGTGTAGCTCTTCTCATGGAGGCGGTAGGTAAAGGGGCCTTTCTGCAGCAATGGAATGGTGTACCGTGGCTGCGCGCCGCGAATGGAGACGCCGACCGCGGACGCGTCCACGACCTTGATCCTTGGACGTGCGCCTTGTCTCCTCGCCTCGTGCCCAGAGGAGCTGCACGTGCGTGTCGAGAACCGCCGCGAGGTTGATGCGTGCCGGCCCGATGGCTCAGCAACCTCGTGCCCTGCCCCGCGTGAAGCGAAGCGCCATGGCTGTCCCTGCAGGGCGGCGCCAGGAGGAGAAAGGCAATGCGGCGCGCCATCTTCCTCCCAACGGTCTGCCATCCGATGCGTAGTAGCAGGGAGGGCGACGCATGGATCCGGGGCGAGCCGCCGCGTAGAGTTACCGGCCTCGAATGTCGCTAGGGTCCTCCTACTGGGGAGAGCATGCGCCGCCGCCGCCGCCCCTGTCCCCTTGCTCTTCTTCGTCTCAGGTTCGGGGGAAGATGGTGCAGACTATAGACAACGGGTGTGACTACGAGGTAGGAGACGAGCCGCAGGAAAAGGAAGGCGTTGGGGAAGGGGGGCAGGGCAGGCGGGCGGCGCGGCAAGCCGCAGGCGTAGAGCCGGAGAGCGCGGGCGGCGTCTCGCGAGGTGGAGGGAACGACGACCGACGAGCGGGTTTGCGACGTTTCCAGAGCATCCAGGTTTGTGGCTTAGCGGATAGAGACCCGAATCGACCCGCAATCGGACGGTCGATGCTTCGAGATGGCTGGATCCAACGGCTGGTCGGCTAACGGGTTACGTAGCCGGGTTCTCCGCCCGTTTTTTCTGCCAAGATTCGTTCTTTTATTATTATTTTGAGATGGTTTCATGAACAACAAATAGCTCGCGCGTTGGGTGTATGCTGCAGTAGGCTCAGCATCCTGATGGGTGTTGGGTTAATCGCCTGCACGGCATCGTTCGGCATCAACCTGATCCCCAGGGACACGCTATGAGGGCAGGCCCAACGCGGGAGCACGCTGCCGCTGGATAACCATCATCCATACCCATACCCGCTTAATCGGAAAAAATTGGGTGGGGACGGTCCCCAAACTGCACTCCATGAGGACCCGCTTCCGGATGGCGTGCAATTCCGATCCCTGGCCGCTTGGGGCACGCATCGGCTTGGCTGCAGCCACCAGGTGATCTTGGCTCGGCTGTCGGCTCCCAGGCTTCGCCGCTGCACCCGTGGGAAGTAAAGCTCGCGTGGTCACGTCTGACGCCGCAGTCACTTCGATCCGTCGCAGTTCTGCAGCGCCCCCAACGTCCCCTTGTTCACTCATCACTCGTCCGTCGCTGCCGCCGCTACCGGATCTGCCGGCGCATGCAGTCGCCGCCGTCCTCTGGTGGTGTCAGGAAGGATTATTCTCTTTGTTAAGCTGGTCACTGATCGCATGTACATGGCTCAAGAAAATGATCATTATTCGAAATCCTCTTATACTGTCAAAGTTGATGCGCTGGGAGCCAAGCCGCGGAGAGCAGGTAACCATCGCCTTTATTTGGAGCCGAGTGAGCCGCGCCGCCCTCGCGTGGAACCTGGAGCTCAGTCCGTCCTTTGTCATTGGATAGGTCAGGCGGCCACGCGTCATTCACCTGGAGCGGGTCCTCACGATGAAGATTTTGGGGACCGTCCCCATGGAATTTTTTTTCCCTGGGGAGGGGAGGATTTACCCATAACATTCTGGGTATGGGTAGGATATATCCGTTTTACCTGCCGTCAGCCCGCATGACGATGAGGTTGACGACGACGCCGCCGCTGCCGCTCGACGCCGATGAGCTCCCTGATCTTGCCGATGAGCTCCACCCTATCCATGTCGATCAGGTCGCCGAACTCGATCTTTCGGGAAGAAGATGACCCGCGTGTTGCCGAGCCTCATCCTCCCGGTGGAAAGCCTGCTGTTGGGCGATGTACACGCCGGAGTCGGGGCCCGCCGCCGGGTCGGAGAGGGACCTGAGCATGGAGGCCTTGACGGTCGTGCTGGAGAAGGAGGTCTTGCACATGATGCGCGTCACGGACATGTCGTCGAGGATGGCGAGCACGAGGTGTGGCGCGCCGACGCGGTGGTTGTCGGCCTCGACGCTGCCGCTGCCGATGCGCCGGTGGTGCGCGTTGGAGAGCGGCGGCCGCGTGGAAGGCGCCGCCGATGTTGGTGCTGGAGCTCAGTGGAGGTCGGGAGGCGGTCGAGGGCGACGGAGAAGCAGAGGTCGAGGGCGTGGCACCGTAGCGGGTGCGGGGACGCGAGGCCCGCCACGCCGCCACGCAGGCGTCACGGAGCAGCGGCGCAGGGCCGGAGAGCAGCGCTGCGTCGTTCTCCCGCCGGCGATCCTCCTATATTCATGGCCATTGGATAACCGTTGTTCGCTAGATATGGACAAGATAATCTCAAATGGGGATGGATAATCTCAGGTATGGGTATGGGTAATCCAAACCCCACCCAACGACAACGTGACGCGGGACATTAAAAACAGTAGCCTCAGATTAAAACGGTGGGCCACGTATACAGAGCGCGGGTGAAACCACCGATGTCTCAATACTCGGCAATGATTTTGCAAAAAAAGTTGATTCCGCTTTACACTACTGACTTCTGGCTTTCTACTGACGCGGTTGCTCTTTCTACGAGAGATTCACATGGTCCCAGTGGAGGCACCATCTTTTTTAGCCACATCACGTGCCTCGGTGATAGCTTCTACTGTTCGTCAGAGCAAGTCTCTACTACTTCTACAAGTCACTCTGTAACTCTGCAAGCCACCGCTCAAGCTGATTTAGCGGATCAACGTTGACGTGGAGAATGAGGCCACAGCCAGTGGGGAGCGTTGGGCCTGTCCTGAACTCGCTATCCAACCCTTAACTCGGCGTAGGCTGGCCCCCGCCGGCCGCGGCTACGTCACCTCAATTGTCCCGCCGTCTGATTGCCCGCGATCTGGCCGCTCGGTGTGTGCCACGCTAGCTGGCTTTTTGTAAAAATACCCTATGTTTTTAAGGGAATCAACCCGCGGTCCAATGACGCCCTCCGTGTACAGTAATCGTGTTCGGTTTTCTTACGTAAAACTCCCTGTGTCAGTAAATATTACAATACGAAGAAGAGAAATTCAGAATACGTGGCACATTTGCAGAAAACCGCCCACAGCTACTTTTGCGAAGACCCCCTGCCGCTTGCCCGGCCCGGAGCCCCCAGACCCTCCCGTTCCTCCTCGGCTCTCCCTCTCTCTCTTCTCCTCGGCACCCCCGCCTCCGACGCCACGCCGCCCGTCTCCGCTGCCGCTC
Source organism: Echinochloa phyllopogon (assembly GCA_033239725.1). Taxonomy (NCBI): domain Eukaryota; kingdom Viridiplantae; phylum Streptophyta; class Magnoliopsida; order Poales; family Poaceae; genus Echinochloa; species Echinochloa phyllopogon. Next base: position 8,376,129 of record BTCW01000018.1, read on the forward strand.
TCCTCCTGCCCCGCGCGCCGCCAGCAGCCCCTGCAACACGCCCTCTCTTCGTCTCTTCCTACCTCCTGCCCCCTGCGAGTGTCCTCGCTGGTCTTCCTGCTCCACGACTCGGCCCCAGCCATGGGCCCGAACCGACGGCGTCCCAAACCCTTGGTGTTGGGTGGCCTCCGAGTCGGAGGCGGCGGAGCGATGGGGCGAAGGGTACGGGGAGCTCCGGCCGGCGCCGGGATGCGCTGTGGGAAGGGCGAAGGAGCAGCGCGTGCGTGGAGGACGAGCAGTGCGGCATTCCGCGCGACCATGGGAAGATGGCGAGTTGCAATGAAGAGGAGCGGCCTGTCAGGGCGTCCAAGGCTCCAGTCCTCTCCGTGCCACTGGACCATGGAGCCTGAAGACCCGTACATCCCTGACCTGTAGCCCTCATCAAAACCTTGGCGCCAGGTACAGGGATTGCAATTTTCTAGAATGGTTACTCGTCTCCTTTCTTCATGAGGGAAATGGCTAGCCATGAGAAGAGACAGCCCTGAAGCGGAGAATGTTACCAAGGTAAACCTGATATGCACGAGGCCATAACACTATGCCCATAACATGCAGTACAACGATCTGCATGGAGAAGCAGACCAAGCAGCAGGCAAATTGGTGGGGTAGTAGCAAGGGAAAGGTGAAGCAGTCTTAAGAACGAGGGGTGATGAGGAGAATAGGGATTATGAAGAAATGGTCGGTGAACCAGATAGTCAGTCAAAAAAAGGATTCTGAAGAATTGATCAGTGAATCAGATAGTCAATCAAAAGGCCTGCCACCTCCGAACTCGGTGCAGTAGTAGCAGTTTATCTTGGATGAGGTGATCTTTGTTCCTATTATTATCCGTTAATGTTATTTAGGGTTTTGCAATTTGTACTTGCAATTAAAAAGTTTCTCAAAAAGAGATCCTATAAGCAAACAGAATGCTGGAACAATTGTTTCTAACAACTAATCAATTTTTCTTTGATTTGTTCCCTAGAATAAGGGTACTTGACTAACTAATTCAGTATCAGTTGTTTATTGAGCTGCAGAAAACTAATTAATCCTTTGATCTGTTCCATAACTAATTAATTCTTTGATTTGTTCCCTAGAATAAGGCGACTTTATACTGCTTGATCTGAAAAATAAATTAAACGGCAGCCTTCACATGAATTTGATAATATTATAGGTCAAGACAAAAAATGCCATCCCCACAGTATTCACAAGCTACCTGCAACTTGTTTTGTGTATGGTTACAGTTTCTGCAGCACAGATTACACAGAAAAGAGTTATTGTAGATTTGTAGCCAATATTCAAATATTGTTAACAGGTATTTATGTGATCTAGAATAAGGGTACTTGACTAACTTTTATACGATTGGCCATAAGGTATAGTCAATGCATCATGTGGGAGTATCTCTACTGATATAGATGTGGGAAGATAAAAAGGGGATGGGATTTTTGGGGTTACATTTCTCGTAGGAACTACAGTCTGTTTAAGAAGCTAATTTATTTTGGATATGAGAAAGTCTAGTGCTAAACATGCCCAACAATCATTTAGCAAGAGGCCAAAACTACCAGTCTACCTTGCTAGGGAATAAGCAAAGATTTAGACTTGGATGATCCCACATAGAGCCAACTGCCAAGGCTGATGAATAGTCAAAGGAATCTGTAGGTAATGCTAGATTTGGGCCTTTTTATATATAACTTATAGGACAGTTTTAATGAGATCACAAATTAATGGATTCATGTTTGTTCACTGTTGAACATTGTTAGTTCTGCAAGTAGTGCTTTCATTTCTGTAGGAATTTTTGCATAATTCGTATGACAAGTTTTAGTTTCAGAATCTTACTAATGGATGCTAAGTCTGTTCAATAGTGGGCTAAAATTTAGTGACTGGACCAGTAAACGATGGGTCATGCTCATTCCTCCTTTTGGTTTCAGCAATAAACAATGACATGATGCACACTTATTACTTTTCTATAACCCAGCTTAATTTATAATAGTTTGATAATTCAAAGTTTAAAACATACAGATAATTTCTTGCTCGCGGTAGGCTGTTTCATCTCTTGCTTGATCCTCAGGTTCAAATTTAATTTGACCTTTTTGGCTACATAATATCTAACATGGCTTGTTGTTAACACAATGCAATGAGATTGGCGATTGATGCAGGCTTGTAGCAAATAAAATTGATTTCTGTTACTTACAGCCACTCTTTTATCCTGCAGAGTCCTATTTTTAGATATTTTAGCATATTCTGATGTCTCTGCTAGGATAAATGTGCCAAGGAGTGTAAGTAGCTCTCACCAATGCCGGGTTCACTGCATTTGCAAGTCATCTGAGGTGAGCAAGTGGAGGCAGGCATGTCTACAACCCTTCATTTTTATTCCTTTCTTTTGCCACAAAATTTCATTATTTACCTCACCATAAGTTGGTTAGAAAAGAAAATTATCATTGTTATGCATGCAATGATATCTTTTTCTCATTTAGTTGCTATTACTGAACACTTATGCAATGCTAGGACTTAAAATATATCTGCAATATGACCTTTTGTCTAGAACCGAGTCATCTGCACTGTGATTATGATATTACCTGTTCATATGTTGGTTGGGCATGATATTGTTTCTCATTGTTGCATTGCCAATAGGACAATATTCCGTTTTTTTTTTGCAACCTGTTATGTTCTGCAAGACGCCATTTTGATTGGTGTTGGCACTTGGAAGTCTTGGTATTGACGTGAGGGCCTTTTATGGCTTGGAAACTAGGACCATTCGATTCTCATTCAATGCACAGGTTATAAGGCTTACAATTTGCAAATCACCTCGGTTCTTTTAATGAATCCTAGAACAATCATTTGGAATATTTGGTTTCAGGTGATCTCTGAATGTTCAACTGAAAAGAAGATCAGGCGAATGCTTTCCCTGTTATCAGTGTAAAAGCGTGAAAACCTCCACTGAAGACGAGTCTTGATCTATTCTTAAAAAGCACCTAAGCACCTGATTCAGAGATATCTTTGATTGAATTATTGATATGCGATTTTGCTAGGAGATAGCGCCACAGCTTGCCGACTATGAGAATGACCTGATGTTAACATCAGGACGGTTGATTGAGGTTTTGACTTCACCGGTGAAAAGAGGTTGGCCATGTATGGTCTCTAGGCTCTAGCATGCCTCCAGAAATAGCTGACAAATACTAAGGGCAGTTACGCTGCATGTCAGCGGTCTCGTAGGCCGTCTCATACCGTATCACATAGGATTTTTACTTAAATGGAGGAGAGAGTGAGGTGAGAGAAGAAAGTCGTTTCACGAAACAAATGCCTCGTGAGCAAAATTTTAGAAGGATGAAATGAGTCATCAACCATTGTACGAGCTTTTGTTGTCATACAACTGATCATATTTGTTTTTCACCCATAAACTAAGATATATTATATTACTATATGAGACAATCAAAACAACCACTTATTGTATATGTTGTCTAATAAATCGTCTCAAGATTACGTGTCACTGTATAGACCGTCTATCACACAACATCAATATACTTGCGCTAAAACAAATATTTCAGATGTTGGTTCTACTAAAAGATGCAATTGCAAATCTTGGGCCGGAAGATAGGCGCGCCCCAGACTCTAGTCTGGATCAAGAGGGCTCGAAGCATGGGATTGTATAGTCGTTCCTGATGCAAGTTTTCTTCTTTTTTTAATAAAAGTTCCTAATGCTAGTAGTTGCTCTCTGCTTTCGCTGTGAAGGGTCGTCCCACGAATGTTTAGTTCTTCTGTTCTTTGACATCAGTGTTGAAAGTAAGTTGTTATACCTGTCTTCATCCCTGCTGCCACACAATACATAATTCTAGCTGCAATTCCACGGAAATTTCAACGTTGTAAAGCACCAAAAACAATGATCATTGTATACCTCGCCACACAGAAATGGCGACAAGAAATCTTTGTCTACAGCCAGTTGAACCGATGTGGTTTCCCTGATAATATGTGTAATAACGGTACAAATAGAACAAGTTTGCGTCCCTCATCTGCACCTCAGCAGAGCGAACGACGTTGGCAAAATTGCTTCTAGTAGATTCCAGGCACCCTATTATCTCACTAGTTCTCTACCAAGTAGTATGCAACCCCCCGAATTATGTCAAGCCCAGACATCAAAGCTCCGAGCTGACAGGCTTGGCAGTGAAGAGATCACGCTTAAGATCAGCATCGCCTCTACTCCTGGTGGCGGTTCTCTGGTTTGGTTTCTCCCTCATGCTTGCCATGTGCTTGCGGAACCCTTTGTAGGGCGAGGCATCGCCATCATTGTCACTGTCCTGATCAATATAATCAAAACTTCTGCTCTTGCCAGCACCTCTCGTGTTCCTCGGTCTTGGCTGGTTATCCTGGGTATCATCCTCAGGGCGGTCCTGGTTGCACTTCTTGCAGATCCTGTTGCGCCGGAAGTTTAAAAAATCGCATCTGTAAAGGGAGACAGCGGCTCATTAGCACGTCGAGAGTTGAGAACAGTTATAAACAGGATTAGGTTGGCACATACGAGGGGCATTCCCACTCTCCAGGATTGAGCTGCCTCTTCGGACGAGGTTCTTCACATTTAAAGCATATCTTGTTGCGAGAGAAGTTCATAAAGTGACACCTAGAAAAACACAGAGTAAGGCAGTTCAAACAGTGCTGGAGTAGCAAAAGAACAAAAGGCTATAATGCAAGGTTAGAGGATTACTGTGTACAGATCCAGTCACCCATTTTCATTTCGGATCTGGCTGCTTCTATCTTCTTCGGTCCATCTGCCTTGCATTCACGGCAGTGCTGATTTCGAGCAAAATTTAAGAAGTTGCAACTGCCAAGATAAGGGGAGTTTTAGAAACGATACAATTAGTAAATGATGAGTTATCAAGAATTGCAAGGAATAAAAAGCAACCAGCCACTTCTACATGCACATGAAAGAATGAAAAAAAATGAAGTAAACATGACTAGAGTCCATAAATTTGCATAACCATATGTAATGTAACTTAGGTTAACAGTTAGCACATCATGATTATTTTGCATTATATCAAAATAAATTGCACCCTGCAAGCAAGGGGTGTCAGCCATCAAATAAAGATTGTCACGAAATTCTCGCGGTAATTTTTTTAAACATGACCTAATGGTATAATAGTATTAAGCAAAAGTACATAGAATGACCAAATGGAGAACAATATCATGAGATTGGTTTGAAAAATAATGTCATATGTCCAATGAGGATTTACACATCCAGATCTGCATGTGTATTCGCACATCCAGATACTCCACCTGACATTTTCAAATCATCTGTGCCTCCGTGGACTAAAATATATAGACGACACTTCTGAACCTTGTTCGAGCTTCTACACATATTCTGTTACCCCACAAGCAAATGTACTTTGGTAACAGTGAAAGTTCAGTAGAATACCTCAGAATGCTACATGATTGAAATTACTAAAATTCACACGAGATGACAAGGAAAAAGCCTGCTGTTAGCCCAAAAGTTCATTGGGTTAATATCTGTATATTTTAATTTCACGAAATCAAACACAGAAAGCATGTATATTGGAACATACAGAGACCAACAGGTAAGTTCAATAGAAATGCTAAAAAAAACTGGATGTCGCAAAATGAACAGAAAAATTGTGTAAGAAGAGAATAATGCATTGACCATAACCATTAAGAATGCCTTACGGAGTTATGGATACCAACAGTCTAAGCACAGCAATGTCAAGTCATGGATAAACATAGCAAGCACTTCCGTGGAACTATGGAAGATGGAACTACTACTTCTAATGCATGTTGATGGTGTTCCAATAGAAATTAGTAATCAATAACCAACATAAGAAATGATGGTTATAAAGATGGCCTTATGTAGAATGATATGAAGTAAAATGACATGCTCTTCTAACTGTTGCCAGCTCATATGGAACAATGCTAAGTTCAAGAGAGTTAAATTCATGCAGAAATAACTCATGCTAATAAGGGTCGCTAGCTTATACTTTCCACAGGTTGAGAGAAATCACAAACAACATAAAACTAACCCTTGATACCTGCCCTCACATGAACATGTCATTAAAGATTTAACTTGCTTAGCATAAAGAACTTACTTTGTGCACAGCCAATCACCCATCTTCATTTCAGTTGCAGTTGTTTCTCTCCCCTTCCCCTTGCCAGACGATTTGGTTGATGACTGCTGCTTACTCGGGGTTTGAAACACAGGCTTAGGAGAAGATGGATCAATTGCTGTGTCACTAAGTATAATAAGCTCAGAGAGAAGCTTTCTTGCAGATTCTTGCACACTTTTGTTAACAGAGTTCTCTCCTGAAAGGCTGTTTGTATCTATTGCATACTCTAGCAGTATGCGCACAACATTAACAGTCCTAACTTCATCCTCGGCCTTTGGAGTGATAAAAGCTCTATCACAAGATCCACGAAATTTGCAAACATCGCATGCCTGGTGTTAAGGCACAATACAATGATAGTGTTGTCATGTAGTCAAATCGAAAACTGAAGTGGGACAGCTATTATATGTTGGAAAAAAAACCAACAATAAATCATCACAGGAAGAAACAATGTTAGAAATGACAGCTAAACTTACATCTTTTTCTTCGACCTCCACAAACTCTCTCAGCTTTTTTGCAGAATTGACCGATTTTCTATTAGTGTTAGGACAGCCGTACTTGACTATAGCTCGAATATCCTCTGTTGGAAGGGGCCTGCAGCGGTAAAGCGTCGAGTAAAATTCAATTTATCCAGAAAGAATGCAATGCTTGTGGCCAGGTCAGAGACATCAACAGACTGAGGACTCGTTAACTGACTGAATCACTGATGACAACCATGACCCAAATGTTGATATTTAACTTGCGTCATGGTTTCTGTGCGTACCATTTACTTCCGTGTTCATAAAGATGACAGATAGAAAGGGGTTCAATAATCCAAAATCAGCAAGTGCTTTACCAAATAATGCTCATATGTAGGGCAGAGATGCAGTAGAAATTCTTCAGCCGACTAACTAAAATGGCACGCAAGGGAAGACTTATGGGCTATTGCCAGGGGCGACGCCACGTTGACTTTCCCTGGTGCCAATGCACCAGGGTAAGGAATTTTTTATCACTAACAAAACTCAAATTCACCATATAATCCTGATAAATTATGCAAGCCCTTTGATCTGTGCACCAGGGTCATCTTAGTGCAAGCTTCGCCTCTGGCTATTGCTGTTTGGATCCTATTTCAGGTTGACCCAAAGGTGAAATAAGTGATTGCTGCTGCATTCCACTAATTCACTGGTACGATCATTCGATCATTTGCATAGCCTCCTATAAATCGAATTCGAAGATATATGTACACTGTGCGAACGAGATAAAAATGGCTCCTGCGTAGAAGCAAGGCACAAATGAATCGCGAGGTTTCCTTCACCTTATGAGGTCGTAGCGCTCGCGCGCGAATTTGAGGCACGCGTTCTTCACCCTGTTCTGGTCCCTGAAAGGGTAAGTGTCTGCCGAGGCGATATCAGAAGCAGCCGCTTCCCCACCTCCGGCGGCTCCCTCGCCAGCGCTCACGCCGAATGCGGGCCCAGATTGCTTAAAAAACCCCTTGGCCCGCAGCTTCTCGAGGAACTCGCCCCACTCTGGCCACGGGTGGCCGGTGGATACAGCCGCCACGGCAGGGTCAGCGGTGACATCGACAGCCGCGGGGGCGCCGGAGCAGAAGCGTAGGGAGAGGAGCGGGCCCGGGTGTCGGCGGGAAGCAGTGGGGAGTAGGGAGGTAGAAGCGAGGCGGCAGGAGCGGAGGAAGGAGGAGCTCAGGGTGAGGTTTAGGAGCTTGGAGGACGAGGCCATGGCGGACGGGTAGCGGCGGCCGAGGAGATCAGGCGAGCATGGAGGCCGCTGGGTGGGCGCGGAGTGGGGAATGGACGGGGGTTAGGGTTTAAGGGTTAGGCCATGTTCGGCAGAGCTCGAGAGCTGATTCTCCGGTGAATCCAGGAGGAAGCTCTGCCAAACAGTTTTTCAGCGAGAAGTGATTCTCTGCTGATTCTGAAAAGTGATTCTCTGGAAAAAAATTAAGGGGCTAGGAGCTGGAAAAAAGTAGCTTCTACTGATTCTGTGAAGTGATTCTCCATCCTAATTTTGATACTTTATGCTAAGGAATCAAAGAAAATCACTTTCAGCCACAGAATCACTTCTCTCAGAGAATCAGCTCCCACAGAGAATCAGAATCAGATAGAGCTCTACCAAACAGGCCTTAGAAATTTTAAATATAAATTAAGTATAAAAACTAATTCTATAAGTTGCAATTTACGACTACACAAATCTAACAAACCTAATTAATGTATAATCAATACATAATTATCATATATTTATTGTAGCATTACATTATTTAATTAGAGACTAATTAGGTTTAATAGATTTATTTGTCAAATTAACACTTGTTTATGTAATGAGTTTTTTAATCAATCTATATTTAATATTTTTAATTAACATCTTTACCTTTCTGATGTGACGTGACTAAATTTTAAATTTTAGTAGGGTATCCAAACACTACCTTAATCGAGATGAATCCTCCGTGTGATCCTTAGTGTAAACATAAAACTTGTGAAGGATTATTTAAAATTTCTGCAGAAAAAATATTGTGAAATGCTCGGGCCTTGTTTAGTTTCCAAATTCCACTATACAAAAAGAAGATTTTCACCGCATTAAAATGTCGGCACATGCATAGAGTACTAAATGTAGCTGAAATCAAAAACTAATTGCACGATTTTATTGTACTTTACGAGACGAACATTTTGAGCCTAATTAATCAATGTTTAGACAATTATTCATAAATACAAACGAAAATGCTACAATACCGCATTTATGATAAAGTCTGAACTTTGCACTCTAAAGTTGGGAACTAGATAAGGCCTCAGAAGTTGGAGAGGGGTCTCCTTAGTCCTGCAGCACTCAGTCGGCAGGATATCCGAAAAAAGAATTGTAATTTAATACTATGATTTCTTTATTCGCTTTTTTGACATGGTGCATGTATTAAACGTGATTGAGTTTGACTTGTCATTTTGTAGAAACATACAAGCACCCTTTGTATAATTTATTTAGATGATTTTAAAAAAAGGTAATGACTTCTTTCCAGCCGCCTCACAAAGTGTTTATTCACAAGAGTAAAAGGCTACCCGCAGCAATACTTTGCCTGACCCGTCTACGCTCGCAGGACGGCATGGGACACGTCTCTCACCAAAGACCGACCCCAACGCGCGGCGCAACGCCCCTCGCACTCGCACGCCACCAAACAAACACCTTGGCCCGCGCGTCAGCCGCCCACCGGAACAGCAACGCACGGCGGCACGGCCTCGCGGCCCACCGGGCAGGCCACAGAGGCGACAGAGCCCACGGATTCCGGCCGAGCCAACCAAATCCGCCCCCAATCGACAACCCCCTTCCCCGTCCCGTCCAGGCCGTCCTAGCCGTCTCCATCCCACCACCTCTCCCCCCACCCCGTCCGCCCGCCCGGCCGCGCCGCGCCGTGCGCGACCCAATCCACCACGCCAGCCACTCCCCCCCGCCCCGTCCCGTCTCGTTCTCGTCGCACCTCACCTCGCCCCGCCCCGCCCCGCGCCAGCGCTCGATCCGTGCGCGCGCCATGGCCTCGGGCCAACAGACCCTCCCGGTCCCTGCCCCCGTCCCCGTCCCGCCCAACCCTAACCCGACCGCACCAGCCGACCCGACCCCGCCCTCGGCCTCCGCCGGGCCGCGCAAGCTCCCCATCAAGCGCCGCTCCCCGCGGCCGTCCTCCTCGCCCCCGTCCTCCTCCTCCCCGGCCTCCTCCGACCCGCTCCGCCCCCCGGGGGCCGCCGGCGGCGGCGCCGGATCCGACCAGCAGCAGCCGCCCTTCAAGTTCCAGCGCATCTGGCCCGAGTCCGACGAGCTCCGCTTCCTGCAGGGCCTACTCGGCTGCGGCGCGCAGGGCCTCGTCTTCCCGCGCGACCTCAACGTCTTCTACGACCGCTTCTCCGAGTCCATGCCCCAGCCCTACACCCGCGCCCAGCTCTCCGAGAAGCTCCGCCGCCTCAAGAACAAGTTCCGCAGCGTCTCCGCGCGCGTCGCCGGGGGGCTCGACCCGGCCCGCCTCGCGCCGCACGACCGCGATGTCCTCCACCTCTGCTCCAGGCTCTGGGACCCCGCCAACGCTGCCACGTCGCCCTTCGCGGCCGGCGCGGGGTCGTCCGGGAACAAGCGCCGCCGCGCCAACCCGCGGGGCACGCAGCTCCCGTTCCCGGATGCGTCCGGGGATAGCATCTCCCATGACTACAATGGGATTAGTTCCTCTGCCCCAGGCTTGTTCCCGGATGGTTCCAATGGCGAGGATATGTTCTACCTTGAGCAGGAAAGCGGGCACCTGGGCGACCATGAAGGTGCCGCCCTTGACAGCAAGTTTGGTGTTATTGTGCTGCAGCAGCAGCAGCATCAGCAGCCTGAGGCCGTGGCTGCTCTCCCGAATGGGAGCAATGTAATTGGCAATGAGATGAATGGGGACCACAAAATGGTGGTGCCATGTAGCAATGAGCATCAAATGGCAAATGCTGTGCTGGATGTGTTTGAGGAATGCCTGAGGGAAGCAAAGGTTAATGGGATTATCAATGGTGGCAATTTGGATCGGAGTGGTGAGGAAAGCGAGCTTGCAAAGCGGTGGAGGGTTCAGAGGATGAATGAGCTTGATGTCTTAAGCCGGAGGCTGAGGTTGCTCGTTGAGGATGCTGCAGTGGCTGGGCAATGAAGCAGAGATTTTGGTGGGTTTGGTGATGTGCTTCCACCCTTTGCCCCATTTGTATAGAAGCTAGGTTATTGTGCTATGCCTTGTTATGTTTTCCCCAGCTTGACCCTTGTTTTTAGAAAGCCTACTATATTTCCCTCTGTACACCTCTATGGATATTACTGTCGAGTTTAATAATTTGAGCATCATAATAATCTATTATTTTAGCATTGTTGTTCTCATGGCATCCTTCTGTTGATATAGATGATAACTCTGTTAATGTAGCTTCAAGTTTTCACATTGCCATTTTTCAATTAGAAGCTGTTGTACTTGTAACTTGTGAGCAGTGAAAGAATAATATTCTGTTTCCTTGTTAGCTTCACTTCAATTTATGCATACAGCCTGCTATGCTGCGCATGCAAGCTGTTGTACTTGTAACTTGTGAGCAGTGAAAGAATAATATTATGTTTCCCTGTCAACCATTCGTGTTCTGAATGATTTTCCCCACCATCTTAGCTTCACTTCAATTTATGCATACAGCCTACTATGCTGCGCATGAATTTTGGGGGAACATTGTTATGGTACAAGACTAAGTATAAGGAATGATGTACCTTGTCAAAATATGCTGCTGTTACCAGAAATATGTATCCTTCCTTAGCACAAAAGCATGCTGAGTGCATGAAAGTAGAGCAAGATTGATTACTAAAGTGTGGTCTTTTCATTTGGTTGTCATATGGTCTTGCTTTAGACTTTGCATTGATGCTATGAAATAGTGGTGTGGCTATGCTTATGTCTACCGTATCTTTTTCAGTTCTTACTTTGGATTTTTAATATAATCCACTGTTACGATATTTTTTGGTATATAGTGTTTATCTTCTTCCGCTTTTGTGTGCTGGTGAAACAGAGTAGTGACGCAATAAAAATAGCAACAGCATAATGGCATAGCCTTGTCTGAATCTGTGAGGACTGAAGAGTCTTGTTAATTGGAGCGTTAGATGCAATTGCTGGATAGGATCCTGTGATCCAATTTTAAGTACATGGCACAGAGAATTTAGTGTGACAATAATTCAACAGTTATTGCTCCTCAGATGTGCATAATTCTTTTCAGTTCTGAGCTTACTATTTTACTATCATCACCATAAATAGCTCATTTGCAGAAATGGTGGCAAATTTCGATATTTTGTTGCTACAATTCGCCCAGTTTGCTTGGCTTATTAGCAGTCAGCCAGCAGTATTTTTCTCTCTGCATAAACCAGCACCAGCCAGCAGTATTTTTCTCTCAGCACAAACCAGCGTCAATCAACGGTATTTTTCTCTCGGTACAAACCAGCCAGCCGAACAGGGCTGATGAAGTTATGCTGGTTGTATTACTTACAGTTCCGCACTATAATGGTAAATCTAGGTACTTGTCCTGGTGTGCAATTATTAAGAATGTGCAATGCACGTATCTAATTAAGAAGGGGGAGTACAATGGCCTTTGGCCCAACTTCTACTACAGGTTTGGAACAGTGTGGTAAAACTATGGCTTTGGGCAGCAAGACGGTGGCTTCAACCAAGTCCTATTCCGCCCAACTTCTTGCCTCTTTGCTTCGGGGTGGAACATGAATTGTGCACGCCTACCATCTCTAAATATGGGAAATATTTGATGTGCCAGAACCCAGTGCAATTTCTATCCAACACCTGAATTCACTTTAACTTATCATTGCAAAGCCTATAACATGTACTGTTCTCAAGCATCTGGTTTTGAATTTTGAACTGTTGTATGATTTAGCTAGATTAACAGAAACACTAATAATCAGTTGCCTGAAACATTTCTGATAATTCAATTTGTACTGCAGTTGATTTGTTTTACTTTATGATCAGTGCTTGTTGCTGCAGGTCACTGCATCCATCAGTTGGGAGAGTGGTGACTGAAAGGTAATTTGTTTTAAGTTATCTGATGAGGATTGGAAAGTCACCCCCTTAGACTGTAGGTTGCAGATGTGAAATTGTTAATATAATTTCATCATTCGGTCTCATGGTTTGTGGCAATATGTTGCTCATTTGCTGTCAGTCTAGCAGATCCATTGATGGATCACAGCATGATATGGCAGAATTGTTGTGATCAAGTACTAATTTTATCCTTTGGTGTCAGAATAATAGCCCTGAATATATACACATGTTTCCACTCTAATTGAAAGCATTTCCTCTGTTGAATATGATATTGTATCTGGTCCGTGATTGCAGGCATGATGCCAAACTGGATGACATAGATTTTGTTGATGTAATTTAGAGCATGTGTAAAGCGAAATAATTGATAATAAACCATCTATGTAAGAGCCTTTGGTCTTGTTTAGTTTCTGAAATTGGAGCCAAATTTGAGTCTTTTGGAGTGCGTGCATTACTGTAGCATTTCGTTTGTATGTGTGAAAAATTGTCAAAAAATTGATTAATTAGGTTCAAAATGTTCGTCTCGTAGAGTACAACAAAGCTGTGCAATTAGTTTTTGATTTTATCAACATTTAGTACTTCATGCATGCTATGACATTTCGATGTGATGAGAATCTTCTTTCTGTATAGTGAACTTTGGGGTGGGAATTTGGGATCTAAACAAGGGCCTTATCTACCATGGAAAAAACTAATTTATAGATGCCTATAAATAACTAGAACCTGTTTAAGCGCTCTCCATCACTCAATGCATACACTTCTACAGTTTTTTTAGCTGTTATAAACACTATAGTCTTGCACACGATATGGTTGGCTAGCAATAAACCGTATGTGTCTCGACCCCCAGCGCCCGGCTCCTCGGGGCACGGGATCTCGGGTGCGTCTAGTCATTACCTAGACGTGGCTAGATGATGCGTGTACACTTGTCGTTGAAGAGTGGAGTAGCAGGAAAAAAAGTATAGCGCACACTTATCGTCTGAAGAACGGAGCACCAGAAAAAAGTATAGTGCATCAGTCCACACATGGTGTGTTTGGTTGCTCGTATTAGCTCATCTTGCACCAGCGGATTCGTATAAATTCAGAGAGAAGAGCGTTTGGTCATCTGCATGAGTGGATGCAGGCTGCAAGAGCAGATGCAAAAATACGTCCCCATCCAGACTCGGTGGATACACCCAAATTGAGGGTCTCCGCCCATGCAAGCTCGGTGGATGCAATGTATCTGCTTTGGGTCCATTTAATAGTCTCACGTACAGGGTTACTTGCATCCGCTCATACAACCAACCAAACAGTTCGTGAGGATCACTGTATCCATTCATGCAACAAACCAAACACCCTTCTTTTCATAGTTACTACATCCACTCAGCCTACTTCCGCTCATCATCCAGGATATACGATACAGACGGCACTTACATGCGAGAAAAGTTTGGAGAAAAAAATCATTGCTCTTAAACCAAACATCTAAATTAGATTTCGATTGCACCATAGTATTTATTATGATAAAATCTTCAAAACAAGATCTCACTTGACTATATTTATATGATATTTTTTGCGAACATTTTTTAGTAAGCTAAAACATCTTTTACTACTCCGAACAAATACTTAAACAACATAATTAAATAGTTATTTTCTCCAAACAAAAATCTAAATATGATAACAAATTATAGTATAGTACAAATATAAAAATTGAACATTTTATTATATGGCATACAACAGAAGATTAAACATCTAGAACAAATGAGTCCCCATCGTCAAACAATTTAATCTATAAAGAGAACGAATAATCTAACAAAGCGGACAAATTACTCTACATAATGAACAAAGTAGCTCCGCAATACAGAGAACAAATGTATCCACATAGCGAAAAAATTATTTTCTTATAAACGAACAATTTAGCCAATAAATGAACAAATAATTTAACACAACATAAATAAATTAATCAAACAACGCGACCAAATAATTCTATATGAAGAAAAAAATTATATATCATGAACAAATATATATGTATGACGAACAAATATACACACATGAATAAATAAATGTAAAAAACATATAACAGATAAAATTAAATAATTGAAAAAATAAAAAATAGTAAAAAGAAAATAAAAAAGAAAAACAAGTAAGCATATAAAAAGGAAAAAAGAAAAAAAAGAAATATAAATTGATACATATGATATAGAAAAACTAAAAAACAAAATTAGAAAAAATGAATCAATATACGGGCCCTATTAGGCTGCCTTTGCCACTAACGCGTAGGCATGCTTTGTGTGTCCATTTAAGTCTGCCGGTAACGAGACATTAAGTTAGAATTTGTGATTACAGAGCCGCATAAAATAATTTTAGAAAACATAATATGATTTTTTATCATCATTTCTTATAAATTTTATATCACTATGGTTAATTTATTATTACATATTATAGCCTTCAAAACAATGATGAAAAAATTATATTATATTTTTAAAAAATATTTTATGTGGTCCTCTATCATTTTACAACATTTTATCTTAAAACGCCACTTGTACATGGAGAAATAAAAAAACAAATATGACGAAGGGGTAAATTAGACCGATTGAGGTACCCGTGGGTGTAAAATAGACCGAAACATACTTTAAAGGTTATCTGGACTTTGGGGTAGTAATTTAGGCTTTTTCCATAAATAAATTACATTACTTCCATTTGATTTCGCATGTAGACAGATACCGTGGTACTTGTTACGAGCGCTTTACAAAACTCGATCACACCCCACTCTCAGCATTAATGAATCTAATATCGTTTATGTTTACATTTCCATTCATCGACCAATCCAGAGCAATACTGAAGAATGGAGCTATTCAAGCTACTCTCGGCGTTAACGAATCTGATATCGTTTACGTTTACATTTCCATTCGTCGATTGATCCAGAGAAATCCTGAAGAACGGAGCTATTCAAGAAGGGAGAGTCATTCCATTCGGTGACTAATCCAAGTAATCCTAGAGAATGGAGCTATTCGAGAAGGGAGTCGTAAATAGGGGTGGGAAAAAACCCGATACTCGAAGCTTAAACCCGAAAAACCCGAGCCCGAAAACCTCGAAATCTAAAAAAACCCACAGTACCCAAATAATCCGATCTACCCGAAATATATTAAAAATTCTATATATTACAATTCATACGACAATTCAAAGGGTCTTATCCTTTTTATTTCTTTGCCTCTTATGGTAAAACACAGTTGCTCTATTTTAGTATAGTTTTTTTATGGTTAATAGATACATTACTGTATCATTTTTAGGCTTAAAAAATGTTAGGTATCTCAAATCATACTAAAACTTTATTGTAACGAGGTAAAATGGGTTACCCGAACCTGAATTTATTTTTTGACTGAAGTCAGCAGGGGATGCCCCTACCTATTTTTTATATTTTTTATTCTAAACCCAATTAATTCGCTCCTACGGGGAGTTGAATCTGGGTCTGCTGGATGCTACTTAGGTGCTCTAACCACTAGGCTAGAGGCCCTTACACCCGAACCCAAATTTATTAAAATCCCGACAAATCCAATCCAAATTTTTATGTGATTGCCACTTGAAATAACAGCCGCCTTCCCCTCACGTCGTCCAGGTAGGCAACGGCGGAGGCAGGTATATGGCAAGGTTTGGCTTCCGTCATACCTAAAAAAATATATGTATACAAGTACATGATATACGTCTACTTAGCCAATAACCGATGAGCCAAAATGTAAGTCTATTTAACTGACTTTGCATTTTGGTGTCTGCCGGCCTTACACAGTTGATAGTTGTATTATACATATTTGACATTTAGACACCTGTATCATGATAGTTGTCTGCCAAAATATTCATGTCTCCGCCACTGCATGTAGGCACCTGCAGAGGCTTCGGTGGCGGCTCCCAAGTCTCCTCGACAGGAAGCTACTGCTCGAGAGAGACAGAGGACGAAGAGCATTCACCATTTTCAAGGAGTCGTTGGGTCTCTTTGACAAGAAGGGTAAGTATGTACGCCCTGTTCGTTTGGCTTATCAGCAGCCAGTCAGTAATATTTTTCTCTCTACATAAACCAGCACCAGCCACCAGCCACCAGCCAGCCAGCAGTATTTTTGTCTCAGCACAAACCAGCACCAGCCACTTGCCACCGGCCAACCGATTTTTGTTGGCTTGCAGTTGCTCAACGTGTGCAATGCCCAGACTAGGGGTGGATTTATTGTTTTAGTAACACTGGGATAGAGGATTCAGGGTGGTTGACTAGTTGCTTGGGTATATCGGTAGCTTCTCTTTCTCCCTTCTGCAATAATTGGTGGTGGTCTATTATCCACATTTCTCTTTATATTGGCTGGAGATGAATCATGGAAAGGACTATGAGATTGCTTGTTCTCAGAGAAAACTGGACGTCATGTGTTTTGGGATTTCAGAGGTGTTTGTGCAGATTGTTCTTGCCACATCTCTGTATCTGCACTTTGTTTAATCTCAGAGGTGTTTGCCATGCATAAGAGTCTGGTTACATTCTATTTGTTTTAGTTGTCTAATAGTGGCCTACCCGCATTTGCTGTCTGTTCGGTCATAGATAATGGATGGAGTAGCTGCTGGGATTGCTTGTTCTTGTGGAGAATTAGTTGTTATGGCTAGAGACTATAAAAAATGCAGCAGTTACGTTGCTACTGTCGGAAATTTCAGAGGTATATGTGCTTATTGATCATCCCTGATCTTGATATCTGCATCCACATTGGTTGGACTGATGGTCCTTGTTTTTATGCATGGCCATTCCATCACTCGAAGAGTATAATTTCAGTTCTTCCCTTGTGGTGATTTTGCGGTTTTGCCTGAAACTCGTCTTCATTTTGTAGAATTTAGGAGAAATGTTTCGTGTCTAGTATTATGTGCTACCTGGCCTGGGCAATATATGGCTTGCTCCATGAAAATGTACTCACAAGTTTCTTTACAAAAAATTGGATGTACACAGGCTGTATTCCGAGTGAAGAACTAATGATGCTCTCCGCAAGGAAGAGTCACTCACGGTCATCCTAAGGTTAAACCCAATGCACTGTATCATCTTATATAAATGCAAGTATGAGTGTATGACCTAATTGGCTATGCATTGCATATATGTTAGTATCTCTTAGCCCATTCTCACTGTCTCACTGCCAGCTCTTATTGCGTCCATTTCATCTCCTACCTCAGGATCTTCCTTTTCCACAGCTTTTGGCGCCATCACATCCTTACTTGCATGTTGAGAGTTTCCCGGTTGGCTATTATTGGAGGCATGAACTGTTGCGATGATCTCGGAGGCCTGAACTGCTGCCATGGTCTCCCCGGTTACCACGTTACCAGCCCCAGATTTTTCTGTTGCGCGGCATTCTGAGGAAGGATGCATCGGCTGAGTGTGTCGCCATTAACCACAGCCGATGGTAACGATATAAATAGGCGTTTGTTCATTGGATACGTACGTACATTCTCGAGCGCAAGATTCGTGAATGGGTGACGAGGAGCCAACGAGAGCGCCGATCTGCGGCCCGAGAAGACGAGGCAACGAATGAGTCACGATGTGCCACTCGACCTGTTGCTGCGAGATGAGTTTGGTGAAGAGAGCAAATACGCTGACTGCAGAGAAATGTGTCAAAACAAGCCTGACATTAGACGATCTGATTCCCATCTCAGAACGCTTTTGTAAAACCATCGATGTCCTTCCATTGCATAGGTTCCGTTCTAAATTACTCTGTACTTTAGCTTTGTTGTAAACAATAGCGTTTTTTGGTTTGATATACTCAACCATCTGCTGCACATATGTCATCCATCATATTTAGCATTGTGTTTAAGAAATGTAGTTTCTACAATCTAATGAGTAATGAACGCCACAAATTCAGCCCGTACTCATTCGAAAAATCTAGGTGTTCAATTTGGCTAAACTAATAACTCATGCTTGGCATGATGATTTGCTGGGTCCCCTGGCCTCTTTTTTAAGATTAGCTGTCCTTTGCTCGTTTGGGCCAACACGTGCAGGCACTACCGTTGTAATCATGTTTCACGACATCATTCCCCGATTCTTCTGCTCTTAAAACACCAAAAGAATTCTGCGAGATGATGCAGATTCTTCCGTGATCATGCTTTCATAATTCTTTAAAAGCCGGGGGTACGTGCGAGCAAAGGAAAGAGGAGCTTTAGGGAGTTCATTAACGTTGGAAAAAAAACTGTAGCTTAAGATACTAAACACTTGTTACACACACCTAGGTGGATAGCCGAAAGCAAAAGCTGAGCTCACTCCCCGCCCGGGCTCACACCTCACATCCGTTTCGTG
This sequence comes from Echinochloa phyllopogon, assembly GCA_033239725.1. Classification (NCBI taxonomy): domain Eukaryota; kingdom Viridiplantae; phylum Streptophyta; class Magnoliopsida; order Poales; family Poaceae; genus Echinochloa; species Echinochloa phyllopogon. The sequence continues at coordinate 8,395,060 of BTCW01000018.1, forward strand.
CAAGTCTTACTCTCTCTAAACAATTACTCCCTCTATACTGACAACGACACGATCTCCAAAACATAACTTTGACTTCTTATTCGTACAAAAATATTTATTAAAAAATAATATATGTATGCTTTTATAAAAATATTTTTTAAGATAAATCTATTCATATGGTTTTCACATTTCCAAACTCAATGGCTTAAAAGTTATTCATGATTTATATTCCCAATGTTTGACTAAAATCTTGTCCAAAACATCATTCTTTACGTATAAGTATCTCATATCTAATATTTCCCATATATTGCAAGATTTTCTTGTGTGTGGTACTGCAGACTAAATTATGCCGAATAATTGTGTGGCAAAGCTTTTAATTTGCTGCCCTTTCAAAGAAAAAAATACCGAACAAATAATGCTCTTTTATTTAAAAATACTGCTTCTACATTCTCATGAACATGGCAAGCTCCTAGAACATAAGGCTTTGAGCCTTTGAAACTACACCTGCCGATGATGAACTTGTCCTTGTGAACATAGGATGCGTGTACCTAGCACTAGAATCCATGCCCCCACTGCATTTTCTCGCTGTTTTTGTTTGTGCCAACACCAGGTCGTTTGATTCCAGCTGCCTCCCGTGTACTTTTCAGTTTCCCTTTCGGCCGCATACGCCGCCCTGGCCGCCGGTGCATTCAAATGTCAGGGGCCCCTGAGCTGTCGCGTTGCATTATTGGAAAATGCTTGCGATCCCTTTGGCCTTTGAGCCGCCCCCGAACTGCTCAACTAATAGACACTTGAATTCGTCGTCTCTGGCTATCGTCGTCGTCAGGTACGTTGATGCTGGTGTTTCAGTTGGTTTTATTTGCGGATTGATGATATCCCAGATGACCCGTTGCTACACGGTGAGTCCGATGGCGACTGATCAAAAACAGCATGTCGTGTCGTGTGCACGGCACGCCCGTGTTGACGAGCCGGTTTTAATTAATTTGCTTTTGGATGGAGCTCGTTTGAACGTATCCTCGAAAATCAGTGCCTTATCAGATGGATCACAATTTCCTGATTGCTTCGTTGTACTCTCAACCTTTGTTTTTTTTAACATGAGTACTTTTAAGTTTGAAGATCGCAGGGAGAAGAGAGGACTCTTGACTGTTGAATAATGCGTGATCCAGTGACAGCGGCCCATTTGGTGGTTACAGTGCATTGGGCGACCCACATGAACAAAAACATACAGTAGGTCCCTAAATCCATATCTAAAATTTTCGACAATTAACAGAAACACGAATCATTTAAACATTACCCCTCCTATAACCACACCTGTCAGGCTCTTTTTTCGTTAAATTACGCTTGACGAAATAGTCCATAAAAAACACATGTTCATGTGGAATCGTCAAGTTCGTAATCAATACGGTCTCCGACCAACTATATGTTATACAATTTTATTTTTTATTAAATGTACGTGTCGCACGTATGTTCTTATTAATATAAATTAATATAAGTACAATCTCAAACGACAGTGCAGGCAAGTGAAAATGCTATTAATTGCGCTTAGCCGGTCGTTGCTGTTTGTATGTCCATGTACAACTGAAATTGCAGACAGTGCTAAGAGCATCTCTCCCTGATCTGGTTTTTCCAATTTTAATCCGAGAACAAGGCGTGAGAAGATGTAGATCAGATCCCGTTTTTCTTTCCAACACAAACATAAGGAACACATGAACACAGATATAGTTGAAACTTCGGGTCTCTTTCTCATTAGTCATAAATGAATACAAGGTTGTTGAATATATAGATGTGGGGGAACCCTTCAGGGGTATATTTGATATGAGCCCATAATTATCCCTTAATTAGGGATTTCTTAACAGTCTGGACACGCAGCTTGCGAGTCGCCACGCATCGTCTTTGCTCGTGCTCCTTGGCCAAATGTAGACAAGTGTTCATCAGTGCCCCTCCCTCAGAAAATCATCATCGTGATCGAAAAGCTAAAACCCAACCCGCCGGACTCTCTCCAGTCCAGAAATCTCATATCGGCCGGGCCGGCTGCGGATACACACGCAGTTGCTGAACCTGAACACCGCCTGCCGCCGTTTGAGAACGCCGACGCGCAGGGTACGAACAAAACAAAACGAATCTAGCGGCGACCTGGCTGGGTCAAACGCGCCAGGATCCTCTCCATCCAGTCCCAGTCACGAGTCAGTAGTGCCGCCACGTTGCACCGGCTCCCGTTCCGGATCGTGAGGCGGCGGCACGGGAGAGACCCAGACCCAGAGACCGAGCCAGCCAACGACCCCGTATGAGTGTCTCTGATCCATCCAGTCGTCTCCGGCGCACCAAATAAACAAGTGCAGTCCACGTTGCCGTGCCGATTTTTTTCCTCTCCGATCCGACGCCTTCCTTTCTTCCCCGCGGTTCCGTCGCCGGTTCGGAAAAAATGGGAAAAAAAAGGGAAGGGCGGCGCGCCCCGTCGGTCCAAGCCGCATCGCTACGGCGACCGACCAGACTTGAGCCCTCGCCGGCTCGCCGTCCGGGTGACGCCACGCCCCGGTCCCCCGGAAAACGACCGGGGAAGTGGAAAGAAACCCACCGCTACCGCAGAAACAGATCGAGCTCCCAAACAGTACGAAACGAACTGGTCCTGCTACTACTGGCGCGCGTGCTCGGAATCTTGCTGGCGCGGCCGTCGCCATCGCTAGCCTTTCACAAATGATCCGTAATTACATCCTCATCAGCGGAGTCGTGCGCCGACCTAGGCCTACGGCAAGCAAAGCCGCCGCCCGTCTAATTACTCCAACGGAATCGGCAGCCAGTACCACGGCGTCCGTCATCCCAACGTTCACATCTCGTTCAGAGCTGCTTAATCACGGTCATTAGGGCCCCACTAATGCGAATTACTACAGCCTTTTCTTTTCGTTTTCGCGATATTTCTCGGCTTGCAAGTCGCGCTTCCCCTCTCCTCTCCTCTCTATTTGTCCATCCGCTTTCCACCAAACGGCCCCTTTCCTCCCCTTCCCCCTTCCCCCCACCCCTTCCTCTGTTCTTGTTAATAGCGCTCGTAATCCCGTCACTATCACTAGTCCCGCCCCACATCCTCTCCCTGTAAAGATTCCGTTCGTTCGTTCTTCTTTTGGATTTCTGATCCCGTCCGAAGTCCCGGTTTTTATTTTGCTTGTGAAAAATCTCGCCTTTGAGGCAATCTGCAATAGTAGTAGGGAGGGATTTGTGCAGAGCTTTCTTTCCCTCTTTTTTGTTTGTTTTTGATCCGGAAGCGGAGTTCTTTCAGTGGTTGCTTGCCACTAAAGAATCGCGCTTGGATTGCGTTCTCCGGCTCCGCTCCAATCCAATTCGTGTCGCTGGAGGCGGGGGATTCGGCACGGAAGGCACTGTTTTGTGCTTTCTTGGATTCCACGGCAAAGTCCGGCTGCGAGGTCGGCGTCCCTCGCGGTCGCATTCCGCTGGTTGCCTAAGGGCCCGTGCTGCGTGGAGATGGTGTCGCAGGCGCCCATGGCGGCGGGCGCCAACCTCACGGCGGCGCTGTGCAAGAAGAGCAACCGCGTCGCGCGGGTGCTGGCGTACGCGCTGCTGGAGTGGATCCTCATCGCGCTGCTCCTCGCCAACGGCGTCTTCTCCTACCTCATCTCCAGGTTCGCCGCCTTCTTCGGCCTCGTGCCGCCGTGCGCGCTCTGCTCCCGCCTTGGTGTCGACAGCCTCTTCGAGTCCCACCCGCACCGTGGGGCCGGCGCCGAGCCCCTGCGCCGCGTGCTGTGCGACGCGCACGCCGCCGAGCTGTCGCGCCTCGGCTACTGCAGCGCGCACCGCCGGCTCGCGGACGCCGGGGACATGTGCGAGGACTGCGCCGCGGCGGCGGCGCCCGGGAAGGCGGTGCTGTCGTGGATGGGCCGGAGCGAGCTCGGCGAGCGAGACCTCGCCTGCGCCTGCTGCGGCGTCGCGCTCGAGAGCGGCTTCTACTCGCCGCCCTTCTTGCTCCCCACGCCGGCGCCGCGTGCCTCAGACTGTGCCCTCAAGGAACAGGAAGAGACAGCGAGGCCAAATGGAGACGTGGTCTTTGTGTCCGAGGAAGGCCCTGTGATCGAGCTCTTCGACGAGAAGCCACTGGTGGAGGATGACTCAGTCGGTGTCTTGGCTCAGGGTGCTGCTACTGTTGCCAATGTTGAGCGTCTGATGCCTCTTGAATCCATTGACTCATTGGCCGTCAGCATGGCTGAATTTTCATTCCAATCTGGCAGTGAAAGGAAGGAAGCTGTTGATCATGTAAGGCAGAACGACGTGATCGTTGAGAAAACAGTTAATGTCGATAAGGAGAAAATTGTGATGACATTTGATGATGACAAGGTGGATGGTGCGGTTGATCGGCTGATTGATGAACAGATTGCTGAAGTAGCCCTTGTGCCGGCTTGTATGGAAGGTACATTTGATGATGGGATAAATGCAGTTAAAACTGTGGAGGCCTTTGCTGATCAGCAGTGTAAGTCATTCCGCCTCTGATAAATCCCCTTTTCTGCAAATCATTATCCTTTTGCATTCCCGTTTAACCATGATGTGGCTGTGTGTGTGAGTATCACCAGCTTTTGCAATTGCTTCAGTGCATATGTATTTATTATGCTTTTGTTCACTACCGCATTTATATTTAATCGGCTAGTCATCTCGGTGCTGAATTAGACTGTAGTTTTCCGTACTTAATGGAATCGTGGTTCTGCTTGGGTGTCCGTGTTATTGTACTCCTTTAGTTATTCTAGATTTTAGATAGCGTTGGTATATCTATTGCACTTTTGCTGTCATATTTGATCCGGTTAATCTATAGTCAAACTGGAGAAAAAAATAAGTAACCTCAGAATGTTGAAAGGCTGAAATTGACCTCTTAACAGAATAGAAGGCAACCCATGTCATTTACTGTCGTTAAGTTGTTCCGTGCTGATGTTTCTCCCTGTTTCATGTTACTAAGCCATCTGCCTGGTTTTCAAAATATTAATTGCAGCTTCTGAGGAGGACAGTGGATTGAAAGATAAGGATATGAAAATATCAATTGAGGACGAGCCAGATGAACAGGTTATTCCACAGCAGGAATTGTATACCATGCCAACAGATCCCAGTGACCATGAATTTGTTGAGAAGTTTGACAGAAATATTGAGGTGGAGCATTTTCAACAGGTTGAGTTAAATCATAAATTGAACTTTATCCCAATGGAAGCTTCTGTGCATGTTGCTGTAACTCAGGCTGAGGTGAATCAGGAGTTGGATTCAATACCAGTACATCCAAGGGAGCATGCCGATGATGAACTTGAAGGAGAGAGAACTACACAGGCTGGGCTGGAACAAGAGTGTGACTATGTGCCGATTGATTCTGGGGAACATGCTTGCATGACTTCGTATGCTAGTACTAATGATGAGCAGGTTGAGATGAAGCAGAAAGTCACGTCTCTAATGGCAGATGTTCCGGAGTGTGCAGCAGACACTTTTAGTCATGACGCAAACACATGGGAAGGTAACGTGCTGTGATCTGATTGTTTATTTCCTCCAGTTTAGTGCATTCTGAATTCTGATTGTTATTTCTATTCTGATTGCATAATTTTTTAAAATTGATTCTTAAATATTGAACAGAAGATATTGAAGATCCAACTGAAGCTGCTCTAACAAGCATGCATCAAATTTCTGACAAACTGTTGACAAGCCTAGACAAGCTGTCTCCCGATCATAGTGTTGTCGAAGAAGAGAGGGAGCCTGAGACACCAACTCATATTGAAGGTATATGTGATTCACAGGAATTGCTGGATTCTAAAATAGCTGTTTCTGATGCTAAATCCATGGATTCAAGTGTTGCTACCATGTCTACTGATCTGGAAAGCACTGAATTGGTGAGTGTCGATCAACTAAAATCTGCTTTGGCATCCGCACGGAAGTCATTGAACACCCTATATGCTGAACTTGAAAATGAGAGGAACGCTGCTGCTATAGCTGCTGATGAAACCATGGCAATGATAAACCGCTTGCAAGAACAGAAAGCTGCAATGCAGATGGAGGCGATTCAGTACCAGCGGCTTATGGAGGAACAGTCAGAGTATGATCAAGAAGCACTGCAGAGGATGAATGAAATAGTTGTGAAGAGAGAAAAGGAGAAGCAAGATTTGGAGAGAGAGCTTGAGCTGTATCGCCACAAGGTTCATCTCTACGAGGCAAAGGTGCGGAAAATGTCCAGGCATAAGGCTGATGACCAGAATGGCTCATCGTCAGCTTCATCAAGTGCTGAGGACAGTGATGACCTTTCGCAAAGTTTCTATGAAGGCGATGAATCTGCCCATGGACTTAATGGAAGCAATGGAAGTATTCCTACAGATGTTGTTCTACAAGAAACTGCTAGGCATCTTGTCACCCTTGATGGTTCACTTGCTGATTTCGAGGAAGAGAGACTTTCCATACTAGAACAACTTAAAGTGCTAGAGGATAAACTTTTTGACCTCGATGATGAAGAATCAGATAACATGAAGACAGACAAACATTTCTCAGAAGAAAACCATTTAAGCGGTGCCTCAAATGGTTTCTCTGATGATGATAGCTGCTTTAAACTTCATGACAAAAGAAAAAGTGTAACCTATAGAGGGAAGAAGCTCCTCCCATTGTTTGATGATACTACTGTGGAAGCTGGAAACATCTTTCTACCTAAGCAAGGTGATGAGGCAGATCATTCAACAGAAGTCACATTGGACCTTGCTAGAGAGCAAGGTAGACTTGCAATCGCCAATGAAATTGATCAAGTCCATGAGAGGCTGCATGCTCTTGAGGCAGATAGGGAATATATAAAACAGTGTGTGAGGTCTTTGAAAAAGGGAGGCAAAGGGTTTGATCTTCTTCAGGATATCTTACAACATCTGCGGGACCTGAGAAGGATTGAGCAGCGTGCAAGGAACTCTGGGGACCTTTCTCCCCACTATCCGCATCTTTACACGGACTAAAGGTAATGTGCTACAATTAGTATTGATGGTCTGCTGATTTTTTCTTCTCAGCATGAGGATGGTGTGGTACAATCATTGTTCTTTAGATTCTAAGAAAATTAATTCATCATTATTTCATTCCATACACGATCAATAAACAAAATTCTACCTCAAAGTAGCTATGCAACCCACATGCCCTTTGCACAGTACTAAATTCTGTGCCAAATTTATGTGCTTATCCTGATTTGATTCTATCAGAACTCTAATTCTTTCTTGTTGGTTCCAGATCAGCTGCAAGGCCCCGTGCTCATGCCCAACCAATATAGCTTGAAGATATAAAACATACAACAATGATGAGAAAAAAAGTATTGCCGACTAACTAGTATTGTCATTGAAGAAATTCGGTTCATTCCCGGAGAGAAAGGAGCTCCTCCGGGAAAAGCCATCATAGTCGGTTCTGCGACGCCATCCGGAAGGCAGATCATGGAGCAATTCTGCCTTCCAAGGTCCAGGGTTTTTTGTGGACCACTTTGCACGTTCTCTCTTTGTTTTTGTTGGTTTAGTTTTCCCGGGTGGGGGTTCCAGTCTTTTGCCTAAGGGCAAGAGGGTTGGTTGGTGAGCCGCCCCGGGGCCATGGGGTGTGTTTATGGGTTGTGGCGGCAATCATGGCCTTGTGCAAGCTTTGGAATTCATTAATACGAAAACATGCCACTGCCAGCTTTGCTGCCAGGTATAGAGTGAGTATAAAATGAGGTACCGGTGGGCTTCACTAGTTTTTGTTTTCCAAATTCTTTTCCTGTAAATCTTCTAGCTGTATGTAATGCGCTTTGGGCTGTTGGAATGGTGAGGAGGTGTTGGGTGTGTGCAGAGCATAATTGATGCTTGATGAGATGAGAGCATCGCTGTGCCGGCCCTTTTTCCCTTTTGCTCCCTTTCTCTTTTCTTTATTGTGGGCATAACAATAGTAGCGGTCCTTTTGATGCAAGTGCTACTTGGCTATTAAACCCTGAAAGCAACCGGCGTCATGCGCTGATGCATGATTGGTTTAGCTGTCAAGGATCAAGAATGAGATGGCCAGTTGGTCGCTGGGCAGTGCGTGGATGCAGCTCACCAAACAGTCTGTTGGGTGGGGTGGGCCTGCCCTACCATGTTCTTGTGCTGCTCGCCAATGCATGACCTTTGTTGGCCCCTGTCTCCTGTGCAATACCTTCTCTGTTCCGGTACTGATACTACAAGCTTGTCAGCCGTCAGCAACAGCTTCCGGCTTTAATCGAAGCTCCCATCCATCGATCTCCTAGCTTTGGCTGGTCCGGACAGTGGGGAATGGATCTGCCAGCGGCCGTACAGCTTTGGCCGGGGAGCGAGGTGAAGGAGGTGTGTGTCTCGGATAGTCGGATGATTGTGAAGGGCCGGCGAGGCTGTGAGATGCATCGCATCCGGTGCAGTGATTAGTGGAGTGAGCAAGGGTGATGTTTGCTTTTGCCTCTAAGCATGGATCGGGCAAAGGAGGGGTTGTGTTCATCTATTAGGATATGACAGGGTTCTTGCCTCCTGCGAGAGGGTTGTGGATGCATGTGGAGTGTGGGAAGGCAAGTAACACGTGCTGTTAGCAGAGCTTCGTGGTTACAGTGAGCTTACTCATCAGTTTCAGGAGATCATCATGGAATCAGTTCTACTAAGATTGTCCCTGGAGTTGTAGATTGGTATATCGGTTTTCCTAAGAAACTGGCTCCTAGATATGGTTTGCAACTACTATGCATTTCAGAGACGAACGCTGAAATCTCGAGCCACACACCCGTCAGCTGTTTATAGAGGACTCCGACCGACACTGTGACACTTTTCTTCTTCGCGGCGCATACGGGCCGCCCATAGACCAGCCCACCACATAACATCCAACACGAAAACAGGCCCATATCTTCTACTGAGTACGTCGGTGCCGACCAACACGGCCCAGACCAAGCCAAGTCGGTAACTCCAGCCCTGATTAGCAACGCGGCCTTCGTTCAGTCTCTCCAATCCGCCGCCGCACAGGCGCAAACCCTCCTGGCCCCTCGCCGCATCTGCCTCGCATCGCCGCCGCCGCCGCCATGAAGCGCTCAGCCGACGCGATGACTGAGCCGGCGAAGCCCGTGTTCCTCACCAAGGCGGAGCGGGAGCGCCTCGCGCTCGAGCGCCGCCAGGCCGCCGTCTCCGACCAGCGCCGCACCGCGCTCGACCTCCTCCAGTCCCTGCCCCGGCCCCCTCCGCCACCGCCTCCCGGCCCTCCCCCGTCCGGCTCCGGCTCCGGTTCCGCTCCTCGCGAATCCTCCAACTCCCACCGCGACTCCTCCGACCGGGACCGGGACAGGGACAGGGACCGCCGCCGCGACGACGACTCCCGCCGCGATCGAGATCGGGATCGGGAGCGGGAGCGCGACCGAGACGACTCCTCCCGCCGCGACAGGGACAGGGACAGAGACCGAGACCGGCGGGACCGCGACCGTGACAGGGATCGGGAGCGGGAGAGGGAGCGGGAACGAGACCGGGACAGGGAGCGTGGAGACCGCGGGGACCGGGAGAAGGACCGGCTGGAGAAGATGGCGGAGCGGGAGCGTGAGAAGGAGCTCGACGCGATCAAGGAGCAGTACCTGGGGTCCAAGAAGCCCAAGAAGCGGGTCATCAAGCCCTCGGAGAAGTTCCGCTTCTCCTTCGACTGGGAGAACACCGAGGACACCAGCCGCGACATGAACACGCTCTACCAGTCGCCGCACGAGGCCCGGCTGCTCTTTGGGCGGGGCTTCCTTGCTGGCATTGACCGCCGTGAGCAGAAGAAGGCTGCAGCTGCTCACGAGAAGGAGACCCGTGCAGAGCTGCGGCGCAAGGCTGGTGTAGAGGACCGCCCGGAAGATGATGTGGTGGATAAGAAGAAGGCTGCTGCTGCTGAAATGTATGATGCCTTTGACATGCGTGTGGATAGGCACTGGTCTGAGAAGGCTCTTGAGGAGATGACTGAGAGGGATTGGCGTATTTTCCGTGAGGACTTCAATATCTCCTACAAGGGTTCTCGCATACCCCGGCCAATGCGGAAATGGGGTGAGAGCAAGCTTGGTACTGAGTTGCTCCGTGCCATTGACAAGGCTGGATATGAAAAACCATCACCGATCCAGATGGCTGCCATTCCACTTGGTCTGCAGCAGCGTGATGTTATTGGTATTGCTGAGACAGGTTCTGGTAAGACTGCAGCTTTTGTACTCCCCATGCTGTCATACATTACCCGACTGCCGCCCATAAGTGAGGAGAATGAGGCTGAGGGTCCTTATGCTGTTGTCATGGCACCTACTCGTGAGCTTGCTCAACAAATTGAGGAAGAGACCGTGAAATTTGCAACCTATCTAGGCATTAAAGTTGTCTCAATTGTTGGTGGCCAGTCAATTGAGGAGCAGGGTTTCAAGATTAGGCAGGGCTGTGAGATCGTAATTGCAACGCCTGGTCGGCTTCTTGATTGCTTGGAAAGGAGGTATGCTGTGCTCAACCAGTGCAACTATGTCGTCCTTGATGAGGCTGATAGGATGATTGATATGGGCTTTGAGCCACAAGTTGTTGGTGTCCTTGACGCAATGCCATCAAGTAACTTGAAACCTGAGAATGAAGATGAGGAACTTGATGAGAAGAGGATTTACAGGACTACTTATATGTTTAGTGCCACCATGCCACCTGCTGTAGAGCGTCTTGCTAGGAAGTATCTCCGGAACCCAGTTGTGGTGACAATTGGCACAGCTGGTAAGGCCACTGATCTGATCACCCAGAATGTGATCATGGTGAAGGAGCAAGAGAAGATGTCACGGCTCCAGAAGATACTCACAGATCTTGGAGACAAGACAGCCATTGTATTCTGCAATACTAAGAAGACAGCGGACATGCGTGCTAAGGATCTGGACAAGGCAGGCTTCCGTGTCACAACCCTACACGGAGGGAAATCGCAAGACCAGAGAGAGATCAGCCTTGATGGGTTCAGAAACCGGCGATTCAATGTTCTTGTGGCTACTGATGTTGCAGGGCGTGGTATTGATATTCCTGATGTTGCACATGTGATTAACTATGAGATGCCTAGTTCAATTGACACGTACACACATCGCATTGGAAGAACAGGACGTGCTGGAAAGAAGGGAGTAGCAACTTCGTTTTTGACGCTGGAGAATACTGATATTTTCTTTGATTTGAAACAGATGCTCATTCAGAGCAACAGTCCTGTGCCGCCTGAACTTGCTAGACATGAGGCATCCAAATTTAGGCCAGGCTCAATTCCCGATAGACCTCCAAGACGAAATGACACTGTCTTTGCGAATCATTGAAGCAATCTACTGCAGTAGGGGTTGAAGATCTCATGGACTATTTTGAGCGCAATTTCTATTGGAAAGAGAGGGATCTAGCTTAGTACTAAAGAGGTACAAAGAATTAGAGTTATTTTTGTTAACATTTGGAAACTGGCTTTATATTGTCACACCTTTATTATGTGTTGGTAATGATTTAGCTTTGGACATGTATGGTGTCATAATATTTGTGCTATTAGCCTATTATGCAAGCTTTGACATGTCTGGATTTTAGTATTCTCTGTATATTCTATTATTTCTATAATAGCTTTTATTTGGTAGCATATTGCTTCAGAGTCATTCTTTTACCATTTTTGCAGAGAGCATATTATCTGATCTTCATTGTGGAGATGTGTTGCATGTGGTTCATATATCGTTTTAGTGCGAAGAGGTGCTGAGTTAATTTCCTATTACATTTTATTTTCCTGCTATGTGATTCAGTGATCATATTTTAGCTTTCTCTGGGCATGATGGCAGTACAAAAGAAATTAAAGAAATCAAGTGGGTCCCTGTTTGTTTGCATTTCTTAGGATCTCCATTATATACTGTGGTAATTCCGAATAATATGTTGTAGTGCAGTGTGTTTTACATCTGAGCGTAGGTACTGTCAATTTCAGTTGAATCGTTCTGTCTGGTAGAATCCCGCTTTTTTCCGAACATCAAATCCCATGAGTGGCTACGGAGTATTGATTAGTAATTTGATTATGCTAGATCAGTGTCAGTCTTAGACCAAACGAGTGTCCATGCAGAATAATCTAATATAACAAGTGTTTTATGGTGTCATAATATTCTGCTTAACAAGTGTTTTATGCTTTTCTATTAGATTATGCATGATGATGATATGCTTGTATGAAAAAAATAGTTCTGAAAGGTCTTAGGTGTGGTGTTACATTGGATAACACAAGATGATGGTTGTCTGCTACTCATAAAATTGTTAGGCATGAAGTTTTGGCAGTGAACTTTTAGATTTTAATTAAGGATGGCTTGATTTTCATGGTATGCAGACATTTCCCAAGTTTTCAGATTGATGTGATAGTTTACTCATTAACCATGTAGAAAACACATTTGTTAAAACTTCTTCTCATTAGGCTAGTTGCTACCTTGGAGACTCACCATTTCAAGTTTATTTTGTGTTTGCACGGTCTGAATCCAATCTCAAGTTGATGAAGTATGTTAAACTGTGCTCCCGGATGTTGATTCTTGTCAGTTATTGAAATCTTGAGCAATTATATCCACATGCTCGGACCGGATTGGGTTTCTTAGCATGCAGATAAGCGGCAAGTTATGAACCTGTTTTATTTGAGATGTCATGTGTTGCTTTTATGCAATTTTTTTCATTCATTGTAGCTTTCATCTCAGAAGTCTGCAATGTTTTCTCTATTTGGACATACGTTTGAACGTGGGCTTTAGTTACCACTAGTTTCTATTGTAATTTATCTTTTCCTTTATGCGTATAGCAAGATCGTGATTTATTTTTAAGCTTGTTTTTGAAGTGATTCCACTCGTTATCATTTGTCAATGTTGAAACTGTAAACACGGTGTTCAGAAAGGGTGGGTGCATATCGTGTCGTCCGGTTCCTTGCTCGGTGCCCTGACGCGCCTTGCTGGTGCACTGGTGTGCACTGCGGACGCTCAGCTTTCTCCCCGCCCGGTGCACTGGTGTGCACTGCGGACGCTTCACATACAGGTACTAAAAGGGCGTCGTGAATCGTGACCTCGCCTGTGCCGGAACAAGCCGCACAAGCACATCCGCAGCCAGGCCATGTCGAGCTCGGCGTTGGACCGTGAACCATACGCCCGACCGACTTCCGCTGCCGACCCAGAACCATACGCGGCACTGTTACCTCGAGTGAACAGGCAGCGGGAGGAAGGGATCTTCCCAGGACCTATCTGACCCAGCCGGCGATGAGCTTGTGTACCATGCGTGTCAGCGTGTGCTAGATTGTACGTGGAATGTAGTGGATGTGCCTTGTGTGTGTAATTGCATGTTGGTTTTCAGACTTTATGTAGTGAAATGTGCCTTGTGTGTGTAATTGCGTTGGTTCAGACTTTATTATGTAGTAAAATGTGCCTTGTTTCAGCCTTTGCCCTTTTTTTTAGAGCAAGAGCCTTTGCCTTTTGTTGTGTGGCCATGTCGTGCCGCTTGCTCTTGGATCAGAACGTTCCCGCGGAAACAAACAGATGACGAGAAACAAGATAAGCTTTCATCTAGACGTGCCTCTGTGTGTGGCCAGCCAGAACCGGCCGAAAAATCTCAGCAGACATATAAATGCGGTTTCGGAAAAAAGAGCCGGCAAATATCCACACCGTCATCCCAGCACCGTATCACCATGGCCACTTTCTTGGGCAGCTCGCCGGCGTTCCTCGCCCGCCCCGTCGCCAAGCCGCACAGCATCTCCTGCGCGCAGGCCCCGCGCCCGCCCAGCGCCCAGAACCAGCCACCACCCGGCGAGCAGCCGCCGCAGCAGCAGCAGTCTGTGCAGGCGCAGCCACAGCAGGTGGCGTCGCCGGCGAGGCCGAAGCGCGCGGGCGGCGCGGACTCCACGGACTGGGTGGCCTCGTCGCTGACGCGGCGGTTCGGGATCGGCGCCGGGCTCGCTTGGGCCGGGTTCCTGGCCGTCGGCGTCGTGTCCGAGCAGCTCAAGACTCGCTTCGAGGTCGCCCAGCAGCAGGCCAACACCAAGTCAGTGCCGCTCGTCCATCGTGTTCGTTGATTCAGTTACAAGTGTGTCAGACGCTGACTTGTTGCTCCCGTGCGCCGCAGGGACGTGGAGCAGGAGCAGGAGGTGGTGCTCCCCAACGGGATCCGGTACTACGAGCTGCGCGTCGGCGGCGGCGACGCCCCGCGCCCCGGCGACCTGGTGGTGATCGACCTGCAGGGCCGGGTGGCCGGCGGCGGCGGGGAGGCGGCGGCGTTCGTGGACACGTTCGGCGAGGGGAAGCGCCCGCTGGCGCTGGTGATGGGGTCCCGGCCCTACACCCGGGGCATGTGCGACGGCGTCGAGTACGTGCTGCGCTCCATGAGGGCCGGCGGCAAGCGCCGGGTGGTCGTGCCGCCGGGGCTCGCGTTCGGCGACGACGGCGCCGACTTCGGGGAGGAGCACGTGCATATCCCGCCCGGCGCCGCGCTCGAGTACGTCGTGCAGGTCGACAAGGTGTCCATCGCCCCGGCGTGAGGCGTAATATGCGGCGAGACACGGATCGGAGCGCGCGGGTAGATAGATCGCGCAGTTTCTGTGGCACGGTTCGGTTCTACAGGCACTGGGTAGGGTGACCACGGTTCCTGTATCTGCCATGAAACAAACTTCTCCCTGATTTGTAGAACTTGCCATGCCCATCTCATTTTGAGCTTGCACACTGTTTACCTCGTTAAAGGTGAACTGTTTTGGGGGAGTTTTGCTTCTCAGAAACAGTTTCTTGTTCCTTTCTTTCCAAGCGGCCTGGTCCTATCTTTGAAGATTTCATTATTGCCTGGCTCCCGTTTCCGTTCAAAATCGACCTGTAAAAAGATGCCCGAAAAGATAATGCTTCTGCAAGGGAAAAGGCAGGGTAAGAAGGTACAAGCTCCGGCGTAGCATGGCTGCATACATATACTGCCAAATTGGGATGCTCAGTTGCTCACTATTGGCTCGCAGTTCAGCTGATCATTTAGCAGATGCACGTTGCATGATCATCTACTGATCTGCACATGGAGATTGGAGAGAAGGGGCAACAGATAGGAAATCCAAGTTTACCCAGCAATATACATGTTTATGAGCCTCATGAGTGATAAATAAGGATAAAATTTAGTGTGATCCCTTCAATTGAAAAGGGAAATAATTGCCCCGTACACAATAGCAACATAAATTTAGGGCTGACCCGTCAATGGGATCACTGTAGTTCTGCCAAAAAGAAAAAGAAAAGATAAATAAACTGCAGGCATATACTATACACGTTTGTCACTGAAGACCAGAACAATTTGGCATTCTTCACTCAACTGATAGGATCACCTCCTGGGCCAGGATTGTAGAGGGGGAGCTCAAGGAGGACAACCTTGAACCATGCAGGCAGGGCTCCATACACAGCAGGTGGCAACGGGATAAGAGGGCTGCAGAGAACAGTCAAACACGTGCATTAGTTATTCTGTGCTGATGAAGACCAGTGGTTGGATACTGGAGAGAGATTTGTGCCTACCTTGTAGTGTTCTTGTATACACGGTATTCCTCCAAACGTCCATAGCGCTTATCAGCAGATGACTTTACAATAGAAATATGAAGGATATGATACATAAGAATTTTGCTAGCACTATAGTTGTGTCATTTGAATGCACAAAACCAGTCACTAACCTCAAGGAGTGGGATTCCACTAACGAAAAGAAGCAGAAGTGTCAGGAATATAGGTCCCAAAATCACAAGCCATTCAGCACCTGAGAGAACTGGGGTTGATGCTACAAATACTCCCCACCAAAGGAATATCTGCACCAAACTTAATTGTTATACAGATGTCGGTCCTTCAAAATTGGCGTAAGGTTGTATATGTAAGACATTCTGAACTTGCAATCTAAATTTATTGCATGTAAACAACAGTATGCATTGAAATCACTACACAAATTAGTACAAACAGGTGACTATTCAAGGACAGAGTTTGCACTGTAGCCGATATCGGTACTAATTAAATTAACTGGAGTATTGAAGCACAACAATTATATGTTAATTAACTAACCTCCCCAAAGTAATTTGGGTGGCGAGAATACTTCCAAAGACCCGCATCACACCACTTTCCCCTATTACTTGGAGAATTCTTGAACACAAGCTTCTGCTGATCAGCTGTTGCTTCTACACATATCCCAGCCAACCAGATTATCCAACCAATTATGTCCCTAGCTTCAATCGAGGGGTTTCTGTCACTTGCATTCACAACAGTAACGGGCAAGCTGACAGCCCAAACCCACACAGCCTGCCCAAAAAGAAAAGGACAGCTTGGTGAGTTTTCTTGAGAAAAGGCAGAATAAGATCTAATAGCATAGCACAAGTAGCAAAAGGTACCTGGAAAATCCAGAAAACTGCTAATTTCCCCAAATTATCACGCATTTTATCAAACCGGCGGTCTTCGCCCCATTGCAAAATCCTGGACATTACTAGGAAAGAGAAGCATTAGCGATCTATTGAACAACATCAACATGTTTCTTGGTCAAGCTAAAGATTACTTGTATAGGAGGTCATGTAACAGCATACCTCATCAATAAAAAGAGCCCTAGGCGAAGGCCCCAAATTGTGACAAGCACTGTCAGCACAATCTGAAATAAAGATCAGCATTTATAAATGCAAAAAATTTAAAACAATCTTGATTTATTCGTTCTTCCTACATAAGGATGTCACAAATATACTAAACTACTGCAGTGTCAGAGTAATTGTACTATCCTTTTGATCCATTTCCTTCTAAAAGAAAAGAAAAGGCCGTTTTGAGACTTTATAATCACTTTCCCAGCTTTTTTTTGTTGAGATTTTATAGGAACAAAAGCATGCCTATATTTTCCTATGAAGATGAAATCAGTTGCCATGTCTCAATAGATTCAAATCCACATGATTAAATTTGCGGTTTCTAATTTTGAGGCAAGTGGTGAAGCAATTTTCCTAGCTTTACAAACAATGTTAATTTGCAGCATCTAAGTTTAATGTAAGTGACAATTCTGCTAGCTTTACAAACAATATTAAATTCACGGCGTGTAATTTTAATGTAAGTGCACGAAGCTATTCTGCTAGCTTTATAAACTTTGTTATTTAATATTAGATATTGCAGAGGTAGTTTTAATCATGCTAGATTGCTACAAACACCACGTATACACCATCTCTAAACTAAACATCAATAAAATAACGGCAAATACAGAGATCTACAACTTATAGAAATACAGAAAGCAACTCAACATTCCCAAGAAACAGCTTGCCAGTTGCTGCAGCTACTGTAACTCACATTTTCACTTAGAGACATAAACTCAGTAAAAAAAACACAATTTATGTAATCCATAAAGCCAACTGCTGGTAGCAAAGTTATTATCGGCAGTTGGCATACATATTTATTCAAGTGTTCGTTAAAGAAAAAGGACAATGACCCCATAGAAGGAAAGGCTGCAGTAGTTATGATGAATTCAGGCTCTCTCTTTTTTGCCAGTGAACCAAACTCACAGTGTTTACATTGGAGTGAACAGATTTACCATGAACAACTATTTACCTGGCGGAAATGCCATGCTCCCTTCAAAGCTAGTGTTAGGATGGCGATTATGATAAAATTTGTACTACCTGAAAAGAGGAACATAAATCATTGTGGGGAGAATTCACAGCAAAGCTATTATGCTACACACTACACAGGGCTTATGTCAGCTTAGAGGCTGGTAAACAGATAGCCAAGTTACCTGATAGATAGTACATAAAGCAAGGTCGCCTTGTAAGAATGATAAGCTCGCATGTACAATAATCTTATCCACACACACGAGATGCATGAAGATCCTCGAAAACAAGTATAGGAAAACTAAAATACAGGGGAGAGGCCGTTTTAAAAAATAATACAGAGAGATTATTGTATGTCAGCGATCCATGACAGGAGGCAGCAGTTGGTTTGTTGGAGCAACAAAGGCCACACAGACAGTGTCAAAGAAGTCAATAGCCAATCTTGCTAACGGTCACCTACCTTGAACTAAATTCAATTTAGCAGCAAAGAACTGAATTCACATCCAGCACCGGAGTTCTGCTAGCAATTGCGCCTTTCTAGCACTAAGGACAGCCATGGCGACCCGTTCCAGACTCATTTAGGCGAGAGCTAGCCGGCTGATGCAGTTACCTGCGAAATCGGTGACCTTGTCGAACCGGAGGAGAGCCGTGACGATGAAGAACAGCAGCTGGTACCCCACCTGGACAGGCACCACCGGGAAGGGAACAAGCGGGGTCAACAAAACCTCACCGAGAACCGCGCGTTTCAGAATTGCTCGAGGGCGAAGAGAGGAAACGAGGGGGCTTACGGTGACGATGGCGGTGAGCGCCAGGAAGTGCGAATCCAGCACGGTTCCCATCGCCCCCGCGAACTCTGTGTATATCCTCCCGACTCCGACTCCGACTCCGACGCAGCCGGCAGCTCGTGGTAATGGAGGATTGGAGGTGCGCTAATTGCGAAGAGAGCTGTAGCGAGCGAGTATTTAGCGGGGCGAGTTCTGTTGACGGCCGATGGGAGTCATCCGGGCGCGCTTGTGGCCAGGGTTGAGACAGGGAGGCTCTGGCTGGTGTTGGAGTTGGACTGGACCAGCCTGTGCGCGAATACTTGCGGCGCGGGCTATGCGAATACTTGGCCCAAAGCGAAAGCCGCGGGGAACAGGAAAAGGAGAACGGATCGCCCTCTCCTTCTCATCGCCAATTTGAACGATTCAAAGTAATCTCCACATATCCCATCCTGTATAACTTGTAAGACGAAGGCAGCATTTTATCCTACCATATATAGGCCTTATTTGTGATAAATTTAAAGTTGGTAAAGCATACCACTAGGATAGAGAAGAAAACAAGTTATTGACATCCTAACAAGTAGACAATCTTGCAATTACAGCCGAACAATGTTAACATAGGAATTTTTCAGAAGCCCTATCTGCCTGTCACCCGTTTAGTAACCTACAAATTTAAAATGAAACTATGCTGAGGAATCATAACGCAATAAAACATGGGACATAGTATACCATTACCAGACAAGTACCATATACTGACACGGACAAGTATGCATACACTGACACATGGAAGTGGAAGAACCAACAGGCGAAGCGAGCAAGCCTGAAGAACACAGACAAGCAAGAGTAGCGTGCTCGATCGGGATCATTCGGCAACGCCGCTCAGACAGACAAATGCAGAATCCATCGCAACGAACTCATCATCGACGAATCATATCCCGTTACCTACACCTACTAGTAGACCATGGCCAGCACGACTCGGATGCTAAATGCAGCAAGCAAACGGACTCGAAAGCCATCACGACTCGTGTTCACGGCTGCGAGTACACCGGCGCCAACCAGAAGCACGGCGGCTTGTACCCGTCCGCCGTCGGGAGCGCCTCCACGACCTCGATCCGTTTGTGCTTGCCGGCGAGGTTGTACGCCCACACCCGCGTCTCCCCCTCGAGGTCCACGGCGAAGTACACCGTGTTGGGCCTCAGCGCGGGGCACTCCCTTGTGGATGCCGCCACGGCGCCCGTGGCGTCCACGAGCACCGCGGCGTCGCCGATGTCCTCCGTCTCCTCCCACGTCTCGCTGCACTCGTCCAGCACGCGCACCACGAACCCCTCCCCGCCGGCCGCCGCCACGGGGCGGAGCAGCTCCACCTGCATCAGCTCGCCGCGGGGGGACTCCACAAGGAAGCTGCGCTCCACGTACGCGCTCGGGCGGCGCGTCACGGAGGGGATGATCTCGGGGGAGGCCGACCCCAGACCGTGGAGCTCCGGGAACACGTACATCATCCCGTACCTGGTGTTGGCGTAGAGCTGGCCCCGGTGGACGACCACGTCGACCACGGCGGGGATGCTGGTCGGCGCCACGGACTTCCAAGCTCGGTCCCCCGGCCGCGCCGTGGCCCACTGGTTGCGGTGCTGCTGCTGCCGGTAGATGGCGAGCACCATGACCCCGCCGCCCGGGATGGGCACCGGGACGGCCTTCTGGACGAGGGCGTCGATGGGGACGACGACGCCGCCGCCGCGGTGGACGTGGACCTGGAGGCCCTCGACTCCGGCGACGAGCGGGAGCGTGGCGACGGGCGGGAGCGGCCTGCGCCCGCCGGCAACGATGTCGAGCAGGTGCATTTCGCCGCGGTAATCCGCGGCCACGATCGCGCCGCGCGCGGAGCCCAGGGGCACGAACCGGCGCGAGGTCACGCGGCCGAGGCGCTTGGGGAGGGTGGCCACGGGGACCTCGCGGTCGCGGCACACGACTAGGCGGCCGTGGTCGTGGTCCGCGGCGACATCGGTGGGGAGGAGGAGCCAGGGGCTGTCCCGGCGCGGTTGGCCGCGGCGGGCGGTGAAGGCTGCGGCGGCGGCGCGCCAGGAGGCGCAGACGGCGCGGAATCGGAGGAGGTCGAGGGACGGGAGGCAGACGACGACGAGGTCGAGCAGGTCCCCGTGGAGCCCCGCCCAGTCCGCCATGGCTATCGCGCGTGACGTCGTGGGGGGAGGCGGAGCGGAGGGGTGGGATTATATTGGGAGATCGCGGCGAGGGGCGGCGGAGGAGAGACGGTCGCGGGGCGGTTGCCGATTTTGGGACGAGGGGTCGCTTACTTCTCACGCGCGTCGATTTGGGGGGTGGTTTGGTTGTTTTTAGCGTACTTTCTAAGCTAGTCGTTTGGGCCGAGAAAATCCCGCATCAGCCCATCAGGGATTTAAGCCCGTTATGTTCATCGAGCAATTTTTACTTTTATATAGGAAAAAGTCCATCTTACCTCCCTCATTTGTCACAGAAGTTTGGTTTGACGCCCCCAACTACGAAATCAGCTAGGTAAAACTCCTCCGACTTTTAATACCAGACCACTTGACCTCTCTCAATAGTTTTGACCAGCTGGCTGCTACGTAGGACTCCGACATATGGGCCCAAGGCTGACTCAGCGTTAATGAAAAAAAAATCCTTGCGTTCGCCGCCGCCACTGTCTTGCGCGTTAATGTGATTGTTCTCCTCCCAATCATCCGCCCACCACGCCACGCGAACGCCAAGAAGAGCGGCCGGTCGTGCCACTCCAGCGTGAGGCACTCGTCGACCTCCTCGACGCAGTAGCCCTCCCTGGATAAGAGCCCCACTGGCATCCTTGCCCCGCCGCAGCGCGTTGGGGCCCCAGCGGCACGTCGGCCAGCCCCGCGCGCCCTAGCCTGTCCCGCCACCGCCACAACGGCTCGTGCCGCTCCATGCGCTCCGCGCCCTCGTCGCACACGATGTCGCGGATCTCTCTGTGTTGGTACGCCTCAGCCGCCGCTCGCCTCGTGAACACCCTGGGCCGCATGGACGCCACAAAGTCGAGGACGACGTCGATGGGCGCCTGCGCCCCCCGGGCGGGCGGGTCGCCGCGCGAGGCGATGGAGCTGGAGCATGGAGTTGACGGCAACGGCCTCGCCCTGCGAGACCTGCAACATCCAGAGGCGGACCTCGTCGAGGCGGTTGGCAGCGAGGCCGTGGAAGGAGAAGTGAACGTGCTCCAGGTCGACGAGGCAGGGGCGAGGCTGTGGGAGGGAACAACCACCGGGACAGCGCGACGATGAAGTGGATGGCGACGCGACCGATGCCCGAGCCCGGGGATACGACGACGAGCGCGGCGTGGGCGTCGGCCAGGTGCACGTCCGCGTGGTCCCCTGCCTCGACGGCACCGGCACGGCTCATGAGGAGGCGCACGAGGCTGATGCCTATGGCCTCCTCCTACTCCTCCCAGCGCATCGCCGCCAGCGCCGTGGGGAAATCGAGCGGTGCCATGGGCACCGCATGCATGTTGGGCACGTAGTACGCGACGTCCCGCCAGCGTCGGGCACCAGGGTGGGCAGCGGGGGGGTCCTCGTCCGGCGCGGACGCATGGATTTTATTTTTTCATTAACGCTGAGTCAGCCTTGGGCCCACATGTCGGAGTACTATGTGGCAGCCAGTCGGTCAAAACTGGAGTAAAAACCAGGAAGGAAGGTCAAATGGTCCGATGTTAAAAGTCGAAGGAATTCACCTAGCCGGTTTCATAGCCGGGACGTCAAACCAAACTTCTGTAACAAATTAAGAAGGTAAGACGGACTTTTCTTTTTATATACGACGAACGGGCTCTTTTGGGATAGCCCATCCCACCTAGGTCCGGTCATATGGACGGGCTAAAAAAGGCCAGAAAAAAAGTTTAAGCGAACAGCTCATGGTTTTTTCAGCCGGTACGAAAAGAGGATTAAGTTAAATTCCTCGATATGTAAATTGATCTACACGTTCTTTTGGTAAAACATGTGCACTCAGATTCGAATACTCGATTTGGGTGTAGTATTTTTCTGAATATATTTTAGGACTTAATCAGCGTTACTATTTTAGTGATAAACCATGTTCTTTGTTAATAGTGAAGCGCCTATAATAATTTTATCAATTTTAAGATTTGTATATTACGTATTATGTCTGTTCTAAATTATAGTTCGTTTGACTTAAGATATTTTTAAAGACTTTTTATTAATAAAGTAAGTTACGGTAAAAAAATATGATAATTTATACAAAATTTTGAATAAGATTCAGTCAAATTTAGAGCGAAAAAAATCACGTGGTCTGTGCATGTGCGTGTGCTGTGATTTGTGAGCGTCTACGTATTGAATTGTCATTCTAAAAAAATTCCTACATGTCGCTGCTCTCTTTCATAGGAAACCGCCTCCCCGCAGGCCCGCAGGAAGGCGAAAGAGTTCCGTACCCGTCACTACTGTTCCGGTCAATCCTTCTCCTCCTTCCCCTCCACCACCGCTCGCTGGCATGCCGCCAGCCGGTAGCCTCACCGCCGACCAGCTCAGCTTCTTCGATACCAATGGTGAGCGCGCCGACCGGCCCGAGCCGATCTCTCAGTCCTATTTTCTTCGACATCGCGCTCCTGGTCTCCCGGCAACCCGAGGGGCGAAAGTCGCTGCTCGTATCGAGGTGGGAACCCTAACTCGTAATCGCGTTGCTTGGTTTCAGGGTACCTCGTGATGGACTCGTTCTCGAGCGCGGAGGAGGTGCGGAAGATGCGGGACCGCATGGCCGAGCTCGTCGCTGGGTTCGACGGCGCCAACACCAGCGTATTTTCCACCAAGGACCATGTACGCCTCGGTTGGGGATAGTTTTGAACCCTACCTTCCTTCCCATGATTTTCCTTCTCCATATAACAAACTTAATAGGCGCGTAGCATATACAGCTCAGACTCTTTAGATTTCTAGAAATTGCATTGCTAGATTTGAATTGTGCGAATGTTTGCCTTACAATTATGTGACATTGCAATCTCCAGCGGATTATGTTTTGCATGTCGCAGTTTGTAGATAGCGTATTGAATGTATTTTTGCCCAGATTGAGAATAACCCATAATGTTGTTTTCACCACTGCAGCCACAGTTAAAGGATGACTATTTCTTTAAGAGTGCAGAGAATATTTCATTCTTCTTTGAGGGTATGTGATTTATTTGGAGCTATTATTGTTTATACTTTACAGGTATCTATCTCATAGTTGGTTTTTTATTAAAATGGAAATCTATTTTAGCTATGTTACTAGTTTTGTTGTTTCTCTACTTCTTCCTAACCTTTAAAAGTTTGACTTAGATAGTAAAATTTGTTCTAGTAATTTTTTTTGCTGTTCATATGTTTGCGGACCTTTTTTTTATTTCACACTTGCTTCACTCACAGAAAAGGCGTATGGAGATGATGGATGTCTCAAACAGGCAAAAGAACTTTCAATTAATAAAGTTGGGCATGGTAAGCATTTCATTTCATCATGTTATTTTTATTCTCCTTTATAGACTTGCCTTAAATGTTGCTTTTGCAATTCGTATAATCTATACTAGATTTAATTAAACCTTTATGTGGTTCAATTTGCTTGGTGATGCAAAGTTACAATATAACCTCTCCTGCTTTACAGTACTCTACTTTTATGATATGCAGCATATTGTTAATGTATTTGTAGACAATATGGCTTCCAGATTTCTGACCTTCACCATCTTTTATGATATGCAGCATTACATGAACTTGACCCTGTGTTCAAAAAGTTTTCTTCCTCAGAGAGTGTTGCTAGTTTGTTCTCTTCTCTAGGATACAAGAGACCTGCAGTTATTCAATCTATGTACATTTTTAAGGTAGAGTTCGCAGGCTCTACTTTTTTTTGTTGTTGACATGATATTCAATCTATTGAGTCCCTCTTTGGGTTATTTTCTTCTTTGTAGCAACCGGGTATTGGTGGTGAGGTGGTGCCACACCAGGACAATACATTCCTTTACACAGAACCTCGAACATGCACGGGGTTGTGGCTTGCACTTGAAGATGCAACGATTAACAATGGTTGCCTGTGGGCAATTCCAGGATCACATAAAAGTATGCCTTTACCCAATTATTTTATACCAAAAATCTTCTTTTGGAAAGTAGGATTTTCTAATGTTTTTTTATCTTCATTGTCCTGTATCAGAGGGTCTGGTAAGGCGAATGATCAGGGATGAAAACGGGACTCACTTTGATCGCCCTTCCCCATCTTATGATCAGAAAGAATTTGTGCCGCTGGAAGTAAAATCAGGGGCTTTAGTGGTTCTACATGGTGATCTTATACATCAGAGGTGGAATTCTCCTCTATATTACTACTGCTTCCTACTTGTGATGTACTGTTTTAGCTTTGCAATAATGTGTTTTAACTTTTCTTGTACAGCTTTGAGAATCTTTCTCCAGCATCAAGGCATGCTTTCAGCTTACATGTAGTTGATACTGAAGGATGTGAATGGTCCAAAGATAACTGGTTAGTTCATAAGACACTATTGAAGAGTGCTTCTTTACAACACCTTTTTCCCGTTAGCTCAAGAAGGTCTTGACCTAATTGACTATTAGCACTGGAATTTAGAAATGCTTATATTACAAGTCTTATTCTGTCTTCAAGCTTGTATCGACGTGGCCAGCACTTTTTTGCAGAATCTACTGGCAACTGTGTCATTGTCTGTCGTTTGTACATTTAAATGAAAGTTTGCACTTTTCTGTAACCCATAACATTTAGTGCTTTGGTTATGAGCATAGAAAAATGAAGTAGCATATGATCTGGATACTAGTCGGCATTTGTTCATTAGAGCTGCTGCACATCTTACTGAACTGTAGATGACTAAAACACTTACTGACAATATGTTGTTTCAGTTTACATTGTTGCTCTTGGATCAGTCGATAGTAGTGCTAACAGTTCAATATGGTAGATAATTGGGTGGTGTTTCAGCGATATTGTACGCTCATCATTGAATGTGAAACTAGGCAACTAACAATTTTGTGCATTGCGGAATATGTACACCTTATCCACGCGAAAATGATACATTGATTGGTCTATTTCCCTCATTTTACTAATAGTTTGCTTTATTTATTATTTATCAGGATACAGAGGAGCACTGCCCCTGAACCGCTTTATGTATCTTAGCCGAACTAGCTACCAGTGGTTCAGTTAAAAACAGAGATTCCCAGCTAGTGGTTTGTGGATCGCTTATATCTGTCGCAATAAAATCAGGGTATCCTGCCAAGCCATACTGTTTTCCTTTCACCAAATACTCTTCCTTAACTTCTACTGTGTTGTCATGGAGATATCATGTTTAAAATACAATAAATGTCAAGTTATCTCCTTGTGTCGAATTCCTAGATGAAGGGAGCAACATAAGCTGAGTTTTCAATTGATCATCGAATGCTGCTACTGTATTTGACGATGGAAGTGTGAAAACGAAGCCATTTTACTTCTGCTTTTTGGAGGAGTCGCCCGGCTCTTAATTTTGTTATTGGACATTGTATTAGCTCTGTAGTTCCGGCCATTCCTGAGCCTTGATCTAGGAAAGACGCATTACGTGGAACTTCCCTGTGTCTATGCATCCAAGTGAAGGACGGTTCACATTTGACAGTGATGTGTGGGCATGATCTGTATGACTAATATGAGTATTATCAGTGTACCACTCGGTAAAGCATTTCACTGGGCGCCGATGCCCTGCCAATAATCAAACAAGTTGCACGATCACGGTATCGGTCCGGCAGCAGTACTATACATACAAGATCGATCCGGCAGCAGTACTATACGTACAAGATAGTAATGCAAATCAAGGTTTCTGCCATCACATGATCCTAACAAAGAACACTGCATATATATTTTTACATCTATTTCCAGCCACGCGAGTTACGCGCACTTGTTTATATAGTGTAGGGCACGGATTATCAATAAACCAAAACCAGCATGAGCAAGCTTTTCTAGCTTTATACTTGTACAGTAATACAGTGATAGTGACACGAGATGATCGATCTAACATCAAGCCAAAAACGCCCAAACCCAAAGTTTTCTTTATCTCCATATACCTTGTCGTAAGTTTTGGCCGGGCTGTGAGAGGCACCAGCAGCTAGTACACTAGCTGCCATGTGATCCGACGCAGCCGGGCCCCCGGCCAGCCGGCCAGGACACCACCACCACCCTACCCCAAGCACGCAAAAGATGTACCACCCACCTACCGCGCAAAGCAAGCTGTGTTACGGCGTCCCCGCGGGCGCGCGGCCTCCACGCCGCCCACGGCGGCCGGCCGGTGGCTACGGCTTGTGCAGCACCCTGCCGGCGACGACGGCGGCCTCGATGACGAGCGAGATCACGTCGATGACCTCGTCGATCATGCACTTGTTCCCCTCGAACGTGGACGTGCCCTCCCGCAGCCTCGCCAGGCAGTCCAGCAGCGCCTCGTTGCACTCCGTGCTCAGGTAGTCCTCTGCATCATATCAACCAGGCGCGTCTCGGTGAATTGAGGATAAATCTAGCTAGGAAGAGCTACCAGATGAGCATATTTGAGCTGATCGATTGCTGGAGGGTGGTGTAGTGGTAATGAACGTACTCTTTACTTGGACGCAGTTGTCGTGGTGCATGCAGCAGGCGTCGAGCGCGTCGCACGGCGGCTCGCCGGGGCAGCCGCTGTAGAGGATTCCGCAGTACTTGCCGTACCGCAGGAACGGAGGCGCTGCATATATGAACGCACGCAATTCAGTGGCAGAAGATGACGTACGTCGAGAACTTAAGTGAGCGATGCAATTAAGAAGGAATTATAAACCGTGCAGATCATATGAGGAGATGGGGTTAATTGTGGTAACGTACTCGTGCAGTGGTCTGACTCGCACGTGCGGCTGCACGCCTGCTGCTTGCTCTGCACGCGCGCGAATCAACAAAGAGCACAATTAACAAGAGATCCATATATATCACTGCTCCTAATATAGGCTAATACAGTCGTGTGCGTAAGCGTATGAGAGCTACTCGATCATCCATGGGTTAGTCTGTGTACGTACCACGCCGTCGCCGGCGGACTGGATGCCGATGTCGAGCGCGGCGGCGGGCGGCGCGAGGACGACGGCCGCCGCGCAGGCAACAAGGACGCCGACCGCCACGAGCCGCCAGGAGCTGCCGCGCGCCATCCTCCCTCTCGAAACCTCTGGAAAACCTCAGCCGGCGAATGTCGTGACGGCGCGGCCGCCGTCGTCCTTGGCGAGAAGAGGCTACCTAGGGGCGGCGAACTGATCCCAACTGCAGTCGCGTGCTTCCGGCTGGCGCTGGCGCTGATTTAGAGAGAGAGAGGGAGGAGACGGCCAGAACCAGAAGCGGGGGAGGCGATGAGTGGAGATGGGGGGCAGGCGCGCGTTTGGTTGTATTCGTCCCGTGAGCGTTGTTGGCTAGCTCACGGGCGCGCCAGTTGACAGCGCATGGCAGGGGGGCAACGGAGGCCCTGTGTGCATGCACCACCAGCTGAGGCTGCTGAGCTGAGCCAGCGCAGCCTGCATGCGAGAAAGGGAGATCGATGCCCTCTCTGGGGATGGCTCCCTTTCGGCGGAGAATAAAACGTTTTGTTGTGTTCACGGGCTCGGGGCTTATTTTAGTTAGGGGTTTTGGTTTCGCAGTCGTCAGATGGATGGATGCCATCGTCCGTGCTCGATCGGCGGCGGCGATCTGCCATTGCTGTCACGCTGTGGTGCCATGCGCGAGAGTGGAGTGCCACGCTAGTGTTCTTCCTCTTGGGTCACTGGAGCTGCTGGAGGGACAGGATTAAGTTGCTGAGATGGTTAGGTGTGCCCAAGGATATGGATTTGTTTGATAGCGACACGATCTGAATCATGTCAGATTATTATTCAGACTTGAAAAAACTTGAGCAGAAGTGACCCGCGCGCGCACTAAAAACGTGTTTGTTTCCTGGTCTAAGTACTCTGTATGAAATCTGTTGACGGATCTGAGAAAACGAGGCTGGTTTTTCTTCCAAGATATAAACCAGGGATCGTGTTCATTTCGGAAAATAAGAACCGGCAAGAATTGGACCATGCATCATTGGAATCTCTAGATGATTCGAGAGGCATGAGAGCGCTCATCCTCTTCAACTTTGAAGACACTGGTGAACTGAAACGAAACCGGCCTAGAAGTGGAAAACAAACCGATGAATGAAGTGCAATGATTTGCTGTTTCAAAGCTACAAATAGAAAGCAAATGACGGTACCATCGAGAGTATATAAATTAGTACGGTAAAGGATATCTTGAAGAGCATTCGATTGAAACGATTACACGAGGCATCGATCTTGTACTGTGTTTCCATGAGGATTCTGCGTATTTTCAGTAGTTTCAGAGCTAGTCTATCTGTGGTCCTTGGATTTAATTATCAAGTAGTACTTGTTAAGGAACAGACTCTCTCATGGATGACATTGGTCCCGGGGCAAATGCGAAAGGCCGAGAATAAACAATCCGAGTACTCCATTTGATGGTAAAATAAAAACACGCATGGCTATACTTCACTTCATATGACCTCACCGTACTCCAATGATGAATATGAAAACTTGATTAGCACGCTAGCGAACCATTGGCGCAAGTAAAATAAGTTAGTTCAGGCAATCAATGTCGAAGAAAAAAATAATTCTCAATTTAAGAAAAATAAATAAATATTTCAAGTTTTTTTCTTCTAATTTTCCACGAGGACAAGAAAGAAAACAAGGTTTGGTTACTTGAGCATTTTGTGCTCTTTACAAGCTTACGATTACTATGACAATTTGCAATTAACTTATGGAGTAATTAAATAGTGTGATTATCCAGGAGTTGTCTGCCTATACGCGCGGAATCGATGCACTTCGATTTTACACGTACCAAGACAGTGTCCACCGCACGTGTCCTCATCACCATTCACCAGCAAAAATCGACGGCCCCAGCGCCTGTACACCTAGATTCATTGACGCTTTACGTGCCATATGGGGCTTTCCCCTGTGTCATATATGAGTTTAACAAATTCCCACGTGAAGCGAGAAAATAAATAAATAAATAAATAAATAAATAGACATTAAATGTTCAGTTTTCTTCATTAACTTTGGAAGAAAAACCTTCAAAAATAGTTATTTAAGCATTCAGCTGACAAATATACAAATCAACTTCTTTACACTCTACTTGGGAGATAAAATTCAATTCTCGACATGAGTCAAATCGTGCGCACAAATCAAACGTTATACAAAAAAAAATCACCTTAACCTACCACACGCTAGACTATAAACTCGATAGATTTTTCTTACTTGGCTGTATTCTCTATTGCTCCCTCGGTTGTATTAGATTCCCACAACCGACCAGACGAAAGGATCCCTAGCATATAAATTGCTTCTAGCATCATTGAGAAGTACCTCATATTGTCAATCAAGGAGATGAGCTTGAGAAGAGAAAAAAGACAAGGCAAATATAAATGCATTGAAGGGACCAAAACTTGCTAGGTGATCAGTACGTGAGCGCTCCCTTTGCCGAAGGAATTAGCAGATATCAAATGATATATCTCTCTTTTGCTTTAGTAGAAAAAAAAAGTTAACAGTGACTACACATAGAATATCCCATACATTTTTAACACTTTTAGTTAACTGATAGGTATAACGTGGGTTCACCCAACATAATTGCTTGTGCAAGTAACTAAAAAGTGCCATTTTTATTTTTGAGAACTGAATGTAATATCGCAAAAATTCAAATGGTAGGATAGCTTGATCTTTAGTTGAGTGTCACTTCAAAATTTATTGCGTAGCTTATATCTTGATGTGTGGATGTGATCAATTCTTAATTGTCTAGCGATTAAAACATTCAGAAAAGCATCCAATACTTGTATGCCGGGAGACTCATCACACTTGAATTGCTCCACATACTTACGCGGTATCGGTAGTAGACAGAACCAGAAAATATTTTTTGGGGGTAGGAGGCACCAGGGAATATAGTGACAAAGTGTATTGAACACCAATCTTTCATGGTCCATACATGCAGCGAGGAACCAAATATTCATGGTTCATACATGCAGGTAGAAACCAAATACAAAAGCTAGCTACACTTCATAAAAGGGTCAACCAACCAAAACTATTTTTTTCTTTTCAGTGGTACTTCCCGATTCTTGGAGATAATCAATAATCGAATCTGTTGTAAATTTAATAGCAATCTCCCTCTCAATATAGACTACCATGCAATTCCGCAGAAATCTATCTTCCATTTTGTTTTGAAGTCTTGTCTTCAGAAGTTCCATTGTCGAAAATGCACGCTCTACCCTTGCAGTATAAACTAGTGGAGCAAGAACAAGACGAATCAAACTAGCAAAGTGCCAATGCATGGTTTTTTTTAACTTAGCCACAGTGCCATGATCATGCAAATGTATTATATATGACATATTTATTCTATTTGATTGATACGAAGAATAAATATGTCATTGTTGAGGTTTAGGTTAGGTATTATCTTAGGTGTTGGGGTTGCATGCTAGGAGATTGCCTTTCGGCCTCTATGTGTTGCTCTGCTCCGGTGTTGAGGCTCGCGATTTCACTTGTCGGCGGGGAGGATGAGCCGATAGCCATCGCGTCACCGTGGCGCCCAACAGCCGGTGTTGCTGCGGCGGTGTTCATGCCTCTATCCGCGCGGATGCAGGCACAGTGCCGCGGTCTCTAGGTGCCTCTATCATCTGCCACCTCTACTCGTGCGCTATTGCAGTAGGATTCGCGTGCTCTTGCTTGTTGGGCTATCTACTGGGTTTTACTTGGCAATGCGTCGTGGTCTTCAGCCTACTGGGAACTTGGGCTTTCTGTATAGCTTGCCATGTTGGCCTACCCTCTACGCAGCGGCCCCACCTGTCATGCTATATGCCATAGAGAAGAGGGAGGGTAAAAAAATTGGATTGTTGGGATACCGTGGCCCTGCTGTCCCCTGAAATTTATGGTTTCAATTTAATGTGATGCAAATTCAATCATCTCGATTGGAATTGGAAGAAGCAATTCCTCCATTGGTAGTAAATGGTTATCCATTAAGCGGAGGAAATAGTAATAAAAAGAAAAAGGTTTCTGCTCCTTTATCTTAAAAGAACGGACTAAAGGGTCAGCAACTTAACCAACTTTCATAATTAAACATCATTGTTGTATGAATAACTCTTATTATGAAAAGAGCTACTTACTCTATAATGGATAAGTAGAGACAAAGAATGTGTTCCTCTATTGGTAGTAGAGGAGGAGTTTAGCCTCCCTTAACTTCGACAACGATCTAACAAGGTTAGTGTTCGGGGCTCGAGTCTAGAATCCGCGGGTTCATTGGAGTCCACACGACCATATAGAAAGATTCAGAGACATTAGGCAGAGCTAGCAGTGATGGTATATGTGGAGGCAAGGGCAAAGCGAGGAGGAACTGGCGGCCAATGACGAAGGACAGCGGGTGGGCGTGAATCATGGCGAGGTATCGATGATAACAGTTGGTGCTGAGGCCCTAGCCCGCTGTTGTAGGGTGAGAACGGTGATATAATATCATATAAGGAGCTTAGTGGATGAAGAATGGTTGTACTGTGTTTATAGGGTGGGGGTTTTTATAAGATATTTATTGGCTATCTTACCTAGTAAATTCAAACGTGCGTAGTCTCTGGATGGTATATTAGGATAGATTGTTTTGAAAGTTATACGTATTTTTGTCCTAAGAAATTGGTTTATGTCTGATAACTATTTGATATTATGGAAAATCACGAATAGTTTTAATGCAATTGCAGAGTTTTTGAGCGGTGCTATGCAATTTTTCAGTTCAATCTCAGTTTATTAAACAATAAAGTTTGCTTTTGTTGCCGCAGTCTCCCCCGTCCCCGCGGTATTTTAGGTCTGGCAGGCCAAACGCCCGCGGTATTATCCATCCGCCACGCGAACTCTCCTCTTCTCACGCCGCCCCGCCTCCTCAACCCCTCCGCCGTGCCTCGTCCTCCTCTGCGTCCGTGCGCTCGCCTCAAAACCTCCGGGCGCCGCGGTAAGCCTAAAACCCTAGCCCTCGAATTCCCCCTCGCCCGCGCGGAGCACTCAAGCCCCTCCCCTGTCGCCCATGGCGTCCTCGGGGGCCGCCGCCAACCTATGGGTGCTGCTCGGCCTTGGCATCGCCGGGGTCCTCCTGGCGGCGAAGAGGCTTCGGCGGCCCGCGCGCCCCGACCATGGCGCCTTCATCGCCCGCCTCGAGCTCCTCCCGCCGCCGCAGCCGCCGCCGCCGCAGGCGCCCCACCCTCTCACCGGACTCTGCTTCGCCATCGCTGACGCGTAAGCTCTCGCGGCCCCCGAACCTACGTGTTTGGTTGATTCTGTGTTTTAACACCGGATTTGGATATGCCGGGAAGCTTTGTAGAACTGTATGATTGGTAATTTGATCGATTGGATTATACTGGCATGGTACCTGTATCAGGTCTGATGTTCTGTGTTGTGGAATTTTTCACTGGAATCACTGAGCTAGGGCTGCGGAAATTCACATTACATAATGCATTGGATGTCATTCATACTGAAACATGGATAGAACAGAGCTTACATGATGAAGTAACGATGGGTTACCATAAAACCAGGCAGAGCCAATTGTGCAGAACACATTACAGTGAGTACAGTAGGGTGAAGTTTTACATTAAGCATGAGAAGGCAGTTCGAGGCTTGCTTAGCTTGGTTACAAGTCACTTTAACTACAAATCAATGCATCATGATGAGCTAGTTACCTTCTTCGTGAAATTTCTCTATTTAGCTTTTTTGTGGCAGTAAATTGTCAGCTAGATCACGATTTTGAGTCAGTTTGATGGAGGGGATACAGACATCCATTGTACAGGCAAAATTAGGCAGTACATCTCTTTTCCCCAAGAAGCGGCTTTAGTTTTCTGCATGTTTCACGATGTTTTCTCATCTGTGAAAGAATTGTTGAAATGCTTTGCATTGAGAACTTGAGACATAAGATGGTACTCAATCAGTTTCAACATGATATTTTACATGCCAGCTACCTCATGGTGTCAGTAATGGTATTTGTTACTGTGCATTATAGCTAGGTGATGCTACCCTAGACTTGTTTTAAGATATAAAGCAGTGTTTGCAACAAGATAGTCTAGACTTGTTTTAAGATATAAATATTTGTTCCTCATTCCACTTTTGGCTGGCTGCTTGGTTGTGTAGTGAGTGACAGTATCTGAACCAAGGATGTATCACTACTGACATTAAAAAGCATCTAGACTTTTGAGCTTCATTAACCAACCAAAAATTAATATGTTATGCTAACTCATAGATTGTATGCAAATTGTGATTTCACGACTCATGAGTTGGTCATGTCAAGCTGAACCCACTCAAAAAAGCAATAATTCCGTATCTGCTAGGTTAGAGTGTTATGTAAAAAGTACTGTGAGGATTAATTGAGGGATGTGGGGTGGATCCAAATCTGAAAAATGTGCCTGAACACAAAAACATGGATAGGCATGCACCATTCAAAGCCATGTGAGGGGGAGGGTGTTGAGTGAAGAGTAGTCAAATGTAAATTGTAGCACCAAATTTAACAAAAAAAATATTTTGTTCATTTCATGAAACAATCTACAACTCTATATGTGATGTTACTATTCTTGCAGCAATTAAAATTTAAGCATGCAAATGGGACTGGTTTCATAAAATTGCTCCAAAGATAGTAGAATTTGTGAAATCGGCATTACATATTTATAGTTGCATATATATTGTAACTACTCTGTCTGAAACATGACAATAGCCACAACAAGCTTAACTATTTTTGGTGTACCCTAGCAACCATGTGTGTTTGTATTAAGAATTCCTGCTGTGTTTCTTGCACACTTTTGTGTGTGTACACAATTTATCCAGTTAGATACATTGTCCTTCACAGCCTTGCTTGATATATTTCTAAATTAGTGTCTAATATATATCAGTGTGGCATGTTTTTATGCACTACAAAATGTCTGATGGAATTTTAATTTATTGGTTCTCTGAGTTCACTCAGCTGCTTTTTATTCTTTAATTTTCCCTTGCTACACACCGAAAGTATTCATCTAATTGCTGCATAAATTAGTTAATGTCATGGTTTCTGGAACTGTGAACTGGTAGATCAGTAGTGCATTTGGAATGGTGCTTTCTGCATTTGGCCTTACTTACCCTTGAGAATAAATATCTACTTTGATGATTGCAGATTGAATGTCAGTGGTTATATTACAAGTTTCGGAAGTCTTGAATGGTCAAAGACACACGATGCAGCGACGCAAACGTCACCAGTGGTTTCAACTCTTGTTGATGGTGGTGCTATTTGTGTTGGGAAAACTGTTATTGATGAGATGGCATACAGGTAAAGAAAAAAAACTGCCCTGGACATTTGATTCAGGGAGTAATTCTCCTTGTCTCTTGCTGCTTCTAATTTTTGCGTACATGTCATAGCGACAACAAACGTTTACTAGGATTTATTTTAATTATCATTTGCCTGTTGTTGTTTAACTTAATGCACATTACTTCTTCAGTATCCATGGTGAAAATAAGCACTTTGATACACCAACGAATCCTGCTGCTCCGGATCGAGTACCAGGAGGATGCTCAAGCGGATCTGCTGTTGCAGTTGCTGGTGGAATGGTAGATTTTGCCTTGGGTGAGCTTTTTTTTCAATTAGTATGAATTTCTGGACAGCTTGTGTGTGCAACAGGCTTTTTTTATCCGAGAGACATTAGAAGTTTATTATTCGTGACTGCATGCATTAGCATTTAGTATTATGAGCAGTGTGGGTACCACTATAAGCTCCAAGATAGAAAGAAAGTGCAAGTGGAATAAACAATGCATTCTTTTAAGCTTGATAAATGCTTTCGTATAATTTTCATATTTGCACCTTAATGTTATACTTTCATGAGAATTATGGTGCTTCTGGTACACTTCGCTCTTGCTATATGTTGCAAAGGATGGCTTAAAACCTAAACACGTAAAGAGCAATATAAGAAAAGGTCATTATGTTATGATATCTTTTCAGTTGTTTAGATGTGGGTTGGAACTATTACATATCCCTTGATATCTGTAAATATTCTTTTTCTATGGTCCAGTTTTGTGTGAAAATGGCTTTTAGACAGAGTAGCTGTCATCTGTATCTTATTTTGTGGTACCTCTTATCTGCAGCTCTCTTGTTAGTTGTTACTGGTCTTCGTTGTGTATCTTTCTTTCAGTAGAACTGCTTCCGTGTAACAGACTGACCCGGATCCTGATACTTTGATGCTTGTCATTCCTTCATGCATGGCCCTATACTCCCTCCGGTTTGGTAAAGGAAGTCGTTTAGGACAGCGACACGGTCACCAAAGCACAACTTCGACTTATCTTTTCTATAAAAATATTTCTTAAAAAATTATATATGTATATTTTTATGAAAGTAATTTTTAAGACCAATCTATTTATATAATTTTCACATTTCCAAACTCAACGACTTAAATCTTATTCATGATTTATATTCCCAATGTTTGACTCAAACCTTGTCCTAAACGACTTCTTTACCAAACCGGAGGGAGTATGCTTCTACAAGCATAGTTTAATGTCCTCACATCTGAAAAATGCCATCCCACATGGACAGATAAAGTTTGTTAATCTGGTTTTCGGAGCCTTGGTTCCTACTGAACCTTTTCAAACTGATGCTTGATCTATCTTACATTCTTACTGTCTCTGCATCTTACAAAATTTGGTTTTGCAGGTATTGACTCGATTGGAGGAGTAAGGATACCAGGTGCTTATTGTGGTGTCTTGGCGTTCAGGCCTTCACATGCTGCCGTTTCCAGTGTCGGTGTCATTCCTGTTGCGCCTAGCCTGGACACCATAGGTACCTGCTGGATGTATTTTTCTCCTTACTGTGGAATTTGTGTCTCTTGGATTTATGGCCCCTTTCAGAACCGTGCTCCGAATTCAATCTTTTGAACTCTTCATGGCCCAATATTTTTTTTCTTCTATTGCAGGCTGGTTTGCAAGGGATCCAAATGTGTTGCGTCGTGTTGGGCATCTTCTTCTTAGCCTCAATTATGCTGATATTCGCCAACCTAGACATTTTTACATAGCGGATGATTGCTTTGAGCTCTCGAAGGTACCTGCTAGAAGGCTTACCCAGGTGGTGATAAAATCCGTGGAGAAGCTATTTGGAAGTACGTGTTTGCTTACTGCACTTCCCTTCATTCAAAGTTTTTTGGTTTTTGCAGCTCACACTCTGCGGTGAATGGTTTTCTCTCTTTTTTTTTCTCAGGACAAGTCAGTCGTGTGAATCTTGGAAATTATTTGGCTTCAAAAGTATCTAGCCTCAGTAACTACTCAAATGGGCATAAGGATGGGGGTTCAAAGTTCCCTTCGTTGCTAGCACTTTGTAATGCCATGCAATTGCTTCACAAGTATGTGTCTTTCTAACACAAATCATACTGCTGTTGCTAAAGAAATAAAGATTGATTGTTGGATGTGAAATATTATTTGTTCTATTCAATATATGGTTTCTAGTAGTCTAATAACTTACATTGGAGCTGGATATAGGTTCTGACATGTAACTGTTAGGGCCTTTTTAGAAAGTGGTTTTAGGATCCAAATACTTAAGATTTAGTTCAAATGTTAACAAAACTCCAAAAAATTCATAGAGCACCCATCTTCCTGTACAAAGCCCTAAGTCAGGACTTATTTACCTGCAGAGTTTAGTTGGAGATCCTGTGGTGTAAGATTGCAAATGCTCTAGTTCTCCATAATGATTACAAGTTTTGCCCATGTACCATATCTATTGCCATATTTATTAGTACTTGATTGTATCAATGACTAATCTGATAGTTTTCAACTTTTCAATTGCGTCATAATGGTTACCTCTCTCTTTGTCCTAATGTAGCAATTTGCTGCCATACATTGTAGTAATTTTAACTCATAAATTGGATCCAGGCACGAATTCAAAGATCAGCATATGGAGTGGATAAACGCAGCTAAGTCTGCTGTGGATACTCGCATAGTCAGTACTTTGTCTGAGGATGGTGATTCAGATATCGATGGCTGCCAAGATGCAAGAAATGAAACACGCTTGGCTCTAAATAAACTTCTTAAGGTAGGAACATTGATTTCATAATGAACTATTGTTCAGTCATGAATTTGTGATAGGCTTGCTAACAATATTACTTGAAATGCTGGCTAAATATTGTCACCGATTGCTTAAGACAGTTATATGGTTGTTACTGGCAATTTGTCGGATAATTACCATTTCAATACCTTGGCACGGGTTATGTTTATCAAGGAAGCAAAACTTAGTGTTTCATAGGTTGTACAGATGCTATTTCCTTGAAATTTTGTAATATGTTCCACATGTATACAACGACAAAGCTTTTCTGGCAGGTGATAATGGCTGTTATACTCCCAAAACCAACTTTTCACAGTTACCAGAAACACTGTTTCATGTATGCATACTGATGCTGTCTTCAATACCCATGCATGTGTGTTGTTGTTGTACCCAGTTCTATTCTTTGTTATCTGTTCAGTGTTGAATCTGGAAAAGGCCATGTTTCTCTTACTCACAAGCATGTACTCGAATGGACATTGTAGTAAAGTAAGGTTCTTTGGGTGAAATCTTTTAGGTATTTTGTGTCAGCACAGTATGATGTCTCCCTGTGTGTGCAACAACTGAGTTTTCTTTTTGCGGATAAAGAATCCTTCTAGTTAAATTGTGCTGCTTGCTCTGTTTAATGGTCTAATGGAGCATTGTTTCATTTCTCTTACACTTCTGTCAATGCTGCTTGGGTTTTACTTCCTCTGTTCCAAGTAAGACTCTTTAGTTTTGTCATAAGTCAACTTCTAATTTTGACCAAGGTTATAATATATATATATATATATATACACACACATCTACTATACCAAGCAAATGCATTATCAAGACATATTTGATTATGGATTTAGTTAAACTAATTTGATGTTGTAGATGTTGGTGTATTTTTCAATATACTTGGTCAAAATTAGAGAAGTTTAGCTTGTGACAAAACTAGGACGTCTTAAATTAGTTAAGTGTTGTTATCTTATCTAGTATTTAATCGCGTGTTACTAATGTCTTATTTTCTGATGATGTGCTAATCCACAGGATGATGGGATTCTTGTCATCCCGACTGCTTTGGGATGCCCCCCAAAGCTTAATACTAAGGAACTCTCTTCTGAAAGCTACAATTCTGAGACATTATGCCTTTCATCTTTAGCTAGCATGTCAGGGTGTTGCCAGGTATAGTCTCTCCATAAGTCCATAGGGCATCTTTCACTGAAAATTTGGGCTGCTATCACATGAACTGTATGATACCTTTTTATCTAATGATCTGTTGAGCCTTTTTTTTCTTTATGAAGTTGCAATTATTTGTCTCCAATTGGCATTTTGGACAGAATACTGAACATTTCATACAAGTGTGGTCCACATTAAGTCTTAAGTGAACAAGTAATAAGTAACAGCTACTACATGGACACTCATGAAATGTGTGTCCTATAGTCCATATCAGCTTGTAGAGCGTCTTAAGTGTGTTTAAGCACCCTATGTAATGAGGTAGCTCATGTACATGCTAGGTCAGCTGATCAGCTGTCTGAATGGTCTGGTTGCATGGAGTGCCAGAATTTCTCTGGTCTTCTCTTTGTAAGGATCTGTTAAATGAATGAAAGGCTATCTGTCTCAAAAAGTGTTTAAGCAATAAGCACTGTTGAGCCAGACAAAAGAGTACTAGAGTGATGATCAGTTCATCTTTACACAGCATGAGTTGAGATGCCAGAATAATTGAGCATACAGAGAAACAGATATCTTCCTGGGAAAGGAATTACTGTAGAGCAAACTTTATTCTAAGCTCTACAAAAGTTATTCCAAACTGAAGTAATTCGCTATCATGCTAACAAGTAACAACAGAATTAAACAATGTATGCAGAGATTTCTTTTGAGTGACGTAGATGTGATTGCTGCTCCTTTTGTAAATGATGTCAAATACTTCTACAATTTAGGTTTTGGACCTGGGTGTGTGAATAGGTGGCAGAATGGATAATGCCCCAAGCATGCCACTTTTAGAATTGTATGAATGTTTGGGGAGCATATGGATTTCAATAAAGATCATGAGTTTCATTGTCAACCGCTTAAGCTGCATGGCCTTACTTTTCCAGTGCATTTTTTAGATCTGTACTGATGCAGTGATTTTGATGACTATTTCAGGTTTCTATTCCTCTGGGTACACATGATAAGTGCCCTATTTCAGTTTCTTTTATTGCTAGGCACGGTGGTGATCGGTTTTTATTGGACACCACTCAAACCATGTATGCGACCATCCAAGAGCAAGTGGAGATCCTAGCAAAATCTAATGTTTCAAGTAAACAGGCAATGAATGAAGAAGCAGCTGAAGCTGCTAAAGAGAAAGTCAGTTTCCTAGTACAAGCTTGTAGGATGTTTTTTAAAAAAAAATCAACTTTTGTGCAAATCCTCTAGTAACACTTTTGACATTAAAAAATGGTTGGTGGGGTTAAGACCGGCCCCACAGCTTTGTTTTAAGAAGAAACTCCCGGTTCCAAACTAGACCATAAATTCTCTCCCATGAAGAGTCGAACCTAGGAGCTAGAGCTGTTACTAAAGCATTGCAATCATTACGCTGCAAACCCTTTCACTTTGACATCACAGCATTGA
Organism: Echinochloa phyllopogon; assembly: GCA_033239725.1. Classification (NCBI taxonomy): domain Eukaryota; kingdom Viridiplantae; phylum Streptophyta; class Magnoliopsida; order Poales; family Poaceae; genus Echinochloa; species Echinochloa phyllopogon. Next base: position 8,434,917 of record BTCW01000018.1, read on the forward strand.
TGATTCAATGTATCAAGAAAACCTAATGGTAGTTCACTTAGGAGATTCATGATCCCACTGCACCAGCATGGCAACATGGTATCTTGGGCAGGCTTATTATTCTCACATAACCTATAACTGTGTATGCTTGTGTTTAGTAACGTTATATTGCAATGCAAATCAAATCTATCTTCGAGGAGTAGTAGGTTAAAATTGTTCCTTATAACATTTCCCTTACTGGGTTTTCTTTTTGTTATGTGCTTCTTGACAGGGTAATGCTGCCTTTAAGGAAAAACAATGGCAAAAGGCAGTAAATTTTTATACAGAAGCAATCAAATTAAATGGAAAAGTGGCTACGTACTACAGCAACAGAGCTGCTGCCTTCCTTGAACTAACAAGGTATGATCCCTCCAACCTTCCCTCCCTCTTCCACCTCTTTAGTTTTTTTTTCTTGAATATCTATTAATGAATTGACATGTAAGAAGTGTTATTTTGAACACTCCTTTGTTAATTGATTATTTACTTTTTTGACCTTTCAGCTACCGTCAGGCTGAGGCAGATTGTACAAGTGCCATCGATCTTGATCCAAAGGTTAGGTCCTGTTTTTTTTGTGTTTCAGACTTGAGTTTTGCAGAATGTGCAATCGACATTATCCCTACTGTATTTATAGTACATGTGTTTAGGCCTCCTTATGCCTCCCAACCACAAAAAAAGGCTCGATATTTGGTATATGTTCAAACTGTAATGCATTTATCCTTTTTAGATCGTGAAAGCTTATTTGCGGAGAGGAACTGCAAGGGAGATGATGGGTTATTTTAAGGATGCGGTTGAAGGTCAGTTTTGCCCTTTATCCCTTTAGTACAAGAGTTTGTATTTGTTTGTTGAGATTCCATGAGCTAGATTACTCCCTCTCACTCCATGTGCCTGATAAGGAGTTCACGCTATTTACGGAGTAGTTTGCTATCTAATGAACTGGACCTGATGATATGGCCATGTCTTATTTGCAGATTTCAACCATGCCCTCATTCTAGAACCAATGAACAAGACTGCTGGTGTTGCCATTAACAGGTTAAAGAAGTTGTTTCAGTAAATACAAAACCGTTGAATTGTTTCTGCATGATGTGATGAGCTCAGATTTTGTGCACACGAGAGTTGTGCCTGTCCTGGGGATGGGATCGAACTACCTGGGAGCTCAACGCACGGATGCTGCTGCACATGCTCTATGCGCTCACGAGGTACCAAACCATCACAGCCATGGCAACAGATTTTCAAAGCAGTGGTCAGTTACAGTGAATTTACCCGGTTCCTATCCCCCCAAAGTTTTGGAAAAGCAAAATAATACACCAGTTTTTGGGAGTTGGTCACAGTAAACAATGTCTTCGAAAGCGCTTTACGGGTGTCGTCGGTCCCCACCATGTATAATATCAGCTTCACCAATTATTTGTTCAAACGCTTTGCCAATAAAACCTTTTGGTTATGCTTGCCTGTACCCAATTACCCATCCGTCTTTGCCATTCCGAGCTGCTGCTTTCAGGGCTCGCCCCGAGAACGGCTGCCCGTTGGTGAGGTCGCTCGTGGAGGCTGTTAGGCCGCCTTGTGCTGACGCCCAGTTGCTTCGCGGCTGAACTAGTATACATCCGCCCAACCTTTTAGCCCTTTCCCCTTTCGGTTTCGGTTGCTTGCCTGTCGCTGTCACTGAAAACTTCCGGTGATATTAGTAGCGGCTGTCTGCGTCAAATGATGCGCGCCTAATCTATCGTCGATGGGGGTTGCTTAACAAGAGATCCCCCGTCCTGTGCTGCGTGTTCGTGCAAGTGGACCTGAGGCTAATCCCTGTTCGACTGACTGAATGGGTGACCCGTTGATTGCTTGGGTGTTCGCAGGCTGATGGGTCGGTTTTGGGCATCTACAGGAGCGCTACCGGCTCTAGCCTAGCTCGATACCCTGTTTGTTCTAGTAGCTACGGAAATTGGACGTTGCATGTTGCCTGGGCCCGATCCTTGAATGTGCAGCGTGTAAAAGATTCTATTCTCCCCGTGCTTGTTCCTAGCGCGAGGCCGTGCTGTCACGTCGCAAAGAGGCCTAACATTGCCGTCCGGCGAGAAGCAAGGCTACAGTTTCACCACGGCGAACCACCGAACATCTGTGAGAACTTCACTGATTACCCCAACTCCAGTTGTTACGCCTATCCATGGGCCTAAGAGGAAGGAATCATTGGCACCGGAGAGAACAGCTGCTGCTTTGACCGGCGCGGGGCGGGGCGACACGAGCACGGCAGTGCCGGCGTCCAGCCGCTGCTCCTCGACGGCGACGTGAACGGGACCGGCCGACCGGCGCCGAGTGCGTCTCCCTATCAATGGAAGTGAAAAGAAAAGAAAAAAAAAGCAGCCTCCAACCGCACGGCGGAGGAGCGCAAAGCTCCTTTGACTTGGCTTCCACTACGCCCTGCCGCCCAACGGAGGAGGAATGGCGCGAGCGGTGCGTGCGTTGGTTGTAAACTGAACTGATCGCGATCGCGACCCCCGCCCCGAGCCCTTTTTTCGCAAAGCTAAGCTGGAGCACTGAAAACATCCCCCCTTGCACGAGCGGGTCAGGATAAAAAGGTTCCGCATCAACTCGAGTGAACACACTGGCAGTTCACAAAGTCGTGAGAACTTTGTAAATATTTTTCCCCGATGTGGTGACTTTGGACCGAAAAAATAATTATTTTCTGTATTTACCAACGTGGTTACGAAAACGATATTTTTCCTTTAACAATTAGCACAACAAGACGTGTGCTGAGTTGTTTTTTTTCTTTCAACGGGTTGCGAGGGCTTTACAGGTCCTGTGTGATTTTTTATTTTGAGCGGCGAGTACCATGGAATTTCACTCCCGGAGCGATCACGATCATACCCAGTGTCCTGAACGGATGTACACCACCAGTACGCCACTGAAGCCGTGAAGTGAACGGACAACATCATGCGGAACGCACTGGGAGGGGAGAGCCTCAACACCACAGGACCACGAGGCAGGCGCAGGGCCCGGCCCCCGCCCGTGAGGCGCCGGACGCTCCGTGTGGCGGTTAGGTACGGGTTCCTTCTCGGTGGCGCGCGCTTCGCTTCGGCCTTCGGCCCGCCCCCTCCTCCCTCTGCAGATCCGGCTCGCCGGGACCATGCTTTGCGTCAACAGAACTGCGCCGTGACCACAGTTCAGAGCGCGAGATGGGGCTGTACGCGAGAATGAAGAGGGCGTGACGCCGGACGGGGAGGAGGGGGATTCGAGGCTCTGGTTGACGGGTCGCCGAGGGCCGAGGCCTCCGCCCGGCGGCACACACGGCACTATGCATTATTCGCGTCCTTGTCGATCACGCATGGGTCTACCACCTGCTGAGATCTGATGAAAAAAAACGCCACGACTTGTACGAGCCCCCTGTCGCCGCGCGTGCATCGTCGCGACCCCCTCGTTCACCAGCGTGCGCTGCCCGGCCTCCCACGATCCATCGCGAGGACCATCTCCCGGCGACAAGCTTCGGGTTCCATGCGGCCGCCTTTTCCGCTGCTGCCAGATCTAACAGACATCTGCTTGGGAGCATTTATCTTTTGGGGGCGCGCCTGCATCCCCGAGCATGTGGCCGCTCGCTTTGCTCCACGCATTTCTTCGGGGGGCCATGTCGAGTGCGTGCGTTGCATGCATGGCCGGGTCGTACCGCCGGTGGGGCTCGCCGCCGCTGCTCACGGCGTGGCGTGAAATCCATGGATCTCACCGTGGATCGAACAGGACGAGTTGCGGCGTTCCTGCACTGCAGCAGCGTTGAATGAAATCTCTGTCTGCTGACTCTGCTCGATCGACACGGGGTCCAGGATTGTCTCTCCGACCGGGTCGTTGAAATTGATCTTTCGGGATCTCTGTCCCACAGCTGATAGTAACACCACTTCTTGTAATGAAATCGTCTTCGGTGGTGCAAGAAGAGTAGGCGGAGATCATCAGTAACCGATGAGACGGTTAACCGATCCGTTGCGGCCAGCTCGATCGCGGGTGTTTACTGACAATGGTAAGCGTACCGATCGACGGGACCGGCTACTGCCATGACAGGATTGGGGTAAGTGGGCGGTCTCTTCGCGATCCCGAAGTCCTCTCCTATACCCTAGGCTGGTCGCCCGGCTCGCCGGGCAAACTGCTGGTCAGATTCACATTTCTGTAGCGCCGACGACGGCTTTGTCGACATGGTTTTTCAAATCTGATTTGGTGTAGTGTTTATACATAATTGAGGAGCGCTCGCTCTTCTTTGTCAAAAGGGACGAACAGTGCGGGGAGGATGTGAGCCCTAGCTCTCACATCCTCCACAGTCAGTTTCGATTCCCTCTACTCCTGCAACCGGGGTAGGCAGAGGCCCTTGCTAGGTAGGATGCAGGAGTAGGCACTGCGTATAGCTGGCTAGGCCGTGGATGGCAATGGCTGCTTTCTTTCTTCCGGTCCAATTCGACTTTTGTTCTCCTTTGCAATGCACGCTCACACCCACAATGTCACAGCCCATGTTTCCCTTGTTAAGCACTGTTGGCATATAGTACAAATGCTGCTTTCTCGTCAGAGAAATGCGCGTGCACGCGACACGCGTCCGGCCGGCCGACAGAGCCAGCTCGAATCAACCCCATCCCCGTACGCGGGGCACTTTGCTTTCGATGTGGCTCAGCCTCTGCTGACTCCCTGACCCGATCCGATCCGGTCGCGGCTTGTGTGCGGTGCACTGCTGCTGCCGCCTCGCTTCGCCCTCTGCCCTGATGCAGAGACCCCCTTGCCCTAGAGCCATCTCCCTCCGATCTCAAGTCTTTGTAACTTACGGACGACGATGCAGGAGCTCGCTTTTTCAGTGACAAGAGATTCCGGCCGGCAGCTTTTTATGTGTGTGCCTGCCTCTATTATGCCCCTGCTGGAGAGATTGTTACCACGAGGCACGAGCACTAGAATAATGCATTTCCTACGTGTTCCAATATGACAAGCCTCTGATTCCGAGCGCACAAATAAAATAATAATAGGCCAGAATAATCCAGATATATAAAATTAAATGGCACCGAATGTATTGGTGGTGCAAACAATCCACAGCAGTACGCGCATGGCAGAGGCTCACATGCACGTCGTCCTTTTTTGCAGAAAAAAAAAGAGTACGTGGAACATCACCCCACCGTGCCTAAACACGGCTGAGAGTTACGACCCAGTACGGGTGCAATACCTTTGTAACGTCCCTCGCCTTTCACCAAAGACGGTGGCAGCGCGTGCAGACGTGCAGTAGATAACCCTAGCCACCAGTACTGCTGCCGCTACGACGACGATGCATCATGGGTGAGAGTGTGAGACGAGAAAAAGCTAGGGGTAAAGCAAAGCTCCCAAGGGAATAGAAACAAGAAAGCGAGGGGGTGCGCGTACGTACGGCGTACAGGTACAGCACTGGCGCGACGAGAGGAAAGGCGCCAAAAGCTAGGCGAGCGCGTCGCTACGCTTGCTCCTGAGCATGGGGCGCAATGTGCACTGCACGGCGACCGGCACGCACCAACACACACGCACCAGAGTACACAGAGACCTCACGGAAACACATACACACACACACGAGTGACAGCGTGACGCGACCCCCGTATCTGGCGGCAATCTCGCGCAGATCTCGACGTGCTCCCCCAGTCCCAGTCCCGGTTGCGTATTGTTAACCGAGATAAACCACGGCAGCGACGACAGGGACAAGTGATGGCGCTTCAATCCTAGCTTATCGATGAATCCCTGTTGCTGGACAGGAACACGGCAGGCACTCAGGCAGATGATAGAACGGACGGGCGTCAAGGTCAGGGCCAAACCAATGTTGATCTGACGGGGCCGCGATCTGAGAGCGCAACGCAGTGTACGTTGATCGATGGATGGATGGATCGATCGATCGGCAGATGAGACGTAGTGATCGGATCGAGCGCGGCGAGCCAGCAGGATTAGGATCGGATCGACCGAGACGGTGGAGTATCCTAAGGATGAGATGGCCTCCGCCCTCGGATGGGAGGCAAGAAAGAAAGCGGCTTTGGCGAGACACGGATCGGCGACCCGACCGGACCAAACCCTGTCGCCGTCCGCCGCGGTGGCGTCGCGTCGTCGCCGCCCGAATAAAAATTCGCGTCCCGTTGCTCTCCGCTCGCCTGCCCCCAGCCCCGAAAACGACCGCCGCCCGGTGCCCGTCGTCTGGTAGATTTCCTCGCGTCCTTGGACTTTGACAGCATGTATTATCAGCACGCGCGTATACGTCAAAAGCATGGCGATCCTGCAACTGGAGCTCACCACGCAGGAGTGAGTGGTGAGGAGGGGCCAAATGGATCGGCCAAGGCGCACGTCACCGCGGATGGTTCGGCACGGAATTGGATACGCGCGCCCAGTTGCGATGGGAGCGAGGGCGACGACGACGCTCGGCTGGGAAAATCAACGGGGTGTCTCAAAGTTTCGACGCCCAGGAGATGTTTTGTTTAGATCCGGGTCACTTTCGATCGTGTAAATTTTTCATCAGTTTCGGGTTAGGTGATTGATAGGCTTCGTTTTGGTGTGGCTTTGCTTCCAACTCGTATTGGAATGTGCCCACAGGCCACAGGTACTCCTCGCCTTCAATCAGACCTCCGAAACAGACCAACACTACAGCTGCGGTATCCCAGTGCGCCAGACGTCTGAAAAACTCTAAAACCTCTGTCGATCTCCAGAGGGAACCCCTGTCCCCGTGCGAAAATTTTCGAACCCCTCAAAAAGTTTTCACTGGCCCTGACGCCATGGTCCTGGTCCAGCACACCCAACGCATCGCGCGCTGCCACCGCACGCACACATGCAGATGGCTTGGAACAAGAGATGAATGTCTGGGGCTGGCCACCCCCTGCAAATGCTGCGCGGCAGAAAGGGAGAGGTGTATGATGTGCCTTCCCGAATTTTATGTCAAACTTTGATCTTCTAGAGTGCATACGCACCGTAGCATTTCGTTTGTATGTCTGAAAAATTGTTCAAAAATTAATTAATTAGCCTCAAAATGTTCGTCTCGCGGAGTATAACAAAACTGTGTAATTAGTTTTAGATTTCATTTACATTTAATACTCCATTTATGTGTCGACATTTTAATGTATTTTTTTTTTCACTTTGAAATTTGGTAGGTCTGCATGTGGGAGCAGGGGCAGGGCCTTCACGTGAGGAGGGTATATATCGGGGCGGGGCGAGACGGGTATACGGTCGCGGCTTCCCATGGTGGGCGCGCCACCGCCTCGCCGTCGGCCAATGCGTGCTCCGATCCGCGCACTCAAATCAACGGCCGGAGGAGATCAGATCGGATCAGATCGCCTCAGGTCAGGGATTGCCGTTGCCAGCCAGGGGGAGAGCGAAAAGAAGCAATATTGTGGCACGGAGCTTCTGCAACCCCAACGACGAACACTGGCCGCGCCGGCCGAGCAGTTCTATGTTCCCGAGACGTTTTACTTGGTTGGTAAAAAAAAAGGGGGACACCGGTAGGGAGAAAATAACAAGTATTTGGACAAATGTGCGTGAGAAAAACAGCTAGTTGATCCGTCCTCTTGCAACAATTTTCTCTTTTCTTTTCCTAGGGAACTGCACTTTGCGATGTTCACGTTGATGTTGCAATAGGCTAGGCGATGCCTTTCTTCTGGTCCTTTCACTGTACTAGGTGTTTTGCAATCAATTCGAGGTGACTCGAGAAAGCATCTGGTCATAGTTGCCCGGGAAATATTTGCCAGTGGTTGCCGAACGAACCGATGACAAATGGCGATATTCCGTCCACTTGGACAAGTTGCCCAAGGCTTGTAGCAGCATGAGCAGTGACGAGACCGAACAAGATGGAGCCGTCCAAAGCAATGAATAGGTGATCCCCATTCCGTTTGGCTTGCAAGGAGAAAGGTACACCACGGTTTAGAAAAGAAGCCATCAAGTCCGGTGCGGAATAGATAAACATTGCATTATTGTCTACTACTAGTTCTTTTCTCGACAATCGTGTTAGCATTCTATGTTTGTGGATCAACACGTGCGTTGTTTAGAAGTAAATACCCTTGAATTAATAACAAGATCTTCACAAAATGGCAGGAAAACAAGAAAAACACGGAAAATATATACAAACGAAAAATTCCAAGTTGCATGGCTATAAAATAAAAGTAAGTTTCGTAAATAAAAGCCATATTTTGGAAGTTGATAAGCTTAAGTACCACTTCCAACATCCGCGGAAGTGCAAAATACATGAGCATCTACAGGAACCTATCTAAAATACATTCTCTAAATCATCATTTGGAGAAATATATTCTCTAAATCATCACTTTCAATAATTATTTTCTATATCTTTATACTTTTCAACAGCTTTTCTATATTTTGTGCGCAGAAATCTCGCTCACCATCTTTGGCTAGCGAGAAATTCGAAATAGATGATATATATATTTGGATATCCAATTGAAGAGATTGTTGGAGGGTGTTTTTTCACTAAAATCTCTATTTTTATAAATTAGAAAAGATATAAATAGGCTCTCGTTTCAAATTTTGATACTCCAAAACTCCTTTTCTCTATATAAGCATTATTGGAAAATACAGAGCCAAATGGAACTCCTGACACCCAAACTTATCAATGGCGTAGTGGAAGCGTGAAACACGCCCGGCCACATCCTCCTCGGCTCATCATGCGAACCCAAACTACCCACGCTTCCAGAAGTAGCAGCGACGAAAGGCCTGTGCCGAAGGCCGAGGACACGCCATGCCACTAGAATTACCCTCCCTTTTCTCCCCTCCTCTCGTGTCACTAGCCACCACTCACCGGCGACCCCAGCCGAGCCGAGACCCACCCCATGGAAATTGGCAACGGCAAAGGCAGGGCCAGGGCCCCGTGTGTGCGCAAAGCTGCAAGCGCGAAATGGAGCCACGGGCTCCCGGACAAGCACTCAACTTTCCGAGGCCGGGTCGTTGGCTCGCGTAGCTAATCAAATTAACAAAGCCAATTAGTGACAGTCAGTTGCGATTAGGTTAACCATCCCGAGGGGGGGGGGGGGCGTGGAATCCGGCCTTGCTCTGCTTATCCTACTCGGGTTCCTGATAATCGCAGCGCTTAGATTTAAAAAATCCGCGCCGATTCCCATCTCCTCCTGCGCCACGCTCTGCAGGCCACGCTGTGCTGTGCGTGCGAGCGCAGGAACGAAACGAGATTTCTGCAGGCGACACGAGCTGGCCGGTGGGTCTCTCTGGGGCTCTGACCCGTCTGGTTGCAGGGACCACCCGTAATAGGTCACACTGGTCTAAGAGATTCTCCGGGGGAGAAACAAAGGAAAAAATAGCCTGGTCTAAGACGTCTCTAATCTATAATCAGTAGCGTCCCGGTATAATACTTGCCGTAAACTTGGGCCTCCCTCGTGCAACCACTGCTAGCTTGGCTTTGTTTAGTGGGAGGCCGTGTTGGCTGCGAGGATCTCGAGATGTGCCTTCCCCTGCCGTGACGTACCGCCGATCGCTCGGCACGGCCGGCCGGCGGGTTCAAATGCTACTGGAGTGAATGATTAGCCCGGGGAGTTGGAGCCTGCTGACACTGCGTGCTCTGTTTTATTTTTTTAAGCGATGGTGCATGTGAAGATAATGGGATCGGGACGAGACAGGGGTGGTGGTATCTTAAGATATGGCGGAGGAGAATGAGCGATCCAGATGAGGATGAGAGTGTGGCATGGCATGTCCGGCCGTGGTGTTAGGGGGAGAAAATGACTGGACGTAGTGGTAAGAATTGGCGGAGAACTGGGACAGACGTGAAGAGTGACGAGGCAGCCGGTAACTTGATTAAGCCGCGGTGAGTGTGTTTTCGTGGATGGAGCATTGAGATTTTAGGAACTGCGACTGTGACAGAAGAAAAGTTTGGGAGGAATCGAAATCCCGGCGATTGGAGAAGAGGATTGGGATATGGTTGCGCATTTCGGTATCTTTCACAGGCCTTTCGGAATTGAGATTCGTAAAGATAATAATAACTGCTGTGAATCGCCATCACTTTTTTAAAAAAATTGGGTTTGCAAGGAATCTTCATCACCTTTTGTATCCTACTACACAGGATCGAGGTTCTCAGAAATGTTTGTTGAGTTTCGAATGGAAGAGGACAACAAATAAAGCCTCGATATCTTCATAGCGTACTGTCCTTGATGAAATGCCTCGCGTACACCACACGTATAGATACTCCTCTTAAAAGAATCTGTCATACAAAACACAATAACACACCACATGTTACATCCATACATACCCCCAAAAAAGGGGGTTAGAAATGTTGTTTTCTAAGGGAACATAAACGCTATTCTAAGGAACATGCAGTCGTCCCTCGGAAACCTTGACAACTACTCCTAGAAGCTAAAATATCCAGGCTTGATAGTACACGCGAATGGCATCAAGGTGAGCACGAGATACCGTATCCGTATCCTAAGCAACAACTACATATACCGCATACAGGAACTAATAACTACCAAACAGATCGTGTCGAGACCCATCTTAAAACTCACACAGCAACCACACGATCAATCAGTCATTCAGTCACCCTCGGCAACAAGATCACTTCGAGTTGGTAGCTTGTCCTGTTGCCAACATGTTAACCCTGATCTCCGAAAACCTAGCCCATCCATTCGCCGAATAAAAAAGGGCCTACCGAAAAGAACCTCATGCCCTGCCATCGCGATTCATCGCCTCCAAATTCCCCTGTTCTTTTCTCCCCCCTTTTCTTCTCCGCATACAAAGAACACATCCTGTCACCGAGCCTTATCCTATCGTCGTAGGAGTCTGAGCTGAGTTGACGCAGGCCCGTTTCGTTCGCCTTTTTTTCCTCGCTTCGGCGCGAATGTGCGATCGCGAACTTGAGTCCCGAGACCTGACCTGACCCGCCACCACCTCCGTCCGCACCGAACCGAGCCGCATGTGCGCGCACCACGCCCCACGGCTCGCGCCCCGCACCGTCCCGTCGAATCGGCCCCGTACACGGGCTCCACGCGTAGCGCCGCGGCAGCCAGCAGCCTTGCGCCGCCGCAACGAAATTTCCACGCGCTGGGCGCCGCGCCCCATCCCCTGCACCGCCGCCGCGACGTGGGCGGGAGCGCGATCCCGCCGCGCGGGATACCAGATGGGTCGATGGATGGATAGGGACGACGCGCTGCTGGGTTCAGGGTTGGTTACGCGTGTGAGGTCACCCCGCGGCGCGGGCGGGAGGGTGTCCGTGCACGTCCCTTGCAGCTGCGGCTGCCCCCCCAGGCGCGCACCGGCGGGGGGGCGCATATGGGTGAGGGCCGCAAAACAGGAGCGGAAAACGTTGCCCGCGTACGGGGTAAACGGGGGTGGTGGAGCGCCACGGGGAGTCGGGGATGGAGGCGGCCCCGCCGCAGGGCAGGAGACCCAGAGCTCGAGCTAGCTGGGTGACGGGGATGGGAAGAGAGAGGAGGTACAGGCCGACGGGTGGGCCCCACCACCACGCTGCCTCCATCATCTCCTGACATGAGCCACCTGATCCCGATTGGACAGCTGTTGCTGCCGCCCGCCTCCCCCCATCTCTCTCCAGCCAAGTTCTACTGCCTCGCGCCCCATTGGCCGGCCCCTCCTCTGCCGCGGGGGGTTAAAAAACGGCAGAGAGATCAAGGATCGGATTAAACAAAGTTAAAAACCCTGGTAGCTTTGTTTTATCAGCAGTAACCCTCTCGGTAAGCCACGCATTCTCGAGGAGATTTTGTGGGCGAGCGCGGAGATTCCACGGACCATGCGCGTCGCGCTGCCAGACGCAGATTTCATCGCTGCGAGGAGGATCACGGGGCGCGTGAAATGTTCCCCTGTCCTCGCGCGGCAGCGGACAATTACCGCGCCGCGCGGTTAATTTCAAAGGAGTGAGGGGAAGGCCAAGGCCACGCCTACGCCGTCGTGTGTGCGCCCCATGGGAGGACAGGGCCTCAACAGAAGTGGCAATGTGCCGTACAGTACCAGCAGTGCCCTCTCAGGTTGCCACTGCTCCCCCACCCTCTGCGCCAATCCCAGCACAGCGGGCAGTAAAAGTTTTTGTACCCCCCGCGGCGATTAACGCCGGTGGTTACGCGTCCGGGTTAATCCTGCAGCGCACGCACGCCACCGCGCACAGGAGCAGCTCCCGTCTGCCAGTAAAACGCTACTGCTCCCGGCGGGTCCTTTTGCCTGAGCGAGCCCCCTCTCCCCTTGCTAACCTGGGCTGGACTTCCTGTGTTCGCCATTGGTGATTGTTCTCCTTTCTCCTGTCAAAGGCTCGGTGAAAGCACGTAGTCATGCCCGGGCCTTTTCGCTCCCACTGTAGAGCTGTTGTCTTGCCTTGTTTCTCTGATTATGTGGTAGACAGGCTAATTAATAATAATGCGCACTGATTGCATAGCAGATAAACAACCATTCAATATTGCACAGGAACAGTCAGGTCTGGTTTTTGCGACGCAGCTCCCATGTGAACGCTCGTGTTCATTTTTAGATCGGGAGCAGCCGGCAGAGGACGGCCATACAGGCGAAGGGATACAATGACGGCAACGTAACGAGATGTTTCCATCATTAGCAAGCCAAGGACGCATCGACCATGGCTACCCCTCCGAGATTAAAGAACTTTCTCACGGGACGGGCAGGCAGCAAGGACCCCCTACTGGTCTCGTAGAGTGAATACAAGCAAAGCAAAGCGGCATCCATGGATTCACAAGCAAAGCAAAAGGCTACAAATTCCAATCGAGGAACACATGAGCTGGAGGAATACACGAGGGCGGCTACACTAGATACAGCGCTGTCTACGATCAATAGAGGGAACAGAGGAATGAGTACAGGAGGCAACAGCATTGAGTTCCTGATGCGAGAAGCATTTGAACAGATAGATGAACGTAGCTCAGTTTTGGATTCGATGCCTTGTATACAAAATTCTCATTCGAGCTGAAGAAGTCCGGTTCGTCCTTATTGGATATGAGCGATTGGAGGAATTACACATAATAATAGACATTTAAACATAACAATAGGCTACCATAGTTCACGGATTGAAGGGATTGGAGTAGAGGGGGGATCGGAAACAAGAACGAACGCGGGCCGATCCGGTCGGAGTCAAAGTGTGCATCTCATCACGCCGGTGGGAAACCGTGGCTCGGTCGCTCACTGCAATTCAGCGTTCATTGACGTCTAGCTTCAATTGTTCCGGCGAGCTGCTGGGGGGGAGGGTGCGCCATGCCCAGGGACGCGCATCTTGATCAGCGTCCAAAACCCCATCTCCCTGATCACGGCGCGGTGAGGCGCCATGCCGAGGTGGCGATGAGCGGGCGCGTGTGCCACCCCAGGGTCAGGCACCCTTCCTTCTCCTCCACCCTGTACCCGTCGCCGCCGGCGAAGAGCGCCAGCAGCGTGCTCGCCTGCTTGTAGGCATTGGAGCCTAGGTGCACGGGCTCGAAGCCGGCGCGGCCCAGGCGGTTGCGCCACTGCCCCAGCGTCTCGTGGCGCTCCGTGCGCTCCGCGCCCTCGCACGCCACGACGTTGCAGATCTGCCGGCCGAGGTACACCTCGGACATGACCTGGTCCGTGCCGCCGGCCGCGGCCGGGGAGGCATCGGCGGATTGGCCTGAGCCGGCGCCCTCAAGCGAATCGAACATGGTGGAGTAGTAGTGCAGCGACTCCGTGAAGCGGTCCAGGAATGAGCCGGAGTTGTGGTTGGCCTCTTGCTCGACCACGGTCACGATCCTCGGCCGCACTGCGCGCACCGTGCCCAGGACCTTCTCCAGGGCGCCGGGCTGCGCCAGCAGCCGGTGCAGCTCGAACACTGAGTTGACGGCGATCACTTCGGGCTCGTCATCCGTGTCCTCGCCCTCCGGTTGCAGCATGAACGGCTCCAGGTCAGCCAGCGTGGCGGCGACGAGTCCCCGGTACTGGAAGTCGACGCGGATGGTGTGCGCGAACTGGGCGAGCTTCCAACCCACCTGCTGCAAGGCGTCGGTCTCGTCCGGCTGCGGCGGGCCGACGCCGGTGAGGCGGAACGATGGGGGCCCGCCGGGGCGGAGGGCGAGGGCCTGGAGGAGAGCCGGCCACTGCATCCCCTGCTTGATGCCGAAGTCGACGACGTGGACGCGGCGGCAGCCGGCGAACGCCTCGAGGATGGCCTGATTTGCGGTGAAGTGGGCGAACTTGAGGTAGGGGCAGGACTCGTAGAAGTGGGCGTGGAGGAGGTCAGCGAAGGCGGTGTCGAGGAGGGAGCTGTCCGGGGCAGGGCGGAAGCGGTAGACACGGCGAGCGAGCGCCTCGCCGAAGTAAGCGGCGACCTTGCGCATGGCGCCGCCCTGCGACGAGGCCAGCATGGGGATTTGCTTGACCAGCGCCTCCGCCGCCGTGAAGTTCTCCTGCTGCACGGCCTCCGCGCACGCCAGCAGCGCGTGGACGAGCCGGATCCCGGCCTCCTGCGTGTCCACCACCACCACCGGCACCGCGGGCCCGTTGGCCGCCGCGGACGCTTGCTTCACTGGCGGGGCCGCCTCGACCACGGAGCTCCTGGTGCGGCCGCCGTCCAGGGACGACGACGAGGAAGAGGAAGACGACGTGCTGCCGCCGCCAGTCCGCATCCGCTTGGGCTCCCGCGCCGAGTCCGTTGACGGGTCGGCCGACGCCGGGACCGGCGATGGGATCGGCTTGAGAGCGTAGGTGCTGCTGGACGAGTCGACGGCGGGCGGGAGATCCATGTAGCCTGCACCGGCGGCGGCGCTAACCGTGACGGTGGACGAGGTGGACGGGAGCCGCGGTGCCGGCGGTGCGGGGGGGAGCGGCGGCGGGGGCGCGTTGAGCTCCGACAGCATGTTCTCGACCCAGGACGAAAGGTCCGAGGGGTTGTAGTGCACTGTGTCCGTGGCGAGGTGCGAGACGAACCCGTCATCGGCCGCGGCGCCGGCGCCGCCGACGCCGCCCATCCCCATGGCCATCTCGAGCTGCTCCAGCTTCTGCGCGACATCCGCCATGTCTGACGAGCGCACCTTGTACCCGAGCGCGGCCAGCAGCTCGTCCACGTCCTCCTCCTGCTCCCCCGCCGCCGCCGCCATCATCTTGTCCTTGGAGGAGCCCATGTCGCCGCCGCTCCCGCCGGCGTCTTGGTACTCGCGCTTCATGATCTCGGAGCTGCGCAGCTAGCTAGCCAGCTAATAATTGCTTGCGCACCTCGGTTTCGGTTCTGGGATAGCTTGGGATTTTGATCCAGGGTTGGGAAGTGGGAGTGGGGAAGGAAAGCGAAGGGGAGGGGAGGGGGAAGCGAGGCTGGAGGCGAGAGAGAGAGAGAGGTGGGAAGCGAGCAAGGCAACTAGTAGTAGTAGCAGCAGCGGCAGGGGAAGGAGGGGGCCGCGAACGCGAAGGCATCAGCCATCAGGTGATCAGAGAGGAAGGCATCTATCTATAGTCTCTCGCTGCAGGTGGGGCCCGGCAACTTCCTCCGCCCCAACACGCGCACAGCGTTGGATCGATGGACGGATTCGTCGCGGCCGCCCTTTTCACCAGACAAACTTCACCATCCAGTTAGAAATCCTCCGCCCACCACCCCAAAGATCGCCACAATGACTGTGTTTAGATCGAACTAAAGTTTAGTCCCTCAAATAAGTGATAATTAATAGTATTAAATATAAACTAATTATAAAACTAATTATATAAGTCATATCTACTCGAAGACGAACCTAACAAGACTAATTAACATATAATTAGTAAATAATTATCAAATTATTACTGTAGCATTATATTGTTTAATCATGGACTAATTAGGTTTAATAGATTCGTATTGTAAATTAGTCTGACTTATGTAATGCATTTTGTAATTAATCTATATTTAATACTTCTAATTACCATTCTTGCATTCGATTTGAGGGGACTAAAATTTTTAGTGCCGGAACCAAACGCCCCCTAAAAAAGGTGATCAGAAGTGGGGAGCTGTGTCCACGGCTCACTTCTCCATCTTGCAAGCCAATGGCGAGCCGAATTCTTTTCCAGCATGTGGAGTAAACTCTGTAGCCCAGCCTGCGGCTAGCCATATTTTCTTTCAATCCCTTCTAACAAGAAGAGAAATACTATATCCCTGCATTGTACTGTACTAAAGAAAAATAAAAAAAACATCCATGTATGTAGTATTCCTCCATTGATATAATTCATTTAATTTTTTAATGCGATCCCAATTAAAACATTAATCCATTTTAAAATAATAATCTTAAAAACAAACACTACTCATACATATTCTAGAAAATGAATTAATAAATTGAAAAACAAGCGGTTGCCATCCCATATTATAGGTACAACCCATCCGGAGCAAGAATATCCAGGTTTGCTTGGACAAATATGCAGACAACACAATGCCCCAACTAGGCCCAGATAATGATTAATGAGCGAGCTCGTCTCGTTAAAGTTCGATTCCATAACTATGCGCCTTGGATCCATTCAATTAGAAGGGTGAGCTCACCAGTTAGCTAAGCATAATTTAGCATTAGCATTATGAGTTCAAGTGAGGTTAAACAAGATAATACTATCTAACAAGATCACAAGGGCGTTACAAACCACCTCTCAACATAGTATAAATGTCGCAAAAACAAAATAATTTATACTAACAATATGTTTTGTGCTGAGTTATGAGTTTGATGGCAGGTTTAGTTTGACCAACCATAAAAATAGTATTCTACTAATAAACTATAAAACACTAGAGTTTAATATTGCTATACTCAACGAGCTTAATGAGCTAATCACACATGCACGCAAGTTGCACCTTTAAAAAATGAGCTAAAAGAAGAATCGACTCAATTTTGCATGAAAGAGTAAGCCTATAAAAGAAACAAGTTGGTTCGATACGAGCACATGAAGAAGACATGATACTTTCGCAAGCCTAAACACGTTTTGCATACCCCACAACTAAATTCTTAGTACTATTTCTTCACAACCATCTATGATGTTGTGATTTAAAGGACGACACAAATTGGCCTCCATTTCATGACACAATGCGTTTTGGTCTGTGTACAATGCAGTAGTATTTTGTTTTTGAAAGACGTTTGCAAACTTTGGTATGAAATGTAGATGTGTCTAGCTAGTAGAAAGAAAACACATGAGATAAAACTCATATTTTAAAATAATAGCAAAGCTTGGCAAAAATTGGTAGCAGAATAAGTCTAAGCAGTAGTAACTAGCGCAAAGGACCGTGCCAACATTTGGAAGGGGACCTTGGTGATGGCATTTTCAATGGTACTATACACAAGACTTCAAGTAATTGTATTGTACTATATAGAACACTGTATCCAATATAAAATTGAAAAACTTGTGTAAGCAACCTAATACTTACATTTCTACAATGACTAACATTCTATTCCATCTAATTAAAATCAAATATGTATTAAGGTCCATACTGCCTTCGTATTGGTAAAGGAATGCGTTTAGGACAAGGTTTGAGTCAAACTTTGGGAATATAAATTGTTGAGTTTGAAATTATAAAAGTTATATGAATAGATTTATTTTGAAAAAATACTTTTATAAAAAATATAAATATTTTTATAAAAATAAGAAGTCAAAGTTGTGTTTTGAAGACTGTATCGCTGTTCTAAACGGTTTCCTTTATCAATACGGAGCGAGTGTTTTCTAATGATCTGGTGTGACAATATACGGTTACCGACATGCTACTTACAAGTGACCAACATTTGTTGATTTTTTTTTCTGAAAAAACTATCTTGGGTCGTAAATCAATTTTTTCAGAAAACCTAAGGACGACTAAATCGTAATTATGGTTTGTGTTTCACATATAAGTTTTTTTTCTTCTTTTTTCGGGTAGTTTCGGATAGAAGTTTGTTAAATGCACTTCATGTACTGGAACAACGGAAGAATTTGCAGCCCATTCCAGCATTAAAACAATATTTTCGAACAACCTCCCTGGATTGAATAAACAAAAAAAGGTGCAGGTTCCTGTATTCGATCTGTAGATATTGCCGCAAGGCACAGGGAGGCAAACACGACTGCGTGGCGCAGAAGGCGTCCGGTGATGGGCAAATCGTTGGACCCGGGCCTCCCACTTATTTTTGTTTATTCCGTGGCATCCATTGTTTCTGCTGCGTACAGTTAAGTGGCAACCCAATCACAGGCGCGCTGAGCTGCCGTGGGCCACGGACGGTCGCCGGCGAGCCCCCACGGCGCTTTGCGATTCGCGCGACGGGATCCTGGATCGCCGGCCCGGTCCACGACAGAGGCCACGGGTTCACGAGGCCCCCTAATCCTTATCGCGAGCGAGCCCGCTCCTGCCACGTGCCAGGCAGCGCCATGTGCTGCTCCCTGGGAGATCACTGTGAGGCCCGAGTCTTTGTGGACCAGCGCTGCTGCCGCCGGGGGCGCGGGGGCCGCCGGGGATCGGTCCACCGTGCACCGGGCGTTCGCGCGGGGATTCCCGTCGTACGACAGGGCGAACTGAACAGGGTGGTAAACCCTCGGCGGGGCGACGAGGTGGTGCGCCTCGCCTTGTGCGTGACTGACGTGTACGGGAGGCTGCGGAATCGCTACGCCTACACGTTCTGGTGCACAGCCGCCGCACAGGACAGGGGCAGGTCCTGTGGATGTCGTGCCTTGATTCACTCACTTCTCTGAGCTGCCACATGCAAGCGGCAACCTGATCCGCCTTTTTCCTTTGGAGAATGTCAGTCAAGCCGTGCTAGATTAATGAAGTGCGAGGTTCTTGTGCACCCTAATATAAACCTGCGACTGGTAGTTGAGGTATTTCTTTCGAGGAAAGAATCACGTACATGATTTGTGTAGTCATGCAATTGATATTGGTACCATAACAATGAACTTTACTAGAGTATTTGCAAATATAATTGACCTTTTTGCTATTTAATTCCCAACAACCTCGGTTAAGCCATTTTCAGGTGAGGAAGTGCCACTTCTCTTTCATCCTCTATTTTTAATTAGTCCATTGTCAATGAATCATTAGGAACCACTGATCCTACACCAATCGAGCTGAGAGGCTTGCACGCGTCCTCCTTGGCCAGCCGCGAACTTATCCCAACCTCAGCATGGCTAAGCTCTCCAGGACATTGTTTATGCTTCTTCATTCAACACATCTGTTAGCACATCGCCTTAGATATCAAGGCAACCTGTTCCAGTGTTCCGCGTCGTACTTTGGGCTAATCAATGGTGTTAGCGTAGGGCACCAACACGCATCTGAAAGAGCTCCCAGCTGCTACCTTCTCCATCATCATTTAGGACATCAACTACCCGTAATCAAGGTTCAGCTCCGAGCGAGAATTGAAAACCAGTCGTCGTTCAACAGCCAGGTGTAAGGAACGCAGTGCACGTAGCGCTAGGCCCTGGTGGTGGAGTCCCAACCCAACTCCCCTCCCCTGCAGGGGTGAGGACCGACGGGGCCCGCCTCCCCCCCGGCCGGCCGTACGCGCACACCAGGCACGGGGCCCCTTCTCCCTGGCATCCGAGCCCCGCACCCCATACGCCGGTACAGGGCGCGCTCACGTTCCCGTCGCGCTCGCGCCGGGCCGTGTCGCGGTCACGGGCGGGGTGTGCGCGCCCCCCGTGCCGTTGCGCTGTGCCGCTGGACCTGGAATCGATGCGACGCCGTTTTGGCTGGCTGGCCACGAGCCGCCCGCGGCTCCGTGCCGGGGTGTGTGTGGTCGCGTGCCAGCGTGGCGAGGAAAGGAATGGCGCAGGCGATGATGATTCGGTGTGACGGCACCCGTCGCAACGGCCTGCGGCGCGGCGCCTGGCGTGGCGGGACGGCGATGCAGATGGCGGCCCTATCCGTCACGTCACATGGGCAGGCGCTGGCGGGTGGGGCTCCCTCGCCTCTGCACCGGTCCGACGCACGGAACGGACGGGCCACACGTACAGGCCGCGCGCATGGATGGGGCGCGATCCTTACATGCGGGGCGCGACGTGTCCCGCGGCATGGACCAGCAGGGCCACCGGCGTCGTTGATTCTTCAACGAACCAGGTCGCTAATCCCGATGCTTTAGGCTGACCGTTTAGGGCGCCAGGATCGATTTATTGTTACGAGCTTCTTGATGTAGATGATAGGGAGCTTCGACATGGCCCATGCTGCCTGCTTAACTCGATTCGGGTTTTGCTATCGGTAGGCTCTGGCCGGCTCTAATAGTGTGGCCACGGACCACACAAACGCATCGCTTGCTGAATGCTGACCGGCTAGGACGTTGGATCTCTGAGCGCCTCACATCACCCTGTCCATGGGACTATTTCCATCACTACTCCGTATATATTATGTAGCTTTGCGCCTCTGTCCAGTGCCCACACACATCCGCTGCGTTTATACTAGAGTACGTACAGTGGATGCGCTGGCGCCGTGGTGACGAGTGTTGATCAACGACGAGCTCGTACAGCGCCGGACCTTGGCGGAAGACGAGCCGTGGCGAAGATTTGGAGTAGTCGCGCGGAGCGCTTCCCAAAAACCTTACCCTTCGCCCCGGCGAGGCGAGAGCGCGCGTGTGGAGCTTCCCTTCTCTCCCCACACACATAGCTTGGAGGAGTGGAGACAACTTCCATATTTAAGTTGGTCATCCCTCCCCTCAACTAGCAATGTGGGACTAAATGTTGCACCCATCCACCACTTCCTCATGCACACATGAGCCTTTGAGATTTATTTAGAAATTTAGGAATTTTTTTATGGGCTTTAATGGGCCAAGCCCCATACGGGCCTTTGAGATTTATTTAGAAATTTAGAAATTTCTTTATGGGTTTTAATGGACCAAGCCGCTAAATTCCATCAGAAAGAGCATTCCACTGTACACATCGTTTCGACCGCACTGAAACTCCTGATGCTACACGCCGAGGATGGAAAGAAGGAAACATACGTGCGTGATCGGGAGTTTGGCACCCCCAACCGAACCATGCAATGTTCATCGCCACCAGCGCCCTGTTGGTGCGCTGTCAGGGCCAACTTTTCCTCATGCCGGTCGAGCTCAAAAATGGCTACACGGCGCCCCGAAAAGAATAATGGCGATGGCCCCTTCCTCTCATATCACATCACGAAAACAGTGTCACGACTGTTTTATTTTCCTATACGAGAGCTCCACAACGTCAATCATCTTAAAAGCATATTTATTAGCGCATCGTCGTTGCTTTGCCTATCCGGTCTTTTCGAGCACTCCTATTCTTTTCGATCGGTTCGGCACCTTGTTTTCCGATTGCCTTTCAGTTCCTTTCGTTTTCTTGCTATCTTGGGAGAGGTTCTTCTGCAGACGTAGCCACGCCATCCTGGGCTGCCTACCGGATGTAGAACGGAGCAAGTGGACTGCACTATCCCCACATGCATGCAACTCTGAACTTATACATGAGGTATCATTCGCAGTTGTTTTAGATGGAGTACCTATACAATTACCTGATCCGCACATTAAGGATGCGCATATACATGAGCTATCACAACAAACTCCACACGCTTGGTTAGCCAGAAACATAAACTACCCAACCTTTCGGTAGCTAGGCACAACTTGCAGACTGATTTTCCCCTCGGACAGTTTCAGAAGTCTGACTTGCCAAATCAACAGGTCCAAAAATTCTTAAAAAGACATGGGGAAATAATAATGGGCAGCCACCAGAAGTGTACGTGTGGGGTATTGTGCTGTGCAGTTTTCAAACCAGTGGCAGTCTTTCTTACAACCAAAATATGTGCTTCTGAACCGAAGACCAATAGTAGTATTGTGACCGAATGATCTAGACAGCTCAAGTGGCCGTCATCTATCAGCATTAGGACCAGGCATCACTCCTTCAATTGTACTCTACGACCATAAACTAAGATTAGTTGAGTAATTCGGCAGGAGCTTTGCGAGACCGATCCAAATAATTATGCCTCATCAAGTGGCTGGCGTAATCACCAGCAGAAGAAATCTCGCAAAGTATCTTCCAAGAACATCAAACAAGATCTCGATTAGACAGCTATGAATACGCAAAAGAAATGAAAATGAAATTTATAAATGTGCGACCGCACGTATCACGTACTCCCACCGGTTTCATATTAAAAGTCGTTTTACACAAAGTTTGAGTCAAACATTAGGAACATAAATCATAAATAATATTTAAGTCGTTGAGTTTGAAAATCATATAAATTTTTTGGTCTTAAAAAATATTTATATATATATATATAACTTTTTAAAAATATTTTTATAGAAAAGAGTCCTAAACAACTTTTAACCGTTAACCGGAGGGAGTACGTATGGTGAGAAGAGCCCACGGGCCCGGGCCGACCGGCGACGGTGGAAACGAGGAACCGGTTCATGATTGATGCCAACGTCAGACGCGAGCTTGCGCCGATTAAACAAGCAGTTGGGTGGGTTTGTTTAGGGAGTTCGTGTAGCTGTCACATGAGGCAGGCCGGGGCATCTGCATCAGGCGTTCAAGTTGACCGCCTCCAACCCAACCGGCCGGCCTCGCCGTGCACGGGCACCACACGGTCCTGAGCTGAGACCCGCCGGCCGGCTTCTTGATGCGCAACCCCTGGCTTGTTTATTGCAACTGGACGTGAAACTTGTTATTAACCTGCTTGTCTCTGCTTTGTTGCAGGGAATTGTCGGGTGGCGATTGGCCGGCTCCACTGTAGTAGATTTGAGTTTCCATGTACGAAGTGCGCATATATATAATTAAGAACGTGCACGTGTTTATTTTAAAAGAAAAATGAAAATTATTGCACATTATTATCCATTTCTTTCCTTCCATGTGCACTAGTTTGATACCCGGACATTATTATGTGCACTACCAGTTTGCTACCCGGACTAGTGCTATTGAATTTCCATGCGCACATATTGTTCAAGAACTTCGATTGCATGTTCTAGATTATATACAAGGTGCGCAATGTACGTATACATTTTCGAAAGACCAATACAAATGTGGGCACCCACACGCACACACACCCCTATAAATACACGTATGCAAAACATACCCTTATGAGCACATCTAAGAGACTAAGTTGATGTGAGGTTCACGAAGTCACTACAACCGTCCACTACAGAAGTATACTTCGTCTATCACTGAAAAAATAGCGTTGTTTGATTTTCTAGAATAAATCTAGAAAAAAATACAACAAATGTGTTGAGTGGAGAACTCGAACTCTTTTTGAAAAAGTGTCGAGAACTCGAACTCAGATAGACATATTTCAACAATCAGTTCCAATTGTAAAAATATACAACGCTTGTAAAAAGAAACATCACCAACTGATCTTTACAATTTGTTCACCATCTTCACATATAATGTAGACATCATGCTCATTACCATGTTCCAATTAAAACAGTTGAGTATCTAATTTAGTATGTGTGCTTGTATTTTCAATTAAGTATTATTTTGTAGTTGCAACCAAGGTGTTGCTGCGTCAATCTTAAACTATACCGGTCATTCCTTTTTACAAGCGTTGAGCACGCTAAGTATATTTGTATATATACAAGTTTGCGTACAACGTTTTGCAAAATAGTAAATCAAAACGCTACTCATATACTATTGTAGCGGATCTAAATCCTACCTCCACTACAACATATGATATCTTTTCCATTAGTTTTATATAAATGGCTAACCGTTTTGGGTTTTGCTAAGGTACTCCGAAGTAATTGTGAACCGTCTGATCTGGATAGCTATTACCTCCTATGAGGTAATAGAAGAAATTATATACTATATAGTTTTTATTTTAAGTAATATAAGAAAATGTATTCGAAATAAGAATTTAACAGGCAAAATAGATTGCAATTAGCATAACGTGTTAGATCGCCAGTCATAAAGAAAGTGCACACAGATATATACGTAAGTTTTTCATTTTTTGCTTTAACATAGGATGGATCCATATACGTCCAAGATGACATGGGTGAATCATTTATGGTGCCGTGTGGTTGCTCTCTGTGCAATACTACTCGACTACGGTCCTACGGAGACCTTGTCACAATGCCACAGCAGCATACGACAAAATGCATTTTCGAGCCCAACGAACGGTAATGCTATATGCATGGATCAGATCAGCCCGCAGCATTACATGCACGTCCAAGTTCATCTAGCGGCCAAGCTACATGAATGAATCAAATCGGCCAGTATACAGAATGTTAAATGCATATATGATGTACTATCAGTTAAATCAAATCATCTTGTACGTGTTTGATCCAAACTGTTCACGGCGATTGCGGGCGGCGCGCGACAGATCCGGCGTAGAGGCAGCAGGAGATAAGATGCATGGGATCGGATCGAACTAGCGGTGGTTCCGGATTTTCATGATCGGTTAACAGGATATCTGAGTACTTTTTTCTTTTTATTATTTTATTAAATATTTTTCTGTCTACTAAAATTCAATGGTGGAGATTGATTTGAACTCTTACCGCCTACCAGGTAATTAGAGTACCTTAGCACAGCCCAACAGTTTTAGTGATTTCTACTATCTTTTACCAAATGGCCGATAATATTTCTGTATAATTTGTAAGTTTTCCGACAATCTTATCAAATCACCTACAACGTAATCTCCGATAAATTCATCCCCTCAATCATGGTATACTAAAAACTGTTGGTCATTTATCAAAACATTGTTGGGAAAATGGTTGAAGTCTTGCAGTGCTCGCATATGGATTTGTTTGGATACGATCATACGAATGACAAAAATGGCTCCGCAAAGCCGCCGCAACCGCAATGGGGACGGTGATCACCAGCGAAGAACCGAAGACCGGGCAAACGGCCGTGGCCGGAGTAGGAGGCGTGCCGTAATTGGTCAACACTGCTACAACTATTCCAACACGGTATGCGAGGTCCGATCGAAATATTTAGCCTACAGCTGCATATATGCAACAGCTAGCCCTTCCATAATTGGCCCCGTTGCTTGGTAGATAGATCATGTTCCAGCAAAAACCACGAGGCAATTCCTCAATCAGTGGCCTAGGATGCATATAACCCGTGCCTACGGCTTCCATGGAGTACTACCAGCATGGAGCTCCATTTGACATCTGGTACTAACCTCCTCCTGTGCTGTACACCAACCGACGCCTGCGTCCACCTATGCCGCATCTACGCTCGGATCCTGGCCACTGTTTCTCACGAACGTCCTTTGAAAAACCTGGAGCCCCGATCGTCAAAACGTGGCAGCGTCAGGTCGTCCCGGACGCAACCTGTGTGTCAAGGTGAGAATGGGTCGGGAACCAAACCAAATCCAAACCCATCCATACTAATTCTAACATATTTACAAACCAATCCAATCCCACCTATTTAGCATTTGAGCCAAACCAATACAAACCATTTAGCTTTCTCTCGTAACCAAACCAAATTAACCGGTTTCAACCCAAATATTGAAACCGGTTTTCACTAACTACTCATAATTAGGATATGTCTTATGATGTGGGGCCCACATATTGATATAGCTCAACCAATTTGCACGGAGTAGCTAACTCTTATTCTGAGACATCTCCAACAAATTTCAGCCAAATTCGCTAAATTTTTATAGTGTGAACGCGAGGTTTTAGTTTTAGGGTCCAACTTTTGACGTGGGGCCCACATGTAGATCTCATCATATAATTTTGCACAGAGTAGCCAACCGTCGTTTTGAGTCATTTACAACAAATTTCAGCCAAATCCGTTAAAATTTTATAGTGTGAACGCGAGGTTTAAGTTTTAAGGTCCGGCTTTTGACGTGGGGCCCACATGTGAAGCTCATCACATAATTTTGCACAGAGTAGCCAAATGTCGTTTTGAGTCATTTGCAACAAATTTCAGTCAAATCTGCTAAAATTTTATAGTGTGAACGCGAGAATTAAATTTTAGGGTCCGGCTTTGATCTAAGTCAAAACATATATTTATAACAATGTTTTATTATTTAATCTTTTAAATTAGTCAAACCAATCACAAACCGATCTAAACTAGTTTAAACCATTATAATTGTTAAACCAAACCGAACCAAACCATTACATATCTCAACCCATTATACACCAAACCAGTTAATCCAATTAAAAAACTAAACCACCAAAACCGGTTTCAACCCACACCATTCTCACATTGACCGTGGTTGTGTGCGTGGTGCGAGAGAAAGCAGCGGGTACCGCACGGCACAAGTTCAAGGCACCTGTCAAGGTCACGCGCCGAAATTCTCCTCCCATCAATCCCCCCATTCCCCAAGCGGGGGTCGCGTCCCCGCCGCGCGCCCGGATTCTCCCCTCCCGGTCCTCTCTCCGTGCGCGCATCGTTTTCCGATCGCCATCGCCGCAAAGGAGCCAGCCGTCCAGTCCGGGGATGCTCTCGCTCTCCCGGGCCGCGTGGCGCAACAAAAATCTCGCGCCCGCACGGGGAATTCTGGGCTCCTGGAGCTGGAGCCGCGAGGACCGGAGAGCCCGTGGAACGGAATCGTGGACAGCCACCGCGTGACGCGGACGGGCGGGGGAATGAACGTGCCGATGCGGGGCCAGCAGCGCCCAGCGGAGGCCGGCCGGGGAAGGAAAACGAAACGAACCGAGAGCTGGGGGAAGACGGGCGCTGGCTCTGCCGGTTGGGGCCCCGGTCGCCGTCCTAACGGCCAATTGAAAAAGCGGCACGTCGCTCTCCGGCACCATACGCCCACGCTGCCGCTCCGCTCGGATCGACCAGAGAGAATCGTCGGCCCAAGCCATGGCCAGGGACCCCGTTCGCGGCATGATCAAACGGCCGATGTGGACGGCTGGGGGATTAGAATACTCGCGTAGCTGAGCTGGACTGCAAGGAATCGCCACTTGTTTAAGGGCTTCTTTTTTCCTTCACCGGTCACCCTAGGTGATGGCCTAATCAGTTCTTTTATCCGCGATTGTTATTCTACGCAACAACTTGAGAGGTCTATGCTATGTCTTGCGATGGATGAATAATGTATGCGTGAACTTTTCGGGGGTGATCTCAGCTCAGCTGCGGAAAAAATATCCGAAAAGGCCGTGCTAGGAAAACGTGGGAATTCATGCGTTGCAAAGGCTCCGTGTCCCAGCAGAACATATTTGATCGCACAGTTCATCATTTCCTCTGTTTTTTTCAGGGGATCCTCCGTATGTGTGGCGTACGTGGCTGCATTTTCTTGCTTTTGTTTCGCTCAAATAGTAGTGGCTGAGGCTGACCCAGATCTTTCGCGTTTGCCCACACCGGAGAGCTGGTTTTATCGATCGTCCGAGTTGTGCATGCCATGATAGGCAGCTCGCAACCGAATCAACCAAAACCAAAGAGACCCACGGCCACGGTGTTGTTAATCATAAGGAAGTCGTCACATGCGCGCCTTGAAGTTGGAGCCCTGGAAAATCTCTAGGCGTTCCGGCCCCAATTCGGCTTTCCGAGAGAACAGGCGAGGGGAGGACCACCACTAGGCGTTCGAATACATACGCGGTGTTTTGTTTACGAACAACCTGTTCTAAGTACACCATTAATTAAACAAGAGCTACGCACAAGTTGCAGCTAGATAATGTACCAAGTCTATTGCCGAGATCCGAACCTAAATTTGAGCCTGCAACTTGCGATAAAAGAAACGATGCTATATTACGGAGCACCCTATGATGCATGTTGGCGACCCTTTGCGACAACTTTAGACGATCGCTACTCTGAAAAAAAAAAACTTTAGCCGATCGCTTGGGCAGCCCATGTAGGAAGCCCACGAGGATTAGCGCGTCGGGCCTTTCTCTTACAAAAACAACTCGAACAAAGAAGCCTCGTAGTCGTAGCCTTGTTTCTCTCACTCAGCTTATGGCCCAAGCCCAGCAAGAAAATCTTCTGATGGGCACCATTGCTGGTAGGAAAAAGTTCATCTTGCCTCCCTCATCTGTAACCAAAATTTAGTTTTCCGCGACGATATTCAGTGCAGCAAAAAAAGTGAAAGCTTAACTACTCACTGTATGATCGCATAGGTTCAGTCAATAAGCATTAATCTTTGAGTCACGCACACCCTGGATGGGAGCACATTGATTACCGAACTAAAACACAGTAACATACTAGGCCTCTCAGATTGCAATTGATTTGTCGCCTCCCTTCCCTAACCTACTACACGGACATGTATACGGTGGCAGTGGCACTGGAACGCCCACACAATGGCACAAGCATGTGCACTATTAGCAGCAGCATGGCGAGCCAAAACTGAGGAGCAGTCGTGCCTCCCATGCATCGAAGTAGCGGCCAACAATTTGCATCACTTTTTGCAATTTGAATCTCAGACACGACCGTGTACCTTGGCAAATCGATCTTGAATTCTTTATTCTTATATTCTGAAAGCTTAACAGGTGATACTTTTGAGAGGATCCGGTTTTTGCGGAGTGGGCGATCGCAGGGCGAATCGAGCCGGCTCCCTTGCCGGCAGAGTTCGCCGGCCACTCGGGAAGAACGCCTCGGCAGGGCACGCCGGCGGGACTGGCCGGCCTCGTATAGGCTGGTCGGATCAAGCGAGAAGATGACGAGATGAGGCGTCTCCAGGTGCGTAGGCTCACGCTTGCACCGTCGATCAGGCCGGTGAAGACAGGCGATGATCCTTCCTTCGAAGTGGCCATGACGGCGGAGTGTGTCCTGGCGAGGGAACGCCTGCATCGGGCAACGGAAGCAATGGTGCTGGCGGCGACGCCGGCCAAGAAGATCCATGGGGTCGAAAGGGGTTCAAGGTTCTGGGCTCTTGGTGACTCAGAGTCAGAGGATGAAGTGGACGAGGATCATGGTTCTCCGTCGAGCACCGGTTCAATTGCAACACCGGAGTTGTTGGACCGTGCGCAACAGGCCGGATTTTCCAAGTCCCAGGTCTATCAAGCGGAGAAGGAGCTGCGAGCTGGAGGCATGAAGAAGAAGATGGAAGCGGAAAGCTTGGCGGGGCGGATCGTCGACACGGTAATCAGGGGCAAGTATGCCGGCAAACCATGGTGTGGCCCCCTACCGGAGCCGCGTCGTTCGCCGCCACGGACCATCGGAGATGCGCTTGCAGCTGCCAAGGTAAGTAACAGAATGGTGAATTGCGCTCGCAAACTTGTGGCTTCGCAGTCTCGGGTTCGTTCTTCCTCGTCGGTGATGCTCCGGCCGATTCCGGCAGAGGGGACTCCGGGATCTTGGAGGGGCTCCCTGGGGCGCGATCCGAGTCTGTCGGCCGTTTCAAAATCAAACGTCAATGCATCATGTACTGGGCCGATGATTGTGGATGGTGGAAGCCCATCGGTGTCGTCCGGTCCAACCAGAATGTGCCTAAGCCCGTTGGTGCCTTTTCGGCCTACCACGGGACTTGTGGGCCTTTTTGCACGGACCGGGACTCAACGCATCTGCCCTAGGGCGCCGCACACTCGCGTCGCAGCCATCGCCGTAGCGAGCTCGTACGCAGAGGCAGCAGCGCAGAGGGAGATGGAGCACGGCGGGCGTGGTGGTCCTGGCCGGAATGGTGGACGCTCGAATGGCCAAGGTGGCTTCTTTGGTCGTGGAGGTTTCCAGGGATCTTTCCACCCTGGTTACGGCGGCAACAACTCAGGCCGCGGTGGTGGCTACGGTTATGGAGGGCGCGGCGGCGGTCGGTATGGCGGCGGATTTGGAGGCCAGCGCGGCGGCAGGTTCGGAGGACGCGCTGGCTACGGAGGCAGTGGCCCGGCGGATCGGGCTGGAGGCCGAGGGTCGGCTGCTGGAGGCCGTGGCATGACTGGCGAGGGCAGTAATTCTGCGCCTCCCGTGCCGGCCGGGCAGGCCGCGTCTGGTGCTTCGCCAGCGGCTCAGGCAGCAGCTCTTCTTCAGGGCTCGCTCGCGAATGCTACTACGGCGCAGGCGGCGCAGGCTGCTGCCTTGCTGCAGCAGGCGTTCGCGCTCATGCAGGGAGATGGTCAGGCTACGGCACAACCAAAGGATAGTGCACCAGCGGTGGTTCCCTCTGTGAACAAAGTCGAGGTGAAAACGCATGGCATGGTGAAGGCTGTTGGCACTTCGGAGGTCCCTGAATCCTCATCGATGGGTGCCGCCAAAGCCGGGAGTAAGCAGCCATACTGTTATAGATGCTTTACAAAGGGCCACACTATCACGGAGTGCACTGCTGAGCTTTGAGATTTGTGACAAGTCTGATCATTCCAAGGCTCGATGTCCGAGATTTAGGGCGGACAAGACGTTTGCTGTGGCTTGTGGTTACGCAGTTGATGGGCTAGGTTCTTTTATATTCCAACGCCTGGTAATCAAAAGCAGAAGATGGAAACAAAGACCGGGATGATACGGGTCAGTGGGAATGTGCTTACTGCCGCCAATGTTACATCTGAGCTTGAAAAGACTGATCCCAGGGCAGTGGAGATGGGTGGTGCATGAGGCCGGGGAGAATACCTTCAGGACTGTGTTTCCGAGTAGAGGGGAGTTACAGAGGATGGTGGAGTGGGGGGTACTTCACACTAAGTTCCCCGACACGACGATGATAATAGAGGAGAGTGGCAGTGGTTCCCTGAAGTTTGAGCTGGTTAACATTTGGGTGCAGTTCACTGGTCTACCCGATGATCTTCGAGAATATGAGATAATATGGGCCATTGGGTCAGTGTTGGGAGTTCCACGGGAGGTGGATATGGGTTTTACTAGGAAGCATGGAAGGAGCAGGATACAGGTATCTGTGCTAGATCACAATATAATTCCTCAATTTGTGGATGTTGCCATCGGGAATTCGGTGTACAATTTACAGTTTGTGGTTGAAAAAATGGAGACACGAGCAGTTCAGCTCCTATGGACATGGATCATGGGGGTGATCAAGATGGGAAGAGAGATGATGAGGCGCCAGGGAAGGAGGATGACAAGGCCGACTCAGATGCTAGGCATGGGACAGATGGGAAGGCGGCTAAGCAGCAGCACATGCCGCAGGGAGGGTCGGCCGGAAAAGGGAAAATGGCGCAATGTCAGGGGGCCATTGGTGGTGAGATAGTGTCTCAGGTGGGGGGAGTGGAGGCCTTTGCAGCAGAAATAGGAGGCGAGGCAGCAGGGAATGGAGAGTCAGCGGGTGAGGAGAAGGATCAGATTATAGAAGAGGTAGGGCAGCATGCACTTGATCTGGCAGCCATACCAGAAGCGCTTGATGTTGACCTTCGTCGCAGCAAGCGGTGGGCGACGTCTAGTAATGTGGACGCTATGGAGATGGCGATGAAGCGGAAGGCCGGTATGGTGGACGTGGACCAGCGAGTTGAAGGTAAGCATGCTGGTCATTCATTTCTAAATCAGTCTGATGATTCAATTACTAGCAGATTTATTAATGTAGGTATTACCATAGGTAGTGATGTACCTAGTATTAAAAAATCCATTGCTAGTATTAAGACTATTGAGGAGAAGAGAATGATGCAGCAACCTAGTAGAGATATAGTTACAGATACTTTTGATAAAGAAGAAAAATGTTTAGCTGAGGAGGAAGAAATAGATAATTTTATACTAGGGCATTTGTGTGGGGACATGATGGATGAGGTGATGGATTCCAGTAGTGATCTATGTGATCATACTACTGTGATGCCAAATAAAAATACACCCACATCAAAAAAGAAAAAAAAGAAATCGAGAAGAGTGTCATTATGAAAGGAGTATTTTGGAATAGTAATGGGTTCAAGGACCCAAAGAAACACCGTTTCCTTTCGGAGTTAACTAAAGAACAAAACCTAAGTTTTATCGCCATTTCGGAAACAGGGAGGAGGAGCTTTTCCGATCCTTTCCTGAGAAATCTGTGTGGTGGGAAAAATTACATTTGGCATTGTAAAGAACCTCAAGGCCGATCTGGTGGAATATTGTTAGGTATTGACCTGGACGTATTTCATATTGGAGCAATAGACGAAGGTGACTATTATGTGAAATTCCACTTGTGCAATAAGAATGATAGCTTCAAGTGGGCACTTATAGTAGTGTATGGTCCAGCTCAAAATGAACTTAAAGAGAGTTTTCTGACAGAATTAGCTCAGCTGTGTAGTCATGAGAGTCTTCCTCTGCTCATAGGAGGTGACTTTAATATCCTGCGTAGAGTCGATGAGAAAAACAAAGAAAATTTTGATCATCGTTGGCCTTTTTTATTTAATGCCGTAATTGATGGTCTAGATTTACGGGAGCTACAGATGTCAGGCCGACAATATACCTGGGCTAATTCATTACAGAACCCGACTTATGAGAAACTAGATCGTGTGTTGATGTCTACGGAGTGGGAACAAAAATTTCCTTTATCCACAGTCATAGCACTCAGCCGTGATATTTCTGATCATACTCCACTGCTTTTACATACTGGAGAATCACCGGGTACTAGCCAACCTGCTTTTAAATTTGAGCTGGGCTGGCTTCTTCGGGATGGCTTCATGGATATGGTGAAGGAGTTATGGATTAATGAGAATGGGGGTGATACTCCCATGGCGAGATGGCAATCAAAAATCAGAAAAGTACGGCAACACTTGAGGGGTTGGGCCAAAAATACAAGCGGGCAGTACAAAAAAGAAAAGAAGCGATTACTAGACAAACTTGATGCATTAGACAAAAAAGCAGAATCATGTATCCTATCTGCTCAGGAGATTGATCTCAAAAATTGCCTTTACAATAGGTTTGCAGCCTTATTGAGGGAGGAGGAGGTCAAGTGGTATCAACGGGCAAAGGTGAAAGAGCTCTTGGAAGGAGATAGTAACACCAAATATTTCCAATTAGTAGCAAATGGCAGACATCGCAAAACTAGAATTTATCAACTGCAGGATGGTGATAGAGTGATTAGTGGGGATGATGAGTTGAAAAATTATATCACCACTTATTATAAAGGTTTATTCGGTCCTCCGGAGGATAACGATTTCCAGTTGGATGAGACCAGAATAGAGGATATTCCTCAAGTATCTCCTGTGGAGAATGAGACCCTAACCTCGATGTTCTCTGAACAAGAAGTTAAAGAGGCGATATTCCAAATGGAACATAATAAAGCCCCTGGTCCTGATGGTTTCCCGATAGAATTCTATCAGGCTTCCTGGGACTTTATAAAAGATGATTTAATGAGTTTGTTTCATGAATTCCATAACGGAAATTTGCCTATCTATAGTCTGAATTTTGGGACTATTATACTGCTACCAAAGTGCAAGGAAGCCTCGAAAATACAGCAATACAGACCCATATGTTTGCTTAACGTGAGCTTCAAGATTTTTACAAAAGTGGCTACAAATAGGATTTCAGCGGTAGCCCAGAAAGTAATTAGTCCTACTCAGACTGCATTCTTGCCTGGGAGGAATATCATGGAGAGGGTCGTAGTTCTTCATGAGACGATTCACGAGATGCATCGGAAGAATCAGAGTGGAGTGATCTTTAAAATAGACTTTGAGAAGACATATGACAAAGTCAGGTGGTCGTTTGTACAACAAACGATGAGAATGAAAGGTTTCTCAGATAAATGGAGACAATGGATAGAGGCGTTTACTCAAAAGGGACATGTAGGAATTAAGATAAATGAGCAGGTTGGCAAGAATTTTCAGACATGGAAAGGCTTGAGACAAGGCGATCCCTTGTCACCGATCCTGTTTAATATAGTGGTGGATATGCTAGCCATCATTATTGTTATGAACGGCGGCAAATAACGAAGTAATCAAACACAGCGGGACACAAGATTTAACGTGGAAACCCCTCCAATGCGAAAGGGAAAAACCACGGGCACCAGCCAGCACAATCTCACTATATCTCAAGAGTCGGGTTACAACGCCTATGGCGGCTTACAAGAGAATCAAGTCTCCACGAAACCCTAGCAAGGGTATATATATACCTCCGGCGACGGGCCTCCGCTGCACTTCGGCAGAAGCCCGGCCTATGTCGTGGATGTGGAATTTGGAACATATCCAACAAACTCCACCTTGAGACAAATTCCCTCTTGTAGCATAAATCATCTTCATCTTGAGCAAAATGCTTCTGGTGCCAACGATAGTCACTTGGACTATCCTATCAAACCGACTAAGCTTGAGCACAGCTCAAACTTAGAAACGGGTACAGGCTTTGTCATCATATCAGCAGGATTATAATGAGTACCGATCTTGCATACCTTCAGCTTACCATCTTCGATCACATCACGCACAAAATGATACTTGATATCAATATGCTTAGTCCTCTTATGGAACATCTGATCTTTAGTAAGATAAATAGCACTCTGACTATCACAATATAATGTAATGCAAGATTCAGCCCCACACAGTTCAGCATATAAACCTTTCAGCCAAACCAATTCCTTGCAAGCTTCACAAATAGCCATATATTCTGCCTCAGTAGTAGACAAAGCAACAACTGTCTGTAACGTAGCCCTCCAACTCACAGCACAACTGCCAACAGTAAACACATAACTAGTAAGTGATCTTCTTCTGTCCATATCAGCAGCATAATCTGAATCCACATAACCAATCAGCCCCTTATCTGTTCTTCCAAACTTTAAACAATAATCTGATGTGCCTCTGAGATACCTGAAAATCCACTGAACTGCCCTCCAATGTTCTTTACCAGGATTAGACATATATCTACTAACCAAACTCATAGCATATGATAAATCTGGACGAGAGCAAACCATGGCATACATCAAAGACCCAACAGCACTAGAATAAGGAACCTTTGTCATGTATTCAATCTCCTGATCTGTACTAGGACACTGTGCAGCTGACAACTTAAAGTGAGATGCAATGGGGGTACTAACAGCTTTAGCATCTGTCATGTTGAAACGCTGAAGAACTTTCTTGATATAATTTTGTTGACTAAGAAATAGCAAACCAGATTTTCTGTCTCTACTAATTTCCATACCAAGAATTTTCTTAGCAGCACCAAGATTTTTCATGTCAAACTCACTATTCAACAATTTCTTCAACTTAGTGATTTCTATCTGACTCTTGGCAGCAATCAGCATATCATCAACATATAGCAGCAAGTATATAGGTGATCCATTAACATGTTTGATGTAGACACAGCTATAAAATTTCGACCTTTTAAAACTGTGTGACAGCATAAATGAATCAAACCTCTTGTTCCACTGACGAGGGGACTGTTTTAAACCATACAAGGATCGCTTCAACTTGCACACATGCTTCTCCTTGCCTGGCACTATGAACCCTTCCGGCTGGTCCATGTATATGTCCTCCTCTAGCTCTCCATGTAAAAATGCAGTTTTCACATCTAACTGCTCAAGTTCAAGATCATGTGATGCAACAATACTAAAGAAAGTACGGATCGAACTGTGTTTTACAACTGGAGAGAATACATCATTATAATCAACACCCGGAATTTGACTGTAACCTTTTGCAACTAACCTTGCCTTAAACTTTGGAGGCTCACTTGGAGATAAACCCTCCTTTCTCTTGAAGATCCATTTGCATCGGATGGTCTTCTTCTCCTTAGGCAATGGTACAACTTCCCATGTGCTGTTCTTTTCAAGTGACTGCATCTCCTCATGCATAGCTGAAACCCAGCTCTCACTGTCACCACAGCTAACAGCTTCTCTATATGTCGCTGGCTCATGAACATTCTCCACCTGTTCAGCACAACTCAAAGCATAGTAAGATAAATTACATTCTTCAATAAGACGTTTTGGAGGACCGCAACCTCTCTTCGCCTTGCGTTGAGCAATAGGTAAATCCTCCTCTTGCTGAAAATTGGGAGGAGTTTGCTGAACACCATCATGAGCAACATCACCAGCAACATCATTGGTTTGATCATCAACCGGCTCCACCTGCACAACTGCCTCATCAACATGCTCCACCTGCATGCGCATACGCTGCACCTCTGGAGCAGAAATATCTGGAACACTATCTGAGGTCAAACTATCATTAAACATCACAGATTCATTGAAAACCACACTTCTACTCATGAAAGTCTTTCCTGTTTCGGGATTCCACAGTTTATATCCTTTAACTCCAGAACCATAACCAAGAAAAAGACACTTAACAGCTCTAGGCTCTAATTTTCCATTATCAACATGAGCATAAGCAGTGCATCCGAAAACTTTCAACTATGAATAATCAGCAGGTGTACCAGACCATACCTCCATGGGAGTTTTCTTATTAAGTGGAATAGAAGGCGACCTGTTTATCAAATAACATGCGGTATTTGCAGCTTCAGCCCAAAAACGCTTGCTCATCCGTGCATTGGACAGCATGCAACGAGCCTTCGATATGATGGTTCTGTTCATACGCTCGGCCACACCGTTTTGTTGAGGAGTATACGGTATGGTGTGATGGCGCACAATGCCTTCCTTCCTGCAGAAATCATCAAAGGCAGTAGAACAAAACTCTCCACCATTATCAGTACGAAGCAATTTCACTTTTCTTTCAGTTTGCCTTTCTATCATAACTTTCCAGTCTCTAAACGCAGCAAAAGTATCATCTTTATGTTTCAGAAAATAAGGCCAAACCCTTCTAGAGTAGTCATCAATAATAGTAAGCATGTAACTAGCACCACCAAGCGAAGGCTTACGAGAAGGACCCCATAAGTTAGCATGTACATAATCAAGTGTACCTTTAGTGGTATGAACCGAGGTATTGAACTTTACCCTTTTATGCTTTCCGAAAATACAATGCTCACAAAACTTCATGCTACTCGAAGTACAGCCATCCAGCAAGTTTCTCTTCATCAATTCTGCCATACCAAGGTGACTCATATGCCCAAGACGCATATGCCAGAGGTTAGTGGTACTAGGTTCAGCATTAATGACATTAGCAGAAACCGAACCAAGCAAAGTAGTACCTCTAAGAATATATAGATTTGAAGCATTGAGATCACCCAAAAGACAAACAAGAGAACCTTTTGATACCTTTAAAAGTTCCTCATCACCGGTGTATCTGAAACCTTCTCTGGCAAGTGTGCTCAACGAAATCAAATTTCTTGTCATTGTTGGTATGTACCTTACATTGATCAATGTGCGTGTCATGCCATCATGCGTCCTGATCTGAACAGAGCCGATGCCCACAATTTCACGTGGGTTATCATCCCCCATCCGCACAACATCTCCTTGCTGCACAGGCTTATATGAACTAAACCAATCTTTGTTAGTGCAGATATGAAACGAACATGCAGAATCCAGAACCGATTCATCATGACCAGTAACACAACCAGCGAGAACAGCCACACAATCTCCGGAATCAGAATCAGCAGCTGCAGAGACAACAGAGACCTTACCATTAGAATTCTTCTTCATCTTCTCCTTATACCGGAGCTTCCTGCAATCCTCAATGTTATGATTCGTGAGCTTGCAGTAATTTCAGAACTTCTTATTGTTCCGAGCTTTCGACTTGGAACGGCTTCTCCCATCAAAGTTCTTGTTATGATCGTTTCCATTGTTGGAGGATCGATTCTCAGATCGTCCTCTCACATGCAACGCATCGCCCTTGGAGGACGACGACCCGTCTGCCTGAACCATACCCTTCATCTTCTCCCTGGACTTGAGCCCCTCATAAACTTCCTTTAAGGTCAGTTCATCACGACTCAAAAGTATGGTGTCACGGAAATTAGCAAACGAATTTGGCAATGAACATAACAGTAAAAGACCTAAGTCCTCATCATCATACGTCACCTCCATCGCCACTAGGTCAGCAACGATCTTTTTGAAATTTGCGATGTGGCTCATCACCGAGTCCTCCTCCTTCATCTTCAGAGTGAATAGCTTCATCTTCATATGCATCTTACTGGTAAGATCCTTGAACATACAGATCGATTCCAGTTTGAGCCAAAGTGCCGCAGAAGTTTTCTCTTGCAACACCTCCTGCAAAATATCATTATGAAGATGAAGTTGGATGAGAGAGAGCCTTCTGATCCTTGCGCTTCTCCTCGGGAGTCCACTCCTCCTGCCTCTTGCCGAAACTTTCCAGCGCCTCATCATAATCGTGAGTCTGCGCCAGAACTCCCCGCATCTTGACTTGCCATAGCGAGAACCGCGTGTTGTAATCCAGTAGCGGAAGATCGAACTTCATCGTCGTCGTCATGAAACCCTAATCAGCAACCAGGGCGTAAGCACGTCTGATACCACTTGTTATGAACGGCGGCGAATAACGAAGTAATCAAACACAGCGGGACATAAGATTTAACGTGGAAACCCCTCCAATGCGAAAGGGAAAAACCACGGGCACCAGCCAGCACAATCTCACTATATCTCAAGAGTCGGGTTACAACGCCTATGGCGGCTTACAAGAGATTCAAGTCTCCACGAAACCCTAGCAAGGGTATATATATACTGTACCATGGCCCAAGCCTCCGGCGACGGGCCTCCGCTGCGCTTCGGCAGAAGCCCGGCCTATGTCGTGGATGTGGAATTTGGAACATATCCAACAATTATTAACAGAGCCAAGGCGGAAGATTAAATTTCTGGGGTTGTATCGCATCTTGTTGATGGAGGTTTATCTATCTTACAATATGCGGATGACACCATTTTATTTCTAGACCATGATATTGTCAAAGCGACCAACATGAAATTATTGTTATGTGCGTTTGAACAATTATCGGGGTTGAAAATTAACTTCCATAAGAGTGAATTATTCTGCTTTGGTCAGGCAAAGGATTGTGAACAACAATATGCTGAGTTGTTCGGTTGCCAAACTGGGTCTTATCCTTTTAGATATCTTGGCATTCCGATGCATTATCGAAAACTAAACAACTCGGATTGGAAAAACATAGAGGAGAAATTTGAACGGAAATTAGCTAGCTGGAAAGGGAAACACATGTCGGTTGGAGGAAGATTAGTTTTAATTAATTCCGTTCTAACTAGTTTAGCGGTGTTTATGCTTTCATTCTTTGAGATTCCAAAAGGTGTTCTGGAAAAGTTAGACTATTACAGATCCAGGTTTTTTTGGCAGTCTGATGGTCATAAGAGGAAGTACAGACAGGCAAAATGGGAAATTCTGTGTCAACCAAAAGAGGTGGGTGGTTTAGGAATTAAAAATTTAGAAGTACAGAATCAGTGTCTGTTGAGTAAATGGTGGTTTAATTTGATAAATGGAGATGGATTGTGGCAATAATTATTAAAAAATAAGTATGTACGATCCAAAACATTTACCCAAATAGAGAGAGTACCGGGGGATTCACACTTTTGGTCAGGTCTGTTGAAGGTCAAACAAACCTTTACTACTTATGGCTCCTTCCAATTGAATGATGGCAATCAAGTCAGGTTTTGGGAGGATAAGTGGTTGGAAAATTTTACCTTGCAATAGCAGTATCCTTCCCCGTACCAGATTGTCAGAAAAAAGAGTGATACTGTGGCCTCAGTTTTTTCTAGAGTCCCTCTCAACGTGTCTTTTAGAAGAGCGTTAGTAGGCCAGAATCTAAACTTGTGGCACAACCTGATTCGCTCAATCTGTCATGTACAGCTAAATGATAACAGAGATGCCTTTCGGTGGAACCTTACGCAGTCAGGCGTATTTTCTGTCAAATCAATGTACTTGGCTATGATTAATAATGGCAATATTGGTTGCAAGTGCCTTTGGAAATTAAAAGCCCCGCTTAAGATTAAAGTTTTCTTATGGTACCTAAAGAGAGGGGTCACTCTTGCAAAAGATAACTTAGCTAGAAGGAACTGGAATGGAAATAAGCTATGTTCATTTTGTGCCAAAGAGGAGACAATACAACATCTCTTTTTTGATTGCCATATGGCTAATTTCTTATGGCGGGCTGTACAGATAGTTTTAGATCGTCCAAAGCCTATTAGTGTAGATGATCTATTTACTAATTGGCTAGGGGGTTTAAATAAAAAGATAAAAAACCAGATGTTAGTCGGGCCTCTGTATTATGTTGGGCACTTTGGCTGAGTAGGAATGATTTGGTTTTTAACAACTCTCCAAATAAAACTTATTTGCAGGTACTATTTCGAGGCAAATATTGGCTCCGCTTCTGGGCACAGCTTCATCGGCTTGAAGAAGACAGGGAAGCAATAAAGGATGTTTGCCAAGCGTTGGAGACGCTGGCCTTGGGTGTTTTTGCGCACTGTGGGTGGAGATTTAGTAATAGAATTTTGTACTAAATCTCTTTTAATCTGTATGGTGTGGGAAACGATGTGATACTAGTTGTGGTTGCAGACGAAAGTGCTGCATTTTTGTAATTCCTTTGGGCTGTAGCCATTTTGGTCAAGGCCGGATAATCATATCCATTATCTAAAAAAACAGGTGATACTTTTGTTTGTGCATTCAATCTTTCTATGTGTGAATTAGATCAGTTGCTTATAGGTACTGTTTGTTTATTTTAGACTTTTATGTTATGAAGAGTAATCATGAGATTTAGTTTGATCTTCGTAGTTGTCTTAGTGCAATACTGGCCTAGTGATAGTGTCTAATATTTATATGATTAGATAAGCACATATAGATAATATAATTTTTGTATATATATAGGAGATGCGGTGTGGTGTTGCATCGCTCTACTTCCCCCCCAAATCGAAATCCTGGCTCCGCCCTGTTTCCGCCCTCATTGACCTCCCCTATCTTACAAAACCGGTCACTTTTCATTCCTCACTGGTTTTGGACCCCGGTTTTGACCGTTCGCGTGCCACATCGCTGCCTCCTCAGAGACTGACATGTGGGCCTTGCTGACCGAGCTCATACAAAAGTAAACAAAAGAGCCGTCCCAGGCGAAGAAGAGCCCCTTGATCCGCATGAACACTTGGCATGCGGCGAGGCTCTTCTCTCGGCATGCCATGGCTTCCTCGTCGCCGCGGCAGGCGCGCCGAGCAGCGCCGCCAGGTGAGCAGTGCGAGCGTAGATGAGCGGCAACGGCTTGGGCTGCAAGGGGTCGTCGCCGTACAGGGACACACCAGTGAGGTTCTTGCTGTTGCCGAGGATGAAGTAGGCGGGGAACTCGCAGTCGATGGTGTCGGCGCCCACGGTGGTGAGCCAAGTCCCTTGTTCTCGGTGGAGCACACGACGAAGATGCCCTTCTCCATGGCGTTGTAGGCGCAAGCCTCCATGCCGTCCTTGAAGTAGGCGGCGAGGTCACCGCCGTCGATGCCGGCGGAGACGGAGAGCACGCCGACGCATGTCCCGCCTCGACGCGGCCTCGCCCAAGCCCCGCGTCCACTTCCTCTCCGCCACGCTCGCCGTCCTCGGGCTCGTCGCTCTTCCTCTCCCTCGGCTCCAACGACGACGCCACAGCCTCGCGGTCGTCCGGCCCACCGAGGAACATGGCTACCTCTACGACGGCAGCGACCAAGATGACACGGGTGCTTAGCTTCATGGACGAGGAGACGGCGACGACCCGGACTTGCGGGAGGCGGCGGCCTTGCTCCGTCTGCGCGCACTGCATCGCCCGGGGAGCGAGCACGTGCGCGAAGCCGGCCGCCCAGGGCCACCAGTCGAGGAGGCCGGCGGACAAGGCCATCACCGTTGCGCCCACACGGGGGTAGCCGAGCCTCCAATCCTGGGGCCATGGGTGAAGGGCGTGGCGGAGGTCAGCACCGTCGTTCGCCGCGCGCACAGACTCCATCGCGACCGCCGGGAGTTGGTGGGGGAGGGCGGATTGGATGGATCGAGGCATGAAGGGCACGACGGTGGCGGGCGGCGCACGGTACGACGGCCGGGCGACGTTGAGCATCAGCTTCCCCTTCTCCACCTCGGCTTCCCCTCCTCCCTTATGTTCCGCAATGGCGTGGCTAGGCAGTGGCACGGGCGGCAGCGGCGAGCGCGCCGCTGCTCGATCCGACTGGCCGCGGCCTGTGCTGCGAGCGCGCGGCGGCGGCGGACGCCGTGGCTGCGAGCGCCGTGGAGGCCGCGGTGGAGACCGGCGTCGTGCGGCGACGCGAAGCGGCGGCGGAGTGGAGCGGCGGGCGGAACGAGCAGAGAGAGCCGAGGTGGAGGAGCGGGTACGCGTCGACGTGGATCTTGGCCTGGACCGGCTCTTTTGTTTCCTTTTTATGAGCTGAGTCAGTAGGACGCACATATCAGTATCCGATGTGGTAGCGACCTGGCACGCGAACGGTAAAAACTGGGGTCCAAAACCGGCGAGGGAGGAAAAGTGACTGGTTTTGTAAGATGGGGAAGGTCACTTACCTGGTATTGAAAATGAGGGCGAAAAACCAAACTTCGGGTAGAGATGAGGGAGGCAAGATGGAGTTTCGACCAACCCAACATTACGCACTAACCCACTAGGCCTGGCCGTAATGGAAAAAGTCCTTTTGGTGTCCCTCAACTATCGCTAAAGTCTGACTTTCATCCCTCATCTCTAAAACCGAATATTTATAGTCACTTAACTCTGAAAATCGGTTATTTTTCATCCTCAGCGGTTTTGAGGGTGGTTTTAGAGGGGTAAATCGGACTTTTATTGAGAGTTTGAGGTTATAAAATAGCCTTTTTGAAAAAAGTGATGCAAATATTTTTTTCTTCAAAAAATTATAAAAAGTTCTAAAATATGGATTAATCTTAAAAGGTTATAGAAATTTTGTTTTATACTAGAAAAATATGAAAGTACTTCTAAATTTTCCTTAAAATTATGTTTTTCTTTTGATGCCTAGTTTGGAGCCATACTAGTTTCTAGGTATATCGTGGTCTGAAAAACATGATTTCGGGAAAGATATAAAACTAGTCTCAATTATTTTGATCTTAAAGAATTTTGCTTTGAAATTTATAAGATTAAATTAGACTTTAGCATTTTTTAATAATATTTCTTAGAAAAAAATATTTGCATAACATTTCTTTCAAAAAAAATTACGCACTCAAACTTTCAACCGTAGCTCAATTTAGCCCCTCCAAAACCGCTCTCAAAACCGCTGAGGTTGAAAAACAATCGGTTTTCAGAGTTGAGGGACCACAAACATCCGGTTTTAGAGATGAGGGACGAAAGTCAGACTTAGACAATAGTTGAGGGGCGCCAAAATGACTTTTTCCGGCCGTAATCCAGCATGGTCTATAAGCCTTAAAGAGAAATCATAAGGGCAACGCAGCCCGGCCTTATATGAGGGTCTACCCGGCCCAACCCGCGCCCGTCCCACTCGCTCCAGAATCCAGATTAAGGGCTCCTTTGGAACACAGGAAAGGAAAAACACAGGAATAGGAAAAATATAGGAATTGGAGTATACTACTTCTTCAATCCTATGGAAATCGAAAACAAAGGAATTTGGTTTGGATGCCCCTTTGGTAGCATCATAGGAAAACAAAGGAATCTGTAAACTGCTGCTTCTATTTGAATTGAACTACTAGCCGTTGGGTGTGGACACAAGCAAGCATCAAGTAGCCGTTGCACAATGGCCTTTATATGCACCACTGCATTTGCGTAGCCTCGTTGCCACTTGCGTTCTTTAGAAATCAAGAGAACTTGCCGATTCCTCACTTGCTGACTATCCATCCTGCTCACCAGGAGGAGGCGCCACTTGATTCGGTGAGTTGTAACAAACCTTTCTTATGTTTCAACCACTTTATTTGTACGCATGCAAGGATTAGTGACTCATTTCGTTGATTTTTCTCACATCAGGTTGTAGCTGATAGAACAAACATGCCATACGTTTGAATACCTTTTTTGTTGCATTTTTGTTGTCATTAATATGGATCCAAACTATCGAAGACGATCAGAAAGTGAAGATGAGTTCGTTTTTTTTGTTCTGCCTAGCATAGAAGAAGGTTCATCATCACAGCCCTCGTCTAGTAAGAAACCAATGCATACATCAAAACTTACAGGGGCTGTTCGTGTTAATGAAATCTTAACTGGGCACGAGAGCCTAAGCAAAAGAAACTTTCGCATGGAAGCTAGTGTTTTTCATGCACTAGTAAACAAATTGCGGGAGAAACAACTACTTGCTGATTCAAGATTTGTCTCAGTAGAAGAGAAAGTTGCTATATTCCTGTA
Organism: Echinochloa phyllopogon; assembly: GCA_033239725.1. Lineage (NCBI taxonomy): Eukaryota > Viridiplantae > Streptophyta > Magnoliopsida > Poales > Poaceae > Echinochloa > Echinochloa phyllopogon. Next base: position 8,478,552 of record BTCW01000018.1, read on the forward strand.
TGCACTAGCAAAAAATGCAAGTAATGAGACATTGCAAGATGTGTTTCAACACAGTGGCGAAACAATAAGTCGCCACTTTACGGCTGTGCTTGATGCTGTTACACAGCTTACATGTATATACATACGTCCACCGTCCCTACATCCTCATCAAATCTTAAGAAGATCCCAATTTCACCCCTTTTTTCAGGTATGAGCATTTATTTATCCCAACTCCTTTTATTTAAGAAAATCAGTTATCACAAGGACTATATTAATACTATATTTTGAATCATACAGGATTGTGTCGGCTCTATTGATGGGACACACATGCCAATGATACTTCCATTAGATGAACAAGAACCATATCGGAATAGAAAACAGACGATATCTCAGAATGTTATGGTAGCATGTGATTTTGATTTGAAGTTTGTACATGTACATGCCGGCTGGGAGGGATAAGCTTCAGATGCAAGAGTTCTACAAGATGCACTTAACCATGGCTTTCGAGTACCTCCTGGCAAATTTTTTCTAGTGGATGCTGGTTATGCAAACACAACGCAGTTCCTTGCGCCATATCGTGGAACAAGGTATCATTTACAAGAACAAGGGAGAGCTAATCAAAAGCCACGCAATTACAAGGAGCTGTTCAATCTTCGACATGCACAGCTTAGAAATCATATTGAGAGGACAATTGGTATACTTAAAATGAGATTCCCGATACTAAGGACAGGCTCGCATTACCCCGTTGATAAACAAGTTGACATAGCTGTTGCTTGTTGTGTTCTACACAATTTCATACGGCTACATAATGGAGATATGATGTGGCCAAGTAACTCTACTGATGATATTGATCCGGACCAAATTGTTGATGTGCCAAATGGAGACCCGAATTATAATGGTGATATCCAAGCATTCAATAATTCTAGAGCAGCTGGAAATCAAAAAAGAGATGCCATAGCACAACAGATGTGGGATAATTATGTAGCACGGAGGAGTTAAGTATACATATTGTATTGTACTTCAGTAGTTGTATGACCTGGTCAAGTACTACCACCCTTGTACTCCTAATTTGTGACATGTTCTACTTTATCAAGTCACTACCTGCATGTTCTTTTTTCTCCTTAGCATAACAGATGCTACCAAAAGAGGGTGTAATAGGTTAAGTACGTGCTTGCTACCTAGTTACCTAGATTACAAGCTAAACAAAAGCATCATGTTCCCAAAAGTACCTCTATTCAAAATAACTTGTGCAAATGCATCACATGAGAATCCCTAGTTCTCATGCTCTGTCTGTGATCGCTTAATCTCCCTTGAAATCCAAGCTAACCGTAATGCATCACTTTGAAATGAGATGAATACTTCCATGTTATCCTTACTCTTGAAGATATCAGATGCCATCAAAATATCTCCCATTTGTAGACCATTTAATCCTTCAAGAACTGTGATACATTTGTTGATGCTGTAAGGATCCTCCAATTTCTTCTCCTCAATAGCAGCAAAGCGATCTATTTCTTCCTTCTTCAGTTTTAGGTATCTCTCATGAAATCCATCATCAGGGCTACTGGACTTGCTCTTTTGTTTCTTTGGACGTTTGGGTTCAGGAAGCTCAGAAGGTGTTTGTGTGGAGCTCGGTGGTGCGTGCACATTATGCATAGGGGAAGACAGGTGCTGCGAAAAATCCAAATTTCCCTCCCCGGTATCCTCATCAAAAGGGAATTGCAATCCCGAATCACTTGGAGCAGCCAAAGCAGGAGATGGTGATTGATATGTCTCAGCCGTGTGAGCTTGTGTTGAATGAATCGATGCATTCTTTGACTTGCTTGCATAATGGTCCATACCTTGCCGAGTTCTTCCTTCAGCATAACGACCTGCATAAGTGTTAACTTGTTAAAAATGCAGGTAAAGCTCATACTATATACAGACAATTAATTATATTAGAAATGTCGGTAAAGCGTATATTATATAAGGACAAAGACATATTGGTTAAAAAATAAAATATATGATGCTCACCCTCATAAAGTGGAGCTAAGTCCTCATAATATGGGAACTTCTTGTCTTGCCAATTCAGAGCACTGCTGTTCTTGCGTGCAGCGAAAGTTGCCCAAATATGTGCTGGAGCTGTCACCATTTTCAAGTCTTTGTCCCATCCAAAACCACTTTCATCTAACAAATCTTTGACAGTACGATAATCCTTCTTCAAATCTTGCTCCTTCTGTTTGACTTGGTTAAGTGTGAATGAAGTACTGAACTTGTTGTTTAGGCGAGAAACAATATTTGTCCAAGCCTCCTTGCTCCAAGCATTCTGTGTTCTGAAACCAGGCACATCATGATCTTTGAGAAGTCCAATAAGAAACAATTTCATCTCATGACTCCATCTAGCTCGCTTTCCTGTTCCTGAATGTATACAACATTTAACAAGTAGTTTACAATCTGAGTTTGAGTGGCAACATTCAACAAAAGAAATTCAGTTCCAAATTTGTTTAACAAAAATTAGAAGCATGACCTATTTCTTGGTTTGGCTCATCAGCATTTCCATGCTCACTGTCGACATCAACAACTCCTTGTGGTTGAGAGTTATGCCCCAAGCTGCGCTCAACAGCCATATTTGGCTTAGCAGGGCCTCTACTCGGCATCACCTTCCTAACAAAATAATACAATAGACATCAGAGAGGACCTAGGTGAATGAAAAAAATGAACTCAGATTACATTATTGATTGAAGTGAAAGAAAAAAAAAGAAACCAGCACCATCCTATTCAATTCAGATCTCACACGACATGCCATTGAAGTCAAATATTCTCAAACCAAAACAAATAGGTGGAGAAGAAACTTGCAGATCAAATATTCACAAATCTAATCTGAGATGGGGAACCATAAGATAGGAAATCGTAGATAGGGAATCAAGAAATCCTCCTGGTGCTTGGTGAAGCTGGTGTGGCTCTAGCGCAGGGCCGGGCATTCGGAAGCTCTTGCGCGTGCTCGCGGCCGATGAGTGTGTCCAGGGGAAGCGCCAGCACAGGTCTCCTCGCGGCGGTCGCCATCGCCGCAGAAGAAAAGGGGAATACAAGACAGAAAGGGGAATAATCCAATGACCTGTGCGTTGTAGTGGCCGTCATTGCTTCTTGTGGTCAACGTTGGGAGGAGCACATGTGCGGCTGGAGAAGAAGTATGGTTGCCTGGTTCCTTTCTTGATTTAGGTGAGCGATACTGCTTCCTATGAGGACGGATGTTTCTACTGCTTTGGAGGGAGACGATGCACCGCGTTTTACCGCCATACGCCAAAAAAGTAGCGCGAACAGACGCCAGCGGTGCGCGCGAGCGCTTTCTTTTCGCGCCAGGAAAGTTACCAAGAAGTCAGAGCTCTTGCTTTCCTTTCCCGTGAAATCACCCTCAGGATTGCATTCCCATGGAATTATTCCCGACGCTTTCCTATGAACCAAAGGCCTTACGTAGGAAAAATTCCTTTGAAATCGAATCCTACAAAAATCCTGTATGATTCCTCCATTCCAAAGGGGCCCTAAAGGAAGTGCGGCCAGGGAGGCAGGCGGTGGACGGCTTCAATGAAGGCAAGGGCGGCCGGAGCCGCTGCGCCGCCGCCCGAGTACCCCGTCCTCACAGCGGATGGTGCCCCATGCGTCGTGCTTCCTGTGCCTGACTACCGGGAACTCAGGAGCAGGCTCCACGCAAGAGGTAGTTGGGCGAGCCTCTTCCTGCTGGTGAAGAAAGGAGCTGACACAAGCAGGAACGCAGGTAGTTCTACTACCCCATCTGCTTCAGTGTGACTCCAACTCGCTGATTCGTGATCGAATTGCTTCTCCTGTCTTAGTTGTAGCACTCTAGCTCGATAGCCTGGCACATAACACTATCATCTGTCTTTAGTGCCGGTTTGTTTTCTTTGGCAGCAATGGACGGATTGAGAGTAAAGGAATATGATACCTGCCATAACAGAGAACTATACAGCATATCTTCTGCTGGATCTGGATTCTGGAGTCCCTTTTGCCAAAGGTTACTCTTTCCTGTCAGTGATCAATGGATCATGTTCTAACTAAACAAATGAGCTTTGCTTCTGGGCTTTGTTTGGCTGCTGGCACCGCCAATTATAGGCAAGACTGCAAGAGGCAACTGCTTATCCGTCTTTTCATCTTGACGTACTTTTCACGAGCTTGCCCAAGCAACCCAACAATTCAATTGCAATTTGATGGAGAGGATCGTAAGAACGTACTTAGCTTGTAACAACTTAATCTAGGTCCTTTCGTTCAGTATGATCAGTTTTTAAGCAATACAAGACAAGATGGAATACCAACATCTAGAATTCTAGATTAAGGTGGACTATTTGAATGAAATTTGCAAGGGCAAAGTACTAAACAGAGAAGATAGGCACTGACATAACATGAGCAGAATACAGCCTTGCGCTCTTCGATCTCAAAATTCACACCCACAAATCAATCTCAAACAGAATACTGAATACAGTATATCCTGAATGCATGTCTGAAACCCCCAAAGGAGTCAAATAATACCATATGTCGTATTTGTCATTTCAGTACTATACAGAGGTATGCTTAGTTCAGTACTGTACAATCATCTAGCTGTATGAACCTATATTTACAAGAAATATGTACAGTTATTCAGTTAACACCACCCAAAATGTACTAAGCTATCTCACTTAACGCCAGTAGCTGTGTCTAGGTGGACCATGGAGCTCGAATTTCCAGCTAGCAATGCCTCGTTTCCTAATATGCATGAGGCATTCTAGCACGTAGCTGAAACAGTAATCAGAGACGACAGAAATCCTGTTATGGATTCTATATTTGACAAGACGTATCAGCGTAGGATTAAGAAGAAGGCGTCCGGAAATAGTGGCTAGTTTAGGGAATAAATATTCTGTAATCTTTTATTGTTAGAATCGGTTTGTTAGTTAGGGGATTTGGCCTATTTAAAGGCAGCCCTTGTAATCGTGGAGACTAAGAAAATAGATAGTCCTTTGAGTCAGAGCCTCCAAGGGAGGGCGACTAGGGTTTATCTATCTGCTACTAGTTCATCGTGTGCCCATTAATCTAGCCGTAACATCTCTGGTATCAGTCTAGGCATCGTCGTTCCTGGATTGATTGCTGCCATGCCACCGTCCCATCTTCCCCTGCGCGCCGCTAGCCACCACCGCCGCCCCGCCGTCATGCCAGACCCCAAGTCCGACGGATCCGAGACCGGGGACGCCAAGGACGACACACCCGTTCCGCAGTCGGCGTTCTCTGAAGCGATGGATACATTGATCACCATGATGAGTGATCTGAAGAAGACGATCAAGGCTGAAGCTGCCGAACGCAAAAGCGAGCAAGGTGCTATATGGACGTCGATCAAAAACAGCAAGGGTCGGTTTGACCCCAGCTTCGGCACCACAAGCGTCCCAGATGCGCCGCCGCCTCCCAAGCTCCGTTTTCCCAAGTTCGACGGCTCAACAGATCCCCTCGTCTGGCTCCAGAAGGGCGAGCAGTTTTTCGAGCTTTACGAGACGACAGATTCCATGAAGGTGTGGATGGCCGCTTTCTACATGAAAGGAACGGCCAGCCAGTGGTATTATCGTTGGCGCAAGAATTTGGGAGCTGCACCTTCCTGGGAAGACTTCGCCGCCGGTGTCAATCGGCGTTTCGGGCCGCCGCTCCGCAGTAATCCCCTGGGGGAGTTATCTCAGCTGCGCCGCACCGGGACCGTCGACGAGTACCGGGAGGCGTTCTTGAACCTCCTGGACCGATGCGAGGACGTTGATTAGAAGCACCAGATTGCGTTATTCACCGCGGGTTTGTTGCCGCCGTTGAGCGTGGACGTCAAGATGCACAATGCCAAGACCTTAGAGGACGCCATGAATCTCGCCAGGGCGTATGAACGCCGTGTCGCGCTCACTGACGATGGCACCCGTCCGCCGAGCCGTCCCACGACCGCCGCGCGCTCGGCGCCGCGGTTCCCGACGCCCAAGCCACCATCGACGCCGGGCGCCACACCCGCGTCTGCCGCCACACCGGGTGCGTCGACCAAGCCTCCGCCGCCCCAGGGCCGTTTTAATCGGGTCACGCCCGAGGAGATGGCTCGACATCGCCTCGACGGCCTTTGCTTCAATTGCCCGGAGAAGTTCTCGCGCGAGCACGCGAAGCAGTGCTCCATGCGGGGCATCTACTACCTCGAGATGGGAGATGGAGAGCAGGATGACCTAGGCGACCAGTCGGAGGAGGAGGTGATGATTTCCTTGAACCGGCGCCACGTTCAACCTCGCCACCACGGTGGCCACGGGCGAGGCCATCGCCTTGGTCGATTCCGGATCGACCCATTGCTTCATCGGGGTAGCGTCGGCGCAGCGTCTTGGTCTGACGCCGCTCTCCCGCCCAGGCGTCACAGTCGGTGTGGCCAATGGTGATCGTATCTCTCTGGCCGGCATCTGCCCGAGCGTTCCGGTCAACATTGGCTCAGAGCATTTTCTGCTTGATCTCTACGTCATCGATCTGCACGGCTGCGAAATGGTCCTAGGATGCGATTGGCTCCGTTCGCTGAGACCCATCCGATGGGTTTTCAAGCGCCTGGCCATGTCTTTTTGGCGCACTGATCATCGGGTCCTGCTGCACGGCGTCTCGTCTACAACCACACCAAGTCTCGCCGCAGCGGACGTCCACGACTTGCTGCAACTCCTCCTAGCTGAATTCGCGGACCTGTTCGCGGAATCGGCCGGCCTGCCTCCGGCGAGAACCTTTGACCATCGCATCCACCTGCAGCCGGGGACGTCGCCAGTTGCCGTCCGCCCGTACCGATATCCGCAACTACTGAAGGACGAAATTGAGGCCCAGTGCACCGCCATGCTGGCTCAAGGCATCATCCGAGTTTTCATCACCGGTGCTCCTAGTTCGCAAGAAGGACGACACTTGGCGGTTTTGCGTCGACTACCGGGCACTGAACAGCAAGACGGTGCGTGATCGTTTTCCGATCCCCATCGTTGATGAGCTGCTGGACGAACTTAAAGGCGCGACATTCTTCACAAAGCTCGACCTTCGCAGCGGGTATCATCAGGTCCGGATGCACTCGGATGACATCCACAAAACGGCGTTCCGCACCCACCATGGACACTTTGAGTTCTTGGTCATGCCTTTCGGACTGACGAACGCGCCGTCGACCTTCCAGGCGCTCATGAACTAAGTACTTCGGCCGTTCCTGCGCCGTTTTGTGCTCGTCTTCTTCGACAACATTCTGATTTTCAGCTGGTCTCATGCGGAACATCTTCAGCATGTACGCGCGGTCTTCTCCGAGCTGCGTGCGCACGGTCTTGCCCTCAAGCGTTCCAAGTGCTTATTTGGGGAGCACAAGATCCATTATTTGGGGCATGTCATCGCCGACGATAGTGTTGCCATGGATGCTGATAAAATTGATGCGGTTCGTGCATGGCCGATTCCCATGTCGGTCAAGGTGCCGAGGGGTTTTTTGGGCCTCACCGGGTACTATCGCAAGTTCGTCCATGGTTATGGCCTCATTGCTGCTCCATTGACTGCTCTTCTCAAGCGTGAGGCGTTCAAATGGACTCCAGAGGCCACGGCTGCCTTCGTCGCGCTCAAGGACGCACTCACATCGGCGCATGTTCTCCATCTACCTAATTTCGCCGAGCGCTTTGTGGTGGATTGTGATGCTTCCGGGACTGGTTTTGGTGCCGTCCTCCATCAAGATCGGGGCCCTATTGCTTTCTTCAGCCGTCAGGTCGCCCCTCAGCACACGAAATTGGCGGCCTATGAGCGCGAGTTGATTGGACTGGTGAAGGTCGTTCGTCATTGGCGTGCTTATCTGTGGACACGGGATTTCATTGTTCGTACGGATCATTTCAGCCTCAAGCATCTACTCGACCAGCGCCTTTCGACTATTCCGCAACATACTTGGGTGAGCAAATTGTTTGGTTACAGTTTTCAGGTTGAGTATAAGCCGGGCAAGCTCAACGCCGCGGCTGATGCTTTGTCGCGCCGTGATGAGGAGGTGCTCCAGGCGCGTGTTCATGCCTTGTCGCGTCCGGAGTTCGCCTTGTTCGATGAATTCAAGTTGGAGGCCGATTCCTTGCCAGAAATCATCACCAAGCGCAAGGAAATTGAAGAGGGCACTGCTGGCGCCGACTGGACTGTGGCTGACGGGTTTGTTATGCATAGGGGGCGTATCTTCGTCCCTTTGTCGTCCTCCTAGTGGCCGCAACTCTTGGCCACGGCCCATGGCACGGGGCATGAGGGTACACAGAAGACGTTGGTCCAGCTTCGGCAGTCTTTCTACAACCCTAGTGCAGCCGCGTTGGTGCGCGATTTCGTGCGTGGCTGTACTGTATGTCAACGCAACAAGACAACATCTACATCCTGCCGGCCTCCTTCAACCACTTGATGTCCCGACTTTGACTTGGAGCGATATTGCCATGGATTTCGTGGAAGGTTTTCCCAAGGTGGGGGGCAAATCAGTGGTTCTGACTGTTGTGGACAAATTTTCGAAGATGGCACATTTTATCCCTCTTGGCCACCCCTACACCGCGCTCACCGTGGCTCAGGCGTTCTTCGACTCCATTGTCCGGCTCCATGGTTTTCCTTGCTCGATTGTGAGTGACCGTGATCCAGTTTTCACTAGTACGCTTTGGAAGGAGCTGTTCGCTCTATCTAGTGTCCAGCTGCGCCTCAGCTCCGCTTTTCGGCCACAGACAGATGGCCAATCAGAGGTCACAAACAGAGTTTTGGGCGTCTATCTTCGCTGCCTTGCTGGTGATCGTCCACGGAATTGGTTACGTTGGTTACCGTGGGCTGAATATTGTTACAACACGTCCTACCAGACGACGCTGCACACGACTCCTTTTCGCGTCGTCTATGGGCGTGATCCTCCCACACTGATGTCCTATGCGCCGGGGTTGGCTCGTGTTGCAGCCTTGGATCGGCAGTTGATGGATCGCGATGTCTTCCTGGCCGATGTTCGTGAGCGGCTGCTGCAGGCTCAGGATTACATGAAAATTCAGCATGACAAGTCTCATCGGGCAGTGGAATATGAGGTCGGCGAGTGGGCATGGCTGCGTTTGCACCGTCGTTCAGCTATTGGCATCACTGATAGTGCTCACGCCAAGCTTGCCCCCAAGTATTATGGACCGTTTCAGGTGCAGGAAAGGGTGGGTTCCTCGGCGTATCGGCTTCGTCTACCACCTAAGGCCCGGATACATGATGTGTTCCATGTGGTGTTCCTCAAGAAGTTTCACGGCACACCGCCGTCAACGCTGCCGAGCTTGCCGCCAATCAAGCATGGGCGTGCGCTTCCTGTTCCGGCCGAGGTCCTCCGTGCTCGCCCTACGGCCTCTTCTTGGGATTTGTTAGTCAAGTGGCAAGGCTTGGATGCCTTGGCTGCTTCTTGGGAGCCCCTGGAAGATTTCAAGATCAATTATCCAGAATTCAAGCTCGAGGACGAGCTTTTTAGTCAGGCGGGTGGAAGTGTTATGGACTCTATATTTGGCAAGACGTATCAGCGTAGGATTAAGAAGAAGGCGTCCGGAAATAGTGGCTAGTTTAGGGAATAAATATTCTGTAATCTTTTATTGTTAGAATCGGTTTGTTAGTTAGGGGATTTGGCCTATTTAAAGGCAGCCCTTGTAATCGTGGAGACTAAGAAAATAGATAGTCCTTTGAGTCAGAGCCTCCAAGGGAGGGCGACTAGGGTTTATCTATCTGCTACTAGTTCATCGTGTGCCCATTAATCTAGCCGTAACAAATCCAAATACAAGCTCCAAGATAATGAAGACAGAAAAACATTCTACATACATACGGAGCATTGATCGTGCAGCGTCCTCATATTGATGAGCCAAGAAACGATGCATCAGGACAGCAATTTGATATCTGAGCCTATTACTGCAGGATTTCCTTACTTCCCTTGATGTTGGGCTACAATGTTTTGTCCTTCCTATATTGCAGAAAATAAATAATTTAACCAAAGTAAATGCAAAGACCGTCACTACAAAAATGGAGTGTCGTCCCATCTTTCAAGTGCAGAGGCAAAGAACAAGATAAGGAACACAGGCTTACATAATACAAGAGCAGCTCCAAACCATGCAGTGTCGTCCCATCTTTCACCGAGGAGGAACCAAGCAAAAGCAGCTCCCCAAACTGGTTCCAAACCGTAAACAATTGCAGTTTCAGTCGCTGAAACATCGCCCATCGCTACCATCTGCACGAAGAGATGTAAACGCTCCACATGCTTAAACCAATTAAGCCTTACGGAGTACATGAGAAGGGCCCTTAAATTACTAGAAGGCTCAAAGTAGACTAACCTCTGCCCACATGCATAACACCGTTGAAAGGACTCCAGTGTACAGTGCAGGTATCCAAGGAAATGTGTATCCTAAAGCATACCGAAAGTCCATGATTCAAAGCTGGACTCACCGGTATCAACATAGCCATCTTTGAACATAAACCAGAGTATAGAGGAGAAAGCCACCACAAGAACCTGGTGGCTAGAGGATTTGTGAGGTTGTGTTTACATTACGATGGGTAAGATATAGGAGCAATATAAAGAGAACGAGATATTATTTGTTCACACAACCTCGAAGCTAAGAAGAGCCAAAAACTTCTTGCCTGTACTCCTTGATATTTGCTCCGTTCTGAGCATATGAATCCCAAAAAATACAGCGCTAAAGAAGTTCAAAACATCACCGACCTTTGGAAACAATAAGAGTGGTTCAGAAAACTAATATAATATTATTTATAAGGCTTAAAGCAAGCAATTCAAAAATATATCCAAATACTTGAAATTATGAAATATATCAAATTTGAGGATTTTACAGAATTATCATATGTTTTAGAATCAGCTGATCATCGTCATTGTGAGAAGAATTCAGTAAGAATATGTGAGACCTTGAAAAGTTATTATCACAACAGCCAATAGTAAATTAAAGAAAATTGAGTACAAAGACTAAAAGTTTATTGCTTACACATGGAGGAGAGCCGCCACATTCAAGCAGGCCAATTCCTACCAGCGACACGACGGCTCCAAACCAAGTGAGCTTGGGGATCGAGGCACCAAGAAGGCCATCAATTAGAGGCACAACTATAACCTGCTCATGGTAGATGTTTAGTGATTTCAGCATACCAACCAAACCTCAGAATGGATTCAGGGTGAAACAGGATGTACCGTGAAGGCCGTGATGAAGGATGCTTGGCCAGCATCAGAGGAGAGCAATCCGATTGCTTGAGCAAGGTAGGCTAAGCTAACCCATACTCCCAGTTCCAGTCCTGCATTCCGTACGCGGCGATCCCCAAATGCTCGGACAGCAAATGGTACGAAGGGGATCGCTGCAACAACGAACCGCACCGTGTTGAAGACCACGGGCTCTGTCAGGGCCTCGACCTCTTTCAAAACTGGGATATCACTTGCTGGCAAAGAATCGAAGTAAAAAAGAAGGCAAAATGTTACTGAGATGTGGAGAATTTTAGCATGAACAGTCAATACGAATTAACAACGATCAATTCAAGCAGTGCTGAGGCCGAGATCGAGCAGCTGAGCATATTGTACGAACTGAGGGGAATGAGATCGAGAGCAAGGAAGACACGCGCACCATAGATGACGGTGAGGGCGTTGAGAGCTTTATCTCTGAAGTAGTCTTTATTCTATTTTATCACTATTTAATATATTATTTTTATGTTCTTGTGTATAAACATCAATATAAGAAAAGTAAAGTAAAACAAACAGTTAGAAAATAATATGTCAATGACTATAATATGTCAATGACTTTAAAAGATAAAGCTCATCGTTACGAACGCATGGCGACAAAAATCACATAAATCGGATATACGAGAAAAAAATAGTAATCAATTGAAGGTCCAAAGACTATATTTACAAATTATTAGTCCTTGGATCTTCAAATGGTTACTATTTTTTTTCTCGTATATCCGATTTAAGTGATTCTTGTGGTCATGCGTTTGTAACGATGAGCTTTATCTTTTAAAGTCATGGACATATTATTTTCTAACCGTTTGTTTTACTTTTCTTATATTAGTGTTTTTACACAACATAAAAATAATATATTAAATAATGATAAAATAGAATAAAACTATTTTTTTAAAAGATAAAGCTCACTGTTATGAACGTCTGACCGCAATAATCACCTAAATCGGAGGTACGAGCAAAAAGTAATAATCATTTTAAGATCTAAGGACCAAATTATAAATAAAAACACCCATCAAAACTACCCCGATGGCCAAATTTGAACGGTTTTGATAGTTGAATGGCCAAAGATTCCCGGTTTTAGAGTTCGAAGGTCAAAACAAAACTGAGGCAAGAGTTGGATGGTCAAAAATGGACTATATGACAGCTGGTCTGATGTTAGCATCAATCGATAAAAATATAATCTCCTGCAGCTTACTGTGTGCTAATCTCTCATGTTTAACTTCTATCTAGGATTCTAGGGGCAGATAAAATGATACTAGTGCTAGCCGAAAACCAGTGTGCTCTGCAAAGCAGCGATTTGCATATTGGTGCATCGATCGTCTAATATTTTTCATGTCTGATCACAAGGAACTAACATTCTGGATATTTGCCAAGCTCAAGCAGCCAACGAGAGACCTTCAGAGTTGGTTGATTATTTGTCAGATTGTTCAAATTGGGTTGGGATTTCACAGCATTATTCGGTTCAGTTCTGTAGCTACAATTTCGCAAGTGCTGCAACTGAATGGACCGGAAACATATACATTTGAATGACAAACTACAGAAAGACACACTGGGCTGATGCTGAGAGGCACCAGGTAATCACCAGAAAATATCTACAGCCAATTCTTTACCAACAAAGAACAGATGGAGTGCAGGACCAAACTATTGTTGTTGTGAAAGGAAAAATGACTCATCTGCAGCAGAAAGTTAACACCAGTATTCCAACTTGCTACACCAGGATAGATTTTACTCACACCAGAAATTAAACAACACAGGAGAGTCAGTGAACAGTTTCAGTGAACCTTAGCAACAGAAGTTAGGATTTTACCCACCTGATTTCGGTGCAGGGTGTGACAAAATGAAAATTCTGAATAGCCACCCTGACTGTGCAAACCATAGGAAAAAGAGTGTCTGCATAAAAGGGATAACTAAAAAATGCTAGATATAGTGAAAATGATTTACTATTATTTGGAGCAGAATTGTCAATATAGAACCATGAAACATAACAGCTGTTCTGACCCTGCTGTATAGCGTACTGATCAAGTAGTAACTGCATGCATGTATGCCAAAAGATGTTCAACAGAAGCCTACCATTTTTACAAAAGAGGAATGAAGTTTCTCCTTTGAATCCAAATTGTCAATATAGAAATTCAAAGTAAACCTTAAAAGCAAATTAAGTGAACCTTTATGCACATATATCATCATTCAGCGCAACTCAGTTTGGCAATTCAATCAAAGGCTCAAGATTCCATAGCAATGAGGTTTAGCTGAACCAATTCATTACCGACAAAGCAAAGATGGAATGCAAGACCAAAATGAATATCTTTTTGAAACAGAATATTATTGTTGTGAAAGGAAAAAATTAACAAACAGCAACACATTCATCACATAGCAGCAGGTCTGAGCTAAAGTCATCAACAGATTATTGATCAATAAATCAAGGAGATGCACTGTCAATGGGCGAACAACTTGATCAGTTATAAAGAACCAATAACAGCACATATTGGGCACCGATGTACTGATGCACTGATGTACAAACAATACAGAAATTTTTCAGATTATACATATAATACTAATACTTATTCGCTTAGCAAAAATTACTACAGTCAAATTAACTGAGAGGCCGGAGACAAGCTCCAGACTCTAGCCAGGGCACAGTAGCTTGTCAACCTAAATGAAACAGCAAGCACAGGGCCAACCATTCTGGTCATCTGGTGAATCAAATGTCATATCACAAACCACACTCTAATGCTTATGCAGATTATACAATTCAGCACAGGGATTAATTGTAATTCAAAATATGCCAATCATGAATATTACGACTCCTCTGCTACAGTCAGCTAAATAAAGATCACCTATCCATTGAATCAAACCACAAAGACTCAGGTTTTCATAGCTAACAGTGAGGTCTAGGTTGATCAATTCATTACCTTGGATCAGTGAGGTCGATGTGCTGGTCTTTCATGGCTAACAGTAGCAGCCGGTGACGGCGGCCTAGTGCCTGGCCACCTCATCGCACTGGCGGACCCAGTGAGTGGTCCCGGTATGCGATGGCATACCCAAAAAAAAATCCAATATTGACCATGTAAAAAATATTTCTCCAGCATGCTCATCAGGTTTGGTTAAGTCTTGATGTCAATGTCAGACTCGTTTCCTTGTAAATTGTAAATAGAACAGGCCGAGTTGGCCCTGTTTCTCTGAGTAGCTAGTGTGTTTCTTGCGCATCCTTTCCCTCACCTCTTTGGTAATACAGAGCAGACACCAATGGCCAGCGCAGACACGACCATATCCCCAGTAGCGATGTCTTAGTCTCCAGCTCCATGTCTCGCGTCCTCCTATGGTCTTCCCTCCGTGCCTCAGCTGCCTCGATATCGGCCTGTCTAAGGTTAACCTATAGCTTGCTACGGTGGTAGATTTTTTAGAGAATAAAGATTGACTAGTGTTTTACGCGCGCCCATGCGCGCGCGCGTGGAGCTTTGCGATTCTAACGAAGAATCTGATATTGTAACATAACATATTTTGAAAATACTATTTTTCTGTCATGGGAAAATTTCCAAAATTTGAATGCCCAAATACATTTCACACAGCAAATAGACAAAGGAATAGAATGCTTCAAAGTATAAATGCTCCTTCACTACTTTCCATTCTATTTTGCCCAAAGCATATACTTACACTTCACTACACACAGCTGTCATACTTTTTTTTTGTACCTTGGCCTAATGGTGTCTAACTATTGAGTTCAAATAGCGCCATAATATTTCTTGCTATCTCTTCATGGGCAGTGATAGTACAAATAGCAGATACAGTGCTACTTGGATTATGATAGAAAGAGAAACATAGTCAAAACATTGGCTTCAAAGCTCACAAAAAAGCATAAACCTTACTAAGGGAACAAATCTTGGAGCCACAGACAATTTCGTAGATGACTTCTTTGCACTTCATTTAAACTCAGAAAATAAGGTTTGTAGGAGCCCTACAATGTGTTTGTATGATATCAATTAAAAATTGAATATGAAATCTAAAACAAGAGCTTTGGATTGCCAAACCAAAATGGTAAACCATGCAGAAAACTATGCAAAACTGACTATACCTGAGTAGAAATCAAACCTTGGCTTAATCTTAGTGACCAAACTGGCAATAACAGGATCATAACAAAGAGAATCCGAAACCTGATTAGGCACACTGGAAGCAGCAGCCCCATTAACCCTAGCTGGCCATTCATTTGTACATTATCAATTCTCATTATAGTCGAGGAGCCCAATGTGTAAGTTTGACCCAATGTGTAAGTTCGACGCACCTAGAAAACATGAGTTGCCTCAAAAAAAACTTAATGCTAATAACTACAGGTACTGCAAGGAACAATGTAATATAATCAATTTCTTCTTAATAACAGACCAATTTCTTCTTAATATAATCAAACGAAAAAAAAGACAACAGATCGACCATCTGCATCATCCTACTTTATAGCAGCCAGCCCCTCCAAGCCCCTTCTCCCCAGACTACTAAACCAGGGCATATTCAGATTTCCAGGCATTGTTATATAGTGTTCAATCAAATTTTAAAACACCTTTAAGTATGTAGTATAAAAATACGGTAGGGTTTAGCATTTAGAACTGTGACATGAAAAAATATTGCTTGGCTGCGTGGGTGTAGTATAAGAGCTCTGTATTAAAGCTGTCCAACCATGGAGAAACACCATAGGTAATTTAAGGAAACTGAGGTTTCACAATATATTAGCTATGGGACTTGCTGTTTATGTTTTTGGGTTTCACCTCTAGCCTACCCCAACTTGCTTGGGACTAAAGGCTATGTTGTTGTTGTTGTTGTTGTTGTTGAGGTTTCACAATATATTAGCACATGAAACAAAGCTGAAATTACTGAAAATAGCAAACTTTGGATAGTATGATCTATGCTAGTTTACATGAGCAAAAAAGGGACAAAAGAGGGTACTTCTTTATATAAATCTAGAGAAATTATGGTTCATTAAGGCAACGAAAACTGATATAATTTCAGACCTGAAACCAACCACTGTGTATAGCATGGATTCAAAAACTTGGAGCATGACAACTATATGACATATTATCAGTGTTCTATATTCTAGTTTATGGAATAAACATAACCTGATCAATATTTTGTGCAGAATTAGGTCCATCAGAATCTGATTACTCCCATAAAATCTTATTAGTGTTATATAATGCAATCTATGGGATGGAACAAACTAAATATGCAGACAATGCACTTTGTGAATTAGCTCCATGAAAATCAGATCTCACATCCACAATCAGGTCTCAACAATGATCACCTTTTTCTCTATATTCTGATCAACCAATTGCTAGCGTTGATCCCTTTCTAACAAATGAATTGCTTGAGAAATTTATAGTGGTAGGAATTCAAAAAAGAGTTTGTTTTAAAATGATCGTGTTGTGGTGACCGTACAATTCCCTTGAGATGCACAAATCGTCAACTGAGAATTTTGCAAACATGGGACTGTGAAGCCCACATGGTTGCAGTCCCATATTTGCAATTTTCTCTCGACAATTAGCCAGCAGAGCAGTTAGAGAGATTAAAGAGGCGCACCACCATGTAGCCAACTAATCAGCATGCAGCAGGCTGCATCTTAACGAAACAAAATTTAGTTGACCCTTTTGTTGGGTGCTTACACAAGAATTCAGAATCATGAAACATCATGCAACCACATAAGCTGATTGGGCGAGCTACGGGAATAAATTTGCCATATTATAAGCACAAACTAAATACCAAGCAAGCATCTATAAAATCTTTAAGAATGTAACTTACCAAAGAAGAATTCCGGTTCCTGGCTTGAGACATGGCCTCATTAAGTTGAATCAATAATGCAGCAAAGTGAAAAATAATCAGTCTACCTTCTGAAACATCTCAGATAATCAAACAGTAGAGCTGCTACTTAACTAAAGGCAAGCAGAAGTTATCATGTATATCCGACTGCTTCACACACTGATTAACTCAAACCATCAAATGCAACTTACTAAAGCAAAAGATTCCATGAAGAAGAATTAGGAATGAATTATCCATATTTACATTGGAACATGCAAAATACAATATCCACATGATAATAGATTTCACGGCAGCCTTCACTGTGACATCACTTGATTTCAATAGATGTGTAACCTCAACAGCATAAACTGGTTATTCCTGTTGACATACCTTGGTGGGCAGAGCATAAGCAAGATAGCTTCCCAATCCATCATTGGAGGGAGTGAAGTCTTGCATAATTAGTTGGCCATATATGAAATAAATAGATATATGTAGGTCAAAATGTTAGTACAAAGCCAAGAGTTCAAGATGATTTTTATACAGATTTAATTTGCTTTGGTGCATAAGAGAAATGAATAAGGCTGTAAAGCATTCAGCCGAGCAGGTTAAGTGCAAGCATTTAGCCGAACAGGTTAAGTGAGTAAATGCATGGGCGCCAGCATCCGCGTGAAGCAGCTGGTCCGGTCTGGTGATTTTTTCTTCTTCCTCCACCATGCGGAAGGAGAAGGCAGGCCGACGCATTGGTCGATGAGCGAGCAAAGAAGCCGCCGCGCTGTGCTCCGGCAACCGTGCGACGACGGCCTCCACCGCCGGCGTAGGCCCAACAAGCCCAACTCTCTTCCTCTCCCTTCCTTTTCTCTCGGCGCTCTCCTCTTCCTTCTCTCCTTCCTGGCAGCGGCGGCCGGCCCTTCTTCCTCTTCCCCACGGATCCGCGAGGGCGACGGACACCGGACAGGGCGGCGCGGGCTGCGGGCGGGTGAGCGCGGGAGGAGCTGCGGCGGCCAGACTGGCGGAGCGGCGCGGCGCGCCAGCAGCAGCAGCTCAGGGAGCGGCGGCGGGGGCGGCGGAGCGTCGGGCGTGCCGGCGCGGCGGGGCAGTGCGGCAGCCAGGTGTGCGGGCCGCGCGCTGCGGCGGCGTCGAAGGCCAGCCCGGGGGGCGCGCACGCGGGCAGCAGTGCGTGCGGCAGGCGGGCGAGGCAGGGGCGGGGGGCGTGCACGGCCGGCAGCGCGCGACCTCAAGATGCCAATGGGTACCCGAAACCCGACTACCCGACGGGTTTTACCCCCTGAGAAGGCGGGTATGGAAATATATCATCACCCGTGGGTGCATTAATGGGCAAAATCCTCTACCCATCGGGTATAGCGGGTGCGGATATGGGTGTATAGTATCCATACCCGTAAATCCGTGGGTAAAATATACCCGGAGGCCCATGTACATATGGCCCATATATTTGCTGGCCCATATACACATGGCCCGTGTATATATACTCAGATGGATGAGAAACCCTAGCCCAAATCTCGTTCCTCTCCCCTCCTCCCCTCTCCCGTACCAGCCGCCGCCGCCACACTCTACACCTTCCAGTCACCCTGTCGCGATTAGGGGACTTCCTCGCCGCTCGTCGCCTCGATTCCATTCATCGGTTACCTCCGCTTCCCCGTCGCCTGCGCTGGTCCAACTTCCTCACCTGCCGGAGAACAACGCCAGCGCCCTACTGCTGCAGCACATGCTTCTGAAGAAGGGCGTCCCGCGTCCGTGTCGGTGCGCCCAAGAAGAAGCAAGCTGCAGCAGCTGCAACTCGAAGCCTCGTCAACCAGGCGGCCGCAGGAGGCTCGTCAAGTAGCTGTCACTTACCATGAAAACGACTTGTTGCTAGACCTGGGGTGTGTTTAGTTCCACATCACATCACTAAAATTCTCAAAATTCTCTCTCCAAACATCACTATCCACCTATCACATCAAATCTCTCCTCGTGCATGAAACACAAAATGTGGGTAAATAAAAAAAATTAATTACATGGTTTTGATGTACACGACGAGACGAATCTTTGATCCTAGTTAGGTCATGATAGGACAATGTTTACCACAAACAAACGAAAAGTGTTACAGTGTCCTATGTGACATTTTCACCAAACTTTCTCTTCACTTTTTGCAACTAAACACAGCCCTGGAAGGGTGTGCTACTGAATGTAAAGAAAGCTAGCTAAAATAAATTCCTTTCACTATTCAACTGCTAGCACACATACTAGATCCCTGTATATTGCGGCGTGTTGGTACTATTATTGGTGAATGATGTTACTTGTCTTCAATTGATTGATACAAAATTTACCGATTTCCGCTATTTATCAGTGATAGATTCATGGTTCATGGCGGGTGTGTAACCGGGTATGGGTCGGGTACCAAAAACCCGTACGGGTGCGGGTGTGGGTGAGTTTTCTACCCGTGAATGATGTTACTGTAACGGATAGAATTTTGTCCGGCGGGTGCGGGTGTGGCGTGGCAGTACCCAACGGGTTCGTACCGTTGCCATCTTGACGCGAGCCGTGAAGGCTACCAAGAGGCGGTAGGGGAACCTAAATCGGCGCTGAGATAAAATAGAGGAGCCGGTGGCCGCGGCGTGGGAAACCGCCTTGCACGAGGACGGATGCAGATCAAACGGAGAAAACGTATTTTTTCTAACGTGGACCAATCGGTTGGCCAGAGACTCCGTCCCGTTTCTTGTATTCTAATTCTAATTCTAATAACTAATGCAGTTTGTAGGAATCAATGATTGTTGATCCATTACATACTTTATCTACAAAATTATATGTAAGATCTTTTAAATACATTAGCATACTTTTAGATATATTATAATTGTTTTTAAATAATTTTTCATTAGTTACTGAATTGTTTATCAATTATACTGTACTAGCAAATATGCCCATGCGTTACAACGGGAGAAAAAAAAGGACTCAGCACCCAGCTGTTGTTGTTCACACATCCGGTTTATTCGAGTAATAATCCACAATCTCTTATCAAGTGTGGAGACCAAAGGATTTTCGCACGGCATAATTTTAATCTATTGAAAAAACCCTTAAATCGTAGTATATTTTTCCATTCTTTGAATTAGCTTTAGTGCTATTTAATTTGATTTATTTGTACAGAGTTTTGCTAGTCAAATTTATTTCACGGTTTAAATGTTGGGGGCCAAAATATATATGAAGACTATCAAATACACCAACACGTACAGCTCCCTAATCCGAGCAGCCCCAGCTCTAATTTTCCGTCAAGCCAAATTATTTCAATACAACAAGAAGCATGGCAGTGTTTACTCATCTCTTGTCCCTATACTGCTCTCTCTACCAAGCAATAAGCAGTATCAGTAGCTGGCCCGGCCTTCCTCTCGTCCCTCTTGCTGATGCCAAGCACCATATAACTATCCAATCCAGCCTATCCTCGCCCTCGCTCCTGTTCGTCACAAGTGAAGCAGGCAAGCAGCAAGCCTGCTCCTTTTCTCTTAGCTACTTCTGCAAATTGGCAAAGAACAAGGGCAGACCACCTCGTCCGAAGCATTAGCTCCACCTGCATCTGTCTAATTCCCTCTATCAGTTATTCATATTGGCGGCTACAGGAGGTGAAGCACGTTCGTGCCAGGGCCCTCAAAACTACTAACACAACCATTCTAAAAAAAAAACTAACACAACCTTAGACTGGGAATTACCTAGAGCTATCGCTAGCCCGGACGTACGGCTAAGAAAGCTTATCGCATAATATCGGAGAGCAGTGCTGGGCCTCCCTCGGCATCTTCAGTCCCACGTAAGGCTTGGCGGCGTACGATGTGATCTGGGGGCTGGGGCGTGTACCTGCGCTGGATGGGTGGCGCGCTGACCCTGCAGAGGCCCACAAGCTGCTCCCGTGCAGCCGTGCTCTTCTTCCTTAGCTGCACCATGCTGAGGACCGACGCGCCTCGGCTAAAACAGGCGAACATGGAAGGGAAAGGAGCAGCAATAGGCGGCATGCATGCAGGAGCAAGGGAGCAGGTGGAGGAAGCATGACTTCTCGAGTTATTTTTGCTGTCTGTGGAGTCCTGACCTGTCATGTCATTGGTGCAGAGGAGTCCAGGCTGGCCACGGGGAATAGATTCCTATTTCTATCGTTGGAGGCTGAACCGGACTCGAGGCAACGCGATAGAGAAGAAAACGAGCGATAAAAACAGACGGACGACGTACCAAACAAACAACCGGCATAACGCATAAAGACTCCTTCCGTGCTTTAGTATTAGGTAAAGATATCATATTATATTAAACGTATTGGCACGGCATACCGTAAGTTCAAATCCTAGGTATCCGCCACTGCATCGACGTGCTCGTCTTGCCCATCCCCCACCTCCTCGCATCACGCCGTCGGACCACCCGCCCGTCCCAAGTCGACAACGGCGGGGCCTATGCTCCACGCGCCAACGGCGAACCCGGACGTCGATGCTCCAGCTCTATGCGTGCTTGCCCCCATACCGGGAGGCATTGCCTCGGTGGAGCAGTGATATCATTGGACCTGCCGACACGCCTCCCGCCCCAGCACCATAGGTGGGGTGCCGCCCGACCGTCTGACGGTCGGATCGGGTGTCCTATAGCAGGAGCTGAGATACAGCATGCAGTGGAGGCCGGGAAGAGGAGGGGACCAACAAGGAAGAGGAGGTGAGATGTGGCATGCGGCGGCGGAAGGGAAGAGTAGGGGCGGCAGTGGCAGGGAAGAGGAAGTGAGATATGGCGTGCGGCGGTGGCAGGGAAGAGGAGGGGAGATACGGCGCGCAGCGGCGGTCGGAAGAGGAGGTGAGATGTGGCATGCGGCGGCGGAAGGGAAGAATAGGGTTGGCGGCGGAAGGGAAAATGAGGTGACAAATGGCTTGCAGCGGCGGCGGTGGGGATGAAGGGAGAGAAGGGAAGAGTGCCTGCGGCGGCGGCAGCTAGCGAGAGGAGGAAGACGAGGCAAAAAAAAAGCAAAATTGGCTCATGAACACTCTTTAAGATTGGCTTTTGCTCTAGACCACTAAAAATACATGTCTTTGCCAGAAGACATTCTTCAACCATGGTAATTTGCTATAGGACACTAAATTTATTATTATATTCGTTTTAATAGAAAGCAACATGAACTGACATTTTTACCCATTGCATAACTGGATCAGCACATTCAGCACCAGAATGCTCCCAGTGACGGAGGATGCTCCAGTCAGCGGCCGCCTCTCCGGGTGACGGAGGATGCTCCCGGTGGCTGTCTGTGCCGACGGCGATGCCTGCTCTAGGCGTCTGCGGAGCCAATGCTCGGCTGAAGGGGCCCATCCGCGGCGGTGGTGCTCACTATCGAAGGTGCCTCGTGCCAGCGGCGGCGTCCAGTTGCCCACTTCCGGCAGAACGCGGCCGCCACTCTCGAAGGCGGCGATGCAGATGTGTACCCCGATGGACGCGAGCGCGCGAGTGTTGGGACCTGCTTGCCGCGAAGGGAGCAAGGCTGCGGCAACGCAGTTTGCGCCGGCGTCCGGGCTGGGATGCGAACGAGCAATCACATGGTTGCTGAATTAATCTTATCTGTTTGAAGAGCAGCAGGGGTAAACTTGTCCAGATGTAATGTTTTATCATCTGTTTCTATTGGAAAAAATATTATCTTCTTCTGCTCCTAATAATACTGTGCTGGAGAACCTGGTGAGATCTGTAGTCTGCCTCCCATTGGGTCTGCCTGCGATCCGTCCGCACGCGAATCATCCAACGATTCGTGCGAAACCCCCGCCCTCCTCCCCTCCGCACGCCTCCGCCTCCCCTCCGAAATCCCCTCCCGTCCCCAGCCCGCCTGCCCTCCGCACTCCTCCCCTCCGAAATCCCCCAGCCGCCACGCCTCCGCCACGGCCCTGCCGCCTCGCCTCCGCCACGGCCCTGCCGCCTCGCCGGGCTCCCCCTCCAACGAGATCCACATCGACACCACGACGCCCCGCTGCCTCGCCGAGACGCCGCCGCCACGACGCCGCCGCCACGCCACCGCCACGACGCCCCGCTGCCTCGCCGAGACGCCGCCGCCACGCCACCACCACTTCGCCCCGCTGCCTCGCCGAGATCCACGCCGCCTCCGACACGACGCCGCCACCTCGCCGGGTTCGCTGCGCGTGAGTCGCGTGCCTCCCGTGCTTTATCATCCAGGTTCGTCAGAGCTCCAGCCCTGGTCCATCTTAAAGGATGCAAATTCCTTGTGTTGAATTTAGATCCGAATCACTGTTATGTTTGGAGCAATGAGCCCTTTATTTTTTTTTGGATCTTACAGTTCGTGCTTTTAGGTTTGGAGCAATGAGCATTTTATTGTGGGGATCATAAAGTTCATGTTGGATCCCTGTACAATAACCCTAACCTATTGATGATTGGATATCTGTAGAACGTCAAGGGCTCAAGGCGCAGGTAATGGTCCACCTCTCCCTAATTTTGGAGTTAGTAAAATTCTGTATCTTGCTCAAACAATGGTTGCATAAAAAAATGATATGATGGATTTCACTAATTGAGCATCATGGGTCTAAGAAAAGTCATGTATGCCAATAGCCGTGTGTTGCATATCCACGATGTCTGAGCATCAGAAGCCACACCACAGCCCTAGGTTTATATCCATTTCATTTTTTTTTAATAACATATACTACTGAGAGCTGTGCAAACTATAGTTTGTGAGTCCAGTGTTCATGTCTGTGCATTATTCCCTTTTCAGGAAAATTGTGGTACAAAGGGAACAAATACTTTGTGATCCAATGGCGCATTGGGTAACTTGAATAAGCAAATGTGTGGATTGTCAGCTTTGCCCCCTGGTATGGCAGCAGGTGAGCAATTGGTGTTCTGAAAGAAATGCAATAAATAGGCAATAAGTGTTGATTTACCCTTAGGGGTGTAAAGATTGCTCCATCATTAGGAAAGAGATGCTAGCCTCCAGTTTGTTTGATCCAACATATCAATTTGATTGTGGTTCACATTGTGGTCACAGAGTGGTGTAGCCTTTATTACCATATAATGTTTGGATTTTAGTGCTTCTGAAGCATATTATGTCTACATAGTTTAAAGATAATCCATAAAAAAGAAATCCCCTAATTACATCTTAGAGGGCAGTCTTGCTTGACTACTGACAAGCTATCAAAGAAAATATTTTACATCATGGAAAAAGATTTCAGTACTATCTTTGGGAAATATAATTTGTTGGAATGTTACAAGAAGTTCAATCCTTTGTGTGTCATTTTCAGTGTTTCTCAATTGTGATAAGCTCCCTAGGAAACTGTTCCTCTCAGGTTGCCTATAGTTTTTTTTTTGAAAAAAGGGCACCTTGTACTCTCTTTTGGGTCCCTCAGATAACATGCCTGCTTATTTTGTGCTCATGAACTGCTAGATGGAATCCCTTAATAATTTCAGTCAAGATGAGCAATTACAGACCAGATATGCATTCTAGAAAACACCAAAATTAGCATTGAGTTTGTTCCGTGCACGTCAATTAGGATCTTTTTTTTGATGCAAGATTCTGAATTTTTGGGCCATGATTATTGATCTTCTACCGCTTCACGTTGCAGCAACCAGCAAGTGCCATAGATACTGACTGTGAAACAGATCTCTCGACAACTATTCCATTGACCAGGGGAATCAATTTGGTGAGTAAATGCAGTGCAAACCAATTAGGGCTTTGTGCAGATTAATTAGCACGGGAATATAGATTCTGAATTAAGGTGCAAATATAATCACCTTGTAGCTGTAACATTGACATGTTCAAATTGAGTGTGGGAATATAGATTCTGAATTAATTAAGGTGCAAATATAATCACCTTGTAGATGTAACATTGACATGTTCAAATCGAGTGTGGTTACCAAAGTAGCTTGTTCGTAGACTCTGGTTCTGGAACTCTCTTGATCAGTGGATTCTCCTCCCATGTGTTCCTTAGGAAATTGTGAACTCAGCTATTGTTGTTACTAAATAGATCAGGTATCAATCATGTGTTGCCCCCCTTTTGGTTCAGCACTCTGGCATCCTGATCTTGGCATGTTCTTTTGTCTAACCAGGAGTTAACAAGGTTCAAGGCAGTGAATTTCTTCCTTGGCCACAAAGGCTCACAGCACCACTGCCTTGCCTTGAAGAACTTGGGATCAGTTCAAACAATTTTTCTGAAGACAATGTGAGTAACGGCATGATTTCACAGTATAAGCACACGCCTATCTTTCTTGTCATCTTTCTAACATTGAAATATTACTTGCTGGAGATTTGGCATTCTAGAGCAATTGAGTACTGGAAGCACATGAAATCTGAGATACAAAGGGATCCCTTTAGAAATGTTATGGATATGAGCGCCAACCTTGGCGGATTTGCAGCATCTCTGAAGAAAAAGGATGTCTGGGTAATGAATGTAGTTCCATACATGGAATCTGGGAAACTGAAGGTTACATGATTATGGTTTAATCGGGACTATCCACAGTTGGTAAAAAAAATTCTATTTCCTATCCATTTATGTAATTGTTTCAAGGTTGAGTTTGCATGTTTAGAATTGTTAGAATCTTTTTTGGTTTGTGGACAAATTTTTAACTTGCTCTTTATGGCAGTTGTCCATATAAGTTCGTTGTCACGCGTAGAAGGTATGATAACTTGTTTGGGTTTTATGGTAAAAGTATTTGTAATTCTGTGGAACTTAGCCATGCAACAAGTGTATAGTCGCAGACTGGCTCCAATTGGCTTGTATGGGAATCACTGGTAGTTATACACTCAGTTTCAGAAATTCAGGTAGTCCAGCTGTCATCTTTGGAACATGACATAGATGGTACTGAGTCATTGTGATTAGGGCAGGAGTTCTCTCCATAAGAAAATTTCCTGAATAGCTATTACTATTACACAAAAGTACAAAACTGAAGAACCTGAGCCTATCTCCACATCTGACCCAGGTGCTCCAATGCTCCATTGTGTCGATTCTTTCCATTTGTTACCACTTCCATTGTTTAACTTATGGCTGGCAAGTGTTTTGTGCATTACTCGGTGTATTTCCATACTCTGATGTTTCATACAGCTCTTTATTTATGGTTCTTTTTAACTGAAGGTGTGAATCATTCTCAACATACCCGCGCACCTACGACCTCCGTCACGCTTGGCTCCTATTCTCTGAGATAGAGAAGCAGGGGTGTAGCCTAGAGGATCATCTCGTTGAGATGGACTGCATCCTTAGGCGGCCTCATGGGTACGCCATCATCAGAGACAAAGCTGCTGTCATAAACTACATCAAGAAGCTTTTACCAGCGTTAAGGTGTGATGACTGGACATTTGAGGTGAAACCCAAGAAAGATGCACTCTCGTCAAGTGATGAAAAAGTCTTAATCATGTGGAAAAAACTGTGGAATCAGGCGTTGCAAGATTTGTAGCAGTTGTAGGTAGCTCTCGTCGATCCTAGCTGTAGCTAACTGAGTACAGTGATTATCCTAATCTCCAAGCGTAATATAGTTCTGGGCTTCTTTTGTTTCGCTCGCTGCGTGGTTAAGAGTAGAGAATCGTGAATCTCCAGGAACAGACTTCAGTAGTTCATAAATATATTGATAGGGTTACATGTATACAAGGTATGGGCCAAGTATGCAACGATTGGGGGTGGACGCTGATGTAAATATCAATTCAAGGGTGGGTGGACAGTGGTGCGAAAAATAAAAGTACTAACTTTTATGGACTTGGGTGCGACTTACAGCCATTAAAATTTAATTTTCGTATGCCTGATTTATTTTTGCTTAATGTCTCATACCCGTAGCAATGCACGGACACTTACCTAGTATGTGTTATAATGTCCTGCAGCAAATTATCATGGTTGAAGAGTGTTTTCTGGCCAAGAGATGTTTTCTTAATGGTTTGTAGCAAAAACCAACTTTGAAGAGTGTGAGCCAATTTTGCCAAAAAAAAAAACATGGGATGTGGGAGGAGTCAAAATTTTCGGCAGGCGAAGCGCCCGGCAAACCTGTGCCAAATGGGTAGGCGCGCGTGGAGAGAAAGGTGTTTGACCGGCGGGAATCACGAAGCGACGCTGGCCACCGGATAACGTGTGTGTCAACACGGCGTTGTGGGAAAATCGCCTTGGGCCTTGTTTACCAAAAGTTTTCAAAAAGTATCTCTTAGATTTACTATGTAAAAGAAAGATTTTCCATCACATCAAAATGTCATAGCATGTATAAAGTACTAAATATAGATGAAATCAAACACGAATTGCACGGTTTTGTTGTACTCTGCGAGACGAACATTTTGAGCCTAATTAATCAATTTTTGAATAATTTTTCACAAATACAAACTAAATGTTACGGTAGCACAATGATTACGAAGTTACATCTTACTAAAAAACTAGACCGGTGGGGTTAGACCGCCCCACGATTTTTGTTAAGAAGAAGGAACCTTCTCCCAACCCCGCAAACCGGCGAGGGAGATTTTTTTAAAAAAAACCTGAAAATTTGCTCCAACGAGGAGTCGAATCCGCGATCTAAGGGTACTACTAAAGCATTGTAACCACTAGGCTACAAGCTCTTTCACAAGTGATATCTTACTCACAAATTTAACCTCACAATTCTAACGTCCAAACGAGTCCTTGGTGCCGTTACCAGTTACCACAAATCAAAGCGAGTCAGGAGGCATTAGTGCTCGCACAGCCAATGCACTGCTAGAGTTGAATTGATAACGGAGTAAAAACTGTTTAAGAATCGTGCAGTCCCTGCGGTAGCTTCCAAAAGTTTGAAAGTACAGGAGTCTGGCTGCATTGTCTACAGTATTAGATTAGCCTGCATTGTCTACAGCTACAGGAGTCTGGCTGAGTAGTAATAACACGACGTGAGCCATGCCGCACTGACGTTGCTAGGTCGTACGTTCGCCGGGTAGGTGCACTGTGCTTGCGGCTGCTGCTGCGACAGGCAGGCGCTGCAGCACGTTACGTGTCGACCGTTCCGTGGCTGAGATGGTCCTGCTTAGTGGGTGCCCGCCTGAGAGAATGCTGCCAAGCGACAAGGAGCCATGCCTTGGGTTCGTCGCACGCAATGGACACCTGCTGCTGCTGCGACAGCCATGCACTGTAGCACATCACGTGTCGAAGCTTTAGTATTTACTTTTCAGGCCGTGTTTAGTTGTAAAAATGTTCACTCTACCACTTTTCGTTTGTTTGCGGTAAATATTGTCCTATCATGATCTAAGTAGGCTCAAAAGATTCGTCTCGTCGTGTACATCAAAACCATATAATTAGTTTTTATTTACCCACGTTTAGTATTCCATGCATTGGAAGAAAGATTTGATGTGATAGATGAATAATGAAGTTTGGAAAGAGAATTTTAGGCCTTGTTTAGATGTTAAATTTGGGGGTTTGAATTTGGAAGGAACGTGTCACTTCGTAATTATTGCGTCACTGTAGCATTTCGTTTGTATGTGCAAAAAATTATCCAAAAATTGATTAATTAGGCTCAAAATGTTCGTCTCGTAGAGTACAACAAAACTGTGCAATTAGTTTTTGATTTCATCTACATTTAATACTCCATGCATGTTATAACATTTTGATGTGATGGAGAATCTTATAGTGAATTTGGGAGTAGAATTTGGCATCTAAACAAGGCCTTAAAAAGTTTGGTGATTTATGGGGAACTAAACACAGCCTTAGTTCAAAAAGAGAGGCGAAAGTTGATGAAAAAGTCACATCACTTTTCGTTTGTTTATAGTAAACATTGGCCTACCATAACCTAACTAGGCTCAAAAGATTCGTCTCATCGTGTACATCTATTTATCCACATTTAGTGTTCCATAGATGGTGGTTTGTTATATTTGTTTTTCAGCGAAAACATGACATCAGTTGCAAGCTCTTTGGCCCCGTATGATCTATAGGACTTTGTTTACCCTTGTTTAGATGTTAAATTTGCTTAAATTTGCGTCCCAAATTTCATTATATAAAATGAAGATTTCTATCACATCAAAATATCGGCAGCGACACATGCATAGAGTACTAAAGCCTTGTTTAGTTCTCCAAATTTGACATCAAATTTCACTATGAAAATAGAAGATTTCCATCGTATTAAAATATTGTAACGCCCGCGTTTTCTCTCTCTCTGGAAAGTCGCAAAGTAAATCACCCGGTGAAAAATCTTTTCAAAATGTTTTACCGCCCGAGCTCCCGCTTCCGCCAAAACCATGTCTGCCTTGATATCACCCCCCTCTTTTTCCTGTTCGCCTCGTTGTCTCCACCCTCCTTTCTGTCCCATCCCGCGTCACCCGCTCTTGGGTCGACCGCCGGGCCCTGTCGACGCTGGTCAACCGCCGTCGGCGCCTGTCATCTTTCCGCCGCGAATCCCGCCGTCCTCCCCTCTCTTTTTCCCTTTCTTTTTCTCCTTTCTTTTCTCTCTCTTTCTTTTCTCTCTTCTCCTTTTTTCTTTCCCTTCCTTTCCCCCTCCTCTGCTTCCTCTGCCCCCGTGCGCTACTGCTCTGCTCGCCGCCGGCCCCACCTCCTGCTCACCCCTCTGCTCTGCTTGTCGCCGCCACCCCGTGCCTCTGCCCGACACCGCTGCACTGCTCTGCTCGCCGACCACGCCACCGGCTCCGCCGCAGCACTGCCACCGCCACCGTCCACCCGCTCCCCTCGCTGCCGTGCCGCCCATCGCCGCTGCACTGCTGCAGCCGTGCTGCTCGCACGCCACCGCCGTGACCATCACCGCACACGCCGCCGGCCACGGCCTCACCACCGTGGCACTGCTGCAGCTGCACCGCGGACACGCCGTCGGTGTTACCATACACGTCGTCGCCAGACCACGCCGCCCCACGTGCCCACCGCCTCTCTGCCACCGGCGCCGTGCCGCCCTCCACCGTGACCCCGCCACTGTCGTCGCCGAACCACGACGTCCACCCGAGCACGCTGCCGCTGAGCCGCTCCGCCCATCGTGCACGCCACCCCTGCACCGCTGCGCCGGCCACGGCCACCGCCGCTCCGACTGCCACTGACACCGCGCCGACCACGCCACCGCCCGGCCCCGCCGCAGTCTCCTCGCCGCAACACACCAAGCACAACAGCGCCACCCGTACACACACGCACTGTTCCGCCACAGCGCCGCCGTACTGTCCCAGCACCGCTCGAATCCCGGCCGCCTTTAATTTCACCGCCGACCACCACACCCACCCGCCGAGCGCCGGTCAACCACCCTCTCGTCGGCCCGCCTGCTCGAACCTCCTCCGCGCCTATAAAAGGGGCCAGCGAGCACCTCCTCCGTCACCTCCCGCTCAACGGCCGACTAGCTCTCCCCCTCAGCCCCCACAGCGCCGCCACCCCACTGCCATTGCCGCCGCCGCCGCCGCTCCCGTGGACAGCACTACACCGGCCACCTCCGCCCGAGGTAGGACCATGGGTGAACTTGCCATAACCTGCACTCTCTTTTCCCCCTGCTCCCGTCCACCGCCGCCGCCCGAATCGCCGGCAATCGCGCCGTCGTCGGCCGCCGGCTCTCCCCTGTTTCCCCCCCTCTCTCTCCCTGTTAAATGAAAGGGATGGCACTTTTGCGCGTAACCCCCTGACCTTCTCCCTATTCCAACCCGCCGTCCAAGAACCTAACCCCTCTCTCTCTGGTACCTTTACACGTAACCCCCTGAACTTTGGCCGAATCAACCCGCAGTCCACAAGCACTATTCCCTCTCTCTGTTGATTTCGCCAGAGGCCCTCGGTCTTTCCTATATTTACAGATAGGTCCTTAATCCTTAAAAACAGCCCCTAAACCCTCCTAATCTCCTTTCTTTTTCCACCAAAGCCCTCCACCTTTTATATATACATATTTAGATCCCTCCCAACACCCATAAATGTCATAACCATACCCCTACACCCTTCAAATAAATCCCTAGCCATTTACAGAAGCTTCCAAATAAAACCTCTTTCTTTTAAGACATCCACCATAATCCAACGACGCGTCATTTCATGCGTCTTTTTAATCCCGATCGTCCCCAAATTCCACCACGCCTTTTCGCCCATCTTTCCCAACACCGCTATCCAAAATAACCCAGGAATAATCGCCCCGCCTCCGTTTTCCGTTCATTCCCCGTTCTTTCTTTCGGAGCTCAGCAAAACTTTTTCCTTTTGTGTATTGTATGCTTGTTTGTGTGTGCGTAGACACTGCTGTGAACGAGGAAGGACTCGAGGAGGAGCGGGGTTACGAGCAGGAACTTGGAGACCAAGACCCCGAGCAGGAATCCCCCGAGGGTTGGGAGAACGGCAAGTGCAATCCCATCCTTTGATGCATACTTTTGTCCTAGTTTTTATAAACACAACCCATGGCCTATTTTATAAAACTTGCATGATTTTACTGCTAAACCCGGTTGGATAGCCATTCCTTGATTGCTATGACTGCTTCCTTGACACCCTAGATTAATGTTTGAATGTGACAATGCTCTGTTTAAATGTTAGTCACTGCTAGAAATGCTTAGGAATATTTTACTGTTATACACCCCATTACAATCACTTGGTGTTTACAAAAGCAACCGTGTGCGTGCTTTAAAATAAAAGAGATGGATTTTGTAAATAAAATGAGTATCCGTGTGGGATGAGACAGACGGTATTTCTTGTGTGAAATGCCGAGGTGAGCTCGAACCTGTGTGGTTGAGCATGGTGGGAGTTGTCTATCCTATCACAATTTTTGGGATGATGTTGATGTGTCATCTAGCCTAACCCATTTTATTGTACCACCACTCGACCGTTGTATGTGACAACGGCCTAGCATAAACCCCACTAGTTAAGCTGTTGGTTATGTGGTGTGCTGGTGAGCAACAGGGAGCCATGGGGCCGGGGATACGATCTATGTGAGGTATGCCCCTGGGTAGAACCTCGTTGGTAGGTTGCTAACCCCCTGGTAGCGTCTGTGATAACTTATCAGTTTAGCTATGGTGGTTAAGGGCTTTGATAGGAGCTGCACTGGCACTAAGGTGTTCATGTTGTGGTAGCCTGCTTGTGGTTGTGTACACCTCTGCAGAGTTAAAACCTATCCGGATAGCCGTGTCCACGGTATTGGGCGAGTTACGGCTTGGTCACTGCACTAGTCCCCCGTTTTGGTGTAAGAAAGTGTTTGGTGTTGGTTGAGCTGAGAAAAGTTTTGACATGGGCTACGACAGATGGAAAATCTGGTAGCATTAAAATCTTGTGTCTAAAAGTGTCACGTTTATTGATCCTACTAAAAGAAATGCTTGTGAAAACCCCTTTATAAAATAAACCCCCCTGCATATGTAAAACTTGCTTTACCGCAAAAACAGCCATAAGCCTGCCCTTGGTTATAATCCTTGCATGCTTCTGTTATACCCCTTCCGTGGATGTGGTTGTGCTTGCTGAGTACGTATGTACTCACCCTTGCTTATTTTGTTACAGAGGCAGACCCGGACTTTGTGCCTGAGGACGTCGTTTAGAGGGGTTCGTTTTACACCCAACCTTTGCCTGTGTGTTAGGGTCACCCGCTTGGAGCCGCATGGATTCCCACTCTGATGAAGACCTCTATGTTGTCAACCTGTTTATCTGGAGTCTAGCGTTAGTGATGTGTGTCGTGGCCCTGTAGTGCCACCGTCTCCCGTAATGTTGTTTATGTACTGAACTATCTGTTGTAATAATGTGAACCAGCATCCTGGGACTGGTATTTGTATCACATTAAGTTCTCTCTTTTGAGGGGACACTTCAAATATCGACACATGCATGGAGTACTAAATATAAATAAAATAAAAAATTAATTGCACAATTTTGTTGTACTTTGCGAGACGAATATTTTAAACCTAATTAATCAATCTTTGGATAATTATTCACAAATACAAATGAAACGCTACCGTATCGCATGCACCACATTTATGACACTTTGCCAAGTTTTGTGCCCCAAATTTGGGAACTAAACAAGGGCTAAATATAGATGAAATGAAAAACTAATTACACAATTTTATTGTACTTTGTGAGACGAACATTTTGAGTCTAATTAATCAAAATTTTAATAATTATTTATAAATATAAATGAAATATTACATTGATGTATTAGCGATAAAATGTCAACTTTATTATGTCAAAATTATGAACTAAACAGGGCCGGCGCATGAGCCTTCGCGTCCATGCTGCTGCAGACGGTTAGCTGATGAGCTGCCCCTACGTAAAGCTAGGAGTAGTAGGAGCTAGTGGCAGGGCAAGTCAGCTAGAGGCCGGTGCCTCTGCGTGTCTACGCAGTGAAAAGACACTGGAAAAGGGCAGCGGGGCCGGGGGCTCGACAGCTCGGGAGCTGCATCGGATGCGTGTAGCGTGTGAGCGCTGCAGGCTACACGGCTGATCCTCCATGTGCTCCATGTGCTCCACGGCCGTGTTTGTTTTGGAGCCAATTTCTTTGGCCCTTCTAATCAATAATTAATAATATTAAATAAAATCAGTTTATAAAATTATCGTTGAACTATTTCGTGTGATGCGTGTGCTGATCCTCCATGTGCTTCACGGCCGTGTTTCTTTTGGGGCCAATTTCTTTGGCTCTTTTAATCAATAATTAAGGATATTAAATAAAGTCAGTTTATAAAATTATCGTTGAACTATTTCGTGAGACCTATCTAATGAGGTCTTTGATTATATGATTAGATAATGGTTACTGTAGCATTATTATAGCAAATCATGAACTAATTAGGCTCATTAGATTCGTCGCGCAAAGTTACACTCATCCCTAATTGAGTTTTGCAAATAAACTCTATTTAGTACTTCATGCATGCAAGATTCCTTTGGGAGATTTTTTTTCGGGTTGAGCGATTTTTCTTCCAAAGGAATCTTACATGCATGCAGTATTAAATGAAGTCTATTTGTGAAACCCTTTTAGGGATGAGTGCAACTTTGTGCGACGAATCTAACGAACCTAATTAACCTATGTTTTGCTACAGTAGTGCTACAATAATTATCGTCTAATCGTGTAGTCAAAGACCTCATTAGATAGGCCTCGCGAAATAGTTCAATGTTGTAAAGGTAGTTTTATAAACTGACTTTATTTAATACACTTAATTATTGGTCAAATATACTGGTGAAATTTCTCCAGGGTTCAAAGAAACATGGCACACAGACAAGGGCAGGCTTAGCTCCAAACTTTGGATATCTAAAGTTAGGACTTTTTGTTTGTTTGTATTTATAAATAATTGTTTAAACATTGATTAATTAGGTTTAAAATATTCATCTCGTAAAGTACAATAAAACTGTACAATTAGTTTTTGATGTCATCTATATTTAGTACTCAATATGTGTGTCGACATTTTGATTGATGAGAATCTTCTTTTTACACGGTAGAATTTGAGAGTCAAATTTAGGATCTAAACAAGGCTAGACAAGGCCCTAGTATAGATCACACACGGTCAAAGGAGCTAGCAACTGAAAAGTACTTCCTCGGAAAAAAATGCAACTCTAAGATTTAAAATTTGTCCACAAAAGAACGTAAGTATGAGAAATATGGTACTAGATGGACCCATAATTAAAAAAAATCACCGGTGGATCAGGGACGAAGTGAGAGAAATTTTGCTTTGTGCTAGCTATAGAATTTTCTAGTAGATTCTTGTAGTCTGGTATTGGGAGCATATTTTCCAGTAGATTCTTGACATTTGTACTCCTATCATGCTATGTTGTTGATCCATCTGCAAATTACTAGGGGTATAAATGTCATTTTACATGTTTATTGGTTTGTGTGAAGAAGGCTAGACTTGCATTCTTTTCCGGACGGAGGGAGTAAATATTAGGGTTTTTTGGATTCATACCATTACAATTTTTCGTGTTTAGAGAAACGCCATTACAATTCGTTTATTCGGAGATCTGCCATTGCAATTTTATCTCTCCCTCATCCATGCCATTTTCTACATCTTTTGGACGTTTGGGGCCACTCTAGACCGTATCTGTATATGTCCATTTTGTATGAACATCTCTCCACTCGCTTACATGTGGGTCCCACACGGCAGCTACAGCTTCAACCTTCCGCCATCAGGCCTCCTACCGGCGGCCGTCCCTGCTAACCGCGCCCTCCCACCGACGACCTTCCGACGAGCGGCGGCTCGACCTCATCTTCCTCTACCTCCTCGCCTGCGCCAGCGGCTTCCCCCTCCAGATCATGCGGTCGGTCTGATGCTCGGCGTAGAGGATGGCAAGAATCAAGTAGAGGAAGAAGTACAATGGCAAATTTCAGAATAGACGAATTGTAATGGCGTTTCTCCAAACTCAAAAAATTGTAATGGCATGAATCCAGGAAACCCTAAATACTAAAGCTTCCACACATGATGTGCTACGGTGCTGCCGCAGCATCAGCAGCAGGTGTGGCGTGCGTGCGATGAACCCAAGTCAATATGGTAATGGGTACCCGAAACCCGATGGGTTTTTACTCTATTAGGGCACAGATTTGGGTCACTTTTTCTATCCATGGATTTATTAATGGGCCAACTGTTAAACCCAGTGGGTTTACGGGCATGGGTTTGGGAACATAAAATCCAAACCCGTGAACCCATAGGTTTTTTAGACCCAAACATATACCATCAAAAAATCCATCTTTTTAATCCACACCTCAATTTAGATGGCCTAATCCTAACTTGTTCCTTTCTTTTCCATGGAATCAAATGTATACTTTTTTATTATTGGTCTTCTCTATTTATTTATGCTATTTTTAGAACATATAACCAATACAAATAATTTTTATGCTCTAGTATTTATCGAGTTTTTCTATAATATGTGCATTTTTAATGGGCACGGGTGACCCGTGGGTACCCGCAAACCCGATGGGCATGAATTTGTGCGAAATATTAAACCTGTGACAGGTCATGGGTTTTTAACGGGCGGATTTTATTTTCGCGGGCATGGATTTGAGATGACAAAACCCAGCAGGTTTGAACCCGTTGCCATCCTTGAACCCAAGGCATGGCTCCTTGGGTGTGTTAATTTCAATTCCAAAAAAGTCACATCGAAACATTAAATATAAAAAATGACTCATATATGGAACACTAAACGTAGGTAAATAAGAAAACTAATTACATAGTTTTGATTTTTTAGAATGATTACATAGTTTTGATGTACACGACAAGACGAATCTTTTGAGCCTAGTTAGGTCATGGTAAGACAATGTTTACCACAAATAATTAAAAAGTGTTACAGTGTGCTACAATGTTCGATGTGACTTTTTCGCAAGCTTTTCACATGAACTAAACACACCCCTCGTCCCTTGGCAGCATTCTCTCAGCCGGGCACCCACTGAGCATGACCATCTCAGCCACGCAACGGTCGACACGTCGC
Source organism: Echinochloa phyllopogon (assembly GCA_033239725.1). NCBI lineage: Eukaryota > Viridiplantae > Streptophyta > Magnoliopsida > Poales > Poaceae > Echinochloa > Echinochloa phyllopogon. The sequence goes on from BTCW01000018.1 coordinate 8,514,741, forward strand.
AGCAGCAGCCACTACGTCGCAGCACAGTTTTACCCATGTTCCTCGGTCCCCATCATATATACTCCGTATATACGGTCACTACCCAGCTTCATTTCACCACCTTGCACCGCTTCCCACTTTCCCGTGTCCTCGCCAACTCCAAGGAAGCACGGACCTGTGCGACCAGTTAGAGAAAAATGGTTCTGGTAGAAGACCATCTTGCTGACCAGCTAGTGCAGCTGCGAAATGCCCATAGCTCGAGGTATTCTCATCAAATGATATTGTACAGAGCGTCTCCACAAGGGCCTGTACCAACACAGGTATTTAGTTTATGGCTCTCAGTTATTGTTTGAAAAATAGGCTCATACCTTGTGATTCTTTTAAGGCACTCCAATCAATCAAATGTAGCCCACGTTCATTTCATTTTCCTAACTAGTGGCTAAGATAGTAAGATTAATGACCTGTTACCTCAGTAGTAAAATTAGATGCAAGCGAATGCATTCATTTTCATTCGAGTATTCAGCTCTAAATGGAAAACTGTTAGCCTACCTGATCATTTGCTATGTTGTGATGTGCATTTGTCACCTTCCAGCAGCATGTAAATTAAGATCTCTCTCTCTCTCTCTCTCTCTCTCTCTCTCTCTCTCTCTCTCTCTCTGTGTGTGTGTGTGTGTTGTACATGTTTTTTGTGCCCCACGTCATTGTATTCCGGCAGTATCAAAATCATGTTCGCTGTAAACCTGTACCTGTCCACTCCCTAGCTCTAACGCTGTCAATAATGCAGGCAGTCGTTGGTGGATACGTTAGGTCATATACGTTTGATTATGCACCAAACCAGAGCATAGCTCAAGGCACCATGACTGTCCAGTTACGATCTAGGAGCCGTGAGTATGCGGCGACCATGCTTATTTTGGGTAGTCTTCCAGGAGACGGAATAACCGCCGAAAGGATTGTTGAGAATACCAAGAAGATTTCTGACTGCACATGGGCGGTGGTAGAGGCTTATTTTTGTGCTTATTGTGACAGCAGCAATCGTTGGGTTGTGGTTTATGAACCGTTTCAGGAAAGTTTGGGCGACGCACCAAATTTTCTTGCGGATGACGGGTTTAACTTGACTGACTTCTGGAGAACACAAGTGAGGTGCGTATGAATGAAGTGAAAAACTCCGAGTGCATGTTTATTATTTTGGAAATTAAGATTCAACAATCTTATATTGTAATTGCAGATCATACATTGGTGCTATTTCTTTGGCAAAAGGAAGACGTGTGGTGCATGGCGGTCTACACCGTAGAGATAGCTATGTTATGTACTCCGTATGCAGGAATGGTTAAGGTCATTAATGTTTCAAGGTGGGGTCCACGGGAGAATAGTGCTGATTTAAATGATCTAAGAAGCTTCATATGGAACAATCACCAAATTTTTCAGGCAAGCATTAGTGCAAATTGGGGAAGTCTTAACTACCTTCTGGGCTCCAGCAAGATGACCATGTAATTTTCTTAAACCCTGAATTTGATTCAACATTGTTATATATATGGTCAATTATTATATATTCCATGTGTTCCCTTGAAGGGATCCCATACGTGGTAGTTTTTGAGGCCCTGATTGTCTCTAATGGGCTGTTCTCACCAAATTGTTTTTTGCTATCAACTTACTGGGCCGAATTCCTATTGTCTCGATTTGTAGTTTGTTTGTAGTATCAGTACCCTGGATCTTGCGGGAGTGAGGGAATTTATCACTGAATTTATTTAGTGCCCTGTTTCTCGTATGCAAGTTGGCAACTTGCGGTTGTGGGATTGATTTTCTTACAATACTGCAGCATTAATATTGAAATTTGAATCCATTATTTTGTTTTATATATATATGTATGTATGTAGAAATGGAATATAGTGGAATCCGTTTATTATTTAATTGTTAGGGACCACCCGAATATAACTACTTTTCGCATTCAGGGATGGCTGGGAGCACCTCGTACTGAACCATCCGATTCTTTTAGAGCCGGCGGATAGACTTGTCAGTTATCAACAAATTGAGATTTTTATGTGGAATGAGATTGATGACCAGGAAAGAATCCGATTTGCAAATGCAATGTATGTGAAAATGCCTGCCTACCGCAATGCTGATCTACGCGATATTTTTGATATTATGAGCAATCATGTATACGCTGGCATCTTTCGTCATTCGAGACCCCACTCTATTATTTATCTTGCCATCATTCAGTTCGTAAGGAACATGATAAATCATGCAAATGAACACACAGATGCTAATGAGGTATGTATACAGTTAGACTATGTTTATGTATTTGCATCTACCTTGGCATATTCTAAACTCCTACATTATATGGTTTCAGTATTGGGATGAAGAAAGAATGTGTTGGGAGATAGAACGGGTGTTGTCAGATGGGTTTATGAGTATGGCTTACTCACTAAGCAAGATGGGTGGTGCTCCTGATGATTGGGCTGTCCTGCTCAGTAATGCAGGAGCCATGCTAAGGCGTAACTTTTACTACTAGTAGTGTAAGTTCAATGCTTTTTAATCAGTGTAAATGCTCAGCATTTTATCCTGATATATTAATATTTATATATTTATCATTATTTTAATAGGGCAGGCGCCGAGAAGTGCCTGCATGATCTCAGCAACGTCATTTCAAATATCCTTCTTGAAGATGAGATGATCCCTGAACATGTCATTCTCATGATTAAATCGTTTGCAATTGTAGTGAATTTAAGTTCGTGTCGGTATTTGGCAATGTGGTGTGATGCCCTAGCGATTGTATTAGAATTTATCTGTCTTTTATGTTGGTCTTTGAGATCTTGCTTTGTAGTAGCTGTGAACTTAAATTTAAGCCTGTATTTCCAGTGTGATCTGATGTACTTACCACATCAGTAATATCAGAAACCATGTCATTTGTTAAGTCTTCTGGATCTGGAAACTTTCAGTAATTTTTAATTGACCTCTTATTGTGACATACATCTTGTTCTAGAACTTTTTTACACCGGCTATTTACCCATTAGAGTACTGGTCCATTAGTAATTTTGTCTTTAAAGCTTCAGTGCGCAAGGAGCATTTATCTGATCAACTTTATGTACACTCTAGCTGCATGATTCTCTTGTTTACTTTGATGTTTACTAGCTAGAAAAAATCATTGCACAACACATGGTACTGGTACTGGAAACTCGTGGGATCGAAGCCCTCTAATATTAGCTACGACGAGGGTGAATGGAGACACCAACAGATTCTGAATGGTCGACCACTAAAACATGTGTTGTTTCTAAACAGTAGCTCCTAAACTCGTAAAACTTTGCCAAAGACTAGCATATACAATTTTGAAGCTAACCCAACTATCATGTTAATTGAAGGTCTATAACTCGAGATATATTAAATAAACAAGCATACTATATTTGATGTTATCGTTAATAGGTTAAACACTAATTTCGTGATCAAGCAAATTATATGAAGGAATAGCCAACCAGAATTCTGAGATCAATATATTTATGACCTAGCAAAGTTTTTGATGGACTAAAAGAAATCCAATCACAATGATAAGCAATTAAACTTCAGTACTATCGCACATGCAAATCAGGAATGGAGAGGGAGACAAGATTACCGACACATTAACTTAGAATTTTTTAATTATTATTACATAAAATATATGTTCAAAAGATACATAACAAGCATCCATACAAAGATCTACACAAGATCCTAAAACCCATGAGTATATCCTCTTAAGGAAAAACAGAAGCTGCCACCTGGCTTGGCTCGACCTCCACCGTCACCTCGGGGTCCGCCATCAGAGCACCGAGCTCCGCCACATCAAGCTTGGGATCTGCCACCGCGTTTAGCTTGGGCGATTCGCCGCCCCCGCCCCGTCCAGAGGCCGATCTCCGTTGGGCACCCACACGTAGGTAAATGCACAAATAAAAATAAAAATAGTTGATCTACCGATCAACATTTCCTACATGTGAGTAAAATTTAGAGACCAAAAAATAGCCTCAAGTAGTCACCGGCACCAACAATGCGGGGAAAAGGCGATAATTAAAGCCTACTCCCTCTGTCCCTATATGGCCGTCGCTTTTGGTTTCCGTGCCACGATTTAGATTCGATTCGTAAAATTGAGGGTGTCGATAAGAGTTAAAAAAAAATCCTCCAAGCTGCGAATAAGATTAGGGGGTGTTTGGATCCCATTGGCAAGAGCAAAAAAAGTAAAACTTTTGCCCTTAAAAAAAGATGGCAACAGTTTTTTCATTAGAGGTATTTGGATCCAATGGCAAAACTTTTGGCAAAAACCCCCATTCTCCCTCCTATCCCCTCTTTCCCATGGCAAAAATTTTACCATTTTGCCTAATATTACCACAATGTTGAGCCAAAAGATTTTTACTATTTTATTTTTGATTTGTCCTTTTGCCATGGGATGTTTGGAGACAAATGGTAAAAAAAAAAAGGCAAAATAGATGCCATTTGTCGGTAGATCGAAACACTATGACTCACTTGGTGCGCTTATCGGATGCACATATACCTATCCCTATCCCTGGACGATTCCCTGGACGATTCGGGCTTCATCCGGAGGTCCTCCCTTCCGTCGCTGCCGCGTGTCCCCCGCCCGCTGCGTGGCCCCCATCCGGCGGCCGGCCGCTCGGCGCGTGGGCCCGGCATGCCGCCCGTTCGTTGCGTAGGCGTCGTCCGTGTCCGCCGACGAAAACGCCGGCCGCTCCTTCGTCCTCTCTCCTCTCCCTCTCTCGCCCCGCCCCCGCCGCCTTCTCCGCCCCGCCTCGCCCCCACCGCGCCTCCTCCCCTCTCTTCCCACCCCGTGCCGTCCGACACCCGCCGCCCCCGCGCGGGCCCGCTCCCTCCCTTCCCCTCCGCCCGTCCCCGGCGCCGTTCCCCTTCCCTGCGCCGCCGCCCTTCCCCTCCTGGCCGGGGCCGCCGACGGGGGGACGACGGTGGCCCTTCTCCTCGGGCCGACCGGCTCGGCCGGGCTCTCGACGACGGACCGCGCCGGCTCCGCTGCGGTGGCCGGCCTCGTGCGGCGGCGACATACGGTGGGCAGGTGCACCAACGGCGCTCGCGGCCGGCCTCCAGCGCTCGACGGCGATGTGCGCGAAGGTACGCCTCGCCCCCGCCGCGTCTTCTTCCCTCCGCCCCCTCCATCCGCCGCCACCGGCAATCTTCTCCCCCGCACCGCCGCACTCACTCTCCTGGTCGGCCTGGCCGGCGCCCTCTTCCCGTCACCGATCCGCGAACCTTCTCGCCGCTGTCCTGCTTCGCGGTTCGCACGGCGCCGTCGCTGCCATGGACTCCTCTGCCGCCTCGGGAGCTCCGCCCGGTCGTCGTCGTCGTCGCGCAGTGTCGCGGCCGGCCGGGAGCCGCGCGGCCCGGCCTGGCGGACGCGGCCTCGCGCCGCCGGCGGCGCCGACCGCCGCCGCCGTAGCTGCGCCGTCTTGGGGTTCGGGCGGACGCGCGTGCGTGTGTTGCAGCCGACCCCGACGCGGACAGCCGCCGCAGCCCGCAACCGTGGCCACGCCGGTCACCGCCCAACCGCCCCATTCGCTGCAGAGCCGCCCCCTCCGTCGGTCGCTAGATCCACCTCAAGCCCCTGCACTCCCATTTATTCTGTGAGTGATTAATTGATACACAATCTGATTTTCCCAGTGCAGATCAAATATTCACGATTTGGTTTCGATAGATGTTTGATTCTGTCCTCCTCCTGCAGGCGGCGACAGGCGCGGGGCACCTGAGCCTGTCGGCCTCTCTACGGCGTGCCCTGCGGCACCTCAGCTCGCTGGACTCTGCGCCCACCCACGGCGCTGCCGCTCAAGGCTTGGCAGCGAGCCGTTCCTCCAGCTCCAGGCCTCCCCGTGCGGCCTCATCGACTTGCGGCCACCAGCATCAACTTCTTCCGCGGCGAGGTCACCACAACCCTCAGCAAGGTACCAATCAAAACCATCTAGCACCAATGGATCTTTAGTGTTCGTACCAGTTTTAGTTCAATCCATGATGACCAATTTAATTTCCACCGCGCGTCAATCGTGGTCCAATCGATTCATGGATTTGTCTAAAAGTCAAAGTTACTACAATTTTCAGTTCTGCAGGTTCAACAAATATCACTTGCAATTTAGAAATCCAATTGTAATTTGATCCGTACACAATATGTTGCTTTCCTATAACGCAACTTATGTCGCATATAGTTGTGCTCCTTATCCCGCCTTTTGCATTTGAAACTCAGATAATAAAAGTAATTAATATTGGCAGCCCTGGTCAACCTGATTTTGTGTCATATCCTTATTTTTTTTGTGTGGAGCATAAATTTTCTTTGCTTCTATCAGGAAACCAAAATACTTCTGAAGCTCCAGCTGATGCAGATGAAGGTGAGTATCTTACTCTTAATATCCTGCTTGCATGCTTCTGACTTTACCTATGTCTTAAGTAGTGTAAGTTCCACACCCTTTTGTTTTCCAATATTTTGTCCTCTTTATTCATGATTTATCATGATCATGGTCAGAGGCCGAACCTGACAAACCAAGCAGCCCTTCTGTAAAGAAGGCAGAAGAGAAAGAAATAGTAGTTGTTCATGAAGCCAAGTGCAAGGTTTATGCGAAGGTAATCATTTTTTTAATTTATCATTTTGCTTCTCTTCCTATAGCTACAATATTTGCTTTTGGCTCTGTTACTTTAATTCCATGCTAATTTTGTTACCAAGTTGTTTCAAGTTTTGCTTGACTAAATTTGTTTTCCGTTCATGCAGCATGATGATGCTACCAAGGGTTGGAAAGACATTGGTGTTGGCCAACTCTCTATCAGAAGTAAAGAAGCTGTAGAGAAAGTTTCCAAAGAGTCCACTCCAACCATTGTCATTAGAAATGATGTATGTGTTCTTATCAGGCAGCGACTCCTTTCGCTCCAGCAGGTCGTGGCGGCGCTGCTGGACCAGCAGCTCGCGTGAAAGCCGGAGGCCCAAAGTTGCAGCGGTTGTTGGCTCTCCCAAGTCCTGGTTTTCATCAATCCGGCTACACTCACCATGTCGATGCGTCATGCCAGCAGGAGACCATCGGTGCGGCGCCCATGCTTCCTACTCTGTGCTTGCCAACTATGGACTCAACCAGCTTCAGGTGATTTCGTTCCTGCTCTGTGTTACTGCTGCTTGCAGTCTTCCACTTTAGGTGTTCGATGAAATGCCAGTTCAAGCTGATAGTTAATTGCACTTCCATCCGGTGTATGGTTTTGATTGCTCTGGTTACCATATCTCGATGGTTGTACCTTCTTTACTAGCTACACTAGCAACACTTTGGAAGATTGTGGGCATTTGAAAAACGATAGTAGATGAAAGTTGCGGATTTATAGTACAGTTTAGTTCTAACCACTCAATTTTATGACAAACTCTAATGCTTTGGTTCTGAAATCTAACTGACAGATAGAGTACGTTGAGGGCTGAGGAGCTGCTGGGCTCTACAGTACATGCTTTAGGAGAGTAAAATTTAGAAAAAGTTTATTAGTTTTCCTTTGTTTTTCAAGGCTAAGTCTCTATGAGTTTTATTGTCCTTCTGAATTGCAATAGTTTTATACTCTTATCAGTCAGACAGTCATGGTGGAAGAAGGCCTTGACTTGCCTGGTCTGAAGTGCATGTGGACCATTTCCCATGTGGACCATGATTGGAAATGGAAACAAAATTGCTTTAATACGAGCTGTTTATTTAACATCAGGTTTCTATATGCACCCCAAGTACTATATTTTGTAGAAGCAGTGGATGTTGCTGTTCTTCCTAAAGTTATCAGTGTCTTTTTTCGTTTTCATTAGAATTGCAGTCAGCCTGGAATCCTATTTCCCTGTGATCCTAGAGTTGTTTGAGTTTTGATCAACATATTTAACTGAATTTTTGACATGGCATAAATTGCATTCAAAAAATAAAAAATTTTGAAGAGGACAAGTTTTTCAGATAGTAGGTGATCTTTCTGATTTTATCACATATCTTCTTATATGCATTTCAAGTATTTGGTTGATTGTAGGCTATAAAGCTCCCTATAACCAATATTGCTACATAGGTGATATGAAGGTATTCCAATTTGTATAATTGCTTCCTTCCTTTTTTTTGTAGTTATGCTACCTAGAATAATCTGGGGATAAATATTTGCTAATCCATCTCTATTGAAAAATATTGCTTCGTAGAATATTTATGAATTTTTTGTGTTGCCTATCATTTCTGCATTGTACTATATCAAGGTAATTAGTTCTGCATTTTGTGTCGATTTACACTGACTCATGCAATCATATGATTCATATATGGTTTGTATGATATTTTTCCAGAAACTTCAAGGTTTTCAGTCAGTTTAATTTTAGTTAATATTATTACTACATGTATTATGTGCTTCCTATTTAGCATAGCTCACGAACTGGAGAAGACTCGGATTCTGCAGATTTTACTCCGAAGATCACATGCAGATTTTACTCCGAAGATCACTGGCTGCGCTGAATAGGAGCCTAAGTAAAGGAAAATATGTGCTTTGAGATAGTCTGTAGATCCTTTTTCTTTCATGTATGTTTGCAGCAGGTGTAATAGCGCAACCATTTATTTATTCTAATCAAATCAAATGTATGGCCACATAATTGGTTCTGTTTACAGGATTATTTCCACATCTGTTGTATACCCGTCGAAAAGAACGACTATGTTTGTGTAATAATGTTTATTGTTGACTTGATGGTCCTGTACTTCAATGACCATACGCTTTATTATACGGGCGCGGCGTTAGCGCGCCGAACGTCCTAGTCTAACTTCATATGCCTCGACGATTCCAGGCATCCCGCACCTCTGCACGTCGGAAGACGACGCGTCGACGCGTGGGCATCCACGCTGCGGTGGCGTTCATCCAGTGGCCATCGCTCGACGCGCGCTCGGTCGACGCGTGGGCCCCGCGTCGCGCGTGGCTCGCGACTGCTGCGGACCAAAACGCCGCCCGCTCCGGATGAGTTTTCCCTGCAGTTCATCCCCTGCAGTTTGACTCGCTGACCGGTGGGCCTGATTGTAACTAGGCCCACCTGTCAGTGACTCAACTGCAATGACTTAAAGTCAGAGGAACCCTCTCACCCGCCCCCTCCCCTCCGCCCCACCCCCGTGGGCCCCACCTCCGGCCTTCCCCTCCCCCACCGGCGGCCAACTGCAGCGACGGCGGCCGCGGGCAGGGTCCGGCGGCCGCCGGTGGGTCTCGCGGCGGCCGTCGTCGTCCTGTTCTCTCCGTCCGCCCCCTCCGCCCTCCCCCCTCCCCCGCGCGGCCGCCTCCCTACCAGTCGGCACCCCCTTTCCTTTTCCCACCGGCGCAAACGAGAACTCCTCTAGCATGCTACGCCTTCCACGGATCAATCACTCCACCTCCCCAACCGCGTCTCCTCCCCGCCTTCCCTCGGGACCTCCAGCCATGCCCACCCCCGAGCGCCCTCCTTATCATCCACCGCTCAGCTCTGCTCGGCGCCGTTTCGGCAACGGGTGAGGAGAACCGCCCCCGTCGCCGATCCGATCGGGATCCGGAGGTCAAGGGAGCGACATGGAGCGGCAGGCGCCGACACCGATCCCGCCGCGGTTGTCCCCACCGTCTCCACCTGCGCGCACTGGTTCGTAGTCTTCCCCTGTTCTCGGCTCTGATTTTGCCCGTCTTTGTTCTGTACCTCGCGCCTCCCGGTGTCTTGGCAGGTGGACGTGCGTCAGGCGTGGGTGATGCGATTGGTCTTGTGGGCTGAGAAAATTGCAATTTTGGTACTCGAAACGTTGCGCTTTGTAGTTTTGCCATTCCTAACATCGTCTTCGTAAAAATGGGCCTCGAAACATTGTACTCTTATTTTTCATGCCATTAGGTATATTTTTCCTCTTTTCTAATCAAAATATATGTATTTCCTACCTGAAATAACATTTTTGCCATTCAACTACGTTGTTGTCATTCGGTTGCAGAGGTCCATGTAGGTCGAGTAGAGCACCCTATCCTTGGCGCCGGTGCGGTGCTGCTGCGTGTTCCCGCAGAAGTACTTCAGCTGCTCAAGAGTGCACGCGCCTAGCGTCTCGGTGAGCAGCAAGAACACACAGTTGATCCTGCCCTTCACCGGGCGCATGCTGCTCTTCTGCCCGCACTGGTCGCTCGGTGAGCAGCAAGAACACACAGTTGATCCTGCCCTTCACCGGGCGCATGCTGCTCTTCTGCCCGCACTGGTCGCAATCCGGCAGCGCCGGCTCGTTCCACCTCGGCGGTGCACGGTCGTCCATGCCCTGGATGATGCACAAGATGAACCCGCCGCACAGGTCCTTGAACTTGGCCTCGACGCCGAGGGCCACGAGCCTGAGGGCGTCACAGCGCTTGCACTGGAGCTCGCCGGCGATGGTGTCGATGCCCCGCCGCCCCGCCGGGACAGCTTGGCGAGGGAGTGGAGTGCGCACGCGCGATCCGTGGCCCACGGTTACGGCGGGCACCGCCGGCGGCCTTGCCGGGAGCTTGGTTGTCGCCGGCGACGTCGTCGGCTCTGTTCGCCTGCTGCGATGGGCCGTGGCGGCTAGCTGCCGGTGGTGTTAGTGGCGTTGGCGGAGGCGCCTGCTCCTGGATGGCCGCCGGTGGTTGTGGTGCTCGAGCGGCAGCACACGAAGTGCGAACGCTTCGCGGGAGGCTTTGTTGGCGCCGGAGGAGTGCCGGTGCAGTGCGCCGCCGGAGCGGAGACGACACCGTTGCCGTAGCTGGGGAACACCATCGCCATTTGAATCGGATGAGCCATCGTCGTCGGGACATTGGAGTCTGGATGCTGTGAACACGCCACGACCTTGAACCCCAAGGGCATCAAGGCGCGGCGGCGGGAGGCTAGACTGTCGTGGCGGATGGCGCGCCAATGATGCCCGCGGGACACAGCCGTGCCGCCGGCACCGCCATGGGTGTCATCGGCGAGCTAAAGCCACCGGCATCGTCCCTCGCCCTCATCGCGGGCGCGTTGTTCCTGTTGTAGATGTCACTGAGGCACCGAGCGACAACGAGAGAAGTCCGGCGTTGGCAATGGCAGCAACGTATCGAACTGAATGGCAACGGTGTATTTCCAGCGTGAAAAAGAGAGGGGCAAAAGTGTACTTTCAGGTAGGAAATGCATGTATTTTGATTTGAAAAAAAGAGAAAATACACCTAATGGCATGGAAAACAAGAGTACAACGTTTCGAGGCCCATTTTTACGAAGACAATGTTAGGAATGATAAAACTACGAAGCGCAACGTTTCGAGTACCAAAATTACAATTTTCTCTTGTGGGCTTGATCTGAGCTGGGGAGGAGTTCAATTGGATCGGGGGGAGGGGGATTTGCGTGGTGGTGAGAGGGGCAGTTGGTTAGGTTCCGTTCTGCCGTATCGTTGACTCCCGTGATCAATATGTTAATTATTTTGATGTTTCAGCATGCCAATGATATTGGTATTGGTGTTTTTATTACAAAAAATATCCGGGCTCAACAGCAATAGGAAATTGAGTTTGGAGGCATCTTAATCGGAACTATGGTACCTAGGATGAGGCTGATTCGGCATCTCCTGGGCTGGAGTCCTGATTCGGCATCTCCATGGTTATTCCGTACGTGAGATTTTCCTCCCTTATACAGCATTTATCAGTTTCACATTCTTTAATCCATGTGTGCACATCTGTGTCTGTCATATGTGTTCAGCATATGTATTTTCTTATTGATCCTTTATGGTGATTACTGTAATGTTGGGCATTTATTCTGATTGCCGTTCATCTTCTACCAACAATAGTCATTCAAGCTTGTGCTGCCTATTTGTTACAGCACACTTCATCCACGTAGCATAGTTCTAAATTAAAATTATTCCGTACTCAATGTTAGCCTGGGTACTAGAGGAGCTCAACTTAATATGTATTCATGTTATTTCAGATGGGTTCGTGTGATGTAATTTTATGTGGTTTTGAACTTTTCTTCAAAAAAATTATACCTTGGTTCCTAATTTATCAGCTTATAAATTGTTAAATTACGCTTCTATGTGGAGATAGCAGCAACAACTATTGAAACCTTGCCTGCAAAGTCTCTAGCTATCTTAGTGTTATTGCTTTGATGCACTATTTATTTATTTATTCGCAATGCCATCATGTCAAAAGAAAATAGTTAAGATAATTGGTATATAACAAGATTTCCTTCGATGTTGTTGATGGGTTTCGATAGCAAATATGAAGGTGTGGTATTGTGTGATTGCTTGGTTCCAACGAGCTTATAGCTGGTTCCTGTGTTAGGATTTGGCAGCCTGACAACCTCGAGAAACAAGGGTAGTTTTTGTATATAAGAACATAAGATAGTGCTCATTTGTTTAATATTTTGAGTGCTCTGTGTGCATATGCACCTCTGGTTGTTACTTGCTCCAAATTAATGATCAAAACAACCTCTGTGCTTTAGTATGTTCTACATGACTAGAATTCCCATCCAGGTCTCTTCTAAATTCCATAATGTTAACTTATTTTCTTCTATTACGAACATGACTGTATTCTGGAGGCTATGTGCCTTGCTCGATAGGGCTACTTTCAGTGAGTATTTTCATGTATCTACATGTTGTATTTTACTGTTGTGGTTTCAATAGGTTGATTCTTTTTGTTTCAATTCTTTTCATTCGGTGCAAAATCTGGATGAAACCATTATGTTTACAGAATAATTTGTCTATTGAGGGCTATCAGAGTCTTCAATTAATGGTGGTCTGCTGTCTGAGGATAACTCCATTAGTTATGGTCCTAAAATTTTAATGACATCAATCGCTGTGTACATGACTGTGTACATGACTACTACTTTTTGTCATCTTAGTAGCATTCATGACCTATGCACAACTGGTTTTAGCCAAACTTTTTACTCTGATTTGGCTCAGATATAGCTTTTGCTCTGTTGTCGTTGTTCGAACTCTTAACGGGAACCCCACTGCATCCAAAGAAATTAGTTTCTTGCATGCATAAACCATCTCTGAGGCTTAGATAGTTGAGTTGTGCCCTCCCCTACTGATGTTTATCACTGTTTCACAAAGATCCCTTGTGGAAAAAATTTCAGAGCACTTTCTTCATAGCAGAACACCTTCTGGTTGGATCTTGAGGCCTAGCAGACATGAGGTCAGGTGGCTATTTGCTCTTTTAGACGCCATATTTACATGCTAAATCTTGAGTAATTCAACTCTTTTTGAAACTAATATCTTTGTACAGGATTCTTATTTGTTCAAAACTAATGTGCAGTACACTAGCCTAATGGAAGCAAGCATGGTAGCTCAACGGGCAAAGAATGCACATCTCTTGACTATGGATTACTGATTTTTTCTTTATGGTTGAAGCATTTGGGATGCTCCTGTGTAAATCTGCAATCTGTGGTGGACTTTACCAAGACCTGTATGTGCAAAGATGAAATTTGTTTGAGATTAGAAGAAGGGATGGGGCTAGGACTAGGATTGTCATTATATACACTTCATATGTTATCTCTGACTATCCTTAGGTAATCGTAATTGATAGCAATTCATATTTTTTTTACGATGCAAGCCGTATGTCTTCAATGATTATACAACTGATTATGCAGTTTATGTGGTGCAATTGATAGCAATTCATATTGTTCAGGCCTGCAGGTTATGTGGTGTAGCCTTAAAATTATACAACTGATTATGCAGTTTGAAAGGATGGCACCTTCAATGGACTGCAGTATTTAGGCCATCCTATCATATCTGATTGCGTCGTCGTAGACACAACAAAACGTTTTGTCATCCACTGCAGTGCGCCGGTGATTTCTGTCATCCTAGTAGCACCATCACTGGCCCACGCGTGAGCCACACGTACATTTATCCACACGGGCCGCGTATTGCTGCCCTACCTGAATGCTCACTCCTCAGGCTACTCGCACTGGGGATCTGTAAAACAAGCCGCAAACGTTTGGCGTCCCCGTATAACGGCAAAAGGAGCGCTACGATCCCGTTTCCCCCTGCACGCGGTACATGCAGCGCACGTACGGACGAAACGCCAAACGCCTCCGAGCGCGTGCTGCGGGACCCGCCGCCGCCTGCTCCGCTTCCGCTGGCGCGCGCCGTCGCCTTGGCCGCGGCGGCCTGCTCCGCTCCCGCTGGCGCTCGCTCCCGCCTTCGCCTTGGCCGCTGACGCGCGTCGTCGCCTCCGCTGCAGTGAGCCACGCCGTGCGCCACCGCCCTCCGCCGCCGCGAGTCGCGCGCCACTACGGGGAGCAATCCGCCGGCCCGCCGCACGACTATGAGCCTCCTCCGCTGTCAAGCAGGACAAGCCCGCGGGGAGGCGAGCCGGCGGTGGGAGCCCACAGGAAGCGCGCGTGGGGAGGGCTCTAGGAGGAGGTGGCGCATGGGGCCGCATGTCGCTGCACCCGCCACCGCGTGGCGCTAGCACTGGAGCCTGCCGCCGCGCTCGCTGAAAGCATTAGACCCCTGATTTGTATGTGGGTAATTAATGACAATCATAGTGGACTAACAATTTCATTAAGACATAAGAATACTTTGGGATTGGATGAGCTCTAGCGGTGTGCTATGATCATGATGTGTATGATGTGGTTCTAAAGGAGCTCAAGGCAAAGATATAAGATAGAGCGTTTTGATTTTACCGGTCAAGCGGTGTTTAGTGGATGAACATTGACCGGATTATAGGCTAGATAGCCGTACTATTAAGAGGGGTCAATGTCTTTGGCTTGACGGTTCCATAATTTCACTTTGCTCAAACTATTGTATTGCATGCATGAGGGGTAACATCGTTTGAGAAAGTGGGAAAAACTATAAGAGAAAACATGCTTGGGAAGGGCTCACTGCGTGCTAGCCACTACAAGGTTTTGTGTATAATGTAACGCCGGAAAAGTGTTGCAAAATTTCCAAAATAGTTGCAATAGACACAATGACAACGGAATTTTAGCGTTGCGAGGCGTTGCCATTGTAAATATGGTCCAGAGTTTGCACCACAATTTATTTTGGATGTTGCCATTGTGTTCCCCTATTGCAACCCAAAAGTAGCGTTGTAAGTCTTTGTATCAGCGACCATCGTGTGTGTTGCAATCATTACTATTGCAATGCACCAGGCATTGGAAGAGCTATCTATTACCACATAAAAAAAATGTAGCAATAGTGTAAGTGGCAACGATACTGGATGTTGTAGCAGACCCTATTGCTACGTGTTTATAGCATTGCAAAATATATGTCCTATTGCAACATTACTCTTATGGTTGCTATAGGAGGGACCCTTTATTGCAACATTAAACATTTTGGTTGCCATAGATGAACTCTCTATTACAACGCTACTACAATGGTTACTATACGTGACACCTCTATTGCCACTACAAAAACTTGGTTGCTACAAGCTTCTTCCCTATTGCAACACTAAATATTATGGTTGCTATAGGGTATCCCTGTATTGCCACGATCAATACATGCGGTTGATATAGGGTGTCCCTCTATTGCCACGACCAATACATGTGGTTGCTATACTTGGACATGTTGCCACGCTTACCGCTACATAGCTATAATTTAAAAACCCTACTGCCACACTTTATGTTTCTTTGCATGCGGGTTTTTTTTGTTGCTATAGCATATAATTGCAACGCCATGCTTATGCCATGATAGTGCATATTACAATGATTCGTTTGGTAACTTCAAACAATGATATCTAATTGAACAATATATGATCAATGAAGCATTTAGACATCCATTACCAAAAATACAATTTATTTGTGCACATCTGTAAATAATCCATCCAATGTATCCAACACACGCACAAGTGGAACACACAATGGTGTACAACACGCTTAACTATTTTGAAAATAACAAAATATAATGAGCTATGCGGCACTGAAGCCAATGTTGCCTTCATGTTGATCATCCCATTAATCATGCGCTCCACTCAAACCTCAAGATCATGCTCTTGAAAATGATCATTAACATTAGTGCAAATATACATCGGTTGCATCCACATTTATGATCGTGCATGACAAATAAAGTCCTAAGCACACATGCAGCAAGCAGAACTAAGGATGGCTGCAAACGAAGAGTATCACATAGATCTATAATTGTAATGATAGAAAAAGAACATACCCCACCTGCACCTTCGTTGTCCACGCCATCAGCAAAACCCAAACACATTTTTTGTAGTGTACATGGAAAAGCACAGCTCACAGATCAGATTATGAACCTAAATGACTAAATGACTAGCATGAGAAATTATTGGCTGCCAGTAAAGCTAAAAAAAAGTTTAGTGGGGGGTTTGCTGGTGGTAATGGAAGGATATATAGACAGTGCTTAACAAAATCTTAGTGAAAAAAGGGCAGCCCAATTCAACATGGCACAAACTTTTAGAATTTTCAATAAAGGCCCTGTTTGGAGTATCTACAAAGTGTATAGTTTTTTTAGTTGAAAGAAAACTACACGCTGCCTAAATTGTAAACAAGCATATATATACATGGTGCTAAATTCAAAATGTATCAGAGGTACGTGTAACATCAATGGTGACTAGTTTCATGACAATCACAGAGGCAAATTCAAGAATTGAATAGAACTATCCATAACCACAAAGGTGTCAAATAATTTAGTTAGTACTCACTGTTGCACAGGTGCAAGTTCCCCCAAAGAACAAAATCAGATCAATAAATCAAGCAGAGAGAGAAGGACCTGTTCATCTGAGCGGACGATGAAACCACAGCCGCTGGCTCACCTTGCTACTTCTGGAGGTCGTAGTGGAAGGACTCACCGGCACTGATATCACCTACTAAATTGAAGCAGGATTGGATAGATCAACCATTACATGTGCAGCGGGATTAGAAGGATTAGAAAGACTAGTACGCTACGAGTTATAATTTACCCAAAAATGTAAACTACAAACACCACCATTCTAATGCAGAGTATTAAACTCTTAAATAAAGAGAAAGTGCTTACATCTATGATTTCCAAATAAATCAGAATATCAATAATGAAGTAAGGCAAGTAAAAAGCTAGAGCTAATGCAAATCAGACCAAGAGCCGATATATAATATTTTGGCAATCACAAGTAGATATAAGATTAAGTGATTTACATCATACTATATAAAGGGTACAATTATATTGTTCATTACATTGCGATACATGATTTATCCTTTTTAAATATAAAAATTCAGTATTTGAGATATGGAATGTTAGTACCAAAAAAGCAGAGAAACTGAAAGCGCAACAAAGGGAATGATACCTTCAATAACCTGTCCAGAACCGGAAAAGGCGTCTTTAAGACTCCGATCGATCATCAGTGCCATAGGAAAGCCCTGTAACAATATTCTACAGGTATCAAGAAATTATACAGCAATAGAAAAAAAAGACAAGCAATCAGATGAGCATCTCTAAATTATTTGCAGACACATTTTTTGTTGTATCTTACTTAGACATAGCAATGCGCCACACCAAGAGCCTACCCGGAGGGGCGCCTTCCCCTCCCACCGGCGCATCCCTCATCCTCCTCCTCCCCGGCGAAGCCGGATCCGCGTCCGAGGGACCGGCCGGAGCCGCCCCGCCTCTCCCCTCCCTCTCCCCGGAGGGGCGCCTTCCTCTCCCCCACGCCCTCCGCCGCCCCATCCCCTCCTCTCCACCGGCGCCGCAGCCGCCTCCCCTCCCCCTCCACTGCGCGCCGGGCGCTGCCTTCGGTGGCACCGCCGGACCCAGGCTCATCCGCAACCTCTGCCGCTGGGGCCGCACCTCCTACGCCGCGCGCGTGCTCCGCGCCGCCAAGGGCTTCGGCTCGCCCGTCGACGTGGAGGCGAGCTCGAGGAGGAGGCGTGGTGGAGCAGCGGCGCGCGGCCAACTCATCGAGCAGAGCAGCGCGCGGGCGCAACGGCGCGGGAGCGGAGGAGGCGCGGCGGTGAGCGCAGGCGACCACCAGCCAAGCAGTGGGCGGCGTGCGGTGCGAGGCGGCGGGCGGCAGACGGGCGGGCGGAGCGAGGCCGAGGCGGCGGCGCCTGCGCGACCACCGGCAAGAAAGCGGCGGGAGCGGCAACGGAGGCCACCTCGCGGCGGTGGCGGGCAGGGGAAGCTCTGAGCCAGGGGCTCTTCGCCGGCTCCCTCCCTCTCCGAGCTCTCTCTTCGGCGGCGGCGGCGTCCTTGAGCTCGCGACAGTTCGTCTACCCCTCCGCTGACATCCCCTACAACGCCATCGCCGTCGACACCGACTTCCCGGCGCCTCCCCGAGCGGGCGCGCTGTGACGCCCGCGTTTCTTTCTACGGGAAAATCGCTAAATAAATCACCCGGTGAAAAACTTTTCAAAATGTTTTACCGCCCGAGCTCCCTCTTCCGTCAAAAACCTGTCCGCCTTGTCCCCCCCTCTTTTCCTGTTCACATCGCGATCACCGCCCTCTCTCCCGTCCCCTCCCGCGTCACCCGCTCTCGGGTCGACCGTCGGGCCCGACCGTCCCTGGCCGACCGCCGTCGACGCCTGTCTTTCCCGCCGCGAATCCCGCCGTTTCCCTCCCCTTTTTCCCCTCTCTCTTTCCTCCTTTTTCCCTTCTTTCTTTTCTTCCTTCCCTTCCCTTTCCTTTTTTTTTCCTTTCTCTTCTTTCTTTTCCCCTCCTCTGCTTCCTCTGCCCGACACCGCTGCTCTGCTCCGCACGCCGCCGGTCGCCCCCCCTCTCACCCCGCACCACCGGCCGAACCTCTCCCCTGCTCCACGCTCTAGCACCGCCAGCCCTCACCGCGCCGACTACGCACACGCCATCGCTCCACCGCGGCAGCTACCCTCGCGCACGCCATCGCCGCCGCCGCCCCACGTGCTCGTGCTCGCACGCACTCCCGGACCCACCTCGCCGTGCCACTCATCGCTGCAACGCTGGCCCCGCTCGCGCTCACCCTGCACTGCCAGCCGACCGCCTCCCTTGCTCGACGCTCGGGCCGCCGACAACTGCCGTGCCGACCACCGCCAGCACGACACCCCTCCGCTCCGCCGCGGTCGCACCGACGTGCCGCGCCAACCACGCCACCATCTCGCTGCGACGGTCACCACCGCATCCTTGCTGTCGTGCCGCCCACCGCGGCCGTACCACGTCCGTGCATCGCTCGGCCACGCCATCACCCCGGCCGCCACTGGACGCACCGCCGACCGCCGCACTCGCCTGCACGCCACCGCCTGGCCCCGCCGCCGCCGCTCCGACGCGCCATCGCCTCACCATACGCACGCCACAACGCGACACACACAGCACCGCACTGCTCCACCACAGCGCCGCCGTACCACCGGCCACGCCGACCACCATTACCCCCGCCACCAGCCGCCGAGCGGCCTCTCGTCGGCCCGCACCTCCAACCCCTCTCCACGCCTATAAATAGGCCGGTCCTCCTCTCCTCCACCATCTCCCGCTCACGCGCCACCCAACTCGCCCCCTCCGCCACCGTAGCGCCGCCGCCCCACTGCCACTGTCACCGCCGCTGCCTGCTCCCGTGGGCCGGCCACCTCACTCCACCTCCGCCCGAGGTAGGACCACGAGTGGACTTGCCATGTCTCACTCTCTCTTTTCCCCCTGTCCCCGTCCACCACCACCGCCCCAATCGCCGGAATTTCCACGGCCGCCGCCGCCGATTTCTCCCCCCGTGTTCCTCTCTGTCGGGGGAAAGAAGAAAGGGCGTTTTTGCCCATAACCCCCTGCCTTTTCCCCTATTCTAACCCGCAGTCCAAAAACTTAAACACTCTCTCCCTCTGACATGTTTACACATAACCCCCTGCACTTTAACCAAATCAACCCGCAGTCCACCGGCACTATTCCACCTCTCTCTGTTATTTTCGCCTGAGACCCCTGGACTTTTTGGTATTTACAGAAAGGTCCTTTTTCTTTAAAAACAACCCTAAACCCCCACTAAATTCGTCATTTCATGCGCCAAATTAATCCCGTTTGACCCCAAACTCCACCACAATAATTACCAGTATATTTCCGCCAATCCATTCAGTCCATATTCAAAAATAATCATGACATCACCATCACTCTCATTTTCTGTTGTTTCTTTCGGAGCTCAGCAAAAACTTTTTCTTCTATTTATTGTGTGTTGTTCGTGTGTACCGTAGACTCTGCCGTGAACGAGGAAGGACTCGAGGAAGAGCAGGGCTACGAGCAGGAGCTTGGAGACTAGGACCCCGGGCAGGAATCCCCCGAGGGTTGGGAGAACGGCAAGTGCAATCCCACCCTTTGATGCATACTTTTGTCCTAGTTTTTGTAAACCCAACCTATGGCCTGTTTTATAAAACTTGCATGGTTTTATTGCTGAACCCGGTTGGATAGCCAATTCTTGATTGCTATGATTGTTACCTTGACAACCTAGATTAATGTTTGAATATGACAATGCTCTGTTTGAATATTAGTCACTGCTAGAAATGCTTAGGAAGGTTTTACTGTTATGCTCCCCATTACAACCGCTTGGTGTTTACAAAAGCAACCGTGTGCGTGCTTTAAAATAAAAGATATATATTTTGTGAATAAAAGGAGTATCCGTGTGGGATGAGACAGACGGTATTTCTTGTGTGAAATGCCGAGGTGAGCTCGAACCTGTGTGGTTGAGCATGGTGGGAGTTGTCTATCCTATCACAATTTTTGGGATGTTGTTGATGTGTCATCTAGCCTAACCCACTTTATTGTACCACCACTAGACCGTTGTATGTGGCAACGGCCTATCATAAATCCCACTAGTTAAGCTGTTGGTTATGTGGTGTGCTGGTGAGCAACAGAGGGCCATGGAGCCGGGGATACGGTCTATGTGAGGTATGCCCCTGGGTGGAACCTCGTTGGTAGGTTGCTAAACCCCCTGGTTGCGTCTGTGATAACTTGTCAGTTTAGCTATGGTGGGTAATGGCTTTGATAGGAGCTGCACTGACACTAAGGTGTCCATGTTGTGGTAGCCTACTTGTGGTTGTGTACACCTCTGCAGAGTTAAAACCTATCCGGATAGCCGTGTCCACGGTATTGGGCGAGTTACGGCTTGGTCACTTCACTAGTCCCCTGTTTTGGTGTAAGAAAGCGGTTGGTGTTTGCTGAGCTAAGAGAAGGTTTGGCATGGGCTACGACAGATGGGGAATCTGGTAGCTTTAAAAATCTTGTGAGTAAAATATTCATGTTCTATTAATGCAACTAAAGAAACGCTTGTGAAAACCCCTTTTATAAGATAAACCCTTGCATGGGTAAAAATTCGCTTTATTGCAAAAATCAGCCATAAGCCTGTCCTTGTTACTATCCTTTGCATATTTCTGTGATATCCTGTCCGTGGTTGTGATTGTGCTTGCTGAGTACGTATGTACTCACCCTTGCTTATATTGTTACAGAGGCAGACCCGGACTTTGTGCCTGAGGACGTCGTTTAGAGGGGTTCGTTCTGCACCCAACCTCTGCCTGTGTGTTAGGGTCACCCGTTTGAAGCTGCATGGATATCCACTCTGATGAAGACCTCTATGTTATCAACCTTTTTATCTGGAGTCTAGCGTTAGTTATGTTTGTCGTGGCCCTGCAGTGCCACCGTCTCCCGTAATGTTGTTTATGTACTGAACTATCTGTTGTAATAATGTGAACCAGCATCCTGGGACTGGTATTTGTATCACATTAAGTTCTCTCTTTCGAGGGGACGCTACAGGTGATATCAGAGCCGATAGGTTGGCCGTAGGACGGATCCCTAGGATCTTAACCCCTTATCTAGTCCCCTCTCACTAGTTTACTCTTGTCTAAATCTTTTCTCCACCCAAGTACTCACCGACGGCTTTTTGCCTTGTTCCAGATGGCCCAGCTGGTTGACGAGGGTTGGGGCGAAGGAGTCTGCCCCGCAGAACCTGGCCTTCCCAAGTTACTGCTGCTCAGCCTGGAGCACGTTGGAGTCACAGAGACCCCCGAGTACTTTTGCCGGGAATTCACCACCAATGGTACGCGTCGGTGCCGGATGTTCATCTTTGTGGGGAAGAGTTCAGTTTACAAAGAAGTGGCACCCTGGTTTGTTCACGCCACCGGCTACGACCGCCCCAACGCCTACCGCAAGGCTGCAAGAAGAGCCCTGATGTGCCTCCGCGTACTCTACATGCAGTACCTCGTGGGAACAACATTAGGATTTGCCCCACCCCTGGAAAGTGGAGGACGCGAGTGGATTGCTCAGATGAGGAACCTTGGGAGAGATGAAGATATGGAGGACACTGTGTCACACTTGTCCATTTACCTCACGGGCTTGGACAAGCTGTACCGAGAGACATCGGGTCAGCTGAGACACCAGATCCGCAGAGCCGAGAAGGCGGAGAAAGAGTTGGAAGAAGTGAAGAGAGAACTGGAGATATAGAAGGTGACAGCTACTCAGGCTGTCAGCTCCCTAGCCGCTCACCAGGCTAGATGTCAGGCTTACTCCGAGTATATGGATAGGCTGGAAGCCTACAGGAGGGAGAATGGGTTGATGGAAGGAGAACCAGAGATGACCCACATGGATGCGAGCACACAGACCGAAGATGAAGTGCCGGAATATCAGCTTCCCCTGAAGAAACGTCGAGTCGGTCTAGAGTAGAGTCCTTAGATTGGTTTAGCACCTAATCTAGCCTCTCCTTGAGTAGAGTTTGTGGTATCCAGTTAGCACTACCATCTTAGCATCGTTGTATCCATGATCTTTGTACCCCACCATGTTATGCAATAAATATCACCTTTTATCCTGCATCTGTTCAATCTTTGTTTTTTCCCCTGGTTTCAGATGGCGGAAGAAGGATGGACCCAGGGAGTCTGCCCAGTCACACCGGGCTTCGCTAGCCTGTTGATCCCCGCGCTGGAACGCCTCGGTGTACCTGAACGCCCGAGGTACTACAACAGGGAGTATGAGCACCATGGGACTCAACGCTGCAGAGTGGTCATAGTTGTCGCCAAGAGTAACCTCCACCCCATCGAAGCATGGCGTACGACCGCCACAGGATTCAGGCACCAGGACACCTATCCCTTGGCTCTCAGGAAAGCCCTCCGCTTCATGTGCGGAATCTTTGAAAAACACCTGGTCCCCACTCCAATGAGGTACTTTCCTCCGGTCGTCAGGAGTGCAGTCTGGCGGGCCCTCATAAGGAACTTGGAGCAGCGCCGTCAAGAGGAACCCATTTTGTATCAAGTGGTCACTTACCTCAATTCCTTGGACCAACTCTTTGACGAGCAAGCTGAGCTCCTGAGGGAACAAACCTCCCGGGCCAAACAAGCAGAGTTCTCCGTTCGCATGCACCAAGTCCAGGTGGCCCAAGCTGGAGCAAGAGCCGCTGCTGCCATTAGCAGTGAGGCAGTTGCCCAAGAAAGCCTCAGACAGGCTCGGGACCTGCGTATTCAGGACTGGACCAGGTGTGGAACGCCTGTCCCGGCAATTGGAGAACCCCATGTCCTACTTGGAACACTTGTTATGGCATGGAGCGAAGTTGTGGGGAACCCTCAAGCACTGTCGGGAACTCCCGCAGGATCACCACCCGCTGAAGAAGGACCGTCTGAACCGCCTCGGGAGAATGGAACCTTGACCGATGCTAAACAAGCACGACCTGCATCGCCAGAAGAGCGCACCAACCCAGAAGAAGACTCGCCCCGCGAGTAGGTCCAGAGTCAAGCGCTCACAGGAGAATGAAGCCAGCTTGGTCCGAAGAACCCTTGTATCCCTAGCAGTAGTTTCCTTACCATGTCCTGTACCCCGCCTGGTAGTGCAAGTCTTGTGGACCCCCAAGTGTTGTAACCCCTCAGCTGTTGGAATGGAACCTCGTGTGCTTGTTAGCTTGTGTGCTGTTTGTGCCTCGGCAGAAGTGTTCTGCCTTTTCAAAAAAAAATGCGAACTAAAACAATTCGAACATCATTTTAACTCAATCTCACGAAGGCCTTGCTCAACTGCAGATGGTGAACACGCGTGCAAGCGCCTCTCAAAGACGCGCCCCCCCAGCTGGAGGAGAGCCACCAGAAGGGAGAAGAGAGAACCCTGAGAACCAGGAGGTGGATCAGCAGGACCCTATGGGAGAAAATCAACCGGAAGGACAAGCACCTTTAGGAGGTGGACCAGAAGCAAGTCATCCAAGAAGTCAGAATGAAGGATCGTTTGTTGTACCCCCGCTTCCGCCAGATTTCAACTTGGCACAAGCTTTGTACCACCACACTCTGTTCATGCAAAATGTGTGGAATGCCAGTCGCCGTCAGGAGACAGCCCGTAGGCCCAATGCGGGTGACAAGTTGACCAACTTCCTGAGAACCAGACCTCCCACCTTTGGAGGGTCCAGCAACCCCTTAGAAGCATATGACTGGCTGAGGACTATTAAGAGAAAGCTGGAACCGTTTGAATGTGGAGACCGTGACAAAGTTCTCCTGACCTCCCACCAACTCACTGGAACTGCCTTAGCTTGGTGGGATGTTTATTGTGCAGCTTCCCCAAACGAGTCAGCAATCACCTGGAAAGAGTTTGAAGAAGAGTTTCGTCGCTACCACATCCCCGACGCCACCATGAGGCGCAAGGCAGATGAGTTCCATGCACTGAAGCAAGGAAACAAAACCGTGGAAGAGTACACCCACGAGTTCACTGAACTAGCCCGTTATGCACCAGATGAAGTGAAGACAGATGCCAAGAGACAGGACGCTTTCATCAAAGGGCTACACCCAGACCTTTGAGCCCTGCTAGTCTCCCACAGTTTCCCTGACTTCAATACACTGATGAACAAGGCCATTGTCACAGAAAAGGCCAGAATGGATGCAAGGCAAGAGAACAAACGCAAGTTCCTGGAGAGCAAGAACCGCCAGTTGGACCGCTCGCAGAAGCCCAGGAGCTCCGGGTACGCTGCACCTAGGCCCCAGGCCCCCATGCAGTATAGGACCCAATTTCAGGCTACAAGCTCCCAGGCCCCCAACAACTAGTACAAGAGCCAGAGCACCATGAAGCCCTCACAGAGCAAGGTCAGTCAAGTCACAGCCAGCAACAACAATGCAAGGGCCTATTTCAACTGCCGTGAGACCGGACATTACATCGCGGATTGCCCATACCCTAGAAGCAAGCCTGCGATATCAGTCTACTCCAACTCGGTGAATGGACCCAAGCCACCAGTGTCTGGAGCCAACCGTGTACCCGTCCGCAGCACCAACACCGGCAGCAACAACAACAACAACACCCAGCGGTCGTATGGACGAGCCCGCGTCAACCACATCGACGCACAGGAAGCTCAATGAGCACAAGGAGTAGTACTCGGTGAGTTCCTAGTCAGCTCAGTTTTGGCAACAGTATTATTTGATTCTGGGGCATCGCATTCTTTCATATCATCAAGTTTTGTGGAAAAACACAAAATACCTACGGTACTACTAAAGACAACCCTACTAACCCGAACACCTGGAGGTGATATTAAGTGCCAACTAGGGTGTTCACGGGTACGGATTCTTTTAAGTGGGGTAGAGTTTCTAGCAGACCTAGTAGTACTAGAGTCCAAAGGAATAGGTGTGATCCTTGGGATGGATTGGTTAGGCAAACACAATGGTCTCATAGGTTGTGCTGACAAGATAGTGCACCTAACCAACCCAGCTGGAATGCAAGTGACCTGTCACACCAAAGGAAGTGGACCAGACCCTATGATCTTTAGTATGGAGACAAAAACCATAGAAGAAGTCCCGGTAATCAGTGAATATCCTGATGTCTTCCCCGAAGTTCTACCTGGAATGCCGCCAGATAGGGACATAGAGTTTGCTATTGAGCTTGTCCCTGGAACCTCTCCTATAGCAAAGAGACCCTATAGGATGGCAGCCTCAGAATTGGCAGAATTAAAGAAACAACTAGAAGAGCTGCAACAGATGGGATTTATCAGGCCCAGTACATCCCCTTGGGGAGCCCCAGTACTCTTTGTAAGGAAGAAAGATGGGAGCATGAGATTGTGCATTGACTATCGTGCACTAAATGATGTCACTATCAAGAATAAGTACCCACTCCCTAGAATTGATGATCTCTTTGATCAGTTGAAAGGAGCCAAGTACTTTTCCAAGATCGACTTAAGGACCGGGTATCACCAACTGAAGATTAAGGGGAGTGATACCTCAAAGACCGCATTTGTCACCAGATACAGACAGTATGAGTTCACGGTGATGCCATTTGGGCTCACCAATGCACCGGCTTACTTCATGAATCTCATGAACAAAGTGTTTATGGATGAGCTAGACAAGTTTGTCGTCGTCTTTATTGACGATATACTTATCTACTCCAAGAGTGCCGAAGAACATGAACAGCACCTACGAGTAGTTTTGGAAAAGTTGAGAGCGCACCAGCTCTATGCCAAATTCAGCAAGTGTGAATTTTGGCTGGAAAAAGTGGCCTTCCTTGGTCACGTTATGACCGCAGAAGGAGTTGCAGTAGACCCTGAGAAGGTTGAGGCAGTCTCAAATTGGCAACAACCAACCAATGTGAGTGAGATCAGAAGTTTCCTTGGTTTGGCTGGATACTATCGGAGGTTTATCGAAGGATTTTCCAAGGTAGCTAGACCCATGACAGAACTGCTCAAGAAAGAGAAAAAGTTTGTTTGGACTGAGTCTTGTGAAAAGAGCTTTCAGGAGTTGAAGAAAAGATTGACTGCTGCCCCAGTTTTAACCCTACCGGACATTCACAGGGATTTTGTCATTTACTGCGACGCGTCCCGCCAGGGATTAGGGTGTGTTCTTATGCAAGATGGGAAGGTTGTAGCATATGCCTCCCGACAACTTAGACCTCATGAGCAGAATTACCCAACGCATGACTTGGAGTTTGCAGCCGTAGTGCACGCACTCAAAATCTGGAGACACTGCCTAATTGAGAACAAGTGTGAAATATACACGGACCATAAGAGCTTAAAGTATATTTTCACCCAACCAGATCTGAACCTCAGACAGAGAAGATGGTTAGAATTGGTTAAAGATTATAATGTGGAAATTCATTACCACCCTGGCAAGGCGAATGTAGTGGCAGATGCCCTGAGCCGGAAATCCTACAGACCCAAGAGTGCCCACCTGCAAGAAGAAATGGCACGACTAAATGTGCACATCGTCCCTCGGAATAATAGCCACCAACTGACGATCCAGTCCACTCTGGAGGATCGGATCAGAGAAGCCCAGGGAACGGACAAGGATTTGGTGCAGATCTGCAAGCATACCGGAGAAAATAAGGCACCAGACTTCAGAGTCGACAGTAAGGGAACACTGTGGTATAAAGATAGGATTTGTGTGCCTAAGAAGGGAGACTTTAGACAGATAATCATGGACGAGGCTCACAATTCGCCATATTCCATTCACCCAGGATCCACCAAAATGTATTTAGACTTGAAGCAGAACTATTGGTGGAAAGGAATGAAAGCGGACATAGCTCAATTTGTCACCCATTGTGACACCTGCCAAAGAATTAAGGCCGAACACCAGAAACCCGCAGGTTTATTACAACCTCTGCCTATCCCACTTTGGAAATGGGATGAGATAGGAATGGACTTCGTAGTTGGTTTACCCAGAACACAGAAGGGACATGATTCTATATGGGTAATAGTGGACCGACTCACTAAAGTCGCTCACTTTTTACCTGTGCGGACGAATTATGGCGGAGAGAAATTAGCCAAGCTTTATGTGGAGAATATAGTAAAGTTGCATGGAGTGCCCAGTAGAATTGTTTCGGACCGAGGAACCCAATTCACCTCGAGATTTTGGAAAAGTTTGCATAAAGCCATGGGCACCAAGTTGGACTTTAGGTCCGCATATCACCCACAGACCGATGGCCAAACGGAAAGAGTCAATCAGATTATGGAAGATATGCTGAGAGCATGTGTCCTCACCTATGGTAAAGATTGGGAACAGAGTTTACCCTATGCAGAATTCTCCTACAACAATGGTTATCAGGCCAGTTTAGGTATGTCGTCATTTGAAGCCCTCTACGGGAGAAAATGCAGGACTCCTCTGATGTGGTCAGAAGTGGGAGAACGTACACTAGTGGGACCCGCGCTCATAAAAGAAGCCGAAGAGAAAGTGGTTGAAATCAGAGAGAAGTTGAAGACAGCTCAATCCAGACAGAAGAGTTATGCAGATAGAAAGAGACGCGAATTGGAATTTAACCCAGGAGATTTTGTCTATCTTAAGGTTTCACCCATCTGGGGAACCCGTAGATTTCAAGTCCATGGAAAATTGGCCCCTCGGTACATCGGACCATACCCGGTGCAAAAGAAAGTTGGAAAGGTAGCCTACCGGTTGGAGTTACCCGAAGCAATGTCAGACATACACCCGGTATTCCACGTCTCGCAGTTAAGAAAATGCCTGAGAATACCTGAGGAAGAACATATACCGGAAGAAGAAATAGATCTACAGACAGATCTACGGTATCAGGAGCTACCAGTCAAAATTTTGGACACCGTCACCAAGAGAACCAGAAACTCCGAAGTGCGGATATGCAGAGTACAGTGGAACAGACACAGCGTAGAGGAAGCTACATGGGAGCGAGAAGATGCTTTAAGGAAGGAGTTCCCCCACCTTTTTAGGAGCCAGCCGAATCTCGAGGACGAGATTCCTTTTAAGTGGGGTAGGTTTGTGACGCCCGTGTTTCTTTCTCTGGGAAAATCGCTAAAAAAATCACCCGGTGAAAAACTTTTCAAAATGTTTTACCGCCCGAGCTCCCTCTTCCGCCAAAAACCTGTCCGCCTTGTTCCCCCCCCCATCTTTTCCTGTTCGCATCGCGATCACCGCCCTCTCTCCCGTCCCCTCCCGCGTCACCCGCTCTCAGGTCGACCGTCGGGCCCGACCGTCCCTGGCCGACCGCCGTCGACGCCTGTCTTTCCCGCCGCGAATCCCGCCGTTTCCCTCCCCGTTTTCCCCTCTCTCTTTCCTCCTTTTTCCCTTCTTTCTTTTCTTCCTTCCCTTTCCTTTTTTTTTCCTTTCTCTTCTTTCTTTTCCCCTCCTCTGCCCGACACCGCTGCTCTGCTCCGCACGCCGCCGGTCGCCCCCCTCTCACTCCGCACCACCGGCCGAACCTCTCCCCTGCTCCACGCTCTAGCACCGCCAGCCCTCACCGCGCCGACTACACACACGCCATCGCTCCACCGCGGCAGCTACCCTCGCGCACGCCATCGCCGCCGCCGCCCCACGTGCTCGTGCTCGCACACACTCCCGGACCCACCTCGCCGCGCCACTCATCGTTGCGACGCTGGCCCCGCTCGCGCTCACCCCGCACTGCCAGCCGACCGCCTCCCTTGCTTGACGCTCGGGCCGCCGACAACTGCCGTGCCGACCACCGCCTGCACGACACCCCTCCGCTCCAACGCGGTCGCACCGACGTGCCGCGCCAACCACGCCACCATCTCGCTGCAACGGTCACCACCGCATCCTTGCTGTCGTGCCGCCCAATGCGGTCGTACCACGTCCGTGCATCGCTCGGCCACGCCATCACCCCGGCCGCCACTGGACGCACCGCCGACCGCCGCACTCGCCTGCACGCCACCGCCCGGCCCCGCCGCAGCCGCTCCGACGCGACATCGCCTCACCATACGCACGCCGCAACGCGACACACACAGCACCGCACTGCTCCACCACAGCGCCGCCGTACCACCGGCCACGCCGACCACCATTACCCCCGCCACCAGCCGCCGAGCGGCCTCTCGTCGGCCCGCACCTCCAACCCCTCTCCACGCCTATAAATAGGCCAGTCCTCCTCTCCTCCACCATCTCCCGCTCACGCGCCACCCAACTCGCCACCCCCGCCACCGTAGCGTCGCCGCCCCACTGCCACTGTCACCGCCGCTGCCTGCTCCCGTGGGCCGGCCACCTCACTCCACCTCCGCCCGAGGTAGGACCACGAGTGGACTTGCCATGTCTCACTCTCTCTTTTCCCCCTGTCCCCGTCCACCACCGCCGCCCCAATCGCCGGCAATTCCACGGCCGCCGCCGCCGATTTCTCCCCCCCTGTTCCTCTCTGTCGGGGGAAAGAAGAAAGGGCGTTTTTGCCCATAACCCCCTGCCTTTTCCCCTATTCTAACCCGCAGTCCAAAAACTTAAACACTCTCTCCCTCTGACATGTTTACACATAACCCCCTGCATTTAACCAAATCAACCCGCAGTCCACCGGCACTATTCCACCTCTCTCTGTTATTTTCGCCTGAGACCCCTGGACTTTTCGGTATTTGCAGAAAGGTCCTTTTTCTTTAAAAACAACCCTAAACCCCCACTAAATTCGTCATTTCATGCGCCAAATTAATCCCGTTTGACCCCAAACTCCACCACAATAATTACCAGTATATTTCCGCCAATCCATTCAGTCCATATTCAAAAATAATCATGACATCACCATCACTCTCATTTTCTGTTCTTTCTTTCGGAGCTCAGCAAAAACTTTTTCTTCTATTTATTGTGTGTTGTTCGTGTGTACCGTAGACTCTGCCGTGAACGAGGAAGGACTCGAGGAGGAGCAGGGCTACGAGCAGGAGCTTGGAGATCAGGACCCCGGGCAGGAATCCCCCGAGGGTTGGGAGAACGGCAAGTGCAATCCCACCCTTTGATGCATACTTTTGTCCTAGTTTTTGTAAACCCAACCTATGGGCTGTTTTATAAAACTTGCATGGTTTTACTGCTGAACCCGGTTGGATAGCCAATCCTTGATTGCTATGACTGTTACCTTGACAACCTAGATTAATGTTTGAATATGACAATGCTCTGTTTGAATATTAGTCACTGCTAGAAATGCTTAGGAAGGTTTTACTGTTATGCTCCCCATTACAACCGCTTGGTGTTTACAAAAGCAACCGTGTGCGTGCTTTAAAATAAAAGATATATATTTTTTGAATAAAAGGAGTATCCGTGTGGAATGAGACAGACGGTATTTCTTGTGTGAAATGCCGAGGTGAGCTCGAACCTGTGTGGTTGAGCATGGTGGGAGTTGTCTATCCTATCACAATTTTTGGGATGTTGTTGATGTGTCATCTAGCCTAACCCACTTTATTGTACCACCACTCGACCGTTGTATGTGGCAACGGCCTAGCATAAATCCCACTAGTTAAGCTGTTGGTTATGTGGTGTGCTGGTGAGCAACAGAGGGCCATGGAGCCGGGGATACGGTCTATGTGAGGTATGCCCCTGGGTGGAACCTCGTTGGTAGGTTGCTAAACCCCCTGGTCGCGTCTGTGATAACTTGTCAGTTTAGCTATGGTGGGTAATGGCTTTGATAGGAGCTGCACTGGCACTAAGGTGTCCATGTTGTGGTAGCCTACTTGTGGTTGTGTACACCTCTGCAGAGTTAAAACCTATCCGGATAGCCGTGTCCACGGTATTGGGCGAGTTACGGCTTGGTCACTTCACTAGTCCCCTGTTTTGGTGTAAGAAAGCGGTTGGTGTTTGCTGAGCTAAGAGAAGGTTTGGCATGGGCTACGACAGATGGGGAATCTGGTAGCTTTAAAAATCTTGTGAGTAAAATATTCATGTTCTGTTAATGCAACTAAAGAAACGCTTGTGAAAACCCCCTTTATAAAATAAACCCTTGCATGGGTAAAAATTCGCTTTATTGCAAAAATCAGCCATAAGCCTGTCCTTGTTACTATCCTTTGCATATTTCTGTGATATCCTGTCCGTGGTTGTGATTGTGCTTGCTGAGTACGTATGTACTCACCCTTGCTTATATTGTTACAGAGGCAGACCCGGACTTTGTGCCTGAGGACGTCGTTTAGAGTGGTTCGTTCTGCACCCAACCTCTGCCTGTGTGTTAGGGTCACCCGTTTGAAGCTGCATGGATATCCACTCTGATGAAGACCTCTATGTTATCAACCTTTTTATCTGGAGTCTAGCGTTAGTTATGTTTGTCGTGGCCCTGCAGTGCCACCGTCTCCCGTAATGTTGTTTATGTACTGAACTATCTGTTGTAATAATGTGAACCAGCATCCTGGGACTGGTATTTGTATCACATTAAGTTCTCTCTTTCGAGGGGACGCTACACGCGCCAACACTCCCTCGACGGCGACACGGACGGGTGACGAGCGAGCGGGCGGCGAGCGAGCGGGGAAGCAACGGCCGGTGGGGCCCGTGGCATTTGCCGTCGCTCTTTCTCTCACTCTCTATTTACCGCTCGTGCGCCGGAACGGAAGCATGGCGTGCGCTTCTCCGTCTCCCGCTGCAGCTCCAAAATCGGTGCCGCGCACGGCATGCAGGCCACCTGGCGCGTACCGTGCGTGGTTCAGGTCCCCACTGCGCGTAGTCTAAGCCCGAGTTTGTTGGGCCGTAGGCGGTAGGCCTAAAATACATTTCTTGTTTAGAACCTGTGCTGCTCATATGTTGAATCTCTTCTCTTACAATACTACATACAACTTAATAAAACTGAAGAGAAGAATTGTGTACGCAAAAAAAACGTCGCTCCTCCCCCGCCCTCCGAAAAAAGCTCCATATGTAGCTCCTCTGCCCCGGACCGTGCTTCTCCTACGCCGCCGATCCTCCTGCAGTCCTGCCCCTCCGAAAGAAACTGCTGCCCCACGATCTCCCACGTCGCCCGTCACCCCTTCGCCTGCGCGCGACTCGCGATACGCCGCCGCCGCAGGCGCCCATTCTCTGCATCTTGCACCCGCCTCCTCGTCCCTCTTCCTCTTCGGCCCGATCGCAGCCACCTCCTCCTTCTCCCCCGATCTCCCCGGCCTCCTCCACGCGACAACGCGATCGCGGCCGCCTCCGCTTCCTCTGTTCCTCAGAGCCCGCAGACGGTCCTCCTCCTCGGACGTGACTTCTGGAAGAAGCCTCCTCGGGCTCGCGGCGGCGCGATGGTGGTCCGCAGAAGAAGCACGGGGACTC
Source organism: Echinochloa phyllopogon (assembly GCA_033239725.1). NCBI lineage: Eukaryota > Viridiplantae > Streptophyta > Magnoliopsida > Poales > Poaceae > Echinochloa > Echinochloa phyllopogon. Next base: position 8,547,433 of record BTCW01000018.1, read on the forward strand.
CCATCTCGCCGTCGATCAGCTGCTGCTCGGCGTCCTCGAGGACTCGCAGATCCCCGACTGCCTCAAGGAGGCCGGCGTGTCCGCGGCGCGGGTGTGCGCCGAGCTCGAGAAGCTCCGCGGCGGTGAGGGCCCCCGCTTCGAGTCCGCGTACGGGGACACCAACTTCCAGGCGCTCAAGACGTACGGCTGCGACCTCGTCGAGCAGGCCGGGAAGCTGGACCCCGTCATCGGCCGGCCGCGACAAGGAGATCCGCCGCGTGGTGCGCATCCTCTCGCGCCGCACCAAGAACAACCCGTCCTCATCGGCGATCCCGACATGGGGAAGACCGCCGTCATGGAGGGCCTCGCGTAGTGCATCGGGAGCGACGTGCCCAGCAACCTCCTCGACTTCTGCCTCATCGCGCTCGACATGGGCGCGCTCGTCGCCAGCGCCAAGTACCGCGGCGAGTTCGAGGAGCGGCTCAAGGCCGTGCTCAAGGAGGTTGGTGAAGCCTTGGGCAAGGTTATCCTTTTCATCGATGAGATTCACCTCGTCCTCGGCGCGGGGCAGGACGGAAGGGTCCATGGACGCGGCCACCCTGTTCAAGCCGATGCCCGCGAGGGGGCAGCTCCGGTGCATGGGCGCCATCGCTCTGGAGGAGTACCGCAAGTACATGGAGAAGGACTCGGCGTTCGAGCGGCGGTTCCAGCAGGTGTTCGTCGCCGAGCCGAGCGTCCCCGACACCATCAACATCCTGAGGGGTTCAAGAGAAGTACGCGAGGGACACCATGGTGTGAGGAACTGAGGATCCAGGACCGCGCCCTCGTCGTCGCCGCGCAGCTCTCCACGAGGTACATCATGGGCCGACACCTGCCTCACAAAGCCATTGACTTGGTGGACGAGGCCTGCGCCAATGTGAGGGTGCTGCTAGACAGCCAGCCGGAGGAGATTGATAACCTCGAGAGGAAGAGGATTCAGCTTGAAGTTGAGCTACACGCGCTCGAGAAGGAGAAGGACAGGGCCAGCAAAGCCCGGCTGGTTTTGGTGCCTAACTGAATTTCTGAATTTTCTATTCATGTCTCGAGTAAACAAATCCTCATGTGTTCTGTTTGATATTGACGTTGCTTAATCGTGTCCATTGTTCAGGTCAAGAAGGAATTGGACGATCTGAGCCCCTAACCATGAAGTACAGGTAGGAGAAGGAGAGGATCAAGGAGATCAGGAGGATGAAGCAGCGACCACTACTACAAAAAAGATTTGTAGGAGCGGCTCCAATTTTTTGTAGAAGCGGGTTAAAGTTGGTCCGCCCCTACTGCTCGAGCGAGCGAACTGTAGCAAAGGCCTGCGCCTAAAAATACGTTTCCAGACACGGGTGCCCACGTCACCCGTCCCTAAAAATCAGGTCCATTTCCTGGGGCGAACAAGCCCATGAGCCGCACCTAGAAATGGGGATTTTCAGGCGCGGATGTTCCGGTCACCCGGCCCCGGAAAGGGATGGCTATTTTCAGGAACGGATGTTTCAGTCACCCGCAGCAGCAGCAATTGTGCACGCATTTCAATTTTACCTTCCCACCGCACTCTCTCTCCCATCTATCTTATCCTCTCCACCGCACTCTCTCTCCTATCTATTTTACCTTCCAATTTTTTGTAGAAGCGGCGCGGCCAGGCGGGGAGCGCAGCCCCACGGCGGCGACGCAGCTCGGCCACGTGGGGCCGACGGGGAGCACAGCGCCCGGCGGTGGCGCGGCCGGGCGGAGAGCGCGGCCCCCGGTGGCGGTGCATTCGGGCGGGGAGCGCAGCCCCACGCCGGCGACGCGGCTCGGCCACGCGGCCGGTCAGGCCCGGCGGGGACACGTGGGCGGTCAGGCCGGCGGGGAGCACGGCCCCCGGCGGCGGCACGGCCGGGAGGGGAGCAAAGCCCCACGGCGGTGGCGCGGCTCGGCCCCGCGGGCGGGAAGACCCGGCGGGGATCGGCAGCGGCGGGGAGCACCGCCCCACGGCGGCGGTGCGGCTTGGCCAGGCGGGCGCAGCAGTCCCGGCTTGGAGCGCGGCCCCGGCGGCGGCGCGGTCGAGCCACGCTGGCGGGCGGCTCCGGCGGGGAGCGCTCCCCCCAGCGGCAGCGCGGCAATGGCAGGCGGCACGCGACTTGGCCACGCGGACGTTGCGGCTTCGACGGAGAGTGCTTCCCCAGCGGCAGCGCAGTGATGCGGACGGCACGGCGGGGCGCGGTGCGGCACCGGCGGTGCCGTGCGCGCGTCCGAGCGTTTTTTTAATATTTTAAATCAGTTTCTTAGGGCGGGTGATGCCATGCCCCGCCCCTAGAAACGGATTTGCAGCGCCGGGCACCCGCCCGCCCCTGCAAACAACGATTTGTAGCTGCGAAAAGCGGCAACGGGCGAAGCATCCGACGCTACAAACGCTTTTTCAACCGCCTGAAAACTGTTTTTGTAGTAGTGGATGTGAGGAGCTGATGTTCAGCCTGCAGGAGGCCGAGCGCCGGATGGACTTGGGTCATGTGGCCAACCTCAAATACGGCGCCCTCCAGGCTCCAGGAGATCGACGCCGTGCTCGCCAGGCTCGAGGGTGAGACGGGAGAACCTGATGCTCACTGAAACCGTTGGCCCTGAGCAAATTGCAGAGGTACGGCTGCTACTATAGAAAATTCTGGAGCAATTCTGATTGCCTTAGCATCCATTGTGCAGCGTGCCGAAATGTTAGATCTTTCTTGTGGGCACGTGGTGAGCCGATGGACTGGCATTCCGGTGACCCGGCTGGGGCAGAATGACAAGGAGAGGCTGGTTGGCCTGGCTGACAGGCTGCATCATATTTGCAGTGACGTTTCACTTACAAGCAGTTGAATTTCGGGTGCTGAATTGGGATTTCTTTTGTGGCTGTAGCTATGTTGGCCATGAGGAGGGTGGGCAGCTGTCTGAGTAAGTGAGGAGGAGGCCCTACAGCGTGATCCTCTTCGATGAGGTGGAGAAGGCGCACGTCTCCGCGTTCAACACCCTGCTCCAGGTGCTCGACGATGGAAGGCTGACCAACAGGCAAGCCAGGACGACGGTGGACTTCAGGAACACCGTGATCATCATGACGTCCAACCTCGGCGCTGAGCACTTCCTCGCTAGGATGGTGGGAAAGAACTCCATGACGGTCGCGCGCGATCTTGTCATGCAGGAGGTATGCACTCGAAGCATCCATAAACGATGTCTTGGCACACAAACTACCTTGCTCCATACAAGGGTGAAAGGTATCATTTACCCGAGTGGCATCGAGATATGGAACCGAATACTCCAAAAGAGAAGTTCAACCGGATACATTCATCTATTCGTAATGTTATTGAGTGCTCATTTGGGTTACTAAGCCCCTGTTTGTTTCCCACGTGCTAAACTTTAGCACCGTCACATCGAATGTAAATATGTTAATGAGGAGTATTAAATATAAATTAATTAAAAAAACCCATTACATAAACGGGTAGTAATTCACGAGACAAATCTATTAAGCCTAATTACACCATGATTAGATAATGTAATGCTACAGTAAACGTATGGTAATTATGTATTAATTATAGCAAAATTAGGCTTGTTAGGTTCGTCTCGCGAAATAGACATGACTTATGTAATTAGTTTTATAATTAGTTTATGTTTAATATATCTAATTATCAATTATTTAAAGCGCTAAACTTTAGCACCTGGATTCAGACACCACCTTTATAAGATGCCCGGCTATTCAATGCTCACACAAAAGAAGATTGTTGCTGCCACCATGGTTCTCCATAATTACATACGTGAGCATTCAAGTGGGGATGTAGACTTTGCTAATTTCGATCGAGATCCTACCTTTGTGCCTACTATCCCAGAAAGGTATAACAAATATGCCGTGTCTCAACATGCCTCTGATGGATCAACTTCGGAATCAAGCTTTGTGACTATGGATACATTCCATGATAGCTTGGCTACGTCCGCTGCCTTAGAATGGAACTAGCATAATGAATACTAGGAAGGAAGGCGCGCTCCGCCGTGCCGGCTTTGACCTTTCGCGTTAATGCCTTGCGGGCAGAAACACTTGCAGGGTCCCTGAGACTTATATTGGCTTCTTGTTTTGCTGGTTGATGTCATACACGGTGTGACAGACAGTGGCGAAGCTAGAGTAAATTGAAGGGGGATGTCATACACGGTGTGACAGACAGTGGCGAAGCTAGAGTAAATTGAAGGAGGACGGTGTGACAGACAGTGACGAAGCTAGAGTAAATTGAAGGGGGATGTCATACACGGTGTGATAGACAGTGGTGAAGCTAGAGTAAATTGAAGGGGGTGCATTTACCTTTGTGGGTGCATTTAACGGGCAGAAACACTTGCAGGGTCCCCGAGACTTATATTGGCTTCTTGTTTTGCTGGTTGATGTCATACACGGTGTGACATACAGTGGCGAAGCTAGAGTAAATTGAAGGGAGATGTCATACACGGTGTGACAGACTGACAGACAAATTTCGATATCGAGTTCTGTAGTAACTCTTTGCGTATTTATGTATCAAAATACGCTTTTTGGAAGTAAGGCATAGAAGAACTCGAACAACTACATATATATCGTAAATGAGAAAAGGTCCATACTGATATCAAAGAGAATCTTCATTCTAAATCATAAATATTCAATTCAAATCAATTTTGGAGCAAGTATAGTAGTCATACAAAGGATAGATTTTTGGATAAAACGAAACATAAACTTCAGCTAATATAAACCACCAGCTAACTTGAAGAATATGTCAAATCTAGTGCTCTGGCCTAATTGATTGTTGACATGTTTGGATGTTCCTTGAGGATAATCACACAGGTGAGGCAATTATAGTTTGATTGGTGCACTGCAATCAAAAATGAATTTCTTTAGTGGTAAAATGAAGAAAGCATAGAGTGCTAACAGCTAACATGTAAGGCAATGTATAGATGGGAATTAATGAGTGCATACACCGAAACAGTTCAAAGCATCTACTTTGCAGGATGGAACCTGCAACTTGTAAAAGCAACAATCTAGCAAGATGTTGGCATCAGCATTTTGAGAGCATAAGTTAGCAGATAAAATGACAAACAAACATAGTTGATAGTAAATTATGTTCCTGTCACCTCGAATAGGCTAATGCATACATGTTGAAACTGAAAATCATATGCATATTTTTGGTCATTAGAATCCAGAGAACAACGTACTTTTTCTTCACATTCCCAAACCTAGTCTACAATCATTGTTCGAACCTAGTCCTTGTCCTGCACCTCAGTTAAAACAAATGAACCTAATTGTTCAAATATTTATCACTTTTGATTGTTCAGGCAAGTAAATTTCAGATATGTATCCTACCATGTTAGATATGTGGACAATGAGTAATGAACGTGCACATTGAGTCACATAAACAATAAGATGGTGGGTTAAAGCTTGCTGGGCTGTACTGCTTTGTTTCATCATTCCAGCATCGACATGAACAGAACTGCAGAAGACTGGTTGGAGATAATTTGCACTTGCATATATTCCTGAACTTTGAAATAATCTCTTCATTATCTTGAAGGTCAGGTAAGACTTTATATTAACTGATTTAGACCTAACTGAAATTAATGTAGGCAATCATTAAAGTTTGCATATAATCGGAAAGCGCTAAACTCCTTCAGTCATCTCATATATTTAAGCTAGGACCAATGCACAAGGAGGTCCATGGAACTCCACAGCACAACTCAAATCTTTATTTTTCTGGTGAAACACAACCGAAACATGTCTCGCTAAATGTGGAAACTTGGGAAAAGATTATGCAAAGAAAATGATTACCTTTTTCTTGTGCTCAAATCAGGATCAATTCTGCAATCTTCATTGCCCATGATAGGACTAAAATCTTAGCAATTACCAACCTCAAATATTGAGCAAATAAGAAACACAGTATATGCAATCCGGTTAAAAAAAAGAACAGAACATAATATAGCCAAAGGATTAGACAGGATGGGACCATTAGCTTTGTAATAATGCCGGGCTAACATATTAATCCCCATCCCTCCAAACCAGGGCAAAGAAAAAATCGTGTGGCCATAATTTCCATGAGAACGCTTCTCCAAACCTTCTCAACAACCTCATGGAAATGGGTACTAAAATATCTATAAGGGCCATGCTGTTATGTGTATTGGTAGCTAACAAATAAAAGTAAGAAATTAAGTAGGCCATAATTCAGTGAATGTTTTGTGGTAGTTAGGAAACTATGGTATTGTTTTAGTTTCAATGACAAAGACTCATACATGAAAGGTATATGAACCATGCATAAAACTTATTTCAAGACACAACTAAGAGACAATCAAAGGATACAGAAGATCCAGAGTGGCTGGGGAGCGGATGACTCTAGATGTTGGCCTTTGTAGCTTTGAGCTATTTATGCTTAGATATGTTGTATCCACAATTAGCATGTAGCTGCTCTGAAATTAATAAGAAAGATCCTTAGAAGAATCAGGACACAATATGGTAAATGAGCAAATGGTACATAGAAATGTCAAAATAGTTCATGTAACACCGTTCTTAAGTTCTTCAGTATTGCTTGGGTATTTCTGGAAAGGTAGCCAAGGAGGGGAAAAGCAGAAGACACATTGTTATATAGTCTAATCTTTTTTTCACAAATGTTGTTACCTTGGTTCAGCAGTTAATTAGGATATTGAGCATGATAGCTGTCTTTAAAATGGAAACAGGTAGCCAATCTGCTGCTGACACAATATATCATCAGATGAATCTGATGCCTTTGGTAAGAAGATAAGAGATGAAAAATTATGGCAATATGTAAGGTACATAATAAGATGGTAAGTCTGGTTTTGGTAGTTCGTGTAATTCTGCTCCTCTCAACTATAGACCACAGAGAAGAAACAAACTGAGTTCCGTGTATACAAAACTGGTAATTCAGATATTTATTTCCCACATTAGACTCACCTTCCAAAACAGAAATATAGAGGGAGTCAGAAAAATCCTTGCTAACCTGCACTGATCTGGCTTCAGAATGGCCATACTCAGGCTTCAGATAGCACAAGCATGTCTCTGCCTTTTGATCTGGGTTCCTGAAGTAGTTACAGCTAATCGTTTTCCAGCTAATCGTTTTCTGTAAGAATGATTAAAGGATTATGACAGTATTAACAACAGGAAAGCTTTAAAATTGAGAAGAGTTGTAAGCATCGGCACACTAATGTTGGAGTAGGAAATCCAACATTCTTTGCATTAGAAGCGATGAATAAAATATGAAGAGTAAAGTACACTAGCGGTCCCTAAACTATTCCCGCGGTGTCATCCAGATCCCGTTACTCCACGCAGATTTGGGTCCCTAAACTATTCCTGCAGTGTCATCCAGGTCCCGTTACTCCTAAAATGCATATTTAGATCCCTGAACTAATTATATACGTCTAATTCTACACATATCTGACTCACTGGCCCACTAGGTGAGTTGAATGATTCGGTGACATACTTCCTCCCGATAGCGTTGTGGTCGGTGACTCGACGCATGACTGGATGTACCTCTCCTTTGATCACCAATGCTCGCCGCCGATCATTGCCCGCGTCGCCCATGTCGGGGTCCCTTCACCTCGCTTGAAGAACCAGATGGGTGAAGAAATGAGAACGTGTAAAGACCAAGGGCTTGTGTGTATAAATTCACCTCCTACTGCTGTTCCACGTGAGCAGCACGTGATTTCTTTACTGATGTGGCATGCCACGTCGGCCGTCGGGCGCTTGCGCGGTTGGTTTGGACCCGATTAGACGTGCATAATTAGTTTAGGGACCTAAATCTGCGTTTTAGAAGTAACGGGACCTGGATGACACAAGTAACGAGACTTGGATGACACCGCGGGAATAGTTTAGGGACCTAAATCTACGTTTCAGAAGTAACGGGACCTGGATGACACTACGGGAATAGTTTAGGGACCTAAATCTGCGTTTTAGGAGTAACGGGACCTGGATGACACCGCGGAAATAGTTTAGAGACCGCAAGTGTACTTTACTCAAATATGAACCAATTGTAGGAGGCCTCGGATTAGGATCCAAAAGATTTGAGGGATCAGGCACAGTACGTCACCGTAGAACCTGGGCCGTAGAGTGCGCGACCTTATCCTCATCGGCGGCATGGCAGCCTGCTTGAGCCAGCCGAGGTTCCTGAGCCGGAGGCGCGCCTTGTTCCTGCCGGCGTCGAGGCTCTTGAGCAGGCCGGCGGAGCTGAGCTGCACCTGCCGGAGCTTCCCCCCAACGGCGAGGCTGGACACCCCGACGGCGCGCGCCAGGTTGCGGAGAGTGCTCTTGAGCGAGCAGTAGCAGAGGCGGATCTGGTCGATGTCCTTCAGCAGGTGGCTACACAGGTGTCGGACCTTAGGACCGGCAATCCACCTGGGGGTACCCGAGTGATTGATTTGTAGGCGGGCGATCGTCGTGCTAGTAGCTTGATGGTACACAGGAGGCACTGATTTAGACAGGTTCGGGCTACCCGGAGGTATAATACCCTACGTCCTGTGTCGGTGGTGTTTGGTTGTATTGCTGGTACTCGCCGAGCTCCGGGAAGCAAGGGCGAGCGTATGGGTTACAATGGAAGATGGGATGGATTGTTCATCGGGGTGCCCTAGACCGTCTTATATAGGGTTGACGGGCTAGGGTTTACAAGTCGGTTTCTATCTAAACCTACTTGGCTTCAACCCGGACTCTTGATCCGAGTCGGTTACAACTGAATATCCCGAGATATCCGGAGGAGCCATCCGCCGAGTCCTTGTCTTCTTGTCCGTCAAGTCAGGGAGCCCGTATGGGCCGGCTGGAGGTCGGCCCATGGGCCTGTCAGAGGTGGGCCCTGGTCGCCGTGGTCTGGTATGACAGTGGGCCCAGGGGTACCCATATCCCACAAGCCCCCGAGCAACGTGCAGGCGCGTGTCGAACTGCTTGACGAAGTGCCGAGGCCAAAGAGGTCGGCTGAAGGTGCTTCTACATGTAGTCGGCACAAGGGTGGGCGGTGCTCAAAAGAGAGAACACCCAACAACGACGCCGAGTTCTTCTGAGGTAGTCGGTCGGTCTTCATGAAGGCCGAATACAGGGCGACGATCAGGAGCACTGTATACAGTGCAGCCCCCGAGCGTTGGGTTGGTTAGTATAAGCGAGCCAAAGCTCAAAAAAGCTATACGAACAACATGTTGCCCGAGAGTTGGTGAAGGCTTGCTACCACCAAGGGGATTATCCATGTTGGGGGGCTTACTCGGGCAAACATGTTTGCCGAGTTGTAGTAGGTAGGAGCATGCTGCCACCAAGGAAGGGGACAAAAATAGTCCGCGCCCGTGAATCAACAGTGTGCTGATAACGATGCGCAAAAGATGCTGCTGAGCAGGCTCAGTCAATGCCTATGATAAAGGCTGCCGGTGCGGCAGTAAAGACGTTGCAAATGTGCATGCGAGCCCGGTGACCGTTTCGTCATGGGGCAACAGTTCGGGACTGCGCGCGCGCCTATATATAGATGCGCCGGGCGAGGGGAGAACAGCACGGAGCCATAGCGAGATCTCTCCAGCATGTGGAGTCTCAAGATCCACCCACCCGATGAGTTCATGACCCAGAGTAGAGATAGTCGAGGTGCATGCCTCGGTGTGTGCCATTGATGCCAGAAGAAAACCGTCGACTCGTGGAGCAAATGCTGCGGGAAAGGAGCCAGCACCGTTCCTCTCGTTGGTGAGATGGAGATCCACCTCACGGAGGGGGCCGAGCGAGGTGGCCGCGATGAGCGTCTTCCCGGTGGGGGGTGTTCGCACAGCTCGGAGGATTGGTAACCGAGTGTGCAAGGGAGCTCATCGAGGATGCCCGCGAGGTAAGGCCTTGGTGCCATTGCTGGTGTTTAGTACCTCCTCTCTTCCGGCAATGCATCCACGAGGTTCTTCAGTTGGTGGGATGCCACAAGAAAACCGTCGAGAAACAAGTGCAGACTGGTTCTCGCGGTCATGTGCTGACCATCTAACTGAAGTGGTCCAAGAGCTGTCCATGGACAGTTCCAATCTTTGTATCTCTCTACGGCCCATGGCCGAGTGTAATTTATCTTTGTAAATTCGCAGTTTGCGAAATACGGAATATGAACATGTTCATGTGATGGAATGGGTCCAGTGTCCGACCTCCGGGGAGGGCAGCATGGTCTTTTAGACGCACCAAACCTGACTCGGCGCCCAGCCCCCGAGCATGCGAGGGTCGTGGCAGAGTTCGCGGAGAACGCACCGACTGGTTTTCCCCGGCGCCCAGCCCCCGAGCATGCGAGGGTCGTGGCAGGGTTTGCAGAGAACGCGCCGACTTGTTTTTCCCGGCGCCCAGCCCCCGAGCATGCGAGGGTCGTGGCAGGGTTCGCAGAGAACGCGCCGACTTGTTTTTCCGGCGCCCAGCCCCCGAGCATGCGAGGGTCGTGGCAGAGTTCGCGGAGAACGCGCCGACTGGTTTTCCCCGGCGCCCAGCCCCCGAGCATGCGAGGGTCGTGGCAGGGTTCGCGGAGAACGCGCCGAGTGCTTTTCTGGTGCCCAGCCCCCGAGCATGCGAGGGTCGTGGCAGAGTTCGCGGAGAACGCGCCGACTTGTTTTCCCGGTGCCCAGCCCCCGAGCATGCGAGGGTCGTGGCAGGGTTCGCGGAGAACGCGCCGAGTACTTTCGAATGGAAACATATCCGTCCGCCAATTTTGGATCCGATGGATCACGTATCGCCAATCCCGCGGATTCCGCCCGTTAGTTTCGGAGCCGTTAGGGTGGGCGGCGCCGCTTTATAAATACGCGCCCAATCCCGCCGTCGACGTCACCCAGCCATTGGCGCCGCACTCTTCGCCTTCCTCGCCTCCTGCTGCTTGCGCGCTTCGCCATTTTCGCCCGCCCGCCGTTGCATCTGTGCGAGCTGCGCGAGGCTAGTAGATCGGTCTTGAGCGCCCGGCGTCCACTTCCTCGGCCTTCGCCTCCACCGCGCGCAAGATCCATGGCGGACGAGGCTGCTGTGCAGGCTACGGCCGAGGCGCTGGCTGCCGCCGGCGTGCCATCGGAGAAGGACCAGGAGCTGGCGTGGGGGAAGACGAAGATGACCATGCCGCGCCTGGAGGAGGCGACCCGTGGCGTTCCCCCCCCACCCCCAAGGATTCGCTGGCGTGGCAGCTGCCCGGCGGCGAGAAGCGGCCGTACGAGAACACTAACGAGGTGGCGGTGTTCGCCCACTTCGTCGAGCGTGGATTCGGCACGCCGACCGGCGATTTCTTCTGTGGACTGCTTCATTACTACGGTTTGGAGCTCTCGCATCTTAATCCCAATGGGATTTTTGATATCGCATTCTTCATCTACTTCTGCGAGGCGTATTTGGGGATTGCTCCCCATTTCCAGCTGTGGCGGTACCTGTACCGCGTCAAGCGCATCGGCTCCGGCCCCAAGGGGGACGGGCCTACTCTGATCACCGGCGGGGCGGGGATTGCCCTGCGGTTGGGAAAGCAGAGGGAGTACTTCGACCTCCAGCTAAACGACGGGCACAAGGAGTGGCGCCGGGAGTGGTTCATGATGACGGACCAGCCGCCGCTGCTGCCCAGCCGGACTGGGATGCCACCGAAGGACAAGAGCACATGGCTCGACCCACCGGTTGATGAAGAGAGGAGGGACATCCCCGAGCTGTTGAGGATGATCACCGACTTGAAGGCGAGGGGTCTCACGGCGACCATTGTGGCGTGTTCGTTTGTGTCCCGGGCTATTCAGCCGATCAAGGATCGGGTGCACCCGGCTTACGAGTTCTCCGGCCGTCTGGATCCGACTCGGGAGACAACTCGGGGGATGGACCGGGACGAGGTTCTCCAGCGCGTGGGGGCCATGATGAAGGGCCCAGTGGGTAACTCGGGTGCACCGGCTGCATTCCTACTGTCGAATCCGCCCCTAGAGGTATGTATTTGCTTTGGCCCGAGTACTCTGATGACCTGCAGTACTTTTGGATCTTGACATTATCTGCTTTGTTTGGACTAGGAGGTGACGAACCGGTTCTTCAGCCCGGCGCCCCTTCCTGAAGCTGACCCGGCGCCGCGCCGGAAGGTGATGAGGCCTGAGGAGCCGGCAGCAGACCGGATGCCGCCGGTCCTTGAGACCGAGGGTTGGGAGACTGAGGAGTTCAGCCCTCCCGAGAACCCCAAGAGGGTCGCTGACCCTGTGGTGGATGCGGCCGCCTTGGGCCGGACTCGGTCGAGCGCGCGGCGAGTATTGGCGTCGCAGTCGGCCGCGACTGTCGCGGCCGAGACTCGGAAGAGGCAGACCCTGGCGCTAGCGGATGCGTCCACGTCGAAGAGGCGTCGCACCAGCGTTGCGTCGGCGGGTAGTGAAGGCGGTGAAGACTCGTCCGGCGGCGAGGATGAGGTCCCGGCGCAGGAGCGCTCACGGGAAGAGACGCCTGTGCTGGATCAGCCACAGGCGGTGCTATCGTCGGGCAGTCGGCCGCCGCGTCCGTTCCGCCTGCGCTTTAAGAAGCCGGGCAGGAGTAACAGGTTAGAGTCGTGACTCGGTTAAGTTGCTCTTGGTCGGCGTTTCTTTCATTTTGGTTGACATCTTGCTGTGTTGGTTCCAGGGACGTGGTCGGGTTCTCGGATTCGTCCCGTACCCACTCGGAGGACGGGGAGCGGGCCGGCATTGCGTCGCCGAGTCCCGTTCAATCAGGGATTCCCGGTCGTCAGGACGCGTTGCACGAAGTTGTGGCCGGCGAGGACGCCGCGCGGGCCATGGTCGCCACTGGCGGCCATGATTCGGCAGCTGCTGGGTCGGGCCAGCAGTTGGAGGTGGATCTGGACATGCCGGATCTAGACGAAGACGTCCAGCCGCATCAGGAGGCCAACCTTGATTTGGAGATTGCGGCGGAGGAGCTGTCCCGTGCAGAGCGCTTCGAGCGCGTCGCTCAGCGCAACCAAGGTGCCCTGGAATGGATCCGCAACTCGTCCGCGTCTATGCTGGCAGACATGGAGGTAGACACATTGATCTCCAGGTTTGTTGTTGTCTTGTTGCGTCAAGTTAGTGACTTTATGTGGGTTTGCAGGGTTTGATCGCAGGGGCCGGCGAGTGTGCGCAGCTGCTGCGCACTGCTGAGGAGGAGTACGACGAGCTCCAGCGGCTCAGGGCCCGAGTGCGCACCGTCGCCAATGAGGCGAAAGAGGCGGCGATGTGGAAGGACAGGGAGATGGAGGAGACCGTGCAGCTCAACAAGGACCTCATGGTCCAGCTGGAGACCATGGCCACCGGTGAGTTTCGCCCATGCCGCTCGCCGGGTTCTTTTTCTGCGAATCTTGCCTGTTTGATTGATTGCTCGGACTTGTCTTAGGTCATGCCCAAGAGAAGGAGCGCCTGGAGCAGCGTCTTGATGTTGTGGATGCCAAGTTCAAGGAGGCGTCGGATGTGCTGAAGGCGAGGGACGCCGAGTTGAAGCGTGCTCTAGATTGTGAGCGAGAGCCTACCCGTTGCCGCCTTGAGTACCCTGTTTGCCTGGAGCATGAAGCCGTGACATTTGGTTATGGTTGGTTCGTCTGCGCAGGTCATGCCGCCGAGAAGAAGGTGTGGGAGGAGAAGGTCGCCGCTCTGGAAAGGGAGATCCAGGATGTTGGCAGCGCACACCGCCGGGCTGTTGGCACCCACGAGGTTGCAGTGAAAGGTTAGCCTTGCTTCCTCATTGTTGCTTCGCTTCATTGCTTTGCGCAGCTTGGAGCTGACGCGTCTTGGGTGCATGCGCAGAGTGGTCGGATCGATATAGCCTTCTGGTGGAGGCGGCGCACGCGGCGTGCGACGGCATTACCCTGCTGGAGGCCCGGCCCGAGGAGCCTATCGCCGACTGACTTCGCTGCCTGCCGGAGTCGGCGAAGATCCTCACGAGGGAGACGTCGTAGTACGCGATCAAGAGCGTCCTGGCTCTTGTTCGGTCGTACAACCCTTCGGCCGACTACAGCGAGCTTCGGGATGGCTTCCACCCCAGCTTCAATGAGGAGCAGTTTGCTGCTCTGACCGAGTCCTTTGCCGGCTTGGCGGTAGACCTGGCGTAGAGTGTCGTTGTGGACGAGGAGGCCGCTGACGCGCCACCGAACGACCCTGCCGAGTAGTCGTAGCTGTAAAGGAACAATGAACTTTTGAAGCATTTGTGTGTGATAAACAATTTCGGACTTGTAATAAATATCTGCAGCTCTAGCTTTTAATTTTGTTTGAGTTGGGTTACCAACACCTGTTACTTCACCGTGGTCATGGCGAGCGCTAGGTACTGGGGCGAAGTCTGGCTGCTAGAGCTCTCAGGGAGGCAGCACTCCTACAGGCTACGATGCTCAGCAGGGAGGCTTAGTCGTAGGTAGGGTCACGGCCGAGTACTTTTGCACACGCTTAGACTTAAGGATATAGTGAGTCGGGCTTGCCGAGTTATACTCCTGCATGAGCAGTTTGATTTTGTATTAACGAGCGCATGGCTTGTTTAAGAAAAAGATGGAATCGCAATTTGCAACAGGGCAAAAAGGTAGACACAACATATATATATGTAGTCATGAGACTTTATTGAATAGTGAATCGAAAGGGAGAGGTACATAGCTGTATCATGGACTAAGGATAGAACTTAGTGAGGTGTTGTATGTTCCAAACGTTTGGAACTGGGTCACCGTTAGCCCACTGGAGGCGGTAGGTTCCCGGGGAGATGACCTCCTTTACTATGAAGGGGCCTTCCCAAGGTGCCGACAACTTATGCTGGCCTGCCGAGCTCATGACTCGGCGTAGGGCGAGGTCGCCTAAATTGAGGGAGCGTTCCCTGATGTTCCTGTCATGGTAGAGGTGTATCTGCTGCTCGTGTCGTGCGTGCCGAGTTAAGGCGCAGAGCCTATGCTCCTCCAAGGCGTCGACGTCGACTTGCCGAGTTGTTTCGGCTTCTCCTTCCTCGTAGTTCTTGATGCGCGGGGCACCGAACGCCAAGTCGGCTGGTAATACGGCTTCAGAGCCATATACCATGAAGAAGGGTGAGTACCCCGTAGCCCGGCTACGCTGGGTTCTGAGTCCCCATACCACATGTTGTACTTCCTTTGCCCAGCGGCCGGCCGCCGGGTTCAGTAAGTCGTAGATGTCCTTCTTGAGGCCATCCAGAACCATGCCGTTAGCCCGCTCGACTTGCCCGTTGCAGCGCGGGTGAGCGGTAGACGAGTAGTACACGTCAATCTGGCTGTCCTGGCAGAAGTCCCAGAACTCGGACCCTATGAATTGGGATCCAAGGTCGGTGATGATCCGGTTGGGGATGCCGAATCGGTGCGTGAGCTCCTCGATGAACGCCGCTGCTGTTGCCGACTTTGTGTCGGTGACGACTTTGTACTCTATCCACTTGGTGAACTTGTCCACCGCGATGAGGATGTTCTTGAGCCCGCCCGGAGCTGGCTTGAATGGTCCCACGTTGTCCAGGCCCCATACGGCGAAGGGCCAGGATGGCGGGATGGTACGGAGCGCCTGAGCCGGCAGGTGCTTTTGCTTCTGGAAGAATTGGCACCCGGCGCAACGCTGGACGAGTTCTGTCGCATCAGTGACCGCGGTTGGCCAGAAGAACCCGGATCTGTAGGCCTTGCCCACCAGCGTTTTGGCTGCCGCGTGGTTGCTACAGGTTCCCGAGTGTATCTCGTGCAACAGTGCCAAACCTTGACTACGCAGGATGCACTTCATGAGTACCCCTGATGATGCCCCTTTTCTGTAGAGTTCGGACCCGATGACTACGTAGTTGGCGCTTCACCGGCTGAGTTGTTCGAGGGCTACCTTGTCTTCCTCGTACTTCTCCTTGATAGTCATTCGGTCGTTCTTGACGAACGCGATGAGCGGTTCGCGCCAGTCTTCTTCCTCCTAAGAGGTGGTGATTGCGACGACGGCTTGGTCGGGGTCGATAGGCGCGTCCTCGTCCAACAGTTTGATGGACGGCTTGCGCAGGTCTTGGACGAACACACCAGCTGGCACCTGGGACCGCTTGGATCCCAGTTTGGATAGTACGTCGGCTGCTACGTTTTCCTCGCGCGGCACATGCCGGCATTCGAGACCGTAGAAGTGAGCTTCTAGCTTTCGGATTTCCGCGCAGTACGCGTCCATCGTTTCCTTGGAGCACTCCCAGTTCTTGTTGACCTACTCAACCACCACCTTCGAGTCACCGAAGGAGAGGATGCGCTTTATCCCCAGCGTCACGGCTATCCTGAGCCCGTGGATCAGAGCCTCGTACTCGGCGCCATTGTTGGTAGCCTTGTAGTGTATCTGGAGCACGTACTTGAGGTGCTTGCCTTCCGGGGAGATGAACAGCACTCCTGCGCCTGCCCCTTCGAGGTTCAGGGCTCCGTCAAAGTACATGGTCCAGTGCTCGGGTGGCTCGGTCGGTGTGGGAGCTCGAATCTCTGTCCACTCGGCCAGGAAGTCCACCAGAACCTGGGATTTGATGGACTGCCTGGATCTGAAGGTGATGTCGAAGCTGCCGAGCTCGATGGCCCACTTGACAACTCGGTCGTTGATGTCGCGGTTACGGAGGATCTCACCGAGTGGAAAATTGGACACCACGTGCACGGGGTGCGCCTGGAAATAGTGTCGCAGCTTTCTTGAACAGATCAAGAGTGCGTACAACAGCTTCTGTGGGTGTTGGTAGCGGATCTTGGAGTCGGCCAGCACTTCGCTGACGTAGTAAACAGGCCTCTGTACCGGGTACGAGTGGCCTTCTTCTTTTCGCTCCACCACCAGGGCTGCGCTGACCACGTAGGTGGTTGCTGCTATGTATAGCAGGAGGGTTTCGTCCTTGTTGGGCCCGGTGAGCACCGGTGGCGTGACTAGGAAAGCTCTGAGGTCGGCCAACGCTTGGTCGGCTTCTGGCGTCCACTCGAATTTGTCGGCTTTCTTCAAGAGCTTGAAGAAAGGGGCACCATGTTCACCTAGCTTGCTGATGAACCGGCTAAGGGCCGCCATCATCCCCGTGAGCTTCATCACTTCCTTCTTGTTCTTTGGTCGCGGCAGATTCTGGATCGCTGCGATCTTCGTTGGGTTTGCCTCGATTCCGCGTTGGCTTACCAGGAACCCCAGGAGCTTGCCTGATGGTACACCGAAAACGCACTTGGTCGGGTTGAGCTTCCACCTGAAGCGCCGTAAGTTGTTGAACGTCTCTTGGAGGTCGGCGATCAGGGTATCCGGGTCGTAGGTCTTGACCACGACGTCGTCTACATACGCCTCGGCGTTGCGGCCGATTTGGCTAGATAAGCAACTCTGGATTGCTTTCTGATACATAGCTCCGGCATTCTTGAGGCCGAAGGTCATCGTGTTGTAGCAATATATGCCATGGGGGCATGGGGCGTAATGAACGCCGTCTTGTCTTGGTCGTCCGGGTTCAGGGCTATCTGGTGATAGCCGGAGTAGCAATCGAGGAAGCAGAGTAGCCTGCACCCTGCCGTAGAGTCGACAACCTGGTCAATACGAGGAAGAGGGAAGGAGTCCTTAGGGCAGTAACTATTGAGATCAGTGTAATCAATGCACATTCTCCATTCACCGGTTTTCTTTTTCACAAGTAAAGGATTTGCGAGCCATTCCGGGTGCTTGCACTCCCGAATGAAACCAGCTGCTAGGAGCTTATTCAATTCTACCCTAATGGCCTCCTTGCGATCTTGTGCGAACCGTCGAAGCTTCTGCTTGACCGGCTTGGCGGTCTTCACCAAATCTAAGGAGTGCTCATCCTTCTCCCTTGGGACTCCCGGCATATCCGAGGGTTTCCACGCGAATATGTCCCAGTTGTCCCGCAGGAAGGAGGTGAGCGCGCTTTCCTATTTGAGGGACAGGCCTGGGCCTATCAGCGCCGTCTTGGAAGGGTCGTCGCTGGAGAGGCTGATCGTCTTCGTCGCCGAGTCAGGCTCGAGCGCCGTCATGGTAGCGTCTTGCTCCGGCACCTTGGAGTCGGCCGGCGGGTTGTTCTTGGCCTCGTTGGCGAGTAGCACGCTGTTGCCGAGTTGGCGAGAGAGTTCGGCAAGGCGCACAGCTTCATCGTCACACTCGTAGGACATCTTGACGTCGCCCCGCACACTGATGACTCCCTGGGGAGCCGGCATCTTCATCACCAAGTAGGTGTGGTTTGGGATCGCCATGAAGCGCGCCAGCATGGGCCGCCCGAAGATGGCGTGGTAGGAACTACTGAAGTCCGCTACCTCGAAGTGCAGGAACTCGGTGCGGTAGTTCTCCGGGGTGTCGAAGGTGACGGGCAGGGTGACTCTTCCCACGGGGTAGGCGGCCTTCCCCGGGATAACGCCGTAGAATGGGTGGTCGGCCCTGCGGAGCTTGGAGTAGTCGAACCCCATGTCATTGAGCGTCTTGGTGAAGATGATGTTGAGGGCGCTGCCCCCGTCGATCAGTACTCTGGTCAGGAGGGCTTTGTCAACAACCGGGCTGACGATGAGGGGGTAGGCGTCTGGTTCGGGCAGGTGCACCCAGTGGTCCTTCCTGGAGAAGGTGATGGACATGTCCGACCACCTCAGGTACTCGACCGTCTTTGTGCCTACGAGATGTATCTCGCAAACCATGGTCGGCGTTCTGGAAGTTGCCGCGTGGCTCGCCTTCCGGCCGGGCATTCTGATTCGGTCGGCGATCGCCGCCATCCCGAGGTTGATCGTTGCGGCGAAACTCGCGGTTGCGCCGGTCGTCGGGGCGGTCGTTCTGGCGGTCGCCGTCTCTCCTGTCGCCGCGGTTGTTGTTGTAGCGCGGCTTCTTCGGCGCCGGGGGAACGCCGAGTTCCTTCTTGAGGATCCAGCAGTCTCTGAATGAGTGCTTCGCGTCGTTGTGTAAAGGACACGGTTCATCGAGGCGGGTGAGTTCGCCAGGCTGGAGCGTGGACTCGACTCGGCCCTCGCCCTCCGCGACTGTAGCAACGTCAGGCCGGCTGCGTCTACTACGGACTGGTTCCGGCTTCTTGTTCTCGGCGTGTGGCCGATCGTGATCCTTGTCCTTCCGGTCTCTACCCCGGAATTGGGCGAGCTCCGCTGCATCGGCCTTGGCGTATTCCTCGACCACCTTCATCATTTCCCCAACCGTCTTGGGGTCTTTTCTGAACAAGGTACGGAAGACGTCCTTGTCGTAGAGGCCGCGGCGGAAGGCGTCAATGACGTCCCTCTCTTCGATGTTGGAAAGCTTGTTTCGGTTGTCGAAGAAGCGGTTAGTGTAGTCTCAGAGACTTTCACTTCTCTTCTGCTGCACTAGATCCAAGTCGAATCTGGTGCCTGGTCGAGTGTAGGTGGCCTGGTAGTTCTCTGTGAAGGCCTTGCAGAGTTGTGCCCAGCTATCGATGGAGTTCTCTGGGAGCCCAGAGAACCATAGCTGTGCCGCCTTTCCCAGCATGACGGGGAAGAAGGCTGCTGCCTGGTCGTTGTCACCGCGGGCGGCTCGCACCGCCGTGATGTAGGTTTGTATCCAGAGCTTGGGGTCGGAGCGGCCGTCGAATTTCTCGACCATGGCCGGCTTGAACTTGTCGGGCCAGCGGACGCGGCAGAGGCGTCTGCTGAAAGCCTGGAAGCCCTCGATCACGAAGTCGTCGCCCGAGTTGTCGTTGGAGTACTCGGGTCGGTTGCCTCGGCGATCTGGTCGGCCGTAATCTTCATCATACCGCTCGCGGCGCTTCAACTCGGCCGCATCGCGTTCACGGTGGCGGTTGTTGAGCTTGCCCCGCACGTCGCGGTCTCTCATGCGGAGTTGATCGCGGAGATCTCCGTCAGGGTGGCGGTAGTCACGGCGTCGGTTGCCACCGCCTCTTCTGTTGTGAGGGTGCCTGCCCTCTGAGCCTTCCGGCTGGTGGTCGGTCGCGCCTTCCTGGTCGACTTCTTCTGGGATGACTTCCAGGGTTGGAGATCTTGCGCGGCATCTGTCCCGATTAGATCAGCTGTATCCGGTCCGGCCGGAGTTGGATCTGCCCGAACGTGACCGACTAGATCTGGATCTAGCCTGTCTGTCTTGCTGGTGGAGCCGTTGTGCGACGGCTAGCCGAGCTTTCAGGCGAGCAGCCTCTGGGGTTGCTGCCATGTGTTCCAGCTCAGCGATGCACGTAGCCATGGGCGCGAATGGGGTGAGGTAGTCCGCCACAGCTCTCTCAAACTCGCGATCTAGATTACGTGGGTCGAGAGGGTCTTTTGTTTCCTCTTCTTCTTCTGCGTCGCGGTTGGCGGCTTCGGCTGCACGGCGCTGGGCGCGGTCAGCGTTTGCATCTACTCGGCGTTGTCGTGCAGACGCCGTTTCGTCATCCTGAGTAGGCTAATCTTCGGATACGAACACCTCGCGATCAGGCGGCGTGGTGTAGCTTTCCTTCTCACCAGCCGAGTTCTCGGCGGTGTCGAGCACGGTCGTGGGGACCTGGAATTCACCGCAGTTCGGAAACTGGGTGGGCTCGGGTGGGTTTCCAGATTGGATCTGGGATAGACGAAGCGGGAGCCGACTAGAGTAGTCGACGGCCGCATTCCTTAGTCTGTTCGGGAATTCGGTCGGTGGACGACCGAGGACCCGCTCAGACATGGCGATGCAGTCGGCGAGCGTGTCGTTGATGCGCTCCAGCCCGTCGATGATCTCGTGCGGGTACGGAACCCGGCGCCTGGGAAGTAGATCAGGGATCCGGTCCCGGACGCTAAGCTGCTCGATCTGCTGCATGAGCTGATCTGGCACATCGGGAGGAGATCCCGGAGTTGTCGAGGTTGAGTCCTCCGGAGTCAAGTTGACGCCGGTGGAGCTTGAGTCGCTGGAGTCGGCGAAGAAGCTGATGCCCGGAAGATGCTTGGGGCTGCCGCTTACTTCCGCCGGGAAGATAATGTCGGATGGATCTGCCATCAAGCTAGCGGTGATTTCGGATCGAAAAAGCACGGCAATCACCCCTACCTGGCGCGCCAACTGTCGGACCTTAGGACCGGCAATCCACCTGGGGGTATCCGAGTGGTTGATTTGTAGGCGGGCGATCGTCGTGCTAGTAGCTTGATGGTACACAGGAGGCACTGATTTAGACAGGTTCGGGCTACCCGGAGGTATAATACCCTACGTCCTGTGTCGGTGGTGTTTGGTTGTATTGCTGGTACTCGCCGAGCTCCGGGAAGCAAGGGCGAGCGTATGGGTTACAATGGAAGATGGGATGGATTGTTCATGGGGGTGCCCTAGACCGTCTTATATAGGGTTGACGGGCTAGGGTTTACAAGTCGGTTTCTATCTAAACCTACTTGGCTTCAACCCGGACTCTTGATCCGAGTCGGTTACAACTGAATATCCCGAGATATCCGGAGGAGCCATCTGCCGAGTCCTTGTCTTCTTGTCCGTCAAGTCAGGGAGCCCGTATGGGCCGGCTGGAGGTCGGCCCATGGGCCTGTCAGAGGTGGGCCCTGGTCGTCGTGGTCTGGTATGACAGTGGGCCCAGGGGTACCCATATCCCACAACAGGAATGAGGCGTCGGCCGTCTCGTTGTAGTAGACGGCGAGGAGGCCGAGCATGCCGCGGTGGAGACGGGCGGGGGCAAGGGTGGCGGCTGTCCGCGTGACGGCTTGCGAGGCACCCACGCGCGCTCGGCCAGGTCCATGTCAGCGCATCTGCGGCAGCGCCGGTCATCCCCGGCGGCGGCGCATGCGCGGAGGCGGTCCGCAGCCCTGCGTGGCGGCGGCGACGGCCGCCCAGGCCCCCAAGACGGCGTCGGCGGCGCCTAGGCCCCAAGACGACAGCGGCGTCGCCAATCAGGACAATGGCCGGAGGAGAAGGGCCACCGGTGGGGAGAGGAAGGGGGGGCCGGCAAGCAGGGGAAGGGCGGCGGCGCGGGAAGGGGAAGGACGGCGAGGGCGGAGCCGCGACGGGAAGGCGGGGGTGGGGCGGTGCGGAGTCGGAGGAGAGAGAAAAGAGGGCGTCGCGGCGCGAGGCGGGAGGATGGTGAGGGGGGGCGAAGGGGAGGGTAGCGGAGGGGCGCAGCCGGCGGCGGGGGCGGCTGGGGGAGCGAGAGGAGGGAGGCGTTGGCGTGGGAGCGTACGCGGGCTGCGATTCCTTGGATAGACACGGAGGAAACCCCAGGCCACGCGCCCACGCGTCAGCGTATGACAGGCCGCGACCGTGAGGCCTCCGGAGATCGCTCGGAATCGTCCAGGCACATGAATGTACATATGAAACTTTGGAACGGTGCAATTATTTTGCAAACTTTTTTTTGTAAACAATGGAGTTGTAATATGTTCGTACCTTTCCTTCCTGGATACCATGTACTTTTCCTTTTTGTGAAACCATTTCAAGAGGTTCTGTCATTTTTTTCCTTTTCTTCTAAACAGGACGCATAACAAAGTTTTTTGTTCATCTTTCCTGAGAAGAACATACGATGCATGCATTTTTGTTTAAAAAAAGAAGTACTAGAGTGTGCACTGTTTGATTCAGACAGTCACATTGGTTCATTTATCACAAATAACAGTACATACAAGTCAACCAAGGGTAAGAATGGTATTCCACCCAAACAACCTCATTTCTGGAGCTGAGAGCCACCCTCGTAGCCAAACACCCTCATCCAGTTGGAGTTTGAAGCTAGAGCAAAAAATTGTGGAGTTGAAGCCATACCAAACAGGCGTGCCGCTATCATCTGGGCCTTGCTTGTACACAGGCCCATATCGGCTTGTGGTCTGAGTTTGTTTTTCATCCGCCTTCAGACCTCCAGTTCTCCCAAGTCCCAATTCCCAAATCCCCCTAATAAAAAAAATCCCAAATCCGCGCAGCCGCCGCAGAAAGGGATAGAGGAAGTGGAAAATTGAGAGAGCAAAGCAAAACCCTAGCGAGCTAAATCCAATCCACGATGGAGCCGCCATCGCCGCCGCCGTCCGAGGAGACCGCCTGCACATTCGGGCAATGCTTCTGCCGCTGGCGTACTAGCCGGTGCTCTCCACGGATACCACTCGTTGCCCCCGGCATGGACTATGAGTGCATGCCAGCCGGGGCGGACGACCGCGCCGCCTGGTCGTTGCTCGTCGGCTTCATCTCCAGCATATCTCCGGGCAACAGCTCGCTACGCCTGCACCGGTTCCGCGTCGCGCGCTCCGGTCGCGTGCTTGGCCGGAGCGGCGACGCCCTCGAGATCTTCAGCGACGTCGACTACGATGGCAAGGACGCATCGTCACACATCTTCGATATAGCGGCCACGCCGAGCCCCAACGGTTGCTCGCTCTGCATCTTCTCTAAAGAAAGACGGATCGCCGATGTCGAGCACATCCGGCGACCTCGTCCCTTGCAGCTACATCTGAACCTCAGATCCAGCAGCAGCCCGAGGGTCTTGGTGTCCCCGCACCCTTTCCTACCGACAGAACTAGAGCCCGTCATGCCGACCCGTCCCATCTCGGCAGCCGGCCATCTCTGGGCGCCGTACCTCACCAAACACCGTGGCCCGTCACGCCTCGTGATGCTTTGGCTTGATGAGCATGCACGCCGGTGGGTGGGGGTCGCAGCCATCAACTTGCCACAGAAGAAGAGACAATTGCCCGGCATATTGGCTGGCCGCGTACTCCAGGGATATGCTGTGGTTGGCCGAACCATCTTGTTGTCGCTGCTACCTTCGCTGCAACCGGATCACCTTTTCTTCGCCTTCGATTGCTCCACCTGCGTCCTGACTGATGTTGCCATCACTGAGGCAGATAAGTCCAGATACACCCCTATCCATGGGCGTGGCATATATGTTGAAGAAGATGATACAATCTACTTTCTTGATGGTGGTTTTGTCTGCGCCTATAAGCTTTGCCGAGAGCAACATCAATACTCGATGGCACCGCCTACCAAGGTTGATTGTCTTTGCCCTTTCAGGGAGGAAGGCTATGGGTTCCTCACATATCTGGGATTCCGGGTCATGTGCGCTGTCTGGATCGGCGTGTCCTTCCGCTGTAGTTGCAATAGTTTGCACGTGATGATCACCACCTTTGAAGTTACGGGTAGCAACCAATACACCTTCATTCCTGAGCAAGTTAAAATTCTGCATAGCACGTGCCGCCAGTTAGACATGTCGCCGAGCAAGCCCAATTACTCTGAGTTCTGCTTTCTGCAGTAAGTTAATTTCCCCTTTTATTAATGTTTTGGATTAATTACTATTTTCCATTCTCACTACAAGTGTCAAGCTTCTTGTTTTTGCATTTTGCATCACACTGCTCAGTGAACATTGATAATTTGGTGTTGGAAACAAATCCGTAACTCAAAGTTTTTCAATTTCTATCAATTCCCTTTTGAATCAAGTCACTTTATTCTTACTTCTGCAAAAAAAATGTTTCTTTTTGTGCCAACTAGGGAGTACGACGATTTTGATCATGCGACTGCAATCCCACCTCAAAAAAGGTTGAAACATCAAGCAATGGCACCTTCGATGGTGCTTCAGGGGATGTATGTTGGAACCAGCTCCAGTGTGGTAACACGGACTTGTTGCAGGTCCGAATTCTTGCGGCTCCATAAAAGAATCTTTATTTAACCTTAAGGTTCCTTGGGATTCTTAATGCCACTTTTTTGTGCTCTGCAATTCTTACAGGAAGATCTTGAATGGAATAACATATTCACCTTCAGTTATGCTTGATGACTCTGCTATCCAGATCAACAAAGCTCTGTATTTTGTTTGCCAAGACTCTTCCTGTTCAGATGTGTATAAGATCGCTATATTGGATGGAAGGTTGTCTTGCCAAGGCAAGACTCTCACACCGCATTACACTTTCAAGGCGTTTATATCTGATGATAAGTATGAATCGATGAAGCATCCTTTGTCATGTCATTTTGTTTGTGTCAGTAGACAAATATATGCTGTCCCAAGCAAAGAAAATGAAATCCATTCGTTTGATTTGCATTCGGGAACCTTCACCGCATCTCAAACAAGAAAACCTGATGATTTCTGTTCGATAGCTCTTGTTCTTAATCTTGGTAATAAGGTCATTGCATTAAGTGATTCTCTTGAATATGTCTATTATTTAAAGGATCCCAACACATGGATGCAGCAAACAGTACATGGGTCAGTCGATCTGAAAAGGAAGGTTAACCTATCTGGATATTTGATCATGGATGAAGATTCCTTCATAGTTTGTGATGCTGACACAGGTTTCTGTTTCTTGTTTGATTTGGTAAGAGCTAGATGTACACCTGTCTTTCCAAGCTATTGCAGTAGAAGTGAACTTCTATCAGGGAGATCTGTATATGTAGAGGGTTTTATTTACACATGCACAGATGGGGGACTTGCTGCTTATGAGTTAACTGAACAAGGTGGTTCTTACAACCTCGGTGAAGAGATTAAATTGCCATTTTCATGGCATATGTTTTGGGAGAGTGATAGAATGTGCTTTGATTATGTTGGCAAAGATACAATCTTTGATGCCCTTATGTTCTGTGTGGTGCAAGGTGATTATTTCTCGCACCTTTTTGTTTAGAGCTTTGAGTTTCTATGATCTGTGCATCTAATGTCATTTTTTAAAACTATGCTAGGTGGTGACTATGGCCGCCACGGCAGTTCTCCACCTATATGTATCACCACTGTTCAGGTTAAAACCATATGTACGGATGAGGGTAAGTCGAAACCCTTGATAGTTGGCCACGTGGATATTGTGACATCTTTTATTAAGTGTAATTCAAGAAACATTTGGACCAGTTTTTGTTTCATACCCCTGGAAAAAAAGAATGCCTCCTCAAAGAAAGGGAGGCAACCGAAAGAAAGCTGCGCGCCGACAGAGCCTCCAGCTAGATGCAGCATCAGCAGCGTGCACCAGTCCACCTTGAAGATCTCCTGCAAGGCCCATGAGGGGTACTGCCTAGCCATATATGATTGCACCCTTGTCCTTGCCCCATTCAACTCACGCGACGAGCGCCAGCACTGGTTCAGGGACACACGCCTCAGCACTGTGGTGAATGATGAGGAGGGCAACCCTGTCTTCTCTCTCGTCAACAAGGCAACTGATCTTGCTATCAAGCACTCCCTCGGCCCGGACCACCCAGTAATTTTCTCTCTGCTCGTTCTATTCTGTATCTTGATTGTCTGTTTATGTGAATGGTCCTAGGATCTTTGAGTAAATGGAGAATGCAGATTGAAATGATGTGTCTGGGGACCTTGATTTCAGGTGAGGCTGGTGAAGTTCAACCCGGACAACTACGATGAGTCCTTGCTGTGGACAGAGAGCTGTGACTTGGGCAAGGACTATGGCTGCATTCGCATGATTCATGGCATAAACCTGTGCTTGGATGCGTTGGGTCCTGAAATTGTTCTCTCAGAGTGGGCCGAGAGCAGCACCCAGAGCTGGAAGATCCTCTACTGGGATGATGAGGCCAATGCAACCTGTGGCGGTCTTTACACCAAGCCCTCCTGCCGCATCTACAGCAAGGCTAATGAGGACTTTAGTGTCACTGTCTGCAATGGTGCTGTCTGCCTTGGGCCCACCAACCCTGCTGATAAGTACCAGCACTGGATTGTGGACACAAGGTACGAAAACAAAATCAAGGATGAGGAAGGCTATTCTGCCTTCGCTCTGGTGAACAGATTCACCGGTGAGGCCATCAAGTGCTCTGACCACGATGTAAGCCATTATGCAGTTATGCACCCTTGCCGTATCTATTTGATCACACCACACCGATGGGTTGATTGGATTTGCTATAAAGGACTGTCGACTAACTGATCATGGTTTTATTTTCATGCTTGCTTGTTTCAAGGTGGAGCTTGTGCCGTACAACCCGAACTACCTGAACAAGTCAGTGTTGTGGACAGAGGGCTGCGATGTGGGGAATGGCTTCCAATGCATCCGCGTGTTGGATAACATCAAACTCAACTTCCATGCCTTATTGGGAGACAAGAACCATCAGGGCATCGTGCTCGAGCGTTTGCTTAGGTGTGACAACCAGCACTGGAAGATTGTACACTGGTGTAAGTCTCACAACCCAAACAGGCCAGCGTACACTTAACTAGGTCCTAATGGTTACTTATTTGTGCTGTAGAATATTTTGCACAGTTTACCAGCACAGGACCATAAACCATTGGGTGGTGGGAATCGATACCTATTAGTATGTTCTCTTTCATTTTAAACAGGATTATTATCTTATAATTGTTTCTTGGGTTTGCAGAAATGTGCTTTTGCTGAACAACTCTTGGTGCTGAAGCTGCATTGGTCGTCACCATGATCTATGGAGAAATGGGTTTGTCGTCTGCTACTGTGTTTGTGCAATAGTGTGAATCACTGGTGATGTAACCATACATATTTATCAGTTTGTAGTTGAGACCTTGAGATAAGGGGAAAAAAAGCTTGCACTTATGCTCCTAGATGATTGAGCTTCAACATTTATCTATGTATTCTACTGGGATCCTTTACTCTACCCAAGTGGGTTTTATCATCCTTTATACCTCCTATTTCTCTGCGTGTGCATTTTGTGCTGCATTTTCTTTGCCTGGTGCCTACGCAGATTTCGCAGTAGTCCCCATCCCTCGAGTGGTGTAAGCTAGATGCTAATGCTTGCTGCCATAGTATGAAGTCACGAACTGTGTACCGTGTGGTAGAATGCGAATCGTGGTAATACGATGCCCATTAGTGCCAAGAAGAGAGAAAGAAATGATTGAGGTGCAATACACTGGAGAGAAATTTACATGGGGTGCTACCCGAGATTCCCAGCACCCGGTGCCTCGATTAAGAAATTGCGTCTTATCTGCCTGATTGGTTGTCTCTCCGTTTCAGCGTCTCGGCCTGAACGCCATGGCCAGGAAGCCCACCGTCGGAGAGCAGGCACGCCGGCAGCGGAACTACAGCTCGTCTAGGTGCTCAGCATGTCCGCAAGGCGGCGAGGGTCATCGTGTTGTGACTTTGCTAGGGGCCTCAAGCTTGTACCAGATCTACAGGAGGAAAGACAACACCGTAGGCCAAGTTGCCTTGCATGCAATGCAAAGCTCAGATTTGGGATTGAGAACTCACGGGGGAAAGAGAGATTTGGAGGAAATTATTTTCGAAAACAAGAAATACGGTGCAAAGCGATAAATCCAAGCAGCCGGTGGTGGTGGAATTTTCCAGTATATGCCGGTGGATTTTACTAGGGTCCCTTGAGATAGTTCTGAGCTTCTTGGCTTGCGCGATGGGAGAAGAAAAGAGGAAGAGAAGAGACGGAGGAAGAAGATGCGCACGTGGGAGACAAAAATAGATTGCTTTTTGTTTTTTTATTTGGTACTAGAATCGTGCCCGTGCGTGGCTACGGACAATAAAATATTTATATTATAATACACATCGAAATAAATGTGACAATAATAATGTAAAAACAAATATATTATCGAGATCGTAGTTATTACACCAATAAAAGGAAAAGAGCCTACAATGCCAACCCAAGGTTATGGAAATAAGTTTACCATTACGTGCAAGATTATGTTGGATTGATAACTACTTGTAGCCACATAATCTAATTTCTAACACAAAGCCTAGCATAAGACCTCACATTAATACAAACAGCGGAATATAGACTCAAAATACACATGACCGATTAAAAGTGAACTGAGCTTGTGGATCTTCACTAATAGTTGGATTAGAAAAATCCAATTTTGTAAAGAGTTACAAAATACAAAATAAAGTTTAAAAGCTGGGTGAGCAATAACAACGCCCTCATGTTCCTCATTGGTCACCAGACATTTGCTGACTCGCACTCCAAAAGATCAGAAGATCCAAAGATCCAAAATAAGAACCAAAGGGCATGCCATTCTTTTTCTCTTGGCATTCATGCCTAGGTATTTTTGGTAGTAGTCAAGAAATCATATTCTTACTTCAAATTCAGAGTTTCAGACATCATTTGACAGCAAAAAGGTATGCAAAACTATGTGATTCAGTTACAATTAAGTGTAAAACCATCCTGATGTTGATAGCTAAGGCAACATGACACCCTTGTATCGCTTAGGCTGATAGCTTTTTTAAAAAAAACAATTTTTTTAAATGACTTAGGCTGATGGTTTAGCTCCTACAATGAAATGCACACCTTCCTCCACACCCTGAAGACCCAGGCATGTATGCCTATGACAGGGAAAAACTACTGAAACAAGCAGATTGGCAACATAGCTACCTTTGAGACAGGATCCAGAAATGCTGCCTTGGCAAACGAGCTCTTCCTGGGACCTTCATAGCTTCTTCCATAGACATAGCACCAACCACTCCTAGAAAAATAATATGATACATTAGTGAAGCAAATAGCAAGACCAACCTCGAGATTGGACCATGGCTTCGAGTATCAGGAACTGGTGATCAGGTAAATGAGAACATCCACTGTTTCCTGCCAAAACAAATAATACAATTGAGTGATGGGTGTTGCTACGGAGCAAGCAGCAAGAACAACCATGAGATCTACATAGGTAGTACAAGAAGCAAAAAAAAAATGCAATCACATGGGCATCAACAGGTACAAATGCACATAAATGGAAAAGTCTGGTATACACTATACAGGTTTAAGTATTGGATACAGATAAAAATTTAAATGTTTCTCAATCATTAACCAGTTGTAAAACTAACAATTTTACAAATATGTAGCTAAAGGGAAAAACCAGATATAAATGTAACAAACAAAACATCTATACAAATATTTCACTGGTATTTTGCAAGCTCACTGGATATTTGTCAGGCAGAAAAAATGAAAAACTCTTGTGCAAATCACAGAGCAATAAAGCAGAGGGAAGTGAACGACAAGGAGATGCTTACCTTACTGGATGCCACAAAGCATTGTGGCTGAATGTAAGAGAGACATGCCCCCTTGATCATTCAGAAATTCGCCTAGCATAGTAGCAGACGAACTGCACTCAGAATATAAATTTATATGCAGTGCTGACTCTTTTTTGTCAAAGCAAAAAACTTTCTATGTCAAACTTAACCCTGAATCTCAAAATTAATCTTACCTCTACAAATCCATCGTGTCACTCCATCAATCTCCGGAGAGAAAGCAACCTTCTCTACCGTGCACTGTACTGCATGATGGAAAATGGCTTGGTGTGCGGTATTCATGATGAAGCACATGCTGAAAAGGCTGAAAAATGAATTACGAACTCACGTTACTGAATTCATAGTAACTGAGCGGAGTAACAATAGAACCAAAAACTGGAGCGTCCGATTCACGAACCGCGAGTTCCATTCCTTCAAAAAATAGAGTAAACCTAACACCTCAGCAAAAGATTAGTCGATAAATATAAGATATAAATGGTCATATAATGTTGTACAAAATATATTTTGACAAAATATTGAAACATATGAACAATAATGTTCACGATATGGAAGCTGAAAGGAGAAGCCTCTATGGGACAAGTCTGTAATTGTCTTTCTGATATTGAGGTTTAACACAAGAAGGTTTACATTAATTGGAATCGTTTTGACTATAAGCTCTATCTACTTTTAGAATGCTAGAGCTGACCAAGAAATCAAACCTCTAGAGTCTATAAGGACAGAAAGGCTCAAATAAAACCCCATATGTATTTTCAGTAACTGAGACAAGGTTTAAGGCTACTAATCTGCCTTAAGAACAATTGCTATTGAATCCTCATTTGAAGCAGTGTATGTCTGGTTTTCATGAATAATTGCCACAGCATCACAATCAGATGTAATGTACCTTCAAAGAGTCAAATGAAGGTACATAAATAACCAATAACGAAAATTCTGGGAGTCCGGGGTTAATACAATGAAATTCATTCTCGTTCATGAAATATTCAATGGTCCAAGGCTCAAGACAGACAAATTCCAAGTTAAGGCAAGCTGCGTGTTATGGGCAGTCGGCTGGGCCGATTGGGTCTATTGGGCCAGGCCCATTAGGTTAGGGTTAAGTAAGCATCTATATAAAAAGGGGAGATTTACCAATGAGGACAAGCAATGAGAATATCAATCTATTAGGGCCTTGTTTAGATGTTGAATTTGAGAGTAAGATGTCACTTCGTAATCATTGCGCTACTGTAGCATTTCGTTTGTATGTGCGAAAAATTATCCAAAAATTGATTAATTAGGCTCAAAATGTTCGTCTCGTAGAGTACAACAAAATTGTGTAATTAGTTTTTAATTTCATCTACATTCAGTACTCCATGCATGCTATGACATTTTGATGTGACGGGGAATCTACTTTTTGCATAGTGAATTTGAGAGTTGCTTTTTGCATCTAAACAAGGCCTAGGTTAGTCACTTTTATCCCTGCCCTTGTGGTCTGGCTGCCGGCATCGACGAGGTCGGGCTGCTAGGGTTCGGGGCCAATCAGATCGGTACGTGACAAATTGGTATCAGACGAGCCTGGTTCCGTGCCCATGGAAGACATAGCCGACATCAAGGAGCTTGGCGACCTGGTTACCACGGTGGGTGACCTCGCCAAGTCCATGGCCGCTGCCGCCGCCAAGATCGCCGACCTCTCCACCAAGTTCAACACCCTGTCGCCATCGACGCCGCTCGCGTCCAAGCTGGAGAGCCTGCCCGAGAAGGTGCTGACAATTCAGACGTCCGCCTTCGAGAACGCGGAGCAAGTCCGCGCGCTCAACATAGGCCTCGTTCGCCTGGAATCATCGCAGCGCGGTAAGGCAACAGCGGACGGCGAGGGAGACGCTGCTAGCGCGTCCGCCAACGGACCGCCCAAGCCGCCCCCACTCCTTCCGCGCGAGACACCGCCGCTTCGCCACGACGACGACGAGTTCTTCGACCCGCACACTCATCCTCGTGCTCAGGTTCCGGCGAGGATTGCATCTGTGGCGGCGGCAACAGCTATCTCTGCTGAGCAGAGAAGCAAGTTCAAGGTCCTGGGCTTCTGGTGGGCTTTTCTGTACGCGGTGGACAAGCTGTTGTGTGGGCTGGTGTGAGTACCTTGAGGGTTTCAGCCCACGCACGGACAGGTGCCTTGCTGTTGCTGTTTCCATGGGATCCATGGGAAAAGTGCCGTGCATTATCTCTTCACGTGGAGCTAGTCAAGATTGCTTGTTTTTATATTTTTTTCTACCAAATAAATTGAGCTGAGATGTAAAAGGCTCGATTTTTTTAAATAATAGGTTTGCATCTGAGTCTAGTCGTCGTTCTCGGCTGCAGCTCGAGGACGTGCTGCTCAAAAAAGGACGGAGTAGTGTCATGGGCGGTCGGCTGGGCCGACTGGGTCAGGCCCATTAGGTTAGGGTTAAGTAAACATCTCTATATAAAGTGGGAAGATTTACCAATGAGGGCAAGCAATGAGAATATCAATCTATTAGGTTAGCCAATTTTATTCATGCCCTTGTGGTCCGGCTGCCGGCATCGGCGAGTCGGGCCCAATCGGATCGGTACGTGACACTGCGTACCCTGGAAGCCTCATTCATCCCTGGTCTTCTGCAGAAAATCTTTGCGAGCACGCATTGGCACACCATTAACCTGGTTATATGCGCACATCAAGCAGCTGGCACGAGCCTCCTGGATACATGTCTTGAAAGGAGGCTGGTAGGTCTCCTCCAAATCTTATGCAGTTACCTGCCATTAGTGGATTACAATCACAACTATTTCTATCTCATTATAACTATGACTTGCTATACAAAGTTCACAAGAAATACGGTTACGGTGATTCCAAGCCTGTGCTGCGACTTTTCAGTTGAACTTATTGCTAACCAAACCACAAGAAAAGAGAAGAATTCGGCTTGTGATCATATCAAGATCTACTTAAATTCGGCTCAATCTTCCTTCTATTAAAATATTGAGCCAAATTTAATTGCAACCAATTAGAAGAATAAAAAAGAATTACTGCAGCAACTGAATTTCTCTCTTTCAATTTTGCTTCTTTTTATTTTATTTAGACATTTTGATAGGAAATTAATTCTCAGCCCAGTTTATCAACATCTCAAACATACTCCCTGGAGCGGGACATGCCCGTGTTTCTCTATGCCTTGTTTAACAGTATATCAACTTCTTGATAAGTCGTAAATGTCTTCACCTTGGCATTGAAGGTGTACCCGGAGAAGCCATCCCATTTCTCCATGTCGTATGTTGTATAGTGTTTGCAGCATGCCGAGAGCCTAATCTTGCCTTCCTCCCCCTGGAACCTCTCGACACACTCGAGGGAGTACGCGACGGCAACGGCAGGGTCCTCCGCGGACGTCTCCTGCCCGCGCCTCCACTACGGGTCGCGGAAGATGTTGATGTTGGGCGTCCAGTAGGTGAGCCCCGCCTGGCCTGCGTCGTGCATGCCATGGGCCTCCGTAGCGACGGCCCCGGCCACCGCGCGCCACAGAAAGCGGTTGAAGGCGGCGGTGGATAGGAGGCGGTGGCGGCGCGGACGGGGCCCAAGGAGAAGTCGACTCCGGGCCCGTTGTTAGCGAGCCCGTGGAGGGACTTCAACCACCACTGGTATGGCGTGACGCCCAGGCGCAGGACCCCGCCCGCCGTGTTGGACAGCTGCGCGATCTTCTCGTCCAGGGTGAGCACCGAGACGAGCGCCCGCGCGCGGGCCGGGATGGAGAGCGAGGCGTTGCAGAATGGGTAGGCGCTCGGTGAATCCGCGGCGGGGCGGGGGCGGGGAGGCGATGGGGCGGACATTTTCTCCTTGGCTGACTTGGCTCCACGGCTATTAGGTAATTATCCGTGCGTTGATACGGGTATAATACACAAGTCATCACCTCGCACTAGGTCTATACGTATAGTTTTCACTCTGTAGAGGTCACACTCCTGGAACCATCCGGGCTGCAGCTGGGGATCAGCCAACTTGAGACACAGCCCACAGCAAAGACCCTAAACAGTAACGGCGCCATCCTGTCTCCCTGGGCTCGGGAAACATCTGAGCGAACATCTGCCCCAGGGATGTGAAACCTTCCCACCGGGGCCAGTCAGGGGCCGTGGTAAATCAGGGAGCAAAGGTCAACACCAGTCCCCCTTACACATATCAAACTCGAATCTCCTACAGAAGTGGTGCCGCACTAGAATAGGCTTGCTGGAACCCTCCCCATTCTGGGTAGATGGTGAGCACTGTAGTTCCCACTTCCGGGTCGTCCCGATACGGTCCTTAATTATCGGTAAAGCGAGTATCAGCATCATAAGCGATCCGCCGCAACGGTCCGCAATCGGCACCCATCACAGGTATTGCCGCCCCTACACCTCAAAATTATCCAAAGTAACCATGCACCCGCAACAGGTACTCCGTTGGGACTGCCCGAGTGCATCCCCCAAGCATCCCCGATCAAACGATCGGGTTGTTATCACTCGCCTCCACCGCCTAGCTGCACTACGCCACCCTTACCACCCACAACTCACGCCAAGAGGATCAAATCACAACCATCCCAACACATGCATAGCATAGCATATATCATAAGGTGGATAATAGGTAGCAAGGTAACAGGATATAAACAAAGGCAGTGCAGGTTCATCATGCGAATAAAGTAAAGCGCTAGCATACTAATAGCATGTCTACTAGGTATTTCAGAGGATGGTTGGGCGTGAACCTGGGCAAGTGTTCCCTTCCACGCCTCCGTAGTCATCGTCGAAGTCGGTCTCCTCCTGGCTCTCCGAAGTTCCTAGATTCGCGAGAATAAAATAAGAACGACGACTACTAGCAAATTAATGCCAAAACAGCGAAGCAAGGAGACCCAAAGAACACCAAACTCTACACTAACGCGTAGGTCATAATTTTAGAAAAATATAGAAACTGGTTTCATATTTTTCTGAGCTACGGTTGATTTATTATGAATTTTCGAAGTTTAAATCATTTTTTGAAATTAATAAATGAATTTCTAAAAATAGAAAACAACCGAAATTAGCCTGCTGACGTCAGCATGACGTCATGCTGACATCAGCAGTGGGGTCAGCTCGGATGCTGTCAGCAGTGGGCCCTGCTGACGTCATCGTTGACTTGGTCAACGTTGACCGGTCAACGGTCAGCGGGGTCAGCGGTCAGTGGGCCCACATGTCAGTCTCTAAAACAGTCAGTGACAGGTGGGACCGGCTTGTCAGTTGGGAAAAAGGAATAAGATTAAGGAAGCCGGGTTGGTTCTGGGCCGAAAGTTTACTGGGCCGGGTTGCACGCTGTTGGCGGTCGTTACAACCCAATTTCGACCACCAATACTCGGGAATAAATGAGGCTTTATGTAACATTCCATGTACTTGGGTTTTATTTCTAATGGAGTTCCACGAGTTTTGGTGAGTGTCGCTTGTGCAGGTACGATAACAAGAAATACGTACTATAGGGGTCGGAAATGACCGATTCGGCCGAACGACTCCGTTCGGCCGGTTACCCCCCTTAGCCGTATACAACGAGAAGCACAACCGGGAGGCCATCCATGTCACCGACAACCGAGCAATGACGGGGCATGACACGTGAATCACCACCACGCTGCAAGGATAGACTTTCTGAGCTCTATATCTTGCGGCACACAAATGCGTTCCTTCAGCCAGACAATTCCTTTCTCATCAATTGGGAAGACAGGTGCCACACCTCGCTGGATGTCCTCAATTACTTCTTTAATCTCTGGGCACTTTCCTTGAGCTTCTTTGATTCGATCCTCTAAGTTGTACTTCACTCTCAATTCCTTTGGCTTTCCTTCTTCCACTATCTCCAATCTGAGCAGTTTCAACTCTTCTGCAAGCTCCGGTTGACTCTCTTCGTCCATCAAGTTGTTGCAATAGCTCTTACGGCTCAAGGCATCTGCCACTACATTTGCTTTCCCTGGATGGTAGTGTATCTCTATGTCGTAGTCCTTGATCAGTTCTAGCCATCTTCTCTGCCTCATGTTCAGCTCGGTTTGAGTGAAGAAGTACTTCAAGCTCTTGTGGTCAGTGTAGATATCGCACTTGTTGTCAGTCAGGTAGTGCCTTCGGATCTTCAACGCATGGACCACTGCTGCTAGTTCCAGGTCATGCGTGGGGTAGTTCTCTTCATGCTTCCTCAACTGCCTTGAAGCATATGCAACAACCTTGCCTTCTTGCATTAGAACACAACCCAATCCTTGTCTTGAAGCATCGCAATAGACCATGAAGTCCTTGCGGATATCTGGTAGAGTCAACACTGGGGTAGTGGTAAGCCTGTACTTGAGCTCTTGAAAGCTTCTCTCGCACTTGTCTGTCCACTCGAACGGCACGTTGTTCTTGAGCAACTCAGTCATTGGCTTCGCAATCTTGGAGAAATTCTCAATGAACCTTCTGTAGTAACCTGCCAGACCTAGAAAGCGTCGGATCTCTGTGACACTTCTCGGCTGTTTCCAGTCTGCCACTGCTTCGATCTGTTCGGGGTCCATTGCTACGTCCTCGGCTGTCAGCACGTGACCCAAGAAGGCAACCTTCTCCAACCAGAATTCACACTTACTGAACTTCCCATAGAGTTGATGCTTCCTCAGTTTTTCTAGCATAATCCTCAGGTGTTCCTCGTGCTCTTCAGCTGTCTCTGAGTAGATCAGTATGTCGTCAATGAACACCACAACAAACTTGTCCAGTTCTTCCATGAACACCTTGTTCATCATGTTCATGAAGTAGGCGGGTGCGTTGGTCAAACCAAAGGATACAACTGTGAACTCGTACTGTCTGTATCGAGTCATGAAGGCTGTCTTAGGTATGTCTCCTTCTCGAATCTTCATTTGGTGGTAGCCTGATCTTAGGTCAATCTTGCTAAAGTACTTGGCTCTCTTCAGTTGATCCAGCAGATCATCTATCCTGGGTAGCGGGTATTTGTTCTTGATTGTTACCGCGTTCAGGGACCGATAGTCCACGCACATCCGCATTGACCCATCTTTCTTCTTCACAAACATCATCGGCGATCCCCATGGGGGTGCACTCGGTCGTATCACTCCACTTTCAAGCATTTCCTTCAGCTGCTTCTTAAGTTCTTCCAGTTCTTCCACGGACATTCTGTACAGACTCTTGGCAACCGAACCTGTTCCTGGTTGCAACTCAATTATGAACTCAACATCTCGGTCAGGTGGCAAGCCTAGTAGTTCTTCTGGGAACACGTTAGGGTACTCACACACTACTGGCACTTCTTCGATTGTCTTGTGTTCGATTGAGTACACTAGTTGTTTCATGATGAACTTTCTGAATCTTTCTTTCTTCTTCTTTATTCGGGGGTTTATTGTCACCTTTGTCCCACTTGGGTGTGTCAACTCAACTGACCTTGGTGAGCAACCTATCACTCCCTTGTGTGCTGTCAGCCAATCCATTCCAAGTATCACGTCTATTCCATCTTACTTCAGAACCGTCAAGTCTCCCAAGAATTCCTGTCCTCCCATCTTCATGCTCACCGATGGGCTTAGCTGAGTACATCTGAACTCTCCTAATGGTGAGGTAGTGATTGTAGGCCTATCTATGGGAATAGTGGGAAGAGACTGTTCTTTCACAAACTTCGAAGAGATATACGATCCGGTTGTACCAGAATCGAACAAGATCATTGCTAGAATGCCGTTGACTTGAAACTCTCCAAGTACCACATCGGGGGTGTCCTTGGCTTCCTCTTCTGTCAAGTGGCTGAGGCATCCTCTTGGTGCTGAGGCCTACTGCCTGTCCTGACTACCTGGTGTCGAGGTCTCAGCTAGAGTCTGCTTGTCCTTCTTGTCTGGACAGCCAAACGACTTGTGGCCTGGTTTTCCGCACACAAAGCAGGTATCTTCCGTGCCTCTGTCAACTCTAAGTGCACTGTCCTGCCTTTGGTTCGAACCTTCCTGAGCTGCGTGGTTGCTATTCCTTGGGTTTGGATAGCTGCTTCTGCCAAAACCTGATCCTCCTTGGCTAGCACTCTGCTGGAACCCTCTGCGGAGCATGTTGCTCTGGCCACTTCTCGGTCTCTGACTCAGTCTGAGGTGGTGTTGCTGTTCGGCTTTCCTCTTCTTTTCTCTCCAAAAGTTCTCCAGGCCTTCTCTTTATTTCTCAACTGCTATTGCCCTGTCAATCATCTCACGAAGTGTCTCGTGACTACTTGCAGCGAGTGTTGTCCTCAGACCTCTGTGCAACCCTCTCTGAAACCAAAGTTGTTTCTTCCGCTCTGTGGTGATTTCCTCTGGAGCGTACCTCGACATTTTTGCAAAGTGTCGAGCGTACTCTGCAACTGACATCGTGCCTTGCTTCATGGTTCTGAACTCCATTGCTTTCTGAATCATCACTTGCTCGGGTATGTGGTATCCCTTGAACGTTCACAGAACTCCAACCAAGTGATCTGAGCCGGGTTCACGTGAGAGTCACAGTAGTCCTCCCACCAGGCTCTAGCTGCTCCTTCAAGTTGGTGTGCCGCTAGGGCCACACACTCTTCTTCGGAGTAGTTCGTCAGGTCTAACTTTGACTCGATGTTGACACCAATTTTGGCTCGGACCAAAATATATTTAAATGAAATATATTGATGGCTAAATTCCATTCAACTGATATTTGATAAAATAATTATTTCCTTGTGAAAGAAGAAATTCATATGAAACATGCATATTCTATTTACAAATTCGCACCCATACAAATATGTGGCCGTGGTTAGCTACGCCGTAAATCCGAAACCAAAATATCTCCCTAAGCTAGTCAATTTGGTGGCGTAATCTGCTTTGTCATATGAGTGACATACCGACCATCAAAGAAATAACAAGAGTGATAAATGAACATAATCCATTCATGCACGTATATGTGCTTATTAGCCACATATGCATGCACCCAAATGCATGTACGTGCTAATTTAAGAGCCCTCAACTAATGGGTTAAGCAAGTGAATAAAATACGTATTGCAAGTGTATGTATACTACGTATACGAGCCCATCGTAGCTTGCAACTCCATATGGCCAAAGCAATGCACATCTGTGTGACGACGTGCAGGAACATGCTGGCCGGAAGACAATTAAACATCCCTTAATCATGTAATTAAAAGGAAAGGCTGGAGGCCCACATGTCATGTAGAGAGACATCTCCTACACGCGTACGACTGGACTCCCGAACGAACCGGCCAGCATTCAAATCTTCACGAACTCCACGTTCTGGATGGAGCGCGCGTCAAGTAACCCAAAACCGCAACGGCGCCGGTCATTAGCGATACAAAAATCAAATGGATGAGCGCCAAAACTCGACGGAAACTGACATGCCGCTTGGCCTATAAATACAAGGCCACAGCGAGCGTTAAAGGGGGACAGAAACACATAGACCACCGCAAGGCTGCCGCGGCGCTGCATCAACATACAGAGTGCCGTCAGGCTGCCGATAGACCCACCCAGTCCAAAAACTTCTGCACAAACGCAGAGCCCAAGCCAACAGAAGGAGAGGAAGAGGACCCGGAAGGAGCGCTGCTGCACCGGCAAGGCTTCGCTGCGTGTGCCGGCGTGCTGCAAGGTGAGAAGCCTCATGGCGCTTCTCTAACTCGGCGTTTCTGCACTTCGGCTGCCTCGTCGCCTCGTCGTCAAGTCCCTCTTCCTCCCTCATGCTCTCTCTACTCTGGTAAAAGGGGCCGGCACATGCTGCTCCGGTGATGCTCCGGCGTGGACGCGATCATGGCTCCGTCCGGCAGCGGTTCAATGGTATAAAATGGGTTGGACGCGCATTGGCTCCATCCCTCGATGTAAAATTGGTATGGACGCGATCTTGGCTCCATCCAGTGATTGGTTCATGGTAAAATATGGGTTTGGACGCGCATTGGCTCCTTCCCACGGTATGAATTTGGTCTGGATGCATAAAAGCTCCATCCGGTTGATGTCTCAAAAGAAAGCATAGCAAATCGCTTCTATTTTGTTCCTGCGCACATGCATGTTCCTCAAGAAAACAACATGGTTCATACATCTGCCGCACCAAGCAAAAATATAATAAAAATCGCATTCTGCATAAA
Source organism: Echinochloa phyllopogon (assembly GCA_033239725.1). Lineage (NCBI taxonomy): Eukaryota > Viridiplantae > Streptophyta > Magnoliopsida > Poales > Poaceae > Echinochloa > Echinochloa phyllopogon. Next base: position 8,587,093 of record BTCW01000018.1, read on the forward strand.
CGGAGTGCTGTTTGTATTTGTCATTGATCGAACTAACCAAAATCAACAAATAATTAGATGCTAGCTTACACCATAGTATGCATGGGTACGTGCACCCAGTAGAAAGAAATTCATGATTAGTAAAATTCCCAATCTTGCTTCCTGCACTGGCAACCGCAATGGTAAAAAAAGCTAAGTTCAGTAAGCATGCATGCATGTTGCAGCACGCTAAGTCACTAACTTGCACGCGGCCCATCAAAATGAAATACGCATATGTAACTAACCTGATTATGTGCGTAAATGCTTAGCACATAGGTTCTGCATTCTGTAGACGGGTTTGGGTCATCGTGATCATGCGTTCAAACCAAATCAAAATCAAACAACTACGGCACGGCAAGTCCGGCATCCATTGAATAAACTAACTGGATTATATAGTCTGGTTATATTTATTTCACCAACCTGCATGCATGGTTACCCAAAATCATACGCCATATCATGTCCCTAACAAATATTAGGGATATAAATAAAATAATGATAAACTGCCGACCAATTGTATCTCAACCTGCTATGCAATTCAACTAGCTAGCAGTGATATGCCGAGTATACACTTGTCTAAATCAGGCATAAATGCAAATGCTCTCTGCGCATGCATAAATGCATATGTCATGTTTGAGGCTAAGCCAAGCATTCTTCCACGGCGACAAGATTAAAGACTAGTTATTTTATTCTTGTAGTCATGTAATAGGCAGCCATATGATGTAATCTTATTTTTATGTACTCATGTTGGAACTCTTAATCAGGGGTTTTCTCTACGGAGATGTAATTAACATAATTTTTATGAATATATAAGAATTATGGAAGTATGGACTCGCAATACCTGAATTTCTTACTTTGTCCCATTTAAATTAAACTAAAATTAAAACTTGTCTCTGCTGACGCGGAGGCGGGCCTTCACCCGTCCATTTCCCCGCCATCACTCGATTGTCCTGAGCCAATCATGTGCATCAAGAGGTTCGTCAGAGTAGTCGAAGGTAGGTGCCTTCAGCTTGATGAACCTCTCAATCTTCCTCTGGAGGTCTTCCTCACTGTGGTCCTGCCCGTTCTGGGTCTGACATTCTTGAAGTTGTTGCATCAATTGTGCCATTTGCTGCATCAGCTGAGTCTGGGTAACCATCACTGCTGTTAGGTTAGGAGTTGGGGGAACTGGTGCCTCTGGAGGTGGGTTGTTCCTACGCCTACAGCGATTCCGCTGCAGTACCTCTGTGACTGCTGGTTCTGCTTCCTCTTCCGCCATTGTCACGTCGTCCTCAGGTTGTTCAGGTGCTGGTGCTCCCACTGCTCGGCCTCTGCCTCTGCCTCGGCCAGCTTTTGCTGTAGCTCGGCTCTGACTTCTACCACGACCTCTGCCCCGGGCTGTCATTGTTGTCTCTTCTTGCTCAGCTTCTGTGAGACGTGCTAGCAACCGACTTGACCTTCGGGTTGACATTGCACTGAAAACACCGCAAAGCAGATTTTATGGTAGTCAGGTAGGGGTTAGAGGTAGCGTATTCTACAGTAGTAGCTGCACACATGAAAACAACTCAACACTAAGGTACACTCAAGATGAACACCGAGAACACGGCAAGAACAACCACAAGAGCCGATCACTCAATCATTGCATTACAATCTAGACATTTGTGTTATCCCAAGGCCAACTCCCGAATCCTTGGAGGTTACACATCTATTCGATCTAGTTTAGCGTGGCTGTTCCATGTGGTGGTCATTACTACTGCTACTACTGTACTCGGGGTGTTAGTTAGTCAGCATAGTTAGCAAGGTAAAGGTAAGCGGAACAGTTCAAGGATAGATAGGGAAATCAATTCTTCAAGATTTCGTAGGGAATAGTCTAAGGAAGTGGCCTAAACTAGTAATAAAAGTAAATGGGACAGGTCCACGTCACCAACCATATATGCAGCAAGCTTTAAAGTGGCCTAAACTAGTAATAAAAGTATTCACGGGATATAAGCTTAGGGTTTCCTATGCGAGCAGCAGCAATAACCCAAGTTCATCTCATCTCCAAACACCTTTCCTCACAAGCAACAATTCACTCCCCAAATCCAACCATCAATCTCACATCCACATCGGGCTCGTCCTGCCACCGCAGGTTCCCGCAAATAATCATCCGCCAACACCTTTCACTCACTAGTCGACTCGGTGAGCTCCCTCCCCACCTTGTCTCAACAGCATCAGCTGGTCCAACCTCATAACCCAAATCAAGGATGAGGTAAGAAAGTAGATTCCCATGGTCCAACCTCATAAGCCAGTCGAGGGATCGTCCGTGACCGTGGACACGACTATACGTATAGTTTTCACTCTGCAGAGGTCGCACTCCTGGAACCATCCGGGCTGCAGCTGGGGATCAGCCAACTTGAGACACTGCCCACAGCAAAGACCCTAAACAGTAACGGTGCCATCCTGTCTCCCTGGACTCGGGAAACATCTGAGCGAACATCTGCCCCAGGGATGTGAAACCTTCCCACCGGGGCCAGTCGGGGGCCGTGGTAAATCAGGGAGCAAAGGTCAACACCAGTCCCCCTTACACATATCAAACTCGAATCTCCTACAGAAGTGGTGCCGCACTAGAATAGGCTTGCTGGAACCCTCCCCATTCTGGGTAGATGGTGAGCACTGTAGTTCCCACTTCCGGGTCGTCCCGATACGGTCCTTAATTATCGGTAAAGCGAGTATCAGCATCATAAGCGATCCACCGCAACGGTCCGCAATCGGCACCCATCACAGGTATTGCCGCCCCTACACCTCAAAATTATCCAAAGTAACCATGCACCCGCAACAGGTACTCCGTTGGGACTGCCCGAGTGCATCCCCCAAGCATCCCCGATCAAACGATCGGGTTGTTATCACTCGCCTCCACCGCCTAGCTGCACTACGCCACCCTTACCACCCACAACTCACGCCAAGAGGATCAAATCACAACCATCCCAACACATGCATAGCATAGCATATATCATAAGGTGGATAATAGGTAGCAAGGTAACAGGATATAAACAAAGGCAGTGCAGGTTCATCATGCGAATAAAGTAAAGCGCTAGCATACTAATAGCATGTCTACTAGGTATTTCAGAGGATGGTTGGGCGTGAACCTGGGCAAGTGTTCCCTTCCACACCTCCGAAGTCATCGTCGAAGTCGGTCTCCTCCTGGCTCTCCCAAGTTCCTAGATTCGCGAGAATAAAATAAGAACGATGACTACTAGCAAAGAAACGCCAAAACAGCGAGGCAAGGAGACCCAAAGAACACCAAACTCTACACTAACGCGTAGGTCATAATTTTAGAAAAATATAGAAACTGGTTTCATATTTTTCTGAGCTACGGTTGATTTATTATGAATTTTTGAAGTTTAAATCATTTTCTGAAATTAATAAATGAATTTCCAAAAATAGAAAACAGCAGAAATTAGCCTGCTGACGTGTTGGTTCTGGGCCGAAAGTTTACTGGGCCGGGTTGCACGCTGACTTGAAGAAAGAGTTCAAGGGGTTTAAGTAGACTTCGCTGACTGCTTTAGGCCCAAGAAGGCGATGCTGGATGGGGTCGGCTTGGTGGACACGGCTCACGGTGAGCCGGGTCTTGGGTTCACGGTGCACCGGGTGCACGGGATCTGGGTGTGGCCAATCCATGATCCTTTGTGGATGCCCATGCGTCGTGTATTTGTGGTCCGCGGTGTGTGACGAACCGGATTCTCAACGATGAGAATCCGACTCCCTGTACCCTTGAGATAGTTCCAGGAATAGCAGCTATCTCGTACAGAATTCATCTCAGTCGAATATCACATCCATACAACGATAAAAGATCCATTACATGACATATATAAAAACATAGCGTCAGGTACAAGCCCTCTGGGCTAAATCGACAATAAGAAACAACTGCGCAGCGGTAGCTAGATCATTGGGAACACTCCTCCACAAGCATCCTTGAGCGTAGCGCACACCCTTCAGTTGTACCACCCGTCCTGGTTGAACTCGTGGTCGGGGTCTTCACCTGTGAACCCAAAGTCTGTCCCCAAGGAAATGGGACAGGTCCACGTCACCAACCATAATATGATGCAAGCTTTAAAGTGGCCTATTCTAAGGATATAGCAATAATCAAGGTTTGAGCCAGGGTTTTTCTTATGCAAGCAGCAATGACCCAATTTCATCTCACCTCCAACTCCTTCTCTCACTCGCACATCTACTCCCCAGATCCAACCATCGGCCTCACATTTTCCCATCGGGCTCGTCCTGCCACAGCAGGTTCCCGCAAACATCATTCACCAACACCTTTCTCTCTCTAGTCGACTCGGTGAGCTCCCTCCCCACCTTGTCTCAACAGCCTCAGCTGGACCAATCTCTCATATCCCGAAACAAAGGATGAGGTAAGAAAGCAGATTCCTATGCTCGCCGGGGCTTCTCAGAAATGGGTCGTCCGTAACCGTGGACACGGCTATACGTATAGTTTACACTCTGCAGAGGTGGCACTCCAGGAATCCATCCGGGCTGCAAGGCTAGTCCGCAACCAACCTGAGACACAGCCCACAGCAAAGACCCTAAACAGTAACGGCGCCAATCCTGTCTCCCTGGGCTCGGGAAACATCCGATCTAACATCTGCCCCAGGGTCGTGAAACCTTCCCACCGGGGCCAGTCGGGGGCCGTGGTAAATCAGGGAGATTACGCCGCAACGAATCCCCCCTACACATATCAAGCTCGATTCTCCTACAGTCTCGGCGTCGTACTAGAGTAGGCTTGCTGGAACCCTCCCCATACTGGGTAGATGGTGAGCACGGTATTTCCCAAGTCCAAAGTGGGGGCACGACTCGGTCCTTAATTGTCGGTAAAGCGAGTATCTGCATCACAAGCGATCCGCCGCAACGGTCCGCAATCGGCACCCATAACAGGTATTGCCGCCCAAACTCCTCAGGTACTCCCCGAGTACCAATCCCCAAGTAACCATGTACCCGCAACAGGTACCCCATAGGGACTGCCCGAGTGCAGCCCCTCAGCACCTCGATCAACGATCGAGTTGTTATTACTCGCTTACACCGCCTAGCTGCACTACTCCTCCCAAACCACCCACAACTCACGCCAAGAGGATCAATCACAACCATCCCAACACATGCATAGCATAGCATATTCATAAAGTGAGTAGTAGGTAGCAAGGTAACAGGATAATAACAAAGGCAGTGCAGGTTTATCATGCGAGTAAAGTAAAGCGCTAACATACTAGTTGTATGTCTAATAGATATTTCAAAGAATGGTCGGGCGTGAACCTGGGCAAAGGTCTTCGTCCTCGTCAAAGCAGTTGTTGTAGTGGTCCTCGTCAACGCGTAGGTCATGATTTTAGAAAAATATAGAAACTGGTTTCATATTTTTCTGAGCTACGGTTGATTTATTATTAATTTTACAAGTTTAAATCATTTTCTGAAAATATTAAATAATTTCCGAAAAAGAAAAACAGACAGAAATTAGCCTGCTGACGTCAGCATGACGTCATGCTGACGTCAGCAGTGGGGTCCGCCTAGGATGACGTCAGCAGTGGGCCCTGCTGACGTCAGTGTTGACTGGTCAACGGTCAACGGTCAGCGGTCAACGGTCAACGGTCAGCTCTGGTCAGTGGGCCCCATGTGTCAGTGACTCACAGAGTATGACAAGTGGGCCCCATACGTCAGCGCAGTTAAAAGAAAAAGAAAAAGATTAAACGATGGCTGGGCTGGAATTGGGCCGAAAGGGACTGGGCCGGAAGAGTTTAGGGGTGCAAACCAGACTTAAACGCAAACTTTAGGCCCACGAAGGGGGCGGTGCTGGTGCTGCTCTGGTGGACAGAGTCCACCGTGAACCGTGAGTGCGGTTCACATGAGCCGTGAGTGCGGTTCACGTGAGCCGGGTGTATGGGATCCAGGTGTGGCCGACTCGGGATTTTCTGTGGCTTCGCGTGTGGCGGCTTGGTGTGGTCGTGCGTGTGGCTCGGCCACGACGCGACGCGCGCGTGGCGCGCTCTGGAGCACGCCGGCGGCGTCGGTCGATGGCGAACTCGCCGGAAACGGGTTCGGTTCGGGTCAAGGACGGCCGGAACGGCTTGGCTAGGGTTTGGCGAACGTGCGGGGTGAAAAGGGTCGGCTTGGGCTTCGGCTTGGGCTTGGGCTTCGGCTTGGGCTTCCCGACGCGGACGGCGGCGACGCGACCATGGCGCGACGGCGGCCGGCGACGCGCGGGCTGGGCTTCGCACGCACGACACCAGCGCGTGCTGGTGCGCGACGTCACGGACGCTGTGGGGTGCGCGTGCGCGGGCACGTGGTCACCCACGGCCGCGACACGGCCTCGGCGTTCGCGCGCGGCGAGCGGAGCTCGGCCGCGGCGGCCTCGGCTTCGGGCTAAAGGCGACAGCGGCTGCGGGTTCCTGCACAAGATGACGGCCACGACTCGAAGGTCGGGTCCCAGGGGCTAGCAGCAGCGGCGGCGGCGGAATTCGCCGGAGACAGGGGAGAAAGGGGAAACTCGGCGGCGCTCACCTAGGGCAAGTAGTCGATCGCTGCAGCTCGGGGTAGACTCGTCGTGGCTCGGCGAAGCTCGTGCTCCTTCTCTCGCTCCCTGGTTCGGCTTGGTGACGGCGGTCCACGCGCGGCGGCGCTCCGGGCTTTGGCGGCGACGTCGTGAAGACAACAGGCTCCTCCTCCTTGCTCCTGCTCCCGCTCAAACCCTTCCCCACCACTCCTCGCACCTCTCACCCCTCACGATTGGATCAGGAATACCCCAAAGGGGGCGGCGCGGCTTGGGGAGGAAGAAGGCCGGCGGCGGGTTTTATAGGCGGTAGGCGCTAGGGTTTCAGGGGCTCGACGGCTGGATTGGTGCGCTCGAGCGCCCGCGGACACGCGGCGCAATCGAGACGGGCCGCGGAGCTCGGGTGGTTGGAGGTCACGGGCGAGCGCGGCCGCGAGAGAGAGAGCGGCGCAGGGAAGATGACGAGAGGTGAGGGAGAAAGCTGACAGGCGGGGCCCGCCTGTCAGTGGGAGAAAAGGCGACGCGGCGGGGGAAAAGGACTGGGCCGCAGCTGGGCCGAATGGCCGAGCGGGCCGGTTGGCTGGTTGGCTCGGGAAGAGAGTTGGAGGGTGCTAACCGGACTTTGGCTTCGGGAATTTGGCCCACGAACAGTTAGAAAGGTTTGACAATTAGTTTGGCCATTTAGAGTTTGAATTCAAATCTAGAATTTGAATTCAAACCAACCAAAAATCCAAATAAATCCAAATAACTCCAAATCACACTATTTCATTCTTAGCACTTCAAATTGATTTTAAATTTCAAATTTAAATTGCCTAGGAATTTAGGGAGCAATTTAGAAGACAATCTTATATGTTTGTTGACTTGCACAAAATTCACCAAAAATTTTTAAATTCACATTTTTGCACTCAACAAATCCTATAGGGAATTTTAGGGTTGTTACAGTCTCCCCCCCTCACAAGAATCTCGTCCTCGAGATTTGTGGTTACCTATGGTTTAAACAAGTGGGGGTATTTCTCTTTCAGTACTGACTCCTTCTCCCAAGTAGCTTCTCTTTCAGAGTGATTGCTCCACTGCACTTTACAAAATGGAATAGTTGTGCTTCTGGTCTCTTTGACTGCTCTGTCTAGTATCCTCTCTAGGTACTCTAGATACTCCAAGGTGTCTTGTAGGTCTAGCGCTTCTGTTTTGATCTCATGTTCTGGTACTCTTAGACACTTCCTCAGCTGGGATACATGGAACACTGGGTGTACTCCCGCTAGTTCCTCTGGTAGGTCTAGCTTGTAGGCTAACTTCCCTATCCTCTCCAGTATCTGGTATGGTCCAACAAAACGGGGTGCTAGCTTCCCTTTCACTTGGAACCTCTTATGCCCTCTGAGGGGTGACACTTTCAAATAGACGAAGTCTCCCACTTCGAACTCTAGATCTCGTCTCCTTTTATCTGCATAGCTCTTTTGTCGGCTCTGAGCTGCCTTCAGGTGCTCTCGGATCTTGGCCACATTTTCTTCTGCCTCTACAATCATGTTAGGCCCAAAGAATGTTCGTTCTCCCACCTCTGACCACATTAGAGGTGTTCTGCATTTTCTGCCATATAATGCTTCAAAGGGTTACATCTGCAGGCTGGCCTGGTAACTGTTGTTGTAGGAGAATTCTGCATAAGATAGACTCTTCTCCCAGTCTGTGTTGTAAGCTAGAACACATGCCCTTAACAAGTCTTCAAGAACCTGGTTCACTCTTTCGGTCTGCCCATCTGTCTGAGGGTGGTAAGCTGTGCTATACTCCAAGGTTGTCCCGATGGCTTGGTGTAGGCTTTTCCAAAACTGAGCTGTGAATTGTGGTCCTCTGTCCGACACAATACTTTTTGGTGCCCCATGCAGCTTAAGAATGTTGTCTATATATAGCTCTGCTAGTTTGCTCACTAGGTATGTGCTTTTGACTGGTATAAAGTGGGCTACCTTTGTCAGCCGGTCAACTATGACCCAAATGGCATCATTTCCTTTCTGAGTGCGAGGTAGGCCAACCACGAAATCCATGCTGATATCTTCCCACTTCCACATTGGAATTTCCAGTGGTTTCAGCAATCCTGCTGGTCTTTGATGTTCTGCCTTGATTCTTCGACAAGAGTCGCACTTGGCTACATACTCTGCTATGTCTTCTCTCATTTTCTTCCACCAGAACCTATCCTTTAGATCCTGATACATCTTGGTGCATCCTGGGTGTATCGAGTACTTGGACTCATGAGCTTCTGAGAGAATTGTTCTCCTGATTTCCTTGTCCTGCGGTACACAAATATGGTCTTTCAGCCATACTGTCCCTGCTTCATCTACTCGGAAGTCAGGTGCTACTCCTCGTTGGATATCCTCCCTTACTTCTTGGATTTCTGGACACTTCCCTTGAGCTTCTTTGATACGGTCTTCTAGGTTGTACTTCACCCTCATTTCCTGGGGTTTTCCTTCTTCTACTAGTTCGAGTTGCAGCATGTACAATTCATTTGCTAGTTCTGGCTGACTTTCTTCTATCATCAAGTTGTTGCAATAACTCTTTCGGCTCAAGGCATCTGCCACTACGTTAGCTTTGCCAGGATGGTAGTGTATCTCCAAGTCGTAATCTTTGATCAGTTCTAACCATCTTCTCTGTCTCATATTCAGTTCGGATTGGGTAAATAAATACTTCAAACTTTTGTGATCCGTGTAGATATCGCACTTGTTGCCAATCAGGTAGTGCCTCCAGATCTTCAATGCATGTACCACTGCTGCTAGTTCTAAGTCGTGTGTGGGGTAATTTTCCTCATGTTTCCTCAGCTGCCTTGATGCATAAGCAACAACCTTGCCCTCTTGCATTAGAACACATCCCAAACCTTGTCGCGAAGCATCGCAATAGACTACGAAATCCTTGCGAATATCTGGTAGGGTCAATACTGGAGTTGTAGTGAGCTTGTGCTTGAGTTCTTGGAAACTTCTTTCACACTTGTCCGTCCACTCGAATGGGACATTGTTCTTGAGTAGTTCGGTCATTGGCTTGGCAATCTTGGAGAAATTCTCAATGAACCTTCTATAGTATCCTGCCAATCCCAGAAAGCTTCGGATTTCCGTGACACTCTTCGGCTGTTTCCACTCTGCTACTGCCTCAATCTTTTCTGGGTCTACTGCTACGCCCTCAGCTGTCAACACGTGACCCAAAAAGGCTACTTTCTCCAACCAAAATTCACATTTGCTGAACTTCCCGTAGAGTTGATGCTGCCTCAGCTTCTCTAGTACAATCCTCAGATGCTCCTCATGTTCTTCGGCTGTTTCCGAGTAGACTAGTATAACGTCAAAGAACACCACTACGAACTTGTCTAGTTCCTCCATGAATACCTTGTTCATCATGTTCATGAAGTAAGCGGGTGCGTTGGTCAAACCGAAGGACACAACGGTGAACTCGTACTGCCCGTACCGAGTCACAAAGGCTGTTTTAGGAATGTCGCCTTCTCTAATCTTCATCTGGTGGTATCCCGATCTCAGATCAATCTTACTGAAGTACTTAGCTTTCTTCAACTGATCTAGCAAGTCATCAATCCGCGGTAATGGGTACTTGTTCTTGATCGTCACTGCGTTCAGGGATCAATAGTCTACGCACATGCGCATTGACCCATCTTTCTTCTTCACAAACAACACTGGCGATCCCCATGGGGATGCACTTGGTCGAATCACACCGCTTTCAAGCATCTCTTTCAGCTACTTCTTGAGTTCCTCCAATTCTTCCACTGACATTCTGTACGGTCTCTTGGCAATGGGCCCTGTTCCTGGTTGCAGTTTGATTATGAACTCCACGTCTCGGTCAGGTGGTAATCCTGGTAGTTCTTCGGGAAACACGTCCGGGTACTCACACACTACAGGTACTTCTTCGATCATCATTTTCTCAATAGAGTACACCAACTGTCTCAAAATACATGTTCTGGGTCTCTTCTCCGTTCTTCTTCTTTGTGGTTCTACTGTTACTCTGACTTCGTTAGGGTGTGTCAACTCAACTGTTCTGGGTGAGCAGCTAATTACTCCTTTGTGCTCTGTAAGCCAGTCCATTCCTAGTATCACGTCAATTCCGTCTGACTCCAGGACTGTCAGGTCTCCTACGAACTCCTGCCCACCTATCATCAGTCTAACTGCTGGGCACTTTAAGGTGCACCTAAGCTCTCCTAAGGGAGAAGTAGTGACTATAGGTCTAGCCTTAGGTATTGTCGGGGGTGACTGCTCTTTCACAAACTTTGTCGAGATATAAGATCCAGTTGCTCCAGAGTCAAACAATATCAAAGCTGGAATGCCATTTACTAAAAACTCACCGAGTACAACGTCGGGAGCGTCCTCGGCTTCTTCCTCTGTCAAGTGGTTGAGGCGTCCCCTCTGCACTATTGCTGGCTGCCTGTCTTGTCCTCCAGGTGCCGGTGCCTTGGCTGGGGTTTGTTTATTCTTCTTCTCCGGACAGTCAAAGGACTTGTGACCGGGCTTCCCACAAGCAAAACAGACCACTGAGGTCCCTCCACCAATTCTGGGTGTGTTGTTCGGCTTCCAGTTGGGGTTTCCCTGACCTGAGTAGCTGTTGTTTCTGTTGCCAAAACTGTTGTAGTTGTTACCTCTGCGACAAAGCTGTTGCTATTACTGCCTCGGTTACCACCCTGGTAGCTGTTTCTGTTGAACCCTGAGCTTCCTTGGCTGTTGCTCTGCTGAAAGCTTCTCCTGAGCATGTTGCTCTGGCCACTCCTCGGCCTCTGACTTAGTCTGTGGTTGTGCAACTGTTCAGCCTTTCTTTTCTTCTCTCTCCAAGTATCTTCGAGACCCACTCTTTCCTTCTCAACTGCGATAGCCCTGTCAATCAGCTCTCTGAGTGACCTGTGTGAACTCGCTGCAAGTGCTGTCCTCAGACCTCTGTGCAAACCACGCTGGAACCAAAAATGCTTCTTCTTTTCAATGTTCACGTCTTCAGGAGCGTACCTTGACATCTTAGCAAAGTGTCGAGCGTACTCAGCTACAGCCAAACTACCTTGGGTCATTGTCCTGAACTCCATTGCTTTATGCACCATGACTTGTTCTGGGATGTGGTACTCTTTGAAAGCTTCACAAAACTATAGCCAGGTGATCCGAGCTGGGTTCGCGTGAGAGTCACAGTAGCTCTCCCACCACGCTTTCGCTGCTCCTTCAAGCTGGTGTGCCGCAAGGGCCACACATTCCTCTTCAGTGTAGTCTGTCAGGTCCAGCTTCGTCTCGATGGTACGTAACCAGTCGTGTGCGTCGAGTGGCTCATCTGAGTAGTCGAAGGTGGGTGCTTTCAGCCTGATGAACCTTTCAATCTTCCTTTGCAGGTCCTCTTCACGGTGTCCCTGACGGTTCTGGTTCTGGTTTCCCTGCATCTGTTGCATAGCTTGCATCATCTGAGTATTGGCCTGTGCCATCTGCTGCATCAGCTGCGTTTGAGTAAGCATTACTTCTGCCAAGTTAGGCGGTGGCGGTGGTTGCTGTTCGTTCTACTGGTTCTGCTGAGGTTCCACTGCTGGTTCTTCCACCTCTGCTTCCTGTTCTCCACCTGGTGCGTTGTTCTCGGGCTGAAGCACGCCTGCTGTGCGTCCACGACCCCTGCCTCCAACTGCAGCGGTTGCTCTTCCGCGACCACGACCTCTGCCACGTCCTCTGCCTCTAGCTGCCATTGCTGCCTCTTCTTGCTCAGCTTCCTCAAAATGTGCAAGCAGTCGGTTGGATCTTCGGATCGACATCTCGCTGTATTTTTTTCATAGAGCAGATTTAGTGGCGGTCGGTAAGGGTTAGGTTAGCGTAACTAGAGTAGGAGCTGCACACATGAAATAGACTCAACACTAGAGTACACTCAAGATGAACATCAATAAAACTGCAAGGACAGCCATAAAGATCGATCATTCATTACAGCATTACACCCTAGACATGAGTACTATCCCGAGGCCAGCTCCTGAAACCTTGAGGATTAGTACATCTAAGCGAATGCTACATCGTGGCTGAGTCAAAAGGTGGTCATGTTTTACTAAGTCTAAACATCTACTCATGAAGATAGATATAAGTCTCATCAACTCTGCTGACATCTGTCAATACTGTCCACTGCATCTGTCTCATACTGCTGAATGTGCCTGTGAGGCGCGCTGCCAACCTCGCAGTCTCAGTCTCTGTCTGCTGCTTGATCACTGTCTGTCATCGTGGAGAGTGTCCGTGAGGCGCGCTGCCAACCTCACTGTGTCCATCTCAGGTATTGCCAACTGTTGCCCTAGGTGTGCCAGTTCTTGTCTCAGTCTTGTCATCTCAGGAGTAGGGGTTCGAGCCTCAGGTGGTGGTATCGGCTCAACTCGGCTTGGTGAGACTCTGTAGTTCTCTATTCTGGGTTCAACTCTGCGTTCTTCTGGAAGTCCTTGGTTCACTCTGATCACCTCTGCTACCCTCTTCCTGTCTGATCTTATCCAACTACTAAGGGTCCTTCGAGCTTCATCCTTTGCCATAATCTGCTGAAGACTCAAGTACTTCATCAGCTGGTAGTTTCGTCCACTTTTCTCCTTGTAGCTATCCACCTCTTCTTGAAGTTCTGAGTTGTGACTATCCAACCAGTATACTTCTTCATTCAGACCTTCTATCTCTTCTTCCTTGGCTGCCAGTTCTTTGTCCTTTTCTGTGAGTTGATCTTCCAGACGGACATCTCGAGCATGGTGAGTTGCTCGGATCAGTCCTGCCAACTGCCTGTTGTTGCGAGCTTCGTACTCCAAGATTCTGACTTCCCTTGTTTTAGCTTTGAGTTGCTCCTCAAGTAGGGCGATCCTGTTGTCCTTCTCCATCAGTTGGATGTCTTGCTTCCATACCCTCTCTTTCAGCTTGGCAACTTTCTCTTCTAAGCCAATGTTTAAGTACTCCTGCTCAATCATGCACTGAACTGAGGTCCGTAGGGTCACGTTCCGCTCTCGGTCTGCTGCGTGAGCCTGCAAGCTGACTGCGTCTCTGTCAGTTGGATCTTCAAGAGCTCGCGGTAGGTACCGGAAACGAGTGTGGCTGAGCTGGTTCTGGTACACAAGTGTGGCAAGTCGGAGTATCCTCATAGCTATAGTCTGCACTGCCCGACTGAAAGTGCTCTCGCTGGTAGCTGCTCGTAGCATCAGTGACCTTGGTCATCCAGGGATATTGGGTACTACCATCTGCAACCGGGTGTGTACTCCCTCACAAGGGCCGTAGGTCCAGCCCTTGTAGAAGACGTTGTCCACATCTATCCCCACTGTACGCAACACCTCCCTCAGTAGCACTGCCAAACCTCCACAGTCTGCTCCTGTGGTCCTGACCTCCCGTCGTTCATCTGCTGATCCTCTTCCTTCCATCTGCCAGACAGTTAGTGGGTTGTTAGTAAGTTAGCAAGTTAGTAAGGTAAGGTAAGGATAAAAATTTTGTAAATAGTTGAGATATACGTATATATAGTTTTCAAATAGTCCAAGGGGTTTCATATAAAATAGAGGACTCAGTTAGAGCTTCTGTCCTAAGTTTCCGTTCTAAGGGTTACGCGCTACGGTCAAGTATGGCTCTGATACCAACTGTGACGAACTGGATTCTCAATGATGAGAATCCGACTCCCTGTACCCTTGAGATAGTCCCAGGAATAGCAGCTATCTCGTACAGAACTCATCTCAGTCGAATATCACATCCATACAACGATAAAAGATCCATTACATGACATATATAAAAACATAGCGTCAGGTACAAGCCCTCTGGGCTAAATCGACAATAAGAAACAACTGCGCAGCGGTAGCTAGATCATCGGGTCCACTCCTCCACAGGCATCCTTGAGCGTAGCGCACACCCTTCAGTTGTACCACCCGTCCTGGTTGAACTCGTGGTCGGGGACTTCACCTGTGAACCCAAAGTCTGTCCCCAAGGAAATGGGATAGGTCCACGTCACCAACCATAATATGATGCAAGCTTTAAAGTGGCCTATTCTAAGGATATAGCAATAATCAAGGTTTGAGCCAGGGTTTTTCTTATGCAAGCAGCAATAACCCAATTTCATCTCACCTCCAACTCCTTCCCTCACTCGCACATCTACTCCCCAGATCCAACCATCAGCCTCACATTTTCCCATCGGGCTCGTCCTGCCACAGCAGGTTCCCGCAAACATCATTCACCAACACCTTTCTCTCTCTAGTCGACTCGGTGAGCTCCCTCCCCACCTTGTCTCAACAGCCTCAGCTGGACCAATCTCTCATATCCCGAATCAAAGGATGAGGTAAGAAAGCAGATTCCCATGCTAGCCGGGGCTTCTCAGAAATGGGTCGTCCGTAACCGTGGACACGGCTATACGTATAGTTTACACTCTGCAGAGGTGGCACTCCAGGAATCCATCCGGGCTGCAAGGCTAGTCCGCAACCAACCTGAGACACAGCCCACAGCAAAGACCCTAAACAGTAACGGCGCCAATCCTGTCTCCCTGGGCTCGGGAAACATCCGATCTAACATCTGCCCCAGGGTCGTGAAACCTTCCCACCGGGGCCAGTCGGGGGCCGTGGTAAATCAGGGAGATTACGCCGCAACGAATCCCCCCTACACATATCAAGCTCGATTCTCCTACAGTCTCGGCGCCGTACTAGAGTAGGCTTGCTGGAACCCTCCCCATACTGGGTAGATGGTGAGCACGGTATTTCCCAAGTCCAAAGTGGGGGCACGACTCGGTCCTTAATTGTCAGTAAAGCGAGTATCTGCATCACAAGCGATCCGCCGCAACGGTCCGCAATCGGCACCCATAACAGGTATTGCCGCCCAAACTCCTCAGGTACTCCCCGAGTACCAATCCCCAAGTAACCATGTACCCGCAACAGGTACCCCATAGGGACTGCCCGAGTGCAGCCCCTCAGCACCTCGATCAACGATCGAGTTGTTATTACTCGCTTACACCGCCTAGCTGCATTAATCCTCCCAAACCACCCACAACTCACGCCAAGAGGATCAATCACAACCATCCCAACACATGCATAGCATAGCATATTCATAAAGTGAGTAGTAGGTAGCAAGGTAACAGGATAATAACAAAGGCAGTGCAGGTTTATCATGCGAGTAAAGTAAAGCGCTAGCATACTAGTTGCATGTCTAATAGATATTTCAAAGAATGGTCGGGCGTGAACCTGGGCAAAGGTCTTCGTCCTCGTCAAAGCAGTTGTCGTAGTGGTCCGGCTCCTCCTGACTCTCCGGAGCTCCTAGGGTTGCGTAAAAATAAAATAAGACGCGACTACTAGCAAAGAAACTCCAAATCAGCGAAGAGAGAAGACCCAAATAACACCAAACTCTACACTAACGTGTAGGTCATGATTTTAGAAAAATATAGAAACTGGTTTCATATTTTTCTGAGGTACGGTTGATTTATTATTAATTTTACAAGTTTAAATCATTTTCTGAAAATATTAAATAATTTCCGAAAAAGAAAAACAGACAGAAATTAGCCTGCTGACGTCAGCATGACATCATGCTGACGTCAGCAGTGGGCCCTGCTGACGTCAATGTTGACTGGTCAACGGTCAACGGTCAACGGTCAGCGGTCAACGATCAGCTCTGGTCAGTGGGCCCCATGTGTCAGTGACTCACAGAGTATGACAAGTGGGCCCCATACGTCAGCGCAGTTAAAAGAAAAAGAAAAAGATTAAACGATGGCTGGGCTGGAATTGGGCCGAAAGGGACTGGGCCGGAAGAGTTTAGGGGTGCAAACCAGACTTAAACGCAAACTTTAGGCCCACGAAGGGGGCGCTGCTGGTGCTGCTCTGGTGGACAGAGTCCACCGTGAACCGTGAGTGCGGTTCACGTGAGCCGGGTGTATGGGATCCAGGTGTGGCCGACTCGGGATTTTCTATGGCTTCGCGTGTGGCGGCTTGGTGTGGTCGTGCGTGTGGCTTGGCCACGTCGCGACGCGACGCGCGCGTGGCGCGCTCTGGAGCACGCCGGCGGCGTCGGTCGACGGCGAACTCGCCGGAAACGGGTTCGGTTCGGGTCAAGGACGGCCAGAATGGCTTGGCTAGGGTTTGGCGAACTCGCGCGGGGTGAAAAGGGTCGGCTTGGGCTTGGGCTTGGGCTTCCCGACGCGGACGGCGGCGACGCGACCATGGCGCGACGGCGGCCGGCGACGCGCGGGCGGAAACTCGGCTCGGACTCGACTCGGTTTGGCTAGGCTTCGCACGCATGACACCAGCGCGTGCTGGTGCGCGACGTCACGGACGCTGCGGGGTACGCGTGCGCGGGCACGTGGTCACCCACGGCCGCGACACGGCCTCGGCGTTCGCGCGCGGCGAGCGGAGCTCGGCCGCGGCGGCCTCGGCTTCGGGCTAAAGGCGACGGCGGCTGCGGGTTCCTGCACAAGATGACGGCCACGACTCGAAGGTCGGGTCCCAGGGGCTAGCAGCGGCGGCGGCGGCGGAATTCGCCGGAGACAGGGGAGAAAGGGGAAACTCGGCGGCGCTCACCTAGGGCTAGTAGTCGATCGCTGCAGCTCCGGGTAGACTCGCCGTGGCTCGGCGAAGCTCGTGCTCCTTCTCTCGCTCCCTGGTTCGGCTTGGTGATGGCGGTCCACGCGCGGCGGCGCTCCGGGCTTTGGCGGCGACGTCGTGAAGACGACAGGCTCCTCCTCCTTGCTCCTGCTCCCGCCCAAACCCTTCCCCACCACTCCTCGCACCTCTCACCCCTCACGATTGGATTAGGAATACCCCAAAGGGGGCGGCGCGGCTTGGGGAGGAAGAAGGCCGGCGGCGGGTTTTATAGGCGGTAGGCGCTAGGGTTTCAGGGGCTCGACGGCTGGATTGGTGCGCTCGAGCGCCCGCGGACACGTGGCGCAATCGAGACGGGCCGCGGAGCTCGGGTGGTTGGAGGTCACGGGCGAGCGCGGCCGCGAGAGAGAGAGAGAGCGGCGCAGGGAAGATGACGAGAGGTGAGGGAGAAAGCTGACAGGCGGGGCCCGCCTGTCAGTGGGAGAAAAGGCGACGCGGCGGGGGAAAAGGACTGGGCCGCAGCTGGGCCGAATGGCCGAGCGGGCCGGCTGGCTGGTTGGCTCGGGAAGAGAGTTGGAGGGTGCTAACCGGACTTTGGCTTCGGGAATTTGGCCCACGAACAGTTAGAAAGGTTTGACAATTAGTTTGGCCATTTAGAGTTTGAATTCAAATCTACAATTTGAATTCAAACCAACCAAAAATCCAAATAAATCCAAATAACTCCAAATCACACTATTTCATCCTTAGCACTTCAAATTGATTTTAAATTTCAAATTTTAATTGCCTAGGAATTTAGGGAGCAATTTAGAAGACAATCTTATATGTTTGTTGACTTGCACAAAATTCACCAAAAATTTTTAAATTCACATTTTTGCACTCAACAAATCCTATAGGGAATTTTAGGGTTGTTACACGGTGTGTGGCTCGGACGGCCGCCGTGTGCGCGACGGCACTCCCGTTGAGCGGCGGCGGCGCTGCTCTAGCTCGATGAGGGATGGCTCGAGACGGCGGTTTATGGCTCGGTTAAACCATGCACGCATGCGCGAGGCTCTAGCAACCCATACCCGCAGGAGTAGCGGCACAACGGCGGAGTAGGCGCTCGGCGGCGAACGGACGACGGCCGACACGACGATCAACAACGCGAAGGTTCAAGCGGGTAGTTTGGCGGAGCAACGAGGGCAGGTGCTCGGCTTGATCTGGCGCGCACGAACGCGGTTCAAGCTCTTGGCTTGGCCGCGCCATGGCCACGTCGCCCGCACGGTCCGAGCACCCTCGGTGCGCGACGGCGACATGGCGGCCTCGTTGCATGGGTCAAACAGCGACGACGGTTTGCGGCAAGGCTGCAACGGCTCGAAGGGGTCCTGTAGAAGATGCTCGACACGATGGTCGGCTCACAGAGGCTAGCATGCGGCGGCATGACGGTGACTTGGTCGGAGGCAGGGGAGGAAACTGGGGAGTCGCGGCGGCTCACTGAGGGGCGGAGGTGTAGGCGTGGCCGGCGTGGTGTAGACGTTCTGTACGACGACGAGACGTCGCTTCTCCTCCTCGTGCTCCGCTGGTCCGGCTCTTCCTCCACCGGCGGCGGCTTCCCGGGCGGCGGCGGCGCGAAGGCGCTCCGGTTCTTGGCGTCGACGTCGAGAAGCAACTCCACAGCGTCTCGAATCGATGGGTGGAGTACCCCGAAGGGGCGGCGGCGGCTGAACAGGGAACAACGGCTCGAAGGGAGATTAAATAGGGCGAGCTCTAGGGTTTGGGAAGGCGCGGATGGCGAGAGATGGTGGCGTCCGTGCCCCTTTCCACGCATCACCATCTGGACGGACGAGCAGCTTGGAGCAGGTGAGCAAGGACTCATGCGCGGCGCGCGTGGGCGGCCGGACGCGGCTGAGACGCGGTGCGGGAGGTGGAAGAAGCTGTGCTGCGGGCCCCGCTTGTCGGCAATAGAAGGAAAAGGAAGGGGAGGCGTGGTTAGATGGGCCGGCAGTTGGGCCGAAATCGGCGCTGGGCTGCGAAGAGGAAAAGAGAAAGGGGCAGCCGGTCGGGCTGGGCTAGCTGGGTTGATTCGCGGATTGGGGGAAAAGTTGAGGGGTGGTTTGCAGACTTCAGAAGTAAGTTTGGCTCAAGAACAGTTAGCTGGTTTAGGGAGGTTAGGAAGATTAGTTTGGTTAAAGATTTTGTCACACCCAAAAATTTCTAATTTTAGGATGTGAATAATAAACCTAATTAATACAACGATTTTCTACAATTTCTAAAAATTTTCTAAGCTTTATTATATTTTTCAGGGAATTTAGTATAGGAAATATTGTTTTCTGAATTAAATTTAAATAATACAGATGGTTTTTTTTGTGTGCCTTTATGTGCTTAGATTTAAAAAAACGTTTAGGAGCCTAATGGGAATTTTCTAGACATTTCTACAATTCATTCCTATTTTTCTCAAAGCAAATTCCAATTTTTGGAACAAACTAAAATCTTTTTCATGAGCTCCAAATAGATTATTTAGCCTCCTCATGTTCAAATCTATCTCCCGAATTTTTCCTGGGATTTTTGGAGTTTTCAGAGTAATTTTCGGGGGCTAAAACGAATTATCTAGGATTTTCTAGATTTAATGTGCCCTCGAAAATATATTCTGAAAATAAAAGAATATCTAAAACCCTAATTCTTTTTAGGCCGAATCTACCTGGCCCAACCCGCCCAGCACCTCAAAACCAGCCCAGCCCGGCCTGCTCCCCAACCTCCCCCTCCTTCCTGCGTTGGGTCCCTTTCCCTTTCGGGCCGAGCTGGCGAGGCCCGGTCCAGGACCAAACCGGCCCACCAGGCCCATTCGTCGCCGCCCTCATTAGGAAGGGTTATGCTTTGCTTGGACTGAAAACCTTAGCGGGTTACTATTTACTAAGGAATCTTTGTAAAGGCCTCGTAGCGTCCCTATGCGGTCACACCTCGGTAGTGTGATTTAAGAGGATTGGCCCCCTCGGCATGGTTGGGTTTAAAGTTCTTTTGAACTTTTACGCGGCTTGTGGTGAAAGTGTACAACCTCTGCAGAGTGTAAAACTGATATATCAGCCGTGCTCACGGTCAAGAGCGGCCTGGACCCTCACATGATAATTAAACTCAAAGACAAAAATAAATTATGGTTTATATTTATGGTATATGCTCCTGTTATTTATTTATTATATGCTTCTGTTTAATTGGGATGGTATAAATTTACATCTGCTAGTAACTAGGCGTTAATAAAATTTGACCAACTTAAAAATGCTTACTGCAGTATTTTAGCCGGCCCTTTTGCCTCAGCCTTGCATGTCATATTACATTTGCTGAGTACGTCATGTGCTCACGCTTGCTATTTTCATATTATTTTTGTTCCATATAAATGGATGCTGCTCAGAAAGAAAAGGTGTAGTAGAGAATCATGAAGATGGTGCTGAAGTCTAGGCATACGCAACCCCCAGTCGACTGCCTGTGAAGTTTGGAGCCTTCGTTTTCAGGATACGCTGTAACTATGATAGAATGTAAGTCATTTATATAGTTTATTTACGCGATACCGCATCTTTTATTCACTACTGGCTTACTGTATGTGTGAAACTTGATCCTGGCACACATACAGGGTACACTTGGTTTGTTTTCTAAAACCGGGTGTGACAGATTTGAATTCAAATCTAGGATTTGAATTCATATCCAAACAAAGAACCAAGAACCCAATAAGAGCCAAATCACTCCTATTTTATCCTTAGCACTTCAATTCAATTTTAATTTAATTTAAATATTTCCTAAGAATTTAGGGAGCACAATGAAGGCAACCTTATATGTTTGTTTGCATGCACAACAATTCACCAAAAAATTTGAAATTCAAGATTTTTCATTCATCAATTCTTACGCAAATTTTCGGGATGTTACATGCATCAAGTTGGTTGATACGATGGAGTTGCTACATCAATGTGTATACCGCCTCGTTGGGGGACCTCATATTGTTTAGGTTCAGAACAAATAGAGCTTGGTGGAACTATAAGTGTACTTCAACATATCTCATTGTCGAGTCATAAATACGATAAAGGATTCAGACTTAGTTGTACTTTTATACTTGAGATCGTCTAACCTGTCATAGCTTTTTATTTAAACTTGAAATTAAAGTAAACACAAGGCTTATTATTGTTCTATAGTACAACATTTGCATATACTTTTGGTGCTTTAATCCTATGGTATTTGTGTGTTTCTGGAATGGAGATAGAGCTTGGCACTGGTGACTAGTATTCTTAACTAGATCTTATCACCAGTATCCTAGTTTTTTTTGACATATGACTACCTGATTCAGCTAAATTTGAGTTCCTTTTTGTCATAATTTTTAGAAGTGGGCGTCAACATGTAGGCAGGGCCAATTTTAGTTTAAACGGACTGGAGCTTCGAGTGTCAATTAAGTGTCTTACTGATTTGGCTAACACAACTTAAGTGAATGCCTTTTGGTGGCCTTTAGTCCAGGAAACTACTTTGCACTGATTGTTGTTCTACATTGGAACTGTGCAAGGGAGCTAGATTGTGACCTATATGCCATTATTATTGATCTAGTTATTTGAAATTTGTTAAACACTGCTTCGTTTTTTCTTTGTTTTGAATAGGAGAGATCCCTCAACTAATGTAAGGCCGCACGCCCACACTCAGCGGCGGAGCTAGCAGGGGGGCTAGGGGGGCTGGAGCCCCCCCTAGCCCCATTTACTCCATTAAGCCCCCCCTAAGCCCCCCCTTAATTTCTAGCCATAGATGAAGGGGAGAAGGAAAAAGAAGAAGGAAGAAGAAGAAGAAAAAGAGGGAAAAGAAGAGGAAGAGGAGGAGATCAGCCCCCCCTAACATGAATCTCTAGCTCCGCCACTGCCCA
Source organism: Echinochloa phyllopogon (assembly GCA_033239725.1). NCBI lineage: Eukaryota > Viridiplantae > Streptophyta > Magnoliopsida > Poales > Poaceae > Echinochloa > Echinochloa phyllopogon. The sequence goes on from BTCW01000018.1 coordinate 8,608,945, forward strand.
CACTGATCAAGCCGACAGGATAAACACTGGAAGCGTCAATTGGTGTTCTATGTTGTTTCTTTTTATCTGATGTAATAAAGTACCACACTTTACTTACGTGTGTGTGTAGTACAAAAATGCTCAGCTATGTACGGAGTACTGTTTAAACAAGTTCAAAATAAACAATTAACAGACCGGTAAGCAAAACATGAGTGGGCTAGAAAAGGGTAAAAACATGCGCGTGCACACACACAAAGAAAAACTGGGCTGTTGCGGGAACAAATTGCATACAAACAGGAAACTACCCAAAGGGGCATTAACGGGTCTGGCAGAGGCACACAACGGATCCATTATTGGTGTTATGTTGGTGGGGTGAACCGTAACAACTCACTGTTGGATGAACATCCAAAGGCTAAAAGCGGTGACTGATATATAGGTTAAAAATCAGTCGACTGACGGGGAGATACTTCCATTATTTAATTACTAGTAGTGTTGCCACACATGTTTTTAAAAACATAGTAAATAAAAATTATATATTTATAAAAATCTGTAAAAAAATAATTTTATAATTATAGAAAAATGCACACACGACAAAGATTTATTTTCATATAATCTAATAGATCCATTAACTAATAATTTAGTATCACACACATTAAATTTGTTCAACAACCAAAAATATAACACATACCACAACTATAAACCAAGAATATTGTTTATCTGGAATTGCGTATTTATTAGAGACACCGGGATAAAAAATCCAAAACTGATAGATAAAATAGGAGATAGCACAATCAAATATAAAATTTGTATTGAAAGCTTTCATCATGCAATTTTTGTTTGTATAGTGCCACAAGAACCACTATTATCTTAATTTTACATAGCTTATACTATGGTTTACTTTCTTTCAAGTGACAACAATTTACAATCATGAGTACATAATATACGAACCAATTTTTAGGGATTATTGCCTACCTCATACTTCTCTAAGAACTCACATAGTATGCATGTCACTCCACACAGTACGTTCAGTTCATATAAAAGATAAAATCAAATCGTATAGTAAGAATTCAAGCCAAGGAGGCAGTGCAATGAACAATAACAGAAGCAAATTTCAAATTTTGTCCAACACAAGCAGAGCTCCTAATTGTACACTTCTGTTCAAGAAAATTGGGTACCCCAAGAATCACTTGCCAAAAAGAATCGAACTCCCGCAAAATAACCTATTTTATTATACCTAAAATAGCAAGAGATCCCCTTCATCTCTATCAACTTATACATTCTGTCATTCTGTTGTTGTCGTTGTCGAGTACAGCCTACCACGAGTGGAGGTCACTCACAATGGCAGCGGCAATAGTAGTGGCGATGTAATGCAATGGACAAACATCAAGCAACATTTTCTTCATGAAATTCAACACAGTCAAACCATATCTTTTCAGTTCAAAACCTGCCAAAGAACATAAAAATACTTTTTGTTAACTGGGCAAACAAAAAATTACCTCATGAAGAAATTAGCAATGTTTCCAATAGAAAGATCAAAATTTGAATAACCTAAGAATCAGTTACTTACCAGAGCTGTAACTTTGAACTCATACTCCTACCAATTAAAAAAAACTAAACTTTCTACATGCATCAGGGAGAAGTGAAATTTACAACCTAATGCATATCCTAAATCATTTCTATGGGATAATGCAGAAAATGGGAACCCACTGCAAGAGATAGGTATATTTAATCCAGTGGGCAATTCTAGTGGAGGATGATTGACTGCTTGTTTTGAGAGCACTTCTGGTTGCCCAAAAACAGGTATATAGCTCTATATTGGCCATTTCAGACAAAGGCAAAGATACTTCAGTTACAAGACTAATTAGAAAATGAGATTGTACTCCAAGCATGGAAGCAATCTAACAAGTGAAAGCCTAGCAGGGCATTGAATGGATACCAGAAAGAACGATCCAGTTCTATTGTCATAACCAACATATTAAAAGAAAGGCAGTTGTAACAACCTTGATGTTCTGCTTTAGGTTCATACCATTTTTCTTTTTTCCTTTATTCTTCCCAAAAGTTGTGCATAGCAAGAAAAAAACTAATCATACCCATATTGAATTCCCATCACTTTCTGTCCTGAAACCAAAATTTTCAACAAGATTACTATTTTGCTTGTAAAAGAAATTATACATCTAAATTGTACCTAGCACAGCCTTTTATCATGTCACTGGGAAAAATTGTCTAACAGACTAAATTGTAATTGAGATTATACAATGACATTTTCTCGTAGTGGCCAACATAAATAACAGAACAAATACTTTGATAATTGATGTATTAAAGCATGCAAATAACAAAACCCTCCTACAACCTCAATGGCTTGGCTTAAAAGAGAAATTAAACCAATGAGAGAGAGAGGGGAGGGAGGGAGAGAGGGAGTCCCTGGCAGAGAGAGAGAGAGAGAGAGAGCGAGGGAGAGGGAGAGGGAGGGAGTCCCTGGCACAGAGAGAGAGAGAGAGAGAGAGAGAGAGAGAGATGAAAATATGCAAAGCATGGCCAGCTGACATAATTCTTTTCAGTACTGAGGAACTGCTCATCCTGAGCAATTTCAACACTGAACATGAAACATTTAACATCTTCGAAATGCAAAAACTAACATTAGATTTTCTGAGTTAAGAAATACTCACTATGTTGTGTACCATAAATAGTCTGTTTTATCCCTTGTCACATTTATTTGTTCCAATAAACTTACTGATGTAAATGATTGCCATGCCAATCCTCCAGCCCATACCATTTTCATTTGCGAAATCTGACTCCCGACCTGTATAAACATATCAGTATGAAACGTTCTTTTCTCCAAAATAATGAAAAAGTGAGTAGCACAAAGGAAATGCTGCATGAACTAATTTAATAGGCTAAGCATCCAATTTAAGCAAGAAACTCAATTAGAGCAAGAATAAGGGAAGTTGTAGAATGAACAAAAAGGACTCAGGTGCACAATCTCACCCTCGCGGTGTTGTATACTGTTGTTTTGCAATCTGGGAGAATACTTATGGACCGCTACTAGAATACCCCCCCTTATAGCTACGCTATATTGACAGCTAGATACGCTGCATCGTAGTTACGCTTTTATAAAACGTGTTAGGAGCGTCTTCGTATGCACCGTGTCAGACTTTGTAGACACAATTTCTTTATGTGTATCTGTGAAAGAAAAAGACGTTCCTTAGACACGCAAGATGCATGTGTACATATTTTGATACAAATTTGTAAACACGTGTACAAACCATGTCTAGTGGGATGCATGTGTACATATTTTGATACAAATTTGTAAACACGTGTACAAACCGTGTCTAGTGGTGTAGTTATGTAGTATAGTAACGCTTCATTATGTGTTAAGAAATATTGAGACAATCTCATAGATACATTTATAAAACATACGTTCAAATATTGGCACGCTTAATAATAACACCTTTTGCGTGTTAAGTAATGTAGAGACGATTTATTAGATACACTTATATTACGTGCTGGACAACATGGCAAGTGACGTGTCACGACAACATGGCAGGTGACATGGCACGTGAGACACTTTTTATTACGTGTCTACTGATATAGACACATCGTATAATAACACCATGTTATGTATTAAAAATTGTAGAGACGATTTCATGCATGCATTTACATTTTGTGTATTAATATAGATGCATTATGTAGTAATAAGAGAGAAATAAGACACGCCATTATATGTTTTTTCAACTCATTCCATTATCAATTATTTCCATGTATTACAATAGAAGATATGTATTATGCACGTGCGCATGCCACGCGTTGCAAATATACAGCCCAAATCTAGAATTTTAGAAATATTCGGCCATCCATTAAGCATCTTGCTCCAAACAAATGTTTCCTTCTCTCCAGGTGATATTGGAATATAAGAATTACTGAACCGATCGACCTACAATGACAATATACTTTGTAAGTGAAGTTTTAAGGATAATTGTTACATGCAATTCAACTACAAAGCCAACAGGAAAATAGATTTGAAGGACATATATATATATATATATATATATATTTGAATAAAATAGAAAGAAGGAAGGTCATGAGATTTGAAGGGCATATATATTTGAATATAATAGAAAGAATGAAGGTCATGAGCAGGTATCACACCTATGGCCATTGCGTCCAGACAGACTGCATAGGTCTAAGGAACCTGTCCCACTGCATAAGAAAACAAGCTTATTGTTACTATATATAATGACTAGTGCTCAATATTAGGAGGTTGCCATGGTATAGATATGTAGGCATGCCAAGCAACAGAGTTGCTCCATTAAACATGTGAAACAGTAAACTGGTATTCATGGAACAAGCTGTAATAAGCATATAAATCAGAGGTGAGGAAAAAAATATCTATCTATTAAAACTTTTTGTTGTTCAGATAAGTGATATGTTAGTATTTTCACCCATTGGCTGAAGCACATGTATTGTAGAAAAGTAGCCCAATGTATTCAGTAATTATCATGCAATTGTGCAATACAGGAATTAATTAAGTTCCAACTGGGTATGCAGACCTTGATAAATAGAGTGTTGTCATTGCTTTCTCTGCGACCCAGTGACTTCAGAATCTGCAGATAATGCAAAAGCAACTATTCCAACACGCACAGTATGCAAGGTTTGATCGAAATGGTTAGCCTACAGCTGCGTATATGCAACAGCCCTTCCATAATTGAGCCGTCCAGTCCGGGGATGCTCTCGCTCTCCCGGGCCGCGTGGCGCAACAAAAATCTCGCGCCCGCACGGGGAATTCTGGGCTCCTGGAGCTGGAGCCGCGAGGACCGGAGAGCCCGTGGAACGGAATCGTGGACAGCCACCGCGTGACGCGGACGGGCGGGGGAATGAACGTGCCGATGCGGGGCCAGCAGCGCCCAGCGGAGGCCGGCCGGGGAAGGAAAACGAAACGAACCGAGAGCTGGGGGAAGACGGGCGCTGGCTCTGCCGGTTGGGGCCCCGGTCGCCGTCCTAACGGCCAATTGAAAAAGCGGCACGTCGCTCTCCGGCACCATACGCCCACGCTGCCGCTCCGCTCGGATCGACCAGAGAGAATCGTCGGCCCAAGCCATGGCCAGGGACCCCGTTCGCGGCATGATCAAACGGCCGATGTGGACGGCTGGGGGATTAGAATACTCGCGTAGCTGAGCTGGACTGCAAGGAATCGCCACTTGTTTAAGGGCTTCTTTTTTCCTTCACCGGTCACCCTAGGTGATGGCCTAATCAGTTCTTTTATCCGCGATTGTTATTCTACGCAACAACTTGAGAGGTCTATGCTATGTCTTGCGATGGATGAATAATGTATGCGTGAACTTTTCGGGGGTGATCTCAGCTCAGCTGCGGAAAAAATATCCGAAAAGGCCGTGCTAGGAAAACGTGGGAATTCATGCGTTGCAAAGGCTCCGTGTCCCAGCAGAACATATTTGATCGCACAGTTCATCATTTCCTCTGTTTTTTTCAGGGGATCCTCCGTATGTGTGGCGTACGTGGCTGCATTTTCTTGCTTTTGTTTCGCTCAAATAGTAGTGGCTGAGGCTGACCCAGATCTTTCGCGTTTGCCCACACCGGAGAGCTGGTTTTATCGATCGTCCGAGTTGTGCATGCCATGATAGGCAGCTCGCAACCGAATCAACCAAAACCAAAGAGACCCACGGCCACGGTGTTGTTAATCATAAGGAAGTCGTCACATGCGCGCCTTGAAGTTGGAGCCCTGGAAAATCTCTAGGCGTTCCGGCCCCAATTCGGCTTTCCGAGAGAACAGGCGAGGGGAGGACCACCACTAGGCGTTCGAATACATACGCGGTGTTTTGTTTACGAACAACCTGTTCTAAGTACACCATTAATTAAACAAGAGCTACGCACAAGTTGCAGCTAGATAATGTACCAAGTCTATTGCCGAGATCCGAACCTAAATTTGAGCGTGCAACTTGCGATAAAAGAAATGATGCTATATTACGGAGCACCTCACTGCCTATGGTGCATGTTGGCGACCCTTTGCGACCACTTTAGACGATCGCTTGGGCAGCCCATGTCGGAAGCCCGCGAGGATTAGTACGTCGGGCCTTTCTTCTTACAAAAACAACTCGAAGAAGAAGCCTCGTAGACTGCTTGCTCTCACTCAGCTTATGGCCCAAGCCCAGCAAGAAATCATCTGCTTGGCACCATTTCTGGTACGACCGACAACTAGGCCTGGCCGTAATCCAGCCCGTCTATAAGCCCTATATAGAATCCATAAGGGCAACGCAGCCGGCCTTGTCTGAGGGTGAGTGGGCTCGATCGAAGCTAAAACGACGGCCTATATACGATGACGTCGCCATAACAGAGAACTATACAGCATATCTTCTGCTGGATCTGAACTCTGGAGTTCCTTTTGCCACAGGTTACTCTTTCTTGTCAGTGATCAATGGATCATGTTCTAACTAAACAAATGAGCTTTGCTTCTGGGCTTTGTTTGGCTGCTGGCACCGCCAATTATAGGCAAGAGGCAACTGCTTATCCGTCTTTTCATCTTGACGCACTTTTCACGAGCTTGCCCAAAGCAACCCAACAATTCAATTGCAATTTGATGGAGAGGATCGTAAGAACGTTCAGTACGATCAGTTTTTAAGCAATACAAGACAAGATGGAATACCAACATCTAGAATTCTAGATTAACGTGGGCTATTTGAATGAAATCTGCAAGGGCAAATTACTAAACAGAGAAGATATGCACTGACATAACATAAGCAGAATACAGCCTTGTGTTCTTCGATCTCAAAAGTCACAGCCACAAATCAATCTCAAACAGAATACAGTATATCCTGAATGTATGTCTGAAACCCCCAAAGGAGTCAAATAATACCATATGTGGTATTTGTCATTTCAGTACTATACAGAGGAATGCTTAGTTCAGTACTGTACAATCATCTAGCCATATGAACCTATATTTACATGAAATCTGTACAGTTATTCAGTTAACACCGCCCAAAATGTACTAAGCTATCTCACTTAACGCCAGTAGCTGTGTCTAGGTGGACCATGGAGCTCGAATTTCCAGCTAGCAATGCCTCGTTTCCTAATATGCATGAGGCATTCTAGCACGTAGCTGAAACAGTAATCAGAGACGACAGAAATCCAAATACAAGCTCCAAGATAATGCAGACAGAAAAACATTCTCCATACGGAGCATTTATCGTGCAGCGTCCTCATATTGATGAGCCAAGAAACGATGCATCAGGACAGCAATTTGATATCTGAGCCTGTTACTGCAGGATTTCCTTACTTCCCTTGATGTTGGGCTACAATGTTTTGTCCTTCCTATATTGCAGAAAATAAATAATTTAACCAAAGTAAATGCAAAGACCGTCACTACAAAAATAGAGCCAAGAAGAAGTTTTCTGGAGGCCCTTATCCTCATTACGCCTAGCATTGAGTGGGCTGCATATTTACTTTATCAACTAGCAAATCAATATGGGTTCTTTTTTATTAAGCACCTGAATTGGCGCCTATGTAAGACTGAACCGACTGTTTGATTTTGCAATAAGTTCAACTATGTTCATCTGAGAAGATGAAGAAGTGACAGTCAACAGATAGAAGTTTTTGTACCAAACATGTTAACAGAAAAAAGTCACCTTTCTAATTGTCTTCCTATGATCTTCCTGGAATCAACTGGTATAGGAGATAACGATAAGTAGTCTTGTCGCTTCACTGTGGTTTCATAAGCATTGCTGTTGCGCTTTTCAACTTTCTTTGACTTCTCAGGAGCTGATCCAAATAGCTGAACAGCCAAACTGCCACCTGATGAAACGTATGGTAACAGTTTACTCAGTTAGCTCGCAGACATACTTAATTCAGGTCCTCTGAGTTGTGATGAATTGTTAAGGACAGCTAGAATACCAACATCTTGATCAAGGCTGTGCAAGTGCAGAGGCAAAGAACAAGATAAGGAACACAGCTTACATAATACAAGAGCAGCTCCAAACCATGCAGTGTCGTCCCATCTTTCACCGAGGAGGAACCAAGCAAAAGCAGCTCCCCAAACTGGTTCCAAACCGTAAACAATTGCAGTTTCAGTCGCTGAAACATCGCCCATCGCTACCATCTGCACGAAGAGATGTACACACTCACATGCTTAAACCAATTAAGCCTTACATGAGAAGGGCCCTTAAATTACTAGAAGGCTCAAAGTAGACTAACCTCTGCCCACATGCATAACACCGTTGAAAGGACTCCAGTGTAGAGTGCAGGTATCCAAGGAAATGAAGCTGCTGTATCCCAAAGCATACCGAAAGTCCACGATTCAAAGCTGGACTCACCGGTATCAACATAGCCATCTTTGAACATAAACCAGAGTATAGATGAGAAAGCCACCACAAGAACCTGGTTGTTAGAGGATTTGTGAGGTTGTGTTTACATTACGATGGGTAAGATATAGGAGCAATATAAAGAGAACGAGATATTATTTGTTCACACAACCTCGAAGCTAAGAAGAGCCAAAAACTTCTTCTTGTCTGTACTCCTTGATATTTGCTCCGTTCTGAGCATATGAATCCCAAAAAATACAGCGCTAAAGAAGTTCAAAACATCACCGACCTTTGGAAACAATAAGAGTGGTTCAGAAAACTAATATAATATTATTTATAAGGCTTAAAGCAAGCAATTCAAAAATATATCCAAATACTTGAAATTATGAAATATATCAAATTTGAGGATTTTACAGAATTATCATATGTTTTAGAATCAGCTGATCATCGTCATTGCGAGAAGAATTCAATAAGAGTATGTGAGACCTTGAAAAGTTATTATCACAACAGCCAATAGTAAATTAAAGAAAATTGAGTACAAAGACTAAAAGTTTATTGCTTACACATGGAGGAGAGCCGCCACATTCAAGCAGGCCAATTCCTACCAGCGACACGACGGCTCCAAACCAAGTGAGCTTGGGGATCGAGGCACCAAGAAGGCCATCAATTAGAGGCACAACTATAACCTGTTCATGGTAGATGTTTAGTGATTTCAGCATACCAACCAAACCTCAGAATGGATTCAGGGTGAAACAGGATGTACCGTGAAGGCCGTGATGAAGGATGCTCGGCCAGCATCAGAGGAGAGCAATCCGATTGCTTGAGCAAGGTAGGCTAAGCTAACCCATACTCCCAGTTCCAGTCCTGCATTCCGTACGCGGCGATCCCCAAATGATCGGACAGCAAATGGTACGAAGGGGATCGCTGCAACAACGAACCGCACCATGTTGAAGACTGCGGGCTCTGTCAGGGCCTCGACCTCTTTCAAAACTGGGATATCACTTGCTGGCAAAGAAAAATAATTGAAGTAAAAAAAAGGCAAAATGTTACTGAGATGCGGAGAATTTTAACATGAACAGTCAGTATTACAGAGGTGATACGCTGTTATTCCTGAATACGAAATAACAACGATCAATTCAAGCAGTGCTGATGCCGAGATTGAGCAGTTGAGCATACAGTACGAACTGAGGGGAATGAGATCGAGAGCAAGGAAGGCGCGCGCACCATAGATGACGGTGAGGGCGTTGAGGGTGATGATACTGCGCGTCTTCTTGGAGGCGAACAGGATGCGCCTCCACACCGGCCGGCCGCGCGCCCGCTTCTTCCTCTCGCCGCTCTTGCCCCCCTCCTCCTCGATCCTGGCCTCCTCCTCGCCGCCGGCGCCGGGCCCGTCTAGCGCCGCGCACCGGGGAGCCACGAGCACCCTGGCCCGGCGCAGCGACGCGGCCGAGCGGGGCGCCGCGACGGCGAGCAGCACGCGGCAGGATGTGCCCAACGCCGCTGCCCCTGCCGCCCCGACCCCAGCTCCGCCCGTCTGCAGCGGCAGCGCCCACGACTTGGACGCGATGGATGAAGCCATGCGATGCGACGAAGACTGCTGCTGCTGCTGCTGCAATGAAGCGACCAGGTAGTGGTGGTGCCACTTGTGCAGTGGTCGGAGGAGTAAAATAGGATAGACTCTCGGGAAGAAGGCCCCGGACGCGAAAATGTGGAACTCGTGGGTGGTGATTGATGAAGAGGAGGGCCGAGGGCGATGGGGCGGAGCGGGGAGATAATTTTCTTTGGCGCGGGCGCGCGCGGGTGGCGTTGCGTGGTGGTGGGGGCGCGCGGGCCGGGCCGAGCCGAGAAGAAAATCCGGGAGTTTTGCGGCGCCCCGTGCTCGTCTTGTTCCCTAGCGGAAACCGCCCGCGTGCGCGTCGACAGGTCTCCGCCCGGGTCCCGGCAAGCGGCGAGTCGCCGTTGCCGCGGAAACTGAGCAATCGTCTCGTCTCGGATCCGATCGGAGCTAGCGGCGGGCATGAACCTCGCCTTCGATGTGCTTGGAGCTCCCCCACTTGTCCGGTTGCCATCGCTCGGCGCAGCAGCGAGGTGGCTTGATTTGGTTGCTCCGCCAGGGTTTTTCAGGCGCTGTGTCGTGTGATCATGACCGGTTGACTCGCGGACACGTTAAACGCGTGCTGGTGGCGCTGCTATTGGGCTGTTGCCACGCACGATTGCTCACGGTGCGAACCGCATGGAATCGTGTTATCTCCGGCTCGGTTCTGCCGTGCATTAGAGATGAAATCTCCAGAGTGGTAGCCGTGGTTCTGGCTGGCCTCGAGGGCTACATGAAGATATCCATCTAGAGTGGTTTGCACTTTGCAGGATCGCAAAACACACACGAGCCTACGTGCTACGGCTCAGTATGTGCTAGTGAGCTTCGAGCCATCAACAGAAGCGATGAATAAGAGGACCAAACTTTACTGATGAATAATGACGACGAATGAGGAGGAACAGAGACAAATGAGGCAAAGACAAGGGAGTTGAGGAGGGATGACGGGCCTAATTTCGGTCTAGTCTATCTAGCCAACCGCATTGGGGCCAGCTGTTGGTTGGTGGGACGTGGAGCTGGGCCAAGAGGTTTGGGTGGAGGCCTTGACAACAAAAGGCTTCATTCTTCTCGGGACTAGGCCCAGGTAGCTATTAGGCTCAAAATAGCCCGATAAGCCGGCGTCTCTGCCCCCATCTCCCAGAGACACACAAATATTTCAGCCCAACGAATTCTACTTCACAGATTAGCATACGCTGATATTTACCCTATCGAAAGCCCATTTGAGCCACTACAATGAATTCTGAGTGTTTGAGCTTTTACTCGTTTGTTGGCATCGTGTATTCTTTCATCTCGTGGTGTATTTTACGCGTTTGTGAGCTTTTACGCTGATAGTATTTTTCCGCAAAGAGTTCTTTTCCCATAAATCTTGATTTTTCAGTTTTGGTTTAGTACTCCGTTGCCTATCGAGTCATATTTGAAGGGGTGCTTAGTTGTCAGTCTTCGCGCTACCGCTTGTCCGATGGTCGCTTCCGCTACGTTGCACTGTTACCACTGCCAAACAGCCTAGCAGAGAGGATCTGATTTCGTATGGTCTTATTTTCTAAAGTTGGAAGCAAACTTTGACCTTTTAAAGTGCGTGCGTCACTGTAGCATTTCGTTTGTATGTGTGAAAAATTATCCAAAAATTGATTAATTAGGCTTAAAATGTTCGTATCGTAGAGTGCAACAAAACTGTGCAATTAGTTTTTGACTTCATCTACATTTAGTACTCCATGCATGTGCTGACATTTTGATGTGATGGAAATCTTCTTTTTACATAGTAAACTTTGGAGGTGAAATTTGGGATCTAAACAAGGCCCTAGAGAGCTGCTGCAGCTCGAATGAGAAAGCCATGGCCCACATTTTTGCCAGGTATGCTCCCAATCATTTCCCAACGATGTTGATGGCCCCCTCCAATGACAGGACGCCATAAGTCGAATCTATGACAAATAAATGCCATTGGTCCGCGGACAATATTGTGCCAAATTTGTATCCATGGTTTGCAGGTCAACTGAAATCCACCAATAGAGCATTTTGATTCGGATATGAGTGGTACCATACCATCCAAACACGCTTACCGAAAATCAAAGAGGAAGCAAAGAATCTGGTGCATGGCGGGAGCCAAAATCTTAGCGATATTAACCGTAAGGGCTCCTTTGGGAACCTCCTCCCCGTCGGGATCCCCTCTTCTTCCCGGGGAAATCTGCCCGACGTAGGCAGGTGGGGCGCCCCTCCCGGGGATGCATACCCTGGGTTGAAGGGTCCCAAACCAGCCCTAAGAGAGCAATCGTTGTGCATAAATCCTTTTTCTCTACAAAGGTCTTGTTTCATAAATATCTTCGATGTATTGATATAAATCGGCACATCTGTGACGGTTTATAAAAAACAGATGTTGTCAAAATATAATAGTAGTATGCGATAGATCTTGCTAATCATCAACAGCTGGCGCGCCTCCGATCGGGGCGTGATCAAGGGCCCAACTCGGTCGGTGATATCAAATCCAACGGTATAAGCAAACTAATGGACTACGTGGTTTGGATAACAGATGCTTAAGGGCTAAGAGTGTTGGGTAACGAGGAGGCTACGCTAGCACACACAAAAACTCGTTCACCCTGTTGACGTAAAATCCGCACCTCACGCCAAGCACACAGCAAGCCGAATTAGCTGGCTTCACACGTGACCCGGGCTTTTGAATCCCGAAGCGTGCGAGTCAATTTTCCTGAAACTGACAAAGGGAGGAAAGATGTTTAGATAACACCTGGAACGAACCGGGCAATACCAGTCAGTTCCATATTTGCGGCTACGGAGCCAGCTTCGAACGACATATAACTATGGAGAAGCTATCTGTCGGCGTTTAAAGCATAATTCGGCAATCGGCAAGGCGCGCAGGAAGCACACTGCCGAATGCGTGACGTAAGCATGACGAAAGATCGGCCTTTGACTGAATAAACGTTGTAACACATATTCATGACCGATTAACGAAGAACATAACATGATAGATAAATAAAAGGGCGAAAACATGACCATAATTTCATAATAAACAAGAATGCATAGATCAAAAGCGCTAGTCTACCGCATGTCTAGGTACTTTCCAACCCGTCGGGCATGAAACAAAACAAGTTAATCCACCGCATGATACGACTTGCTCGGGATCACGCCACCAACCAAGAAAAGGGCAATCCACCGCATGATACACCCTAAACGTGGAAGGCTAAAAGCATTCTTTATTTAAAACAAAACCGTGAGCACGTTTCGCTCGTGGTGATACTGCCGAATACAGCTATATAGCCGAATCGGGTTCCATGAAGAAGGAACACGCCTCGCTGATGATGATAGATCTATCAGATCGAATCGAATTCTAGTCCACCGGATGACTAGCTCTAAGACGACCCAAAAACCTGCATCTACCGCATGATACCCGGTTCTGTCAAGACCTATACAAGACCAACGAGCCTGAACCCGCGACACGTGGCAATCTAGATTGACTTCGAATTCGGCTATGGAAACGCAGTGCGTTATGAGCTGGAAACCGAATCTAATCAACCTAGACTGGGCAAAAGAGTGTTGTAATGAATTAAACATAAAGGTAAAATCCAGAGCAACACATGATAACTTAATGAATCTATCAGATCTTGCCAAAATCCAATAGAGCCGATAACTTGTTCCAAGCTAAAACTTAGCCCACCGCATGGCTCACGCTCTAACAATGGAACCTTCCCGAACCAAGGCCTAAATCCACCGCATGATACTAGGCATGGTGCAGGGTTGCCGGTACTTACGGAGGTCGACGGATCGATGATTCCCCTCGAAGAACTCGACGACTCGACTAAAGGACTCGAAGTTGGCACGGGGCCGGTTTGTTGTATGATTGATTGGGATCCTCTTTTACAATGACCATGGGTTTATATTTATACCCTGGTTTCGACACGACTCCTAATCGATTACGATTACATTATTTGTTTTCCTAAAAAATAAACGCCGGGACACCGTATCCGCCTTGCATTCCAAATCAAACCAACCTTTCCCTTACACTTGATCCACGTCATCACGCCTTCCCGAATGCTACCGCTTTTACCTGCGGAACTATGCCTCTGCCGAATGACGACGCGTTCCCGACCGCAGAGCGTTATTGCCGAATACTTTAGAGAAAGCCCTTTAGCCGAATGGTATCCTTCCATCAAATCCAGCCCACACGTCAGCCTCTTCCTGGTGCTAAATTTTGGTGTTAACACATGCCCCTTCAATTTCGGGATAAAAGATGCTTTTATCTCGGAATTGACCAGGAATCCCCAACATCTCCAGGCTGAATCCGCTTTGATATCCGTTTTCCGCTTCCAAATCCTCAGAGTGCGTTTCCAAACTCAAAACCCTAGCTCGTCGAATCTCTCAAACTCCAATCTTCAAATGGCGAACCAGGATCAAATTCTTCAAGTAAGTTTTGTTTCCCTCAATCACATTCGGCATTACTCTTTTCGAGCTGCATTTTGAATCTCCGATTTGCTCTTCCTCTGCCCTTGATAGGTTCTGGCCACCGAAATCTTGACCCCCACTGAAGAACAATCCGCATCTTTCTTCCTCGGCCCTTCAGGGAATCCAGATCCCTCCGAAATTATTGCGGCCGAGTCTCAGAGGATTCCTTTCAAAACCTCTCTGATGAGACCTCACGAATGGCAAGATGCATTCAAGAACTGGCCTCTGCCCCCAATCGCTGGCTGGAGAAACTGGTATAAAAGGATTCTTGAAGATAAAAGTCCTCAGACACAGAATTGGGACAGTCTTCGTATTTCTCACTGCTTGGAGCTATCTCTAGCCGAAACACCTAAGAATGAAAATCTCCTGATTGCAGCTTGTCATTTCTGGTCCAATGGCATAAATGCTTTTCTCTTAGGTCACGGACCAATGACTCCAACCCTGGCCGATGTCTACATGATAACCGGCCTGAACATCACAGGGATTACACACCCATACAGGTACAAAGGTTCTTCCAAACAGACAGGGGTGAAGACTGGAGTCGGCTATAAGAGATACATCCAGACTTACATGCATGATGGTCCTCTGACTGATGTTGAATACAGGGCCTTTCTGAATATGTGGCTGTGCAGATTTGTTTTCTGCGGTAAAGCCAATGAGCCAACTCTGAATTACATAGTAATGGCCGAAGACCTGACTGCAGGCACACTTATCCCCCTCGGGAAATATCTCCTGGGAAGTGTCTATCACATGCTCCATCAGACCATTTATCAGATGCACACCAACAAGAAAATTTCCTGCGTTAATGGTCCCTGGTGGTTTGTCCAGATGTGGCTGCAATTGTACATGCACCAAATTGTCTCCATTGACCTCAACAGCCGACATTTCCCCTCGGTCAATTACCAGGAAGCAGAAGCCCAGAGCACCAAAGGCTGTCAAACCTATGGGGAAGCAGCCTCCACTATTGCTATCAACAAGAGCATTGGAGAACTGTTTGAACTTTTCTTCAAAGGCTTTGCCAATCCCCTCTGGTTCCCATACATGGACAATGACAATCTCACTTTTCCTTGTGAATTCAGCTTCGAGACTGGATGCATAGATGCAGAGTCCACAGCAATTTTTAACACTTTCATTCAGCCTTGCATTTTACCAACCGAATTTTGCGGAGGAAGGCTGGTTCAAAGTTCATATGAATATTATCAGCCGAACATAGTTGCCAGGCAATTAGGGTGTGGCCAAGTGCCCCCAAGATTATTTCTCCATGAATTTCTCAAGCCGAGGCAAATCATCAAAGACTCCACAGAAACAAGAAGGGTCTTTGATTACAAGTGCTGTGCAGCCATCTATCAACTCGATCCCTTTGTGCCAACAGTACTCATTCATCCTTCCTTCACCCTTTGGTGGCAAGAATTCCATGATCATATCTTCAATACACCAGTTCACCCTCTTTGCCTTGAGTTAATGCCTGGTTATCAGCCGAATTCAGAGGTAAACATGCTTATAATCCATCTGTTTTTCCAATAACATCCTCTTTCATCGACTTTTGATTCTGTTATTCTGCAGGACACAGTCCCTGCCCCTCTGGCTAGAGCAATTGTATATAACATCACTGGCCCAATATCTATTCTGGGGCATCTCTCTCCTTCTTTGGCTCAAATAATGTCCAGGCCTGCCAGTCTGGATCCAACTCTTGCTGCACCACCTTCTACCAAGAGAAAGATTTTTTCTCTAACTGCCCCTTCAGCTATAAAGAAGAAAAGAACAAGCAGCAAAAGAATTGCACAGGTCAAATCTCTCCTTCCTCGAGTAAAAATGCTAATTTCATTCTGCTCATTTCTGTTCCTTTATGATTTCAGGCCAAATCACAGCAATTGGCCATTAGCACAGATCCTGCTGATGCTTCAGTGATTAGTAAAATTTCTCACCATCTTGTCCTTTAAAATTCTTTTTCATAGGCACTAACTTTCTTTCAGTCACAGAGCAAGCTTCAATGGATCCAATTTCGGAGAGCTCCTCTTTTCATCAAGAACCAGCTTCAGCTCTACCTGATGTATCTCAGCCAGAAGCCTCATCTCCACCAAAGAACCTTCCAAGCTCTCCTCAGCATGACATACAAGAATCTTTGCCTGAGCTTGAGCTGCCCTCTCTCTCCATCCAAGAGGTCAGGAATGAGGTAGAGATGATTACCCAGTTCTCCCAGCTTTTATCCAATAGATCATCATTAATTCGGCAACAATTCTTTTCCAGGATAAAACAACTTCATCACCCAGCTACTCATTTGCTTTGGACGATCTTGTTGCTGAACAAGGAGAAGAAACTTCCTCTGGTCAAGCCTTATCAGAGGAGAACCAAGCAAAACTGAAGGAAATCCTCTCCTTTCTGCATAAGGACACTCGAGATCAAGTCAACAATGCTGATCTCTTAAGAGACTTGCTTGAATCATTTGATCAAGATCTTCCTGCCGACATTAAGATTTCTTTAGATCCAATTTCTAGATTGGACGATCATTTTATTGCAGTGAAGCAAGCTCTGAAGAATCAATCTGCTCAATCAGCCTTGGAGCAAAGAAGAACATTGGCCAAGCAATCTGTAAAAGATTTGCACTCTAGAACTCAGAGCAATAAGGAACTGTTAGCTGGCCTACAGGCTGCACTTAAATCAAAAGAGACCAGAAAAGCCGAATTAGAGGCTGAATTGAAAAATTTATCGGCTGAAATTGAAGCTGATAAAAAGAAGATAGCCGAAATTCCTGGTCTGACAGAAAAGTTGGGAAAGGAGGCTTCAGCAGCTCTGAATGAAGAGAAGCAACTCAAAGCCAAACTTTCTGCCCTGGCCAAAACTCAAGAAGCTGACAAGCAGCTATTAGAGAATATCAGCAACATGATCTTGAATGCCAAAAATGTAATTTCAAAGTACTTGGGTTTGTAATTGTAACAAACAGTTGATAGCCGAATGTTTATCAATCCTGCAATCTTGCCATTTCTTAACTCTGTTTTTTCCCATTGTGGATAACTCATTCGGCAAAGCTGGCTATAACAGTGTCATACCCGAAAACACGACATAGCCGAATCTCATTCAGTCAAAACCGAATACGACTCGGCAAGAATCCCAAACGACGTGGAAACCGATCGGTCGGAAAATCCTTTCCACCTCCCGAGCTTCTTGGGATGTGCACCACAATCCTCGGCCACGATCTCTTCGTTAGTTCCATAAATAAGAACCTCGAGCGCTCCTAATCTTCCACCAAATCTTTCAACTCGAGCTCTCTGCTATCCTGAGTCTCTTCTTCTTCCGGCACAGTAACCTCCAAGAAACCACGATGTCCAACAACAGAAGACGCCCGGCCGTCGACGAAGCCGAAGGGAGCCGCGCCGGCGCTCGTCGGAGGTGATGACATGTCTACCTCTCCTTATCCTTTCCTCCAGATTCTGCCTTATTCTCAACTTCCTTTATATTTTCAGGCTCATCCAATGGAACCCCGCCACTGCCTTGACTGTGACTCCGGCTGCAGCGGATGATTCTTCAGAATCATCTAGCCGATCCCCAAGGCCTAACTGGGATCTGCCCTATTCGGATAGCGACGCTCGCCGATTCAAACAGGAACGTGACGACACTCGGCGTGAGCTGGAGGTCATCTCCAAACAAGCCGGGATCGCAGATCTGGAGTGGCAACACCAGCGCAAGCAGCTGCTCGAGACCATCGACGGTAATTCCTGCGGTTTGCTTTAATGTCAATCTGATTTTGGACTAAACCGCCATTGCTTCGTAATTTTATAGATCGCGATGCTGAACTCGATCGGCTGAAGACGTTGGTCGAGTTTCTGGCAAACAAGGTGAATGCTCCTGGGGACACGCCAGAAGCTCGCCTCGGCGCAGTAGCAAGCCGCATCGATGAGGTGGCCTCACACGGCATCCGTCTGGGGACCGCCGCAGGCCTAGCCGCCATGTCGACGCGCACTGGCGCTGACTACTCCAGGCTACCGCCCGGCTTCGCCAACGGCAATCCGGAGGAGATCGATGACATTGAGGCCTCCATAGATCGCCTTGATGCTCATGGCGCCGCCATTGCCGATTCCATTCATCCCCAGTCTGTTCTGAACAGGTTGTTTCATTAGTTTGTACCAGGGATTATGGAATTTCGGCAATAAAACTTATCTTTTGCAGTCTTTATGTGATGACTTTGCCAAACTCATTTTTTGTAATATATTTGTACTAAGGGCAATACGTTCTAGTATTGGCCATTTCTTCTTCTGTCAATATTTTTTGTTCTGAAGGCGGCTCCTTCCCGAATACCGGCTGTTTCAGTCATCCTGACATTAAATATTTCAATCAGCGATCAATCTCAACACTAGGATAATATTTCTTCAAGTATCTCCCATTGATAGCAGCAGTAAACTCCTCTCCTAGTAAAGTTTTCAGGATATATGCATTTCCAGGCACGCATCTGGCCACTCTGAAAGGACCTTCCCAGTTTGGAGACCACTTGCCGAATGCACTGTATTTAGTTCCAATCGGCAATATTGCTTTCCAAACCAAATCTCCTTCTGCAAATTGCTTGACTTTCACCTTCTTGTTGTAATATTTAGCAACTCGCATTTTATTTTTCTCAACATTTTCCAAGGCCCTGAGACGAATCATATGCAAATCTTCTAATTCGTCCATCATTAAATCATTATAATTTTTAGAACTCAAATCCTTTTGCAACTTTATTCTCCTCGAATCTGACTGCATCTCCCATGGCAAGATAGCATGATGTCCATATACCAATTCATAAGGAGACGTCTGTGTAGCCCCATGCGGAGCCATTCGGTAAGCCCATAAAGTCTCCTTGAGTGCCGAATGCCACTTTCTCGGCTTCTAATCAATCTTTTTCTGTATAATTCTAATCATAATCTTGTTAGAAGCCTCTGCTTGACCATTAGCCTGGGCATAGTAAGGAGAAGAATTCAACAACTTGATGCCCATACTTTCAGCAAAACTTTTGAACTCTGAAGATGTAAACTGAGTTCCTTGATCTGTGGTGATTGTTTGAGGAATTCCGAATCTGTAAATGATATGTTCTTTAACAAATTCAACCATATTCTCCGATGTCACCTTCTTTAATGGAATTGCCTCAACCCATTTAGTAAAATAATCGGTCGCCAAAAGCACAAACTTATGCCCCTTGCTAGATGAAGGATTTATTTGGCCAATCAAATCTATTCCCCATCCTCTGAATGGCCATGGCTTGATAATAGGATTCAGGACCGACGCTGGAACTCTTTGAATGTTTCCAAACTTCTGGCAATCTTGACACCCTTTGTAATATTCAAAGCAGTCTTCTAGTATTGTTGGCCAATAGTACCCAGTCCTCCTAATAACCCATTTCATTCGGTAAGCCGATTGATGTGCTCCACACAACCCATCATGCACTTCACTCATCAGCCTTTTTGCTTCTTCTTGATTTAAGCAATGTAACAGCACTCCATCCAGGGATTTATAATATAAATTATCATCAAGAAGAACAAACTTTAAAGCTTTATACCTGAGCTTTCTAGAAACCTTTCGGGATGGATTCTCCAGATAGTCAACAATTTCTTTTCTCCAATCATCTTCTGCCAGATTACTCCCGAAAGCATGTACATCATTAGCAAAAACTTCTCGAAGCTCTTTATAACCCGAAGCACCTTGAGCCAATCTGTTTGCCCCTTCATTGTCTTTCCTAGGAATATGCCGCAGAATTACCGACTGAAACTCCTTTAAGATTTGCTCGCATTCTTCATAGTAATTCCTTAAGACATCGTTTCTGCACTCGTATTCGCCATTCAGTTGCCTTATGACTAATTCTGAATCTCCAAAAATTTCAACTGCAATGGCCTTTGCTTCTCTCAAGTATTGAAGTCCTCTGAGCAACGCTTCATACTCGGCTTGATTATTAGTGACAATAGGTTGAATAGGAATAGCAAATTCAAATACCTCTCCTCTTGGCGAAATTAACAAAACACCTATTCCACCACCTTTGTCACATGAAGATCCATCGAAGAATAATACCCAAGGAGTAATTGCAAGTAAATTAATTGATGAATCGCGATGTTCAGTAATGAAGTCAGCAATAATCTGTCCCTTAACAGCCTTTGCCGATTCAAACCTTAACTCAAATTCAGACAAAGCTAAAATCCACTTGCCAATCCTTCCGTTCAAAATTGGCATAGACAACATGTGCTTTATCACATCAAATTTCGAATATACAATGCATTCGGCATGCAACAAGTAGTGCCGAAATTTTGTACAGGAGTAGTAAACACATAAACAAAGTTTCTCAGTAGCCGAATACCTCGTTTCGGGATCAAGCAATTTTCGGCTAAGATATGCAACCACTCTTTCCTTTCCCCCAAATTCTTGTATGAGGGCCGATCCAATAGTTTGGGCATCGGCCGCCACGTACAACTTAAAAGGCTTGTTCAACTGTGGAGGTACCAATACTGGTGGTTCTTTCATGTATTCTTTGATCTCATCGAAAGCCTTTTGTTGTTCGTCACCCCATACAAATTTCTGATCCTTCTTGGCTTTTAGCAGTGAAGAGAAAGGTAACACTTTTTGTGATAAATTCGATATGAATCTTCTTACGAAATTGATCTTACCAAGTAATGACTGCAATTCCTTAAGATTAGTTGGAGGAACAATTTCATCAATGGCTTTCATACTTTTCTTGCCAACTCCTATCCCTCCTTCGTGCACCAAAAATCCCAGAAACTCTCCTGCTGAAACCCCAAAAGCACATTTACTCGGGTTCATCTTGAGCCCATGTTTCCTAGTGCACTCTAGAGTTTTCCTTATGTCGGCCAAATGCGCTTCATGATCCAATGACTTAATCACAACATCATCGATATATATCTCCACGATCTTGCCGATCAACTCATGAAAAATATAATTCATGGCTCTCTGATAAGTTGCACCAGCATTCTTCAAACCAAACGTCATGACAACCCATTCAAACAATCCTATATGTCCTGGACACCTGAAAGCTGTCTTCGCTATATCTTCTAATGCCATAAAAATTTGATTGTACCCTGCATTACCATCCATGAAACTAATAACTTTATAACCAGCAGCAGCATCAACCAACGAGTCAGCAACAGGCATTGGATATCCATCCATGGGTGTAGCTCTGTTTAGATCTCTAAAGTCTATGCAAACTCTCATCTTCCCATTTTTCTTGTACACGGGAACAATATTAGAGATCCATTCTGCATATCTGCATGGCCGAATAAAATTTGCTGCTATCAATCTTTCCACTTCTTTCTTTACATCGGCCAACACTTCATCTTTGTAGATTTTTCGGGGTGGTTGCTTGTAAGGTTTATAATCAGGCTTGATCGGCAATCGATGCTTAACAATGGAACGATCTAAACCAGGCATCTCCGAATAATCCCAAGCAAAGCAATCTTTGTATTCTTTTAACAACTCAATCAACTTTTCTCTGAAAACCGAATCTAAGCTAGCACTGATGAATATCGGCCTCGGTTTGTCACCGTCTCCAATGTCTACTTCTTCTAATTTATCAGCCGACACAAATCCACGTCCTAGCTTCCCATCAGTCCCATCAATTGGATTATCCATTAAAAATTACTAAAAGAGCCGACTGCTTTGATCGGCTGTTGATCACTGCTGACTGGCTCAACAGGACCTTCTCCCCAGTCCTTACCTGAGAAACAATCTATGCCTTGATATTCCCAGAAGGCCGGTTCCACATTAGCCACGCTAATTGAATCATCTGCTGGGACAATTTCCACTTCATCATCTATCCACTGAATAAGCTGCTGATGCATAGTAGATGGAATACAGCAATTCGCGTGGATCCAATCCCTTCCAAGTAGCAAGCTGTATGCCCCTTTGCCTTCAATAACAAAGAAGGTTGTAAGCAGAATCTTAGACCCAATCATCAGATCCACATGTACACATCCTTTGGTGTCCGACGGATTTCCAGCAAAATCATTCAAAACGATACTCGTCGGTGTTAAATCTCCAGGGCTCATGCCAAGTTTCCTGAATGTGTTATATGGCATCACATTAACAGCAGCTCCACCATCAACAAACATCTTCGTTAGTGGCTTTCCGTTGACATATCCTCTTAGGTACAGTGGCTTCATGTGTCGATTTTGGACTGGCTTTTTGAAAATAGCTTGCTTAGTCAATACCAATTGTGCCATTAATTCACATTGCTCGTCTTCATCCATTTCTGACAATATCTCCTTCTGTACAATTTGATTAGCTGGAGCCATGAATTCATTCGGCAAGAAACATACCATGCATGTAGGAGCCGAATGACCCGATTCATCAGGTTTGTCTTTTGGACGCCATATCGATCTCAACCTAGTTCCTGCTCGTTTCAACTCTTGATTCCTCAGGCGCTGAACTCTTCTCTTCTGGCTCCTTCTTAAACCAGGTGGACACCACTGTCCTTTTTGCCATACATACTCACGATCCTCTTCTTCAGCATGCCTCTTCCTTAGCTGATCATCGTTCTCATATATCTTTAAACGCCGATCATCACTAGGATGTATCCCTCCAATCCTTTCGTGGACGGATCGGCGATTGGCATTATTTTGCCTATTTTCGACATGCTCATTATTGCATTCAGGACAGTTATTCCACGTAGGCAGCTTTAAACCTTCGTTCCAACAGTGTCTGAAGAATACACAATTCCAATGTGCACGTTCTCGTTCTCGGACATATTCTTCTTGTTTTTCCTCATACCTTTCTTCTTCATACCTCCTCTTCTCCTCCTCGTACTCACGTCTCTGGTAGCGCTCTTTTTCTTGCTGACGCTGCCACTTATTGAGGAGAATACACGATGTGACTCTGGGTTTAGAAGAATTCCCAATTGCAAATCGGCTATTCGGGAAGCGAGGCTTTTCCTCGCGAATCTGTTCGATCGTGATTTGCCGATTAGGATCGACTGAGCCATTCTGCTTTGCTTCCTTCGACGTCAGGACTCTCATCTTTCCCTTTTCTCCAGATTCGGCAAAATTCACCATATTGATTGAGAACCCAATCATGTTCTGAGGAAACGGGTTATTGTCCAGCTTCATCTTATTGTCGAATTTCAAATGCCCTTCTTGGATAGCTTTCTGAATCCTCACTCTAAAAACTCTGCATTCATTGATGGAATGAGAATTTTTATCATGGAATCCACAGTATCTCTTATCTTTCACTCCATCAGGCCGAAGCATAGAATGCCCCTCTGGTAGCTTGATTCGGCCTTCTTTTACAAGATAGTCAAATAATTTATCTGCCTTAGTTACATCAAAATCATAGGTGCCCTTGTTCTGTTTAATCCACCTCTGATTCACCATGACTGGTTCTTTACCCCACACTATTTCTGCTGCGGCTATCTCCTCACTATCTTCATACTCATCTTCTTGATCTGCTCTTTCAAGGAACTGGTTATAGATGTCAGCTACATCATTATTTCTAGCAAATCTGGCATCTTTCTTGAAACCATATGCCTGGTTACTCATTAAGGCCAATCTGTGTGACAACTGGCCCAGGTCATCAAATTCCATCCCGAATAGTTTTTCCCGAATGGCAGGCAACATGCCAGCTACAGCCATACCAGCTAGCTGGTCATCAGGTATGTTCAGAGAAAAGCACATGCTCTTTGTTTCCCTAAACCTTCTGAGGAACTCCGTAGGTGTTTCATTATTCCTCTGCCTTAAGCTGGTCAAATCAACCAACTTTTTCTCGGTACTGCCGATGTAGTAATGAGCATGGAATTTTTGCTCCAGGTCTTTCCAAGTACAAATTGACTGAGCAGGCAAAGAAGCAAACCATGTAAAAGCTGGACCTGTCAGCGACAAAGGAAAGTATCTGATTCTGAAAGCTTCATCTGCTGAAGCTTCTCCCAGCTGCATCAGATATCGAGCTACATGTTCTACAGTGCTAGTATCATCTTGTCCTGAGAACTTAGTAAACTCTGTAGGCACCTTGACTCTATTCGGCAATGATACCCTCTGGTACCATTCTGGGAAAGGAGACGAGTACATGTACCCCTGGTTTTTAGGCTTCAAACCGAATTGATTTTGCAATACATCGGTCATTTTTTGCACCATGAGATCAATATTGGTATTTTGATTCCCTGGTCTTCCAGCAGGTACTCCTGTGGTACCACCATACCCGGGATTCGGGAGAGCGTCAAGAGCATTGTATTCCATGAACTCTGAATATCCGTTTCCATATACATCTCTTTGCAGCCTGTTATTCAGAGGGGATATTTTATAAGCAGAAGCAGGTGGATTTCCCGTGGTGCCGAATGCTACATCACCATATGTACGAGGTTTCGGCAATGCTTGCTGAAGTTCTTGCTGAATCGGCTGTCCATTCGTGTCTTTGGTTCCAGAAACTTCAGTTTCTTCAATACCTTTACCATGACGTTTTGGGACCGATTGTTGAATATTGAAATATGTTGGTCCACCA
Organism: Echinochloa phyllopogon; assembly: GCA_033239725.1. Classification (NCBI taxonomy): domain Eukaryota; kingdom Viridiplantae; phylum Streptophyta; class Magnoliopsida; order Poales; family Poaceae; genus Echinochloa; species Echinochloa phyllopogon. The sequence continues at coordinate 8,633,725 of BTCW01000018.1, forward strand.
AGTTGTCCGTGCGCTTGTTCAAAAGGTTTATCCACGTGTTGACCAAAGATGTTGACCAATATGAGCCGAAAACTGTTCAGGAATGCAGCATTATGATTGGTCATTGTTTCTCCTAAAGCCTTGTACAACAAGCTAGAGAACTTTTCCCTTTCTTCTTCTTCATTAAGATCAGATTGTCCAGGCAGAAGAACTCTTGGCAGATCTGACTTGAGAAACGGTGCACCACTCCTGTTCTTAGCAAAAGACAGCAAGCATTTCTTGATGAATTGATCTGCAGCAGTTTTCACCATTTGTTGATGCTCATCAGACAATTCTTCGAAAGTGACATCCAGAATGTCTTTTAATTCAGGCATCTTCGAAGCTTGGGTCCCACCGGGCGTGCCAAAAAGTGTGTTGACGTAAAATCCGCACCTCACGCCAAGCACACAGCAAGCCGAATTAGCTGGCTTCACACGTGACCCGGGCTTTTGAATCCGGAAGCGTGCCAGTCAATTTTCCTGAAACTGACAAAGGGAGGAAAGATGTTTAGATAACACCTGGAACGAACCGGGCAATACCAGTCAGTTCCATATTTGCGGCTACGGAGCCAGCTTCGAACGACATATAACTATGGAGAAGCTATCTGTCGGCGTTTAAAGCATAATTCGGCAATCGGCAAGGCGCGCAGGAAGCACACTGCCGAATGCGTGACGTAAGCATGACGAAAGATCGGCCTTTGACTGAATAAACGTTGTAACACATATTCATGACCGATTAACGAAGAACATAACATGATAGATAAATAAAAGGGCGAAAACATGACCATAATTTCATAATAAACAAGAATGCATAGATCAAAAGCGCTAGTCTACCGCATGTCTAGGTACTTTCCAACCCGTCGGGCATGAAACAAAACAAGTTAATCCACCGCATGATACGACTTGCTCGGGATCACGCCACCAACCAAGAAAAGGGCAATCCACCGCATGATACACCCTAAACGTGGAAGGCTAAAAGCATTCTTTATTTAAAACAAAACCGTGAGCACGTTTCGCTCGTGGTGATACTGCCGAATACAGCTATATAGCCGAATCGGGTTCCATGAAGAAGGAACACGCCTCGCTGATGATGATAGATCTATCAGATCGAATCGAATTCTAGTCCACCGGATGACTAGCTCTAAGACGACCCAAAAACCTGCATCTACCGCATGATACCCGGTTCTGTCAAGACCTATACAAGACCAACGAGCCTGAACCCGCGACACGTGGCAATCTAGATTGACTTCGAATTCGGCTATGGAAACGCAGTGCGTTATGAGCTGGAAACCGAATCTAATCAACCTAGACTGGGCAAAAGAGTGTTGTAATGAATTAAACATAAAGGTAAAATCCAGAGCAACACATGATAACTTAATGAATCTATCAGATCTTGCCAAAATCCAATAGAGCCGATAACTTGTTCCAAGCTAAAACTTAGCCCACCGCATGGCTCACGCTCTAACAATGGAACCTTCCCGAACCAAGGCCTAAATCCACCGCATGATACTAGGCATGGTGCAGGGTTGCCGGTACTTACGGAGGTCGACGGATCGATGATTCCCCTCGAAGAACTCGACGACTCGACTAAAGGACTCGAAGTTGGCACGGGGCCGGTTTGTTGTATGATTGATTGGGATCCTCTTTTACAATGACCATGGGTTTATATTTATACCCTGGTTTCGACACGACTCCTAATCGATTACGATTACATTATTTGTTTTCCTAAAAAATAAACGCCGGGACACCGTATCCGCCTTGCATTCCAAATCAAACCAGCCTTTCCCTTACACTTGATCCACGTCATCATGCCTTCCCGAATGCTACCGCTTTTACCTGCGGAACTATGCCTCTGCCGAATGACGACGCGTTCCCGACCGCAGAGCGTTATTGCCGAATACTTTAGAGAAAGCCCTTTAGCCGAATGGTATCCTTCCATCAAATCCAGCCCACACGTCAGCCTCTTCCTGGTGCTAAATTTTGGTGTTAACACACCCAAAAATAGGATCAGCAGCAGTTATAGATCACAGATTGTTACCACTAGACGCGCAGTTGCAGCGGAAGCCGTCTTGATGTAGACGAACGCGTCGAAGTGGCAGTGCAGTGCAGTTGCTTACGCCCGTCTGGTCCTGCACATACAGTCCGTCCTTGTGCTCCAAGCGCAGCACCTCCGAGGTATCCACACGTACGAGGATTGAAACGTCGCGCACCAGACTGCTAGGTCCGCGAGCACGATGGGGGAGAAAAGCAACTATTGCTCGGAAGTCTTGTCTTTCTCAGGAGGGGTTTGGTCTCTATTTATTTGGATGAAATTCTCCACACCATATTCCATTAGCAATATGGGATTAATAAATAATGTACCCCTTCCCCTGGTAATGGGCTTCACACATTTGTGGCCCATTAAGACTAGTGGATCGAATCCAGTTGGCTCTTGGGCATATTCCCAACAGTCTCCCACTTGCACTAGAGACAATCTCATAAGCAAGTTTTCAGTGTTCCAAACCTCTTAAGTGTGTGACCCTATGGGTTCACGTACACATAGACATGGTTCGAGTACTCCTACTCGTTCCAATAGTTGATAGCGGCCTCTAGCAAGACGTGTCAACTCCCATGAATACGTAAGATCATATCAGACGAACCACCACAACATCACGTACAAGCTATTCCCTTTGCCTCACGATATTTGGTCTAACTCCAAGTAAGACCTCCCTTTTCTCGAATCTGTGAGTCGGATCCTTAAAGAGGTTAACACTTAACCTAGCACGGCCATGCAATTCTTGATCCGATCACTCGAGGGGCCCAGAGATATCTCTCTCGTATAGAGAGGGGCAAATCCCATCTTGATTGACCATGCCTCACAGCATGCTTCCTGACAAACCCGAAAACCACCTTTATAACTACCCAGTTACGGAGCAGCATTTGGTAGTCCCTAAGTAGGTCAATTCACATCTTAAGTACATACGACAATCTCAGGTCTAAGGACAAAGCATACGCGTTGTGCAGAAGAGATAAACAAGTCTCAAACTGGGTCAGTCCAGCCCCATGTCATACATGTGCCCATATTATTAGTTTGACATCTCCATGTCCATGACTTGTGAAACATAGTCATCAACTAATACATGTGCTAATCAAATTAGGGACAACTTTTTGAATAACCATACAAGTATAGAGTTTCACAAACAATTCACATAATTGCTAATCATATACAAGTTGCCTTTCATGGATATTCAATAAATAAACAATATGTCATAGATACAAAACATTGTCCACTCACACTAGAGCTAATCTAAATGATATCTAATACCCATAGCTCTCGTGTGTGATTCATGTTTAGGCTGTGGAAGAGCCTTTGTCAAAGGATCAGCAATATTCAAATCCGTATGTATTTTGCATATCTTTATCTCACCACGTTTAACGAACTCTCGAATGAGGTGAAACTTCCGCAGTACATGTTTGTTTTTCTGGTGATTCCTCGGCTCCTTAGCCTGTGCAATTGCCCCATTGTTGTCACAGTAGAGTTCCAATGGGCTAGATGCATTGGGAAACACATCAAGCTCAATGAGAAACTTCCTCATCCAAACACCTTCCTTTGCCGCTTCCGAAGCTGCGATATACTCTGCTTCCGTTGTAGAATCAGCCACAGTATCTTGCTTAGAACTTTTCCAGCTTACAGCACCACCGTTTATCGTGAACACGAATCGTGATTGCGACTTTGAATCGTCTAGATCAGTTTGGAAACTAGCATCAGTGTAACCCTTTACAATGAGCTCTTCCTCACCTCCAAATACTAGGAACACATCTTTAGTCCTTCTAAAGTACTTAAGAATGTTTTTCACCGCTGTCCAGTGACTTTCACCTGGATTAGACTGGTGTCTGCTCGTAACACTTAGAGCATATGAGACATCTGGACGAGTACTTATCATGGCGTACATGATGGATCCAATTGCTGAAGCATAAGGGACCTTACTCATGCGCTCCCGCTCATCAGTCGTCGTAGGACACCGAGTCTTGCTGAGGTGTACGCCATGTGACATAGGCAAGAACCCTTTCTTGGACTGTTCCATGCTGAACCGATTCAGCATCTTGTCAATATAAGTATCTTGACTTAATCCTATAAGCCTCCTTGATCTATCCCTATAGATCCTTATGCCCAGAATGTATGCAGCTTCCCCTAAGTCCTTCATAGAAAAACTATTTTTCAGTGAAGTCTTAACGGATTCTAGCATAGGAATATCATTCCCAATCAACAATATGTCATCCACATACAAGATTAGAAATACAACAGAGCTCCCACTTTCCTTCTTGTAAACACAAGCCTCTTCTTCATTCTGCCGGAAGTCAAACCCTTTGACTACCTCATCAAAACGAAGGTTCCAACTCCGAGATGCTTGCTTTAATCCATAGATTGATTTCTGAAGCTTGCATATTTTTCCAGCATTAGTTGGATCGACAAAACCTTCGGGTTGTATCATGTATACATCCTCCTCTAGGTTCCCATTGAGGAAAGCTGTTTTGACATCCATCTGCCATATCTCATAATCGAAATACGCAGCTATTGCTAGAATGATCCGGATAGATTTAAGCATCGCTAATGGAGAGAATGTCTCGTCGTAGTCAACTCCTTGAACTTGTCGAAAACCTTTTGCAACAAGTCGTGCTTTGTAGACGTTAACATTTCCGTCTACATCTCTCTTTCTCTTAAAAATCCATTTGCACTCGATGGGTCTCACACCATCAGACGGGTCAACTAAGTTCCAAACTTGATTTTGCCCCATGGAATCTATCTCGGATCTCATGGCACTTTGCCATTTCTCGGAATCTGGGTCCATCATAGCTTCCGCATAGGTCCTAGGCTCATCGTTATCCATCAACAATATGTCGCGCTCTCCCGTAACTAGGAGATTCATTTTCTGTGTTGCGCGACGTGGCCTTTCCGACCTTCGTGGTTGTGGCGGTTCTTCTCTTACCACAGGTGCCTCAACTCATTCTGCTACATTAGCATCACTCGTAAAGTCTTGCCTCATAGGCTCATCTCGAATTTCTTCAAGATACACCTTCTGTCTACTTTTCTCGCTTTTGAGAAACTCTTTCTCCAAGAAAACACCATTCCTAGCGACAAACACTTTGCCTTCTGATCGGTTGTAGAAATAATATCCAATTGTTTCCTTTGGATATCCCACGAATATGCACTTGTCCGATTTTGGTGTAAGCTTGTCCGACTGAAGTCACTTGACATATACCTCACAACCCCAAATTTTCAGAAAAGACAAACTGGGAGTCTTGCCAGTCCATATCTCATATGGTGTCTTCTCCACGGACTTAGATGGTACCCTATTTAGTGTGAAAGCTGCTGTTTCTAGAGCGTAACCCCAAAATGATAACGGTAGGTCTGACTGACTCATCATTGATCGCACCATGTCTAACAAGGTTCGATTATGTCGCTCGGACACACCGTTCCTCTGAGGTGTTCCAGGTGGCGTTAGCTGTGGAACAATTCTGCAACTCTTTAGATGAGTGCTAAACTCGTGGCTCAAATACTCGCCTCCACGATCTGATCGCAAGGCTTTAATTTTCTTACCACGCTGATTTTCAACTTCATTCTGAAACTCTTTGAACTTTTCAAAAGTCTCTGACTTGTGCTTCATTAAGTAGACATAGCCATATCTACTAAAATCATCAGTGAAAGTTATGAAGTACTGAAATCCACCTCGAGCTGTCGTGCTCATTGGTCCACATACATCAGTATGTATGAGTTCCAACAAGTCTTGCGCCCTCTCAGGAAAACCTGTGAAAGGTGCCTTGGTCATCTTGCCTAGCAAACAAGCTTCGCACGTCTCGTATGATTCAAAATCAAACGAAGTTAAAAGTCCATCAGAATGGAGCTTCTTCATGCGCTTCTCACTTATATGACCCAAACGACAATGCCACATATAGGTAGGATTCAAATCATTTAGCCGAGGCCTTTTAGCAATTATATTACATATAGGTGAATCATCAAGATTTAAAATGAACAACCCATTCACAATGGATGCAAGAGCCACAAACATGCCATTCTTTGAGATCACACAACCATTGTCTTTACTCGCGAATGTATAACCATCCTTCATCAAACATGAGGGAGATACAATGTTTCGACTCAAACTAGGAACAAAATAACAATTATTCAATTCCATGATAAATCCTGACGGAAGGTGGAGTTGCATCGTCCCGACGGTCAAAGCAGCAACTCTTGCATTATTGCCCACGCGGAAATCAACTTCGCCTCTTCCCACGCTTCTACTTCTTACTATTCCCTGCATCGAATTGCAAATATGAGCAACCGATCCGGTATCAAATACCCAGGAATTAATAGAAGATTCAACGAGAAAAATGTCTGTAATATTAATGTCAAGTGTACCTGATGCGGAAGTACTCTTACTACCGCCTTTCTTCAGAGAAGCCAGGTACTGCTTGCAATTCCTCTTCCAGTGACCAAGTTCCTTACAATAAAAGCACTCATCTTTTTCTGCAGCTGGTCCAGACTAGCGTTGGGCTTGGCTGAGAGATCATATCTTTAGCCTTGCCCTTCTTCTTCCAAGATTTGCCCTTCCTTTTAAAGTTAGGCCTGTTTTGGATGGCCATCACATGGTTGCTGCTAGCGCTTTTCTTAATGTCAGCCTCTGCTGTCTTGAGCATGCCACACAACTCATTCAATCCCTTCTCCGCCCCATGCATATGGTAGTTCGAAATGAAGTTCCCAAAGCTAGGCGGAAGTGATGCTAAAATAAAATCGGTGGCTAACTCTGGGCCAAGTGGGAAGCCTAGCTTCTCCAACCTCTGGGAGTAACCAACCATCTTGATCACATGCGGCCCTACAGCTGCGCCTTCTGCTAGCTTTGTTTCCACAAAGGCCTTTGAGACATTGAACCTTTCAGTCCTGGCCTGAGTTTAGAACATATCCTTGAGCGCCTCGATCATATCATGCGCCTCATGGTTTGTCTCAAACTGCATCTGCAGCTCGGGTTCCATGCAAGCAAGCATAAGGCAACTCACTTCAAGATTACCATCACATGCCTTCTTGTAAGCAAGTTTCTCAGCAACAGTTGCGTTATCACCAGGCTCATCTGGTAATGGGGTGTCTAGAATATCTTCATTTTTCTCAGCCCTGAGAACAATTCTAAGGTTTCGGATCCAATCCGCATAATTTGTTCCATTCAACTTATCCTTCTCAAGGATCGAACGCAAAGAAAACGGTGTGCTAGGTGTCATTGATCTACAACAGATAATAATGTAAAATACTAAGACAACATATCTATGACAGAGTAAAATACATTAAACAATTTAACGAAATTTACTCCCACTAAAATCAATATCCCTCCATTGATACTTAGTGATTCAGGATCCACAACTAACAAGTCGACTAGTGAGCTTTAGCATCACCGCTAGAATACATGGTAGATCGGTAAGCAACTTTTGCTAATCATATCATATATGACTCCTGTTGTTGGTTGACATCTCTATGTCTCGGCGTCCAACCTTTATGTCCCAAGGTCCTTAACCGTTAAGATGACCTTGTTTAAGTTAACCAACCCTTTATGCGAGTGAGTATCTGATACAAACCCATCTAGTCAAGGAAAACTAGTGGCACCCTAATTTCATAGACCCACCACTAATTGTACAATAAATGTGATGATGCAAGATTTAGTTGGGAGGACATTCAAAACTTAAACATTTCTGAGGGATCGTTTTCAAAATTTTAATTTCGCCGGACTGTCCGACGTTCCTTATGGACCGTCCGTCGTTTCCTTGCGGACTGTCCGACCTGCTCTGGCGGACCGTCCGACCCTCTGGAACGCTGGAAAACGCTTCTGTCAAAATTCCGACCGAATTTACGGACCGTCCGCCGCTCTCTCGCGGACCGTCCGCCGTTCTCTCGCGGACCGTCCGCTGTTCTTGCGCCCGGCAATTTACCTAAATTTGATCCGACCAATCACATTGATCTATATCTCACCATGCCTGGGTTTACGTGTATCACTTAACTCCGATGGCGGAATTCCGACCGATAGGAGTAATTCGTTACACTACCATCATAGTGGATCCAATCAACACCGTTGTGTATCGACATGTGACGCGGTCATTGATCTAAGTTCGATTCGACCAATCCAATTGATCTATATCTCACCATGCCTGGGTTTACGTGTATCACTTAACTCCGATGGCGGAATTCCGACCGGTAGGAGTAATTCGTTACACTACCATCATAGTGGAGATCACGAACCGATCAGAGACTAATATACATCCAGGCATATCTCCATATGCATACATCCGAATCTATAACGAAACTGCTACGGCTCTGATACCACTGTTGGGAAACGAGGAGGCTACGCTAGCACACACAAAAACTCGTTCACCCCAAAATAGGAACATCAGCAGTTATAGATCACAGATTGTTACCACTAGACGCGCAGTTGCAGCGGAAGCCGTCTTGATGTAGACGAACGCGTCGAAGTGGCAGTGCAGTGCAGTTGCTTACGTCCGTCTGGTCCTGCACGTACGGTTCGTCCTTGTGCTCCAAGCGCAGCACCTCCGAGGTATCCACACGTACGAGGATTGAAACGTCGCGCACCGGACTGCTAGGTCCGCGAGCACGATGGGGAGAAAAGCAACTATTGCTCGGAAGTCTTGTCTTTCTCAGGAGGGGTTTGGTCTATATTTATTTAGATGAAATTCTCCACACCATATTCCATTAGCAATATGGGATTAATAAATAATGTACCCCTTCCCCTGGTAATGGGCTTCACACATTTGTGGCCCATTAAGACTAGTGGATCGAATCCAGTTGGCTCTTGGGCATATTTCCAACAAAGAGCAACTCCAACAGATCCCAATAACAATCCACTTTCCCTATATTCCGAGTTAAAGGGGATTGAGAGGGAAAAACACAGCTCCAACAGATCCTCTTTCTATTCTCCCTTTCCTATAATTTTTTCTCAATCCCCTTTAATTCAATCATATTCTCTTTTAGAAAGGAGCTCTTCCCTCTTTCCCGTCGCATGCCCGTGAGAGGTGCCCGACGCGCCGCCGCCTGGGCCCGACCCTTGCCGCCGGTCGGCCGCACGCCTGCGCCATTCCGCATCGCGCTGCCGCACGCCGTCCGTCGGCCGCCCGCGTCGCATTGCAGTTGGAGTTGCCCGCGTCGCATTGCAATTGGAGTCGCCCGCGTCTCCCCCGATATCCTGAAAATCTAAAAGGGAATTCCCCTATAGAAAAATAAAGGGAAAATGGATCTGTTGGAGTTGCACTAAATAAACGACCTATCACTAACAAAGTGTCCCAAGCAGTTAAGTAACCTACTACGGATGAAGCTTACGCAGATAAGCTTTCGATGAAGCCTCGATGTCACTGTCTCCCGATTTTTCTGGATAGGATTGGATGCTGCTCTCGTAAAATATCTGCATTTCGTGTTCATTCTTGGGAAGAAAGACAAGCTGCAAGTTGTCACCAGACGGGCCCGACATGGCCAACATGGCAGATGCGTCCATGCGCGAACATCTTAGGCCGTGTTCGGATGCCGAATTGGCACCCCCGATTCCGGCCGATTTGGGACTGGCTGGCCTGACGCGCGTCAGGCCGGTCACTGTAGCGTTTTGTTTGCATATGCGAAAAATTGTCCAAAAATTTATTACTTAGGCTCAAAATATTTGTCTCGTAGAGTACAACAAAACTGTGTAATTAGTTTTTGATTTCATCAACATTTAGTACTCCATACATGTTATGACATTTTGATGTGACGGGGAATCTTCTTTTTACATAGTAAATTTGGGAGGTGAATTTGGGATCTAAACAAGCCCTTCCGACATCCTTTGGTAGCTGATCTCTCAAGCGCAGGCCCAACGTCAGGCCAGCAAATTTTTCCTCGAGGCACGTACAGATGCAGCAGCCGATCTCTCATGACATAGGCAACATGTTCGTCGCACTGTCGAATTTGCGGCAACAATCGCCGTCAAAGCGAAGAACGTTTCAGAGCGGTATCACCATCAAGCTTCCTGAAATCCTCCGAGGAACCAAGACCGTCGAGAGGGTCAGCCTTACGAGACCCGTTCAATCCATAATTAGAAATCCGAAAGGGAAACACGGCCGGCTCTTTCTTTCCCTGTGATGCTCACAGGCTAGGCTACTACTAACCCCGCCTCCCAAACCGGCAGTAGACTACACAGTATGTACTCCTGATTGCCCTGATGACGCGACGCCGCACGAATGATTGGTTTGGTTTGGTTGCTCTCACGGCGGCTGGTTGCCGTCGTCCCAGAATGTGCCGCCGTACCCCATCAGGCCACCAACTATCCGGCACCAGCCAGCCACTGTGCCAACAGCCGGGATTGATAGCGAAACACGCGTTTTCGACTTTGGTACGGCCCCATTTCCCCATACTCCCAGAGGACTCCGTTGATTGGCACATTTCTGCGGCTACCCACGGACCCACCTGCACCCGTGGCCTGCGCGCGCTTGCCCCTGGGCCGGGCGGGCGGGGCACGTCGGCCGCCCCGGTCCCGGCGCCGTGCGCGCCCGCGCGAGCGGCCGACGGACCCCGTCTCGGAACGGTGGCCCGGGCGCTGGCGGGAGCGACCCCGTCTCGGCGCGGCGCGTGCGCAGCGGGTGACGGTGGGGGCGGATCGTTGCGGGAGGGTGCGCCGTGCAAGCGACGCCAAAACGGGGAACCGGACCGGACCGGACCGGACGACGGGGCGGGCGGAGCCACCACCCAAGTCGCCGTAGAAAATACCGTGGGGATCCATTGCGGAAGCTAATAACAAATGGAGGCGGAAACGAAAAGAAGGAAAAGAGAAAAATATCCAGCTCGTCGGCTTCCCCGAACACTTGCGCAGGAGGCGCGCATCTCCCTCGCTTGGTCCCTCCCAACCTGTCCGAGCCGTGTCCGAGCCGACCCGACCCAATCCAATCCATCCCTCGCGGCAGCCTCTGCCTCCCATGAACAGCGGCCCGGCAATAGATTACCGCTAGATTATCCTGCTCCAATACAGAAAGCGCAGAGAGCGAGAGAGAGCGCGGAATGGAATCATCTTAGGGGGTGTTTGGTTACCCGGACTAAAATTTTAGTCCCGTCACATCGAATGGAAGAATACTAATTAGAAGTATTAAATATAGATTAATTACAAAATGCATTACATAAGCAAGGACTAATTTACGATACAAATCTATTAAGCCTAGTTAGGCCATGATTAGACAATATAATGCTACAGTAATAATTTGATAATTATGTACTAATTATAGGTTAATTAGGCTTGTTAGGTTCGTCTCGCGGAGTAGATATGACTTATACAATTAGTTTTATAATTAGTTTATGTTTAATGCTACTCATTATCACTTATTCGAGGGACTAAACTTTAGTCCGATCCAAACACAGCCTTAACATACTCCGTGACTCCATCAGCAGACTAGAGAGAGGGAGGGAGGAAAGAGCGAGAAACCCTTCTTCTTCCCCTTTGTTTCCTCGCTTTAATCACCCATTCCTCCCAGTCTCCGACCTGACCCATCTCCACCAGCGTCAAAGCCCAAGGAAGCGGAGGCCGCGGAGGAGGAGGAGAGGAGATTTGGCTCTCCGGTCGGGGGGAGCCTAGGGAGGAAGAGGAGGAGCAGGGGAGATGCAGCGGCGGCGGGGGCACACGTGGGCGGGGGTGGGGAAGACGGCGCAGGCGGCGGCCGCGCACGCCGCGCTCTTCTGCTTCACGCTCCTCCTCGCGCTCAGGGTCGACGGCCGCACCACATACTCCTGGTGGTACGCACTCTAAACCCTAGACCTCCCGTCCCCCCGTCAGCTCCGCTTGGATTCGATCTGATTGGTTTGGTTTGAGCGAGCTGGGGGCTTCTACTTGTAGTCCGTATGATGATTTTGGGGGAGAGTGGCTCCCTGTGATGCAGATGCAGTTTTGGGGATTGGCGGACTCGATTTGCGTGCTAGTGAGGATTATTTGCCGTTGCCTGCCTAACTGTCTACTATGCGAGCCTGTGATTCAGCTACCTGCCTGAGCTCAAAGGAATGTTGCCTAGTGAAGAGTTGCTTGTAGTATCCATTCAGTTCATTCTGGCTAGTGACCCAAGTTATTACCTAGCTGATGCCAGCCAACATTTCCCGTCCATATTGTTCTGGAATATATAATAGACCGTAGATTTCATGCTAAATTTGGTACTTTATAAGGCATTGCTGTGATTTAGTTATGTTTCAAGAAGAAATTACAAACTCTTCTGGTTGCAACCAGGCCTCACGAATTGTGGATTACTCTATGACAGCTAATGTAAATTGACAATGGTAAAGCTAATGTGAATTGTGAAATGCTCATTATGCTACTTTCATCATGTAGGATAATATTCATCCCGCTATGGCTCTTTCATGGGATTGTTGCGCGCGGAAGGTTTTCAATGCCAGCCCCTTCCTTGCCTCATGGCCGCCATGTAAGATTTAGATGCTGATCTGTCTTTTAATCCTATTTTTTGAACTCTTTGCATTTGCATTGTTCATTTTGCACCCAAGGAGCCTAATATGTTTCTTCTTCCGTGCAGTGGGCACCTTGTCATTCAATTGTCGCAGCACCTTTGTTAGTTGCGTTTGAGCTGCTTCTTTGCATATATCTCGAAAGCTTAAGAGGTAGGGTCTGAATCAGTTGGGTAAACTGAACTTTGACAATCACATTTGAGACAAAGAGATCCCTAGAATTTTTTAATCGAAAGTTCTAAATTGCAAGTTATGTTTCTCTATTGTTATTAGCTATTTCATTCTGTGCTCTTCACACTTTTTTTTTCCTTTGTGTCTACACAGTTAGGAATCATGCATCTGTTGATCTGAAGATTGTGTTCCTTCCTTTGCTGACCTTTGAAGCAACTATTCTTATCGACAATTTTAGGTAATCAATGTGAACTATTCCTTTTTCTTTCCTGGGGATTCTTACTACTGTGATATTGTAGGTTCTTTTTTCCAAAATGAGAATGTCTTGTCCATGAGCAGGAGTTACTATCGTCTTAACAGTTTGCCTTCTTATATTCTCAATCGCATGTTTTGTTGAAACAGTTTTTAGTTCATGTTTTTAAGATTATTCTTCTGTCAAACTTTTTGTTGAAACTGTTTTGGTATATCTTTACTTTACTTGGATAAGAATATCTAATGGCTGTAGACAAATGACCTTCCTGATTTTTGAATATCTAATGGCCCCTTAGAAGCAGCTAAACCATTGTCTTACAACTTCCACAGTTTCAACAATTGAGAGCTGTGTGTCCTAACTTCTAGTGATTGCCACATGTTGTCTAGGAAAGGTGTTTGTTGGGCTAAAAACTTATTTTAGTAAATCATCAAACCCGTAATGCAGGCATGCAAAATTTGCAGGTAGCTTATCACAATATGAATCAAAGTGAAATTTCTATCTTAATGGCTCTTTATGGTGCTTTGACTTTCTTCCGAAATAAATTTTAAAGCTCTCAATTATCTATGTTGGGTAAAAACTAGGCTTGTATAAAGATTGTAGCTTGTATTTCAATTGAATCGTTTGTCTATACACACGGTCTAAGCTATAAAGTTTGATTTTAGTTGCAAGTAATTCTTTAATATGTATTGCTTCTACTGCTTAAGCCTATATTTGCTTCCATTGCCTGCAAAATTACACATGTAAGGCCTGGAGAACTTTGGACACACGATTTTGTGTTGGAGATTTTCGTCCAGTGTTGTTTTGACAGCATTCCGAACATAGTTAACTCACAAGATCCTTCTGTCATGTTAGTTTATTCTGCCTATCCATAACATTGTGATCTAACTCTCTTAGCTGCAAATAAGTAAGATGGTTGCATTTTAGTATTGTATCTCAAAGTTATTGATGGTATCATTAAATATTAGCCATCGGTCACACTTCCCGTACTTTTTTGCATTTTGGCCCTTTTTTGAAGTAATTTCACGTTTAGACCTCTAAAGGAACGAATTGTGTTTTTGGACCCCAAGGGTCAGCGCCACGGTTCATGGCGCCAAGGTAACACATCTCGGCGCCACGAATCATGGCGCCGAGGTGCCAGCATAATCACATAAGCCACCTCATCTTCCCATGCTGGCACCTCGGCGCCAGGATTCGTGGCGCCGAGACGTGTTACCTCGGCGCCGACCCCTGGGGTCCAAAAACGCAATTCGTTCCTCCAAGGGTCTAAATGTGAGATTTTTCCAAAAAAGGGCTAAAATGAAAAAAAGTGTGGTCACACTTCAATGTTCGTATGCATTCAGGACGTTGGTTGATGTCTGAATCCTTTGTATCTTCCACATCTGTCCTAGTTGTGAACCTCATTGGCCAAAGATAAACAAATTATCATGTTTTACTTTCACAGAGTAAGTATATTATAGCTAATTAGTTGCTATGGACGTTGACTTGTATCTATTTCTTGGCATGGGTTCTTGTTTTTCAGAATGTGTAGAGCGTTAATGCCTGGAGATGAAGAAAGCATGAGCGATGAAGCTATTTGGGAGACACTTCCTGTAAGTTTCTCATACTCTTGGGTCTGACTACCTAGCCACAATATGTCCACTGAATTGAATTGCAGTCCATTGTTTAGTAAAAAGAACTATACAGTATGGCCATCGCTCAACCAGGAAACTTTAAGCTGTGCAATTTAGTAGTATTCATTTGGTCTCTTTAGTAGTGGAATGGAGCACATGTGTCAAAAATCAATTGTAGGGTTGAATACCTAAAACAAAAATATGGTGCAACGTTTTGACATTATTGGAAAACTATTTATATGGGACAAAACAAGAATACGAGACTGATTGCTAAATGTCTTGCACCACTTTGCTAAAGTAGTAAAGTGCCATTTTGGCACTTTCAGTTCGGTGTAAAGCTGTACTGAACTAGTTCTGCTGCTCTAATGAATCTGATACAATGAACAAATATATCGGCTCATTATTGTAACAGATTGAAATTTGTTCTAATTAAAAGAGCAAGCTTCCACCAGGACTTGCATTTCTCCGAACATGTTTGGATTACTCTCTGATATTCTGTATGGTAGCTAGGAATTTACTTCTTTCATTTTGATATGAAGCATACACCCCTTATAATTAGAAGCATTATATGTTTGCACCCTTCTTAATTTTGATCTCGCGTAGAGATCTTACTAATAGCTTATATAACCTTGAGAATGCACCATTTTTACTTACAGTAGAATGCTAGACATTTATCTTATGATGTTTGAACTTTTTTTTTTAACCAGCATTTTTGGGTTGCAATTTCTATGGTGTTTCTTATAGCTGCTACAACATTCACACTTCTCAAGCTGTCTGGTAAGTTTCCTAAATTGCCTTCCAATCACTACTTACAAAATCGATTGCCTAGCTGACATGACCCCTGTCCCATTTCTCTTTATGACTGAATATCTTCAGCTTTTTTTAGGCAGCACCTTATTTATTTCAAGTACTTAAACTGTGGTGTTAACTCAGCATATTGCATATTTTAGTTGTTCTGTTTGTAGAGGGTGATCCATTCTGAATAGTATCTTGCCTCCTTACTTGACTAGTACATGTTCACTAAGGTTCCTTAGCATGAATCCTAAGTATTTCTTCCTGATAACTAGAATGACTATTTACCATGAAAATTTTCTTCTCTTAGTATTTGGGGGTTGGAAGTGGGACATTTCTTTTGTTCTTAGGTTGGACGTGCTCAGTTTAGAATTCTCTCTCCTTCCCCATGCGCTTTGTACGAGGTAACTAGAAACTATTTTAAGTTGCACAGTGGTGAAGTTATAGTCCCCTCGTTGAAGCCTCCTTTGACTTTATTGTACAATGTTTTGTAATAATGCGTTATTACATGTTACAGGTGATGTTGGTGCATTGGGTTGGTGGGATTTGTTTATAAATTATGGGTGAGATTTGTCTATGTCATTCTTCCTTATTTGTTGGGATGTCATATAGTCTAATTCGGCAACTTGCTTATCCAGGATTGCGGAGTGTTTTGCATTTCTTGTCTGTACAAGATGGTTTAACCCCATGATTCATAAGCCTCCCACCAATGGGGAAGCTAGCTCGTCATCAGCAGCAATTAGATATCGTGATTGGGAAAGTGGCCTTGTTCTTCCATCACTAGAAGATCACGAACAAGAGAGGCTTTGTGGTCTCCCTGATATTGGAGGTCATGTAATGAAAATACCTCTGGTTGCTTTCCAAGTTTTGCTTTGTATGCGTTTGGAGGTACGTTCCATCCACATCTTGTAGCACATAGGGAACATTTGTTCGATAAATATCATACGGGGATGAACTTGCAAGGAACGTTTTTTAAGAACTCATTGCATTACATTGTTTTAATATAATAGATTAGAAAAACAAGTTGACAATCACTGTATGGTAACAGTTTTATTGAAACAGCTGAAAACAAGTCATCAATACTGGACTAGTTAATTATTTTTTGCGGTAAAGCATGGAACAGCTGGGAACTAGTACTCGCTGATAGATAACAGGCTTCAAAAATTCATTACTGTGCAATGTTTGTCCTCTTGCATGCACGTGCAAGTAGCCATTTTATTAGTAGCATGACTGTACTATTTTGTTTCAGGGCACACCTCCTAGTGCTCGTTACATCCCAATATTTGCACTTTTTTCGCCACTATTTATTCTGCAAGGCGCCGGTGTCCTTTTCTCTCTAGCAAGATTAGTGGAGAAGGTTGTTCTGCTATTGCGCAATGGACCAGTTAGTCCTAATTACCTTACAGCCTCATCAAAAGTTCGTGATTGTTTTGCTTTTCTTCATCATGGTTCAAGGTACCATCTGATATGTATTATGAGCTATTTTTGTATTTATTTTTCTTGCTGTGTTTGAACCATATATTAGCTTTTCAACCTCATGCAGGCTTTAAACTGTGGCTTGTTTATCCGTGTTATGCAGGCTTCTTGGTTGGTGGTCTATTGACGAAGGAAGCAAGGAAGAGCAGGCCCGGCTATTTTATACTGAATCTACTGGGTATCTTGCTCTTCATTTAACTTCTGTTAATTTGCTCACTCTTTTGGCCTTTTCCTATTCCTCGTTTTGTTTCATGCTTTCTATGCTGATTATTAGCTCTTTGTTTGAAGGTACAATACTTTTTGTGGCTATCCACCTGAGGTGGTTAGGAAAATGCCTAAAAAGGATCTTGCAGAAGAGGTTACATGATATATTCAACTGTTTTGCTCCATGATCTTTTTATCTCACTGCATAACTCGCGTAATTGCATGATCTAAACAACAGAGCATTGACTTCCCGCTTGTTCACTTTTAGGTTTGGAGGCTACAGGCAGCATTGGGAGAGCAATCTGAAATTACGAAGTGTACCAAACAGGAATATGAAAGGCTTCAAAATGTATTGCCCTTGCCGCGTGGGCATTCTCAATTTTCTATTTCAAGTATCCTGTGTCTGCATTTTCAGTTTTGCTATTTAAGATGCTGTGTCTGCATTCTCATTTTTCCATTTCAAGTATGTTGGCACCATATGCTCTCTCACTAGTGAATTATTTAGGTCTAAGCTGTCACTGTAAAAGTTCTGGTCCTTAGGCAATGTAACCTTGATTGCAGCACAGATAAAAACTTGCTCGATTGACAGTAATATTTTTCTCGTTTCGTCAGGAGAAGGTTCTTTGTAGAATTTGCTACGAGGGAGAGATATGCATGGTCCTACTTCCCTGCCGGCACAGAACTTTATGCAAGTATGTTTTGGTTTCTTTTACTCTTCCATATGCGCTCTTTCCAGCCGAACAACGTTTCAAGTCAATTATTTCATGCTGATTTTAAATATATTTTCTCTGTATTAGGTCTTGTGCTGAGAAGTGCAAGAAGTGCCCAATCTGCCGTGTGCCAATTGAAGAGCGCATGCCTGTATATGATGTTTAAACCTCACTGACTCAGTTTAACTTTACAAACTTGTACATGTGGGTTCTGTCATGCCGGCTCGATCACAACTTTAAGCTGATTGAGGTTTGCACAACTTCAGAAAAGGTTCACAGTAAGCACATATGGGGGAAATACAAATATATCATGTCTAACCAAAAGCATGGAAAGTTGATGAGCATTTTGTTGGTGACGTCAAGTTATCTACTGTAAGTATGTCAGTGTATTTCCCTTTTGTGATTGATAGACGAGTCAGATAGTCTTGTTTGGGTAGCAACATCTAAGGGATATGCAGTTGTTGTCTCAGTGTAAATAAAAACGTTGCCTTGTTTGAATGTAGTCCTCTCTTGGTTGAGAAGAAAGTGAAACAATAACAGATAGTGTAAACCTCTCTGTTGTACCATCTGATAGGAAAATATCTGCCCCCAATCATCTGATTGATAGATATTGTTCGTCCAGTAGGGGGGCCAGGTGGCTTCTCACAATGTGAAGGGTCGCCTGAGGGGTGTGGAAGCGTGTCTGGGCAAGAAATGTTGCGTCTGGTCTGTGCCAAGGAATCATTGGTGATGTAATTATGATTGTTCAAGCCGTACTGAGGTGATTGGAGCCAATTATATGTTTGTCTCTGTGTCTGTGATCATTTAAACCAAAACGAAATGAAGCTGCACGAAGACTTTGGGAGGTTTGTGTTTGGGTTTATGGCGCGGGCGGAAGGACTAGCTGCGCATGAACCTGCATACTGATCAAGCAAGGAGGAGGGGCTTGTACTATGGTTCTAATAATTCGTGTTCGGAGCAGGGGTGCTCCCAGAATTTTCTTCTCATGAGGCCTAGTTGTCTGTCATCTATAGGATGTTTACACTTGCAAATCGCTTAATGGAAGGGAAAAGTACCTGTTCCTTCCGGTGATATTGATCCCAGACATTCCTGCTGGAATGCCCCGAGTTCCACATGGATCGGAATTGACCCATCGCTCACGAAATTCTTGTGCAGAAATTCTCCATGTTTCAAGCAGGCCCTAATCTTCACCGCCGGTCAAAATGTACTACCGCAGGAGTTTTGATTTAATCAAACTCTTGATTCTAGTCAAAGTATATGCATGCATTCTCTGATTCTCACCCTCACAAGTGCTGCACCCGTGACCCGGCCGTGATGCGTGCAGCAGCACAGCTAGGTAGGGAAGCAGCTGCCAAATTCAGGCCCGCAGCATCAACAGAAAGCCTATGGGCGAGTCAAGGATTTGAAGGCGCGAGTGAATCCCAATTCAGACAACGTGTGGCCTTGAGATCTTCCACGACTTGCCTGCCGGGCTGCGTTACCCTGTTTTACAACATGGAAATCGCTGTTCATCAAACTGTTGATCACGCTTCCACATAATGCCCCGCTGCAACTGCCATCGATTGATTTGATCTGCAGCGCTATACGTATGCATGTGCTTTCGCGATCGTAATCGATTCCTTGGTGTACTATACTGCTGCCGCTTACGGCTCTTCACTGCAAGAATAAATGTCATATGGAGATTTGACTATTTCATACTGTGCTGTGCATGAGTGACATGTGGGTGCCCGAAGGGTCACGGAATTAGCATGCCCTAGCTACTGCAGACCTGTACTAGTTAGTACTTGTCGGGGACCAGGGATCCCCTAACCATTGGGACAATCACCCTCCAAAAAACGATCAACCACGAAAAGCCGAATCACCGGCAGCCCGGGAGGGCCACCAAGGCAGCGCGGCCTGTTACAGCCTATCACGGCCCAAAACAGCCGTCCAAGCCCGCCTGTCGAAGGGACCCAAGTGGCGACTCCCGTCTCCGCCTCGCTCGAGGGCCGCGTACCCCCTCGAGCAGTCAAGCCAACTCCGCCTCGCTCGAGGCCACCCCTCTACCTAACGCGGCGCGCTCCGGCGCCCCGTCCGACAACGGCATTTAATGCCCGCCCCATCAGGCGGGCGCCAAAGTCAAAAGGCGATCTCTCCCCACGCCGCGCCGCTGACACCACAGAGCTCGCTGTTCCACCTGCTCCGGTCACTACGCGTCCTCACCGGCGCTGTGCGGACTTACGGGCGTCATTCCGCACCACTATTCCACCCACTCCCGTCCTTTCCCCCCGGGTGCAGCCCATGAATGGGCGTGAAGAACCCTCGAACGAATATATGAGCAGCGACCGAGTACGGACTCCGATCAGGCGCGGCCCGGTGATGACGAACGCCGGGTCAAATCCACCAACTCTCGGCCATTCCCCGGTAAACCGGGCACGCCGCGCACTGTGGTCGACAGCAACCACCATGCCGACCCCTGTGCCGCCAACTCCCGTCCTTCCCCACCTGCCACGCCGTCGAATCAACCAGCGGCGGGCAGCTGGGCACGGATTACGGCAATGACATCCCTCGAAGCCACTCCAGGACAAGCACAGGGACGGCCATGACACCCGCAGAAGCCGGAGCTCGCCGTAAATCCCCTGCCAGGGTCAAGGACGACCGCACGCCCGGCGCCATGCTCTCCAGTGCGCGCCCCTGTAGCGCACACTGTACTTGTACTTGTAAGCCCCTCCCCCCCTCTCTCCTTGACCTATAAAAGGAGGAAGGGACAAGAGACGGGAGAAAAGGAGACGAACGAGCACACACACGATCACCGCCTCACGCGACATTGGCACTCGCCCCAATCACTCTCACACTCATTTTCAGGGACCTGGAGACTCCTTCTCCTCTCCCACCTCGTTTGTAGCCCCCCACTGCAAGCACTCCGGTGCAAGATAGTACAGCGCCCCGAGCGCACTCTGATGGACGTACGACCTCACGGTCGGATCCAGGATAAACCCTTGTCTCACCGTGCTAGCTCTTGCATCAACCGTCAGGGGACGGGACACAGCGCATTCTGTGTGGCGCTGAGGATTGGCCGCCCAATCCCAGCACCGACAGTGGCGCGCCAGGTAGGGGGGTTGCGCTGTGATCAACCCACTTCACCCGATCAGTTCCCTTGACGGCAAGCCACGCCAAGGCCATGTCGCCACGATCCGCCACGGGGTCCTCCGGCCTGCTTCCGCGCGGGTACCGGATCATGTTTGGGAGCCTGGAGTTCGAAGCGACCGGTGAGAGCCTCCTCATGCGGCTCGCCTCCAGGACGCCCGGCATGATAGCTATTACCCCAGCGCCGCCAACGCCACCCAACCTCAAGAGACGTCGAAGACTGCACGAGCTGCAGATTCGCGTGGTACGGCGCGTTGCCCCACGCGTCGTCCTCCCTGATTGGGACGCACACCTGTGGCTCTGGCCCGCTGCCGCATTGCAGGGGGGCGCACCCCCAGCAGCGGCTCCCGCGGAGGGAGCACGCTGGGAATATGTGGCCGGGTCGGCGCCGCTCCCGCACGGAGTGAGCAACGCGGCCGCGAGCTACTCCGCGGCAATCAACGCCAACCTGAACGCGCAAGAGGATTCGCCGGGTCACCAGCTGGGT
The DNA here is from genome assembly GCA_033239725.1 of Echinochloa phyllopogon. Taxonomy (NCBI): domain Eukaryota; kingdom Viridiplantae; phylum Streptophyta; class Magnoliopsida; order Poales; family Poaceae; genus Echinochloa; species Echinochloa phyllopogon. Next base: position 8,655,061 of record BTCW01000018.1, read on the forward strand.
TCGATCCGCAACCTCGACATTTCCTCGCCCGACGGGTCCCAGCCCGAGTCGGACGACGGGGAAAGTGTGCACGGTCAGGAGCACCCAGGCCTGGACTACTCTAGGCTACGCGATCGCGAAGGCCTTACCACCTTCCAGGCCATTGCGGACTTCTGCCTCACCTGTTATGACGATTCCAGTGAAGGGGAATATGACCCCACGCGGGAATGCTTCGTCCTCGACGGCGAAGTAGAGTCCGTGGGAGAGGATGAAGAAACGCGCGACAGGGCCGGACACGACGAACCGCCACCAGCGCCCGCCGAGCCATCGGGCGAAGCCGCACTCGCGCAGGCACAGCTCGTACAGGTGCAGGAGCTGGAAGCCAGGCTCCGATAGGAGCGCCAGCAGGTACAGGAGCTGCGCGCAGCTCTGGAAGCCCGGCAGCCCGAGCGCGGCGAACGTGCGCGAGCTGCCGGACGCATCGCTCAAGCGCGCATCATGGGTGACGGTAACGACGCCAGCCCTGCCATGCCGCCGCGGGCAAGCCAGAAGCTCGTCACCGCAGTAACCCTGATTCGGGTCATGCCCGAACCATCGACACCAGAGGCGCGTGACATGCGGCGCCAGGTGCAGGCCCTTGTCGAAGAAGCGGCCGTTCAACAAGCGGAAAGTTCCGCCTCCCGCATGCGCCACCAGGCCAGTTCGAGAGCCGGAGGAAGCAAGCGGGATAAGGAACAATCCATCCATACCCCGCCTAGGGGCGCATGGACGCCTCACCGACCAACGAACGACGGGAAGGCACTCATGACCGGCGACCGCGGAACGAGGAGGTCCGCGAAGGACCGACTCGTGGACACACGAGGCGCCATCGACGATGGTGACGCGTGCAACGTCCTGAACAAGAAGAGGCAGGACGCGGCGTCTCCCCGCAGTAGGCACCCCGACGAGGGGTTCGCTACGACAGTGAGGAGGACAAAAGCCCGACGCCGGAACCCCCGGGAACCCCTGTGTTCAGCCGGAAAATCCGTTCGGCCGCCATCCTGCCGCGCTTTCGTCAGCCGACCACCATTACCAAGTATTCGGGCGAAACAAAACCCGAGACGTGGCTCAACGACTACCGCTTGGCTTGCCAGTTGGGCGGGGCCACCGACGACGCTATGATCATCCGCAACCTTCCACTTCATCTCGCGGACTCGGCGCGGACATGGCTCGAATACCTACCCGCGAACCAGATCCACGACTGGGATGATCTGGTCAGGATGTTCGTGGGTAACTTCCAGGGCACGTACGTGCGCCCCGGAAATTCCTGGGACCTGCGCGGGTGCCGGTAGGCGGCCGACGAACTACTAAGAGACTTCATCCGCCGCTTCTCCAAGCGCTGCACCGAGCTACCGAGCGTGGGTGACTCCAAAATCATCCACGCCTTCCTCAAAGGCACGACTTGCCGGGAGTTGGTGCGTGAGCTGGGGCGAAACCATCCCACCAGCGTCAACGCGCTGTTCGACATCGCTACCAACTTCGCCTCTGGGGAGGAGGCTGTTGGGGTGATCTTCGATAGCAAGACCAAGGGGAAGCGCGCGGAGGAGCTGCCCGCGGAGGGCAGCAAGTCCAAGGGAAAGACCAAAAAGCAGAAACGAGGCGGCAAGGGCAGGAAGCCTCGGCAAGCCGCGCAGCAGCAGCAGCAGGGCGAGGACTCTGACCAGGCCCTCGTGGTCGAGCGAGGCCACAAAGGCCCTCGAGGCCCCCCTCAGGGGGAGGCCTGTTCGACGAGATGCTGAAGAAGCCATGCCCGTATCATAAGGGCCCTGTCACCCACACTCTCGAACAGTGTGGGATGATCAAGGGTTACTTCAGGCGCACCTCCGCGAAGGAGGATGGCCCGAAGAAGGGTGCGGGTGATGGCGGCAACGACGAGTTCCCCCATGTGGAGAATGTTTTCTTCATCGTAGGGGGCCCACAGTGAACGCGACGTCCCGGGAGCAAAGACGTGAACGCCGAGGGGTCTTCTCAGTTCACCCTGCGACGCCAACTTACCTCGCCTGGTCGGACGAGACCATCTCCTTCGGCCGCGAGGACCATCCGGACTATGTCCCGAATCCGGGGCGATATCCGCTTGTCGTTGACCCCGTCATCGGCAATACGCGATTCTCCAAGGTGCTGATGGACGGGGGCAGCAGCCTCAACATCCTCTACGTCCGCACCTTAGAACTCATGGGCATCGGCACGAACTAGCTGAGGCCAAGCAAGGCGCCGTTCCACGGCATCGCGCCGGGAAAACGGGTCCAACCCCTCGGGCAGATCGACCTACCCGTTTGCTTCGGCACTCCCGACAACTTTCGAAGGGAGACCCTCACCTTCGAGGTGGTGGGATTCCCAGGAGCGTACCACGCCATCCTCGGGCGTCCGTGCTACGCCAAGTTCATGGCGGTCCCCACGCCTACCTCAAGATGAAGATGCCGGGGCCAAAGGGCGTCATCACCGTGGGATCGTCGTACGAGCATGCTTACGCGTGTGACGTCGAGTGCGTCGAGGGCGCGGAAGCGCTCGCCTACAGCGAGACCCTGGTGGAGGACCTGGAGAAGATGGCAAACGAGGCCGTCGACTCCGCCAAAAGGCACGCAGGCACCTTCGAGGCTGCAGAGCACACCAAGGCGGTGCCCCTCGACCCCAATGCCCCCGAGGGCAAGGCGTTGAGGGTCAGCACCACCCTCGACCCCAAATAGGAAGCAGTGCTCGTCGACTTCCTCCGCGCCAACGCCGACATCTTCGCGTGGAGACCCTCGGACATGCCGGGTATTCCGAGGGAGGTCGCCGAGCAGAGCCTCGACATCCAGCCTCACTCCAAGCCGGTGGTACAGCGACTACGGCGGTTCGACGAGGAAAAGCGCCGCGCCATCGGGGAGGAGGTGCACAAGCTCCTGCAGGCCGGATTCATCAAAGAGGTATTTCACCCGACCTGGCTTGCTAATCCTGTTCTAGTTAAGAAGAAAAACGGAAAACGGCGCATGTGCGTAGATTATACCGGTTTAAACAAAGCATGCCCTAAGGTTCCGTTCCCTTTGCCTCGAATAGATCAGATAGTAGACTCCACTGCTGGGTGCGAATTGCTATGCTTTCTTGATGCTTATTCCGGTTATCATCAGATTAAGATGAAAGAGTCCGACCAGCTCGCGACTTCTTTCATCACCCCGTTTGGCATGTTTTGCTACGTCACTATGCCGTTCGGCCTCCGAAACGCTGGAGCTACATACCAGCGATGTATGCAACACGTTTTCAGAAGCCACATCGGGCGAACCATTGAGGCAAATGTGGACGATATCGTTGTAAAAACCAGAAAGGCGGACGATCTGATAAATGATTTGCAAATCGCATTCGGTTGCCTCCGGGAAAACGTGGTAAAATTAAATCCGGAGAAATGCGTATTCGGGGTGCCGCGGGGCATGTTATTGGGTTTCATCGTCTCCCAACGAGACATCGAACCCAACCTCGAAAAAGTCTCGGCCCTGGAACGAATGGGGCCAATTCGAGACCTCAAGGGGGTGCAAAAGGTACCGGGCTGCCTCGCGGCTCTCAGCCGTTTCATCTCTCGACTTGGTGAAACAGGCTTACCTTTGTACCGGCTCCTAAAAAAGCACGAACGCTTTTCATGGACCCCCGAAGCTCAAAAGGCCCTCGATGGGCTAAAAGCGTCGCTCGTACGCGCACCAATCCTCATGCTGCCGCAGAACGGCGATCCCCTCTTCCTATACGTGGTTGCGACAACGCAAGTTGTCAGCGCCGTCATCGTCGTAGAAAGGACAGAGGAGGGTCACGCTCTGCCGGTCCAGAGGCCGGTGTACTACGTCAGTGAGGTGCTGACCGAAACCAAGGCACGGTAGCCACAGATCCAGAAGCTAATCTACGTTGTAGTGCTCGCGCGACGAAAGCTGCGACACTACTTCGAGGCCCACCCGGTCACCGTGGTATCATCTTTCCCTTTGGGGGAGATAGTCCGCAACCCGGACGTCTCGGGTAGAATAGCGGAGTGGTCGATGGAGCTTGTGGGAGAAACTCTCTCCTACGCGCCGCGAAGAGCGATAAAGTCGCAAACCTTAGTGAATTTCGTCGCTGAGTGGACCGACGTCGAACTTCCACCACCACAGATCCAAGCCGAATGCTGGACCATGTACTTTGACGGGTCGGTGATGAAAACTGGGGCAGGCGCGGGCCTCCTCTTCGTTTCACCCCTCGGGGAGCACATCCGGTACGTGGTTCGCTTGCACTTCCCGGCGTCGAACAACATGGCGGAGTATGAAGCCCTCCTCGCCGGGCTCCGCATCGCCATCAACCTCGGTGTCAAACGCCTCGACGTCCGGGGAGATTCTCAGTTGGTCATCGACCAAGTGATGAAGAACGCAAGCTGCCGCGACGAAAAGATGGAGGCGTATTGCAACGAGGTTCGCCGCCTCGAGGACAAATTCTATGGCCTCGAGCTGAACCATATCGTGCGCAAATACAACGAGGAAGCGGATCAGCTGGCCAAGATCGCGTCAGAGCGGATCACCGTTCCTCCGAACGTCTTCGCCCGCGACCTCGACCAACCCTCCGTCAACTTCGAGCAAAGGGCCGGAGCCCTCAAGACGCCCTCGGGGGCTGAGGGGGTCGAGCCCATGGAAGAGGACCCCTCGAAAGAGGGGCTCGAAGCCTTCGACGTCGAAAATTCTTCGGCCGAGGCCATGGAAATCGACGTGGACACACGACCGCAAGACTGGCGCAGCCCATACCTCGCGTGGATCGACCGCGGGGAGCTGCCCTCGGACCGGACCAAGGGGCGCCGCATCGCCAGAAGGGCCAAGACCTTTGTCTCGGTCGGCGGCAAGCTGTACAAACGCAGCGCCTCAAGGATTCTGCAGCGACGCATCCCAATCCCCGAGGGAAAGCAGTTGATCCGCGACATCCACGCCGGGGTGTGCGGACACCACACGGCGCCGCGTACCCTCGTGGGTAACGCGTTCCGGCAAGGCTTTTACTGGCCTACCGCCGTATCCGATACGAACGAAGTCGTGCGCACCTGCGAAGGGTGCCAATTCTACGCACGAAAGACGCATCTCCCGGCGCACGCCCTACAGACCATCCCTGTAACATGGCCTTTCGCGGTCTGGGGGTTGGATCTCGTGGGGCCTTTCCGCCCAGCGCCCGGGGGCTTCACCCACTTGTTGGTGGCCATCAACAAGTTCTCGAAGTGGATCGAGGTCCGGGCCATCACCAGCATCAGATCTGAGCAGGCTGTGTTGTTTTTCTCCGACATCATCCACCGATTCGGGGTACCCAACTCGATCATCACCGACAACGGCACCCAGTTCACCGGCAAGAAATTCTTGGAGTTCTGCGACGACCATCACATTCGCGTGGATTGGTCGGCCGTAGCACATCCACAAACGAACGGCCAAGTAAAACGTGCCAACGACATGATACTACAAGGCCTGAAGCCAAGAATCTTCAACAAGCTAAACAAGTTTGGCTGGAAATGGGTAGCTGAGCTACCATCGGTGATTTGGAGTCTCAGGACGACCCCAAGCAGGGCCACAGGCTTCAGCCCGTTCTTCCACGTCTACGGCGCCGAGGCTGTCCTCCCAACCGACTTGGAGTACGGGTCTCCGAGGCTCAAGGCCTACCAAGAAGAACAAAACCAGCGGAACCGCGAGAATTCGCTGGACCAGGTGGATGAGGCTCGAGACGTAGCGTTGCTCCACTCGACACGCTACCAGCAATCACTCCGGCGGTATCAAGCTCAGAAGGTGCGGCGTCGAGACCTCCACGAAGGGGACCTGGTGCTGAGGTTGCGCCAGGACAATCGAGAGCGCCACAAGCTCACTCCGCCATGGGAAGGACCATTCATCATCGCCAAAGTCCTCAAGCCTGGCACTTACAAGCTGGCGAACGAGAAGGGCGAGGTCTTCACCAACGCCTGGAACATCCAACAACTACGTCGCTTCTATCCTTAAAACTCTCAGTATTTCTTGTAAATACTTCATGTTCTTAGCCAACAACGATGAAAAGTTTGTGAAAAACATGGAAACATTGTTACTAACAACAATAAAACAGGGCGACTCGCCTTTACCCTCGAAGCTAATTCGAGGTAAAAACGAGCCTCCCTCGGGGGCTACCGGGAGACCGACCCCCCAACCGTTCCAACCCCTTTTTCCATGCGCTTCTTTTTCAAAAACATGTTGCCAAACCTTTCCTCCTTAAGTCCAGAAAGATGTAAGCAAGGCACGAGTCTACCGCGGCTGAGAGCCGGCAGAGTCGTGGGACCGCCTACGCCCCCGAAGGCTACGTCATCCCCCTCACCACTCGACGCCAAAGTTACCGGTGTTCCTCTGCCGAAACCGATCTTGAGTTAAGAGGAAGGCACGGCACGCAAAACAAACGAAACCTCGGTTGCAAAACCCTAACTAAATCCAAACGTCCTTATTTATCATACTGCTAACCGCGAAAATACGGGACCAAACTCCCGGAATCACTGCAGGAACTCACGGAGACGGACTCGGCATCCCAGAGATCGCGAGAAGGGTCTGATTTTCCTTCGGTCGAAACCTAGAAAGCGTTATTAATCCTTTCCCCTCAAAGATCGAGGAAGACTAAAAGCAAGGCGTGAGTTACTACAGAGGACGGTTGGCCGGGTCGTGGGACTGCCTACGCCTTCGAAAGGCTACGTCATCCCCCTCATCGCACAACGCTCAAGTCACTCACGAAAACGAACTCCTTGGCAAAAGTCATTCCTAAATCATGAGAAAAGGAACAATTTCGCACAGAAATCTTTCAATACAAATACGAGATCGTGCTAACCCACGAAAAGGTTAGACACGAACATGATTCATTCCTTACACGCCACGAATGGCAAGATTACGATAAGAAATTACACTCGGCCATAGGCCGTTTTAAAGATACAAAGACTGGAGCCACCCTAACGGGGCTCTTGTGCTACTTCAGCCAGCCGGCCAGCACACTATCACGAGAAGCAGTTTCCACAGCTTTCTCGTCGATTTTCCTCTGGCACCCAGCTAACCGAAGAACCTGGTGGTCGGGCGATTGCGGAACGGAGGACGTTGGACCACTTGACCGCCCAACAGGGCCTGGCTTCGCGCCCTGCCGTCGATGAGTGCCCTCGCAAGGATGACGGCCGGCGAACGTCATCTACTAGTTTCCTAGCAAACGAAGCGCCCGCCGCAAGATCCTTACAGCGCCTCGCCACCGGCAAGGTCACCGCCTCCCCGATGAGGAGCGCGATGCCCTGCTCCTTTCCCGCAGCATGCCCACCACCTCTCGTCGACTTTCTTCTGGCATCAATGGCGCGCACCAAGGCTGAAACCCCGGACCAGTCTACTCCCACTCTCAAACCCATCGGGAGGATGAAGTTCATGACTTTGCATACTTGACAAGCTACACAAGAACCCGGTGATGATCTTCTCCCCCGCCTGGACGCCTGCTTTTATAGGCACCCAGGGGTCGCGACTGCTACTCCCGTGGGTAGATGATCGCGAGATTCTCATGCGGATGTGAACCGCCGGCCGTATCAAGCGGGCAGCCTTAATCACCTCCTTGACTCAGCCTGCCCACTTTACGGTTCCCGGGCCTAACGACCCACGAGCGAATCAGCCGCGGCCCAGGCGAACGGACCGGGGCAAAGGAAGTCACCTAGACGGGGAAGCTAGCTCAAGCCACTGACAATTGGGCCCGACCGCATGGAAAACCACCCCAAGGCGGGCAACCACGTTTATCCAGTGTGCGGCAAGATGAGTCGGCGCGCCAGACGTCCAGATCGTCGCGTCGCCTCAGACCTTACCCGTACATGACGCTTCGTCATAAAAGGCACGCCCGTTCGACCGCGCCATCAACAGCGGCCTGACCGCCCGGTCTGGGGAACGCACGCGTCAAGTGCGGCCGCGGACTGGGCCGCTGACACACGGGCCAGGCGCGCGTGGCGCATCGATGACAACCGGGGGTCCCTCCCCTTTTCCCGGGGAACGGCACGCGTGAGCAGCGACATTTACTGCGGCACGGTAAAACAAAACGACGCGGCAGCGGCGCCTGACCGCCCGTCGCCTCGCCTCTACCCGGCGCACGCCAACTCCGCCTAAAAAGGCGCGCCCACTACGCCCACCTCGCCCACTCCGTGCCACGTCAGCCACGACCACGCCCGCCAGCGGGCGTGCGCAGACCTGTAAACCGAAACGACAAACCGCCCTACCGTTGGGTTCCTTCCAAGGTAAGACAACGACCCCCCCCCCCTGAGACGCAGGGTGATACTAATCAGGGGCTCGAAGCCCAGGCCTCGAAAGGATTCGATGGGCGCCCCAGATTAAGCGATGCGAAGGCTGCCGGTCACGCTCAACCAACCCTCGAGCCTGTCACTCGAGGGCGACCCGCACCTTTCGCAAGGCCCCACTGATCAGGAGTACGAAGCCTGGCCCGCGAAAGGGTTCAATAGGCGCTCCGGATCGACAGAGTCAGGGACGATTCGGGCGTGCTCAACGGACTTTACCCCGAACGCGAAGTTTGGGGACGCCCCTGTTGTGTTCAAGGCCAGACATGGGCAGCTAGACGAGGGATCCCATCGAGGGAGAGCTTCCGCGCCCTCGGCCCCCATCGAAAGGGGCCGAGCCCTACCTAGCAAACCTTTGCAAGCGCTCTTATGGATGAGTCTCCGGACCACGAGCCGACCCCTAGCGAACGGGGCACGGGCGTCCACTTGAACTACCCGCTAACAGCTCACCGAGGCATCCGTGTACGCTGCCCAATTCGAGGGTTGCACGAATGACCTCACCCCTCTCCCCCGCGAAGGGGAAGCGAGGGTCGCAACTCAAAGACAAGAAGCCCCTCCGACCGCCTCCGCTCGGGCCAGAGGCTCGGGGGCTCCATGCAGCATATCCTCCTCTCCTATGCGCGAAATGCGTCAAAGCCGTGCAGGGTCCGCCCCCCGAATTCCGTATAAATCAGTATCATCCCCGCGATCCACCGCGTCAAATGGGGAGCGACTAAAACAACCTTCGGGAATCAAAGCCCTTGCACGAGTGAACTCACTCCTCCAAGGGCTGGGGGGCTACACCCGCGGGTGCGCTCGCGCGCCCCCACGGAAAAACGTGCATAATCAAGAAGGAGTAATCCCCGCAGAATGCCCGGGAACGATCCCGCGAACCATCAGCCTCTGCCCGACTAACCCTTAGTCCGGCAGAGACTCGGGGGCTACTGTCGGGGACAGACCAGGGGGTCCCCTAACCATCGGGGTAATCACCCTCCAAAAAACGATCAACCACGAAAAGCCGAATCACCGGCAGCCCGGGAGGGCCACCAAGGCAGCGCGGCCCGTTACAGCCTATCACGGCCCAAAACAGTCGTCCAAGCCCGCCTGTCGAAGGGACCCAAGTGGCGACTCCCGTCTCCGCCTCGCTCGAGGGCCGCGTACCCCTTCGAGCAAGCAAGCCAACTCCGCCTCGCTCGAGGCCACCCCTCTACCCAACGCGGCGCGCCCCGGCGCCCCGCCCGACAACGGCATTTAATGCCCGCCCCATCAGCCGGGCGCCAAAGTCAAAAGGCGATCTCTCCCCACGCCGCGCCGCTGACACCACATAGCTCGCTGTTCCACCTGCTCCGGTCACTATGCGTCCTCACCAGCGCTGTGCGGACGCATGCGGCACTGCGCAAGGCCCTGTGCGGACTTACGGACGTCATTCCGCACCACTATTCCACCCACTCCCGTCCTTTCCCCCCCGGGTGCAGCCCTCGAATGGGCGTGAAGAACCCTCTAACGAATATATGAGCAGCGACCGAGTACGGACTCCGATCAGGCGCGGCCCGGTGATGACGAACGCCGGCTCAAATCCACCAACTCTCGGCCATTCCCCGGTAAACCGGGCACGCCGCGCACTGTGGTCGACAGCAACCACCATGCCAACCCCTGTGCCGCCAACTCCCGTCCTTCCCCACCTGCCACGCCGTCGAATCAACCAGCGGCGGGCAGCTGGGCACGGATTACGGCAACGACATCCCTCGAAGCCACTCCAGGACAAGCACAGGGACGGCCATGACACCCGCAGAAGCCGGAGCTCGCCGTAAATCCCCTGTCAGGGTCAAGGACGACCGCACGCCTGGCGCCATGCTCTCTAGTGCGCGCCCCTGTAGCGCACACTGTACTTGTACTTGTAAGCCCCTCCTCCCCTCTCTCCTTGACCTATAAAAGGAGGAAGGGACGAGAGATGGGAGAAAAGGAGACGAACGCGCGCACACACGATCATCGCCTCACGCGACATTGGCACTCGCCTCAATCACTCTCACACTCATTTTTAGGGACCTGGAGACTCCTTCTCCTCTCCCACCTCGCTTGTAGCCCCCCACTGCAAGCACTCCGGTGCAAGATTCTGCTGGACGTACGACCTCACGGTCGGAACCAGGATAAACCCTTGTCTCACCGTGCTAGCTCTTGCATCAACCGTCAGGGGACGGGACACAACGCATTCTGTGTGGCGCTGAGGATTGGCCGTCCAATCCCAGCACCGACAGTACTGGGCTACTGGCAATTAGCAGCCAGAGCATTGCCATGGCCTGTTACACTACATGTTGCAAATGAGGCAAGATTAGGATAAGCTAAGCGCGCTAACTGTGCGCCCGGGCAGTGGTGGATCAGATCAGACTAGTGGCTATCAGAGCCGGCGCCGGCGGAAGCGTTTATTTGGGGAATTGGCCAACAGGACGCGTCCGCGCGCTCACCGGGATGGGACGGCACGAGCGTAGTAGGGGCCAGCCGCATGGGACCGGTCGGGCGTTGCAGGCGGCCAGGGCCAGGCGCGCGCCGCACGCGTCTGGTCCCGCCCGAGAACGTCGCCTTTGTCCGGGGCCCCACGTAATATATAGCGACCACACACACCCATCTCTCTCCTGTCTCCTCCTGGCGTCTCCGAGCAAGCCACAGAGAGAGAGAGGGGCTGCGTCCTACGTACTGTGAGGGCGGAGCAATGGCGTAAACGCTACAGGTTGAAGACGACGGCCGAGAGGGAGGGGTCAGCTCAGCCACAGCCAGTAGCCTCGGTGTTCGTGGGGAAAGCACCGTACCCGCCCGGGCACAGTGCGTGCTCGATCCGCCACTGGATCCTTCCATGGCATAGTGCTGTGCTCGTTGAGCTTTCCAGCTGAGGCATTCGTACGGACACACGGTTCTGGATCTCTCCTGGTCGATGAAGCTGCTGATCGCCAGCTTGGTCTCAGTAACTAACAGGCACTTTGACTTGACACGGCAATATTAATTTGCAGAGGTTGTACGTGCTGTTTAAGTTAACTGACAGGAGTACTACTCTCCACTCTCTGGATGCAGGTACAGATTACCGCATGGAATATGCAATAACACACTGCACGGCTGCACCTTTCCCTGACCTCATCAGCACGCGCGTACTGCCTTTGATTATATGGATAACTATGCGCAGTTGTGCACTACTATATATGTAATCGCACTAGTCATAGAATGGCCACTTTTTTGTGAAGAAAATGGTCATAATATAGAAGAGGCCTCTATATATAGTGAAACAGTGCAGAGTTATGCAGTTACTGTTTACTATGTAGTACTATATTCATATGGCAAGCTGTTCAGTCCTGAACGAAAACGCATTCACATTGGCATATATATATAGTCGACACTCGAGAACCATCTTAACTGATCATACACTATATCTGTGTCACCAAAGCTTGCTCACGATGTAATGATGTAATTGAACGATTCATATATGGAAATCGGAATACTACAACTTTGAGAAGCTCAGCTACACTTCTTATTATCGATCGAGGCCGGGGTAGTTTAATTTGTGGTTCTGGTTCCTTTCACTGTAGTATGTTACAGAAAGGCACTACGAAATTAAAATGTTGCTATACAAAGGTGGAGACAGATCTACTACTCATATTTCATGGTCAGTTGAAGTATTTAAAAAATGGATGCACAGATTTTGAATAAATCATTTTAGGGCATGTACACCGACAATAGATGTTCCATCTATAAGAAGCTTGGAAAATCATTTTGTATATGTTCTCTCTCTATATATAATCATTAATTAGTTAGCGGTATCGAGAAACAATTGAATAAGCAACACACTATATTATTGGTGTCTATGTGATATGCTAAAACTTAGGGAAAATTTGCTACAAGACATGCAAAGTGAAGCCTATTTGCTGAGACACACCGTTGACCACGCTATATGCTCGCGGACACTCCAGTTTTGTGTCAATTTGCTGGAACACACTCTCTTGATTAAAATAATAATTTTAGGCTGAAGGGGTGAGAGAAACCGGATGAAATGTCATGTTTGCCCTTGGACCCACTTGTCAGATTCTTCTTCATCCTTCATTCCCCTCCATCACCGGCCTGAGCTCCATGAACAGCTCCCTGCTCCTCTCGCACAGCATCTCCTTGGGCATGGCGAAGTACAGCTCCTTCTGCGGTTCAGGTGGACAAGGCCAGGCTCTACTGCTCGCTCTGCGGCTGCACGCTGACGCCTCCCATCTACCAGGTCGGGTTCTGCGAAATCCGCCGCCGCCGCCGCAAAGTGGCGAGCAATCCCTCCTCAGCTCACTCAACTTTGTTCGAGTCAATAGCAGGTAAAAGCATCCGGAGCGGGAGCAGGAACCGAATTGGCAGGGAGAGAGAAGCGACATTGCGGCGGGGGACGGGATCTGACTCACTGTAGGGCGCGGAAGATGTCCTGGATCTCTCCGTCCACCTGCTCCAGCTCGGGGCTCATGGGCACGTCGCTCGCCATGGCTCCGCGCGCCCCCTACCCATGCGCCTTGCTCCGCCTCGCGGGATCCAGCCACCCAGAGCAGCGGCGGCGCCTCCTCGTGTCGGGGTCGGGCTCGTCCAGCCGTCACTCAGGCCGGCATTCCGGTGGAGGGCGGTGGTTGGCGTCGGGAGGAAGGAGGGGGATGGGTTTGGTGCCGTTGGGTGAGTTGGGCCAGGCCGAGCTGTGACCCGACGCGCATGAGCTGTGAGCTGTGAGTTGTGACCGACCTGTCAGCCGTGGATGAAGGGGAATGAAGAATGAAGAAGAATCTGACAAGTGGGTCCAAGGGCAAACATGACATTTCATCCGGTTTCTCTCACCCCTTCAGCCTAAAATTATTATTTTAATCAAGAGAGTGTGTTCCAGCAAATTGACACAAAACTGGAGTGTCCGCGAGCATATAGCGTGGTCAATGGTGTGTCTCAGCAAATAGGCTTCACTTTGCATGTCCTGTAGCAAATTTTCCCTAAAACTTATATCAACGATTGCTAACTATATATTATACATGCCCTTATATCTAGAAGGACTAATTATGTGGGTATCGGGCTTAGTGGATCCAATTTTGGAGAATCATTTTTTTCCAAAGATCATAGCATCATGTTGTCATTTTTTCCAAATTAAGATCATAGATCATGTACACGGTCATAACAAGTTTCAAAAAAGGCCTTTTCATAACTCACACATAAACTTTGGAAACAGAATCTCTTCCCTACCAAGATGTACAATTTTCATGACGATCTAAATAAAACTACTAGAGGAGGCCTAAAAATGCCTGTGGTCAGTTTGCGAAGCTGCAGCTATTACTTGCAATAGGTGGTACACCTGCGGGGGCCAGCGGGATCGGGTTGGCTAGCATCAGCAGTTTGCCAATAAATATTTCCCAAACTAGCTAACGGGGTGTTCTAATATTTCTTTTATAGTTATTATTGGTTGAGTTGATTTTGCAGTTCCCTAATAATTTTATCCCAATCCAACTACCCTATCGGGCCAACTCTGTCTTTATTTGGAGAGAGTTGGGATAGATTGTTTATTTGTCCCAAAAATATTAGTAAAAGGGAAATATATTAAAGTTAACTTATTGGATTCTCTTAAAAAAAGAATAAATGACAAGTGAGGTTTTTTATATATTTTATCACGCCGTCCCTAATTAGCTAGTCAAGGCGCATCTTACCTTACCTTCCACTAGCAAATGTACCCGTGCGTTGCTACGAGTGAAGGTGACTTCATTAGCGAAGGCGCATGAGAGCCACGGACGCCACCGATTCCGCATCCGATGTGGAGCATAATAAAGGTGAGATCCTCAGCAGACACTACGCCTAGGAATGACAGCGGGTCGATGACAAGCATGCGAGTGATATGAGATGATGAAGGGGTGTGTGCGGCGGTGTGAGATAGCAAGAGCGGGTGAGGTATTGTGGGTTGGTTAATACCAGTGCGTTGCTATGAGTGAAGGGGACTTTGTAAACGAAGGCGAGTGGGAGCCACATATGCCGCCAATTCCTCATCGATGAGAAGCACGACAAAGAGAGATTATATGTAGACGTTACATCAAGAAGGACGACGAGTCAACACAATCGGGATGCGAGCGACATGTGAAGATGAAGGGATGCGCAGGAGTCATGGACCCATGCCCCCTCCCCCAATTCCACATCCAATAAGGAGCAAGACAAATGAGAAATCATCGGTATACATTACGCCTGGATATAAAGGTGGGGGTACGAGCGACGTGAGAAGACGAACGTGCTCATATCCATATCCATCGAGGACAGCGTCTAGGACACCCACAGATCAGGTCAGCAATTATCGGCGGACGACGGACAAAAAATTCAGGCAGAACACACAAAGATTGATTCCTTGCTTTAGTATTAGGTAAAGATTATGGGTTTTTATAAAATTACGACGTACCGTAGAATCAATCATTGCTTTAGTATTAAGTAGAGATTAGGCTAGAAGTGCTTAATGTTTTTATTACTATCCGTAGCAACTCTCGGGCATTTTGCTAGTAATCTAAATTTGAGTGCTAAGAGAGCTAAACCGAATAAAAGTTCTGAAAATTTTGAACTGGCGTTTTTATGTTTTTGACCAAAATTTGCAGCGCCCATCTACTTTTATGTTGAGCAAATTGCATAGGTGTTTTAAGGAAAGTTGTAGCCCTAAAATTCCTCTAGGTTCTATTGTTTAATTAGTTTTTAAGCATACGTTTAAATTTTGAGAAATTTTGAATGGAAGAGGGGCTGCTCGGCTCGTAGAACCGGCAGTTCGGTCGCCGGCCGTCGGAGCTTGTGCGCCATGCGGCCGCGCAACTCTCTGTCTCCACGTCACGCGCGTGCACACGAGCCCGAAGCGCTCGCCAACTCGTCTTCAAGCCCCAGCGCCCGACGCCCTCCCTCTCCTGCTCAAGCAGAGCTCCATCCGCTGGCCGAATCCATCGCCATCGCTTTAGCAAAACCAAATCCCTATCATACATGCTTCCTCTACCTTCCCAACTCCAAGACCGAGCAAAGCGCCTTGAACCTCCACTATCCCAGCTCTGGGAATTTCCAATTTCGCAACTTTCCAGTACCGCAAGCTGCCGCCATTGGGGTCGCCATGGGCAGCTCTCTCCAGCCCCTCCGCAGCTCAAGCAACAACATGAATCGAACTCACAAGATGTATTGAATCCCTCGCTCTGCCCGAAAGAAAACCATTGCAGCCGCCAGTGCTTTCTCCGGAGCGTCGCCGCGCCGCCATGGCTGGGCGGCCGGGAGCCTGGGTCCCTTGTTCTTGGTAAGGTATACGGTAGAAGAGGTCATGGGGTGGGGGGGGGCGGTCACGCAAAGAGGAGGCGAGGCATCAGGATGTCGGGCTGCGCCGTCGATGTTGTGGAGAGCCGGAGAAGAAGGTCAGGGGTAGCTATGCTGGAGTCCGGTTCGGTGCTTACTAACGTATGCAAAATAAAAAAATATCACGGTGTTTTATATAAAATTATGACGTTCCGCAGAATCAATCATTGTTTTAGTATTTAGATAAAGATTACAGCTAGATCTTCTTGACGGCGGCGGTGAGTGTGCTCTCCTCTCCTGTTACCGAAGGAACGCGAGAAATATTTCTCTATGTCAAACTAGATCTTGGCAACAAACTTTTTACATGGCCTTGACTGCTTGAGCAATTCCGGCCTGACTATCAACCACTATTGAATATGTTGGTCTTCTTCTGGCTTGAGTCAAAGAGGTGATTGCAGTTAATTTTGCCTTTATGAACATCTTTTTTATGCTAGCAAGAACGCACGCGCGACAAGCACATTTAATAGAAAATAAGACCGCATAACAGATAGTTGGCTGGAAACCGTGTTGGTTACAAACTCGACGATTCCATACTACAGAGATGGACGAAGAAGCCGGAGGGTTTGAAGGAAAAAGGCCTAAAATATGGGGTCGCTTAGGAGGGGTAATATTTCAATGACTTAGGTCGCTATGAGAGATAGTGTTTCAATGACCGGTGGACCCATCAGTTGTCAAAAGTTTTGGTATAAATTTTTGAATAATACGAAAAATAGTAAAATATTGTGAAAAAAATCAATTGTAAATAGTGATTTTGGTATGGAGGAAGTATCAAGTTGGTTTAATTTGAATCTTCCATATATGCTCTCGGGAAGTTATTACTACCTTTGTTCCAAATTACTATTCGTTGTTGACTTTTCCGCTAAACGTTTGACCTTTCGTCTTATTCAAAAATTTGTGTAAATATCATTTATTTTATTTATGACTTACTTTATCATCATATATACTTTAAGTATGACTTATTTTTCATATATTTAGATAAATTTTTTGAATAAGACGAATGGTCAAAGTTGTAGAAAAAGTTAACAACAAATAGTAATTTAGAACGGAGGGTAGTAGTAATTTCTACAACCTGTAACTACCTGATTTCGAACTTGGGCCTTGTTTAGTTCTCAAATTCCACTATGCAAAAAGAAGATTCTAATCACATCAAAATGTCGGCACATACATGGAGTACTAAATGTAGATGAAATAAAAAACTACTTGCATAGTTTTGTTGTACTTTACGAGACGAATATTTTGAGCATAATTAATCAATGTTTGGACAATTATTCACAGATACAAACGAAATGCTACAATGACGTATTTATGACAAAGTCTCAACTTTAACACTAAACAAGGCCTTGAGTACTAGATTTACTCTTAACAAAAAAACAAAAAAAACGTGCATATGCACCGGCCGGGCCAGTACGGTAGAGTGGCCATGAAAGCTCCAACGCGTCGCCAAGTTAGCCAAGCCAGGTGTGATGTGTGCGTTGACAAGTCGCATATAGCAAGCACCTAGCTGGGCATTCCTCGGAAAAATAAAGAGAGCGAGAAAAAAAAAGAAGAAGGCAAAGCTGGTAGCCTCGTACTAGCGATATCTGTTGATTTGATGGGTCGTACACCATGGAAACGACATTTCCTATTTGCGTTGCTTTTTATATTCTTGGGGCTAATAGTAAAAAGTTGTCCTCATCCTCCGGTTTTATCCAAAGCCAAGCGACCGTGTTGGAGTTGAAGTTGGAATGCAGCTGGCAGCTACTCCCTCCTATAATATAATCATTTCTCGATTTCTACGCATCACGTTTGACCGTTCGTCTTATTTGAAAAATTTATAAAAATATAAAAATAATTATGATATACTTAAAATATATATGATGATAAAACATATCATAACAAAATAAATAATATTTTTATATTTTTTTAATAAGACGAACAGTCAAACGTGAACAGAAAAAATCAACAAATATTTACATTATGGGACGGAGCAAAGTTTCGTCTTCCGTTGTTCTCTTCTCTGGAAAAGAAAGGAATACCCGCAGCCTTTTGCTACAGCGACTTTGAATCATTTCCTCGAGAAGGCAGGAACCATCACGCCGAGAAATGGTATATCCACAAGCGAGCGAGAGAGAGAGAGAGAGCAGTGGTGGAAAGCAGATGCTGCCATTGGTGGGGAGGAGATCAATGGCCACTTCCTCTACCTCCTGGTTTCTCACTCGCAGGCCAAGAACCAGCAACTGCCGGTAATGGTAAGCTAATGAATCACTTCCGCTCTTCCTCATCTCTCTTTAATTTCTCCCCCTCCTCCTCCTCCTCCTCCTCAGCATCGCATCATGCTCCCATTTGAGTTCTACGTAGTATATAGGACCTCAGCTAGATTCCCCCGGCCCGGCCCTTTGCAGAGTTTCTACTAGTATAAGAAAAGCATTCTGACAAACTGTCCGGGAAGCATTTCGTTAAGAAGTTATAGTACAAGAATTGAAAGGGATCAGATGTTGGTTCCATTTTTTTCTTTGTTTTTCAGACGAAACATCAGTTTATCCCTTTGGTTCAAGCTCAGGCGACACCTCCTATACATATGTGAATGCCAAATTAATCTCATGTATGGAAGTATTTTCTTTTGGGCAATCATGTATGGAAGTATTGACCAATCCTCTCTGTACGCATCAGCTGCTGCTTGACGCTGATGCTTAATCCCTCGTGCGCAATTTCTTTGTAATGCTCCGGAGGTAAGCTAGCAATTAGAGTGATCTTTCTATAAGCATGCTAGAAGAGTGATATGGATTATTTAATTTCCTCTCTTGTACCCGCCCTACAGGGCTGCAGCGTTGATTTCTCATTTTTTTTTAATTCCGCCTCGTCTAAAATGCTGAAGAAACAGCAAGCAGGCTGTAAGCGCTCAATGTTTCTAAAGGCGGCCTGTATAAATTGTGTTTTAGTTTCTAGAGAGTGCAAATTTTCGTACCGCGTATTTCATTTTGATATTCCTATAAATTTGATATTCCTATAAAATAATTTTAAACTTTAGGGATGATAATTTGTTGTCTTCCCAGCCATTAGTTGTCTCCGGCGTCAATTGTTCTGTTAGTAATGAATAGCAGAGCTCCAACACTGCTTGTTTCCCAAAGTACTAAAAGAGCACAATAATAAAGTTCTAAATATATGTGATATGTGTTTCTACTACCGGCTAACCTACTGTTGTCATGATAAATCTTTTGTTATTCCTATAAAACTACGAAGAATATGTTAGAAGAATCGCAGGTTTGGTTCTCTATCACACTATGCATGCGCCTAGCTGCCACAAAAAGCACGGGCAAGGCAGCGGTCTTTGGCAAACTATCGTAGCTGATCAAAATAGCCGTATATGTTCATCCTCTATAACTGCTGTCTACAATATTTACATTAAAATTTCATGATTTGTGTTAGATTATACAATTTATAATGCACCTTGCTATATATAAAACTTAATTTTTATATACTTCATCTTCTTGTAATCTCAATTGTGTTTCTGTTTTAGGTGCCGGCTATAATTATGGTAAATACTATATATATCCATGCATCATATTTATCATGTGAGAACTCGTACGATTTAGCGTTATGTAACTGACATATCCGTAGATACAATTTTGCACAGCAAAACTAATTAGGTTTCTAAAACCAAAAATTGACGGAGTCAAGTAACTGAGATATATGTAGATACAAAGTTTTGCACAACAAAATTAATTAGGTTCCTCAACCGAAATTTAAGGAGGTGACTCAACTGGTCGAGGACCAAATCCATCAGTTAAACAAATAGTGTTGGTGATCTCGGCTGTGTTTAGATGAGGTGAAAAGATGGTGAAAAAGTTGCATCGGACACTGTAGCGCACTGTAACACTTTTCGTTTGTTTGTGGTAAACATTGTCCTATCATAACCTAACTAGGCTCAGAAGATTCGTCTCGTCGTGTACACCAAAACTATGTAATTAGTTTTTTTATTTACCCACATTTAGTGTTCCATGCATGTGTCATTTGCTATATTTAATGTTTCGATGTGATGTTGATGTGATGTCGATGGGATGGAAAGTTTTGGAATTCAAGGGAACTAAACACAGCCTTAATATCCAACATTTTGGTGATGTGAAGTACTAATACCATATCTTTCAATGCATGGAGTCAGCTGTGCTGCATCATGCATGATTTGATTATTGCTTTTCCAATCTTTGTAATGTGCAGGTGATCTACTTGGACTGATGCAATGGCTTTTAGTTGGATTTGGAGTTTGGAATTGGCCACACTAACAGTTTGAAAGGTCTGAATCCTTTATTAAGCTAGGTCTCAATGCACATATATCTTTCTCATAGCATACTAGGAGTTGTATTAACTTATTATATCTATCCAAATTTACCAAAGATTCTCGCGGCGTAACAGTTAGAGCGTTGAACTCCGGGGGTCGATGAAACCCCTGTTGCCGGTCCGGTTTCAAATCATGGTACCAACTTCTTTAAGACAAAATCAAAGGGATTCCTATCCCTCTTGTCGAGCTTTTTTGTGGTCTAAATTTGGATAGCTTAGTTATTATTCTGTTCATTTGTTACTGTTCTGTTCTTTTGTTACTGATCTTTTATAGTTTGTCTGCAATTATACTCTAAAATAATTGAGCTATGTTGTTTTGAAAGTAATTGATGAGAGAAACTTATTAGTACTATATTTTTATGTCCAATCAAGCTTGATATATAGTTTTAAACATACTTATAATGGGATTTTAGAAACATTGGCATCACAACTAGGTCTAAACATGCAAAAGGAGAAATAGTGCATTTGAGGGTCGAATATTGGTGAATGAATGCTCAATTTATCCAAAATGCTTACTGAGGTATATGCAAAGCATAAACCAATGACCCTAAAACAGATGCCGCATTTTTTAAAACAAACATGTAGTATGAAATACAGTTTCAGATGGCATAGGAACACAAAAACTGCTGAAGGTATATGTACACTCCACAATACATTCTGTCACATGCATAAACTCCATGGCAAAAGAAGACAAAATTAATATTGAAAAGATGGATCATAACATACATGTACTAGACCAGTACCTGTGTAGAGCACCTAATTAAATAAACATACACTATAGACATCCAGTCAATTATATATTATCGTGGTTACACACGTTCATGATCCTATATATGAGGAGGTAGCTATCATAAAATAGACTAGCATGAAAAAACCTACATGACTCATTTTAGATCCATTGGACAACGCTGCTACAAAATGTTACTAATAGAACTGATAATCCACCACATAGACCACAACAGAATATACTATTATGGATGCTTCATCTTTTTCTGCATGGTTTGCTTCTACTAATTGCCCACTATTGCCCACTCTAATATGCACAATTAGCAATAACCAATCAATCAATATCGACAGGCCTTAAAAATTATGCTTCAAAAACCAAAATAAGTATATACAGTTACAAAATACATAATCTGCTAACAATTGATGTTAAGAATATAATCTACATTCCTTTTTAGTACATGATGAGATTTCCACATGTTTTTTTTCAGAAAAGGCCATGGCGAGTGCAGACAGAAGAATAGATGGGCGCCAAAAAATGATGAGAACAAGAAGCAGTCCCACATCTTAAAAAAAGAAAAAGAAAAAGAAGCACTCCCACACCAGAGCCTCAACTCTGATGCTAAATTCATCAGGTCAGATATGCATGGTACTGCTATTTTCCCGGACTACCCTTTGATGCCTTTCAAGCGGAACCTTCCAACAACTCCAACCTGATCTGTTGTCTGGCCAGCTAACGTTTTCAAGTAGGCTTAAGTGATCTGAGAGAGTATCTGTAATGCTCATCAAGCCCTAAAATTATAAAGGCAGTCGTCAGCATGGTTTTGACTCCTCCTTTGGTGTAGATTAAATAATAAGTCTGCTTATAACAGGCGCTGTTTTGATTCTGGCTCAAGATAAGAGTCTGCAGCGAGGCACTTGTTATTGTAAGGTGAACCAAAGAAGAAATTACACTTCATGTGTAGATGACCTAAGATGCTTAGACAAAGCTTATGTTCATAGCTAGGCGCTTGAAGAATCAAGGGTGTAGTATAATGATCATATAAATAACCTATGCTTGGATCATCATAGCATACTGTGTAAATAACCTATGCTTGTGGAGTAATAACTAAATCTGGTTAGCCCTGCATTTCTCCCAGGTAACTGATGTTCATATCTCTAGGAAGGAAAATCTTATTAGTCAAGGGTGGTGAAGGCATATATATTGGTTGGCCTGGTATGGTCATGTGACGACTCCTTGTTTTTATCTTGAGACGACCGCATAGAGTACACAATACTGTATGTGAATTTCTTTTGCTTATAAACATGTCATTTTTAAAAATAATTACATAATTACACTACTATGTTTTGCAATTTTATATTTTATAATTTCTGCGAAAGTACATGCATGGAGTCTGCAATTTTACATGTCATGTTTCACACTGTATATAGCATCTAGCACACTTGTATACAGGACATGGTGAATTCTTTCGATTCAATTTGGACTTTTTTCCGGGTGGGACTGTAAGTTCAACATCACTCTATTACATTTAGGTAAAGTAGATTCATGCATATATGATATATCTTGTGTTAAATTAATGCATTGGAAATATGACACTGTTACACTTTATGGTGACAAGAAATTAAAAAAAATTGTGTTCTTGCGCAGATTGAGCTATTCGCTCTGGTGTGGTCCGAGCTCATGCATTCAAGTGGGGCGTGCAGCTGGCTTCATGCTCTTGGATAGGCCCAGCTGCAGAATGAACAGTTCTCACGGTACAGTATGCTGCTCAATGTACGTAGTGATCCTGATGTGTGGTACGTACCGTATTCCTGTTGCATAGATACAATTTCCTCGTTCGTCTTTTTAACCCAAGCAAAGTACTTGAGAATGACAAGACTAGATACATGTGCACACACTGTTTGTCCTAAGCCTTGGAGTACAACATATGTGACCGTTGAGAGGCTGCATTTTGTGGGTGGAATTAATCGGAGTTGTACAATTCTACGTGCACAAACAGTTAGTACTATATATCACTGCTAGGACCCATCGTGGTGACAGATCAATTGCAGTTCTTGTTATAGCCTGGCCAGTGAAGGACTACGGCATAAGAGAATAGGTAGGCTTTCCCATTAGGCACGCATTCTTTTAGAGTATGTTCCCATTAGGCACCTCGTGAGGCCCTTTATGAAGAATGCCGTTTATGATCTATTAATAGGTAATAAAATATAAAGGAACACTGTGATCTTACTGTCATTACAACTATCACCTTGGCAAAAGAAGGCACAGGATCAGAAGGTAGCTAGGTTATATATTCTTTAGTGCTATGAAAAGAAGTATTCTTTCTCATAATCAAATTTTGTAATAATTAAGTGGCGTTGAAAGATGAGGGGGGTGGGATGCTTTTTATTTTCTTGATGAAACAAAATTTTCCTTTATCTAAAAAATTATGCTTTAGCGTTGGATTTTGTATAGTGCAAACATACACGGGTCTTGGAAGTTAAAGAGGATTAATTGTGAAAGATGGTCAAGACCATCTGTACTCTCGTAGTGTTGTGTTTAAATATTTTTGTGGCCAACTTTGTCAGGATGATTACTTTACGGATTTAGTTAGTTTAGTTCTCTATGGGTTTATCGACCTTGATATATAGGACCTGTTTGGTTAGTTGATGGTAAACTAAATTAAGACAGTTTACAGACTAAAGTACCAAACACCTTGTCTAAATTACTATCTAAAGTGTTGTAGCACATCTAGCACTCAAGGATGTGTTAAAACCATCTAAAATGTCTCTTTTCCCTCAGCTGCCCCCGTCATTAATGCGCTCCCCACCCTTTCCAGAACCATGGGTAGCAGCAATGAGGGATATTTTGGTCTTTGATAAGAAATTTAGACACTTTAGACAGAACAACCAAACAGTGGGTGTCTAAACTTTATACACCTCTTTTAGACCGTACATGTTTAACACCGAGTAACCAAACAGGCCCATAGTGTTCCCTGTAATAGTATGTGTCACTCTGCGCCCTCTAGTGAATATGACGCTTATACTAAACTTTTGGTGATTTCATTGACCATCTCATCTCCCGACAATAAGGCCGACAGCATGCATATGTAGAAGCCCAAGCATTTACCTGTGGTAATTTGAATGCGGCGACAGTACTTAGCATATTCTTTGGGAAAACAAACTTCAGTATAGCAATAATTAAACTACATAATTTAAAATCTGTTTAGCTGCTTTTAGTTTGTTCTGGGAACCATAGTTTTTTGTACATAAATTACAGGCAAACTGCACCCCATGATAATGTAAACGGAGAAACGTGTTCACGGCGGGGGAAGCTGCAAGACGTACATGTGCATATATATAAAGTAATACGTGTAAGTCTGGGGGAATGCCCAGGTCTACATTTAGAAGTATATATATACACGGAGGTCAGGTTCATGTACTTCCAATAGATTATTTAAAAATAACAACACATAAATGCTTCATGTTAAAATATTCACATTTGTGCAACAAAAACTTCATATATGCACAACAACGAAAGTAAAAGAAGACATGAGAGATAAAGCTTAATATATAGCTTATCCTCCAGCCATAGAAGGCTTACCTACTGTCTTTTTCTTACTGAATGCAAGTGTATATGTATATATCCTCAAAATGGTACGGTGTACAAGTATGGTTTTTTAGAACTTTTTAAATATAATAAAAAATGTAAAAAAAACTTTGATGTTGATACACCTGAGCGTAGAAAAATCAGCATGCGCTCTTTCTTATGTTAACATCAAGTTAGCTTCTGGTGTTGACAAAATTAAGATGCCAACGTCTCACTTTAACCTGATTATGATGTTGTCGCCATGGACCTATGGCTTCTGTCGGCCGCGCAAGCAATGGCTGTTACTTGAAAAGCATGACTGGATTCAATAAAGGCCAGGCTTGAGCTAAGACATTGATGTGCTTCTTGAACCTTAAGATAGACATAGCTTTCAACATAATACTCTATGCTACAGAAGATGTAATTAAGCATGGTGTCGGCTAGTTATTTGTATACTTACCTGCATAATGATATCCAATCAAATAGCAATTGATAATTTGGTACACAAACTGAAACCACATGCAAATGATAATTTCAATGTGGAGGTGCCGTTATAATTTAATATCTACTCTCCTTCTGAAAATGTAATTAGAAAACGGCCAGCATATGCAAATATATTTGTTAACGTGAATTATTAGATATAAATATACATAAGGGTCCGAGAAACTGATGTGTCAATCTACCTTGAGACCAAAATACAGGAGAAGCATTCTCAAGTTCTAATCAGATCGATTTGCGATTCATAAAGAAATCAGTAAGAAATAAAAGCGATTAGTTAATCGTTAACACTACTCAATTCTAACTCAACTGAGTGATGATCTCCATGAGTGGTTTAATTATTTTATGAACATCCCATGAATTATAAGACTATAAAGCCATTAGAATACAGATTTTAACATGCATACAAGCTGCATCGTGGTAGAGAAATTGGCCTTCATTCAGGGTCTTCTGCCTGGTAGACCTCTCTTTCTGCATGCTATAGCTTCAGCCCTCAGTTGCTTTTCATTCTTTCATGAAACAAGTGAATTATTACTTCTTCATTGCTTGCCAAATAATAATGAAGTTCTATCAGCACATACTATTTGATCTTCTTCATTTATTAAAGAGATTCAGTTTGGAAATCACAGTAGTGAATCAACATAGATTAGATTCCATTGATGAATCAACACAGTGCATGCTGCTAGCTATAATGCATCATGCGATGACCAAACCAAGTTCGACGTCACGCAGTCAATCACGAAGGCTAGAAAGAGAAATACACACAGATTAACACAAGAAATTATTGGGAAGGTCATGGAAGTGGGAAAGGGTATATGTAAGTGGAAGTTCTAGTACCTAGTGCCCGTGTTCAGAAGAAGCGTGGGTTCTGCTGAAAGACGACTCCACCGAGGTCCCATTGTTCTTGGCAGTAGTAGTTGCCGGCGCCGTATCCTCCATTGCCGAAGCCTTGGATCACGTCGCTCGCCCCTGTGATTTCTTGCATCCTTCCTCCATTATTGTTGAGGGTTGATGATGAGCACCTCTCCAATTCAGCAGCAGCAGCACACGCCATGTTCGACGATGAGTGGTGCTGATGGCTCAAATTGTTGGAGCTCGGCCTGTCCCTCTCCACCTCCTCCACGTCAATTGCTGATGCAAGCTTCACCCACCGCATCCGGTGCTTCTCCTTGGTCCGCTCCCTCGCCCTCTCCCTCGCCTTCGCCCTCGTCTCCTTGTCGGGGACTGGGTGTGTGGCATTGGCGGACTTTCTTGGCGGCTTTGGGGTGGTAGCCGCCTTTCTTGGCTTGGCCGGCTTCTTCCCCTCGCTGCGGCCGCCGCCATTACCCTTCGGCTGCTGATCCCCTCCTCCGACTCCGAGCTCCGCCGGGTTGTGCTTGCCGTCGACGGAGAGGCTGCTGGAGCCGTCCTCCTCCACGCACTCCGACAACGCGTCGTCGGTCATGATCTCCTGGATGGCGGCCTTGGACGTGTTGAGGAGCCATTGCACCGTCTTGCTGGCCTTGTCGAAGCCGAGCATGTCCTGGAGCGCGAAGAACTTGCGGGCCACGTCGAGGGAGAGCCGCATCCGGCGGTCCCTCATCCCGCCGGCGGTGCATATCTTGCTGTGCCGGTCTTTCCTCGCGGCGGCGGCGGCGGCGGAGGCCCTGTCGAGGATGGCGCCGGCGCCTTGTGCATTGGCGCAGGCAGTGTCCGGCTCCGTAGCCGGCGCCGGCTCGTCCTCCATCAGCGGCTGCAAAGGCAGCTCCGGCGAGTCGATCACGGCTTGTGGCGGCGCGGCACTACCGAGCTGGTAGGTGAGGTGGAAGCTGGCGTCGGCGGCGGCGAAGGGTGGGGAGCATGGGTAGTAGAAGAAGCTGCTGGATTGCTGCTCCGGCTTTGGGGAAGGCGGGCTGAGCTGCAGCTGTTGGTAAAGCGGTAAGTCCATGGGGCTTGAGGAATCACAGAAAGGAAACATGTGCTTTACTGATGGGACTCCAAGGCTCCCTGATGCCCGGCCTCTTCTCTAGGTCCTGGCACAAAGAGCAGTGTATGTCTCGATCGATCTCTGTGAGTGAGAGAGCGGCAGGAGGAGTGTGGCCTATGATCAGATGTGTCCGGCCATGCATAAGGCCTAGGCTTGTGCTTCAGACAGAGGTGAGAGAGAGGCCTAGCTGATCAGATCATCTCTCTCTACAGGTTCAGAGAGAGGAGGAGGACTGGAGCGAGGATGCAGGCGGCATGGGCTCATGTGCATAGCCTGTGTAGGAGACCAAGCAAAAGAGAATTGGGAACCTTGGTATTTTTTTGATGTGAGAGTGAGACACTCGATCGCCCCTACACCTTAGATCGAGGGCTGTGCTGTGCCGGCCCGTCTTTATAGAGAGAGGATGGGAGAGCGATACTGCCTGTTCGTGTGGATGAGGTGAGGTGAGGGAGAATACAAGGACCTGCACTATTGGGGGAAAAGCTGCGTGCATGTTGAGACCCTATTGGCTACAAGTGACCTAGGACATTTATTGGTCAGATGGAGATGGCCATAACTGCAGTAGGAATAGGATGGATGTGCCTCCTTGAATCCCTTCTTCAGGAAACCAAAGACCGCGGTTTTTTTGCAACGTGCACAGGGATTTGAGTTGTATACACTGAACATTGTGGGGGTTTCAAAACAATGGACCAGTACTACTGTATGTAGTGTACAAACATGGTAGGGAACCGATGTGGTCATATGAGCTGGGTCTTCCCAACTTTAGGCATATATATATGGGTGGTGATAGATCCAGTACGTGCAATTGTGCAAATGTGATCCATCTCGACGTCACACAAAATGACTGCTCATTGCACCCAGAAAAGTTATTTGTCCTCCGGTACAAAATTGTCATCTGCAGTACAATTTGCAGGTGATTAATTTGATCAGATAAAAATGGTATATAATTGTCTTGAAAACTAAATACTTCGGTAATACGCTAGATTTTTTATAGGTCCTAAACAAGGATGCAAACGCTAGAGCTTTTGTATTTTGAAAGTTTTCATGTCCAATATGTATCGCCAGATAACTATACTTTTCCAAATATGAGAGCGAATTCTGTCCTATTTTCCATTAGTAAAAATATTTCAATCCCTGCTATGTCTATGACATCTAGCGTGTGGACCTAGGGGTCCAAAATATCATAGGCACAGAGGGCATCGAAAATAAGGAATTGAACAATTTTTCAATGGAAATGAAGAGTAGTCCCATATTCGTTAGTACTATATCCAACCAAATTTGCAGTCCAACCACTTGCAAAAAAAATTATTAAATGTACTTAAATTACCATTTCCCTTTCAACACGATACATAATTTTGAAGACAATGTGAAAATCTAATCACATTAATTATCGAAACTACTTTTGAATATTTTGTATTTAGCATCGTGCTTTCTTAGACAGCATTGCAAAGAAAAGAAAAGTAAACATCCTCATGAGGAAAGATGATACTCATCCATCCAATCAAAACATATATCATTTACTCGTTTAGAACATTGGCATGGTTTACAAGGCGGCATTTCAACCAACAATTTCTATGAAAAAGAGGGTTTCCAAGTAAAGATTAATATATAAAACATTTACAAAAATATTTTCATGATGAACCCGGTGATGTCTATCTCTTATATAGTCAATCTATATAGAGAGAAAGAAGACACATGGTCAATGAATCCTAAAATAACATGTATTTTGAATGTCAGGGAGTATTAATCCACCAACACCATCGCCGCATGTTATCAGGGTAGTCCCAACCCATGATGTCCATAGGTGGTGTCCATGATGCCATGTTAGCAAGACACTACTTTAGAAATTGTATTCTCTAACCCATGATTTTTAGTGTGGGTTCTCAATAAATTCATCATCTCTCATCTTCACCAATCACTAATCGTATTTGTTTTTTATCTATAATGAAGATACTATCATCTCACAACCCAAACTTGGTAGTGTCCCATACATAGATTCTCGTGTAAAAATTGGGTCTTGTATGAGACCAAGTGTTTTGCTCTTTTCCCCTCTCTCTTATTTAATGTAGCGCCACATAAGTCAATAGTCATACGTGTCACCCTATTTAATGCTATGAAAACCATACTATTCGAAGGGTTGGGACTGCCCTCAGATGACGTCCTCCCTATCACCGAAGGCCGGGAAAAAGAATTCTTGTGGTAGAAACAACTTATTACTTCCATATTGCTCTAATTCAATTTATCTATTAGTCAATTCAGAAGAAATTTTGTTCTATAAGGCTTGGCTGGTTAGCTTTATATATTGCTCACTCGCTTGATAGCCTCCACTAGCTATCTCGCTTTTGGCACTTGGCCCGCAGATCCAGCAAGGCCATCACAATTCCATCACCCTACCCTACCACCACACTTGATGTTTTATCCATCTTCTTCCTCCCAAGCTTTTCCATCGCTTCATATCTGAATCCTAACGACACCGCTGCATGATAAAGGGTCACGACGTCCTCGACCTAGAGGTGTACTGTAGAGTTTTTAGGGTGAGTAACTTCAGGATAACTTGGTGTATATATATAATGCGATCGACGTGCTAGCAAAGCCCTGTGGTTGGTGTCCATATCTGAGCAAGTTGGTTGGATCTCTTTATTTCCGAGTAACCTTTATTTCCAGCAGGGTCTTGTTTTTTAAAGGTACCATTCCCGGACGGCTTCTTTTGCATTGCATCTGCCCTAAAAAACAACCACATCACTCCAAAGGCAAGCATTACATATGGTCCCTAATGATTAAGTGATGATGTGTACAGTTATAAGGCATTATTATTAGTTTATTTTGGGATGTGATCGAATTACACTCAGCTCCCACCGATCAACTCGACCAAAAGAACTCTGAGAAAGGTCAAAATTTGACCTTTACTAATGCTTATGTACTTTTTGGACAGTTAGGCTCATCTTAACTACCATACAGTAAGCAGATATATACTAGCATGCATATATACTGTGTGGATGGACCACACTCTGGCCAAAAGGTCCTGTAGAGTTCGCTAGGTTTTACCAAAGAATTGAGACCGGTTAGCTGCACGTAGCCGCAACCCCTGTAGAAGCTCGGATAGTTTTTGCAGAATTCTGGTGTGGGGCTAAACTGTGTGTATACGCATGGGCGCGGGGGCAACTGAATCCCCCCCCCCCCCCCCCCCCCCCCCCGCAAACCCTATTGCGCGCCCTAGCTCAGTTCGAGAAAACACAGTATCGTCAAAAGAAAAAAGTTCTGACCATACAGTCAATATAGCTTCAGTGCTACGGGGCGCATAGCGTTTCGTAGAGTGAGGTCGCGCCGCATCGAGCTATGGCCGTAAACTTTGAAACTAGCAACTGAGATATGGAAGGATTAAATGAGAGCGAAGGGAGGAAGTGATTAACACATGTAACCTGCTTGCGTTATGTGGATCGGATATTCTCCTAATAATAGAGTCAAGGAATAATGCTTCTTATTACTAGCCAGAACATAAAACTACAAAGTTGTCTGATCGATCGGCTTTTAATTTTCTAGTATTTGGCTCTTTGTTGCTTTAAGTCCTTTTGTCAACGGTTCTTATCATATCCATTTTTTCAATATATTCCCATAGTTATTTTTTGTGTGTGTTCTAAGTACTATTAACCTACACATGTGATACCAACTCATATGTTGGTTGCTTTATGTTTTTTGTGCAGTTCATGTTATCGACATGATGGGATTTTTATGTGCAATTCATTATATTTTGCATCATGTGATAAAAAAACAGCTAGACAAACCATTGCTAACTTCAAACTCTCTTTGATAAAACCTTAGCACATAAACAAAAAGAAAATATGTGGACTCGGGAAGTGGAAAGGTGCATGGAGATAAGTAAAGCACAGAAATGGAACAATGCTGCGTAACGTGCAATTGTACGGGGTTTTGAAACACACAAAATAGTCATGAGCAGTGTTGTGTTTGGATATTGGTTTATAAACCAAAGAACACTTTGGAGAATAAAGTGAGGGTATTCCAATTGATTTCAAAAAGGAAGAACTGCAAGAGGTCTGACTCATGCTTATTTTCTACAGAATTGGTGTTGGAAGCCATTCCATATAAAAATTTAGCATCCTCAATTCTTTGTTGTTTCATATCGGCATTTAGAATTCCGTCAGTATTTAAACTTGTTATGCAATGGCATTTATGTCCCTGAACTATAAGATACATATTTAGAAATTTAAATGTGTTGAGTGTGACAGATAATGTCTGATACTACCGTAATTAGTACAGACTTGGTTTTGTCATGAAAAATTAGCATCAAATAAATATGTGGCATGGCAATATGGTGCTTGAATTTGCGAACTGATCGTAGGTCATCCGGTAAGATTCTTTATTGTGGTGAAACCTGCCCACCGGGTTCGAGTTCTCAACTCAACATGAGTGTCATATTTTTCATAGATTTATTTCAGAATTCACGATATTTTTTCAGTAGTAGACGATGTGTTGGACAACACCGAGGTGCTCATGGTGCCTTTATCAATCTCTCTCGGAGGTGCTCATAGGATATAGTTTGTGTACGTGTATTTAGAGAGTTTAGTGTGCATACGTACGGGTATCTGTTGTACTGGTCTTTCGCAAAAACATGGTGTTTGGACTTGCTGGTGAACTCATCAATGGCCTCCATTGTTTTTTTTTCTTTCCTTCCCTGGTTGCAGCACATTCAGTCAAGTAGCTATCACTCATGGTGACAAAGTTTTCCGTCAGCACAGGAGTCTAGATGCATAAGTGGTGCATATGCCTTACAGGTACGATAGATATGGAGGCCGACATGGGCTGTTGACGACACAAGTGCGCTCAAGCCAACTTTTAGCGTTGGATAGAAGAACCTGCTTTTCTCCTGAAACAAATCATGCCTAGATTCGTGATCAAGAACAGAAGTCTGCATTGGAAAATATTGGTCATGCAGCAGGCAAGTGGCAGCGCCGCATGCATTTCGACTCATGTTGGTGATGTGGACTCTACCTGCCAGAGTCGATTGGACAGCGTGTTTTTCTTTCAAGTAAGTGGCTAATTGCCACAATTTGCACTGCACTGGGTCCGTTTCCTTGGGAAAGAGTGGTAGTGAGGTGAGGGGGCCAGCCAGTGAGCCAGCATGCAGACCTTTCGCCACCAAAGTGGAATTTGCCTCTGGTCTCAATGCCGTTATTGGGGCACACGTTTCGGGATGCCAGAGGGAAGCGGACACTGCCATGCCTGTAGCCTAAAGCAGCCATTGAAAGTGACACCATGCATGCTTGTGCGTCCAGCTTTATAGCCAGCAGAGCCTCTCACTCACAGACACTTCTGTAGACACACAGTCCGACTCCATGCGCCAACAGATGTTTGGATGGAAATTGATCCATCAGGGATCTATCATCTATGTCCTGCCTTGGTGGCCATGGGAACGTGATGGGGAGCCTTTCTTGCCACTGATTATATTCACGCGGCAATTGAGTCGTGTCATGTGAAAATTCCGCGCAAATCGGTCTCATCCTTTTCGACAGACATTGAAATAAAATAATCTCTTAAAGATAGCTAGAGAGATAGCAAGAACGATCAGATTGTGTGAGTAGGATATCCAACAAAAAAATCTGCTCGAGAGAAATGATGCTTATGTCCCAAGTTCACCCACGAGGCCACCTTTTACTTCCAACAAACACTAAGGTAACGTAGTCACAATAGAATCGCTGAACCTTAATAGTATGAGTGATGCCAGGAAATCTATAAGCAACGTGGGAGTAAGGACATAAATATCGAAGCAAAAATAGCTCAAACACCTCAGGTTTTGTTTGGAAAATAGAGTATTGAAGTTGATTAGAGGGGTTTGGAGTGGAAAATTTCCCCTTCAAGTCAAAATCTTCTTCAATCCATTCTAATCCACATCAATACTTTTCAACACTCTATTTCTCAAACAAAGCCTCAGGGGTCAGGAAATTCCGACAAGAGGTTGGTACACTCCAATTCCTAGACCTCCGCTTTGTGCTCCAATAAGGGGTCCTCGATCGAATTTTATTAGACACTCCAACAACTTATCGGTTTTTCAGACGGGTACAATACTCCAACAAGTGACACTCTAATGGGCGAAAACTCTGAAATACGCTCTGATAAAGATTTCTCGACATGAATTTGTTAGGATATTATATATAATACTCTATTTAAAGCTTTGATATATGATCATTCTAGACGCAGCATAATAGTTAAGGTCCGAGCGTTCTGGCAAGGTGTTTGAACACTCATAAAAAGGATTTAGGTCGAGCATAAAAATTTGATTGAAAGATAGAAAGATTCATCCAAAAATAGCTCTAAATCACCAAAATAGCAAAAGCACGGGACTCGGAGGGGAACAATCTTGCATGAAGTTGAAGCTTGTAGTGCTCAGAATATTTGATTATAGATCACTCCTGATCTAATCAAAATATCATATGGATAAAAACCACATGAGTCAAAAGTTATTTTCTCTCTCCTCTCAAACCCTACCCAACTCTCTCAAGCAAACAAATGAGAATGGCCACCCAGCAAAGGATCCCAAAGGCTTTAATCTCCAACCAGCCATAGAACATATGTTTAGGCACTTGAACAAAGACCAAAATGTCGCTACACGAAACACACAACCAAAATAACCAAAATGTCCAGTTTTTCGCTAGTGAGACACGACATCTTCGTGACTTCGCATCTCCTCAATACGAGTTTCGTGGCGACATCCGTGTGCCCTCCGACCAAGCACATCATGCACGATCCAAGTGTTATGGTACAAACAGGTACAAACAGTTTTATGGCTATAGAAAACCATCCTCCTACCAACGGTTTTCATGACTAAACTGGTCAATCCCTTGCTTTGTGTAACACCCCGTCATTCAAGGCCGCACAAACAGTTTTATGGCTATAGAAAACCATCCTCCTACCAACGGTTTTCATGACTAAACTGGTCAATCCCTTGCTTTGTGTAACACCCCGTCATTCAAGGCCGCACCGCACAGCCCTTCCGAGGGACACGCACGCGTATACATAGTATCTTGCTTACACTTTCGTCTTCATTTCGTATAAAAAGGTTCACCCGAAGGTACTATAGCTGAAAGACAATGGCTTATAAGTTGTCTCCACCCTTGTTAAGCTAGCAAGGTGACACTAAACATACAAACTGAGCCGAGTGTGACATTTTGAGACCTAAACCGGCAAACTCTCTTGCATACTTCACAACGTGTGACTCACAAGTGCTTTGAGGTTCAAACTGGTTAAACCTCTTGCACAGCCCGCAAGGGCTGACTCACCACTAATTTTCAAGGTCAAACCCCGTTGTGCAAGACTTGACTCAGCACAATTTTTGTGGTCAAACTATCTGTTGTTGTGTAGAGCCTATATGAGGCCCCGTTATCAACGTGTTCTGGCGCCGCTAAGTTCTATGATGCCTTCAAGTATTTTGCGTTCCCGTGCTAGAACAGTCTACTCGAACTTGCCATCGGTATCCCCTTTTAACTCGATTGAAATAGTCTTTGTCACCTTGTATTGTTATTTCTTCAAATTTGTCATGTAGATTAGCCATATCCACACATGGAAACAACTTGTTCATCCATCACTATATATACACAGTCCCTTCGCATAAACCATAGCCCGGCCCGTTGTTCACAACTTACCGCCAATCCCTATAGCCACATCTCACATGTACCTCACAAGACATGTTACATATATACACAACATGCCTCTATTTAGCAATCGTCCATTAGCACAATCAAATACATATAAAATATAGAGTCACTAGAAAAACCTCAGATCATCTAATCAAAATTATCAATCAGTCAGCACAACCACAGACCATCTTCTCAGCTGGCTAGAAATGGAAATTTAAAATAGTATGATCTCATGGGATCGGATCCATGCATCGACTCTTGTGAAATTCACAAACCTGAATGACCCTTCGATGTACTAGCTGGGCTTCTTTACCGGTTTACCCCGCCCGGCTGCCCCTACAGTTGTGGCAGTCGCAGCAGCAGGATTCTAGCTGGTCCAGATGCTAGCTCGCCGCGGTAACGTTTGGACGGGTAGGGAGGTGTAGCAGCACCGTACCCACGCAGCATCAGTAAATAGTTATGGATATGTCCATCAAGCATCGACTGCAACTGGCGTGGCGCATGGCAACAGTGTCCGGACGACAGGCCGAGGCCATGGCAATGGCCATTCCCCGGCCTGCCCCTGCCCCTGCGCGTGTGTGCCGGCGTCTGCCCCGCTTTCACTTGTCGCTATAGGTGAGCAGTGACTGATCTGAGTTTGGTACTACCTCTGTCCCAAAAAACATGCAACTATGGAAATCGTGCTGGTCAACTTGACTAAAATTTGACCAAATTTATAGTAATTAATATTAATATTTATATTTCAAACAAAATTTATTATAAAAATATATTCCATCACGAATCTGTTGATACTAATTTTGTATTATAAGTCTTAGTAATCTTTTAAATAAATTTAGTTAAAGTTAGAATCGACTGACTTCTCGGAAAGCGGGAATTGCATGTTTTCTGGACACGTACGAGCATATGGTGGTGGGTGCGCTGCGCAGGGCAAACACTCCACCTACAAAGCCGGCCTACATGATGGCTAGATTAGCTGCTGACGGTGAGTGTCCCCTAGACTGCAGAGTGAGCATGCACGACCGGACCTTCTCTCTCCTCTCCTCTTCTCTCCCCTTCACCCGTGCCGTGTTGCTGTTGGAAGCCCGAAGGGACAATTATTTCTTGCTGGTGCTGTCATCGTCTCCTCGCTGCAGCTACTGTCCAGCGTGTGTACTCTATCTGCTCGCCCTCTATCATCTCTCATCACTTGCTCAGCCCTACTGTTTGACCGAACCACGATTCATCTCTCTCCCTTCCCTTCGCCTCACCCACCCTCTGGCTGGCAGGCTGCCCCCGGCTGCCTGCTAATAATGGTCAGACACTGATGAGGATCTGAGCACAGTCTCTGCTTGTTTCAAGGACATGCGCCCTAAAGAACACAGCTATCCTAGGATGAGATTTTTCTCTCTTGCAGACAGTGTTTTTTAGATGGTTTCTTACTGTCCTTGAGAGTTGAGACAAACAAACGTGCAACAACGTTGGACGTACAGGACGATTACACCACTTTATCACGCGCGTTGGCAGCAGGCATAAGGAAGGGGGAATTGATGGAGCCGAAACCCTGAGCTCTTGCCTCTCGGCTAGCAAAAAAAGCCTGGCTGCTGTTTCTTTTTCTCATGCCAAACTACCAGGCTAGGGGCCTAGCAGCAGCCTCTTCAAATTCGCTGGAGACTGGCTGCCTAGGGAAATCGCTGGAGACTGGGCCGGAAACCTCTTTTGTACACGAAGAAGGAACTGCCTGCCTTGCGCTCTCTCCATCACAGCCTGCTATCGGGTGACATTGCGTGGAGAAAGTGGCTTCTCCTTCAAAATTCGGAGGAATCTGGCCCGGAAAGCTGCTAGCACGGCCCGATCGATCGAAAGCACGCACCTACGTGGGCCGATTCGGCGCTCGCTCCCGCTCCCGTTTCGGATCTGTTGTCTGTGTCTGCTGGCGGGGTGGCAGCCCAAGTCGTTCCGGGCCTTTGGTGTCCCCTC
Source organism: Echinochloa phyllopogon (assembly GCA_033239725.1). NCBI lineage: Eukaryota > Viridiplantae > Streptophyta > Magnoliopsida > Poales > Poaceae > Echinochloa > Echinochloa phyllopogon. Next base: position 8,691,336 of record BTCW01000018.1, read on the forward strand.
TGCAAGACGTTGTTGGGCTGTTGGCTCCAGGCCCGTCAGTCGTCTGACTGCCGTGTCCCGCCTCCCGCGTGTGAGCCGAAATCGATTTCGGCCGCGCGAAACGCGTGCGGGCTACAGACGAAAGTGCGCGGGCATTGTCTGCGAAAGTTCTTGGGCCCTTCTTGCTTTTAGGGCCTCGTCTCCTCGGTCCGGTGACGGTGACCTCTCTCAGTGAACTTCCCTGTCACTAGGGGGAGTGAGGCTTATCTATGCCACAGTTGCTCCGGGCTGGCTGGCTCCTAGAATCTGCTCGCTCCAAAGGTCACCGGCATATGCCAAGGCGGATTCCGTCACACCATCACCTCTAATTTACACTAGAGGCTACAAAGATTCTAATTTTCCCAGTAGAAAACTCTCTGAGCCGGCCGGTGAGGACCAGCCAATCCCTATGCCGGATACAGTGCATCCCCCTAGCTGACCTAAGCCAGAGGCAAACAATTCGGTGCTCGCTGGCTCCAACCGCACCCCCAGCCATCAGTGCCGGCAACAGTTCTTGGTCGGTTACTCCGAACGAAAGGCATGCAGCCAACCTCGTGGCCTTGCCTCCATATACTGTATGCAAGGTGCTGATGCATGCTGCCTTGCATGCATGGCTGAGCTCCAACTTGCGGCACGCAGGTCGGTCTCGCCCTTTTTCACTCGCGCTCCTTGACCACATAGCCCCGGCGATCCTATCTGCATGCCTACGTGGCCGGCGGCCGGGGAATAAAAAGGCCCGGGGTTTCTGGGCCACAGAGTAGATTGTTCTCGCAATGGTCCGTGCAGTAATAAGTACGATACCCAATCGATCCTATCATACGATTCCTATGTGTGGTGTCTCAAGGTTAACTGCTGCTGATGAGATCGATGCCCAAGAAAACACACGCGCACAGAGAGATTCTGAAGAGAAAGCTGTGTGTCGCGACAGGGCGCTGCTGTCATCTTCACGGCGGTCTAAATCACCGGCGCAGGGAACAAATTCCCCATATATAGCAGACTGGATTGGACCCAGCGCGGCCGTCGCCGTTCACCGATCCATAGGATTCACTCCGGGCAAGATCAGCCGATCAGCGGCGCCCATACGCATGACAGGAATTTAGGCGTGTGGGGAGGTCCCTTTTGTTTATCCTGGCCCCCGATCGAGCACAGCTCACTTCTCACTCGATAGAGAGAAAGAGACCTTTAGGCGATACCAAGAATCCTTGGCGCCACTAGCTGTCGCTCTCTCGCGTCTTACATTCGCAACTGCAGCGTCCATTTCGCATGCATTATTGTAAGTGGAAGGAGGAACCGCTGCTTTTTCTATGCGTAATAGGGCGGCAAGGGAATTTGGCGACGATGCGAGGTGTTGGCCAATATACGCATGTCTGCTCGCTCCGGCCGGCCGGGGGTTCAACATGAGCCATGCGATGTCGTGAGGGCGCAATAGTTTTATGTCCAGCTGAAAGGGGTGAAGCCAGGGGAAAGGTGAAAGGGAGAATGTTTGCTGCGGCGGATGGAGATAAGGTCGCATCTCCAGAGGAATTAGAAGCCCCCGAGTGTGCCCATCGAACATACGCGCCTGCGGCAAAAAAAAAAGATGCATTTCGATGACATCAGTTGACGAATGATTAGTTTTTAGTCCATGTTGTGGCAAAGGGACAGCGTTTTAGTTCTTTTGATTTCAGACGACAGCTGGATTCTCTTCTGAACATTCTGCGCAGATGACTGATTTTTTTCTTTATTTTTAGTTTGGAATTTTGTTTTGGACGCACTGCCATTGTAGGTTATATAGGTAGACTTTTCCATATTCCGGACGGTATTAGTTCTTCGACTTGCGATTATAAGATGCAGCAGGCTATACTAATGGTAAAACTAAAGTGACTTTTGCCAAGGAGAGGGAAAGTATTAGGTTCTTCTTTTCCACGTCGTGATGCACCACGCTCGCATTTCCCATAAACTATCCTCTATTTATATATAGCTTCGATTTGTTATTGCTATAACCATGCTATAGTGGGGTTGGCCCTTTCCCTGACTTTTAACATAAACTCTTGTTAACACGTACGTACCAATGGGATCGACTTGGTCCCCTCTTGAGGTACCATACGTCATTCGCCCGTATAATACATCGACACTTTCCAATATGAGTAGGTCAACATGCATGACAACATCATCATGAGCCCAGCATCTCATTATGCTTGTTTTTACTCTCTGCTTATTAGCGAAGAAATTCGATCTCCTGCTAAGTGAGCCGATAAGAGGCGTACCTTAATTCCTACGCAATTGTGCCCATTGGCCGTGCACGCATCCCTTTCAGACTTTGATCAGTCACTTTGTTTATGCAGTTGACTTCGAGATGAAACTTTTACATGAATTTGGTATTTCTCTTCTGCTGCTGCCGGTGCTGCTACCTTTTATTCTCGTCACAAATGTTGATGTTGTAGGCTATCTACCCCCATATAAAAAGGTAATAGGGAGACAGAGTGGAGTCCCTTGGTCGGGGGAGAAAGAAAATCTTGCAAGTTATCCAGACCAACAGACAGACTAATTAATGTGTCTACAATCATAGGTGAAAGAACCAAACACCTCCACTGAATGCCACAGATCATATATAGTGTCACACATGGAGAATAAAGTTTGACCTCACAGGTCATGAGGGGGGTTCGTACGTGTACTTTTGGGCTCAGAGAGGCTAAATTATTTGAGCACTAAGCCGAGGAATTCAGCCTACGCTGGGTCAGCACATGATGGCTACTTGTATTTGGACCATCAGCTCGATTAGGATCACAATCATAAGTGGGCGGTAATTGTTTATCACTAACTTACATACAACACCTAATGTCGGGATTCTTCCACTATATGTACATTCCATTCCACCTCAGCATTTGAAATTCCCGTTCAAAGACAGTTCCAACTTAAAACTTTGTATCGTCACCATTGCATTTTTAAGATTTTAACAGTAAGCTAGGTTGATTCACAAAAGAAAGTGAAAAGAGGAAGGTGTCTCCGTGCCTGGTTCTGGCGCAATGCCATTCCGACAAGTGTAGTACGTCCGTGTCCTCTTCGACCATGGGACAAAATCTTGTCAGCTAGATGAGCATCGGTTCCCGGCCCGCTACAATAGGAGCGGCCTATATGCAAAATCTCCGCGTACCATCTGCTCCGGGACCTCTAGCTCTTCCTTGCTCCCTTTTGCCATCCGCTTTTCCCGTGTGCCGACTGATTGAACCTTGGAGGAGAAGGAGGAATTATGCGCGCGACGATCATGGTTCTTCAGCAACGATTTTGTTCGTTCCTGCATGCTGATCAGCACTTCTCCCCCTTTTCCCCTTTTTCTGATCTCATGTGCCTTGTGAACGAAGACGCAGATCGGCAGATGTGATGTGGAGGCAGAGACCACGTACGGCCAGAGAACCTCTCGGTATTTTGATGTGGGAACAGACGCTTTGTTTAGATGTTGAATTTGGAAGGTCGAATTTGGAGTTTGATGTTACTTCGTAATTATTGCGTCACTGTAGCATTTCGTTTGTATTTGTAAAAAAATGTCCAAAAATTGATTAATTAGGCTCAAAATGTTCGTCTCATAGAGCACAACAAAACTGTGTAATTAGTTTTTGATTTCATCTACATTTAGTACTCCATGCATGTTATGACATTTTGATATGATGGAGAATCTTCTTTTGCATAGTAAATTTGGGAGTTGCTTTTGAGATATAAACGAGGCCCTAGTCGTTACAGTTTACTTGCAATGGCAGTAGCAACAGCTCGATCAGCAGCACACACTCCGGGCGCCTTCTCTTTTTTTCAAAAATACTCTCTGTTTTAAATTACAGTTTGTTTGACCTTTTTTACTCTAAGTTTAACCGCTTGTCTTATTTAAAATTTTATGTAAATTATCATATATTTTTGTGGCGGCTTGTTTTATTAACAAAAAATCCTAAAAATTACTTAAATTTGACTATATTTATATTTTTTTTGAATAAGACGAGCGGTCAAACTTGTGGTAAAAAAATCAAACAACTATAATTTAGAATGGAGGGAGTAGAAGTTTTATTAATTTTAAAACGTTATGTCAGATAATACGGTTATCTGAGAAGCACATAGCCTTATGCAAAAAAGAGGGGAGAAACATTAACGGAACTAGAGGGTAGCAGGCAGGGGCGAAAAAATTAATAGCCATTTGTCAGCCACAGGGTAGGCCGCAGCGACCCAAGTGCTATTCGGCAGAACAACGTTTCGTTTCAAAACTGCCTTACATCGCAACGTTTCGTTGCCAAGAACCAAAAGAGAAATACCACTCGGCGGCAGCGGTGCCATCACCGCGAACTCACTCCCCGACGGTGCTACCGGGACAGGTATGCGGCCATGGCCGCAACATCAACACCAACAACGCCGGGCAGGTAGGCGTCGTGGCTGTTAGATTAATTGGGCCTTGGTCCATTTAAATCTCGATTAATCAAAAAATTAAAAGACCACTAATAAATGCTAGGGAATTAAATCTCGGATGGAGAGTCTACGGGAATACTAACCAACTTAAATAGTGGTCCAACTGTGGATCACTTGTGAAGTTGGTAAAAGGAGATGGACGTGCCACGCGCGCGCGCTCGCTCGCCGTGCCCGTGGCTGTGCCGAGCCGAGCCGAGCCCCGCCGAGCCAAGGGGCTCCCTCCCATAGCCAGACACAGAAGCACTCTCCCTCACATGTACTCCTTTCAGAAGACCTCTCTCTTCTTCCTGTTTTTGCTGCTCTCTTGCATTCCCAACGCAAGCCTTGCGCGCACACAGTTTGCGTGAGCAGTTGCCTCCGAACCTCCCTGTCTAGTGATCCTGCTCGGATAGGCAGGCAATAAGGTTTTGGGGGAGCGTACGAGTACGCGCCTGCTCGCTGCTGTGAACGACTACTTCCTGGTGGCCAGCTTCAACAACCCGAACGACTACTTCCTGGTGGCCAACTTCGTCAACCCGAACGACTACTTCCTGGTGGTCAACTTCAACAACCCAAACGACTACTTCCTGGTGGCCGTCTTCCTCACGTGAACGACTACTTCCCGGTGACCGTTCGAGGGACTCCACTGCACCAACTCGTCACTGCACCGAATTAGATCGACTACTTCGAGCAAGGCCAGTCGAGGATGGTTAACACTATTCCTCCAGCTGGTGACGGCGCATCCGGTGCCTCCGGTACCGGCCCCGCCTCTGGGTACATCCTGAACATCCTCTTGTTCTTGTTTCGGTTTCTCATGTTGTTCATGTTATTTAGGAGAATTAACTTGAACACTGGCACATGTTATATTACCACTGGATCACTCACTGCTGTCGTGAATTTGTTGCTAATTTCTGAAATTAAAATATACCGAATGATGCCTATATTTCTAACAATCCAAAAACCTTATGTTAATAATAGGCTTTCGGTAGCTGGTTTTGCCGCATCAATCAAACCAAATGTGTTCGATGGGTCTAATTACAAACGTTGGCGCGAGAGAGTCACGCTGTGGTTGACAGCAATGAACATCATGCATGTCATACAGGGGAAGCCCGAACAGTTCACTCCAGAGGAGGAGCGGGCTTTCGTGGCGGCCGATAACCTGTTTAGAGGTGTCATCATGAGTGTTCTCGCTGAAAGCCATGTGTACACATACCTCTTGCTGCCGAGTGGCAAAGATGTTTGGGATGTGCTTGAGGCTAAGTTTGGGGTCTCTGATGCTGGTGGTGAGCTGTATGTCATGGAACAGCTCTTTGACTACAAGATGGTTGAAGACCGTCCTGTGGTAGAGCAGGCCCATGAGATCCATGCGCTGGCTAGAGATCTTGAGAACTATAGCAAGGATGCTCCATGTCGGTTGCCTGACAAGTTTGTGGCTGGAGGTATTATCTCCAAGTTGCCACCTTCTTGGAAGGATTTTGCGACCTCTCTGAAACACAAGAGACAAGAGTTTACTATTGTCGATCTCATCGGCACTCTTGATGTGGAAGAGAATGCGAGGGCAAAAGACCAACGTGGTAAAGGGATTGCTGGATCTTCTAGTGCCAACTTGGTGCAAAAGAAGAACTTAAATGCATCCAACAAAAAGAAGAACAAGTCGCAACAGAACCAGACAAAGACTAATCAAACGGCTCAGTTCAAGAAGAAGAAGAAACCGCCGACGGGGCATTGTTATTGTTGTGGTAGCCCGGACCACTTTGCTGCAAAGTGCCCGCACCGCAAGGACAAGAACAATGGCGGCAATGGTGGCAGTGCCAACATGGTTGTTAGTGAGACTGGTGGAACGTCGGGGTACGGTAATCTTTTACCTACAATTCTTTCAGTATGTCATTCACCCGATTGGTGGATTGACACGGGTGCTAATATTCATGTTTGTGCTGACATTTCCTTGTTTGCTTCTTACCAGGCAGGCGGGTCTTCCTCCGTGTTGATGGGGAACAGATCACATGCGCGTGTTCTTGGTGCTGGTTCGGTCGATCTGAAGCTTACTTCAGGAAAGACCGTTCGACTGAAGAACGTGCAGCATGTCCCCACCATCAAAAAGAACTTAGTCAGCGGGTCTCTTTTGTGTAGAGACGGCTTTAAACTAGTCTTTGAATCCAATAAATGTGTAATCTCTAAATTTGGAAGTTTTATTGGAAAATGTTATGATAGCGGAGGCTTGTTCCGCTTTTCTTTGTCAGACAATTGTAATAAAGTTGTGAACCATGCTGCAAACGTTAATACTGAATCTAATGTTTGGCATTCGCGACTCTGTCATGTTAATTTTGGTTGTATGATGCGTCTTGCAAACCTGAGCTTAATTTCGAAATTCACCTTAGTCAAAAATTCTAAGTGTCATGTGTGTGTTGAATCAAAACAACCTCGCAAGCCTCATTTCGCGGCTGAGGCGAGGAACTTGGCACCTCTAGACTTAATTCATTCCGATCTGTGCGAGATGAATGGTGTGTTGACAAAAGGTGGTAAAAAGCACTTCATGACTTTAATAGATGATTCTACTAGATTTTGCTACATTTATTTGTTGAAGTCTAAAGATGAAGCGTTACAGTATTTTAAAATCTATAAAGCTGAGGTAGAAAATCAACTTGAGAGAAAGATCAAAAGAGTTAGGTCTGATCGCGGTGGAGAGTATTTTTCTAATGTATTCACTGCGTTCTGTGAGGAACATGGAATAATTCATGAGAGGATACCTCCCTACTCACCTCAGTCAAATGGGGTAGCCGAAAGAAAGAACCGCACTCTGACTGACTTGGTTAATGCCATGTTGGATACAGCGGGACTTTCCAAGGAATGGTGGGGTGAGGCTATATTGACTGCATGTCATGTCCTGAATCGTGTTCCTATGAAAACAAAGAGATAACACCATTCGAGGAATGGGAAAAGAAAAAGCTAACCCTTTCATACTTACGGACTTGGGGATGTTTGGCCAAAGTGAATGTGCCCATAACCAAGAAACGTAAATTGGGACCTAAGACTGTTGATTGTGTCTTTCTTGGTTATGCTTTACACAGTGTAGGTTATAGATTTTTAATAGTAAAATCTGGAGTACCTGACATGCATGTTGGTATAATTATGGAGTCCAGAGACGCTACATTCTTTGAGGACATTTTTCCTATGAAAGAGGAAGCTAGCACGTCTAGTCATGAACTGTCTATTAATAAAGAACCTAGAGAACCTGTTGTTTCGATAGAACACAATGAACACACACATGTGGAAAATCCTGAGGAGGATGACAGTGAAGCTCTCAGAAGGAGCAAGAGACAGAGGACTGCAAAGTCCTTTGGTGATGATTTCATTGTGTACCTCGTGGATGACACCCCTAGAACCATTGAAGAGGCATATACCTCTCCAGACGCTGACTATTGGAAGGAAGCAGTTCGGAGTGAGATGGACTCTATTATGTCTAATGGTACTTGAGAAGTCGTGGAACGTCTGTATGGGTGCAAACCTGTAGGATGTAAGTGGGTGTTCAAGAAAAAGCTTAGGCCTGATGGTACTGTTGAGAAGTACAAAGCAAGGCTAGTGGCTAAGGGATATACTCAGAAAGAAGGAGAGGACTTCTTTGACACTTACTCGCCGGTTGCCCGATTGACCACCATTCGAGTACTGCTCTCTCTAGCAGCTTCTCATGGTCTTCTCGTTCATCAGATGGACGTTAAGACAGCTTTCCTAAATGGAGAGTTGGAGGAAGAGATCTACATGGATCAGCCAGAAGGTTTTGTAGTGGAAGGTCAAGAAGGAATGGTGTGTAAATTGATAAAGTCTTTGTATGGCCTTAAGCAAGCTCCTAAGCAGTGACATGAGAAGTTCGACAGAACTTTAACGTCAGTTGGTTTTGTTGTGAACGAAGCCGACAAGTGTGTATACTATCGCTGTGGTGGGGGCGAAGGAGTGATCTTGTGTCTGTATGTAGATGACATACTGATATTTGGGACAAGCCTTAATGTGATTAAGGAAGTCAAAGAGTTTTTGTCTTAGAGTTTTGAGATGAAAGATTTGGGAGAGGCTGATGTGATCATAAATATTAAGCTAGTGAGAGAAGGTGATGGTGTGGTTGTTCTCACACAATCCCACTATGTGGAGAAGGTCTTGAGTCGTTTCGGATATAATGACTGCAAGCCAGCTCCAACACCTTATGATGCTAGTAAAATATTACGGAAGAACAAAAGAATAATGAGAGATCAGCTGAGATACTCCCATATCATTGGTTCACTGATGTACCTAGCTAGCGCTACTAGACCCGATATCACGTTCGCTGTGAGCAAACTGAGCCGGTTTGTGTCAAATCCGGGAGATGCTCATTGGGAAGCTCTTGAACGGGTAATGCGCTTTCTGAAAGGTACTGTGGACTATGGAATTCACGATACTGGGTACCCTAGAGTACTGGAGGGTTACAGTGATTCAAACTGGATATCCGATGCAGATGAGATTAAAGCCACAAGTGGATATGTTTTCACACTTGGAGGTGGCACTGTCTCCTGGAAGTCTTGCAAGCAGACCATCTTAACGAGGTCAACTATGGAGGCAGAACTCACTGTATTGGACACCGCCACTGTTGAGGCCGAATGGCTTCGTGATCTCCTTATGGATTTGCCGGTAGTTGAGAAACCGATACCGGCTATCCTCATGAACTATGATAATCAAACTGTGATTGTCAAGGTGAACAGTTCAAAGGATAACATGAAGTCCTCTAGGCATGTAAAGAGACGGCTAAAATCTGTCAGGAAAATGAGAAACTCCGGAGTAATAGCCTTGGACTACATCCAAACGGCTAAGAACCTGGCAGATCAATTCACAAAGGGTCTTTCACGTAACGTGATAGACAATGCATCCAGGGAATTGGGCTTGAGACACATGTGTGTTACTCAGTAGTGGTAACCTGTCCTATGTGATCGGAGATCCCGTGAATTAGGATGGTGAAACAAGCTACTGTTTAACTGAGAGAAGAGAACCTTTGAAAAGGGCTCATTCCAATGGATGTGCATTTCTCTTCTAAGTCTGTATGGCAGGTTGGTGAAAACCTTAATGTGATCCGAGTGGGTCAATAAGGGCAAAGATGTTGACCTACAGAACATCTCAAAGGATTGCACCTATGCGGGTTCGATTGCTAGTCACAATCTATGAGATAGGGTGATCTCTAGATACCCATGAAAGGCACGGAGTATGACTTATACGCTCCAACCCGAGGGGATGCTTATAGCAGCCTAGTACTGGCAAAGGGGCTCCAGTCAAGCTTGTTTGCATAAAACTGTCAATTCAAGGCATAGTCCATTGGTCAATTGTGAACAAGTGTAGCTCTTGCCCCAGGTGGATGTTCAACTTAACAGTCCCCGCCATGAGGCCAGTATATCAAAACAACAGTTGAGACGAAGGTATTTTCTTGTGTACCTTGAAATTCTTGGTGGGGATTGTTAGATTAATTGGGCCTTGGCCCTTTAAGTCTCAATTAATCAAAGAATTAAAGGTCCACTAATAAATGCTAGGGAATTAAATCCCGGATGGAGAGTCTACGGGAATACTAACCAACTTAAATAGTGGAACAACTGTGGACCACTTGTGAAGTTGGTAAAAGGAGATGGGTGTGCCACACGCGCGCGCGCTCGCTCGCCTCGCCGAGCCGGGCCATGGCGCCGTGGCCGTGGTCGTGACGAGCCGAGCCGAGCCGCGCCGCTCTGCGTGTGCTGTGTGATGAACCTTTTGCCACAAATGACATTGATTGAGTCTTAAACGTTACCAGTAACTGCCGATTTGATGGCTGAGAGTAACTGATGACGTTTAATGGCATTATTGGGCTGACCAATAACTGACGTCATTATGGTCATTGCTGCCTCATGGAGTGTCCAGGTTCATCCCCCCTCCTCCTCTGGTCGCCTGTATAAGAGGGGCTCCCTCCCATAGCAGACACAGAAGCACTCTCCCTCACAGGTACTCCTTTCAGGAGACCTCTCTCTCTTCTCCCTGTTTTTGCTGCTCTCTTGCATTCCCAACGCAAGCCTTGCGCGCACACAGTTTGCGTGAGCAGTTGCCTCCGAACCTCCCTGTCTAGTGATCCTGCTCGGGATAGGCAGACAATAAGGTTTTTGGGGAGCGTACGAGTACGCGCCTGCTCGCTCTGTGAACGACTACTTCCTGGTGGCCAGCTTCAACAACCCGAACGACTACTTCCTGGTGGCCAACTTCGTCAACCCGAACGACTACTTCCTGGTGGTCAACTTCAACAACCCGAACGACTACTTCCTGGTGGCCGTCTTCCTCACGTGAACGACTACTTCCCGGTGACCGTTCGAGGGACTCCACTGCACCAACTCGTCACTGCACCGAATTAGATCGACTACTTCGAGCAAGGCCAGTCGAGGATGGTTAACACTATTCCTCCAGCTGGTGACGGCGCATCCGGTGCCTCCGGTACCGGCCCCGCCTCTGGGTACATCCTGAACATCCTCTTGTTCTTGTTTCGGTTTCTCATGTTGTTCATGTTATTTAGGAGAATTAACTTGAACACTGGCACATGTTATATTACCACTGGATCACTCACTGCTGTCGTGAATTTGTTGCTAATTTCTAAAATTAAAATATACCGAATGATGCCTATATTTATAACAGTGGCTGCCTACCCAGGACAATACAAGCAAGTCCTATTTTCTTAAGCCATATCCCCTAAACTATTTTTGAATTTATCGTCTCTTAATAACATAGGATTTTTTGATGAAATTAGGCCAAACCCTTTAGAAAACCAAGAAAAACCCTAAAATATATTTTGATCATATATACAAACTATTCTTTTTTGTGTATTGTCATTGCGTAATTAATTACTATAGTCATGGCTAGCTACTGTATGCTTGTGTGGGCAATAAAAAATTGTAAAAATTATCAAATTCTTGAACCGATGAATATTTGCCTGGCCCCCTTTGATTTTCTTCCCAGCTTGGCCACTAGGGAGAAGGATACCTTAGTGGCTATCAATCCAAAGACTAAACTCAAATAAAAGAAAAATGTTAACCCTATACTCCATCCGTCCTAAAAAGAATGCAACTCTCGCATCCCAAGGAGTCAAACAATTTTAAGTTTGACTAAATTTACACAAGAAACTACTAATATTTATGATATAAAATAAATATTATTAGATTAATTATGTAATATATTTTTATACTAAATCTATTTGAAGATAAAGTTGATCAAAGTTGAAGTTGTCTCACTTCTCGAACAATGAGAGTTGCATTTTTTGGAGACGGAGGAAGTACATCAAGGACTGAGATGCTGCTACTACGCTACCATCAAACCGGCCAAAGGATAGAACAAGGCTCATCCATTCCGCAGATGACAACTGACAAGTCTGCGAGTTAGCTCTTATTAGCTGGCTGCGTTGCCGACCAGAACACAAATAACTAAATAAAAGAAAGAAACAAAAGCCCTCCAAGCCTGAGTTGCTGCTGTGTGGTTCAGGTTCAGCATATCTCTACAATCGAATCCCGGACTCAAACCGCGAGCAGCTAACGGGTCCACGTCGCCCGCTAACTCTCTAGCCGCTGGATCTGCCCAGCTCGCGACGGTCACCGTCCGACTGTGGATCGATTCGGGTCTCGACCGTTAGGCCGTGCAACCGAGAGCGCGCGAATCGTCGCGAACCCGGCCGTGCCCTTCGTCTCTCCACGACTCCGCCTGCCGGCGGCGCCCCTCCGCTAGCCACACCTCCTCCCTCCTCCTCCAGCCCGGCCAGCTGCTCTCCCTGACCGCCCCGCTTGGCCCGTGGAGCGCCCCTCCGCATCCGGCAGTGGCAAGACGCTTCACTGCCCTCGGCCAAGACGTGCAGTTCCTCGCCAGGCCGAGCGCCCCGCCCTAGAGATCGACGAGCGCGGCTCCCGACGCGACGGCCATCGGCGACATGGTGGTCAGCCCGAGGCCTCCCGTTCACTCTACAATGTCATCATTAACAACCCTGCCTACTCATCGTCGCTATGTACACCAGCTGCAGCTGCTCAAGGAACACCCCTAGGATGCTCGATGTAATGCCCGCTTGCAACACGGTGGCATATAAATTCCTCCTTGCCACCTCAACCACCTCAGCTTCCTTGGATGATGTGCTCGCGCTACTGAAACATACAATGCGCTCGGCACCATTGCAGGAATCTGCGACCGCACGGCGTGCTCAGCAGTGCATCCTCGAGTTCAGCAGCAAAGGAGGTGCAGGTGTGGCCACTCATGATGCTTCTCTCCAGTTGAAGCACAGGTGTGTCCATGCGATTTCTTTTTGTCTTGAAAGATTATTAATCTCAAACCAAGTCAATTGCTTTACACTAGATGTACACATTGAAGTCTAAATTGGTTACAACCTACTGAATATCAAATTATCAACAGCTTGTATTATGATGCAGAGTCACACATATGAACTCAAAATATGGTTCTATTTCCAAGGTTGGGATCTAGATAGTTCTTTATGGATATTAATGATTTGTAGATGCCCCAACCTAACACACAGATCATGATAGATCAAGAAAAAAAAGGGTTGGGATCAAGATAGTTTGTATGCTTATTGATAAGTTATAGATTCCCCAATCTAACTTTAGATCACGATAGAACATGCTGATGTTGAGCTTTCTAAGAGGTGTGTGTAGGTGCTCACCTTCATTCTGTGAGACAGTATTTTGAATTTTGAACAGGAGATAGACTTCTAAGCATCTAAGCCAGTGGTTTACTGTTTTCCAAAGTTGTAATTTAGCCTTTGCAGTAACTTAGCGTTATCTTAATACAACCAGCTTATAACAGAGTTGTTGTACATTACTTCTACTCTTATTTGGATCAAAATAGCTGATTTCATGGAATGAAGTCACTCAACCAAGTCAACTGGTTTATCAAGTCAACCAAGATATACTGATATGCTTTTGGTCAGAACAAGCTTTTGCCTACTTCAGGACTTTGCAAGACTACTAACTACCGGTTACAACTGTAGTGAATGGAGCTAAATATTTTGTTGCATATAGGAGTCAGCATGAAAAGGATTGAGCATGAGCTTCGTAACTGTTTAACACAGTCACTCTTTTGCTGTATTTATATCTTCTACCCTAGCACACAGATAATATGTTGTAGCTCCTAAATAATATATGAATCTAGAACATTTGTATCAAAACTATTTTATCCTACTACCTACATATAAAATATATTAGGAGACGATCATGGGGTAGTGCCTCTGAGTACTCACTTGCGTAACAGAACACCATGACTCTGAAGCTTTTGAGTGGAAATGAATCCATCTTGTTGATGATCCGGTTACACTCAGCCACAAGTTCAGTCGTGAGACCTGCTGAACTGGGTACAGTCTTCTGAAACTAATTTGGAATATATATATTAATTGAGCTTAGCATTTATGCTTTCGTATCCTAACATAATTCATAGGGCACCAAAAGTAAATGCCCCGCTGCTTGATAATCTTCTTATAATGTATATATAAGAACAAACTAATTTGTGTGCAACAGATTCATAATCAGAAACTATATGTTGATAATAATTTGGTACATTTTCAAAATGTAATCTACTCTAGCATTTCTCTGAAATCTACAAATTATAAGAATAATTATTCACCATCTATCAAATTCAAAGACATATCACAAGTTCCCTACTGGTGAGCTCAAAAATGGCGTGGCAACGCCGCGTCTAGAGCTTTCTAGTATATGAATAATACCGGTCATCTCAGGGTCTTGCCCTCAGTACGGGCGCACACGCACATATTATCCAAGCAATTTGCTCGTTGTATTTTGCGTTCCGGTGCAGAGCATCGAGCCTGCGGCGTATGACTGCCCCCTGACAGCGGCCGGCGGGCGGCGGCGGCCAGCCGCCCAGCCCGTTCCCTCACCATCTCGCTGCGGGACGCAGACTAGTTGCGGGACTGGCCCTGCAACAAGTTGCCGTGACAGCGAGCCGGAGTTCAGAATAACGAAACACGTGACGTGGAGACGAGATCTTCAGTCATCTAATCAACTGGGAGAGCTGGTTCGAATAATTCAGTACGTGAGCTCCATTTCCGTTGGTCGAGAGGGTTCCGTTCCCACCTTTGTTTATGCCCCCAACATGCACAAGGAACAGCTTTTCGGGGAGAAGTATACTGCAGTAGTAGCACTAGTAGCACTACTGCCAACTGTGGACTGACTGAGGGTAGCTCAACCAGATAAACATAACAGAAAACACTCGTGCTAGCGCAGCCACCCTGATCCAACCAGCAGGGACATATGCGTCTTCCTGAGTGTTGGTATATACGTCAATATTTACTATACCAAAGATTATTTATGGGCTCACGAACACGCACAGAGCTTATACAGGTCCGGGTCTTCTTTAAAATAACAATTCTACTATATATGATTATACATGAATATATTCGGTTGCGGCATTATAATTGGATATGGATGGAATACCAATGAGACAATAAGGGTGTCTACATTTCACCATTGAGCCCATGACTACTTGGCAAGTTTCGCCGTGTCCTCAAGACTTGAAAACAACTTGCCTTCCATGGGATTCCATTCGCTCGGCAAGCTCTCTTCCCTCGAGGGATACCCCTGCCCTTACAAGGAATGTTATGTTCTAACTTCTAACCACATTAAAAGATCATTCTAATAGGGCGAATATCGTTGAATGTTGCAATCAACATCGTATCTTAGCATAGTGATAGATAACATCGGTGCTTATGATTGTGACAATAAAAATGTTTTTGCCTTAATTTAATTTAACTGTGGAAATGAACCGGCTTTTACAACGGTGTTCGTTTGTCACAGCAATAGTCATTGCGCATCAAGATTACAAATCACCCCTATTCAACCCACGACCTTGTGATTGGGGAAGAATGCTCCAAAGCGCCTCTTGAAAACGTGTTGTGGCAAGTGGCACAAATTCCTTTCGTGCATTACATGAAACCTAGTGGGTGCAACTGCATTTTCAATTGTTTGGAACCATCTTATTTTTCAGTCATTAACACAACCACTTGAACGCATACATAGGTAGTTGGATGTTTATTAAGTGAAATAGGAAGATATTTGCAAAGATAACACTTAAACACAGCAGCAAAGCTGAAATACGTTCCGGGAATGTAATTGTGTCCCACCTTATTAATAAGCTATTGTGACTTGCCCTAAAAGGAAAGTGAAATGATTTGGATTTTTCTTTTGTCGGATAAAAATAGAATATCGTCCCTCAGGTATTAATCATGTAATTAACCTTATTCCTGCCGACTTTCCATTACCTCCCCCAAAGAAAACTCTATGCATATATCTCCCCGATCCGTCATCGATCTAGGGGTTACCCAAAGCAGCAAGACAGGCCATACTAATTCACGTATCTTTTTATCTCATCCTTTTTCCCGTTGCGACAATTGTTCGGCACGCGCATACGTCTTCTCCAAAAATCTCCTCCAGGATACTATGCACAAGTAGTAGGCGTCATGCAGGAACCCATCATCACCACAAAGATTCGTTAGAAATCGAAGGCAGCATGCGTCTGAAAATGACAAGCTCTGGTGGGTGATGCCTCATATCCAAACACAGCAGTAATTCCACAGGAGCAATGGTGGTTTACAGCAAATCTGTTAATCCATTGATAAATTACTTTCCCAAATCACACTGCAAATACAGGGAAACAAGCTACTAGAGCCACAACAATTACAGCACGCACGAGGCCACTGCACTGCAAGGGACCGACCAAAGCGGCCACATGGACTGACCTGCCGGTGCACGGCGCAGTCCAAAAAAGAAGAACACCAAGCAACACATGGAAAGGATGTGTCGCAAAAAATTAAATACTAATGCCCAGCATGCAGCAGCCACTGTGATGACGACGACGACGGGTTGACGGGGGTTATTATAATCGGGCTAATCGGGACCGTGCTTGATTTGCTAGTGATTAATTAATTTAATTAAGGCTAGCAATGGCGACGCGACCGGACTGTCGCATTCGCAGAGATGTTGTGTGTGGTGCGGCCGTGATCGGTGGCGCGCGGCTTTTGTTCAGTTCAGGATGAGGCAATGCAGTAGGGCTCCAGGATGAAGAGCCGCTTCTGCCGCAGCTGCCGGCACCGCCGCACGCTCTGCAGCAGCTCCTGCTTGTCCCCCCGCCGCGACGTGAACAGCAGCAGCTGCTTGGGCTCCGCGCCCGCGGCGGCGGAGGCGGACAGGTGCGCCTCGCCGCAGTCGTCGTCGTCGTCGTCATCCTCCGGCGCCGGCGGGACGTCAGTCCCCGTCGAGGCCACGGCGACCGCGGCCGCCAGCGTCGTCGTGGACGACGGCACCCGGCGCAGGGTCGGGCGCGGTGACTGCGGCTGCGCCGCCGCCTCCTCGTCGCAGGCTGCTTCCGCCTCGGGCTCCGTCGTCGTGTCGGCGTGGCACCGGGTCTGCTGGTCCACGGACACCGGCGTGCCGCCGACGAACTTGTTGATCACCAGCGTCGAGCGGTGCACCTTGGCCGCGGTGGCAGCCTGCGGCTGCGTGCTCACCTTGAACTCCACCACGGTGCCCCTGTCCACCACCTCCACCTCCTCATCGACCTCGTCCTCCTCCATTTCCACGGCCACCTGATATTCCTCTTGCGCGTTTCGGGGCTCCACAGCCTGGAAATACGGCGCCTCCGCTGCGCCCTCGGCGATCTTGCTCGCCGCGCTCTGGTCGCGGGCGCAGCACTCGACGAAGGAGAGGCGGAGGCAGCCGCCCTGGCGCCTGGCGTGGAGGTACCCGCGCGGCCTCACCGCCACGGCCTCGACCACGAGGCGCCCGTCCTGGCGGCGCGGGCGCATCTGGAGGCACGGCCCGTCGCGGCGCGACATGGACGGCAGCGGCGGCGGGAACGCGCGGCGCGGCGACCGCGTCCCGGCCGAGCAGTGGTAGTTCACCGCCGCGAGGTCCTTGCTGCTGTCCCACTGCTCATCCTCGCGGTCGTCGCGGGCCACGTCGTGCTGCCAGAAGGGCTCCTCCGCGGCGGCGGCGGCCGTCGCCGCGGGCAAAGCCGAGTCGAACAGGCAGGCCATGTCCAGGGACGACGTGAAGTCGCCGGAGCCGGTCTCGTTGCCGAGGCTCTCGGTGCAGACCTCGAGGCTCTTCTGGCTCATCAGGCTCGACGACCGGCGCACGAGCGGGTGCACGTACGGCTTGGACGGCGGCGCCTTCTTGTCGCCGGCGGCGGCAACCTTCACCACGTCGGCCTGGATGGCGTTCCATACATCCGCCTGCGCGGGCCGGTCCTCGACGACGAGCTCCGGCTTCTTGTACGGCTCAACCGGGTGGCGCCAGCAGGGCGCGTCGAACGCCGGCATGATCGGGCCACGGCACACCGCCACCGACATCTTCGCCGCCTGGAGAAGGATGTGAAGTGGCAGTCGCGCTTGCTCCCTGTGAAGAGGCAGGATCGTAAAGAGACGTGAGCAACGGATGACTGGCGAAGAGTCAGGGTAACCAACTTAACCGGCGTGGCAGGCTTCTTACCTCAGAGATGCGGGCAGAGCATGCAGCGCCGCAAGGGGAGCTTGGAATTTGGAAGCACTTGGGGTCTTGGAACTTTGGAAGTTGATCTTGGCTAGTAGTCCTGACGCTTGAGCTGGATTGATCTGTGCTGCTCGTCTTACACAGCACAAGCTTTGTTTGCAAGCATGTATGGTGTGGTTGCTCAGCTCGGGGGCTATTTGTAGGCACGGGCTGAGGGGGTTGGCCCGTTGGGACAACGGAGAGGGGGGAATTGGCCGTTCAGGGCCAAAGGGAGAGGGCCCCATGCCCCTCCACTACTTGCCTCCACCGTGCTCTGTTTTTCCTCCGCCTTTTTGCAAGTTTATGCTTTGGCATTTCTTGCAAGCGTATGTTGTCATGCTCCAGCCGGGATGCATAAAATAATGTTGTTGATGTTAATGTGGATATATGGTTACGTTGAGCAGCCTAGCATCTCCACGAGTCTATCTAAAATATACTCTCTGAATCATCATTTGGAGAGTCATTTGAGTAAAAATTATTTTTTATATCATTATACTTTCCAACAGCTTTTCTATGTATTGTGCGCAGTCTAGAGAGTCATCTCTTTCTCCATCTTTGGCTAGCGAGAAATCCGGAATAGATGATATCTATATTTGAATATCCAATTAAAGAGACTGTTGGAGGGTGTTTTTTCACCAAAATCTCTATTCTCGTAAGCTATAAAAGAATAAAGAGTCTCTTAGAGATGCTATAAAATGACTATTATGGGTTAAACACTGCTTGTGGTGATTGGAGCTTGGTAAGAACAGGGGTGCACACGTTAAATTTTTACAACGAGTGACGCTTAACTTTGTTTAGCACTGGTCCAGCAACATGTGAAATAGGGTAAACATATTTTTAGAAAAATATTGAAGACAAAACTAAATGCCTAATTGTCCACTAGTGTGCATATATTGCTCATTAGTTAATCAAGAACATCAAGAAGCCAACTCTTCATGTGCTGTTAGTGTTTTTCTTCAATTTTAACAACGATGCATCTATGAATCAAATGGTAACTATGTATCATATTTCTTTTCTATAATAACAATATCATGCAACTAGTGGAAAATGAAAAGGATGTTGTAGTACTGAGAAACTTAAAATTTTTACCTGCACGATTGTGTGGGCTATATAATAGGAGGCAAATTTTACTTCTATATTCAACACTAAGGTGGTTGTGCCTACATCTCCACGAGTAATCTACGCAAGTAAGTTATACAGATCATTTTTTTTCTCTACAGAGAATTGCTAAGTAACATTCCCTTCTTTTTAGCAAAAGCCCTTGTAAAACTAATGTCTACTAGCCGATGTCCTACGATGGCCCTGTTTGAAAACACTTCTCTCGGCCACGCTTAAATTAGTAGGTGAGTATTTTCTTGCTTATCGTTTTTTGCTTATTGGAGTACAAATATCTGAAGCGGCTTATCATAAAGCGAGAATAAACGAAAATAAGCATGGTGTTCGGTGGGATTCTTGCTTATTTTCGTGGATAAGCAGATTATGATCGTTCCCAAACAGGACCGATGACCCTATAATACTGGCACGATTTTTTTTTGTTTTTGCGAGGAATACTGACACGATTATTTGATGGCACTAATTCAGAGATTTCTTGGATATATGATTCAACCCCCAGTTTCGCCTCATCCTGCTTCCGCGTCCACGGAAGAAGGCAAGTTAATAAACCCTGAATGTCGAAGGACACTTTTTTTTTTAAGATCCAGCTTCCAGGTTTTACCCTGGTCCGTATACATTGCAGATAGGACCAAACGGGTCATAGATAAAACGTTTACGGCATTTATTTGGTTTTGCAAATTCCGCTTGATTAGACATGGGATGCAGGGCCCTACACACTCTTTGTTACATGAAGCACCATTAGGTTTCAATGTTCCACGTACCTGACGGATTCAGGTTGTTGCGAGACAAACCAAAAATTTGAAGGACAAATTCTCGGTGGTTTACTGCCCGTTTATAGCTGGATCGGAGCATCGTCGACACACCAATTGTGCTCTCTTATCACCTTGCTAGCTTTGCTCCCGTTCTTACATATTGGTTTATTAGCTAAGCGCCGCATGGAAAGATTCTATTTTTTGTTCCTTTAAGCTTTGTGTGCGTCTTCATACAAGATCAGGAATTATCTTTCGTCACTGTCTGGTACTGAAATGACAATCGTCCTATTCACTGCACACCCTTGCGCAAGTGAGAAAGCGTAACAAAACTCCATCTCCTTTTTGTTTCACGTCTTCCTTACTTTCATCAGCACAAACAAATATTTTCAATATGGTTATAGGTTAGCCTTTTTCTCCCTTAGCCTACTCTCTGTCCTCATCTTAAGTGGAATGGAAATACTTTCTCTAGGCTTTAGCACATTTTTTGTCGGATAAAGAATGCGTTGTCACGTCCTATTATTTAGTAGCTACTTATTCCTGAATCGTTAATCAAGCTCAAACTCACAGTGTGGTTGGTTTGTTAGTACTCTTTGTACTACAATAGAAGTACGCTTAATTAATTTGCCCTTTATGAACAAGTTTTGAGACGGTTTTAAGGTAAATGGGCAACTAAATGGCATGCAAAGAACATATTAAAATAAGCATTCATTCGTGCATGGTACATGAAATTGCAATACGAAATCAGCTTAGTTACCTCCAATTTTTTTAACTCGCATGCATGGAGTAGAATAGTGCGGGCAGGCCATAACCCAGGCTGGAAAGCTTAGGCAGAATCAGACTTTTCCCGTGGTCCAAACAAGCTTAGTATTTGCGCATCCAACGGAGTCCAAATTCGCCATTGACCTTTTGAACTGTTACCAAGATGTATTCCAAACCATTGTTAATCCTCCACTTCTGTACTACAATGTACATGTACTGGTCCGTTTTTTCCTTTCCGAAAAGAAGAAAGTCGTACATATGCAACCGTAGGCTCTCGCCAATTGATTCTACGCCCTTTATCCAATCGAGCAAAGTCGCAGATGCCTCCATTACTAGTCGTAAATCCACCAATCCCGGCGGAGGATTTAGGGAGAAAACAGAAAGAGCACACGGCACTGCAGGAGGAGCACCGTCCATTCGCCGAGCCCAGCGGCTGGCGGGGCCCTGCCTCCTCGCCAAATGCAACGCAGCGGCCTTTCCCGTGAAAAGACCCCGTCCGACGCGCGGGTCCCCGGGAATGAACTTTCACTGGCAAAGCCGAGCCAGCTGGGCGAACCAGGTGAGGCCGCGCGGGGCAACGTGAGCGGCCCGCGCTTTGGGAGCGACGCGGCCGTCCGATGGGCCGCCGGCGCGGATCCGGCCGTCCCCCGCGGCCCCACGGGCCTAAAAGGCGCCGGATTCGCTCCGAGTGGGATCGATCGGCACGGGGGCGAACGGAATGGGAATGTGCGCGGCCGGCCGGGTGCGGGGGAAATGACATGACCCCCCGGGGAAAAGGAGCGGGGGATTCGGGGCAGTGCCCCGTTTCTGCGGTCGGGCGCGCCCGGCGGCGACGCGTCCCGGGCGAGCGGGCGGCCGGCAGGGGGCTTTGGCGCGCGCACTCGCGTTTGTTCGCCGCCCGAAACGGAAATTGTTCATGCCCCAGCGGAGATGCCCCCGCGCGCGCGGGCGTGGCTTGTTCCGGACCTTGTTTAACATGGATAAGACACCACGCGTAAGTGAGTACTCCCTCTGTCCCTAAAAAGTGTCGTTTTCGCTTCCCGAGAAACATCTTTGACCGGATATATAAAAATATATATTAATATTTATGGTACATAATAAATATCATTAGATAGATATTAGAATCTAGTTTTTTAATAAATTTATTTGGAGATTAAAATGTTGCACGTATTGTTTATAAATTAAATCAAAGTTGTGGCACGGAAACCAACGACGACACTTATTTAGAGACGGAGGGAGTAATGTTGTTTATCTTGGGGGCTCGATTTGACGTGGTTTCGGTTTCCTGTTCTCAAATGAGACAAGGGATGCACTCCTTTTGTTTTTTTTTCCTCACGAGTGTGAGCGTGTGACGGTGTCCGTGCTCGTTTCCGTGATAATTGTTACTCAAAGAGGAAATGGAAGGAGCAGCCATGCTTTTGCGTTTTCTTTTGGCAGATTCCTGCTGCTTGCGTTGTATAGAAGCATGAGGACTGAGAAATAGACCAGGAAGAGCAGGACTAGCCCAGGATCGGTGAACGTTCATGCCGCCCACGCGTCCCCTTTTTACTTCCGTTCTATCTACTGCGTCGTGATGTTTTCTTGGCCTTCACGCTCGCACCCTCTCTCCTACCTTCTTGCAATAAAACCACCTAGTATTTCGATCAAAGATACCATCAACATATTTTGCGTCGTCGCTAGCTAAAAAAGATATGTGGTTTGCTTATTTCATATTTCTACTTAAAACCATCTAGCAATATGCCGCCAGTGTGAAAACATCGATTAAATTTAGGTCATTTTTTAATCTATTAGAACTAACTATTAAAGCAAGTACAATAACCGTATGACGCCGGATATGTCAGCAGGAGGGGTGAGATGGATGAGAAAAATGGAGAGAGAGAGGGCAGCTGGTCGCTACATCCGGCATCAAGCCGGGCATGCTTGCCTAGGCGTTGGACTGCATGAGGCACCATGACCTCTCTCTATGCAAGTCATCACACATAAATAAAAAATATATTTAGAGTGAGGGAAGAGACTAGCTTATTGTAGCACTTGACTATTCACGAGATACCTGTCTTGTCTTATAGACAAGCTTATTAAACTTGCTCTTAGCTGCTAAAAATTAGCTGGCATCCTATTCACATCCCCAGCTAATCAACCTAGGTATAGAGGGTAGCGGTTTGATCAATCTCCAATGGTTACCTAATTGTCCCCGTTTAAAACGGTTCCTTGGAAGC
The DNA here is from genome assembly GCA_033239725.1 of Echinochloa phyllopogon. Classification (NCBI taxonomy): domain Eukaryota; kingdom Viridiplantae; phylum Streptophyta; class Magnoliopsida; order Poales; family Poaceae; genus Echinochloa; species Echinochloa phyllopogon. The sequence goes on from BTCW01000018.1 coordinate 8,714,148, forward strand.
ATGGCTCATACTACTAGCATCTCTTTTGGACCGAGAAAAGCTCAACAAGCATAGGCATAGCTCACACTAGCATTTTCTCCGCGACCAATGGCTTCTCAACAGGTCCGAAATCGTCCAAACGGACACACTCGCCTTTGCCCACCAGACAAGCTCGAAGAGAACGCACCATCCCATCAGCCATCACCCCCATGGCTGGCACCAGACAACATTCTCAGCAAAGGCGCGCAAGACCACCACCAACCGCGCGCGCTGTCCATTCGTGGTCCGGCTCCAAGTAAAACCACACACTCCCACGGCCCAGTGCAATATCCGGATGGCCTCCATTCCGTGCCCGGCCATTCTCATAATCCCATCGGCCAGGCCGGCCGGCCGGCCATTCCCATGATCCCATCACGAGAAAGCTAGCCTGGCTAGTTGGCGTACCGGCTAAGGCGCTCGCTTCGGGGCGAGCCGGCCGGCCGGCCGGCGCACGCGGGGAAGATATTCCCGCCGGGAATTATTGCGATGCAGCAGCTAGCCCTAGCCCTGTTACGCGATCGCGTCTTTTTCTTTGGGCCAGGACACAAATTTCAGGAGATGCGTTGTACGGCACTAGCAGGTGCCTCCGCTGGGCCGTCGGATCCGGATCGGGCGGCTGCCGATGCGGCCAGCGGTCGCGATGGCAAAAGCCTCTCGGGAAAGCGTGGCTTTGCCAACCCTGCAGAGTCTATTGGACGCGCGATTTGGGGCGCGTGGCCCAGCGCCGGACGTAATCAAATCCGCCGTGATCTATTCTAAAGCCGGTGTGTGGTCCGTGGTCCTGTTTGCAAAATTCAAGGAAAGCTCCATGCACGGGGACCCGAGAGGTAGCCAACCGCCTAACGAACGACCCCAGAGCACAACTGCGAGGGGCCAACGAAACTTTCTTCGTGATGTAGTAGTCGACAGCGGGATCTTGCCAAATGCCAACGAAGATTCCTTGCCCCTCTAGCTATGGAACTGTACTGTGCTATGCATGTTTTGGGAGCAACAGATTTGTGTTAAACCCAACGTTCCTTTGTTAGTTATAAATGTTTTTTGCTAAGAAAATTATTTTTAAAAAAACGGCATGCAAATTAGGGAGGTTTTAGAAACCCACCTGCAAACTCACTTAGTTACATTTTCCACACCATGCACTTGACGTTTGCATAGATCCAGTGATCCACCATGCACATTATCGTTTCCAGCGTGTCTTCCATTTGCGTAGATGCTCCCCCTATGGCCACACACGTCTCTGGACTCTTCGTATCCATACATACTATCACTTGATCAAGATCAAGAAACACATGAGAAATCACCAAGCTCGGTGCGTCTCTATATATGGGCTACACTGGACAAAAATAAGACATGGTGGAGTTTCCGCGTTGACATTGAACATTCATACAAATACCATGTGATGCATGCATAGATAGTCAATGCATCCAAGGTCTAACATGAAGACGTACAAATGAAACTTGTAGGTGAGGGGCTAATGGAACCAGAACAACGGAGGATTTCAGTTCATGATAGGTTGGGTGATCGTGGCAGAGACAGATCACCGCCGCGGGGTGGTGGTGCTGGTGGAAATCTTGGGCTTCGTCAGCATCCACCATCGGGACCACATGTTTGCTGGGGATTCAGAGCCGGAGGAAGCCATCATGCTCCACGTCCGGGAGGTAACGGCGGCCACCGCGGGCGCCATGGCCAGCAACGAGGAGCCCAGCAAGCCTCTATACGGAGGGTGTGGAAAATCAAAAATGGGGTGTGCAAGGAGTCAGAGCCCCAGAAGATCACGGGTGGTGCAGCAGCTAGTGGGGGGATGGACCACAACCAGTTGGGGAAGGCGAGTGACTTTGGAAATCAAGTGGCAGAACTTAGTTTCCTTGATGGTGTAAGCCTGTCACCAGAGAAGCAGAGGTTGGACCCGATGTGGGATGAGGTCGCAGCTGGCGTGCCTGCTCCTGCCCGGGGTGGGGGACATTGCCCGGCCATGATGTCGCAGTGCTCGGTGGAGCCAACTGCGGCCGATCGACTAATGGAAACGTCTGTCCTACCTGCAAGCAAGCTGGGCAGCTCGCCTCATACTGATGGGTACACCGAGGAGTTGGAAGAGCAGGGAGTGAGCAAGGTGAAGATAGGCATGCTGATGAGGTCGAGATTGGGGGGGGGGGAGGCCTGAATAAGCTGCAGGTACAAGGCAGCGGACTGAGGGGCCAGGATAAAATAGGCTGGATTGATCTCAACGTGGGTCCGGATGGAATGATTAGTGACCTAAACATTGCAGTACAGGACTCGGAGGAGTATGGTATGATCAATGAGCGGGACTGCGAATGTCGGATCTTAGATCCGGGTGACAAGCGCCTTAACAAGGAATCCAGGAGCAACACTGCTGGTCGTGGCCCAGTTCGTGGCATTGCACATCTCGCCATCCCCCTAAAGAAATCTCTGTTTTGCGCAACGGCCAAGCAGTCGACTGCCAAGAAGGTTGCGCCAACTATGGACCGTAGGGCCCCAAGAGTTGGAAAGATAGGTGGTGCCACACATTCGGTGGATGACAAGGCGGCCACAATGCTGATGAGGGCTGTGGGTGTTATTGGAGATAATGACCAACTGACGGAGGAATCCCAGCATTCTTTTTGTGCACATTTTGTGGCTCCAATGGAAGGAAAGATAGTTGGCGATATGAGACAGATGTTTGGGATGTCGGCTGATGGCCCTGGTAGCCTTGAGGTTCTCATTGCAGATGCTGAAGAATGAGGGGCGGCGCCTGCCGTCGTTTTGCTCTTCTAAGAGCAATTGTATCTCTATGTATCTGTACCTTTTGTTTTTCTGTTCCTGGGATGGAGGAAGATGGTGGCTGCCGGTATTTTGCTGGCTGGGCAAGGTTGGATGGTGGTGTCTTTATTTATTCCTACTGATCTACTCTGGTTGTAAGCTCACACTTATTCTGGACGGTGTGCTGTTGTGTGCAATGAGGGCTTGTTTGCTGTGTTGGAGGCTTTCCCTTTCCTTATGATTGAACAAAATTGTGTATTACTAAATTGGAATGTTCGAGGGTTAAATAATCCAGCACGGCGGAAGGTGGTAAAGGATCTGGTCCGGGAAACAAAAGCTACCATAGTTGCACTACAGGAAACCAAACTGCAAGCAATTGATAGGGGCATGATTAATGAGATTCTTGGAAGTCCATTCATGAATAATTTTGTGGTTCTACCTGCCAGTGGATTGAGTGGGGGCATTCTGCTTGCTGTTAATGAAGACCATTACAAGACTGTCTCATATGAATTGGGCGTGCATACAGTCACTGCAACGGTGTCATCAGGTTCTGGTGCAGCTCCATGGTGTGTCACAGCAGTCTATGGGCCACAGGGTGACGCCGCAAAAACACAGTTTTTGGGAGAGCTTAGATGGGTGCAGCACGTAGTTTCTGATAAGTGGCTTCTGTTGGGAGATTTCAACATGATCCTGCAAGCAGCTGATAAGAGCAATAGCAATCTTAACAGGCGCATCATGGGGGCATTCAGAGAAGTTGTGAGAGATTTAGAGCTTAAAGAAATAAATCTAAGGGGCCGAAAATTTACCTGGTCCAATGATCGAACTCAAACACGCATTGACCGAGCTTTCTGCACAACTGCATGGGATTTAATGATGCCCAATATTTTCCTTCATGCATTACCTTCCACTGTATCAGATCATGCCCCTCTCCTTATTGTCGGGAATGCTTCTGTCAAACGCTTTTCAAGGTTCAGATTCGAAGCCTTTTGGCCAAGGCTCCAGGGATATCACGAGGTGGTGAGCAATGCATGGAACAAAAGTTTACTCGTAACTAACCCCTTCCTGAGACTGCATATCAAACTACAAAGAACCAGTGCGACACTAAGAAAGTGGGCCAAAGAGCTAATTGGTAATAACAAAGTGCTGCTAAGTGCTGCCAAACAGATGATTGGTATTCTGGACGTGGTGCAAGATTACAGACAGTTAAGTGCCCAAGAAATCCAACTGAAAAGAGATTTAAAAATGAGATTTTGTGCACTGACTGCAGTGGAGAAGCTTAGAGCCAAACATGCATCCAGGTTAGCTTCCATCAGAGCAGAAGAGGCTAATTCGAAACTTTTCTACTTAAGAGCCAATGACAGGAGGAGGAAGAATTATATACACTCTATTGAATCAGACCAAGGGACATGCTATTCACATGAAGCAAAAGCAGAAAAGATTTTTGAATATTTCAGAAATCATTTTGGGCAGAAGGAGCAGAGAGCCGTCACTTTGAACTGGGATGAGTTGGGACTGACCAGACATAATCTTGATCACTTGGAGGTACCTTTTGATGAGGACATGACACCCATACATATGTCCATGAGGGGTGCAGGGGGAGGAGAAGAAGGAGACCAATAAGGTTTTCCAAGTCAAGAAGAAGGCCCAAGGCTAATCCGATTCGAGTCCCCAAGGTGGAGGCCCAAAGAAACTCAAGTTCGAGTCCGCCTCGGAGTCCAGGAGCAGCTCGCACTAAATTCATCGCTCAGGTCGCATACGGGCTCGGTTTTTGACGTTCTACATATGCTTGGAAAGCTAAGGAGATAAGCTTTCCAATGGCACTGGTCCCACCTCAAAATTCCTTTCAAGTCATCGGGAATCGTCGAAACAAGTCGACGTCCAGAATCTGTTAGGGTGCTGCGCCGCCATCTTTTGGGCTGTTGGCCCGTGTATCATGTTAGGGTCCATTATGGACGTGGTTAGGGGGTTATGCACGCCCAAACCCTCATATAATCAGTAGCCGCCGCCGCATTAGGGTTTGGGTTTTGCTTAGATTAATCTGTTGAGAACAGTTTCATCGTTCGTCGGTTTGTAGAACCCCAACTATCGTGCTTAATCATACATCTGCAGTGTCACTTCCTTTGAGAGCTGCTTCTTTCGAGTTCTTGCTTGTGTTCTTCGTTTCACAGGCAGGAATTAGCCTTCTTGGCGAGGTCAACCGGGTTGTGACACGGTTGATAACCAAAGGAGTCGTGGTGCTAAGATTGCAGGGTTCGAGTTTGCTGACTTGAAGCTGGATCGGTGAGTTGCGCTCCGCCCAAAACGAGTTATCCTTCACCTGACGGAAGATCGGGAAACTCTAGTTCCCATCACCTTTTACAACACAAGAAGTTCAATCAGTTATTGTGGATCTTGCTACTGACAAGGCGCCTGGACCAGATGGTTTCATTGGGGCCTTTTTCAAGCACAGTTGGGCTACAGTCAGACAAGATATCATGCACGCAGCTAGCTACTTCCATAGTCTGCATGGTCAGCATTTCTCACACTTAAACTCAGCACATATTGTGCTCATTCCAAAGAAAGCTGATGCAAAGATAGTCAGTGATTATAGACCAATAAGCCTTACCCACTCCATTGCCAAGATTTTTTTCTAAATTGCTAGCCACTAGATTGGGAAAGGAGCTTAACAATATTGTATCTAGAGCATAGAGTGCTTTCATCAGAAGGCGTAGCATCCAAGATAACTTTTTATACACTCAAAACTTAATCAGAGCACTACATCGATGCAAACAGTCTGGCCTGTTCCTCAAGCTGGACATCGCAAAAGCCTTCGACACTGTACGGTGGGATTTTCTTTTGGAGGTTTTACAACAATTTGGGTTTGGGCACAGGTGGAGAGGTTGGGTATCTATTCTGCTTACAACTTGTTCAACGGCTGTTTTGATGAATGGGTCGAGGGGAAAATGGTACAAACACTACACTGGTCTTCGCCAAGGAGATCCACTCTCTTCCATGCTGTTCATCCTGGCTATGGAACCTCTCTAGCAGCTTTTTGAAATTGCAACAGCAAACCATCTACTTTCCCCTATCAGAAATAAGACAGCCAAACTGCGTGCAAGTTTTTATGCTGATGATGCGGCAATTTTTGTGAACCCAATAAAAGAGGACGTACATGTTGTGGCTGATATATTTCGTCTATTTGGGCAAGTATCGGGGCTGATCACAAATCAAAGTAAGTGTGCTGTCTATCCAATTAGATGTGAAGGATTGGACTTGCAGCAAATTATGGAGGGGTTTCCTTGCTCGGTCCAACTTTTCCCATGCACGTCTCTAGGGCTACCTCTGCACCTTAGACAGTTGAGACGGGTTGACATCCAACCAGTGATTGATAAAATGGCTAACAGATTACCCACCTGGAAAGGAAAATTCCTTAACAAGGCAGGCAGATTGAAGATACTTAATTCAGTGTTGTCATCTATGCCCACATACTTTTTGACCATTGTTGGCAGTCGTTACAGACCGATTTCCGACCTCCAACCAAGTATAAAATGAACACAATGGAATCACACACCATAGCTATAGGACTTATTTCTAACCATTTCCACAAGTTTTGGTGATTGTCCATTGTGCAGGTACAAAATGGAGAAATACGAGCTATAGGGGTTGGAAATGACTGTTTCGGCCGAACGACACGATTCGGCCGATTTTCCCCCTAGCTGTGCAAGACTTGTGGACCACGACCACGCCACTCTGGGCCGGCTCAACCCATATCCAGAAGACCGGTGGCCCATATCCAACCCGACGGAGCCCACGAGTCCACCGGAGGCCCTCCAGGCCAGCCCAAGACGTGAACCGACCTGCCAACCGACCTCAGGAGCTGGACTAGCATGTGTGCAAAGCAGAGGCGGTGCAGCACTGGGCCGGGCCCACTTCGGCCGAAGGCAGGAACCGCCTCCAGGGTGCAATCCTGGTCTTTGGCTGCTGAGGCGGTGCATCCCTCGGTTCGGCCGAACCGGGGAGTTCGGCCGAACCGGGATCTTCGCCCGAACGGCCAGGCACCGACCTCCAATTGCTTGGCCGCTGCTCCACTCCTCCACCGACCCTGGCCACTATAAATAGAGGCCCGGTTTCACCTGCAAAAGACACAGCACAAGAGTAGAGTGCAGGCGAAGCACTGTTAGTTCTCCACTTGTATCAGTAGAGATAGGGGGAGAGGAGAGGTGAGCGTCTCGGAGAGGAGCCGAAGTGTCGGCCCCTCTTCCCGTTGTACCTCTACGGATGCGACTTCACTTCGAGTAACATCCGGGTCTTGTCTGGTAACTCTTGTATATCTCTCTGATTAATTGAGCATTCAGTTCTTACTATTATATGCTTGTTGGTTCTTCGTTCAATGCTTAGTTGTGTAGTATAATTGTATACTAGCTGATTAGCTTGAGTGCTTATCTGTCTGCAGTAGATAAGTATTAGTCAACTAGTGTAGGCGTGGTGCCTATACTTGAGGCTAACTTAGTTTCTGCCCGTCGCAACTGAGGTGGTAGCCGTAAGGTGGTGACAGCCCTTTCGGTCTTCGTAGCCCATCACGTTAGTTCCGGTGTCTTAGGACCCAAGGTTCAGGGTAACCGGCACCCCTTCTCACCCCTTTCTGTGTGTTGGAGGCTCTGTAGTCCCGAAGCAAGTATCTATCTGTATCCTCTGATCTGCTCAATCAATCGGTAGAATACCTTTATCAGACCCGTACCCTCTCTACCCTCCTATCACTCCTCTTCTCTCTTTGTTGTTGTCATCCACCTCATCCATACCATTCACTCCATTCCATCTACCTAGGACAACTTAGTTTAGAATCAGTCCACTTCTCGTTCTCCGTGGAAATCGATACCTTGGAATACTCCCGGGTGAAAGCTACATCGGTATCCGTCCGCTTGCGGATTTATGTGTAGGCCGTAAGGAGTGCCAACAAGCTTTCTGGCGCCGTTGCCGGGGAACAGTAGCTGTTCTGATTCCGAACCCAAGTTGTCCGTGTATCCCACCACCATCCACCATATGAATTCCACCCTCACATTACGCCAACACTCGGCTCCAACGGGCGATTGTTTGGAGCCACCACCATCATCACATGCCATATCCACACCCGACTATGAGCTACGTCCCGGCTTCATAGCCATGGTTCGTGAGCAATCGTTCTCAGGAACGAAGGTCAAGAGTCCATACGCACATTTGCGCGAGTTTGAGCAACTCTTCTCATGCCTGACCATTGCATGCATGACACAAGAGACACTCAAATGGAAGCTATTCCCGTTTTCACTAGCGGGAGGAACAAAGAAATGGTACTCTCTGGCTGTCAGTACTATGGATGGGAGCTGGGAAGTTCTCAAGGAAAAATTCTGCCTAAACTTCTTCCCAGTCTCCAAGGTAGCCAGTCTCCGAGCGGAAATCATTAACTTTAAGCAATTAAAGGGAGAATCGTTAGGAGCTGCCTGAGCTCGTTTCAAGCAAATACTGGCCTCAGGACCGGACCTAAGCCTACCAGAACCTGTTATTTTACAACACTTCAGCCTTGGCCTCTGTCCCGTAGCCACCGCTTTCTTGGACTCTGCTTCTGGAGGGTCGTTCTTTCATTTGGTCCCTAGTGAAGCGAGGGTAGTCCTGGACCGTATCCTACACAACACCCCCTACACTGGAATCTATGATGAACTCCCCGATGAAGAAGAGAAGCAGCCTGAACCTGAACCTAAAAAGCTAATACCAGTCCAATCCAAATCCATTAGCTCGTCCAGTCCATCAGAACCTGAAGCTCATTTCGAACCACAACCATATCCTAGCCCAGACTACTATGATTCACTCTACACCACTCCCTATGATTTTGACGATGATCTATTCGATGACATCGGGAGTGTAACGAGTTTCCCTCGAGAACACCGTGTAGAGCCCATAGATCAAGCCCCCGACAAGGAAGAACTCGAATACCAGAGAGAATACCTTGGACGTCTCTCTGCTATCATGAGTCGGGAGTGGCTAGAAGAGGCCGAAGCCTCAACCGAGGTCGTCAAGATGCCCAGAAAGATTCAAAGGATATACTGTGAGGTCCTGGGCAAAGACAAAGAAATTGGGTATGACCCGAGCCTCGGGATCAACATAATCTCTAGCTCGTTGGTGCATGACCAACTCCCTAGTGTACCTTGGTCATTTTCTCAAAAACGACTAAAATTCACTTCAGGAAGAATCCTGGATTGTTTGGGGATCTTGCGGGTCACACCCGTTAAGATTAACGACCCTGAACTCTTCATGGATTTCCATATCTTTGACCTACCCAGCGACACCACACATCCCATCTTCATAGGTAGACCAATCCAGAAGATATTGGAAAAGGCACCAACAAATCAGCTAGTAGAGCTCAGGATCGGCAAAGAACTCATCCTTGTCTCCTATTCTCAATCCTTGAACACCCCATTAGAGGCAGACCCCGATCCTGACCCATTAGAGGAAGTTAGGTCAGCTCACCTATTAGACCTAGAGTAGCCTATTCCAGAAGAAGATCTCCCGTTTTTCTCGGAAGAAGAGGAAACACATCCTCTGATTGAGCTTGACACAAACGAAACTCCAAAACCATCCCCAATCGAGCTCAAACCACTTCCACCTGGACTTAGGTATGCTTTCCTCTTTGGAGATAAGCAAACTCCAGTGATCATCAGTGATAAGCTCTCCGAACTAGAAACCCAACAACTCATCACTATCCTGGAGAAGAATCGATCGGTCTTAGGATATTCTCTCCAAGACCTGAAAGGGATTAGCCCAAATCTCTGTACTCATCGCATCCCGATCGATTCTGAAGCAATGCCGTCTCGGGAACCTCAAAGACGGCTGAACAATGCCATGAGAGAGGTCATGAAAAAGGAAATTCTCAAGCTCCTTCATGCTGGGATCATCTACCCAGTTCCCAATAGCGAGTGGGTTAGTCCCGTCCAAGTCGTTCCAAAGAAGGGAGGAATGATGGTAGTGCGCAATGACAAGAATGAGCTCATTCCTCAGCGCACTGTTACCGGGTGGTGTATGTGCATAGATTATCGTAAACTCAACAAAGCCACCAAGAAAGACCATTTGCCTCTTCCGTTCATAGACGAGATGCTTGAACGGCTAGCCAAACACTCCTTCTGTTTCCTTGATGGTTACTCTGGATATCACCAAATCCCAATCCATCCTGAAGACCAGAGTAAAACCACGTTCACAAGCCCTTATGGGACGTATGTCTATCGGCGTATGTCCTTTGGGTTGTGTAACGCACCTGCCTCTTTCCAACGTTGCATGATGTCCATCTTCTCTGACATGATTGAGGAGATTATGGAAGTGTTCATGGACGATTTCTCTGTTTATGGAAGGACCTTCACCGAGTGTCTGAAAAATCTGGACAAGGTCCTCCAGACGTGTAGAGAGAAGCACCTCATTTTGAACTGGGAAAAGTGCCATTTTATGGTGCGAGAGGGTATTGTCTTAGGACATCGGGTGTCGGAATGTGGAATCGAGGTAGACAGGGCAAAAATAGAAGTGATTGAGCAACTTCCACCTCCCACAAACGTTAAGGGAATCTGAAGCTTCCTTGGTCATGCCGGATTCTATAGGCGCTTCATCAAAAACTTTTCCCAGATATCTCGGCCCTTGACCAATCTTTTAGCCAAAGATGCCCCCTTCATTTTCAATGAGGAGTGTTACGCCTCTTTTCACACCCTCAAGAAGGCACTCATTTCCGCTCCCATTATCCAGCCTCCCGACTGGAGCATCCCATTTGAAATCATGTGTGATGCGAGCGACTATGCCGTAGGAGCTGTGCTGGGCCAAACTAAGGACAGGAAGCACTATGCTATCTCATACGCTAGCAAAACGCTCACCGGCCCTCAGCTCAACTACGCGACCACAGAAAAGGAACTCTTAGCTGTCGTATTTGCTATAGACAAATTCCGGTCCTACCTAGTTGGGGCCAAGGTCATAGTCTATTCAGATCACGCTGCTCTGAAGTACCTTCTGACCAAGAAGGATGCAAAGCCGAGACTCATCCGCTGGGTTCTGCTACTCCAGGAGTTCGACATCGAGATAAGAGATAAGAAGGGAGTAGAGAACTCAGTGGCTGACCACCTGTCCCGAATGGAAGTACCATCTGATCTTCCGATCGGCGATTACTTGCGGGATGACACGCTCCTTAAGGTCACCACTGGCGATCCGTCGTATGCTAACATAGTAAACTTCATGGTCACGGGGTATGTCCCTCCTGGAGAAAATAAGAAGAGATTAGCTTATTGTTGGCACTCCTTACGGCCTATAGATAAATCCGCAAGCGGACGGATACCGATGTAGCTTTCACCCGGGAGTATTCCAAGGTATCGATTTCCACGGAGAACGAGAAGTGGACTGATTCTAAACTAAGTTGTCCTAGGTAGATGGAATGGAGTGAATGGTATGGATGAGGTGAATGACAACAACAAAGAGAAGATGAGTGATAGGAGGGTAGAGAGGGTACGAGTCTGGTAGAGGTATTCTACTGATTGATCGAGCAGATCAGAGGATACAGATAGATACTTAGCTTCGGGACAAGGGAACCGGTGGACACATAGAAAGGGATGAGAAGGGGTGCCACTATTTCCCAACTGGGGAATCCTACGGACCGGAACTAACGTGATGGGCTACAAAGACCGGAAGGGCTGTCACCACCTTACGGCTACCACCTCCGTTGCGACGGGAATAAACTAAGTTAGTCTCAAGTATAGGCACCATGCCTACACTAGTCAACTAATACTTATCTCCTATAGAAAGATAAGCACCCAAGCTAAGCAACCAGTATACAGTTATACCAATCAACTAAGCATTGAACGAAGAACTAGCAAGCATATAAAAGTAAGAACTGAATGCTCAATTAATCAGAGAGAGATACAAGAGTTACCAGACACGACCCGGATGTTACTCAAAGTGAAGTCGCATCCGTAGAGGTACAGCGGGAAGAGGGGCCGACACTTCGGCTCCTCTCCGGGACGCTCACCTCTCCTCTCTCCCTATCTCTACTGATACAAGTGGAGAACTAACAGTGCTTCGCCTGCACTCTACTCTTGTGTTGTGTGTTGATCCAGGAGGCGAAGGCCAGCATTTATAGAGACTTGGAGGCGGTGGAGGAAGCGCAGGGGCCAAGGCATCGCAAGGCGGTCCACCCCGGCCAGTTCGGCCGAATCGGGGAGTTCGGGCGAACTGGTCAGTTCGGTCGAACCCTCCAGTTCGGCCGAACCATTGATCTTGCACCGCCATGCTTCCCACGGCCCTAATTTGCTTGTGGAGTTGGTTGTGGGTCGGTTTGTGCAGTGGGGGCGGTTCGGCCGAATGGATGGATTCGGCCGAACTGGGCCGGAGGCCCAGGCCTGCCCCCCTGCACCGCCTTTGCAACCTGGGCTTCGTGGATGACTTGATTCAGGTGGTCTTCGTGTGGTTCGGCCCAGATATGACGTGGTGGTGATCCTACGTGGCTTGTATGGTGGTTGCTGACGTGGCCGGCCCTCGGTTGCACTTCGCGTCGTGTACGGCTAAGGGGAGGTAACCGGCCGAACGGAGTCATTCGGCCGATTCGGTCAATTTCGGCCCCAATAGCACGTATTTGTCGTAGTCGTACCTGCACAAGTGACACTCACCAAAACTCGTGGAACTTTATTAGAAATAAAACCTAAATACATGGAATGTTGCATAAGGCCTCATTTATTCCCGACTATTGGTGGTCGGATTTGGGTTGTAACGACCGCCAACAAGCTCCCCAAGCTTAGCTCTTTGCTCGTCCTCGAGCAAAGATAAAAACTTAGGCTCGGTGGATCAGGAGTTGCTACAATGTCATTTCTCTTGCAGGTAACTTTAATAACAACTAGTACTCAAATTTTTACTTGAATTACTAGCAAGGTATAATTCACCATTTTACCTATGGGGCTTATAGAAATCTCCTTATCTTGGGTGGTTGAAAGGATGAACAGGTTAACTTAGTTTTATTCCACCCTACTCTTTTCAGGATCCTATCTCGGAGTGTATTTGAATCCTCACCAAAGGCTTTGCCTTCTTTTCATCCTAACATCTAATTTGGCTTTTGTGTGGCTCGGGGACAAAGGATGAAGACATACAAGCATCTTATATATTGCTAAGTCAAAGACCGGATCTTAGGAGAATCAAATCACGCTCTAGATCGAGAAGTGCAAGTGTGTGGAATATGTGGAGTGGAATATGTGGAGTGGAATTTGGCGGAATTTCATGGAATGATTCTTCCTCTCCTTGATTTATTTTTCGAGAGCATGGGCTATCTTTTATTCATATTTTTGCAATGCCTTTTGGCATGCTTTTCTTTTTCTCATTTTTTTTACCATGTCAATTGGCATGCTTTTCTTTTTCTTTTTGCATAGCCCATGCCTCTACTTTAAAGATATTTGGAGAGGGGATCAAAGAACATGAAATTTTATTTATGGAATGGATGATGGTATGGTTTTGCTAACTCCCAAGTAGGAATCGCAAGTGAGAGGTGGAGTGTATGTGCATCTCGATCTTAGAAGCATGAAAGATTCCTCACTAAGGTCACAACAATTTGACAAGACTCACTAAGATGACAAGCAGCATATGGTAGAAAGTTTAGAACTAATCCTATCATATGGCTCTGGTAGGTATTATGACCAATGAGGAACTTTGTTTTAATTTTGAAAGCATAAACAACCGAGATTTTCACCATACTAAGAGCAGAAATAGAATTCAACCAAAGTATCACTATATCAATCCCCACAACAACCTAGACTTGGAATAAGGCATATGCTCCCACAAGGTTTTCAGGTTCATTTCTACTCATGCCAAATAACTCAAGCATAGTCAAGCAACTAGTTGCAACAAAGTACTAGCAAAATTAATGACAGAGCAACCATTCATCATTTCCAAAGTGAGAGGCATATGATTCATTCCATGCATGGTTGAGAGTTAATTTTATTCAAGGGAAGTATTTTCAATTGAATGACCAAAGTGCTGAGTAATTCGGAACGTACCTGATGGGGGTGCTCCCCCAAGCTTGGACTCTTCACTGGTAGGGATTCAACCTTGAAAGGTACTGAGTCAGCTGGTCGGCCTGCTCGTTCTCGTCCTGTTCCTCCACTGTGTCATGCCTGTACTCATGTATCTTTTCGTTAAACAGGGCAATCTCCGGTTGGCTCAAATGCACCAACCGGAGCGACAATTTTATTCTTTCTGCATTCAACTCTTATTTTATTTATTCATCAAGCTAAGCTTGGAAAAAAATATTTGGAAGGGAAATAATTAGAGCACCTCCTAAACAATGATTTGAGCAAAGGGAAATTGAATTGGAAAATAAATTGAAACTAATGGTGCTCTACAGGATACAACCACACGACTTCTACTCTATAGATGGATTGTAAAGATCTAGATGTCATGTGGCTTTGGCGAGCCTCTTGAATTTGGTTGTGAATGCTTGGAAGAGGACATTGTTCTTGTCCATCTGCCAAGGCTCACCTTCAGTGACCTTCTCATCCCGGTTGCTCAACTTCTGGCTGGTTTGTGCAAGTTCTTTTTCAGGCTCTTCAACCATGGGTTTCTCTTCTCCCTCCTCCATGGCTTTCTTCGTTAGTGGACTTGTCATACTTATGGAGACGGGGCCCTTGGGTGAGGAAAGGTCTTTGGACAAGGATGGTGGCTGGGAAATGTGAACACTTGGTCGTATTCGGGAAAGTGATGGAGGATGGTTTCTGACTTGAGATTGACAAGCAACTTTCCCAACATTTTCCTAGCGACTCTGAGACAAGATGGGATAGAGATAGGATCTAGGGTCCAGATGGATGGTCAAGGGGCAAAACAGGGGTCCTTCGGTCGAACCAGCATGGTTCGGCCGAATTGTCCTAGTTTGCCCAACTAAAGTGGTCTAGTATGCCCAGAGTGCATCAGTGAGCCTATCTCTCTACTGCACACCCATCTCATTGACGATTTTGCAGAATGTTCTTGATGTGAGTGCTGATGTTCTGCTTGACCATTAGTTTGGGGGTGAGAAGGTGTGGCTATAAAATGCGGCTCCCCCAAGCTTAGATATTTCCGGGAGATGGAGTCAATGAGATGGGAGCCTCTACGACTAGCCCAGGACGCCAAAGCAAGGAAAGATGTTTTCATGGGATATTTGCTTAGCGTGCCTGGTGGCTGCAGCTCGATAGGGCTTGGCTTCTACCCAGTTAGAGACGGGATCTATGGCTACCAGAGTAAACTCGTAGTTCTCTGAGTTAGGGAAATGACCCATGGGGTCTATTCCCCATACATCAAAGGTTTCTACTTGAAGACTACTGGTAAGCGGCTATGCGTCTCTTTCCCGTGTTTCTGGCACTGTGGGCATCTCTTGCTAAATTTCTTAGCATCTCCATATTGCCAGTCCTTTATTCTGAACACTCTATCATGTCCTTCACAAGGTGTTGCATGATATCTCTCCCAGGTTTTATGCCTCAGGTGCAGGTATGCACCGTCTGAGTCCATTTTGTATCAAGAAGAGATACGGGTTGTCCCATTGGTGATGTCTGCTCCTATAAACTACTACTTTTCTATGTTCACCTGATGGGACGCACCTTAACACCGTGAAGTTGACTGCTCTAGTGTTGTGACCTTGAGGAGCGTATCACCCCGTAAGAAAATCGCTGATGGGAAGATCAAACGGGGCTTGTACCCGAGACAGACCCAACGAATGAGTCTTGGGTTCGCATCCTTTTTGGCCAAGAAATACTTCAGAGCAGTATGGTCGGAATAGACTATGACCTTTGCCCTAACTTGGTAGGATCAGAATTTGTCTATAACAAACATAGTTGCTAAGAGTTCCTTTTCTGTGGTTGCGTAGTTGAGCTGGGGCCAGTGAGCATAATGCTTCTTGTCTTTGGTTTGGCCCACAACAGCTCCAACATCATAATTGCTCGCATCACACATGATTTCTAATGGGATGCTCTAGTCGCGAGACCGGATGATGGGAGCAGAATTGAGTGCTTTCTTAGGGTGTGAAAAGAAGCATAGCACTCTTGATTAGAGACGAGAGGGGTTTCCTTGGCCAAGAGATTGGTCAATGACCGGGCTATTTGAGAGAAATTTTCGATGAGACACCTATAAAGCCCGGTGTGGCCAAGGAACTACGAATCCCCTTTACTCGTGGGAGGTGTACGCATAGGGTCGTATTTGGGAGTATGACAGGAGAAGATGATGGCTTTAGGCTTTGAATCTAGTCTTTCCCCGATCAAAGACGAATCTTCGTGACAATTGTCTTACGACCCCAAGGTAACATAAGATAGGGATATGATATGCATGAAGGTTAGGAGTAATCCCTTTGAAATCTTGGATCAAGTGTCCTAAGACTGATCGATCCTCCTCTAGGACAGTGAAAGTCGGTTGGGTTCCAGGGGGTTTGTCACTGATGGTCACTGGAGTTTGTCCGTCCTTAAAGAGGGAAGCATACTTCAATCCAGAGGGAAGAGGCTTAGGTTTGACTAGAGGATGAATCTCTTCTTCCTCCATAAGGAATTGGGCATATTCTTCTAGGAAAGGTTGCTCTAAGTCTATCAAAGATGTTGACATGACCTCCTCTTTAGGATCAGGATCGGGATCTGTCTCTAATGGGATATTCAAGGAATAGGAATAAGAGACTGGGACGAGTTCTTCTCCGATCCTAAGCTCTAGCTGGATTATTGGTGATTTCTCTAGGATTTTCATGATTGGCCTACCAATAAAGATGTAATGTGTGGAATCGTTGGGTAGATCAAAGATATGGAAATCTAGGAAAAGTTCAGGGTCGTTAATCTTAACGGGTATGACCCGTAAGATCCCTAAACAGTCGAGGACCCTTCCCGATATGAACCTTAGATGTTTCGGAGATGATGACCATGGTTCATCGGGAAGTTGAGCTCGCACCAAGGAGCTAGAGATTATGTTGATTCCGAGGCTCGGGTCATACCCGATTTCTTTGTCCATGCCCATAACTTCACAAAAGATTGTTCGGATTCTCTTGGGCATTTTAACTACCTCGGTCGAGGCTTCCGCCTCGTCTAGCCATTCCCGACTCTTGATGGCAGAGAGACGGCCTAAGTACTCTCTTTGATATTCTAATGCTTCCTTGTCGGGTGGTGGATCCTTTTGCTCTACACATTGTTCCCGTGGGAAATGTATGGCACAGTTGATGTCATCGAATAGACCATCGTCAAAATCGTAGGGAGTGGTGTAGAGTGGAGGATAGTAGTCCAAGCTAGAGTAAGGTTGTGGTTCGAATTGAGCATCGGGTTCTGATGGAATTGAAGAGCTAATTGATTTGGATTGTTGGTGTACAGGCTCTTCAGGTTTAGGCTGCTTCTCTTCTTCATCAGGGAGTTCGTCATAGACTCCAGTGTAGGGAGTGTCATCCAGGATGCGCTCCAGGACTATCCTCGCTTCACTAGGAGTCAAATGAAAAAACGACCCTTTTGAAGCAGAGTCCAAGAAAGTTGCGGCTACGGGACAGATGCCAAGACTGAAGTGTTGTAAAACAACAGGTTCTGGTAGGCTTAGGTCCGGTCCTGAGGCCAGTATTTGCTTGAAACGAGCCCAGGCTGCTCCTAACGATTCTCCCTTTAATTGCTTAAAGTTAATGATTTCCGCTCGGAGACTGGCTACCTTGGAGACTAGGAAGAAGTTTAGGCAGAATTTTTCCTTGAGAACTTCCCAGCTCCCGTCCATAGTACAGACAGCCAGAGAGTATCATTTCTTTGCTCCTCCCGCTAGTGAAAACGGGAATAGCTTCCATTTGAGTGTCTCTTGTGTCATGCCCGCAATGGTCAGGCATGAGCAGAGTTGCTCAAACTCGCGCAAATGCGCGTATTGACTCTCGGCCTTCGTTCCTGAGAACGATTGCTCACGAACCATGGCTATGAAGCCGGGACATATCTCATAGCCGGGTGTGGATATGGGATGTGATGATGGTGGTGGCTCCAAACAAGCGCCCTTTGGAGCCGAGTGTTGGCGTAAGGTAAGAGTGGAATCCATATGATGGATGATGGTGGGGTACACGGACAACTTGGGTTCGGAATCAGAACAGCTACCGTTCCCCGGCAACGGCGCCAGAAAGCTTGTTGGCACTCCTTACGGCCTACAGATAAATCCGCAAGCGGACGGATACCGATGTAGCTTTCACCCGGGAGTATTCCAAGGTATCGATTTCCACGGAGAACGAGAAGTGGACTGATTCTAAACTAAGTTGTCCTAGGTAGATGGAATGGAGTGAATGGTATGGATGAGGTGAATGACAACAACAAAGAGAAGATGAGTGATAGGAGGGTAGAGAGGGTATGAGTCTGGTAGAGGTATTCTACTGATTGATCGAGCAGATCAGAGGATACAGATAGATACTTGTTTCGGGACAAGGGAACCGGTGGACACACAGAAAGGGATGAGAAGGGGTGCCACTATTTCCCAACTGGGGAATCCTACGGACCGGAACTAACGTGATGGGCTACAAAGACCGGAAGGGCTGTCACCACCTTACGGCTACCACCTCCGTTGCGACGGGAATAAACTAAGTTAGTCTCAAGTATAGGCACCATGCCTACACTAGTCAACTAATACTTATCTCCTATAAAAAGATAAGCACCCAATCTAAGCAACCAGTATACAGTTATACCAATCAACTAAGCATTGAACGAAGAACCAGCAAGCATATAAAAGTAAGAACTGAATGCTCAATTAATCAGAGAGAGATACAAGAGTTACCAGACACGACCCGGATGTTACTCAAAGTGAAGTCGCATCCGTAGAGGTACAGCGGGAAGAGGGGCCGACACTTCGGCTCCTCTCCGGGACGCTCACCTCTCCTCTCTCCCTATCTCTACTGATACAAGTGGAGAACTAACAGTGCTTCGCCTGCACTCTACTCTTGTGTTGTGTGTTGATCCAGGAGGCGAAGGCCAGCATTTATAGAGACTTGGAGGCGGTGGAGGAAGCGCAGGGGCCAAGGCATCGCAAGGCGGTGCACCCCGGCCAGTTCGGCCGAATCGGGGAGTTCGGGCGAACTGGTCAGTTCGGTCGAACCCTCCAGTTTGGCCGAACCATTGATCTTGCACCGCCATGCTTCCCACGGCCCTAATTTGCTTGTGGAGTTTGTTGTGGGTCGGTTTGTGCAGTGGGGGCGGTTCGGCCGAATGGATGGATTCGGCCGAACTGGGCCGGAGGCCCAGGCCTGCCCCCCTGCACCGCCTTTGCAACCTGGGCTTCGTGGATGACTTGATTCATGTGGTCTTCGTGTGGTTCGGCCCAGATATGACGTGGTGGTGATCCTACGTGGCTTGTACAGTGGTTGCTGACGTGGCCGGCCCTCGGTTGCACTTCGCGTCGTGTACGGCTAAGGGGAGGTAACCGGCCGAACGGAGTCATTCGGCCGATTCGGTCAATTTCGGCCCCAATAGCACGTATTTGTCGTAGTCGTACCTGCACAAGTGACACTCACCAAAACTCGTGGAACTTTATTAGAAATAAAACCTAAGTACATTGAATGTTGCATAAAGCCTCATTTATTCCCGAGTATTGGTGGTCGGATTTGGGTTGTAACGACCGCCAACACTTATGAGAGCCGACTCCATCTCTGGGACGACCCGTACCTCTTCCGGATATGTAGTGACGGACTCCTCAGAAGGTGCATCCCTGCACATGAGGCATATAAAATCCTAGAGAGGTGCCACGCAGCTCCGTACGGAGGACACTACGGTGCATTCCGGACCAATGCTAAAGTCTGGCAGAGCGGATTTTATTGGCCCAGCATGTACGAAGGTGCAAGAGCATTCGTCATGTGATGCCCCCGCTGTCAGAAACACGGAAACATTAACACTAGAGATGCGATGCCACTCACTAGCAATCTCCAAGTAGAAATTTTCGATGTTTGGGGAGTGGACTTCATGGGTCCCTTCCCAATTTCCGAGGGTTGCCAGTTCATCCTAGTGGCAGTAGACTATGTTTCTAAGTGGGTGGAAGCTCTACCTTGTGTAGCCGCCGATTCTAGGAACGCGAGACGAATGTTTCATGAGTACATCTTTCCGCGTTTCAGCGTTCCTAGGATAGTCATTAGTGATGGCGGATCCCATTTCATCGATTCAGCCTTCCGTAAGTATCTTTCAAGTCTGGGGGTGCAGCATAATGTTGCTACACCCTATCACCCTCAGAATAGCGGTCAAGCAAAAACATCAAACAAACAAATCAAAAATATTCTGCAGAAGACCGTAAATGAGATGGATAGGCAATGGAAGGATAAACTCCCGGATGCACTCTGGGCATATCGTACGGCCTATAAGACGCCCATAGGCATGACCCCATATCAGCTAGTATATGGCAAGACCTGTCACTTACCAGTAGAGATGGAGTTCAAAGCTCACTGGGCCATTAGGAAGTGGGGTATGAACCTTCCAGGTGCCGGCCTCAAGCGGAAGATCCAGTTGGCCAAATTAGATGAAATGAGGGAACGAGCTTACCACAGCTCCCGGCTATATAAGGAACGGACCAAGAGATGACATGATAAGAGAATCAAGGTCAAGACGTTTAAGCCGGGAGATAAGGTCCTCGTTTTCAACTCCCGTGTCAAACTTTTCGGTCACGGGAAGTTGAGGAGCAAGTGGGATGGCCCATTCACAGTAATCAATGCTGCATCTCATGGGGCCGTCACTTTGCAAAGCGAGGACGGAAACACCTTTAAGGTCAACGGACAGCGGTTGAAGGTTTTCCTAGAACCAGAACCTCCACCACTCGACGAATTAGATGTTGTCGAGTTCATAGAACTCTGAACCCCGTCCGTCTTTAGATAGAGCACCGTTTAGTTCAGTTTAGTTTGGTGTGTTAGTTAATTGTGTGATTCATTTATTTTGCTTAGATTCATGATTAGGGTGCTCTGAATTTTCCCTTCCAATCATTTATTCCAAATTTTAGTTCAAAGAATAAATAAAATAAGAGTTGAATGCAAAAAGAATAAAATTGTCGCTCCGGTTGGTGCATTTGAACTAACCGGAGATTGCCCTGTTTAACGAAAAGATACATGAGTACAGGCATGACACAGTGGAGGAACAGGACGAGAACGAGCAGGCCGACCAGCTGACTCAGTACCTTTCAAGGTTGAATCCCTACCAGTGAAGAGTCCAAGCTTGGGGGAGCACCCCCATCAGGTACGTTCCGAATTACTCAGCACTTTGGTCATTCAATTGAAAATACTTCCCTTGAATAAAATTAACTCTCAACCATGCATGGAATGAATCATATGCCTCTCACTTTGGAAATGATGAATGGTTGCTCTGTCATTAATTTTGCTAGTACTTTGTTGCAACTAGTTGCTTGACTATGCTTGAGTTATTTGGCATGAGTAGAAATGAACCTGAAAACCTTGTGGGAGCATATGCCTTATTCCAAGTCTAGGTTGTTGTGGGGATTGATATAGTGATACTTTGGTTGAATTCTATTTCTGCTCTTAGTATGGTGAAAATCTCGGTTGTTTATGCTTTCAAAATTAAAACAAAGTTCCTCATTGGTCATAATACCTACCAGAGCCATATGATAGGATTAGTTCTAAACTTTCTACCATATGCTGCTTGTCATCTTAGTGAGTCTTGTCAAATTGTTGTGACCTTAGTGAGGAATCTTTCATGCTTCTAAGATCGAGATTCACATACACTCCACCTCTCACTTGCAATTCCTACATTGGGAGTTAGCAAAACCATGCCACCATCCATTCTATAAAAAAATTTCATGCTCTTTGATTCCCTCTCTGAATATCTTTGAAGTAGAGTCATGGGCTATGCAAAAGAAAAAGAAAAGCATGCCAAGTGGCATGGCAAAAATATGAGAAAAAGAAAAGCATGCCAAGTGGCATGGCAAAAATATGAATAAAAGATAGCCCATGCTCTCGAAAAATAAATCAAGGAGATGAAGAATCATTCCATGAAAGTCCACATATTCCACTCCACATATTCCACACACTTGCACTTCTCGATCTAGAGTATGATTTGATTTTCCTAAGATCCGGTCTTTGACTTAGCAAAATATAAGATGCTTGTATGCCTTCATCCTTTGTCCCTGAGCCACACAAAAAGCCAAATTAGATGTTAGGATGAAAAGAAGGCAAAGCCTTTGGTAAGGATTCAAATACACTTGAGCGATTGAGTGAGCCAATGAGGAACAATTTATCTTTTCACAAAAGGGTGAAAAAAACGCTGAGATAGGATCCTGAAAAGAGTAGAGTGGAATAAAACTAAGTTAACCTGTTCATCCTTTCAACCACCCAAGATAAGGAGATTGCTATAAGCCCCATAGGTAAAATGATGAATTATACCTTGCTAGTAATTCAAGTAAAAATTTGAGTACTAGTAGTTTATAAAGTTACCTGCAAGAGAAATGACATTGTAGCAACTCCTGATCCACCGAGCCTAAATTTTTATCTTTGCTCGAGGACGAGCAAAGAGCTAAGCTTGGGGGAGCTTGTTGGCGGTTGTTACAGACCGATTTCCGACCTCCAACCAAGTATAAAATGAACACAATGGAATCACACACCATAGCTATAGGACTTATTTCTAACCATTTCCACAAGTTTTGGTGATTGTCCATTGTGCAGGTACAAAATGGAGAAATACGAGCTATAGGGGTTGGAAATGACTGTTTCGGCCGAACGACACGATTCGGCTGATTTTCCCCCTAGCTGTGCAAGAATTGTGGACCACGACCACGCCACTCTGGGCCGGCTCAACCCATATCCAGAAGACCGGTGGCCCATATCCAACCCGATGGAGCCCACGAGTCCACCGGAGGCCCTCCAGGCCAGCCCAAGACGTGAACCGACCTGCCAACCGACCTCAGGAGCTGGACTAGCACGTGTGCAAAGCAGAGGTGGTGCAGCACTGGGCCGGGCCCACTTCGGCCGAAGTGGCCTGTTCGGTCGAAGGCAGGAACCGCCTCCAGGGTGCAATCCTGGCCTTTGGCTGCTGAGGCGGTGCATCCCTCGGTTCGGCCGAACCGGGGAGTTCGGCCGAACCGGGATCTTCGCCCGAACGGCCAGTCACCGACCTCCAATTGCTTGGCCGCTGCTCCACTCCTCCACCGACCCTGGCCGCTATAAATAGAGGCCCGGTTTCACCTGCAAAAGACACAGCACAAGAGTAGAGTGCAGGCGAAGCACTGTTAGTTCTCCACTTGTATCAGTAGAGATAGGGGGAGAGGAGAGGTGAGCGTCCCGGAGAGGAGCCGAAGTGTCGGCCCCTCTTCCCGCTGTACCTCTACGGATGCGACTTCACTTCGAGTAACATCCGGGTCTTGTCTGGTAACTCTTGTATCTCTCTCTGATTAATTGAGCATTCAGTTCTTACTTTTATATGCTTGCTGGTTCTTCGTTCAATGCTTAGTTGTGTAGTATAATTGTATACTAGCTGATTAGCTTGAGTGCTTATCTGTCTGCAGTAGATAAGTATTAGTCAACTAGTGTAGGCGTGGTGCCTATACTTGAGGCTAACTTAGTTTCTGCCTGTCGCAACGGAGGTGGTAGTAGTAAGGTGGTGACAGCCCTTTCGGTCTTCGTAGCCCATCACGTTAGTTCCGGTGTCTTAGGACCCAAGGTTCAGGGTAACCGGCACCCCTTCTCACCCCTTTCTGTGTGTCGGAGGCTCTGTAGTCCCGAAGCAAGTATCTATCTGTATCCTCTGATCTGCTCAATCAATCGGTAGAATACCTTTATCAGACCTGTACCCTCTCTACCCTCCTATCACTCCTCTTCTCTCTTTGTTGTTGTCATCCACCTCATCCATACCATTCACTCCATTCCATCTACCTAGGACAACTTAGTTTAGAATCAGTCCACTTCTCGTTCTTCGTGAAAATCGATACCTTGGAATACTCCCGGGTGAAAGCTACATCGGTATCCGTCCGCTTGCGGATTTATCTGTAGGCCGTAAGGAGTGCCAACAACCATGTTTGCTCCAAAGAGATGGGCACTGAAGAAAATGAACAAAATATGAAGGGGTTTTCTTTGGAAGGGCACTGATGATGCTCGAGGAGGCCACTGCTTGGTCAATTGGATAAAGATACAGAGACCCAAGGAGCTTGGTGGATTGGGCGTTCTAGACTTGGAGCGTTTTAGTAGGGCCCTGAGATTGCGATGGTTATGGTATGAGTGGAAGGACCCTGATAGACCATGGGTGGGATCGGACGTATCTGTCAATGAAACAGATAGGCAACTATTTAGGGCCTGCACGGTGGTGCAAATTGGAAATGGAAGAACAGCAAAATTCTGGGAAGCATCATGGCTGGAAGGGAGGGCTCCACGAGACATTGCTCCAAACTTATATAAATTGGCCTGGCACAAGAAGCAGTCTGTAGCGGAAGATCTGGAAGGGGATAACTGGACCAGAGGGCTCTGGAAAATGACAAATGATGAAGAGCTGGCTGAACTCATTGAATTGTGGATGTTGATCCAAAATGTGCAACTGACAGATAACGAGGATGAGATTGTTTGGAAATGGACTGCAGATGGGGCATATACCTCCAAGTCGGCGTACAACATTCAATTCCAAGGGTCCTTCTGCTCCTTAAATTGCACGGCTATCTGGAAAGCCAAAACTGAGGGAAAACACAGATTCTTTGCTTGGCTTCTCTTACAGAGGAAAATCCTAACGGCAGATAAACTTCAGGCTAGGAACTGGCCATGCAACCCGGTGTGCGCGCTCTGTGATCAGATTGAGGAAACGGCAGAGCACCTATGTCTACACTGGGTCTTTGCTCAAGAAGTTTGGCACCGAGTTAGCTTCTGGTCCGCGGGGCTAGTTACAGTACCTCCTGCAGGGGTCTCCCTCGAGCAATGGTGGAATGCGGCAATGAAAAGAGCCAATCAAGACAACAAACGAAAGGTAGCTGCTTTAATGATCTACACGGCCTGGAATCTATGGAAGGAGCGTAACAGGAGAATTTTTTAGCGCAAGACGGTGACGCCGGCCAGAGTTTCGATGGAAGCTAAGAGCTCTAGCGTGCGGCAAGCAGGCAGTGCTGCCTGGAGGCGCCTAGCTTTGTTGATGTTATTTTCTCATGAGTGTTTTTGAGTTTTCATAATTATCTGTAATATTAAACATGTATGAACTTTGCATGCTCTCTCCTCTTATATGATATAGCAGGGCTCCTGCTTTCCTTTCAAAAAAAAACTTGTAGGTGAGGAGATTATAAGGAAGAGACTTCCCCGTGGGTTTATTGAAACTCGGACATGCATGTGAACTTTTGCAAATTTTCTATTTTTCCCTCTCAGCATGAGTTACCAAATAATCTGTCACAAGGCGGTGGCTTATGAAAAGGACTAAACGCTTCAAAGTTTAAAGGAAAAAGAAGGATACCTTACAGGCCGAGCCCGCCCCTACAGCCCGTACTTAGAACCACATAGGCCTACCCATACTCTACTACTATCCTCTCATATCTCCAATACTTTTTGTATCCTTCAAAAACAATTTTATCCATGTATCTCCAATATCCGATAATGTTTCTATTGGACATATGCCCAATAATTTATGGTAGACATTATGTGTCCGGCACATAGTTTTCTTGTGAACACACAGATGAATCCGACAGAACCCACTCCAAGTGTAGATTTCCTTCAGTTGTCAGGATTTTGTTCCTCTGCGCGTGACATTAATTTGCAACAGGCAGGGTATCTTTTCCTCTGTAGTCAAGATTCCAATGGAAATCTCGAAGACGAGTTGCGTGATCCTGAGGCTCCAAAATTGGCCAGCAGCCTGCTCGTCTAATGTGACTCGATGTCCTCACGGTCTTCACATAGCGCGACACATCTTTGACATATCAACCACGATGTACTCCAAATTCAGGATCACTGAGATCAAATCTCGTTTCTTTTCTAAAGGGCCAATGAAACCAGGTTGGACAATCAAAGCGCTGAATCCATTCATGGGCACGTCAGTTGTCAGAGTACGACGAGCTAGCGACGCAGAGCGGAGGGGCTTTTCCCCAGAGATGTTGCCGATCCAGCGCGCTCCGGTTCTCGGATCAACTCCTGTGGCCACTCTTTCAAGCCTTGAGTCCTCTGATAAACTGAAAATCTGTGGCATCCTGCACCAGTAATTCTGATAAACAAGTAAGTTACCTTTGAGCATCCGGATAAGTT
Organism: Echinochloa phyllopogon; assembly: GCA_033239725.1. Classification (NCBI taxonomy): domain Eukaryota; kingdom Viridiplantae; phylum Streptophyta; class Magnoliopsida; order Poales; family Poaceae; genus Echinochloa; species Echinochloa phyllopogon. Next base: position 8,740,063 of record BTCW01000018.1, read on the forward strand.
CAGTGATATCACGTATTAGGTACTGAATGAAAGGTGCAAAGCTCACACCATTCCTTTTTACAAAATGGGAGCGAAAAGAGCAAATGCATCACGGGGTACTTTGGCCTATGACTCCTCTTTCGAACAGCTGAAAGCAGAATCGATTGCGTGCTTATATCCACTGAATCCAGCTTTCAAGCATTTTAAAACATGCTGTATGCATACACAAGCAGAATCCACGTACCGGGCGAACTAATTTCTCACGACCGGCTGCTGAAAGGCTTGTTATGATTAACAAACGTCCTTTGTCCGTTTGTTGGTGCATATGGATCGGCTTTCACTGTAGCAGTGAGGGATGATGGAAGCAGGGGCCTTGCCTTTTGACAACATGACCTTTTGTAGGAATGGACCAATGGAACGAACATAATGTAATGGACCTTTTTTTTTAAAACAGTAATGGATCTTTTGGCGTGTGCCAATGGCGCCTCGCCGACTCTAGCCTTTTCTCAAAAAGTAACCCCAAAGTTCACTATGCAAAAAGAAGATTCCATCACATCAAAATGTCGGTCCATGCATGGAGTACTAAATGTAGATGAAATCAAAAACTAACTGCACAGTTTTGTTGTACTCTGCGAGACGATCATTTTGAGCCTAATTAATCAATGTTTAGACAATTTTTCACACATACAAACGAAATGCTACGGTGACGCAATGATTACGAAGTGTCACCAAACCCCAAATCCCCACCCCAAAATAGCCATCTAAACAGGGCCCTAGCTGGATCCGAATTGCCTGCTCGTTTTCTGCTGCCTGTGCCCTGAAGCTAGTAGAGAGGTGAACAACATCCAAGTGCTGGATTCGGACAGTGACGTTCTCGCTGCCCTCATGCTCATCCTGTTTCACAGAAACCTCTGTCAGCAGCACCAACAGCACGTGCTGTTGATTGATACTACTACCTACTACCCCGACAGAGAACAAACCTGAATTATTTCCGTGTTATCTTAACTTCATTTGACCTGAAAAATACTCAGATACACTCACATCAAATTCATAATGATGGAGAGAATTCGGATAGGGAGCCCCAGAAGGCACGTACAGGGAGCTCCACTCCACTCCATCTGTTGCTCGCCAATCGCCACTCACCACGACACCACTCATCAGCATCGTTTTCTCCCGGGTGAACAATCCTTTTCGACCTCCGCGCCCGGCAGCTTTGGGAGAGTCGAGTCGAGGCGAGGCGAGTGGCGGTGGCCCGCCGGCCGCTGTCCCTAGCCTAAGATCGTACGGCGGAGGATCGGCCGGCGCGATCTACCGACAGGCCCGTGACAAGCCATCTCACTTGCGACCCCCCGGCGAATTGACACTCGGGGAGCAATTATATCCGCCATATCCGCCACACGTGGTCGTGGACGCCCCGTGGTACGAGCGCAAATCTCCAGGGGCCCCAGCCGCTGCCAAAAGCCCGATCCGGCGGAGGAGGGGGCATCTCCATCTCCTCGCCGTCCCGAACAACTCCCCCGGCCGGGAGCGGAGCGGGGAGGCCCACGCTCACAGCACGAACTGCACTGGAGCTATCACCTCACCACCGCACCCGCACCGATCGCCTAGGCTACTGTGGTGAGCTAGCTCCATACGTCGCGCATGCATCACGGCACAGGCCCCAGATCGGGCGCGAGATTCGCCGTACAGTAAGGCGTACAGTTTCGTATTGCTTCGGACTCTCTCGAACTCATTCGTGTAGACGCGGTGGTCTCTAGGCGCGAGATGCAAAATTTACACCCAAATTTGACCCATTTTAGTGCATACGTCACTGCAGCATTTCGTTTATATTTATAAAAAATTATCTAAAAATTAATTAATTAGGCTCAAAATGTTTTCTCGCAGAGTACAACAAAACTGTACAATTAGTTTTTAATTTTATCTATATTTAATACTCCATGCATGTGCCGATATTTTTATGTGATGGAAATCTTTTTTTTGCATAATGAACTTTGAGGTGGAATTTGGGATCTAACGCCACCGGCCTCGCCGATCGGAAGTCGCTGTCACCGGGTATCCTCGTTTTCACTCGTACCTCGCGTAGGATCGGGATCGCCATACCGCCGGCTCGGTGCATGCGGAGCGACTGGGCGAGCGTACCGCACCGCCCAACGACACCACTAGTCCCGTACAGGGCAGCCCACCGAGGCGCGTGCTCCGGGGTCGATCTGGTGCTCGATCCCACGCGGCCGCACCAGCCGCGAAGCTGACATTCGCCGGTGAGCGTCGTAGCTTTGGGTCTTTGACCCCATGACAGCGAGCTCGCGCTCGAGACCCCGATCGTGCGCTGCTTTGCAAAGGTCGCGGCGACAAAAGCACGGGCAGACTGCTTCAGCGAGGGAAAAAGCACGATCGCGCGGGGATACACATGCCGTCGTCGTGCCCCGCGCGCTTTAGCCGGCCAGCTTCCTCGGCATGGATGGATCGCGTCGCCCCGCCCGCACCGGTCGACGGCCGGGTTGGTTGGTCGTGGCTGGCTGGCTTTGACAGCCGAGGCGGGCAGGAGGCCGGCAAAGCGAGCGAGGCGAGCGATGGGCGACGGAGACCAACCCCCGAGCGCGCGAGCTCGGCCGGGGTCGGTCTCGGCGCCTTTGGGTTGGGCCGGTCGCGGGACGGGGACGTGCGTGCGTGCGTAATAATGCAGCGCTTTTGCTCGGGTGACGCGTGCATGCACATCGATTCTGAGCCCATCCTCGCAGCGGGCCGGTCCGGGGGCAAGTTGCGACTTGTTTTAATCTCACACCACGCGACGCGACGCGACGCGCCGGCGCTCTCCCTGTCGGGCGGCACTCGCGTCGCGATGAGAGTGGCGCGCGACGTCCGTCGCGGCTGGCTGGGCGTGCACGAACGCCCGCATGCCTTAGCCCCTAAGCAAGCCGGCCGGGGGTAAACGTCACGTGTACGTGGCGCGATCCGCCGGGTGTGGAGGATCAGGGCGGGGGCCGTGCAACACATGCGGATGAAGTCATACCCAGCTTCGGTGCGTGGTGCGAGGGGTGGGGGGGCCTGCGTTCTTTCCGCTCATTGGATGGGACGGGACATTGCTGGCTGCCTCTTCAGTGGAAGGGCAACTTGTTGCACCGGGTTCTCTTTCTGTGGGATTGGGATTGTATTGTCGGCGCACATCAAACAATGCACATCTTTTTATATATGTGGCCTTTTGGGAAATAATGAGAGTCTTTTGGACTACTGAATCTCTGTGAAGCTGGCCGGCCCGATTGTTTCGGCATCTGATGATGTGATGGATATGGATCTGCGTTGCGTGGAGTTGGAAGGCAGCCTGCTAGTTGGCTACTTGCAGTAGGTGAGGCGTATGGCAATCTGCTGCGGATGGGGGCTGGCAATCTGCTCCATTGACCATGGGCCATGTTGCATGACGAGCACCAAGGGAGACATCTGCAAATGGCAGATTGTTTAGTACGATTTGTAGAGTGCGTGCAATGGCAACGACGACGTACTAAAGAATTCTGCACTTCAGTGAAATGGTATTGGGCTCTTGGCCCATTTGTCTGCTAGGCATCTAGCCCACAGGTCAGGCCTTTACGGATTTGTGCCCCGATGGGCCCGGCAGGCTAATGTCGGCCCTCCACTTATTAGACTATGGGCCATGTTGGACAATCCATGGACATTAGGCCCAGTTATCTATTCTGACAAGACCAAAGATTTTTAGCCTATGGGCCATGGAGGACACCCTGAAGCGCCGGCATAGTGTAGCGTTGGACCTATAGCTTTGTGGGCTATATACCCTTGCAAACAAATCGAGGCCTCCACGACCCACACCAGCCAGCAGGTACCCCAAGGTTAACAAAGCCCAAATAGTCGTATGGCCGTGACCGCCGTTTTAGGCTGGGCCCGTACACGGTCACCCACACAACCATGGGCCATGGGCCGGATGCCCCCGTCGACGTCCACGGGCTCATCGCTTCAGTACACACACCTTCCCTGAAACGAGAAATACTGATCTGAGACAACAAACCGGAAGGCAACACCGTACGAATCCATCATGGCATCTCATGTCACACCGTCAGCGTGCATCTGGCCTGATAATTCCGTTCACCTCGCGACTCATGCCGTTCGTACAGGGGAAGACGACGATCCACGGGCGCCTCCCTCGATCACGTGTTCGGATCATGCTCACGCCGCGGCAACAGGGCGCGCACACGCGCCGCCCGTGCCGTGCCCCCAGGCGCCCCGTACCCTCTCGTGCCAATCGACGTGAACCCATATCTGCCGAAGTGACACTTACTTCCGGTACTCGCCCAGCTTGGAGTGAAGCTCGAGGGAGAAGAGATCGCGTCGAGGGGCCGTGGATCCATGATACCACTGAACAGAACAATCCAGGCATGATGTACTTGCGTATTTGCTCTTCTGATAGCGTCGACATTTCCGAGGCAAATCTTTGCCTGCGAATAACTGAACGGTCTAAGCTAAGATACTCAGGATACGCGAAAGCAGGTTATCATGCTCCTAACCCTGGGTGCTTTTCAGCATCAAACCCTACCGTCGCGCTCATTAGCAGGATCTGCAGAGCACGGGGATCCATAAAGAACTGGAGCTTCGGTCGAGAGTAGTAAGGATGCTATACTTGGGCTTTCGACGTTGTTGCCGATCAGCGGCCCAGGGAAGCAACGAAGCGTACGGTGTATCTTTGCGAATGATTGGCGCCACACGGACGGACGCCTCGGAAGCCGCGGACGGTCTCGATCCTGCCACCCCTGCCCTGATGAGATGCTGTAGCGCATCTCCCTCGAAAGCCGTGGGCGTCGTCGTCGACGACGCGATCCCTCGCCGCGACGAAGCAGTGCCGCGCCGCGCCGCGCAATTGCCGCTTGCTTGTCACTGTGACGTCACTGGGGCAAGGCGCCAAGGCCTCCGGCCTCGCCATGCGCGCGCGCACTGTGCCGGTGTTGGCGCGAACAGTCGGCGTCGTGGCGAGTGCCAAGGGGCGCCGGGTCACAGGTCCTGGACGTAAAGGTTGGTCAATGACAGGGGGCACAGGGTACAATCCTCTGGTGATCGCCCTGCCGAGCGCGCACGAGAGGTCCTGGCCGGCTGGCCTGGCCTTGGCCATCTTTTTCAGTTTTTATTTTCTCGCACGGAAGGCGAGCAAAGCTGCACTGCAGCAGGTACAGTACAGGGTTCTTTGGTTGTCGCAACCCTTACAACCAGTAGCAGCAGATTTGGCCGTTTACGATCCAAGCAAGATCGGGTGTTGCTGGTGACAGCGATCGGTGTCGTGTTAACGTTTGGAGCTTAGATTAGGTACGTGGTGGGGGTCTTGGGGACTTTGACGCGGCTTTGTTCGTTCCTCCCTGAAGCTGATGTTTGTTCCGGTTGCCAATCAATCATTGGGTAAATCGTTCGAGCCGAGTGTGTGATTTGACATTTTTGGTTTTCTTTACTAACGGACAATAACGCGCAGTTTCTAACGAGAAGCCGCACCAACAGTGAGCGGATGTGGATTGTGAAAGATACTCCAGGAACGGTGAGTATTGACAAGAGAAAACGGTGAGTTCTCCGGGAACTTCCAGGGGATTTTCCACGTCCGGTGTCCAGTATAGATATATTTTTTTTCAAAGGACGAGTACGTGCTGGCTCAATGCGATTCCATGGTATGTCTCGGTTGGCCGGTGACAGGTGGCTGGTGCTGATTTGTACTGAGAGAAAAATACTGCTGGTTGACTGGTGGTAGGTGGCTGGTGCTGATGTGTTCTGAGAGAAAAGTACTGCTGGCTGGTGGCGGATAAGCCAGACGAACGGTGTTCTTCCCAGCTGTACGTGCGGCCGCACTATGCCACGGCGCGTGACTGCTTTATCTCTCGGATCTGCACTGTTTACGTAGGCGAAATTTATTCGGGCGCTTGGCTTAGGCGATTCTGAATTTGGGAGGCCAAATTTGGTTGCGTCACTGTAGCATTTCATTTGTACGTGTGAAAAATTATCCAAAAATTGATTAATTAGGCTCAAAATGTTCGTCTCCTAAAGTACAACAAAACTGTGCAATTAGTTTTTGATTTCATCTACATTTAGTACCTCATACATGTTATGATATTTTGATGTTATGAGAATCTTCTTTTTGCATAGTGAACTTTGGAGGTAGAATTTGAGATCTAAACACGGGGTTAGTCAAATGAAATCGGATCCTCCAGGACATAGATGTCCAAACCAAGACAAAAGGGTCGAGATCACGTTTTTTTGGTTTCTCGAAGCTGAGAGAAAGAAATCGGAATGCATACTTGTGTTGATATGGCAAGAGGGGGAAAAAAGGAAGTATATAGGCAGATAATTGTAGTTTAGATAGCAAGTGTGGCACCGAGACGCGTTGATCGATTATTTGATCAGCATGTGTCAGTTTTTCTTGCAGAACTCTTTCAGAAGAGGCTTCTACACTCATAGTGCGTTCTACCTTGAAGAATTCATCGGCATGACGAGGGAACCTCTGTACACCTGTGTGCACATCTACATTGCGATCGATAGCCTAAGGGTGCTGGATCCAAATGGCTAAAGTTTAGTCATCTAAATAAATGATAGTTAAAAATATTAAATATAAACTAATTATAAAACTAATTACATAAGCCATGGATACTTCGCGGGACGAATCTAACAAGCCTAAGTAACCTATAATTACTACATAATTATCACATATTTACTGTAGCATTACATTGTCAAATTATAGACTAATTAGGCTTAATAGATTTATCTCATAAATTAGTCCTCATTTATATAATGAGTTTTAAAATTAATTTATATTTAATAGTTCTAATTAGTATTACTAGCAAATATGCCCGTGCGTTGCAACGGGAAGAAAATTATACACGCGTCAGCCTAATAACCATGTTCTAAGACCCCCACTCAAGATGTTTGCTCGTGTGAGCTGGGTCAAGACCGTGATGCCCGTGTTGAAGAACCATACTATAACGCGTGGAACCAAGGGAACCAGTGCCTATGCGCGCGGCCCAGCTAGCCAAAATGCATGCGAGGCAATCAACACGAGCAGGGAAATCCTCGGGAGTGTTTTTTCTTTTGGTTTTGCCGGTTGTGGTAAAGCCATGCTTTTTTTCTATGTTTCACGTAACGACGGGGCTCTCCGGTTTTGACGGGTTTTTTCTCTGAGGATTTTGAGGTCGGCGCGAATTAGGAAACGGCCGACGAAATTGAGGGGCAGAAGCAATACTACCTGCTTTAGAATTAGAAATAGAATAGATTAGGTAAAGATACATTATGTTTTTTTAAAAAAATACAACATAAAGGATGATGGGTTGATTTCTATAAATATTAGGGTTTTTTAAAATTATGACGTACCGCGGAAGCAATCCTTTAGGTGGGATCCAAACAGAGCACGGAGTACCACCATGGTAAGTACTCCCTCTAAAATAAAGCAAGCAGATCCTTTTAAAAAAAGAAATAAAGCAAGTAAAGACACGAGACACGACAAATTTCCTCCTTGATATTTCAGCACGCAGGCAAAGTAATGATAATTACGGATCCTAGCATATCTCCATCCGTTTCCATCTCCGTGCTATATCACGCTAAACACATCACCTTCTCCTCGTAATCTTAGCCTCAAGCTAGCTACTCTATCTTTATACTAGCTCATACTGATCAGAGTAATAAGCATAGATCGCCAAAAAATGGGCCATTTTTTTAACTCCAACCCACGCAGTTCTCGTTTTCATTTCCTACTCAGCCAGTAACAGCTTTGCGTAACTGTTACCCGGGTTTGGAAGTGTCACCGGCCAGGCTAAAACCCCGGTTTCGACAGCGACGAACCAGTGAAACCAAGGGAATCATGGCAACATATCCCTTCAACGGCTTAGACTCCCACGCGCATGCATTCATTCGCCGGAGTCTCCAAAAAATTATAAAAACCCAGGAAAATCTCCAGTGACGCCAAGGCGACAACCACCGGCGGCGAGAGCGCAACAACACCAACACGTACGCGTAAGCAGAGACCGCGCCTTGGTTCCACCCCCGCGTCATTTTCCGCGCTTCGTCGGGCCAAGAAGCCACGCGCGCAGGGACCGTGGGTGGTGTGGTGGCTGTCGAGACATGAACGAGCCGAGCCAGCCCGCGTGACGCCGTTTTTTTGTCCTGGGTAGGCCAGCAGGAGGTGCACGGTGCACCGCACGTCGCGATCGCCGATGGCATCCCGCAGGCGGGGGCGGGGCAGGGCGGATGGAACAAACAAACCGGGCGCGTCGGGGATCTGGACATCTGGTGGGGGCTTTTTGCCGCGGTGGCGTTGCTGCCGTGCCGACCCGCCGTTTTGTGGATGCTTTTCGGGAGGGCGGCGGGTGGTAGATTCGGCGGCATTTGAGCCTTGCTCTTACGGGCAAAAATCTCCCCAGGTCCTGAGCTCCGAACTCTTCTCGGCTATCTGCTGAAAGTTTCTGCCCATGTGTTGGCTTCTTCAATAATAAGACCTTGCTGGAACATGAGAGACCTGCTCGGTTTAGCAAGAACTGAAGCATTACAGTTTCAAGAACCCAAATGACCCATTGGATTTGCTGTAGAATACCAAACCCCGCTGAACTCTTCTACCGCACCGGCAGCGTTGATGTCATGGTCCAACTGAACGTGTCATGGAGCTAGACCAACGGCCAGAGCTAGCTCCAAGCTCACCTGGTCAGCATCCCAGCATCAGCAGACAACAGTTTCTGAAGGTGCAATCTGAACACCAGCAGCAACGTGTGCATGGGAGAAGATGATAAAAAAGAAAGCTGCCAGGAAAATCATCGTCGGATCCGGAAGGTGGAAGACTCGTCAATAACGTAATCCTAATCATTGCTCACTAGTTCATGGGGGGTACGCATGATCCGCCAACTCGATACGATCCCCACGGGCTAAACAAAACCCCACCAGACTAATTCCGTGACTCGAGCAGTTCACACCATGCTTTCGTTAGGTTTAGATCCTATAAGTGGCAATAATACAGTGTGTGCGTACTGATCATGCGTCCTAGCAATATACATTAAAGAACCGTACAGGGAGATCGTCATTCAGCTCCGTCTCCAAAGCTGACAGCGACTAAGAGCCCAATTAGGGGTCTGTTTTGGTTGTTTAGATTGCACTAAAGTATCCAATAATCACTTGCCTATAGCCCTATACATTGCAACGATGCATGAGTGTTAATGCTATAAAACTTATCTCAGACCGCTTTCTTCACAATATGCATATTCAAGAAAAGAAATTTGTATTTCGATAGCCACCCATAAAGTATCCAACGCAATAGACTTCCACCAATCACCGCAATTAACTGTTGTCAATGTATTTTGCGAGTCGTACAGGGTCATCGGTGCCTGAAAGATATGGATTAGGACTTCAGGAGCCCACAAACCTGCGGTTGCTCCACTTGTGCACGCCAGAAACACAGCAATTAACATTCAATGAGATCATTCTCTTTCAGTGTTGGACATGTCACGGGACGAGGGAAATAGATTTCGGTCTCCCAATTCAAGAGATGCTGTTGCCGTTGCTTGTTCGACAATTTTGCGTCAACATAACAGTATCGTTTTTTATGGTGGTTCCTTCCCTAAGAGTAACATTGGTGTCGTCTAATAGGCGGTCTCATGCAGTGACACGTAATCTTGAGACAACTTATCAGACTACATATACAATAGGTTGTTGTTTTAGTTATCCCATAGTAATACAAAATTTCTTAATTTGTGGGAAAATAAAGAAATATTATTGGTTGCATGGCAACAAAACTCGTACAATGGTGGGAGAGTTGTCTCATAGTCCTAAATTTTAGCTCATTTCGCGAAGCAACGACCTCACTCTCTCTCCTCCACGTCAGCAAAAATCCTATGTGACATTGCATGAGACCGCTCACGTGTAGCAACGTACCTGCCCTCTCACGTGTAGCAACGTACCTGCCCTAAGGGCAGGTAAATTGCTACACGTGAGCGGTCTCATAAATCGTCTCATGCAGTGCCACGTAGAATTTTGCTGATATGGATGAGAGAGAGCGAGGTGAGAAAAGAAGGTCGTTGTTTTCGCGAAACAACCTCCTCATGAGCTAAATTTTAGGACTATGAGACGACTCATTCATCATTATACGAGTTTTGTTGCCATGCAACCAATAATATTTTTTTATTTTTTCCATAAATTAAGGGATATTGTATTACTATGAGACAACCAAAACAACAATATATTGTATAAGTTGTCTGATAAGTCGACTCAAGATTACGTGTCACTGCATGAGACCGACTATCAGACAACACCAATGTACTTACCCTAAGACAGTCGGAAATGGATTCCACTCTAACTCTTCCCTCTTATTGTTATGGACGAAAATCTTCCTGCTGCACTATAAGAGTTGTTGTCACACAACTTATAATATTTCTTTTTTTCTATTTATAAATTAAGAGAGAAGGCATTACTCAAATTAATTAAATAGTTAACATATTTTAGGGGTTTTCCGTTGGTTCTTCTTAAAATTACATGTCAATGCATTAGACCATCTATTAGATGACACAATTGTTATTGCCTTTAAAGTAGGTAGCTTTTTTTTATTTTTATAATTTTCTATCACTATAAAACCTTTTTATGCACATTCTAGCTGTTTACCTGGACTGTTACTTTATGTATTTGTAAATGTGTTTGTGGGTATCAAGTATGTTTATACCAAAACCAACCGGTATGTATTTTTGTCTTGTTCCATGTTCCCTAGATCGTGGAGAGCTCTCCTGCAGGTTCCCTTACCTGTAACCCTACGTTTGTAGTTTTGTCACACTGCGAATGTGTTTGTGGATGTCAAACATATTTATACCAAAACTAATACAAATTTGGTCGCATTCGAAAAGTGTAATGCTGCCCATATTGGACGCTTGGTCACATATGTCCTTTTGTTCTGTTTGGTGTCCCCTAGAATATGGGGAGGTCTCATGTGAGTTTCCTTTAAAAAATTATTAGCCACACAACTTTTATGCATCTCTTGTTCTTACTTTTGTGTTTTACATGAACGGTTACTTGTAACATTATAGATTAGCTGTGTTGCATTTAAAAAAATATTTTGTGTATATCGAACATGTTTATACCAAACCATAAAATTTGGTCACACTGAAAAATGTAGCATTGGCCCATATAATCGTTGGTTACATACACACTTCTATTTTGCTCTCTGTTCCCTGAAGTGATTTATGGTTTTGCTTATATTACTAGCAAATAGCTCCAAAGTATCACCAAAACATCTATTTTCAGCAAACATAATAAATGATCAATACCAAAATAGTCACCTGTTGTGATATGATCCAAATTCACAGACGGAGCGAAGCGGAGGCCCATCACCAGAGGTTTGGGCCGGAGCAAGGGGTACTGTGTTTTTTTCTCTCATGAGCGCACAGTTTAGTCCCACATCGGCAACGCAACCAAGCTCGGTCACGTGAGTTGCCTATATAATAGAGCTTGCCCTTGATGAATAAATTATCCTCTTGTAAGCCGTCAATAGGCGTTGTAAACACACACCTCATATAGTAAAGTTTTACTGGCTGGCGCCCGTGGTTTTTCCCTTCTACATTGGGAGGGTTTCCACGTTAAAATCTCGTGTCTCCTGCGTTTTGATTCCTTTACTTCTTGTCGTTTATTCGTCATCATTTACAACAAGTGGTATCAGAGCCGGTTTCAGATTCGGTTTCCTTGATGTCGACGACGATGAAGTTTGATCTACCGCTGTTGGATTACAAGACGAGGTTCGCGCTGTGGCAAGTCAAGATGCGGGCTGTTCTGGCGCAAACTCATGATCTCGATGAGGCGTTGGATAAGTTTGGTGGCAAGTCGTCCAACGAATGGTCTGATGAGGAGAACCGCAAGGATCATAAGGCTCTGTCTTTAATTCAGCTTTATCTGTCTAATGATATTCTGCAAGAATGTCTGCAGGAACAGACTGCTGCAGCACTCTGGCTGAAACTGGAATCGATCTGCATGTCGAAGGATCTAACCAGTAAAATGCATATGAAGTTGAAGCTGTTCACGCTCAAGATGAAGGATGGTGATTCAGTGATGAGCCATATATCTGTGTTCAAGAAGATCGTTTCTGACCTAGCGTCGATGGAGGTTAAGTATGATGATGAGGACTTAGGTCTCCTATTGTTATGTTCTCTGCCAAACTCTTTTGCAAATTTCCGTGACACCTTGTTGATTAGCCGTGATGAACTAACCGTTTTGGAAGTTTATGAGGCACTCCAATCAAGGGAAAAGATGAAAGGCATGGTGCAGCCTGACGGATTGTCGTCGTCCAAGGGCGATGCTTTGCAAGTGAGAGGCAGACCGGAGCACAGATCTTCCAATGAAAGTAATGATCGTTACAAGAGCCAAGAAAGTAGAGGGCGTTCTAAGTCCAGACCACCCAAGAAGTTCTGTAAGTATTGTAAGAAGAAATCACATTTTATTGAGGAGTGTTGGAAGCTTAAGAACAAAGAGAACAGAAAAAATAATTCGGATGGTAATGCCTCTGTTGTTTCTGGTGCTGGGAATACTTCTGATTCAGGAGATTGTCTGATTGTTCTTGCTGGTTGTGTTTCTGGTCATGATGAATGGATACTTGATTCTGCATGTTCGTTTCATATCTGCACTAACAGAAATTGGTTTAGTTCATTTAAGCCTGTGCAGAAAGGAGATGTTGTGCGTATGGGAGACGATAATCCGTGTGACATTGTGGGGATCGGCTCAGTTCAGATCAAGGCTCATGATGGCATGACACGCACGCTACAGAATGTGAGATACATACCAGGGATGACCAGAAATCTGATTTCGCTCAGCACACTTGATGCAGAAAGATTCAAGTACTCCGGTTCAGGCGGAGTTTTAAAGGTATCAAAAGGTTCTCTTGTTTGTTTAGTAGGTGATCTGAATTCTGCAAAGTTATATGTCCTAAGAGTAAGTACTTTACATGGTTCTGTTTCTGCTGCTGCTGTTACTAATGTTGAACCTAGTCAGACTAACCTTTGGCATATGCGTCTTGGACATATGAGTGAACTTGGTATGACAGAATTGATGAAGAGAAACCTACTGGATGGTTGTATTTTGAGTAGCAAGAAGTTCTGTGGGCATTGTATTTTCGGGAAGCATAAAAGGGTAAAGTTCAACACTGTTGTTCATACCACCAAAGGTCCTCTTGATTATGTACATGCTGACTTATGGGGTCCTTCTCGTAAGCCTTCTTATGGTGGTGCTCGTTACATGCTTACTATTATTGATGACTACTCTAGAAAAGTATGGCCTTATTTTCTGAAAATTAAAGATGATACTTTTGCTGCTTTTAAAGATTGGAAAGTGATGATAGAAAGGCAAACTGATAGGAAGGTGAAGGTGCTTCGCATTTAATAATTATTGCAGGAAGGAAGGCATTGTCAGGCACCACACCATACCGTATACTCCGCAGCAAAACGGTGTGGCTGAGCGCATGAACAGGACCATCATCTCGAAGGCTCGTTGCATGTTGTCCAATGCACGGATGTGCAAGCGCTTTTGGGCTAAAGCAGCTAACACCGCATGCTACTTGATAAACAGGTCGCCTTCTATTCCACTTAATAAGAAAACACCTATTGAGGTATGGTCTGGCACACCCGCTGATTATTCACAGTTGAAAGTTTTTGGCTGCACTGCTTATGCTCATGTTGATAATGGAAAATTGGAGCCTAGAGCTATTAAATGTCTTTTTCTTGGTTATGGTTCGGGAGTTAAAGGATATAAGTTGTGAAATCCCGAAACTGAAAAGACTTTCATGAGCAGGAGTGTTGTTTTCAATGAATCTGTGATGTTTAATGACAATTTATCCTCAGATCATGTTCCAGATAATTTTAATAGAGGGCTGCAGCATATGAGCGTGCAGGTGGAGCATGTGGATGATGATACAGACGAGCAGGAGGAGCCGTCTGTGGATGATCAGGAAAATCAAGCTGTTGATGATGAGGCTCATGATGATGTTAAGCACTTACTACCTGATTTGCAGCTAGAGGAGGATTTACCTATTGCTCAGCGCAAGTCAAAGAGAAATTGTGGACCTCCTAAATGTCTCATTGATGAGTGTAATCTAACCCATTATGCTTTGAGTTGTGCTGAGCAGGTGGAGAATTCACATGAGCCGACCACATATGTTGAGGCCATTGATTGTGCTGATAAAGAGAAGTGGATTTCTGCTATGCATGAGGAGATGCAGTCACTTGAGAAGAATCACACATGGGATGTTGTACCATTGCCAAAGAAGAAGAAGACAGTCCGCTGCAAGTGGATCTTTAAGAGAAAGGAGGGTTTATCTACAAGCGAGCCTCCAAGGTATAAGGCAAGGTTAGTAGCGAAAGGCTACAGTCAAATTCCTGGTGTTGATTATAATGATGTTTTCTCTCCTGTGGTAAAGCATAGTTCCATTCGAACATTCTTTAGTATTGTTGTTGCACATGATCTTGAGCTCGAGCAGTTAGATGTGAAGACTGCATTTCTGCATGGTGAACTTGAGGAGGATATATACATGGACCAGCCAGAAGGGTTCATAGTGCCAGGCAAGGAGAATTTTGTGTGCAAGTTGAAGAGATCCTTGTATGGTTTGAAACAGTCCCCTCGTCAGTGGAATAAAAGGTTTGATTCATTTATGCTGTTGCACGGCTTTAAGAGGTCTAAATTTGATAGCTGTGTCTACATCATGCATGTTAATGGATCACCTATTTATTTGCTCATTTATGTTGATGATATGTTGATTGCTGCCAAGAGTAAAGTCGAAATTGCTAAGTTGAAGAAATTATTGAGTAGCGAATTTGACATGAAAGATCTTGGTGCTGCTAAGAAAATTTTGGGCATGGAAATTACTAGAGATAGAAAATCTGGTGTGCTATTTCTTAGTCAGCGGAATTATATTCAGAAAATTCTTCAGCGTTTCAATATGGATGATGCTAAGCCTGTCAGTACTCCTATTGCAGCTCATTTCAAATTGTCAGCTGCTCAGTGTGCTAGTACAGATCAGGATATTGAGTACATGTCTAGAGTTCCTTATTCTAGTGCTGTTGGTTCTTTGATGTATGTCATGGTCTGTTCTCGTCCAGATTTATCTTATGCTATGAGTCTGGTTAGTAGGTATATGACTAATCCTGGTAAAGAACATTGGAAGGCAGTTCAATGGATTTTCAGGTAGCTCAGAGACACTGCAGATTCTTGTTTGAAGTTTGGCAGAACTGAGAAGGGACTTATTGTCTATGTTGATTCAGATTTTGCTGCTGATGTTGATAGGCGAAGGTCGCTCACAGGTTATGTGTTCACTGTTGGCAGTTGTGCTGTGAGCTGGAAGGCCACTTTGCAGTCTGTTGTGGCTTTGTCTACTACTGAGACAGAATATATGGCTATTGCTGAGGCATGCAAAGAATTAATTTGGCTGAGCGGATTGTACTCTGAGCTGGTTGGGGCTGTTTCTTGCATTGATTTATATTGTGACAGTCAAAGTGCTATTTACCTTACCAAAGATCAGATGTTCCATGAGAGGACAAAGCATATTGACATCAAGTATCATTATGTACGAGATGTGGTTGAGGAAGGTAAGCTGAAAGTATGCAAGATCAACACTCACGATAATCCAGCTGATATGATGACTAAACTTGTTCCTGTTGCTAAGTTTGAGCTATGCTCAAGCTTAGTTGGTTTAGTTAATTAGCCCAAGAGGCTATTTGGCGTCAGTCGTATTTTTCTTCGTGATGATTCAGGATGAAGTGAAGATGCTGCAAGAGAATTTGTCTCAAGGTGGAGTTTGTTGTGATATGATCCAAATTCACAGACGGAGCGAAGCGGAGGCCCATCACCAGAGGTTTGGGCCGGAGCAAGGGGTACTGTGTTTTTTTCTCTCATGAGCGCACAGTTTAGTCCCACATCGGCAACGCAACCAAGCTCGGTCACGTGAGCTGCCTATATAATAGAGCTTTGCCCTTGATGAATAAATCATCCTCTTGTAAGCCGCCAATAGACGTTGTAAACACACACCTCATATAGCAAAGTTTTGCTGGCTGGCGCCCGTGGTTTTTCCTTTCTACATTGGGAGGGTTTCCACGTTAAAATCTCGTATCTCCTGCGGTTTGATTCCTTTACTTTTTGTCGTTTATTCGTCATCATTTACAACATCACCTTCAAAGGAACTTCATATTTTTCATTTCTCTGTTGGCATCTTATTGTGTTACTGTAACCTAGTGTCCATAGGTCGACAAAAAACCTATCGTCTTCTTGTTCACCTTTTTTCATTTATTTTCTATGTCTCCCAAAGAGATTCATGGTTCCTCATTTTAACTAATACGACTACTATGCAAAAATAAATCATTTCACTAAAATCCTAACAAAACACATACAAACTGACAAAACTAGATGAAATTACTATACCCCATTGTCCCATCGAAAATGAATTACCAAGAAGCCAACCGACATTTCTGCTTTAGCGTACAAGAAACCATTTACGTCATAATGTTCACCTTTGGAGAAACTGTCCGTTAGTTTTGTCGTGTTGAGGATAATCGGAAAATACACCACAAACCGACAAAACTCTGTTGTGATCTAGTACCTATAAGCCGACAAAATCTATCTTCCTTTTCATTCGTACCTTTTGTTTTCCGTTGCGATTGTTTTCATTTGCATCTTTGTTTTTTTGTTACGACTCCTGGAGATTTTCATCTTCCAAATTTTATTTAACTAAAAATCACAATAAATGTGATCTCAATTAACAATCTTTTTTAAAAACTCATATTCCATTTCCACTTTAACATACTAAATAAACAATTTATGCCACAACGATTATCTCTGCCGAAATTTTATCTTACGTTTTCACTTTAATATAAGTCGTGATGCATTGTGCATAGTAGAAACGGTTATCTCAAAAACGATAAGACTCTGTTGTGATATAACTCTGGTAGCTCGATAGAAATCTATCTTTCTTTCCGTTTTTATCTTTTGTTTTCTTCCACATTTGTTTGCATTTATATTCTTGTTTTTTTACTATTCCACTTTATAAATGTTATTTGCCTGCAAATTTTTGACAATATCCTAATAAAATCTGGACATCAATTAACAAATCTTTTCTTTAAAAGCCGTCTTTAGGCAGGGTCTACTTGGATATGCCCTTTGGCCTTTTGTATTCCGTCTACTGGAAGAAACTGCCGTATCCTGAAGCTTTGAGGTAACATTGCATTGCATAGGAGTTGCCATTTAAACCTTCAACCGTCTCTCCGACACCAGCCACCAGGCAGAGCAAAGCGAACCGAAGCATGCCTGCCCATATGAGTCAAGCGGACACGCTGTCAAAACCAAGCGCCGCCGACCCCAGACGTCAGTCGCCGCGACACGGCAGGTCCCGCGGGCCCAGGCGTGTCGGCGGGTCCACCCCGAATCCCTCCCACCCAAAACCCAAACCCGATACCCTCGGCCGCTGCGTGCAGCACGGGCGCGGGCGGGGCGGGGCGCGCGTTGCGTTGCGCCCACAAAACCCCCCGACCCGTCGCGGACGACGACGACGGGGTCCACTCGTGACCCGTGCCGCCCCCGTGGCCCCCACCCCCCATACCCCGAAGGGGCATTTCCGTGAACTGCCCCGGAGTTCAGGAGATCCGCGCGGGGAGCCTCCCGTTGCACGCCGAGGAGGCCGCGCTGATCTCAGCGGGGCCTGGGGGTAGTACGGTAAAAGCGCGCCCCACCTCGCTCCTCTTCCATTCTATCCCCTCCTCCAACCCCTTGCACGCTAGGAGGGTACTAGTACTAGGCCAGCACTGGCACCACTCGTAGCCCAGATCAAACGACCAGCGGGAGCACGAGAGGGGGAAAAAAATCGAAGCGAAAAAAAAAGTGGATGTGAAAAGCTTGGGGGAGAAGAGGAGAGGAGAAGAGGGAGCGGAGCATAAATCCCGAGCCCAAATCGCAAACCCTAGCCACTCCCGATCTGCAATGCGGCGGGTGTGAGTGCGGGAAGGAGGGGGATGAGGCGGGTGGCGCCGGCGATGATCGCCGTCGGAGGCGCCGGCGGCGAGGAGACGGCGGAGGGGGCGGTCGTGGAGAAGACGCTGCAGAACGGCGACGTCTACCGCGGCGGGTTCTCGCAGGGGGCGCCGCACGGCAAGGGCAAGTACGTGTGGGCGGACGGCTGCATGTACGAGGGGGAGTGGCGGCGGGGCAAGGCGTCCGGGAAGGGCCGGTTCTCGTGGCCGTCCGGGGCCACGTTCGAGGGTGAGTTCCGCGGCGGCCGGATCGAGGGGCAGGGCGCGTTCGTCGGGCCCGACGGCGCCACCTACCGCGGCGCGTGGGTGGCGGACCGCAGGCACGGCGTGGGCGCCAAGAGCTACGCCAACGGGGACTACTACGAGGGCCAGTGGCGGCGCAACCTGCAGGACGGCCACGGCCGCTACGTCTGGGCCAACGGCAACCAGTACGTCGGGGAGTGGCGCGCCGGGGTGCTCTCCGGCCGGGGCGTGCTGATCTGGGCCAATGGGAGCCGCTACGACGGGGTCTGGGAGAACGGCGTGCCCAGGTGGACCGGCGTCTTCACGTGGCCCGACGGCAGCCGCTACGTCGGCTCCTGGCCCGGGAGCTGCGTCGACTTGCCGGCCATAAGCGGCACGTTCTTCCCGCCGGTCGGCGCGGGGGCTGCTGGTACGGTCAGGAAGAGGTCCTCCGTGGAGGGCGTGGGGGAGAAGGCGACGCCTCGGATCTGCATCTGGGAGTCGGAGGGTGAAGCTGGGGACATCACCTGCGACATCGTCGACGCGCTCGAGGCTTCCATGCTCTACAAGGAAGCCGCAGCCGTCGCAGGAGGTGCAACGTACATGCGGGCGCTGCCCCAGAAGAGTACCCGGCGAGCAGCCAGCGGAGTCCCACGCTGGGCGTCGTCGGCGGCCACCACGCCGGAGAGTAAGCGACCCGGCCAGACCATCTCCAAGGGACACAAGAATTACGAGCTCATGCTGCAGCTACAATTGGGCATCAGGTGAGCTTTCGATACTTCTGCGGTTCACTCAAAATATTGTCTGGGTTTTTGGAGAGGTTGTGGATTTGGAGTGTTTATGCCTCTGCATCTTGCAGGCATTCCGTGGGAAAATCTGCTGCCGTGCCGATGCGAACGCTGGTGCAGGCAGATTTTGACCCAAAGGAGAAGTTCTGGACACGGTTCCCACCAGAGGGCTCAAAGGTCACACCGCCGCATTCATCTGCGGAGTTCCGATGGAAGGACTACTGCCCCATGGTGTTCAGGTGTAACTTCATATCCCACTTAATCTGTGTGTGAGCTGTGTTCTGGTTGTCGACTTGTTATTCATCTCGTGCTCGATTACTTAACTGGGGTGTCGCAATCTGCATTGCAGGCATTTGAGGAAGTTGTTCGCTGTTGATCCAGCGGATTACATGCTCGCCATCTGTGGCAATGATGCTCTGAGGGAGTTGTCTTCACCCGGGAAAAGTGGCAGCTTCTTTTACCTTACCCAAGATGACCGCTTCATGATTAAGACAGTGAAGAAATCAGAAGTCAAGGTAATGTTTCTGGTTATTGATGTAAGCGTGCTACTAAACTGCGTGAAATTTTATAAGATTCTATGTTGGAATGATTGGATTGTGTAGTCACTTATGCTAGTTTGTGTTTGTCATTAAATTTCATTGTTGGATTGGTCCCATGAAAAAATTGTGGTTCTTGTTTTTTATTTATTTTATTGATGTATGGGTGCTACTAAACTGCGTGAAAAATTGTGGTTCTTGTTGGTGGAGCTCCCTGTGACCCTGCCTTGTGTATTTATCTTTCTTTGGTTTTCTGAACTTAGTTGTGTTTTGTACTATTAAGATAATAAAATGTGCTACTAAGTACAATTAGTCTCATAGAAGGAAACCTCTCTTTCCTGATTGCTTGTAGAGGGCTAACAGCCTTGCCATCTTGTATCTGCAGCTGCTAATTCGAATGTTAAATAGCTACTACCAACATGTCAGTCGATACAAGAACTCTTTAATTACGAGGTTCTACGGCGTACACTGTGTGAAGCCCCTTCATGGACAGAAGGTGTGTGATATTTACTATAATTACCTCTGATTGCAAATGTCTGCAACATTCATGGTTTCTGACAGTTCCCTTTACCAGGTCCGATTTATTGTCATGGGTAATTTGTTCTGTTCGGAATACCGGATTCATCGTCGATTTGATTTGAAAGGTTCATCCTATGGCCGAACAGCAGACAAATTTGACGATGAGATTGATGAGACAACCACTCTCAAGGACTTGGACCTTAACTTTGTCTTTCGGTTACAGCGGTCGTGGTACACTGATCTCCATGAGTAAGTTCATCCTCTACATCCATAATATCATTTCTTTATGTAAGATTGGGTCTCAATTTTACTTCCACCGAAATACAAATGCTAATTATGGAGTCAACTGTGCAGGCAACTTAGGCGAGACTGTGATTTTTTGGAATCAGAAGGAATTATGGATTATAGCTTCTTGGTAGGAGTTCACTTTTGTGATGACCTCTCTGCCTCTAAGATGGGATCGTCTACTTTTACTGCTTCTCCAAGTAAGTTGGGCAGTTTTATTTGGACCTTGATAATGCCAAGTACCTGATACCTGTTCTAACAATTGCAATGACCCTTAATCAGAACTTTTAACCAAGAGTGAGTCATTTCAAGGTGGTGGCACACCAGAGCTGTGCTTCTCAGATGATGATTTTGATATGATACCTGATTGCCGCCGGTATGTTGGAGCACTTCCATATATGCATCACTGTTTTGTTGTGACTTGTATGCATAGCATTTGTATGCCAATTCAAATTCTCTATTTAAGCAGCATATCACTTGGAAACTACCTGCTCTGCCAATTGAATAACTGTTGAGTATATTCTCACCCAGTTTTTTCATCGATGGAATGATTGTTGCTCAAATACCACTTTTTCCATGCATCCTTTGAAACATTTTTACGATGAATAAATGTTGTTTAACTCTGATGTGATGGATTTATTCAATATTTGGGCGCAAAATGAATTTGTATCATTTTGGTAACATGTTCGAGTTGAGGATAGGAGCAAGTTTTGATCTGTAAGATAAATAAACTGCAATACCATGTCTATACCAACACAACTTGTCGATCCTTGATTCTAAAGATGTCAAAGAGATACATTGTTTTGCCAATTCATAGACATACTTAGTGATAAAAGTGGAATATATGATTTTCCCTGTGTGCTACCTATTTCTTTTTTCATGTCTTGACGAGTTGTGCCGGCCTCCATCTCATTCGAGACTAGGAGTTGTCATCATAGCGCAAACTTCATTGCTGCCCACTTGGCGTACACATGGATGCGTTTAGGCATTGTTGGGACCTAGTTGTTTGTTCATCTGTATCAGAGATGATTGCTCCTTCTAGTTAAAAAGCAACCAATGCTCCAGAACTTGAAATGGAATAATTTAATCAGTTCTCTAATGTGGCTTGTCAACTTTTTTAATTGTTGTTCAGGAAACCTTTGATTAGACTGGGTTCACACATGCCTGCCCGGGCAGAGCAAGCATCCAGAAGGAGCGAGTTCGACCCGTATCTCTTCACTGGTGGCGGATTCCTGTTCCCAAACCAAACTGGTGAAGTTCACGAAGTGATTCTGTATTTCGGGATAATTGACATCCTTCAGGATTACGACATCACAAAGAAGCTTGAGCATGCTTACAAGTCGTTACAGGCAGACCCCAACTCCATCTCTGCTGTGGACCCGAAGCTATACTCCAAGCGGTTTCAAGACTTCATTGGCAGAATTTTCGTGGAAGATGGCTAGCAGGGATTGGCTGGAGATGCAGCCTGAATTCTATGCGAACGCCAGAGCACCTGCAATGATTCGGGATGGTTTGGACAGTTTTTTTGTGCTGAGGTAAAGAAGCCTCGCATAATTGCCAAGAATCATCTTCATTCATGGGGATCTGGTAAAGCAGCTTCATCCATCAGCGGTGTGACTTACCGTCGAGCCTCGATCAGCAGGCACAACAGGGGATTTGAGTTCAAAGCAAATTTGCTACGAATTCTCTCTGGAAATCATCGGAATGGCTGGATTTTGGAGAGCAGCCATGAGATCGGAAGATTTTGTCTGTAAATTATGTGATTCGGCGGGTGAGAGATTTGGTTCTTCCAGCTCCGTGGTAGCAGTAGTTTTCTCTCTCTTAATTTCGCCAGATGATTTCTTTTTCCATTTTCGCCCCTTTATATATCTGTCCGATGTAAAGAAAGGGGTAGGGGGTTTTGTTTCCAGAAAGAGGATATTTAAGGCTGCAGCCGGCAGTGAACAATAAGATCATGTACAGATACACCTTGATCCTGAGAATGGGTGGATTAGAATTCAATTCGGCATCTTCATGACCCCTGGGCCCCCGGCCACTGCTTCTCCCTCTCTTTTGTGTTGTTGGCTTCTTCCTTTCCCAGTATTTATTGTACCTTGCCATAGCTTTTTGCAGGCTGTAGAGAGAGAGATGAGAGAAGAGAGAGACTGGGGAAGCTTGCAACTCCTCGACCTGAGGTGAGAGAAGAGAGAGACTGGGGAAGCTTGCAACTCCTCGACCTGAGGTGGGTGATGTGTCAGAGAGGGAGAGATGAGTATTGGAAGTGGGGAAAAGTGATGGGAGAGAGGGGGGCATGAAAAGACGAGAAAGAGAGGGGCACCCCACAACGCAACAGATGGTTAGATTGGAATGCCCGATCTCATCTACCCTTTTCATTCGTATAACGCCCAAACCTCGAATCTCCTTGCTGATACCGGCAGCTAATCAAGCTCACCACCGGGTGTTTTGGTCTCCGGTCCCCAAAGCCTATCGGATCAGCCCCACAGGATGCAGATGGGGGTAGTTTCTCCTTGGGCTGCACAAGCGTCTCGAGCTTTGGCCACCGGATGCGGACCAGATTTGGGGCGTCATGGTCCACTCTTCCTGAGCTAATGCAGATGGTCACAGGCGTGTTTAAGGGCTAATGGCATCGTACTGCGCCTACGAACGAGTATATTATTGTTTCTTGCTTTGTGTATCTGCTTGCCAGCAAATTACCTCAGTTAAAAATGCGCTTCTTTCCGGCCTTCATTGGAATCTCTCTTCTGACTCTTTGGCCTTTGGGCACTGTGCCATCCTATAGATGGATGCCGCGATGGATGCCACGTGGAGGGAAGGTTAGTGCCCTGGTAGTGACTTGCCCTGGGGTGCAAGAAAAGGAGGTTTGGTCTAAGCTGGGTGATTTGATGGATTCATCTAGGCTTTGTCAAGCCAAGTAGCCAAATCCAAGAGAAGGCTTCGTTTGACATAAATTTATTTGCTAGTCGTTAATGTGATTTTGATAGAAATGTGAATTTGATTGTGACTTTTGATAGAAATGTGAATTTGATTGTGCGGTTGACCATGCGCTGGACTCTGCGAACGCATAAAATCAATTCTTCAGCGCAGAAAACATCTTAAGACCTCTTTATATTGATTGTCCCGATTAAACAAAGTTACCCTAATATGCCAAGACCAAGAGCCTGTAGAGGTTTTGCTGGAACCATGACAAATCCCTCGGTTCAGAGCGATCTGGAACCCCTGACGACACCACCGTCTTTCAGCTTTGGACCACTTCTATCCTACTAGGCCTCAACACGAGCTCACCACTTCCCTGTGAAGGCTGTGATGCTGTGGCTGCTGCACCTTTTGAAGCAAACACAAACCTAATTAAGTTCACCAGCCACCTGCAAATGTAGCATCGTGCGGCAGTTCTTTTCTTATCGTCCACAGCCACAAAAGATAACATATATATTTTCCCCCAGCCAGGTCAAAGAACAAAGACGCATGGCAGTAGTGCCCCCGAGCCTTTCCGTACCGTTCTTCTACACGTATTGTCATTTCCTCCCACCCCTCACCTGCTCTGCGCACGCCATCTGACCACACCCCCCTCGCTTTATGCCTACGCCTTGACATCTCCAGTTTCACTAGCCGATTTGAGAGGATCCCGCGGCGGCGTCCGTGTCCGAACTCCGAACAAGCAAACGATTCGCTGCATCGGCAACGGCGAAATAGGTCCCCGGTTAATCAAAGGAGCGCTTTGTTTTTGTTAGCAGCAGCCGACGCGGGATCTGATGCGGCTGCCTGCGACACCGATACGCCGTAGGATTGTACTCGTACGAAGGACAACGCTGTATATATAGGCTATGTACTATAACAACAGTTCCAGCTCGTATCTGCCCTGGCACGGGAAAAGGGAGATCTCTGCAAATCCCAGGCCATGCCGGGCGGAAACAATTTTCTTTGGTTGTTGAGGCCATCTGGTCAATGGAGCCGAGCGGGCAGCGTGGACGCGCGGGAAATTGATTCTAGCCTAGGATTTGCTCACCTGCTCCAGGGATTTGTTTCGTTTGGGGTTTTGTAAAAAAACTTGGGGAGCCGGAGCACTAGGGCCTGTGGAGTGAGCGCCTTTTGCGCCTCCAGATGGAGGGGAGGAGGGGGCTCGCGGATTCCCTGCGGCGGGCACGATGCGGGCGGCCGTGGAGCGCGGGGTTGGTGGGTTGCCGCGTTCCAGCGTCCGCTATCGCGGGGTTTGAAGCTTGGTACAAATGCCAGGTCAAAACTCAAAACCACCGGTTCGAGCAGTGAGTCCCGGAAATTGTGAAAAAAAAAATCAAAATGTCTTGGTGAGGTGACATTATATGAGCATGTAAGATCACATGACGAAATTTGATCTCTGCTGGACCTCGGACGTCTATATAGGAGTAGATCCACTAGTGACAGTATGATGGGGAGTTTTGGAATTTTCTCCCTAGGCTAGATCGCATGACTACACGAGCGTACCACACAGTAATTGATCCTCTCTTTTAGAACACGGAGGGTCGGAGGCCAGAGAGACAGATCCACAACGATCTCGCTGCTGCCACTATTTTGTGGAGCCCTTTTTGGACCCACCTACACGGCGAGAGTTACGCATAGCCCGGGGAAGCGGTGCCGTCGATTCGGTACTTTTGCACGTGAAATGCTAGAACGGTGGTACACGCACGCACGGTACATACGGGCGCGAAGGCCAGAGGCCGGCACGGCAGCATCAATATATAATGTCTGTCATGCTATACACACATATCCATGCGAGCATGTTACCCGCGGTACGTACGCCGGCCTTCCGGTACGGGCACGGCCGGTGTCCGGCGTGGAGGTACGTCCGTGGCGGTGCTCTGCTCTGTGCTCTTCACGGACGCGCCCGGCAGAGAACCACGGTACGCCGGCAACGTACCTGCCACTGGCCGGCCGGAAAGTTTAGGCCCTTGTTTTCCACGCACTAAACTTTAGCGCCATCGATGTAAATATGTTAACTAGGAGTATTAAATATAGATTAATTTAAAAACTCATTACATAATTAAGAAGTAATTTACGAGACGAATCTATTAAGCTTAATTACACTATGATTAGACAATATAATGCTACACTAAACATATGGTAATTATGTATTAATTATAGCGAAATTAGGCTCGTTAAATTCGTCTCGTGAAATAGACATGACTTATGTAATTAGTTTTATAATTAATTTATATTTAATACATCTAATTATGACTTATTTAAAACGCTAAACTTTAGGGCATCATAAAACACCACCGGTTGGCCGCGCGCGCGGCCGTGGTTCTTCTTTAATTTTACACGCGACCGGCCGGGCACGATTTTTTGCGAAAGAGATTGAACGGCGCATACCTACCCGAGCAGAGGTGCAGCGCAGCAAAGGCTCGTGTTTGTTATCAGTGGCTCTCTCCACAGTGAGATGCTTGCTTGTCGCCGTGCGCCTGTCTATGCGCTGGGTCCGGTGCGCGCGTACGGATTCATCAAAGCAATCAGTGGTTACTATCACGGAGCAGGCTCCTGACAGAGGGGGCAAGTGAGTCGATCAGTCTCTGGTGTAGAGCACACAGCGTACGTAATACGGTAATATCGTCGTGTTGCCGACTAGTGTTGGTCACTGCTGCTCTGATCGGTGCTTGTTTACGTACGTAAACACGACCACTGGGCCATATGCTCGTGCATGCATGCACCGCGCGGCTCCGTACGGCCGTACCTTTGAATCTTTGATAGGTCGTCGCACTGGGCTCTGGGCAACGCATGCATGCACGCGTTCGTACCGCGCTCGCTACACCAGCATGTGTAGATCGAGCTGCGGCCCGCGCTGGTTGCGATTGACGCGTCCACCGTGCAGCATCAGCAGCAAGGCTAGGGGATGGTTCACGTGAAGCCTTCAGGCTTTCAGCGCGATGCCTCGCACTAGTCACGACGCGCGTGCGTGCTTGCAGCGCTTACCAGAGCAGGCTGCCGGCAGTGTTAGCGCGGTGCCTACGTGCCGGCCTCTCTAGTGATTAGTTGCTGCGATGGGTCAATGGCCGGACCTGTCCGCGCACCAACCCCTTCCTTGCTCACGGATCCACGGCGGTGTATACACTGTGTACGTGTACAAGGCGGCATGGAGCGTGGGTGCGTGGCCGGCACCGCTGGGATACTAGAATCCGTGCGACTGTCACTGCAAAAGTCCCTTGTCCGGCGTTGGGTTTGTACGCGCGCGCGCGACTACTAACCGGCCGGATCCAAATTGACCGACAGTGTCCATGCCATGCATATGCATGCAGATGCGCACTCGATCAATTGTTAGTAAGGCCTTGTGTGGCGGAATGAGGATAAAATTGAGTCAACTAAAGTTTGGAATTGCCCCTCATAATTTGTTTGCCGCAATTGTCCACTCCCCGCTTAGAGCATGTTTGAATCCAAGTAAGAGCTAGTTTGGCCTGCGGTTGCTCTACATCGGCAAAACGAGTTGATTCGGTTAAATTTGTGCATATTGGGTTTTTCTTCAACAGACCTAACTACATGGATAGGTATTTGTAACAGAATGATTTATGGGGTAAACTTGACCCGGAATAAAACTTTGAAAAGCATGCCGCTGTATATATGGATAATTCTTGCGGGCGGATGATCGCTGGCAAGCGACAGCCTAATTGCTTGGTGGCCAATCACGTCCCCATGGCCATCGCAAGGTAGTTGATCATGAGCCTTCCTTCGTGTCACTGGCGTCACAAGTACCCCCCTTGGTCCCAAAATAATGATATTTTAGCCTTTTCAAACATATTAAGGGTGGATAAGAAAGATGCATGTGTCCTTAGTTAGTTGAGTTTTTATGCTCTTCAAAGCTTGTTGACTTAATTAATGCTCTTGGCTAATGTCAGCGTTTCTAAAGCCTATTAGTTTCATTCATTACATCTAGTTGCGATCCATTAAATCTATGATGCTGTGAACGCATCTTCAAGGTAAGCCTGTGGATATAATTATTTCATGTTTTCATCTAAAATAATATTCCGGTTAAAGTTTCAAATTTTGACTGGAGGGTTTAAAAACATCAGATACTAGGCAATGGATTATATACAACCTTCATGCTCAATTCATAATCACCCTTGAACCTACTTTATTTTATCTCAAAAACTAGTAATGTTTTGGGCCCAGCTCCTATGAGCCCGATCCTAAAAATTACTAAATTTTAGGGCCCTTCACCACCTTGCGACTGAGAAGAGTAAATTTTGTTTTTTGGTCCGATCGTAAATATTTTACTTGAAAAAATATATACACAAAATAAATAGCGGATTTTATGAGCATCAAAAGCACTATATCTTGCAAGCAACCAAATATTCCCTCAATTATTAAATATATGACGTTTAGGACAAGCAAATTAGTTTATTTTTAACTAAATAGCCTGTTCTAAACGACGTATATTCAAGAACGAAGATAGTATCTCACTTCAAAGTCAATCTTAGCACACGTTATTTCCTTAAAGGCTCAAACATATACTTGTTCATAATGATCTCTGCATCCTGATATAGTGATATGTCTAGGATTTAGATTCCTTTTCTCCTTTCCAAGGAGATGCTCTTCACTGGTTCACCTGAGGAAAAACTATATATGGACGTGAAAACTTTTGAACGAGATGCTTTAGGTCTATCCATTCGTGGTCTTAAGAACCCACCATTGTCCCTTGAATATGTGTTCGCTCCGCCCATAATTTGCCGCAATGCAGCCCATCTCTTGCCTTTAACAGCATGGATTGAGCTGATTCATCGGAGCATCTGCTCGCCCGTGCGCCCCTGTGTCAAACATTCCCATGCCACACACGCGTCGATCCAAGACCATCCCACCCACATTTCCACAAGCAGTCATCGTCCTCAACCTCACCACCCACCACAGCGTCCATGTCTGCGCCACTCGGATCCTGACCGGCTTTTGGCGGCATGGGTCAAAGTTACTGCTGTTAGTTAAGTTACCAACCGAACCAATCTATTGCGCAGAGCACTAGTGCCTAGTGGTGGCATCTCTCTATCTATGATATCTATCCGATCCTTTGCTCCTTTTGACCACCAAGAATCTACACACCCCTTTTACCCCAGCCTATACGATCCTAGCTGTATCTGTATCCACCTTGAGCTGTGATGCACTAGTGTACCACAACTACAGCTAGCTTGAGCAAAAGGAGCAGCCCGGCCGGCTCCAAAGGCCATTCATTCAATTCGTTGTGATGCTCCTATACATCGTACCCAGCAGCAACAGCGATGTGGTAACACTAACACTGTACTGTATCCTTCTCTCTCTACGTCCAGCCTCCTTTCTCTCTCTCTCTCTCAATCTCCCAGCATGCATGGTCTAGGCACCAACTTTCGCTTGGCAGGCGTCTTTGATCTGCCCCAAATGGGGGCTCTTTTTGGACCGTGGCTGGGGCCTTCCTTTGCGCCATAAAAACGTGAACAGTCTCTCTGTTGCATATGCCTAGCGCGTGCCGGAGTGCAGCTAGCTGCTACTACAACAGTAGCGTCATAGTGTGTGGGTGTGGCCACTGCCACTACTACAGCTACATCATACACAAGGCATGCAGGGGCTACTACTCCAGAGTATATATAGTAGCCGTCGAGCTCTACAGGCCTACGGATCACATACGCGCTGGCTATACTTGTACGTATACGACGCTACTGCTGCTGCTGCGCAAGTTCATTCCTTCACGCCTACAACGGTCAGCTGCAGTCTGTGTACGTGGTGTGTGCAGCTAGAGACCTAGGCCGTTGTTTAGTTTCAAAAGGCAACCTCAAAGTTCATTATGCAAAAAAAAAATTTCCATCGCATCAAAATGTCATAGCTTGCATGGAGTATTAAATGTAGATAAAATCAAAAATTAATTACACAGTTTTGTTGTACTCTGTGAGACGAACATTTTAAGCCTAATTAATCAATTTTTAAATAATTTTTCACACGTACAAATGAAATGTTATGGTGGCGCAATGATTACGAAGTGACTCCAAACCCTCAAATCTCCACCCCATATTTTGCATCTAAGCAAGTCCTCGAGCTAGCCCTGTCAGTGACGCGTCTCGCTGGTGGAGTGTTGGCTCCCCCCGTTCGGACTGGCGCCGGAATCTCCCTGCCACGGAGCCGGAACATTTCTGCACCGTCCGTCTGGTTCCTCTCCGATCCCTCTCCGCGCCGCGAGACACGGCCTATGTCCATTCGCTGGGGTTGTGTTTTTTTGCGTGCGGCGGCAACAGGGTTGGGATTGCAAGTTTTGTCCTCGGCGAAAACTGAAAAACACAAGTGCGCAGATCGAGGCATGGAGCGAGGTGGTGCTGCGGATCCCGAGAGCCGGCGCCGGTGAGCATTACAGGCAAAGCTAAACGGGAGATCGAGTCCATTGATTCCTGGAGTGCGAGGAGGGACCACCTGCATGCACATGGGACCCACCCCGGCCCCGTCCCTCGATCTCGACTACAATAAACAACCTCTGGGCGAAACACAGTCCCATCGTTCTTCCTTTTCCTTTCTCCGCTGCAACCTTTTTCTTCAGCGTAATGCAACGGAACGGGAGGAGGTTTAGGAGACAGTGCCCCCATTTGGCGAAAGGGACGTATCTTCGGAGCTTTAAAAGAGTAGCGATAGCGAGGGAAGGCCACAGCCGCCCGGG
This sequence comes from Echinochloa phyllopogon, assembly GCA_033239725.1. Lineage (NCBI taxonomy): Eukaryota > Viridiplantae > Streptophyta > Magnoliopsida > Poales > Poaceae > Echinochloa > Echinochloa phyllopogon. The sequence continues at coordinate 8,770,007 of BTCW01000018.1, forward strand.
CCCCACGGCCCTGCACGCTCGTCGGGCCCACCCTCAGGAGGGCACACGACAGTACAGCTCCAAAGGCAGCGGGACGGCATGATCAGTCTTTCTTTAGGCCGGGCGCCACGGTGACGGCAACCGGACGGACCAACAAGCGCCCGCTACTGTGCGTGCATCATGCGTGCGTCGACTCGACCGCCCGTCGCGCCGACGTGGCTGCCGCGTGTCGATGCCATCTCAAATATTTTCGCGCCGGGGACGAGGAGTAGCTTGCAGTAGGTTAGCAGTGGAGAGCGGCTGTGCTTAGAGTAGGCGCTAATTAATGATGGCGCTAATTGTGGTGACGGGCTGTGGATCATGTGCCACCGGGTAATTATGCATCGCCCGAGGCACACCACACACAGACAGAGAGAGAGAGTGGCATCATTTCAAGGCCCTGCATCATGCAGCCACGTTCTGATCGCACACGCGCGCCCCGCGCAGGTGGGCATCATTGCCGCGATGCTACGTTGTGGACTCATGTATTGGGCACTTCGGCTGGGTGGGTGACCCCGGCGGAGTTGACGGATGCGGCCAAGCCGCTTTCGGATATGGCTGGACGTTTCCAATTTAGCACTTAAAGTTGTCATTTTATTATTAATGCGCCACTCATTTTATTTGTATTTATGAATAATTGTCTAAACATTGATTAATTAGGTTTAAAATATTTGTCTCGTAAAGTACAACGAAGTTGTGAACTTAGTTTTTGATTTCATCTATATTTAGTATTTTATACATGTACCGGTATTTTGATGTGATGAAAATCTTTTTTTTACATAGTGAAATTTGAGAACAAAGACCCAGAACCAAACAAACAAGGCCCTGGGCACAATTGGTCCGGCTCGCGAAAGTGCGGGTCTTTGCTGGACTTGGACCGGCTGGCTGGATGAATTGGAGTAGCTGCACAGGAGTGTGTCAGCGTGTGCGTCAACAAAAGCTCTGCGGCATTCTTTGTTGGAGACGGGGGGATGCTACGTACGAGGTTGCATACACACGGACCCCGGGCTTTATGACTTTGTTCGGGGTAATTACCGGAATTATCATCTTCACGTTTTTAGAATTCCTTGTCACATTCAGAATTTCAGATAGATGAGAAAATATAATAAACTGCTGCATCTCACACTTAACATCGGGGAAGTATCCGCACATATTCTCACCAATTAAATGTGTTCAGCGCAGTGCGCAGACTTTCAAATTCAGCCCTTTGGTGATGACCGGAATTACCTGCTTCACGTGTTTAGAATTCCATGTCACGTTCAGATAGACGCAAAAAAAAATCTAATAAACCGCTGCATCTCACACTCACAACGGCAGGATCCGCATACATTTCTCAGCAGCAAAGCGTGTTCAGCGCGGTGCCCAGACTTTCAAATTCAACATGCCTTAGTTTAGATTTTGAATTGTGGATGTTAAAGTTGACAAAGCGTCATAAATACGTCACTATAACATTTCGTTTGTATTTATGAATAATTGTCCAAACATTGATTAATTAGGCTTAAAATGTTCGTATTTTAAAATACAATAAAATTGTGTGATTAGTTTTTTATTTCATCTATATTTAGTACTCCATGCACGTACCGGTATTTTAATGTGATTGGAAGTTTCTTTTTATATAGTGGAATTTAGGAATTTTTTTAGAAGACCTATATTCCTTCTTGCATCCCTCCGAGAACCATTTATCCCTGCCTGCTGTCTCGGATACCCTTTCTTTCCTTTTCTTTTGAGACATACGGAGTACACACTTCAGTCAGATCCCTGCTTTCATGGCTCCTGGCCGTCCTGGGGCTGCATCAGCACCCAGCAGCAGCGCCTTGCGCTTTTATGCAAACCAGCCCAGCCGTCCACATATTTTCCGCTGGCGCGTTTGCTCGCCAGCCGCTCTCTGGCGTCTGAGGCAACAGCACACCCATTGACAAATGCTTCCCGCAGCTGCAGAGACCGATCGATCCATCGATCGAACGAGTCAGATATCAGAATTTACTCGGCGCCGCAAGGCAAGGCAATGGCAGAGACAGAGGCAGCCACGCACGGCAACAGCAGCCACGAAGCCCTTTCACATCGGCGAACACGAGGCCGCCGCGCCACTGTTCGGGCGCGCTCTGCCGCGAGGCCGCGGCGTCCGTGTCAGGCCCCGCGCACAGGCGCCGGCTGCCTTCTCGGGTTGCCTTGCCGCCCCTCCCCTCCCCTGTTGTAATATGCTACAGTGGTGCTGCTTGGATTGCCGGTGCAGCTCCTCTCCATTCATCATTCCCGGTCGCCGTCTCGAGCCCTGTGCGTGCATGCGGCAGCCGCTGCTCGTCGACGACCGTGAGCTAGCCTGCCTGCAGGCGGGCGCGGCAGAGCCGGCCGCAGGGTTCCATGGCCTGCCACAGAAGTTTCCTGTTCCCCTAGCCATGGCTAGCAGAACCACACTATTTTTTTTCTTCTAAAATATCTCTGCCTCATCAAACTTTAGATATGGCCTCGATCGTACACGAATAACTGCTTATATTTGCTAAGAAATATCTAATTAAGGGATAATTGTGCGTTCATACCAAATATATCCCTGAAGGGTTCCCCCACATGTATATAATGAACAACCTTGTATTCATCTATGACTAATGAGAAAGAGACTCGAAGTTCCACCTATATCTGTGTTCATGTGTTCCTTATGTTTGTGATGTAAAGGGAAACGAGATCTAATCTACAGCTTCTCACGCCTCGTTCTTGGATTGGGATTGGGAAGACCGGATCAGGGATCCGATTCTTAACACGTTATCAGCAGCTCTTCCAACTGAGTGAGTAGTTCTTAATTTTTGACTTTAGATTAATCTACTATTTGTGGTGCTAATCTCAGATTGATTTTGGTTTTCTCGACCTGTACATGCGGGATGTTACTCCTGATCAAGCGCAACCGGCGCCAGCAGGTGCATGCGCGCCCCCTGCGTCGGCCTGGCGCCCTGGCCACCGCGCGTGCGATGCAGGCAGCCGTCGTGGCCGCTGCGTGCGCGATGCAGGCAGCCGTCATGATTTGATCCCGTCATGATTTGATCGCCGCTGCCATGCGAGGAGATGGATCATGCGGATGGATAAGAATGGATGTACTTTTGCATCAGTACATGTGTACGCGCGTCTGCTGAATCCTCTACTACATCACCGCCAACACCGGTCGCCTTCACGATCACGGCCACGGCTGGCGGCTGCCATCTCGCCGGCGTCAATTCGTCATCAGACAGGTAGGTCCGTCTATATGTCCTACGCGGCATAAATTTACTACGACGATTGGTTCGGTTCGTTGTGCTTCTATCCATCATCAACTAGATTAATCTCTGATTGTTATATTCCATAGTAGATTAATTATGGTTGTTGTCGGTTTGATATGGACTAAGACGCCGGCTATCCCACCATGCTATGCATGTACGCCGGCGCATCCTTTGCATCGCTGGCCAACCCAACGCACAAAATGGAATCTGTGCGTACGCCGGCGAGTTCTTGTACACGAAGCTTCCCCAACGCTACATTCTGGTTATCACCAACGTGTATAGCACGTAATCCAGCAAACTTATTATGTGTGCGGTGCTGCCTGAAGTCGCACTTTAATTAAACATTTTTTCTTCATGTGAGTAATGGCCTTGTTCGGCCATCTTACGCCGTTGTTGTGGCTCTGTCGGTCGCCGCTGGTTGCTATACACCAAGATATTATTTGCATGCATTACCTTCTTATCTAGATCACGTACTAACAAACAAAGGGTCTACTCTATGTCATGCGTCTGAAGCCGCAACACACACGACAATTGCCCATAATCGGATAATTTAATCTTTCCGATAAATTCTCTACTAGATTAATATCTTGCAGATTATTAATTTCTAGGAGATTAGCTTTGCTAATAGGTTGGTTTCGCTAGCTTTATAATCAATTGGTTGATTTTGCTAGTCTTTTATTCACTAGAACCGTTTCTAGTTTCTCTGGGCAGCGTATGTATATATTGATCATGGGTTTGACTCGTTTGTCATGTGCGATATATTTGCCTGAAGCACAGTACACCGCTGGCACCTGTAGCTGCCACCCAGCAGTAGAGCAGAGAAGCTCCGCTGTATGCTTGTTGTGTGTGCTCCTTGCACCGTGGTGTGTGTCTTGCTCGTCGAAGCACTGTCTTGCGAATCAGGCCAACCCACTGGAAGCTTTATGTTGATTTGTTTCCTTGTATTTATTTATTTTATATGATTTATTTTTGGCATAATATATTTATATATATAGCCGAAAGGCCATAATAATTATGGAAATCATGTAATGCTTGGAAACATATGGGAAATTAATGAAATATCAATGATAAGACCACACTCTATTTCTTTGCTCTCCCTTTTCATGCACAAAGTTAATTTACCCGAAGTAACCTGAAGAAATATAACATAATGCATGAATTTGTTTCCATATAATAAGACATCACAAATTGGGATTATAATTATGTGCTCGAATTGTGAGCCAGTAATACTTTACCGATGTTCTAAATATCAGATAAAGGCTTACAATCTTGGTTACAAAGTGCACAACCCGATGTTGGCATCTTCCTCTCTTTACTGCTGAAAAAGCATGAGGTATACAATGATATAAAAAGTACTAACAACCCCGCCTCCTAGCGACATGAAGTTGCAAGAACACTAACAAGTTGTCAGAGAAGTTTTATTTCATGTTAGTGTGGACAACTATTATGTGTTCCCGAAGAATCACATTGCTCGTCCTATTTTGGACCATTTTTGCTCATGTAGCATATAAGTCTCAGAATGACACAAAGTCGCTAAATAGACACTTGGGATAGTTACTAAACAAGTATAAGCGTAAGTCAAATGGTAAAGGTAAGTCCTTGATGGATAAGTTGTTTGGGCGGCTTTGCATCAAAGCTATTTTGGACAACGCCCTTTCAAGATCTACTGTTGATCTACCAGAAGTAAGAACAACAGAAATACGATAATGAATCCCACATCACAACAGTTAA